>JAAKBF010000151.1:0-1447916 GCA_012656075.1 Phytophthora hibernalis | reverse complement strand
TCTGAACTACAACATGTTGGTCGGCCGACCGATCCGGATCTTGTCTCGCCAGCCGGCACGGATTATCGTCTGTTCCCGATCGTGCACGTCTCGAAGTTGAAGCTGGTCCGCGACTTTCCAGATCGGCCACAGGTAGAACTGACGGATCCCGACGCGGATCGACTAGATTTCGACGAGGTCCTGCTACCTGAAGACAGTTGGACACCGGATCTCGAGGACGGAGAGTATGAAGTGGAGAAAATCACCGACATGCGAACCGGTCGTCGGACCATACGGGCGCACATATCGGGAGTTCTTGGCGCACTGGAAGGGATATGACGACCCGAGCTGGATCGACGAGGCCGATCTCAACTGTGGGGCGCTCCTGCACGAGTTCCTTCGCGATCGCGTAAATCGGAATCGTTTCGGAGCGATGCACTCACGAGGAGGAGTGAGATCGACTCCTCGGGGCAGATAGGCTGCTCCGGGACGTAATCGGAAGACGGATCTGCAGGGAGGCTGCAGATCGGCGGAAAGGATATTTGTATGAGTTTTACATATGCATGTATATGAGTCTTGGAAGTCTAGGCCGGATCCCGCCTCACACGATGAGGTCGGAATCAGACACTGCTTAACCGAGCAACTATGTCAAGAAGTTGGGAAGACCAGACAGATCAGGGCTCAAGAAGAAAAGAACGTGTGGAATTGAAAAGTAAAGCTGTCGGATCTCAGACTACAACTCCGGATGTCGAATGGCAACCGCCAGGAGGCGTAAGCGAATGGATCGAGGAAATCCCGATCGGTGGTGTCGAGATCGTGCGAGATCGTGTGGGATCGACTGACGGGTGCGGCTACGGGACGAACTTGTTCCGCAGGCGGTTGACTCGACGAGCAGGGTGTTCCTGAGGAAGATCGCGGAATTGGTTGCGCCAATGGTCAGCGTCGTGGCTTTCGTCCAGAGCCTCGAGTAGATCATCAGGTGGTGTTCGGTGGTTGGCAAGAGATGGTTGACCTGGGTACCAGGTCGTCTCAGGGGCTGTGGGCGGTATGTGAAGGATCAGCGGATCTAGCAGCAAATCCACGTCAGACCAACCATCTCGCATCAGAGGTAACAGTTCGTCAAGAGTTGACGCCAGTGTACACCTGCGTCGATCCGACGCCGTCGGCGTCGGGCGTGATAATCCGCGAGGACAGGATCGGCGTCCATCTGCGCAGTCGTGATCGGCAGATAGTGTCATCTCCCAGAATGCTTGGAGATATTGCTCCTCGAACGCCAAGATCAATGCAGTGCGGGCAGCCAGGTGTCGACGCACGTCGAAGGTCACCGCGTCCACAGTATTTTCCATGACTTCCCATGGCGTGGAATTCATCAAAGCAGTGACGTTCGGGCCGGTGATAAGGGTGTCCAGATAACCAGTCCCAGGAGCAGGCCCACGAACTCCGCGCATACGCCTAGGAAGTACCAGCCCGCTGGCATCGAGAAGTGATCGAGCAGCGTGCGGCGGATCATCCCGGTTAGCTGCAACTGGTTCACGATCGCGGCCGACCAAGGCTCGACGTCAGCTTGATTAAAGTGGCGGGGACGATCGAATCCCGGGATGGAAGTGGATAGATCGAACAGGGGCGGGGTCAGTCCGCCTTGAGGCCCTGGAGATGGTGGAGGATCCACCTGGCGATCCGCCTGGCGATCCGTCCGGCGACCCGTTCGGTGATCCAGAAGGAGAGGACTCGGGGCCATCGGAACCGGGGACTTCGATCGGGTGAGAAGGCTCGCCTTCAGGCCCAGCTGATCGGCGACGAGCTTCAGAGCGAGATCGAGATAAAGCCGCCAAGGCCTGATCGTCGATCTCGTCTTCATCGTCCCCCTTCTTCCTCCTCCTGTTCGTCGGTGAGTGTTGTCTTTCCCCTCTCCTTTTCCTCGCCGGCCTTTTCTTCGGTTGCCTCTTCTTCCTTTTCGGTGTCGCGTTTTCGCCCGCGCCATGAGGTGGGACTGACTCGGAGGGTCCCGAACAACTCGTAGTCGTCATCACCGCCGTCGTCTTGGATCTCCTCGACCAACTCTGGTTCTCCCTCGATCGACTCCGGTTCTTCGACGTCGGAACCGGAAGGTGTCGGTGATCGGCTGGCTGGATGTGCAGGGTGTTCACGCCTCTTGCGAGAGTCCGGCTGCTGCGATGGAGACGCCGATCGACTCCGATCTCTCTTCGTGCAGATCGCGAGGCGACGAAGAAGGAGCCGATCGCGGGACGGTGAAGGAGAAGCAGACAGAGAGAGCCAGCCGCCACGGAGACCCGGCTAGATGGGCTGTGTGCCACAGATTGCGAAGTGCTGATCGTGCCCCCAGACCCATGAGATGGTTGTCGCGAGCGAACAACAGCTCACGTTCACTGCAGTCGACTTGCGCTCGGAGATCGTCCACGGTGTCAGAGGCCAGATCGAGCTGGTAAGCCAGATCTCGGTTGGTCTCCTCCACGAGACAGCTCTTGCTGCATACGAGCGAGACGGCGTTCCGATTCATGGAGATCGTCACTCTGTTGCTGGACTTGAAAGCGCAGATCTTGGAGTTCTGCCGACGCGGCGAAGCTAGCAGGCCCCTGCTGACGAGCGTCGATCTCGGCACGCAGACGTCGGATCTCTGCGTCTTGGTCTTGGCGGAGGTGCTCCAGACCTCGCAGTTCGTTGGACATCCGGGTCATGGTTTGGTCTTGCCCCGCACGGTCTTGCAGCAGCTGATTTCGGGTGGTCCGAACCTGGCGGAGCTCCACTTCCAGGAATGCAACCTGCCGTGGCGCACCTAATGCAGAACGAGCCGTGGCGACCGATCTGCGCGAAGCCAGGCCGGGAGAGGGTGATCGCGACCGAGGCGAGGTGTTGCTCGGA
This sequence comes from Phytophthora hibernalis, assembly GCA_012656075.1. Taxonomy (NCBI): domain Eukaryota; phylum Oomycota; class Peronosporomycetes; order Peronosporales; family Peronosporaceae; genus Phytophthora; species Phytophthora hibernalis. The sequence continues at coordinate 1,445,057 of JAAKBF010000151.1, read as the reverse complement.
AGTCGCTCCGAAGTCTCAGATAGGTGATCGCTCATGAGGCAGCTTGGATAGCAGGAAGAAGATTGGCGAATGAGCGACCGAAGTTCAACCGCTGTACGGCCCCAACTTCGGACGAGGGCGGTTGTGGCGAAGCGCCTAATAAGATTGGCGGACCGGCTATGAGAAAGACGGGGCGAAGATAAGAAAAGCACCACCGCCGATTCCGCTAAAAAAAGCTTGGGTGTCTCACGGGGACTATGCGCTCATGTCCTGGGTTGATGTCGGGGGCCGAGATCAAGTGAGACAAAGAAGATGGTATCGCAGATGAGTCCAAATCGACGTCGATCGGTGCGTCGGAATCTCCCGATCGACGATCGTACCTCGATCGCTCTCCGATCGTAACACCCCGGTCGCTCTTCGATCGAGGATCCGCCGATCGACCAGCTGTTTCTCAAGATTGGGCGAAGTCGACATCGACGAGTGTACGAAGGCACCGGGAAGGATGGGTAAGAGCGGCGGCAGGTGACACGCAAGGCATCTAGCGGTCGTTTAGTGGAGTTCAGACTAAGTGTTTGGCTGAGATAGACATAACTATAAATCAGACTTGAATTTGCACTGAACATCATAAGTGCCTTCCAGACGGGAAGAACATTGGCCCCATAAGGTGTTTGCATACTAGCATTAGTAGATCTAGTGTTGTAGCGTAAGGATCGGATAATACATTGGCCAACCTTCCTACACCTAAGTCTCTATCGTTCTAGTGTATACCTCGATCGACTGGACTACTGTTTGGCCGTCGATCGTCTTCAAACTTCTCATCAACTCAAGTCCCCCTATTGGAAGCGGCAAGCACACAAAGGAAAGGAAAAGGAAAGGAAAGCAACGCCCACAAGGCATCCCCAGGCTTCGGATCAAGTCCAAGCCCTCGATCGACTCTAGACAACCCCGATCGAGCCATATACTCGGCTGTAGCGTGAAGACTTCCGCGCTACTCCACCCCGTCCCTGCATCCCGCCAGGACGTTCAAGACTTCTCATCACTGCACTCTTCGGGGTCCCGAGAGAGCAGATCCAGCCCACCAACGGGTACACAAGGTAAGACCAAGTTCAGCAGATCACGGACCCCCTCCGTTAGTTGGTGTCTGGGCGCAGTGGGAAGTCGGATCTGGCCTTAACAAGATTTTGGCTGATCCCGCTACACCACAATCTTGTACTTTTAGATTTCCACCAGCAGTTAGATAGAAGACTCAGGTTTACACCAAGGGTTTTGTCCTGGGGTCTAACTCAAACAAATACAAACATTTCCATTCTTTTAACATAACTGAAAGCCAATTGGGTCGTGTTCATCTTTATTGTGGAATAGATGCAAATCTAGGTAGTTATTCGTCGCTTAAGTTGAAGTTGAAGTCTCGTCACATGGCTGCTGTCACAAAATGTCAGACGTTTAGATATAAAACAAAACTCTCGTGTCCTTCTAACCCACATCGTTCTCGTGTACCTAACCTTAGTCCTGTCACCTCAAGCAACTGCGGTGGTTAGCGTAGGAGATATTAATCTATTACCACATGGGTGCACGAAACGGACTTCGGCGAACGGACGAGCGACGAACCTTACGTGAAGATAGGACGCGCAGTGGGTTTGAACCACCAACCATCTGCTTGGAAATGCTGTGCTACTCGAGCCCGCCAGCATGTTTCATTTGATTCCAAATACACATCCTCCTGCATAAGCATCTGAATAGTAATCGCAACTGCGACATGAATATTGGCTTCGTTTTCCCAAGTGTCTTCACTCTTGCCAATGTACCAAGAATTGCTTCTTTCTGCGGCGTGTTCGTTGCTTGACCAGCCGCTCGATCACATGTAGGACGCGATCGTCGTTGTCCGGGGAAAAGTGTACTGGAGATACCTTTGGCAATGGCCGGCTCAGGGACCCTGCTGGAGACTCGACAACGTGACGCAGCACGTCGACGTTGAAGCTGTTATGCAGTCGGCGCATGGTCTTCGGCAAGTCTAACTTGGCCATGTTCTAGTTCACCATTTTGGTGATCTGGAAAGGGCCCACAAATGTAGCTGCTAGTGTGTCTTTGTCAATACGGGTTCCACGCGCTGCATGAGCGAGAGGTAGGTTTCATGTGCTCAGGTACACCCAATCGCCTTCCTCAAACTGCACAAAACTACGGCCTTGGTCGTAATACGCTTTCTGCCGGACCTTGGCGTCACGTAAGTTCCTTTGTGCGGCTTCGATAATCTTCAGGCGCTCTTCCACAAAATTGGCAGCAAAATCATTTCGGGTCCCCGCCTCGACACCTGGCGTACGATCCACGCGACCTGTGTCAATTTGAAATGGCGACATTTTGGTCGAAGAGCTCACCAACGTCGCGTGAGCGTACTCCACAGTAGATAACACCTCGGACCAATTTGTCCCGTGCAGAGACACCATACAGCGAAGTCCATCTTCGAGAACTCTGATTTGCCGCTCAGTTTGTCCATCCGCTTGAGCACGAAATGCCGTCGTCATTCGTAGCTTGACTCCCATAATGCGCATCAGTTCTTGCCAAAACGAACCGGTGAACCTCGGGTCACGGTCGCTCACGATTGCAGCTGGTAGTCCATGGTTGCGAACAACTACATCAAAAGAGAGCTGCGGACTGTGCACCTGTTGCTGTCGAATGTGTTGCCACGTACTTTGACCTCTTACTCAAATGGTCGATGCACACCATAATGGCGTCGTAGCCCGAAGATGCTGGAAGTCCTGTGACGAAGTCAATCCCCACAATCTGCCAGCATTCGGAAGGCACAGGTAGTGGCATGAGCTCGCCGTTCCTTCGCAAACTGCTCGACTTGAAGCGAGCGCAGGTGGCGCAGCTTTGTACGTAGCGCTTGATATCGACCAGCATGGTACCATTGACTTAATTTCAATTGAGTCCGTCGGATACCCGGGTGTGCAGCTACTGGGCCGTCGTGGAATTCTGCCAAAAGTGCAATGCGCAGGTCACCATAATCAGGAACACAAAGTCGTCGAACGGCTTCTCCAGTCTCCAGATAAACTAGGCCTTGTTCCCAGCGCAATATTGCGCCTGACACTTTCTTGAATGGCGACGACTTCCTAAACCAGCGAAGTGAGGGTCGCGTCGGTATCCTTGCTTGAACACGCGTTTGGTGGCCGAGTCCAGATGCACGTTTGTGATGGCAATCGTTGCTTCACCCACTTTGATCGTCAGCACTTCGTGCGCTACCATCACCGGTGCCGCGACACCTCTCCCCGGAAGTCGTCGTCCAGAAGCAAGTGACAGTCGGATTCCGGAAGTAGGGAAAGAGAGAGATTCGATATCTTGTGGACTTGTTGTCCGCAGTACAGTGATCATCGCACTGGTGTACGATAGGCTGTAGAATATCGGTCTGGTCAGATTTCTCATTCGAAGCTTGGAGTTCCGCTGGTCGTGACAATGCATCAGCGACAACGTAAGCAGCTCCTTTCACGTGGTGGAGCGTGAACGTGAATTGCCCAACAAAATCCAGCCACCTCGCTAATTTGCCGGACACTTGAGGGTGTTGCATGAACCAGGAGCACGCTGAATTATCCGTAAAAAGTCAAACTTTCGTCCATACAAGTAATGTCGCCACTTGGACAGGGCAAGCTTAATGGCGAACAATTCCTGCTCATGCACAGGCCAGTTGCGTTCGGCCGACGAGAGTTTCTTCGAAAAGAAGGCGGCAGGCATGTCATTTCCCGAGACTCGTTGAGACAGTACGCCTCCACAACAGCGATCTGAAGCACCTGTCGTCACCACGAATGGCTTGTCAAAGTCTGGAAGCTGTAGTTCAGGAGCTTGTTGTAAACGGAGCTTGAGTTGCACGAATGCCCGCTTCTGCTCGTCTCCCATGTTTTGCTTCACCAACTCACTCAGGGCAGCACAATCTCAGCAAAATCACAAATGAATCGACGATAATAACCAGCCAACCCCAGGAAGCTAAGAAGTTGCTTGGATGTTGTTGGGTCAGAAAATTTCTCAATTGCCAACGTCTTGCGCTTGTCGACGCGCAATCCATCCTTCATTACTGTGTGACCTAAGAAGTTCACAGACTCATCTCCAAAGACGCACTTTGATCGTCGTGCGTACAGTCGTTCAGCTCGCAAGACGTCGAAAACTTGGCGCAGATGCTCGCAATGTTCTTCCGCGGAGTGAGAGTAAATGCAAAGATCATCGAGGTACACCACGACAAAGGCGAACTTTCCAAACAAAAGTCGCATAAGTCGGGACCACACACCTGGCATACACTAAGCCCCATCGGAGCGACACACCAATGATATGTTTCCTCGTCCGTCCTGAAGGCAGTGTACTTTCGGCTCGTAGATGCAACTCGTATCTGGTGGTAGCCCTGAGCAAGATCGATGGTTGAGAACACAGAGCACCCGACGATACGACCGAATAGCTCATCGATTCGAGGCAGCGGAATTTTTGGCTCTTCTGTCTGGCCGTTGATGTAGCGATAGTATACTACCCAACGAATGGGTAGTGTACTGTTGCCACTCTTGATCCATTGCGATCGCGTTGGCGCTATTCTAGTGGTAGTATCCTTTTTCGGGATGCCAAATATGTTCGATACGCACGGTGAGTCCGATACTTCCAGCCAGCCTTTTTGTAGTAGCTCACCCACAAACACGTCTAGTGCATCTTGCTCTGTGCGTGAGAGTCTGAAGGGTGCACGCGAAGTCGGTCGCGCCCCGGGCTTCATTGCCAGCTCAAATTCGACTGCACGAGCCTTGGGTAGCTTTTCCGGCAGTTGTTCTGGAAATACGTCTGCATACTCAACCAATAGAGCACTTAAAAAATTAGGCACTGCATTCACCGCCAACGACGCCGATACTTTGACGCGATACACTTCCTCGTATGATCCCAGCTGCATTGTCTTTTCGAACGTTGCTTGGCTGACCTCTTGTGGAGGTAGCCAATACTCACGAGGAATCGTGTTCGCCTCAAGTATGTCCTTCCACTCCGGGCTGCGTCCAAAAACGCTTGGTCGTCGTCACACAGCATCGCTGGGTCCACGTCTTCGAGGAAAAATCCATCTTGTTTGCTGGATGGGCGATCATCTTCCGTATCTAGGCCCGCACCGCTGCTTCGAAGGCATCCATCTCGACTTGGAACGCGGCACTGAGGCTCGCAGACCAGCGTCCAGCTGCACGTCGTGAGTTCTCCAGTTGATGACTGGGTTATACTGATCGAAAAAGATTTGCCAAAAATGACATCATGTGTGGAGGGTAAATCCTACTTCGAGAATACCATGTCACGCAAGACGAACCCGTCAAAGCTGATATCATCTTTCACTTCGTTCACCCACTGCACCTGCGTCGTAGACCCATCAAAGCGCTCTGCCACTGGACGTTTGCGACGGATAATCTTGGTGCAGAGTCCTTTGCGAATAACATTATGATCGGCGCCGCTATCCAACAGGATCAGAACCTCACGGTTCCCCACAGCACCGTTCTTCCGCAGCAATTGGTGCCGACCGGAACCTCCGATAGCAGCGACATTGATGGTAAGGCGATCGAACACCTCGGGTATGGCTTCTTGCATGTTACCAACTTGCTGTCGAATGAGGTTACCCGAACGATCAGCTGCTGATTGCTCGTTTCTGCTACGCTGTCGGCAGTTTGCCATACGATGCCCTGGCTTCTCACAGAAAAAGCACAGGTTGCGCTGAAAACACTCGTCGCGGGATATGAATCCCCCTGGCCAATTTCCATCGGCTCTGGACCCGGATCGCTGCGTTGACCTTGACCGCGATGTCCTTCGAATGGGCGTCCGCGAAAGCGACCACCACTTTGTCCAGACTGTTGTTGCTGTGGATGCGCACGCTCATACTTCATTGCAATGCTTATGGCGTCGCGTATAGTAGTGCATCGACGGCATACCACTTCAGCACGCGTTTGGGTCACCAAACCCCGGGTAAATAGAGCAATCTTGTCGATTTCGCTCGTGTCTTTAAAACGCATAATCAATTAGCGGTGGCGAGTGACATAATCCACGAGATCACGCCATTCTCGTTGCTTCAGTTGGTATAGCGCATCTCGCAATCGTTCTTGCAAATCCGCAGGGATGAACTCGCGGCGCAGAGCATCAGCAAGCTCATCAATAGTGTTGATACTGCCTTGTTGCGTGACGTACCACGCAGCAGCCTGGCCTTGAAGATTTGATACCATCATCGCAAGGACCCGGCGACTATTACTGGCATTCGTCTGTTGATGTCCTTGGCTTCGAAGAACAGGCGAGCTTGGCCGAGGAATAGACCCAAGCTCTCGTCAAGTGACCCACTGTACTTCGCCATGGAGATACCCTCTACTCGCTTCTCCGTAGACGGACGATTCACTAGTTTGTCCATTAATTCTTGCTGCTGTCTCAGCAGCGTAGTCACTTCCGCCACTCATATCCGACGACTCCAGGATGTGGTTGTCCACCTTTCTCCAGGAAAGATAAAGAGAGGCGGCACCACAAAGCCACTAGCGCTTCCACAGGCAACAAACGAAAGGTGAAAGTTCATCTTTGCGTCAGTGTGCCACATATTTTTGGATCCACGCAACGCCACAACTTGAGTGGACTTCTTTCCGCTTTCAAAAGCAGTCTCATCCATGTTGAAAACCCGTGAGGCATCCATCTTGTGCTCAATGACGATCTTTGCCAAGGACCAAAACAGGGTAGCCACGTCATTGTGAGAGACGGCATTCCGCACCTTAGCCACGTATTGTGAGCGACGACTAGTCAAAGTCGGATAACGAGCCACAAATCTACGATACCACCCATCCCCCAATATCTTCCCGCACGTGATCATCGATACGTCACTGGCTATCCGAATGATTGCTTGTCGAGCGACAGGATTTCCTGTTAGTTGGCGGCCGATGATCCAGTCGTAAATACTCTGCTCGGCTTCTTTGCACAACATGGGGGTTGGCCACGCCGCTTTGCTTCATTGCCAGCACCAGATCTCGAGTTGGCTGTCCATCTTCTTAGATTTCGCTCGGGAATTCCTGTGTCTTTGCTAATGTCAGCGATAGTCGTTCCCGTCTTGACTGCCACCATTGCATCTTGTTCTACACTTGCTGAGTAGCTCTTTCGGGTTTGTTGATGTTTCTTCACGCTCGTCTTCTTCGCCATTTTGAAATGAGAGCGATACGGACTTGCAAGCTCGCGATAAGACCTCGAAGGTTCTTGTGGAAACATACGATATTTATATTTGACCAACAGTCGGGCTTTATTTCTAATTCATGCATTTGTATTGGTTGTAATACAGTCGGTCTTAAATTGATAGCGTGGCCTTAGTTTGGCCATTTACCTTAGCTATTCACCAAAGTCTCCACTGTGGTTTAATGGCGATTACGCGACCACCAAGTGTTTAAATGCCAAGAGCTAAGCAGCTTAGCATCAGCGATGAGCTTAGCCTGAGCTCATCGCATTCCGAGGAACCCATCTTCTTTAAGCGATCACCACTGCTGACAGCAGTGCTGTGATCGACCTTGTAGCACTGCAACATTGCAACTTCAGCTTGAAGTATTTAGATGTTTGACGGCAAGCCCATGAAAGTTCAAGCTTAAACTGTGACCTCGCCCACTCATATTTCGGAATGTTCAAACTCTCTTGGAGATGCGTTCGACGTCTTGAAAACTTTTCACGATCGCCACCACGCCACTGTCGCAGTCGTAGCTGACTACCAACGCAAAGGTCCTCGATCCGACCTCGGCCGTGGCGGTCGACGTCAACTCTTGCAAAACACGTGCATCACCTTTATCGGAGACCAAGGTTTTTGGTACATGTAGCTGAGACCGCACCGAAAATAGCACCAACGCCGCCACTAACAGCAGCTCAAGGCGCGGGACACGGATTTGTGCAGTACTGAATGAAACATGGCTAGTGACAACCAATCCATAGCCTCAGAAGTTCTGGAAGACTACTAAGGGCGGTACGTAAGTACCCTTCCAAAAGTCTGAGAATTATTTTTAATACTTTATATAATATCAGTTTCTGCAACCAACAATTGTTTCGTCTTAAGTACGATTGCAACTCCTCTCTCATTCGAGAATTTGCCAAGCCAAGAAGAGATGGTAAAGCTTTTCTGTGCGATCGTTGGGGTGGCGGGAAGTGCATTCTCGATACGAGTGGCTGAAGACGACTCGGTGGATGACTTTAAGAAGGCGATCGCGGAAGACCAGAAGTACGACTTTGCAGCAAGCAAGTTGCAGCTCTTCCTGGCGAAGCAGCCCGTTGAAGAGGAGGGCGGCAAAGAGGTCGTCCCTGTTTACCGCCCTTCTGCGGAGGAGATGGAGGAGAGTCTCAAGTGGCTCCCAGACGAACATCGGGCTGCTCTGAAGCTGGTGAAAGGAGAATCCGACGACTACATCAATGCGCTGACGGCCGGAGAACAGATTCTGGCCTCAAAGACCTTATCAACGTGGTTCTACACGAAGAACAACATGGAGCCTCCATCCAGTGAGCAAATTCACGTGCTGGTGGTGGTTCCGAAGAGGAGTCCAAATGACCTGTTTGTTGAGAACGATTCGATATCGGCGTTTCGAGAAACTGCCGCAAGCATTCACCGAGTGCAGGTTCAAATGCAAGTGCTGCTTGAGCAAAATAAGGCTAATTTGACACACAAACCAAATTCCTTCTCCGATGGGGCATTGGGTCAAATGGAGTCTGGAAGATTGAAAACGGATGGCATGATCATCGATGCTGCACCAACAGAGAACGAAGAAGCATTTTGGCCAGAGGCAATTCAGATTCAAGCGGATGCTATTCAGAGTGAGGCTGCTTTTGACGCGTTTATTACTCCTTTTTCAGCGACGTATTAAGCCGTTGTGGTATGGTATTCGTCAATAGCGAGAGATATCCATGGTTGTCTCAGTCTCCGCTTGTTACCAAGAATACAGATCTCAAACCGGATGGATTTGCGACCCACCGTGGAATGTTTCGTGCCAAACCGGTACCGGACGATGGAGTGCAACGCCAGAATGGATTTCGATTTGGAGTAGCAGTGGAAGAATTGTTCGACTGCCTCATTTTGTTCGAAAGCAAGCTCACTATAACGGATGCTTCGTTTGGCCAAGTGGTACGATATCTGCAGTATCTTTGCCCCAAGGAGCTAGCAAGCGCTATTCTATTCGACCGCCGCTCCTTTTGGTTGATCAAAAGCCACAGGTCTGTTGTTACCAAAGTTCGAAGAGCGAAGTGGGTCGATAAGGGCTCGAAAACATTGTTCCAGAGCTTTATTACTGACAACATATCGCCATGGGTGGCGCACTTAACCAATGCCTGCACTTCATTGGGTGTTGGTGTGGTGGAGGGCGATGCATTTCTCGGCCGTGGCGCTCATGGACGCGTTTTTAAGGTAACTGGGCCAGGTCAGAAGGTTTTCGCGCTGAAAATCGTGGAGGAATGCTCCGTTGGACGTCTTTATCAAGAGAAGAAGGCCTTGATGAAAGCCCAGCCCACAGGATTGACGATTACTCCTGTGCGAGATGTCATCGAAAGCACTGATGGTAGCGCGGCCTTATTGCTGTCTCCTGTTGGGAAACCTCTGCCTCGACCAACGACACTAGAGGGAGTACGGAACCTCTTTGGATTGTTATGGCAGCTCCACGCGAATAGCCTGGTCCATGGAGACCCTCGCGTGCCGAATGTGATCCTCATTGGGGATACGCCCTCTGGATTGATCTCGTGGAAGTGATGGAGGCTACTCCCACTTTGAAAAAAATGATGCTGATATTCTCGCACGGTCCATCCTAGGTGTCTCTCGGGCCTTTGAGCTGGACCCGGCAACGAAACAATTGATCGATAACTATGGCGAAAGCGCTACGCCAGAGAATCTTGATCGTCTGGCCGAAGCAGTAAGCTTGGTATTCCCAAATTAGCTGCAAATCCGATTCAATGGTTTTCATTCGCACGGCAATGGGTGCAGCTCATTGACCGAATGGGGCGTCGCCGCTGTGCACACGTTTGATCTATGAGCACTTTGCTGGGTTGTTGGCAGCAGCCAGTTATTCTGCTGTGCTTCTTCCGCGATCTGATAAGCTTCGCGCGATAGCACATCTCTGTTTCAGCCAGCACACACAAAAAGTTAGTCATACACCGCCAAATTACAATCAGAACGCGTCTACGTACGGGTGTCGTCTGTCAATGGCTGTGATCGACTGCACTCCATCTTGGTCAGCAACAGCAAGCAGTCCGTAGGCAGCCATCGCCCTCAGAAAAACCGACAGTTTCTTGAACGAGCTATGCTGAATGTTCAGCGACACGCAGCAACACATTCGCTTGGAACGAACTCGACAATGGGTTTCCCGACCGCCTCACTCGTCCGGAAGTTCTAAATCTACTGCTTTCCAAGTGCATGCGCTACCACCGAATCGAGCGTATGCCGCGAAGTTCCATGGGGCAACTTGCGCCCGATCTCGATTCACGCCGGCAAGCTGATCCAGATTCATTGGTTAATGATGTGTTGGAATACTTTAGCACCATGACGTATGGCACGAATGTCAAGGCCAAGAAGAAAAAGAATCGCAAACATGTGTACGAAAGAGTATTGAACAAGTGTAGTGGTGAAGTCTAAACAGACTGGAGACGTTCTAGGAACATCTTCTATCAGCGGTGACGCGGAGGACGTTCCCGATTTGCGTTTCTTTTTCTTCTTGTAGCTAGTCGTGGTGGTCTCGCTGCTGGTGGTGAAAGTCGTGGTCAAGGTTGTAGAACTTTTCTCCGACCTGGACTTGGACTCAGTCGAGGACTGTTTCTTCTTGGTTGTTTTCTTGCACTGCTTGTTTTACCGAGAGCGATGTGGTACACAACGAGCGCCAGAATGCATGAAATATAGTGAACGACAGATGCGCTCAGTACAAGCCGTAGGTCGCCTGCACCACGGCACAAATTTGAAAAGTCATTGGCACGAGAGCGTGCATGGCCAATTCCACCTTGCTTTCTACCAGGAAGTCCTTGTACTTGGCAGCCTCCTGAAAATTTCCATTTCCACCTCCGCACAGACGGCCCGATCGGATACAGAAAAACCACAAAGGTCTCGAGAGGTCTTGAACCGGTACACACATTCGCACGAAACAACACGAAAGGTTGGACACACAGACCATCTCCCCAGTCTAGCCCACTACAACACGGCGCGTTGTGCGGTCAGTGTACTCTTCAAGAATGGCTCCTGGGCCGCCGCCGTCTTCAAAGATGCACTTCGGGCAGTTTTCAGTCGTAATTTTGACGCTGCCGACGGCCCCAAAGAAAGCCGTCAGAGGCAGTGGAGTCATGCAGTCAAGCGACAGACTGATAAGGTATGTAAACACGCTCAAAATGGCGACGTAGGAACCCCTCCAAGCAGAAGACCGTTCGAGAGCTCTGACGGCGGCTTCTGGGAAAATGGATAACCACAGCACTGCAAACAGCGAGCGCTTCAAACGCTGCTGGTCGGAGGTTCCGTCATTACTTCCACTGAATGTAAAGAAATACAGAACAAAAACCGCAATGCCGCCACCACAAGCAGTCCCAATGAGCTTGAGGACGAGCTTGTAATTTGTCCCAGAACCTGTACAGCTCCGTGGGTGATGATAATAATCATCCAGCGAGCAGGGCTCGGAAAATAATGGCACGTGTTCGTGCGCCCATCTGGAAAAAATGTGACAAGGCAGATTGACCATTTGAAACCATCACAATCCGTCGGAGCCCATTAGACTACCATCTCGGTACATCCAATGACCATTCTAAACCATCTCCGAGAGAGCCGGTTGATGTCATCACTTGATGTCTGTACGAAGTATGCGCAGCAAATGTGTATATCCGGAAGAACAAAACAAGTGTGTGCGAAGTCAGGTCGGTCGCATTGGAGCAACAGCAGTAACACCTGGAGAATGAACTGAAAGACGTGTATTACAGGCACATGCAGAGGTATCGGTAGCGTAAGTATTGTAAGGTCCTTTTGTTCACGAAGCCGGGGCTCACAGCTCCCGCAAATATCTCGAACGTCAGAAGAATGTAGACACCGCAATTGTAGTTGTCTGTCTGCAAGCCTAAAGTCGAATTGAACCCTTGGACTCTGTAATCCCTCGTCAAACCACTCGGTATCAGGCCCCGTAGTTTTTGAGCCGCAGCACGTACAGCGAGCTTGTATGACGACTCCATTGGGTCGTAGAGGAGCAGCGTCTTCTTCGAGAGGTCGGTCATAATGCTACACTAGTGGTTACCGTTGCAGTTTACAGGGCTTAGAACGCGTTCATCTGAAGCTCCATAAAAGACGGCAGAGAGCTCAGTTTCATCTGTCACTATTTCGTAGCCGTTGGCGCCGTTGACGACGCTGATCATGTTAGGGCTCACTGAGATCACGTTTGGAATGCCGTTGAACATCTTCTGCATCAACGTGACCATCGTAACGTCGCTAAGTCGACTTTTGGCAGCCAGATCAAGTACTTCCATCTGTACATAGCATCATTCGACAGTGTGAGAATAAGTGCAGCGTTAGGCAACATAGCGAACTTTACCGCATTTGTCAGCAGTCTAAGGCCCTGTAACTTGGAGCATAGGTCTGGGTCTTCTTTCGTGTAAAAGGCGGCGTCAATGTCTAGAGTGAAGACCACTGCGGATGCCCACTTTTGGGCGGATTCGATCTTCCGGACTGTTGTTAAGGCGCGGTGGTATTGCTTCATAGTGGCGAGTGTACTGGTTGTAAATATACCAATGGTAGGTATATCTACAGCGACATCGCATTCAGCTAGGCCTGCGTGTTTCCCTTCAGTCTCGCCACTTTTTCATCGCATTTCCGAAGCAAATCCTTCGCAAAGACCCTCACTACTTCGTCAGCTTGTATGATGGGTTTGCTAGCTGGCCGTTTTGTTAGTTGCATTGCGACGGGAGGCTTCACCTTCTTCTCGAATACAAACACATTGAACTTGCTGAGTGTATCTGCTGCAGATCGGTATGTCGGATCACCTGCCAATATATCAGCAATGATGGCTACGTTCAAGTTCATGCTGTGCATTTCGGAGTCCTCTTGGGCCATTGTCACTGCCAAACTTCTCTTCTTTTTGGCTATGGAGGGCTTGATTTTCGGGCGCCCTCTGGATTTTGGCGGCGAACTGACTTGAAAGTTGTCGTCATCTTGCGCTAGAGGCGCTAGTTGCAAACCAGTGTCAGACGGTTCTTCGCGTAACTCAGAGGGTGCGGACCCCACTGCTTGTGTTGCAATGACCATCTCAGATGGTGTACTGACCATCTCAGATGGTGTATTGACCTTTTCAGATGGTGACGGGCTCTGACGGGATGGTGCAGTCTCCATTTCAGGTGGGCTTGCCATGGGCACGCTAGTCTCCACTGTAGCAGGGGTCGGTACTTCCTGGTTTGTCTGCGGCACGAGCTCCGTTGCCGGAGGGTCCGTCCATGTGGGGTCCTTCCCTGGTGGCTCTGTCTCTGGTGGTCTCGGCATTTGAGCTGATGTGTCTTCTTCACACTCACCAACTCCAGTGTCGATCAGCACTTCCGACGACTCCTCGTTTGTGCGCCATGCTGTCTCCCGGTCAGCGCTATTACCATGATGTGCGATGAGTTTGGCTGCCAGCTCGCTCTCCCCACGCTTAAAGAGTTTTCCTATTTGTTGAAGTGCCTGTGGTGCCGCGCGATACTGAGGCATACCCATGCCACTCATAGTCTCAGCAATTGTAATCGCGGTCTGCTGAGCTTCTCGATACTTTCGATTAGAGTCCCACAGGTTACTCTCATCCCGTAATACCTTTCCCACCGCAAACGAACCGACCGACACATTATCCAAGGAGGGAGCATGTTGAATCGAAGCCAGCAACCATCTCGCCGGTAATAGCTGAGTAGGAATGACGACCTCCATACCTAGGGCCTTGCGAAGGTAAAACACGTGTCTACAGGGTAGCAAAAGGGTCGTCATAAAGAGGCACGAACATTCCCATTTCTGCTTGTTCACAGAGTACTCCACACCAGGCTCATCAGATGCGTCGTCGTCATCTGCCATGTTTTTGATAGAAATTATCCCAGGTACGGCCTCGAAGAACGAGTAACGCGCACGTCCGCTGACAACGTACGTGTACTGCTCGTAGATAAGCTCACATGCGTGCTCACTCACGAGGTTTGCTACGAGCATCATCTCGCGATCGTACTTGCTGTTGTGAACAGTACAAATCTTGGCTGAACGAGCTACAAAGCTGCGCTCGTTCCGACTCTGGTAGCACATGATGGAGGCGACACACTCGTCTAGGCCCATTGTTCGGCTCATTGTGTCCTTGAGCTGCTTCCACGAAGCCTCAAGCCGGTTATTTGTGTTGTTGCCTAGCGTCACTGCGTACATCTCGAAAGGGTGCGATTTTACGAGTGTGAGACGGTCACATGTGACCACGTGACCATCCAGATGGGGAGAGATGGTCACTTCAATATCCAACCCAACAGGGTGCCCACCCGAGCTGGTAGAAGGTTGCTCCAAGTCGTGATCTTGCGTAGCTGGCCGTGATCCAATCGACAAAATGTGACGCATGTACGCTCGGTACTTCGAAAATTCTTGCTCAGTCTTTCGTATACCATAAGTGGCACCATACTGCGGAGCTGTGCCATTTTGCCATGACGAAAGCGCGTAGTCAGCCGATGCAACTTGCTCTCGTAGGTACTTTATGACGTGAAACTGGCAAAGTAGAATCACCACATCTGGCAGCGCCGCTTTCAGAACGGCTATTTCAGTAAAATCCTTGTCAACGATGACGCACTGTAGCTTGGACCATGCCGGATTGTTGGATTTGAACTCCTCCAAGGAGGTAAGTAGGGTAGATGCCCGCTCATTCTGAAGGACAGCATGCTGTACAAATTGCCCTTTCCCGAACACATCGTGCACCATGAAGGAGAATATCTTATACTTGGACGCGTTCGTGCCATGTGTGACATCTATCAGCATAACCTCAGGAAAGTGATGAAACATTTCGCGCATGCGTTTGGTCTGTAGTGTAATACAGGTAGCGATTCTCTACATAGTGAAACACCGCGTCGTTAAAACCAGCTTATTTTCATGTACAACCCATAATTCAGCTCACCTTTTCCTGCACAGTCATACATAGATACTTCATGCAACGGGTATTTCATAATTCAATGCAACCAAGGGCTCAATAGATGCACAAGACACGCGTCCTTCCGCGATTCGTACTTACGTTCGTAAACAGCTTTTAGTTTGACACCGTCTCAGAAATTTTCAATATCGGCAGCGATTTGGCGGGGTGATTACTAACTTTATATTTATTAATAGTACTTCGTACAACACCACAGTACTACTGTACCGGTAGTACACTACTGTAGTAGTAGTAAATACTTGTTAGGGTGATTTTTTTGAAAATGCAAGCACGGTGTGTATTTCAAGTAAGCTTAGTCAATCTACCGCAGGTACCATGTCATAGTAGGATTTCCACTCCTTATCGATTTCTTTACGCTTCCACTCCATACACTCGCAAAACACCTTCGCGTTCTGAACGTAGACAGATGTTCGCATCTCCAAGCCATCCTCCGACGCAACAAAGCCTTCCTTCAAGTGCAGTGAGATCAGTCTTGCGTATCCAGCGTTTAACGCGCGTACGATCAAGTTCACCTACAGTATGACACCGCGAACATTGTCAGACCATACTGAAGTACTCAATCGGAGCACGAAGAATTCATACCTTGTATCTGCTCCCGACTACCGGACCTTCAGACACGGATTCGACGGAAATGTTCATAACCGGCACGGCAAACGAGCGACCATCGTACCAGGCGTGCATGTCTGACGTAAGAGCAAGGCGATTGCTTTGATCGTTGTCATACTTGTGATAGCTTGCATATCTCCGGCAATGTTCTCTTGACATCAAATGACAGCTCTGCGCCTTCCCCACATTCCCGAACCACTCTTCACTCTCGATACGCTGATACTTGAATTCGTCAGTTACCACGTCAACGATTGAGGTGTTGGTTGAGAGAGATGACATCGTTATTTGGGGAGAATCGGTATCTTCTGGAACATAGTGCCGGGTCAAGATGCGCCGCAGTTCGCTTAACTCCCGAGAAATTGGAGCTACACTTGTCGAGACCGTGTGACCATCGAGAGGGAAGTTTGCGTGATACCTTCATTCTGTAATTCGTTTTCGAATAGCAAAGCATCCCGCTCTGTACAACATCTGTGAGACATCAACCAGCACAGTTCTACAATAATCCAAATGCATACCTTCCTTGAACAGAACATGGATCCGCAACGTCGCCCCTTCATACCACAGCGCCTTGTCATTTTCGCCAGCGCGAAGGTCAGGATCATAGTATCCCAGATATGATGCCGCCAGACGGTACACTCTGCAGCGAATCCCTTTCGTGTTCAGCGCGTTTCCAATCGATCCACTGACGAGCGACAACCCTCTTGTGGTTGTGCTTGCTCCGGAACCACCACCAGCACGTGAATTTGCTCACTGGATGGAGGCTCCATGTTGTTCTTCGTGTAGAACCACGTTGATAAGGTCTTTGAGGCCAGAATCTGTTCTCCGGCCGTCAGCGCATTGATGTAGTCGTCGGATTCTCCTTTCACCAGCTTCAGAGCAGCCCGATGTTCGTCTGGGAGCCACTTGAGACTCTCCTCCATCTCCTCCGCAGAAGGGCGGTAAACAGGGACGACCTCTTTGCCGCCCTCCTCTTCAACGGGCTGCTTCGCCAGGAAGAGCTCCAGCTCGTCGGGCTCATCAGTCGTGATCGTACGCGGCTTCACGCCCTTGATCGCCTTCTTCAAATCATCCACCGAGTCACTCTCGTCCACTCGCACCGAGAACGCGTTTCCTGCCACACCAACGATAGCACAAAAGAGCTTCACCATCTTCACTCTACGCGGCAGATTCTGGAATGATGTATTAATAGAAGTTAGGGAGAATTTACGGGCGTATTTAAGCGGAAAAGGCGTGTCACGTCGACTTCCAACCAATGATGAGACGCCAGGCTCTGAAACGGTGGCACTCTATTTGCGGGTACAGTGTATTAATACCACCCTTCAAAAATGATACTAGTACCGGTAGTTTGCCGATTTCGGTACGTAACCAGTATTGGTGCTGTTTAGACAACAGTGGGAACCTGAAACCTGAAAATAGGGGGTCGAACATAGCAAAAACCTGCTCATGATTTCGACCGATTTCTGCTCATGACCATTTTCTGCTTAAGGTATCCAACCAGTCGTCCGCCACTTTTGCTTTTCTCCGCGCGGGGAATTTTGTAGCTCTGCAACCAGAGGTCGGACGAAGGCAAGTAGGGTACCGATACAAAGCTGAGGATTCCTCTATCTCGTTGATTTTTACGTCTAAAGCTGAGCACCCTAAGCTATTCAAACCCTCAATTGCGCGCGGCGACTGTTCAGAGCGGCCCAACCAGTTGTCCGCCACTCGGCATTATCATTCAATTTGTATGGAGCTATTTTTACAGTTATGTTTCATTAAAGTACGATGGTTACGGCTTCGAGTTCGTCAAAGGTTACCTCTAAGATCGCTAATTCACTGATTCAAACGGAACGTGCAGTGTATTAAAATACAAAGGTTTGAGATAGGTCGGTGAGCCCAGCTTTCCCAGACGCATGGGCGGTGACAGTTTTGGTGTTCTGGCGTGAACTAGTCGTCTTCACGAACTTTGCGGGTGGGGACTTCTTGGGCTGATGTGGTGGTCGCTTCCGCTTTCTTGACGCAGGTACGTTTTGTGATGTATTTGGCTGTAGCGGTTTCCTTTTAGGAGCATTCGCGGCGGCCATGTCGTTCAAGAACTTACGTGTTAATAATCGGCCTCCGACGGTAACTCGTTTTCTGCCTGTTGTCTTAGGTTTTCGGGGCGGTGGAAGAACCAAAATGCTGTCTTGCACCACAGGTTCAACTTGAAGCCATGTATGCTGCTCCAAACCCTTCGGAATTCCGTTTCTCTTGAACTCATCCAGACAATCATTTACCCGCGAAAGCGGGTACAGACCGCAGCCTTTGAACCCTGCCTTGATGTTCGCAGAAAAATTGCAGTTCTGCCAAGCGAGTCCAGCCATCTCCACTGCAGCATCTTTTTCAATCGTGAAATTATTGGCAGCGTCACTAACAATCAGATCAAAGAACTTTCTTAATTTGCTTTTGAACGAACCAAAACAGCTACATCAACCGGCTGGAACAAATGTGTTGCATTGGCAGGGAGACATACAAGCGTTATGTCTAGCTCATCCGCCAAATCCACGACCTCAACGGAATAATGAGAGGTGCATCCATCCATTATCAGTAATAAAGGGCGAGAAACAATCGCTGGAATTTCCGTAGCAAAGAATTTGAGCCATTTCATGAATAGCCAATTGTTCATGAAACCGGAGTCTGTTGTCGTCACGACAGCACCTGTTTTGTCGGTATCGAGAATTGTTAGCTCTACAGTTTGGCCAGGGAGAATGAACATCGGAGGAACAACAAAGCCTGCTGCACTACCACACGCCACGATAGACATATGAAACGAAGTAGTTATCTCCGTGGTCCAAACATTGGACGATCCACGAGCAGCCACCACAGATTTGGTCTTCTTCCGCGACTGAAATGCAGTCTCATCCACGTTAAAACTCGTCTTGAATCAATACCCTTCTCTTTCATCACTTTATTCAGGGTTTCGAACAGCATATTAATATGGGCTTCGTCGACGTTGTTGCGGACTTTGCTGATTGTTTGTGCGACTCGATTCGTCAGACTTGGATGACGCTCTATAAATCGTGTGTACCATCCATCCGTAAGTGGCTTACCGAAAAGCATAATTGATAAGTCACTGGCCCGGCGAACGATGGTGTAACGGGTAACAGGATGTCCAACCGGTTGACGTTCAATGCTCCACTCGAAAAGGCTGGTCTCAGCTTACGTGGGGAGCAATGGAGTGGGCCCAGGCCGTCTTTGGTTTAGGCGGATACCAGCTCGTTCACGTTTGACGTTGTCATCTAGTGTCTTTCGCGGAATTCCTGTAGCTTTAGAGACCGAGAACACTTTGGCGCCAGCCATCACCTGATGCACTGCATTTACAAGATCTTCGGTGGAATACGTCCGCCTCGACCCCATGACGCTAATTTGTTTATGAATGACACGGATGGCGTTGTTTGGCGCTCTCCACGGATATAACGTTGTACAGGAAGCGCGCCAAATTCACATCCGTCGGACTTTTGGCCTACCGTAGACGATTTTCGATCGCATTGGCGCACAATGGTGATCTTCCGGGCAAAGATCGTGAAGTGATCGACGGCACTCCGAACCAGCGTTCCCGATACAAAACTACAGCAAGTGGCGGACAACTGGTTGGGCCGCTCTGAACAGTCGCCGCGCGCAATTGAGGGTTTGAATAGCTTAGGTGCTCAGCTTTAGACGTAAAAATCAACGAGATAGAGGAATCCTCAGCTTTGTATCGGTACCCTACTTGCCTTCGTCCGACCTCTGGTTGCAGAGCTACAAAATTCCCGCGCGGAGAAAAGCAAAAGTGGCGGACGACTGGTTGGATACCTTAACTCATTTCTAAGTTCAACTTCGTTGTTCCCTCGTTCCCTCCCGTGACGTTCACCGGGAACTTCACGTGCCCCATGGGCGCTGTTCACTACCAAATTTGCGTACACGGTATACCAAGGTCATGAGGGGCCTTGATGAGGAAATAGCGGCATGCATCGGTAAGCAAGATGCTCTTACTAGTACAAGGTGAACTGGGCTGGGTGAGAAGGAGGGAGGGAGAGAAGATAGTGACGAGAAAGACGATGCTAAATGCGAGGATGGGTGGAAGATGAGGGGTCAGTGTCGAATGTTCACGCAGCGGATGAATTGCAGCGAGAGGCAGAGTCTAATCAGAGAAGAGGAGGAGCGTCGCGCTCAGCGTAAGCAGGAGCTGGTGCTCGAGCTTCTTCGACAGAACAAGTCGATGGCCCAAATTGAGACGTTGGACACAGTCTTGTTTTGCTTTTTGCTTGTGTTGCATTAATGTCCATAACATGCGCTGTCGTGTTCGTCTTTGGTCTTGGTTCGTATGCCGTGAAAGTTTGCATCGCCCAGATTGTTGATGTCCAGGTTCCACACGCCCAGCGCACCAAGAAGATGATCAATATTCACTTCAAACCTCATACTCACTTGTTGTCTGAGCAGACTGCTCTCCTCGTCTTCAAGACAGACGTAAGTCAAATCCTCACCAACTAAAGCCATTTCATCTCCTCTTCCTGCTCACTGTTCGCCTCACTCTGCTTGTCGTCATCGTCCTCCTCAAACGCTGCGACCGCCATAACGTCGATAATCGCCCGTAGAAGGCGCTGCCGAGTACTTAGCTTCGGCATTGCCGATAGCTCCTTCGGGGATTCTTCTCACGAACTGTTTCGTCAGCACTCCCTCGCTCGGCTAAATGCGATTATGAATTGAGCAAAAGTGAGCCCCCTCCGTTTCTGCTTATGTTTTCGACACTTTTCTGCTTATGATTTCGCCTCTTTCCTGCTCATGTTTTTCAGCTCATTTCGAATGTTCGACACCCCTAATTTAGTGACCTTTGTCAGATTCCAGGGAACACGTGTTCAGCATCACCATGTTTTACACTGAAACCGGTGAAAAAGACACTAAAAACTTCAGAAGGCACCTCGTTTCAGTGTCATTTCCCCTGAGATCTGGGATTTGTATTATCGAATAGCTCCCCACGACATACAGTCCACAAATCTCTTCACCTCCACAGAAAAGATGGAATCGACCCACGGTCCGTCCCCTCTAATCAGCGAGCAGCAAGCACCACCGGCGGAGCCTCCTGTGCCAGAGCAGCCAGACACCGCTCTTTTCGCGAAACGTAAATGGTCTGAAGTTGATACGCTGGCCCTTGCTTGTGCATGGCGGGATGTGTACATGACAGGGATACCTAAGGACGAGACGACAGTTATGACCAACGCGCAGGTTCATGGAAGCATTCCAGACGTTGTGTCCAAGTTCTACGCGCACTAAAAAGCTATCGAAGACAAGCTGCAGCGCTACGCGAAATGTTTCGTTTCTTTAGAGAAGTCAACGCAAATCGAATCGCTGGTAGCGTGGGCAAACCCGACTGGTTTGAGTTGTTCACGAAGGAGAAGAAGGAACTGAGGTACTCGAGCGTGTTCATGACGCACAAGGGACGTCGACTTATGCATGTTCTTGTATTTGTTGGTTTACTGTACAGGGATCTACATCGAATGAAAAGCCCAAACGTGACCAAAGAAGTGTTTGATAAGCTTAATAGTTTTCTTGGTGATCAGGCTGACACTACTCCACTAAGCTCAACGTATGTCGCTCAACCTCTCTTCGACCAAGACAACGCTCCACCAACACCGACGCCGCCCCAAGCTGACATTTTGTTTGAAGACGATTATTCTAATATTAGCGAGTGTCGGGACCCGCATAACACGGGGAGAATGAACAACAAGCGACATCGGAACGACAAGTACGAGAAAGTTAGAGAGGTGCTGGAAGAGTGATCTGAGGCGTTTTTACTCAGTTTGAGTGAATGCAACATGAATAAATGCAGGAGCGCCGCCGACAGCATGATGAGCAGATGGCTATGATGCGAGCGTTCCTGAACGCAATGACAAAGGAAATACAAAATGCATAGATCGGATTACACGGCTCGTATTGAATTCGAATCTGTTATGAGTTGTCACGGTGCTGTTTAAATTTGAACCATTTCTTCAGTTCATCGCGGAGGTTTCCGCAAATAGATCCTTCAATTTCCATTTCAGGCTGTGGAAATCTTGACTCGTACTGTTGTAATAGTTGGTATTGCTGTTCTCGACTGATGGCGAGCGAGTCTTTATGATCCAACAAGAAGTTCTGAATGATGCACAAAGCATAAACGACATAGGGAGCTATGCTTATGTCCTGTTCGATTCCTTTCAATAAAATACGCCATCGACATTTTACCTGTCCAAACGCGCATTCCAACGAGCATGACTGAGCCTCTTGTTAAGCACTGTGCAAACAACATCCAGAGTCTCCGCAATCTCAAAGGTAGTAACCATGTACATGTTGTTTTGGTAACCGGAGTCACCCAAAAGAAAGTAGGGAACGCTTGTGTAAGCGACATCAGATGTTGGCAGATTAACCTTGTCTGACGACGCTGAAAGTGATGGAAACGCATTTGCCAACGTACTATTGCGAAACACACGACTGTCGCCAACTCGACCAGGCCACTTGCAGTCAAAATCGCAAAATCTTCCCCTCCAGTCAACTACCGCTTGCAGAACTAAACTGTATCAGCATTTCCTGTTGAAATACATAGCTCCATTTTTGGTCGGTTTCGATATCGGGATATGGCACCCGTTAATACATCCAACAATCTGTGGAATTCCGCAGGCGTCAGCAAATTGCGATGCACATAGTCGAAAAGAGGGAACGCAATGAGCTGGTGTAGTGTGCGACACACTGCTCCAGCAACATCCTTCAGGATTCTAGATACGGTCGAAGGGCCAATAGCAAAACGGTCAGCTGTGGAGCGCACAGTTGATGCTTGCGCGCTCACGTACAGGAAAACTGCAAGCCTCTTGGGCGGCGACACCGCATCTGGTGATTCCTTAAGTGGAGCGAAGCGAGTGCAGACAGTCTTGGCTAGAGCGACAATATTTCCACTGTTCATGCGAAATAGTTCTTTCATAGTGCAATCGAAATAAATTCGCGACGAAAACAGCATCTTAGACCAATGACTACTGTGATCCATTTGCGATCTTGTGGTGATTAAAGCTCCACAGCAGCATGCATCTCAATTGCATACCACTGCTGTACGACCGCGAGTGTCTTCAGCGATGATGGTGCGGGGGTCATCATTTTGTTTAACATCACCGCGAGGATTAGACGAGAACTCGTATCCGCCATAGTTTCCAGCCTGGAAGTAGCTACACTCAATGAAAACACTCCCAAACCATGTTAGTGTGGCGAAGTAGGCAGTCCGTCAGCGCTTCTACGTATATTTACCTGCCCACGAAGCAAAGCGCTTCGTGTCTGTAGCGTACCGGTACCGAGTGGACGTGGTCTTGTGCTCTCGCCGTCGATTTTCTTTGTGAAGAGCCATCACGGCCTACACCCGCCAAAATTGATATGCAGAATGATTGGTCGATAGGGTTGATTTGCTCATGCTGAACACGAGCAACATACTGGAGCCTAGAACTTTTTCCCAGGTTTCAGATGTCAGTTTTCGCTGAACAGCCCTTTAAGCATTGTCTGTACCGGTAAGAGCGCACCCTAAAACGTGGCATTCAATTTTTTATATTCCATTTTAATACGTATGGCTGAACGAAAAGGAATCTGACTTTTTAATGCCTTCAGGACACTTATTCTCGATTATTTCTGCATTAGAAGATCGTTGTAGAACGTCGGAGCGAGCCATGAACACGGATTGATAGTCAAATGGTATACTAATATGTTGCATTTTATATCCAGCGTCTACCAGAGATTGCAACGAGGTCTGAATCCTTGCATTTCTGATACCTTTCGTAATACGATTTGGATACTTCAACAAATACGCTTTAAAACTCTGCTATATTTGATATCCGGATCGATTATTATTTTATTTGTGGCGGTTTACCCATCCGCAGAAGATTAGGACAACCCACCACTATGATATGAAATCACTTAAATTCGTATTTTACCTGCAGCAGATGATTTATCCAGACCGTTCGAGCAACATTTTGGATGCTTTTTCTTCAAGCAACACACTGCAGTACTATAATACCGAGTACCGTAAATTGCGGTATTATCGACAGTGGTGTGTTGATAATTCCGTACGTTTGGAATGCACTACAGATATTGTGGGTTCTACTCAAAACTGCATTGGGCGATTGGTTGAATCTCCGGCGGTGAAACCGCTATGCACCCCATGACTGCCGAATTCACACTAAGTCTGATTCGTACTTACTGTGACATGTGCTGCTATGGGTGACTTCGCAAAATGACTTGTAATTTGTATGTGGTAGTTAAGCGAACCGCCCAAAATCTGCAAATTTGGACGGAATTCACAATATCGAAGCGCGTGTCCAAGAGAAAATGATGACACCACATCGTGTTGGTTATTGTCCGGCATCCACACAGTGTAGGTGTAGTAATAATATATGGGGGTAAGAGGTCCTCTATTTGTATTTTGCTAAGAAACTATAGAGTCCTGGTATCGCTGGAGGCTATGTCTTATTGATAATCCTTTTGTGGTGCATTTTCAAGACTGATGTTGAGCAGCTCGTTTTGTATGCGTAGCAAAAATGCTACACGTTGTCGGGACGAAGTACCTCATTCGAATAGTGCTTCATTTGACACGACTTGAGCAAGGATGGACTGATTTGTGTAGTATCTTGTGCATGGTCTTCCGCTCAGTTGATGGTAGTATCCACCACGTTCGCACTGAAGCTCTGGCTCGCTTTTGCAGATTTTAAGCTGCTGGTGATCCTTGTACTATGAGCCTGACCGTAGACAGAAGAGTTTCTTGCTCGAGTTGTCGGGTAAGTGTAGTAAGAATATGCGTGCGTTGTTTCATTGCAGACCTATCTTCTCACTTTCATGCAAGACTACGTACAAAATCTAAAATCGCATCATTCACGGAAATTATTCGTGCGGTATGAACGAAACATTTCCTGCAGCTGTCTTGGCCAACACAATTTAGGAGCTTATTACGCTCCGTGGCTTATGGATACATGACGAGAAAGTTACACGGGTTTCGTTTGAGGAAATGCGCACGCATGATTGGCATAAAGTAGTTACAAGTAGCAACCGTTTAATTAGAAGCGAAGTGATGCTAGATCGATGAATTTGGGATTCCTCCAACACTCCTTCAACCAACAAGCTGCTAATAAAGTAATATGCGTCAATAGGGAACACCTGATATGTAAATTTTTACATATAGAGGGTTTAGACGCCAACAAGTCACAATGTGACATACTGAATCAGTAATAAGTAAGGAGCATCGGTATTACTGAGGTTCCTTACTTATTGATTATAATGTTTCTAAGGATATTATAATAGTTGACACCCCGTTCCTTATTTACGCACTTCGAAGTACAGCATATTTTTCGCCTTCATTTGAGTATCGTTCCTATGAGAATCTCCTAATCAATATAATCCAAAAATCGCGTATATGGATATGAAGTGAATTTTGCACGAAGAGGTTTTCGTAAATACTCACTTTGAAACTGAGTTTGTTGAGCTCTAAGTAAAATCCAGAGCTGTTCCGTGCGAAGTCGCGGCTTTGTTTGAATATTTTGAATATTTGACCTGGTTCACCCATATTAACCCTTTCGTGAACGCGGTGTTTCGACTTAATTAGAGTATACCATACAAGCCAAGATGTTAAGTCATGAAGGGGGGCAAAATGACCCCTTTCAAAAAAACACTGTACCCGCCTGGGCTGGTGCCCCTTCTACACAGTGGGGCAAAAGAGACTCAGTGAAGTTTACCCAACAGTGCGGTATCGCCACCATAAATCTGCGTCAGCACCACAGGATCGGGAAAACACCGAACAGTGTGAGATTCTCACCATTCGTTGTGGGTGTTATGGACCGCCGTTTGCTTTCTGCACAAGTGCACGAAAATGGTGGCGCGTATCGCAATTCGCGCAAAACAGGCCACCTCTGAGGCTTTGCTGCGCCCTTAAGTCGTTCGTGATGTGCGCCTTAAGGCGACCACGAAGTGCACCACTTCAAAAGTTTGAAAGCAGCCCGGGCCCGACACCCCAGCTTGGCCCAGCTTGGGAAGGTTGCCGCCGCGCGTGTCCTGGAGGGAGGTTGCTGCCGACCTGACGGAAGATGAAGCCGACACTGCGTTGGAGAGACAAAAATCGCACCACGTGCACAAGAGCGATGCACGCTGTGTGCCTACGACGACCTACATCAAATGCGCTATAGACTCCTCAAATGCACCTCTGAGTCCGGCGTCTCCGAAACCGCGTTGAAACCTTCCTTCGGATCCTGACACAGAGGCTTGGTGTGGGAAACTCCTCGGTCGTTGCTCTTCGGGCGTCTTCATCCGAGTACAACAAGTCTTGAAACATTAGGGCGGATCACTTGCGTCCAAAGATGCTCTACCGTTGTTGAGCTTGTGTATCGACCGCCCCAACCAGGCTCGTGAGTTGCCCACTGAGTTCGTGCTGGAGACCACCTACCTTCAGTACTCATTTGAAGTGATTGTGTGGGCTCCTACGTCTGAGGACTGGGTTGGCGAGCTCGCGACTTTGGATGATCGGCAGCTATGGCGTAACTATTGGGTGGATGTGCCCACCTGTCACCCATTCAACACAACCTTCGCTCCGTGTAACCCTCCAGTGCCTCTCTTTGCGCCTCGCGGCATGACCGAAGCGGAGGCGGTGTCTGGCATAATGGTGAATCGATCCCTGCCACCAGCTTCGGTCGTAGATCCATGGGTCGCACACGCCTCGGATGTTACATCCCAAGGACCAGCAGACACAGAGGAGAAAGATGAAGGCCAGGCCGAGGACTCAGCTACTCCTAATGCTACACCAACGGCCGCCGATGGGTCTGCGTCTGGCCAGACATCCAACCTGGATGTGTTGTCTAACATTGTTTCCTCCGCTGAGGTCTAGACCTCTGTCATGCGCTTTCCTGCCACGTCGTTCACCTCTCCAGCTACTCCCACACCGTCCGAGTTCTGTAGTTCATTACAGGTGTAGAATGATCTCCAGTAATTCCACTTAATCCAAAATTCACTTCAAAATCGTTCACATCATTTACACATATACAAATTTTAATGCAGTAGTCATCTTCGTCTGACACTGCGGGCTGCATAATTCCTGCAGGCAGTTCACTTCGTCAATTCCGACACCTCCACCGAGCCTCTCCAAAAGGCCTGGTCGTTCGATGATCGGTGACATTCCATTCTGGTACAGTAGTAAATTTCGTCTGTCTCGACGGGCTGTATCGACCCCGCAGGCAGTTCAATC
Organism: Phytophthora hibernalis; assembly: GCA_012656075.1. NCBI lineage: Eukaryota > Oomycota > Peronosporomycetes > Peronosporales > Peronosporaceae > Phytophthora > Phytophthora hibernalis. The sequence continues at coordinate 1,418,132 of JAAKBF010000151.1, read as the reverse complement.
CTCGGTTGTATTCCAAGCTAGTCCTCGTCGGCAACTTGAACCATTTGCGATCGTCGTTCGCTACATTGGACCCGGAGGTAGCCGTAGAGCAGCCCACCACATGACAAGTTCGATGCTGGCTCCCAAGAAGACTCGTCATAGCCGACCCACTTCACCTTGAATTCTCAGACAGCGCGATTTGTACTCGTCGTTAGCGGCGAGCGATCATCGAGAATGGCTTCCACCTCGTATTCGCTTGCCATTCGGTCAGGCTCACAACTATCTTCTGGCAGTAGCTCCTCGTCAAAGTCGACTCTCGATTCATCGGACACCTCGGCCGTTAGTCGACTGATCGGTCAGTCACCATACTCGTTTACCGCCTTGAGCCGTGATACATGCGCCACTGGCTAGAACCGATAGCCGCTCCTGTCCGGCAATTCTAGTTTGTAAGCGAACTCTTCGACCTTGTGTTTGACTCGGAATGGTCCATGCAATCGATGGGCTAACTTCTTGGTCAGTCCGGGTTTGACTCGTTCCATGTAGATCCACACTCTGCTTTCTGATCAGAACAGATACATCGGCGCCTCGGTAGCAGCATCAGGGGATACCCCTGCCTCTTCTCGTTCAACGTCAGAGGTTTCGTTTATGCCAAGTTCCGTCGTTGCGTCGCGTCTTCTGGCATCCGGTGACACCTTCATCTTCGCCAATGTGCGATGTCGTTTCGCTCTCGCCGCTGTTCAGTGCAACGCTCGGCACTGCTGCCGCTTCGTGGCGATTAAGCGACTCGTTGTGTTCGCGTGCCCTCCGAGCCTTCTCAAACTTCTGGTACTTACTCCATCGCCATTTCCCACGCAATTTCTTGTTGTCGATTCACTTCTCGGCGCCACGCTAGCGCATCCATTTAACCTCGGGACCCTTGTTTAAGCGATGCCGACATTGCTCGCAACGTCCCACCCATGAACAAGGTAGAACGAGGTGTCCTTCCGTTTACCGTCTTGGGAGTTGTTGATTACAAAGACTAATTGCTCTGCGATCTCGTCTTAGTCTTGCTGCAACGGGTCTTCGGCATACATTCGCACTGACTGCATGACCGTCTTCACTGACCGTTCCTGATGTCAATTTGCTTGCGGTCGATAACTCAGCGTCGCAAGACTGCATCATCTCGGTGAACCCTCACTCATGAATCTCGGTCATGTCGGATCATAGTCGGCGCTCCGAACCTTCGGTAGGAACACTCCTCGAACGTCTAAGCAATCTTTAGTGCAGTAATGTCCGACATCGCTTTTCCCATGACGAATCATGTGAACGAGCATACAAGAACAGCGCAGTCTTTCCTCGTCGAGACTTCGGTAACGGTATTACGAAGTCCATCGACACCAACTGGAATAGTCTCTCGGCCAGTACATTTCCTGGTGAATACCCTCTGAGCTGTGGTCGACTTTTGCTTGATCTGCAGTCTGGGAAGGACCGTACATATCGCTCGACGTCCGCGTACAGTCCTATTCAGTAATAGTCCATTTTACTTGAGGTAAGCTCGACCGATGCCTTGATGACCGCCTTCTAACGAGTCGTGGCAGCTCTGAAACACTTCTTGAATCATCGCTGTGGGCACCACCAGACTCATCGTGGTCTCTTCTCGGTTATAGTTGTCCCACTGACGACTCGCTCCACTGGTGTATATAGCACGCCGTCTTCGCTCAGCGCAAACTTGTCGGGAATTTTCCATGCATCTCGCGCTGCGCTATGTTCAGACTGGCTTCCTCGCCGCGGAGAAATGTCTTGAGGTTTGCCCATCCCAGCTCCACGTCCTGGGTGGCGGAAATCCTTCGTCTTTGCTCTTCCTGAATAGCCACTGGGTCGGCATCGCTTGCATTTGGCACTCTGACGCTCGCTTCCGGACACGGTTGCTCGGACTCGGACTCATTCTGGACATCTGAGGCTACTTCATTCGCTTCGTCTCGTTGTGCTGCGTCACCCGGGCCCAGCACCAATGGCTCACTCGCAAACCGGACGCGTTTCTTCTTCGCTCTTACTTGTCGACGGGTTGTGACTGTTATAGTATCCGGCGCATCCCTCACAAAATCGAAAATCATTTGTCGCGATGTACCTTGTGAGCTACTGGATCCCGGTTAAGGTTCACCGATGATATCTCTTTGGCGGTTGCTTTGCTCCGTGTTACCGCCGAGGTTTCCGTCAGAGGTATGAAGATGACTTCACCAATTCGGTTGAGCTCAATTAATTCTGATGTCCTGGTCTCCGCCGATATTACACTGAACTCTTTGCTGTTGAGGGCTTCGGCCGCTAACGAGTCCACAGCGACATTGAACTCTAGGCCTACGTGTAGATACTTTTACCGACCGAATTTTGGCCGTGAGTTCTCGGTGGTGGTTCAGCTGGGCTATGCGAGTCTCCTTTCGACACGCCATCAACCCTAACGACTGCTGGATTGCGAGTCTCCCGCCACGATTAAATTTTTGGCGCCGTGTTCTAGCGCAGACGATACGCCGTTGTTCATGCCGACATATTCGGTGAGGTTTACTGTGGTGGTCTCGAGGTTAGCACTCGCAGCCGTCACTACAGTCCACTCCGGTAATTTCCACAAATCCATGAGCAGCTACCATACCCGCCGTTCTTCTCAGTCATGGCCGATCCGTCAAAAGACATCACCAGGCCATCATGAGTCCTTGGTATGCATGCATAGAGCAAGTGGGGATCGGCGATCCTTTAACGGTGTTGTTACTGGGGTAACGAGTCTTTAGCTCAACGGAGTTGTAAGTCCAGCTTGTAGGAGCTGGGCGAACGCGCAGTCGCGTTCCTTCACTCGGTTGACCTTCAGGTGCCACTAGTGTACTCCGAATACATGTTTGTCTGTTTGTGCATCTATCAGTTCTAAAACAAGAGCTACGATGAATTTCGCAGAATCCATTGCTAGTGGTGCGATGGAAGGTAGAGGGAACTACATAGATAATTGGGAAAGCGAAAATGAATGCGTTCAAACCAGAGCTGGATTGAGATGACTCGTGGCGATACACAAGTGTTAGTCCGATTTGCTATACACTAACTAACAGTTTGGAAACAGTAGTGTTAGCAGTACAGTTAGTGTTTGTGCGAACACTAGGTGCCACGGGGACAGCATGACTGCGAAATTGGTCGCGCGACCGAACAATGTCTTCGCCTTGTTCACACACTCCAGCGTCGAGAAACGCGTGTAGACGTGGATAGTTTAACCAACCAGATGGGTGTAACACACCTTCAACATCATCAACAGGGCCAACACCTCGGCCGGGTGGTGGTTCTTCTCAGCGTCCTGCACCGGGTGCAGCGTATCGTCGTGGTATTGCGTAAGAGTAGAGCTCAACACCCACTCATTTGCAAACAGTGCTACATGCACTTCCTTGGATCGGTCGAAATGACGCAGTATCGGTGCGTCGGCTACCTTCTGTTGCAGTACTGCGAAGCTGCGGTGGGCCGCCGAGAGGTTCCTGTCGGTGTGAAGTCGTCGCCTTTGAGTTGATAGAGAGCAGCTCCGTAGACTGCGAAGTCTTGGATGAACCGGTTGTAATAATTTAACGCACCGAGGAATGACTGCATTCTTTTCTTCAACGATGGGAAAGGCAACTCGGTCACCGCGTGAAAATGGCGCCAACAAAATTAAAATGGGGCTTCAGCAAAAACAACGAGGGGTCCCAGCAAAATACGAGTAGACAACAACTGTGCTAAAAGGTCAATACAGTACTGGTACAGGGGCGCAGCGGAACAGGTAGACACCACAGGACAGGAGACAAGAATAACTAAATCACCATGAACGCATACTTCTATCTGTCAAGAAGACCCGATGCCGTGCAGGGTGGTTGGCAGCTTTCGGAATGCAAGTTAACTCGACCGGTCGACTTAGTTTGAATCAAGCCAGAGATGCAATTTAACTCGACCGGTCGAGTTAACTTGAATCGTTGGCTCGATTGGACCACGTGGAAGGAATTACAATGACCCTGGTGGCGTTGAACGGTGCCGGTGATGCCCTGGATAACGTTGGAGCCCTCAGAGGTGTTGCAATTGTCCATGTAAATGATGGGGCACTCGCACTTGTGGTCGGGTCGGGTGGATTCAAATACCGGAACACGACCGGTCTTTTGTATGCAAATCTGTTTTGCTGATCCTACAAATCTATTTTGCCGGAGCGCCAAATCGTTTTTCTGACACCCCAAAACGCCGATTATATTTTGCTGAAGCCCTGTTTGGTTTTGCTGGGACCCCATCTCGTTTTGTTTTCACCCCAAAAGGTGTTTGTTTGCACCCCGGTCTCGGTCACCGCCTGCGGCTTCTTTGGATTAGCCGGTATACCGTTGGCCGAAATCTCATGTGACAGGAAATCCACCCGTCCTTGAACAAAAATGCTCTTCGTGAAGCTCACACTGATTCGACACTCTGCGAACCGTTGGAGCAGTCGGTCTAGTGTAGCCAGGCAAGAGTCGAAAATCTCGGAGCCACAGAAAATGTCAAAAACGAACGACCGCCGATCGAACACCGGTACCAACGAGGATTCATCCGATTACACCCGTGGAGAACATGTCCGCGACGGGGCTGTTCACCAGTCGATTCACGGCATCAAGCATGACCGAGGACTCGCGATCAGCCTCAAACTTAGTCGGAAACGTCGTTGAAACCTCGGACACCAACGCGGAAGCATCGGTCACCTCTGTGCTTGCCGATTCGGCTTCCGTTTCGTCGGCCTGCATCAGCGGCGCCAGCCGCACTTCGGCTGGACGAAGCCCCACAGAGCGTTGTCAATCATTTGTTGGTAAATTGGCCGAACGGCATTCGAAGCCACTCGAAATGGTCAAGTGTACAGACGAAGGCTGAGACCTTCCGAGCTCTCATCATGATTGCCCCAAACCCACTGGCTGCATCCAGGAGCAGATCCATAGGTATTCTTCCAAGTCGGTTAGTAAATCGTCGACTAGTGGCATGGCATATTTCATAATCGCCGTCACTGTATTGACCATCTGGTAGTTAATGCACAGACAAATATTGACTCCATTCTTTTTCAACACAATCACAATCGGGGACACCCAACGGCTTTCCGAGAAGGCGACCAACTGTGCCTTCAGCAAACCCTTCAGTAATTCGTGCAATTCCCGCAAGTGCCGCAACGGCGTGCGCCGAGCCCTATGTGTGATAGGAGGAATGGTTGATGCTGCATCCGTGAAATCAATTAGTTGAAAGCCCCGCAAAAACCCTCCCCGAATTATTGAATCTTGAAACCAGCTTTCCTTCACTGGTGTTTTCAATTGTCATTCCCTTTCCAGTTCAGTATGGTAGCCACAGTAGGACACCACATTGTTTCTCAAACAACGCTTCTCACGCTTTAAAGATTAGTTTCCTTGGATCAGCTAAAAGCTGAAGCTTTTTCATACCAGCCATAAAATTTTCTAAAATCTGCGCTTCCTTTGACTTAAAGAGGTTACCGTGGCTCAAAGTCGATGGCTAGTTTCCATTCACCGTTTGTTGACCGTGAGTGAGTGTGAGTGAGTAAATCCATAGCTAGGCGTCTTCATCTCAATATCACTTTTACCACGGCGATACAGTCTTTGGGTGCTTATCTGTGAGCTGGCCAACACGAATGCGAGATGTCGCCGAGGTTGAAATACAAGTCGGCAAAATATTACAACTTGCATTTTTTAACATCAACACCCAGTCGAGTTGTCACTCGTCCAGGGCGCTTCTTGCTTGATTGGACCGCGCGCTGGCCTAATTCCTCTCACCATTTAAACTTATTTCAGGATGAGTTTCTTGTGCGATGCGTTTTTTTGCTTGAATCCAGTGTTGGCGCGCTTTTGGTGAAGACTGGATCCATCACTTCAGACACAATTTGAGCTTGTTACACGCCCAGGGAAACACAAAGAGTGATAAACCACAAACAAACAGTAAGGGCCAGGCGACTGTGGCTCGATGGTTTGGATTCCTCACTGCTGTTGGTAAACCGCTAATAATATCTAATTAAAAATGGTGTTGCTGTCCACTCAAGCGATCGTTTTGCTTTCGTACTTGTCGACCTAAATAAACATCACCGCCTGCAACCAGGTAATGTGATGAGAAAACCCACCTCCCTCAATGCGATGTATTGTCGTAGATACCTCGTTCATTTTCGCTTAACGTACATGGAAACCAATACACTACAGCAGGTGTACGCTTACACGATGACGAGATTGGTGTCATTCACTGTAGTCTTTGGGCAGGGATCTAGGGGATAAAATTGAGCCCCCAGATATTGGAGTTGCTGCTGCCCATTGAGCTTCAATGGGCAGCAGCAACTCCAATATCTCGAAGTCTTCAGGGGTGATGCTTGGGGATGTGAATTCTCCGGTGGGCATGTGGCTCGGGTGCCAATAGTGTTCGCAGTTGGCAGAGTCGTCGAATGCAGTGTTGTGAACGCTGTAGGGGATTGGATCAACGATGATCGGGTCGACCTGTACATGTATCTGATTGCTCGAATGGGTTCTCTTCGTTGGAATCACCGAAGTTGCTTCGGCTCGCTGTTGCTAAACTCGTTCCTCGCAGTTGCGTTTGGGTAAGCGCCACTGGCTCATGTTAGTCTTGCGACGGTGAAACACACAGAGTCCGTGGAAAGTTCCGTCGCGTTTCGTGGCACGGTTGTTGGTGCAGACCTTGCTGTGGTATGAGTAGCGAGGTGGGGAACGGAATGTTATCAAACACGCCAAAACATGTTGGTCAGTGGTGGTGGTAAAACCGCAAATTGGAGAATGACTGCACATAACTTGTATCACAGTGCCACACAAGAGCAAGCGGATATGGTTGCATCACGTTTGAAGAGGATTCTGCATGAGTAGCAGAATCGCATCGCGCGGCGAGATGACTCAACTTGAGTCGGATCTTATGACGTTGCGCGCTTGAAAGAAAGTTGTGAAGTGAGTTTATTAGCAGTTAGACAGCTCATTCCTTGCCTTACTTGTCGTACAAGGGGCATGCCCTGCGGCAGCACCCTCTAGCCTCGCTGCACCAACCGTTGGTGAGATTATGTAGGCCACTTGTTGATGCGGCACGCTGTTTACGATGTAATAGTGGTGATGTGGCCCTTGAGTGTCGGTAGCTGGTGCCAGTATGCCGGCAGCGCGTCGGCATTCCCTCGGCGTCGGATGTTGGCTCGGCGTCGTGGTCTTCGTCGTCTGGACCAATACTCCACAGATCTTGACTGATTTTTGTCTACCGGTAGATTGAATTTTGGATAGACGTGTTGAGTCCGCTGGATTTGTGTGAGGAGCAGAGCTTGCCAGTACTGTCACTTTCTTGTTCTACTGCCAGTAACTCGAGCCGGGCGCTTTAGAATCTACTGTAGTACACAGTAGATGAAGATATCCTCCCTCAAGTTACTGAGTAAAGTTCGAAGTTTGTAATGAAATGGAAAACTTTGTTTGTTGCCCTGTGCTCCGTCATGTCACGTCACGTCATCCCACCACACAGGACCCAGGCACAGACCAATGTCATCGTCATGTCATCGCACCACACCAACCGTACACAGGACCCAGGCACAGACCGTCATCGTCATGTCATCGCACCACACCAACCGTACACAGGTCCCAGGCACAGACCAATGTCATCGTCATCGCACCACACCAACCTTACACACTACATGGTAGTACAGCCACCGGTACACCGTTCACCCTAATTAGTCGTGTGACCTAAATAGTCATGCACCTCTGGTAATCATTTCACCGGTTTTGAAAAATATTTTCATTTTGACCTTAAATCAAGAAAAGAGCCCGGATTCTGATTGATCTCAACAAGGCGATTACGTGGTATATTTAACTCTGACTGTTGGCTTGTAGTTTTTCAGAAGGACGGTTTTCAAAAAGGTTGGGAGGAGTTCGAAACGTACACGGTAAATAGTTGTGGCACGACTAATTAGGGTGAACGGTGTATCGACAGTGTGTAGTCACTGACTACTACATGTAGTCAGTCACCCACACTCAGAGATTCACACCTGTTGCTTGCAAAAATATATTTATTGCTCACTCACACGCGGAAACCCAGAGTGTTCGCCGTTCTGCTACACACTTAACAAACCCAGAGAGTTCATCGCGGTGCTGATCACTCACACGCAGAAGTATCATGAGAAACAACCGTCCAAGGCCAGGGGCGCGGAGATAGGGGCTTGCCTGCCACCAAAACCCTCCTGGCGGATCCTAGGAGGGCTCTCGTGTGAAGGATGCAAGGGCATGTAAGGTACCTTACTGATCGGTCGGCCTAACCCCAGCACCGTTTACAATGCGAGAGGACTTGAGTTGGTTATCCTTTTGTCGTGCCAAGGTAACGTGACATGAACTGGAGTGATCGCTGGCGCGATTTTTGAATCTGTAACCTTTAGGTACATGTTTTAAAATAAATTAAAAAATTACAAGATAAATAAGCATGTACAACAGTACATTTAAAAAATTGATGTTCATATACATAACATTTAAAACTTTAATGTACTTGGCTGAATTCTCCCATCCATGCTCCAGTTGTCCATACACAGGTTCAGGATCCTGACCTTGGAAGCAGTGTGCGCTGCGAAATGCGGGTAGCTTCGAGAAGACACGAGGGTTTCGTTAGCCACGATTGAGGTACCGGTACATGCAGCAGTCATGTGTGCAAGTACTTACAGCCTGTAGTACTTATACTTACAGGTATAAGTACTCTCTTTTGGGAGCATCTGTTGTTACATCTAAGAAGATTTTCACTGAGATAAGGTAAAATTCCTCATTGTCTTGCAAGTTGATTTATTTTAGTTGCGAGTCGCATCTATCTCTTCGTCATAATCCGCACGAAGCAGCTAGTGTGCGTGTAACCTTTGTTATCCTGCATTGAATCCTGCACTCTGATCTATTGTACGGTTTGTTTGTGGTGTCTGCAGGATGGTTAGCGCCTCATACAGAACTAGCTGCTGTAGCAGTTCCTGCTGCGGCAGATGAATCAGCCCCTCACAGAGTCAGCTGCGGATTGTTGCGCTGTGTGATCAAACTGTGCAATATCTGATCTATTGTACGGTTTGTTTGTGGTGTCTGCAGGATGGTTAGCGCCTCATACAGAACTAGCTGCTGTAGCAGTTCCTGCTGCAGCAGATGAATCAGCCCCCCACAGAGTCAGCTGCGGATTGTTGCGCTGTGTGATGAAACTGTGCAATATGCACAGTGGTAATGCGTTCGCGTGGCGAGTAGTACACACCATTGCAGCAGGACATGTAAATAAGTGAACCTTGGGTTCACTTATTTGTGTCAATTGACAACCAGATGTAGTTACATCTAAGTAGATTTTCACTTAGATAAGGTAATTCCTCTTAGAGATTCAAATCAAACTTCGAGTTCCCCGGCCACGTCAGGCCGGTAACCAGTAATCGGCAGATTCCGGACGCCAGTCCGGACAGCTGCAATAGAGATACACAGTGCCACGCCGGAATTTAATCCGCCAATCAGCGCGGGATCATTTATTCCGGACGACGGTGGTAAGGGCTAAAATCGTACTTTATCAAATATGTGAATCCACTCCCGACCATTCGTCGTTCTCGCTCTCATTCTGCGTTCTCCGGTGGAAACAGAAAGCGGGAGGACGGACAGACAGCTCGACTGTGGTGGCTGGTGGGCGGTGACTCGACGGACAGCGGTGGTGGTGGCGCGACGGTGGTGGTACAGCGTGTGGCAGCGGCAGGATGGAAGCTCGACGGACGATGGAGGCGCGACGTACGGTGGGCGCGACGGACGGCTGCTCAACGGTGGCATGGTGGCACGGCGGGCGGCAGAGACAGGGCGTGCGGAAGCGGCGGCTACCGCCATGTAAGTGATGTTTGTTGGGAACGCTGGTGTAGCTCAGTGGAAGAGCGGGAAGCTCGGCTTCCAGGTCGCCGGTTCAATTCCGGCCTCCAGCAAACCCTGTTATGGTAACTAGTGCGTATATGGCTATGTATGAGCTGTGTATTGTGTGATTTGGTGTTGTGTCTGTTGTGTGATGTCTAGCTTTGTGATGTGATTTGCTTTTACCGCTACAGGTTATGATGTACGACGCGACTTCTTAAATTCCGACCACCGGCAAACTCTGTTATGGTAACTTTTGCGTTTATGATTATGTATGAGCTGTGTATTGTGTGCTTTGCTGTTGTGTCGGTTGTGTGTTGTGTTTTGCCTTGTGTTGTGTTCTGCTTTTGCTGCTGCAGGTTATGATGTACGACGTAACTCCTACGATAAGTCTGATGCTGTCCAGAGGTGCGACACGGGCGTGCATGAGTCGCAAGCGGAGCCACTGGCTTTCAGAGCGAGGAAGTGCGCAGCAAGCGAGTGGTACGCCTCAGGATGCGACACCTGCAGCAACCGCCAGCGCTTCCTCAGCGACGATTCCTTCCGCGTGACCTTCTTGTGGTCAAAAGAATGGAGCCGCTCGTTCGCGGTACTGTCCATCTTCAGTGCAAGCTCCCAAACCGACTGCTTCCAGGCTTCGTACACCGTGCCATCGATTTTGGGAGGCTCAACAGGTATTTCGAACGGCGTCTGGTACAGTACCATGAGGATATTCACTGCAGCTTTTGCATCGGCTCGCTTGTTCTGCTCCTTCTTTCCTTTAACCATTTGCCAGATATGACTTGTGTACCAATTGAGCAGGCACCCCGCCAGCGTAGACGATGTTGCAGGCGCCGGGACCAGGGGCATTTCGGCTGCAGCTAGTCAGTCAAGGCTTCCAAGTTCTTGCTCCGTACTCGAAGTGGATGTGCGATGATGAGCTTGCACGTCCTCGAGGTGACCAAGCCGCTCGTTAATACTAACCAACTGACTTAATATGTTCTCGAGAGTTGATGATAGCAGAGTATCCCGTCCTCCAACAACTTCTCCGACCTGCGCATGATTCATGGCCTGCCAGTGAGACCTGAGGTGTGCTCCCCACTTGCAGCAAGTGGATGTGGATAAACCGGCACCCAGGCGATCATTAGTGGCAGCGATTCCGCGCTCCAGAGCATACGCGTAGCGAAACACAAAGGCGGGGTTGGGCTCGCGCTTGTTGTCGCGGCAAGCACGGTTTCGAGATGCATCAGCAGCGAGGCCATGATGGCATCAACTACATTTATCGTAACGTAGAAGCGAACGTCCTGAAAGTCCAACACATGCCGGTAAATCTCGTCGCGGAGGGTGAGGAGCTGGCCATACTCCACCACGGAAAGACGCTGTTGTAGGTCGGCGATTGTTGGCGTTGCAACGGGTAAGTCTGGTGCTGAATATCCTGCTAACACTTTAGCTACACTCTGATCCTCTTTGTCGTTGTCCCTATGTAAGCGAACGCCTTGGTTAGAGACTCCAACAGCCATGCCCCTCGAGTTGATATCCACTGAATAGATAGCTTCGGCGACGCGTTAGCGTACGCGGCCGCTCCTCGGCGTATTGAGTGACTGGTCATGCCGGGCACCATGCTCTGCCTTACAGCAGGAGGCATCGACTTCAAGGTATCTCGGATGACTTCGGTAATATAACTGGCGATATTTGGTCGCTTTTGCTCACGTTTCTGTGGTGGTGCAGAGCTGTCACCCTCTTCGTCTAGTAGCTTACCCCAGTACATAACAGCTTCCTCCTGAGAATATGGCTGGTTTCCAGGAAGGTCGGACTCCGCAAACCGCGGCGCTAGATGGAACAAGTTCGTCGTAGCAGAGAAAGAGCAGACCAAATGCGTGCAGCATGCACTGCTGCCATCGCTCTGGTGCCTTGTATATCGACACTCCCTGCACTACTGAAGTCTTGATTCGTGCAATATGTAGAAAAGCTCTCCAGAAGCAGCAATAGATAGCTGCTGCTTCCGAGCAAAGCAGGTATCGACTGCTCTTCCAAAAGTATGCCACATCATAGTCAAGAGAGCAGCATCATGTATCGTCTTGATCCCCGTAGATAAGTCTGCACGAGTAACTAAGAATTAATTCCACAATTACACTGAGGTCGTCGATGGAACACCCCGGAGCGTCGTTGGGTTGCACATTAGCGCGCAGATTGCGCTCCTCGATGTGGCTAGCCATTTTGTCACGAATCTTCGCAATTCTTTTTGAGTCATTGAAAGACGTAGTATAGCGCTCACGTAGCATGTTCACCACTTGCGAAAAATATCCTAGCGCCGTAGCTGTGGCTAGCAGACCATCAGACGCTCGGGCTTTGTTGCTCTTTTTCGTCTGAACAAAGATTGAGGAAGCTGTTAGGAGTGAGTATATGTTCTGAGTGGGTAGTCTAGCTGCTTCACTATGAGCGCTATGAATGTCATCTAAATCTACTTTTGACAACCCTATTGAGCTGAGGAATTCTTCAAATATCTTCTCAGCTGCCAGCTCCTGCCCAACAGTTCCTTGCGGGGTGTCAAGGCCCCGCGCAGCTCTCCTCATTGCGGCTGTCCCCTTCCAAGCTAGAGTTGCAATGGCCCTTGACTAAGCGAAGCAGCCTATATTTATCTTTTTGTGGCTTGCACTATAGTCAGACAACCGCAATTAGAAGTGGAATTCCGATACACACTGTTATTATGCGATAATTCAGGTTTTGTCTTGGACGCAGTATACTGGATTATTTCTAAGGTTTGGGAAATTCCAGAAAATTCCGGAAATAAGCCGGAACACAATACCCCAACCCCTAACGTAGCATGATTGGACAAAACAACAAAGTTACACTATCTGGGCCACCTTCATTGGCTGAGGGCGGGATAGTCTTGTGAGAGGGTTTGGTTTTCTGGACTGGATATAGTTATCCTACAATAATATATTACTTTGCCCAGTACTTATTCATACAAGCATCATCGATGAACTCACTCCAATACAAATGCAAGTCATTCCGGTTAAGTACGAATAGGGATGAGTTTTGTCACATTTATTGTAGGAATTTCAACTACAGTACATGTATTATACTACTTAGTAAAGCCTCCCTCGCTTTTTGTCCGCGTCAGTTTTAATTAAGAGTACCTGCTTTTCGCGAGACGGATTAAGCGTAAGGATCTCTAACAGGATAATTACTTAAGCTACAGTACCGGTAAGCTTTCTCCACGTCGTAGAGCGCCTAGTGTTTTAGTTACCGATAAGTTCTAATTTAGTGACTACTAGCACCCTCATACGGGCAGACGATAATATCCACTCAATACATTATGAGCCTCTGAGAGAGTACACAGTACACAGTACACAGTACATATACATGTACATGTAAGCTCTTCTGGAATAGTTTCGTTCTGATTCCGGTGGAATTTTGGTCACAGTTTGCGGTCTAATGATTTTCTTAGTGTAGTATAATTTCCAGTACTATTTGGCCTTCGTGGAAACTACTAGAAAATGAGACCTGTCCGGTTATGATAAGTACTAAGTCACCCAGTAAGTACTATAGTACTTGTAGTTACTCCTCACTTTCAAAATACTGGCAAGCTCCGGTGAGGAGGAATGAAATTGTGTGAGGAGGAATAAAACTTGACCAATGTGACCTGAAGTGCAGCAGAGGGAAACATTTGATGTATTTGTGGCCGGCCCGAATACATGTCGATTGCTTGTGTTCGTGATGAGGAGATCGACGGGTCATCTAAAGTGGTGGTTGAGTCAATGGCGCTCCCCCACTCGGCTTCAACAAGCCTGCAAGGATTTTGACAATTGCATGTAGCATAGCGGTACATGTAGGTGGATATTACCGAAAATACGCTGTTCCCGAAAATTGGCGAGGTCGAAAAACCTTTGCATTTGTTAAGGCAGAGCAGCAGTGACACAGGCTCTCCTTCCAGCCCACTTCAACCTGAATCTCAAGACTTTAACCTACATCTTTGACCAATCATCACACACCTCCAGCTCTACCTACACCCTCTCACATGTGCTGAACAGCATACTTTATTCCAGTCAAACCTATTCAGCCAGTCCTCGATTCTTGGCCTTGAGGACTCACAAGTGCAGCAGCAGCTTTCTCTTGCAGGACGTTTACCTCGTGTCTGAGCCAGTTACAGCGCTCGCGACTACTATAACTAGCTTCGCATTGCTCTGACCATTCCAACGACCCCAGATTCGTGATGGAGAACTACCAGAAGGTGGAGAAAGTGGGCGAAGGCACCTACGGCATCGTGTACAAGGCGCGGGACCTAACTACAGGCCGCATTGTGGCTCTCAAGAAGATCCGCCTTGAGCCTGATGAGGAGGGTATCCCGTCCACAGCCATGCGCGAGATTTCGCTGCTCAAGGAGCTGTCGTCGCACCCGAACGTCGTGTACCTGTACGACGCCGTGTACCAGAAGAACAAGCTGTACCTCGTGTTCGAGTTCGTGGAGCAGGACCTCAAGCGCTGCATGGAGAAGCTCCCAGCCAGGATGGAGGTGTTCCAGGTCAAGAGTTACCTGTACCAGCTCTTGGCGGGCGTCGCCTTCTGCCACGCCAACCGCGTGCTGCATCGGGACCTCAAGCCGCAGAACCTGCTGATTGACCAGTACGGGAACCTCAAGCTGGGTGACTTTGGTCTGGCCAGAGAGTATGGCGTCCCATTGAGACGCTACACCCACGAGGTGGTGACGCTCTGGTACCGAGCGCCCGAAGTGCTGCTTGGCGCCAAACACTACTCGACCCCCGTGGACTCGTGGTCCATTGGCTGCATTTTCGCAGAGATGGTTAACAAGCAGCCGCTGTTCCCTGGAGACTCGGAGATTGACGAGCTCTTTCGCATCTTCCGTGTGCTGGGCACCCCGGATGAGACCATGTGGCCGGGCGTCTCGACGTTGCCCGACTACAAAACGTCGTTCCCGCAGTGGCGTCCCCAGCTGCTATCCAAGGTGGTGCCTCAGCTGGACCGCGTGGGGTTGGACTTGCTCGCGGTGAGTTAGTTGTGTCCGTGGGTTTTGATTTACGTGAGTTTATTGACATGGTGTTGTTTGATTCATGCAGCGCCTGCTGGTGTACGACCCAAGTAACCGCATTTCAGCCCGTACGGCGATGTCGCACCCGTGGTTCGCTGACCTGCATCCGCAGTACGCGTCTTTCCGCAACAATGGCAACGGCAACGGCACTCAGACCTTCTTCTAGTTGGGTTTGAGGGTTTCTGCAGCAGAGTGGGAAGGACAGTGGACAAACAACCACAAAATTGGATCAGGATGGAGATGGATACCCAGAACAGCATCAAGACCTCTGTTCTGTTGCTCTGCTGTTTGCTCTTTTTCTCTTGTCTTCCTCGATGGTTGGCGATGGTTGGTGCCATCGAGGAAGACAAGAGAGAAAAGAGCAAACAGCGAGAGCAACAGAAATTCGACCGTCGACGGTCACCAACGTTACAGCGGCGGTCGCAGAAAACGGCAACGGATTGACAGTTCGGCTTGCTGCTGCAGATTTATCAGGCCACGAGCCTTTTCACGTATGAGTGGCATAGATTTCGACGGTTCCAAGGAGAACAAGCAGAACGCAGACACACACGATGGAACTCGTCTGCCAACTTGGCATGAAACAAACCAACAAACAAAAGACACATGAATCGGGTGTTTAATGTGATACCACCCTTTTTGCCATTGCCAGTCGACTCCACCAACGTTTTTGTGCTTTCTCAACTTGAAATTGGCCCAAAATTGGCAAAGATCTAGATTTGACTATGATCTCCTGTAAGTACGACTTCGTATTGTGGATTTCCGACAAACTATTTGGGATTTCCGACAAACTTTCGGCATTCACAAAATAACTTATCGGCGACCGTGTCAAGCGTTGGCAGGGTTGCGGAAAACCCAGGTTTTCCTTTGGATGTGGGCGGTGTGACACCTTACGCGGGTGGGTGGGTTTTAAACCCGGTAATAAGAAAACGGTGACGTCATCGTACTTAGAACGACAACCGTACTTTAACGAGATGTGTGTCTACGTAAATGCCACATCACTTAGCAAGTCGCGAGCTCCACGAACTCCATCGTTCGGCCGAACCGCGGTCTTGTATTGGCTTTGCTGCCACGAACCGCGCTCGCAATCATTTGTTTAAGACGCTTGTAGTGGTCCGGCTAAACCGCGGTTAGTGTATTAGGTGTGCAATGGCTTTCAACAAGGTTGCGCACGTTTCGCTTGTACAAGCGATGCTGCTTTGTACCCGCAAGCACTTGTTCCGACGAGGGACCAGCTGTCGACGACGTTGCTGCAAGCATGCTACCGTGACTTCAAGTTGAAGATGACCAGGGCGCTCAGTGGAAAAACGTGTACGCTTACGACCGATGCTTGGACAGATGTAAACGGCAAGGCAGTGATCAACTACGTTCTGATCTGTGGCTCGGATACGTACTTCATTGAGTCGGTCTATACCGGATCAGACTCTCACGACGCCGAGTTCCTGGCAGGTGACATCAAGCGCGTCATCCTGAAGTCCGATTTCACAACTATTTCAGCAGTGGTTACCGATAATACCGCTACGAACAAGCTGGCTTGGGAGAAGCTGCAGCTAGACTTCCCGAAGATGTTTTTCCACGGGTGTATATCGCATGTTTCCACCTTGCGGTCAAAGATCTCGTGAAGCGGATTCGGTGGCTCAGACACTAGAAACCGACTGTCGCAAGTTGGTAAAGTTCTTCAAGAAGCACCAACAGCTGTGGTCCGAGTTGCGTCGGCTTCAGAAAATGGAAGGAAAGAACGCTCTCGTGATGCCGGGGATAAGCGTTGGGGGTCTATCGAGCAGTGTTTCGCATCGATTTTGTCTTCGGAGAATATATTGCATGCATTCGTGAGCGGGCGGGATTTTCTCAAGGCGAAGACCAAGGATCAGAAGGCGAAGCACACGATGTGGTGAAAGCACGAGACTTTGTGCAGCGACTGGAGAAGGCGATCCGTCTGTTACAAGTCTTATCGAAGTTTCAGAAAGCTTTCGAGAGGAATACGACACCTATCTCAGACGGGTACAAGATGTTTTTGGTGCTACCTGGTATCTTCGAAGCGGAAGACGTGTTGATTTCGGACCTCGGGACCGTCACAAACGTGGTCAAGGAGCGTTTCCACTTCGTCTATGGAGATGTCCACGGTGTAGCGTACCTAGATATAACGGTGAAGGTATGGATGATGACACTCGCGACCAGGTAATGGAGTTCATTTCCAGCTGGCACGGTCCGGAACACGAAAATGCGACAACAATCGAGCTAGTGCGGTACCAGGCCATGCTCCAAAAGCATACGCGTCAACTGAAACTGGTGAAGGAGAAGAAGATCGGTGTCTACGAGTTCTGGTGCGGGTTTCAAAGTTACCCTTTGTTGAAGAAGATTGCACTGGCTGTTTTCGCATCGGCAAGTTCAAGTGCAGCCGCTGAGCGCAACTTTTCCGCGCACAAGTTTATTCATTCTCACGTGCGCAACCGTCTGGCCAAAGGTAATGTCGAGAAGCTTGTATTCATTTTCTTTAACTCCAAGAACGTGGACGAGGACGAAATTGCAAGCTACAATATGCTGGAAGATTTAGCGGCTGAAAGCAGCGACGAGGAGAATAACAACCAGGATAGCGACTTCGAGTACTACTAAGTAAGGAGTTCCTGTCAATACTAGTGGGACAATCTGGTCGTCTTCATTTTTCCAATATCTTATTCTTGTCTTCACAATATGACGGTCCAAAAATGTGCTCTACGTCTGAAGAATACTACCTTAAGTCAAATCAAGTGCCGTGAAAGATAGGTCCGTATAAGAATAAGCACTTGGAGTGCAACACTTGAGTCAAAACAGGAGCAACCTTAAGTCAAATCAAGAGCCACCTTAAGTCAAATCAGGAACCACGAAAGAGAGATCCGTATAAGTAAAAGCACGTGGAGTGCAACCCCTGAGTCAGAAGAGGAGCCTCATTAGCCTAATATAATTACTTAATACGAAACTAATTTAGGGTATAAAAGTCTTATTACCTTTTCGCTATTGAGTCTTATCTTTACGTATGGCTTTTATCCCTCAAAGTCGCTAGTAGGGTCGCCATCATCTGAAGACGTATCCGAAATATGTATCATGTCTGCCGGGTAATAGGCGTAAGGACCCTGTAGCGTCGGCGACGAGTTGGGGATTTTCCCGAGGAGGAGATAAGCCGACCATGCTAAACCGACAGGTAGGGCACAGCGCATTTAAACCTCGCCGCTCGCAATGTTCTCGTAAGCACGGAGTACAGAATCGGCAATTACACTGTTGGCAGGCGACTGGATCGTCGATGTCTTCTGCATGACAAATCGGGCAAATATTGGGTGGGTCCTCGACCACTGTCTCGGATGCGGCCGGGTGGGAAAGGACTAAGACTGACAACTCAGTTGTCTCAATAACACTCTCCTCCGCAGGGAGTGTATCCAGCACACTTCCGTGTAATGGGGTTATGCTCACAGCGCTCTCATCCAAATGATATGTGTCGAAATTGCTCTCGTCAAAATAGGAATCCCCCAAAATGCTCTCCATAGTGTCTGAAATGTCCTCGATGAGTGAGATGACAGCCCAATCGTTAGCATTTGGGTATAACACACCAGCAGAAGGGGGACTGAGTGCTTCGACCACTCCTATCTAAGGACGGCGTATCCAAGCTCTCCATTATGAGCAGGTCGTCTAGCGAAATGTCGGCAAGAAAAAGACCCAAAACCAGGTTTTCGGCATCACCAGTATTATCGGTGGTGACAGCTAGATCAGCTTCTTCAACGTCGTCAACACGGAGAACACGATAAACTTGGTCAGCAATCTCAGCTCGAGAAAGCCTGATGGTAGCACGCCTGATGCGCCGCAACTCGTTTTCCGAGCCTTTCTCAAAGCCTCAACCTGCTCTCGGTTCGCTGCATGTGAAGCTTTAACGAAGCGGCTCTCGTCAGAAAGGTGCCGCACTTCGGGCAGGTAGCGGGCATGGTGTTGTGCTGCGCCTACAGCTTTGCCGTAGCTCGATCGAGCTCTCAGTAAAAAAATACCCAAATAACCCCTCAAAACGGTCCGATGGGTGGGAGGGTTTTACTAAAATTCCATTACCCAAATTACGCAATTTGGCTATTTGCAACCCTGAGCGTTGCAGAAGATGAATGGAGCTCCTCCTAAACGGCACCACACGCGCGACGAGGGCGTGCAGGTGGTACGCAAGCGCTCGCACAAGAAATCCAGACCGCTCGTGACTCCACAGGCGACTGCGCGGGTCTCAATAAGCAGCAAAAGCCACAGCAAGAGCGAAACATTACGACATGAAGTGCCGAATCCTGAGTTCGAGGAGGTGGAGGAGGAAACCGGAGAAGAAATAGCTGCCGAGATGCAGGTCCAAGAGACGGAAGAGGAGGGGAAGAAGACATGCCCCTCGTGGTGTTCCAGTGTAGTACCTGTCGCTCGATTTTCGGGGATTCCTACGCCTTTGTGTGCTCCACCGAGGAGCTGTGGCTAGTGACGTTGAGTCACGTGACCAATGTGGCTCTATCCCCTGAAGTGCAGACGGCTAATTCGGGGCTGCATGCTGGTAGTTCGTACTATGAATTGCTGTGTCGTAACTGCCAGGCTGTGCTTGGCCGCAAATATTTAACGACGCCGGTGGCGCTGGACGGCATTCGAGACCTTTTCAGCTTCTCCACAGAAGCGATCAGCTCTTACGCGTTGGGAGACCCCATGCAGCAAAGTGCAACAGCAGAGAAGAACATGCAACGTGCTGCAGCGAATTGTAACGCGGCGATGCAAACGTTAGCGGCAGATCGGAATGAGGTGGCGAGGCTGCGAGATGAGATGGAGAAGGTCAAGGGACTCATGGTCACCGTGGATGACCGGCTTGCCCAACTGGAAGAAGCTGAGCCCGAGTCGGATGCGGACGAACGGGATGTGACACAGTAACTGTTGGATGAAGGCGGCGTTAGATATCTGTTTTTCTGCGTTGATCGTCGTGTCTAGCAGGGATTTTGGAGTCTTGGCAATCAAAAGGCACGACGCAGTAATACCCACACATGATCGTTTTCTGAGTCTGCTCCTTCGTTCTCTGTTCATGTCGGGATCTCGGTCTTCCTCGCCCGCAAAGACTTACTGCGTAGCCTCGGCCTGGGTCTCAAAGGCCTGGCGGGCCGCCTCAATGCCCGTAGGCGGCTTCGCCTTGCGCATCTCACCGGGTCTGCACACCAACACCAACATCGTCAGCAATAGCTCCAGTACACAGCTAAAACCATCTCAATTTCTCCGTACCGGTCCACGTATTCAATCACAGCCATCTCAGCGCCGTCACCCTTACGGAAGTCGGCCTTGAGGATGCGTGTGTAGCCTCCCTCGCGCAGACTGCAGCATTAACAACACCCCATTAGTACTCATATCCTCCTGTATAAACCTAAAACAGTAGCTGCACGTACGCGTAGCGGGGCCCACGACGTCGAAGAGCTTGGTGACAGCCTCGGGCGTGCGCAGAACGGCCTCAGCGCGCTTGCGGGCGGGCTCGTCGCCCTTCTTGGCCATGGTGACCACCTGCTCAGCCACGCGACGCAGCTCCTTGGCCTTTGGCAACGTCGTGCGGATGCGCTCGTGCTCGATGAGCTGCGTCACCATAGTACTGTGCACAATAAACAGTAGAGCGTTAGCATTTCTAGCTGATACTCTCGATCCAGAACGCTCTGGTAGACGGGAAAGACATGGAGAGCTGCATCGGATTCTCAAGATAACGTACCGCAGCATCGCCTGGCGATGGGCCGACGTGCGGTTGAGCTTGCGGAAGGCGACGCGGTGTTTCATGGTTCAGAGCTTCCTGTGGTCACGAGCAGCTTACCTCTGGTACCTGGTGTTGCGCACACAGTGTGCAACTTGCATTGTGTGCACCACATCATGATGAGTATGTCGCGCGAAGGTGAACTTGAAGTGCGTCGGTTATAGACCGAAGCGACGTATGGCCAAGGTCTCCGGTGCTATATTTTGCTCTCACAAAGACTTTGAGCAGGTGAAAAGCAGGTTTGTAGGTATGGGCAACGTGCAACAGCAAGTTGGAAAGCGTATGGTGGTGGGTCGCCACGAGGTGGAGGCCGTGCAGTATCTGGGCGAAGGCGGTTCTTCTTTCATCTTCCTGGTCAAGGACATACGCGCGCCGGCTACCGCTGCGCCGCTCGTGTTGAAGCGTCTCGTGGCGCACAACGATCAGACGGCGGACTGGATTGCGAGTGAGATCCGCCTGCATCAGCGGCTGAGCCACCCGCAGGTGGTGCAGTTCGTGTCTTCGCAGACCAGCAAGGCTCGGGGCGACAAAAGCGAGGTCTTCATCCTCATGGAGTACTGTCCCGGCGGACACTTGCAGGAGAACATGCTCAAGATGGGCACGAAACGCTATTCGCAACACGAGCTTTTGCGGACGTTCAAGACTCTCTGCGAGTATGTTGCAGTCTTATTTATTGATGACTCGTCAGGGATGAGTAACGCTGACTCATGTTGCACCTGTACCATGTCCAATTAAATTTCGATGTATAGACCTGTATCCATGCTGCACGCACAGAACCCGCCCATTGCGCACCGCGATCTCAAGCTTGAGAACTTTTTGCTGGGCAAGGAAGGCGTGTACAAGCTGTGTGACTTTGGGTCGTGTGTGGAAGGACCGCAGTCACTAGCTACCAAGGCGGATCGCATGCGCGAATCCGACAACGTGTCCAAGCGTACGACGGCAATGTACCGGTCGCCTGAACTGGCAGATGTGGAAGGCACAGCCATGTTCGGCTCGGGTGAGCTGACCGAGGCTGTGGACGTGTGGGCCATGGGCTGCATTCTCTATAGCATGGCGTTCTTCAAGTCGCCGTTCCCGCTTGAGGGCCTGCGCACCGACCGCTACACGATCCCATCGAATTCCCCATACTCGCCAGATCTACACGCGATTCTTGCCCGCATGCTCACGGCGGATGTTGAAAAGCGTGCAACCATCGATCATGTCATGGAGTGCATCGATGATGTAAGTTGCGGTCGTCCACTTCCGCCGCTGCCTGGGGCGTCTAAGAAGAAGAAGAAAGACAAGGCGGAAGCTGCGTCTTCCCCTTCGAAGAAGACCGAAGCGAGGAAGGAAACGGTCGCGAGCAAAACTCCGGAGGCAGCAGACCTCCTGAACATGGATTTCAACCCCACTATCTCGGACAGCAAACCACCGGCCGCGAAGGCTGCAGCACCTGCCGCTTTTGATACGACTTGGGCTGCATCGGCTCAGGGATTCGCTGACTTTGCCAGTTTCCCATCGCCAACATCGTTTGGTCAGAGTGGAGGCAGCAATGCGTTTGCCCCGGGTCGGCAAAGGTGGATCCGTTCGACCTCCCTCCTGAACCCGTCAAACAGCAAGCCCCTATCACCGCCCCAGCCGCCAGTGTATTTGACTTCGATGCACCTCCTGCACCTCCTGCTCTGGCAGCACCCGTGCAATCTCCTGCAATGGTAGCCCATGCACCAGAGGCGGATCCTTTTGCCGAAATTGATGCTCCACCTCCAGCGCTGCTCTATGGTGGGATGCCAGGAGGACAGCAGCACATGGGTCGCCCTCAAATGGGCCAACCGCACATGGGCCAACCGCACACGGGCCAACCGCACATGGACCAACCTCACATGGGCCAACCTCACATGGTCCAACCTCACATGGGCTTCCAGCAGCCTCAGCAAGGATTCCCTGGCGGCTTCCCGATGCAGCAGCAGCAAATGCCACAGCAAATGTGGGGTGCTGGCGCTCCTGCAAACCCAGGCTATCACTCCTCGAATCCTTTTAAGCCAGGAAGTTCGCTAACAACAAGTTGCAGCCTGCAGAGTGGACTCAGTTGCATATTCTTGAAACAACATCCATAATATCCACCAAAGAATAATTCCACAGCTCCATGAGTGCTTTGATTTATCTGTATTCATGCATCATCAACAACTTCAGTTCGTAAAGTGAGTGTCTGAGTATGTATACAAGCGCTGGCCAGCTCACCAAACTCGCTACGTCCAGCGACTCTGAATTTACAGCGAGGCCGGAACCTCAATTTCGATGTGGTGAGGCGTGACCCGCGCATCGTCAAACGACATGATCCGTTCACGATCATCCTCGCTGCAGATAGCAGGCGTACGTAGCTTAGCTGTGTAGACACAGGTGCTGGGCTCCTCGATATCTGAAAGCACCATTGGCTCTGGGCCACATTCCAGCTTCACTGTCAGTGACCGGTTCGGACCGTTCCAGCACTTTTGACCATTAGTGAACTTGATCTCTTCCATAATAGTTTCGGCTGCTGTAGTCTCTCCAGCAGGGGCAGAAGCATCATCACCAGAGCCCGCAGACTCGGGAGCCTTGATACTCTCCATATCGCCCAGCTTGGTGTGGTCCTGAGTGGCCTTGCCGAAGAAGCAGATCTTGTACTTGTATTGTCCTGCCTCGGACTCGACACACTTGTCGCGCAGAGCGAAGAATAGGTGATCAACGCCATAGTCCTTGTCCACGAGCTTTTGCGCCTCCGTCAGCTTCTTCTCTTCTCCCGCCAGTTCGTCCTTAATGTCTTCGTGCTGCTTCCGGGTCAACACAGCTTGGATACGCTCGTACCGCTCGCTCGATACCATCTCCTCAAACAGCAGTTCAATGGGACGAGTTTCCACATCAGGCAAAGTGAGATCTTCCTCTTCCTTCAGTGCTTCCGCCTCCTCACCAATAGTACCCGATACTTCCGTCTCAGGCTCTTCCACAGCTTCAACCGTTTCACCAGCTTCCGCAGCGGCAGCAGCCTTCTCCAGTGCCTCCTTGGCCTCCTGTGCCTTCTTCTCTTCCGCCTTTCGGCGCTCTTCAATCAGCTTCTCAACGCGACGCGTCTCCTTCTGCCGTTCATCGTCGCGCTCACGGAAGGCGTCATCCAGTTCGTCCATGGGGTCTTCACCAGCTCTTCCTCTCCTTCATGGACCACCTCACGTTCCTTCCGAATGATCGGAAGCAGTTCGTGCTTGTCCGCCACGCCCTGACGTCCAACCTCCAAGATGATGGAAAGCAGTTGCTCCTTAGTCAGCTCCAGCAGCCCTAACTGCCTCGCGATCTCCTGCTTGGTGGTCGTAACGAGGATATGCTTCTCCTCCTTCTCGAGTCGTTCCTCCTCCTCCTTCCTGGCCTCCAATTGTTCCGCCATGACACGCAGTGAGGCCGTCGAGGCCTCCAGCTGCTGCTTCTTCTGCTGCTCAGCATCCCACAGCGTCCTGGCCTCCGCAGCCAACACCACGCGGTCCTTCAGTCCTGCCTCCACCTGCTCGATCAGATCCTTCTTGCCGGCCTTGAAGCTTTGCATCTGGGCGTCACATTGCGAGACGCAAGCCGTGCCACTCGCGTACTCGTCCGAACCGTCACAGCAGTCGCAGACGCCGTCATTGACCCGAGACGTAGGCACATCCATGGCCAAAAAGCCCGCGTTGACGCAGTGGAACACGGCGCTAGTATGAGAGCAAGCGGACGTGCCCGGCTCATCGCTGCCGTCTACACAGTCGCAATAATTGTCATTTAGACGACTCAGATCCAGTCGCTGCTGGTTTTGGTCACATGTAAACTACAAGTGCCACAAAATAAATGCCACAAATAAGAAAAAATGTGGTGCGGAAAGGTTTTGGGGGAGGATACGTACGCTGGAGACGGCGCTGAGCTTGAGTTGCAGCGCGGGGAGATGCCGCGCCAGTCGAAGGCGTCCGCGACTAGAGAGAACAACGCCAGCGACGTCGCGAGTCTCTGCAGAACCATGACGAGCTGAGGTGACGTGGCAATTGAATCAAAATTTGCAATTGATTGATTAAGGCAACTTAACGACGCTTCGTGGAACGTAGGGAGCAACTTCAAACGCAACTTATGGATGCTTCGTGCAACATGACCCACTTCAACCTAACGTTAGTCATACGCCAGTCCACGCCTCGGAAATGTCGACTTCCTCAAGCTCGGGCACCTCTTCTTCATCGTCGGGTAACTGGACGAATCTCTCTTCTTCGTAATCGTCGGGCAGCTCGATGAACCTCTCCATCTCCGCCTCCTCCTTGGCTTCGGCCGCTTCTGCAGCCAGTCGCTTCGCTTCGAGCGCCGCGGCTGCTTTCAGGACGCGTCTGCGCAAGGGCGACCGACGTCGACCAGCCACGAAGATTGCCGCAGTTCCTGTCGGAGGCGGCAGCAGAACTGTGGGTGACGAGGACGTTGCTGACGGTGCTTCCAGCAGCGGCCAGGGCGACACCGTGAGCGAAAAAGCCATTGAGCTACGTGGTTTTGATAGCGCTGAAAAAATGTGAGCGAGACAAACGACAAGCGGCAAAGTCTTGCAAGTTGCCGTGCCACCAGCTCCGGCGCTTTTTTCCGAAGCACTTCAACGTGTACCATGTACCAGTGATGGCTGCACGAAATGTAGCCATTCCACATCATACGAAACACTGCGAAACAGTCCTGTAGACGAAGAAGAGTTACAAAGCATAGCGGTGTTGTTGACGGCAGCAATATGTTTATATATTGACATGCACTGCGGTTGCTGCCTGGCTGGCTTCCTGCGGCCAGCTCTTATAACTATGACTAAATAATGCGTTTTTCTCGCTATCAACTATCTATCTCAGCGCGCACGCCACGCTCCGTTGGCGACGGGGTGCGCGCCTTCTGCTAGAACTCTGCGTCCGACACGTTCGGGTACTCCAACTTCGCGCCGCCCGGATCTGGGTCTGGAGAAGCCGCGGCGGCGCCGCGCCTTCAAACGTTGACAAACGACGGCGACCGGAAGTACTGCTGCGGTGCGCTGCAGTGCACGACCGGGAGGGCGTCACTCTGTTCTTCATCGCTGCTAAATAGCATCGCCTCCAGGATCTCCAGGTCCTGCTTGTTGAACAGCGGAAGGTTCGGTGTCGGCTGTGGTGGTTGTTGCTGCATCTCCATAGTTTGGTACGACTGCATGGTCATGCTCATGTTGGGCGACGTGGGCTTGCCACCGACGGGGCTGCGCATTGCGGGACCGCGCTGCATTCTGTTGTTGTAGTGGAAGTTCTGTCCTGCAGCCATAGCGGCCGAATTGCTGTGTGCCCGCTGCATCTGTTGCGCTTGCTGCTGCCGCTGTAGCTCCTTCTGCTGCTGCTTCAAGACGCGCCGCCGGTGGTCCAGACGCATCTGGTTGCGGTTGGCCTTCTCGCGGTGCATGGCGCAGAACTTGTGCAGACCGCCGCTCTTCTTGTGCGTACGCTTGTTCTCGCAGCGCTTGCTCGAGTACTGGCAGCGCATCTCCTCGGACACAGGCGCAGCAGGGCTGTTGCTACCACTAAGCTGTCCTGAGAACGAAGTCTCCGTAAGGTCCACGGGGAACTTGTCCGTCATGGTGAACTGTGGTGCGAGAATGGTCACTGCTTGTTGTTCAGTGCGAGCTTTCGCTTGCACGGGGTAAATTGAGTTGTGAGTAGATGAGCTTGTGTCTCCTCAACAGAAGCGTAGGACAAGTGGAAACCGTAAACACCTCGCGCCTGCACTGTCATAGCGCGGAAGACGCATACAGCGGAACCACCATAACGTCACGTCCTTGAACAATCCAGCGGAATATTTGTCCACGCGAATCCAGAAGTTTAGACGGTTATTCCTGCTCTCTCATTGGGCAGACGGATCTACCATCACCCTTTTGGCGGAGAATGAGTGATGGTTTGTCCGAGATGGCCAATTAGAGGACACACAAAATCGCTAAACGTCCAGAACTGTGTGGTGTGCGCCACATCATTTCGCAGTGAGAAAATTCGAGACGTTCCCATCTTCCACCCCCTTGTCGCAGCGGGTCAAGCATGCACGGCGCCAGAATTATATGGGCGACGGCGGTATCCGCATAGTAGCTGCTTGCGGGAATTGAATTCCTCCGCTTTTTCAGGGAATTGGGCAGTAAATAAAGGGAAAGGGCTATCATCGTCGAATGGCGATGAACTGATAAAAGCTTAAGTGTTGACCCACGTCTCCAACAAGCGTAACACAGTTCGCTAGAAAAGGAGGAAAATAATTATGCAATTGTCTGCTGTAGATCATTGCATCTTAATTAAAAGGGCAGAACGGAATGGTACTGTAGCTCTCCAAAATTTGCTGCTTCAAAGTAGGTATCCTATCTTTCATGGGTACTTTTGTACAGCATCAGCCTGCAAAAACTCCACAGGTGTTACGAAGTCTAACGTAGCGATACAGAACAATGCTGACGAGAGTGAGAATGATGGTGGTTCAGACCTTCGAGAAAGCACGGAGCGAGCGTACTGCCGTCGATCAACACGATTTCGTCGCTGTCGAACCGCCGAGTTGTAACCAGCCACGTCCCGTGATATTTGGTTTAGAAGGTATCTGGACCGGACTCCTGTAGACATCCACCAATTACATGTCTCAGTATCGGGAGATTATTTATTTATACAGGCTGTCGGTGGATTTTCCGGAACCGGTGCTGACATCGACACCGCCCAACTCAAAGACCAAATTTCAGCGAATAATTGTCTTGGTGGTAGGATGAGCAGTGTTGTCATGCAGGCGTGGGTGAAGCCATGTTGTTACGGGCAACTTCAACTTCAGTCACGGCCATGCAAATCGCGCTGCAGGGGCATGGACGCCCGTATGGTACCCGGATTCTGTTTAGGCGGCTGCGCTTGCCTTCATCCTCTTTCAGTAATCGCCAGGCAACCGAATCGTGGTCAAACGAGCATGGCCAGCCAAGTCCCGAACCGAGTAGTGCCACTATCCACTAGGCGGTTATTTTACGAGCGAGTCGGAACCATATCTTGTGGCTGAAGTATCCGATCCAGGCGATGAGTCAGCGCTTCAAGGTATTATGCGCCAGTCTCCCATATGCCTCTACGCGTCACGTGCAAAAACCATAGCCAGCAGGATCCTGTGAGCGAGCGGTAGCTTACATTTCTTGCTGCTGTGGCCAGTTTCCCGTGGCCGAGTTGGCTGTAACCTGAAATTAACGCAACGCGACGACATTCTGCAATGGAGACCGGCGCTGTGGTCGGAGCCGTCCCGGTAAGAATGAAGCATACAGTGAGCACGTCCCGGTGGCAGAAGTCTTCTTCCTTCGTTGACGAGGAGACAGAGGTGTATGAGCAACGAAGAAGAGGGTGTAGAGCGAAAAAGGTAGCGATTGCGCGAATTGTAGGACTCTGTTGAAAGAAGAACATGCTGGCAAAACGGTTGTGTATTTGTTTGTGTGGAAATAATGTACTCTATGCGGAATCGAACGATGAACAAAACGAGTGTATGGGGCGGTCACTTCGCCGCGGACGAGATCAATCGTCCTAAAGTGACATGTTGCCAGAAGGCATACCCGGTGCCGGGTAGGTGCCCATGGGCATGCCCACCGGGTAGATCGTCATGCCGTCACTCGAGATTCCGTAGTCCTCGCCGTCCTCGTCGTCGAAAAGCATGACCTCCAGCATCATTACTTCCTCCTGCGAGAGGTTGCAAAGGGGCTCCTTAGGCTCCATCATGTTCGTGACGGAGTTGTATTCCATGGGCGCCTGCGTCGCGTCCAGGAAGCGCTTCTTGCGCTCGACCATTTGCTGGCGAATGAGGCGGCGCTTCTGCTGCATTCGTTGTTGATTCACGTTGGCCTTCTTGCGGTGGAAGTCGCAGAGTTTGTGCAAGTCACCGTTGTCCTTCACTGCGCGGTGGTTGTTGCACAGCTTGCTGGGGTACGAGCAGCGCACCTCCGTGGGGAGCAATGCGGCGGTCTGCTTGTTGTTGTCGCCATCGGTAGTGGTCGTGGCGGCGTTGGTGGTCGACATATTTGAGGTGCTTGGCTGTTTGGGTTGTTGTTTGCGGTGATAACTGAGACTCGTAGGCGCGATCGGTTCGTGCGTTTGGCAAATGCGTGGTCGAAGGCAAATTGAGTAGTGAAGATCCGAGACGCTCGCTTTATTGTTCTGGGTGCTACGCACTTGCTTGTCGTAGACGCAACTCGGCACACCAAGTGGAGCCGGCTACAGACCCCGCTACTGCACCAAGAGTAACGACGATGCATCGATCGACACGAGGGCAGCCTCAAGCCTGAACGTACTCTACTGAACTGGTGGGCGCCAAGCTTCCGCGATTTTTGGGCAGTCAAGTTGCCGTCCAGAGCGGTTCTTGCTCGCTTTGAGCCTCCTCGATATTAGTCACTGGGCCTGTAGCCGGACCTCTCTGTGTCCGCTCCGTGTTGGCTGCATTGGCATTGCCAATGCGGTTTGTATAGAAGTCGGTAACGCTTTTAAATAGGAGATGCTGCCCGCGAAGCGGTGTAACGGAGACTTTCTCCGCTTTCTCGTTCGCGGGGAAAGCGACCGCAAGGTGCTGGCTGGCGAGTGCTCAGCGCGCTGGCATACCCGTGCACGGCCAGGCATCTGGGCAGAGCTGAGCTCTTTTCGCAGACGCTGAAAAGTTCATCATGATGGTCATCCACCGACGAAAAATGCAATCGGGCTGCAGCACCTGAGCAGCATTATTTTACTATTGTGCTTCGCGGATGTCGCGCGGACCAAATTGGAAGGATGTACTTATTTAATAAGTAGTACCAATCGATATCAAGTGGTATTTGGGCACACCGGCTCACTCTGCTACGAAAGACCTCGATCTCTCCGAAAGGGGTCAGCTAGCGACAGTTCGATTTCGAACGCTCCGCGCCAAGAGCGACTTAACCAGGTGGAGGTGAGCAGTAGGGCACTTGTGGTTGCCAGTAGTGACTCTCTCCAAGCAGCCCAACTGTGTGGGTGCCAATTCTACGCCCACCGCCTCGTCGAGGCGAAGCTCGCGAGTAAAGCCTGCGGCGCCATGAACAGAATGGCAACCAACCCCAGCCTACAATGTACATACTGTACCATGTCGCTTGCCATTTCTCTGCTCTCAGCTCCCGACTCAAATCAGCAGCGGAGCAAACCAAGGCCACGCGCCAAGTTTTTGCGCGACTCGACAACGACTTGCAATCGCTCGGAATGCGACGATGGGATACCCATTGGACGCCACGGAGTCGATGCGTTGCACGAGCCGCAGTATCGTCCTGCCTTGGTACCGATGCGGCTCGTCCTTTCGCGGCATTTTCTGACGCATTACTACATCCACTGGATCCGGATGCATACACGAAGTCACCATACAAGTGGTTGCATCTTCGCCTTTAGCGTCACCTTTTCAGGAGCTTATTTCCTCGAAACGAGCCCTAGTTGGCATACTTCGATGGCCGTCTGACTGTATGGTATCATAAAGCTGACGCCATTCACAACTAGCCATGAGTTGTGTCGATCGTCAACTCTGCTTGGTTTGTGTGCATCGCGCTCGTCCCGTATCAACCCAACGCGAAAGGGTCAGCGGGCTTATTGTGCATACCCGTCCAATAATGCCGTTTCAGTTCGCAAGAACCGCGCTAATTCCGCTGCACAGGCTGTATATTACAGCTACGAGATTGCGGTCACATCGAGATGATGTAGCATAACACAGCTCGATGCGTGCGCCGTTATTGCCTGTCGTCGCGAGTAACTCGCTGCCAGTGAGGCGTCTTCAACTTGACGTTGCCATCTAAATCTCGATCCTGCGGCCCACAGCTCGTTCACAACAACGGCAAAGGCGAACCACAAACAGGGCCCCATGTGGTCTTATCTTCGACCAGGGCAGCTCCGCCAACTATCGGATACACTGCCTGTAGCCACCGGTGCCCAGTGGGCCTGGTCAACGCCCAAGCGCAACCGTAAAAAAATCCGAACAGATTCGCTGGTCGCGCGTTTTCTGATTGGACAATTCACTTCAACTTGCTGTCGTCCTTTCGTAACGAGTCCTGCGTGAAGGATCGATCCAGGACGTGCAGTAGAGGTGGCATACGAAAGGAAGAGTCCATAACCCTCTTCGCATCGTGTTTGATCCAGATTGTAAGCCACATTGTCCACGGATGCCGCTTCTGGAGGAGAGCGGCGCAGTTCGAATGTTTTCGGAAAGCATGCCGGCCTGATGATTGGTCTCTACGTATAAGGCGGGGAGGGCTCCAACCACACACCAAATGAGCCCAACCTCCTACTAAAATGGCTTGAGAGAAGCACAGGCGCTAACGGCTTCCTTGCGGGGGTCTGATCTTCATCACTGCACAGGCATTTTCTCCCGCAGGTGCTACATCTGAGCCCTATCTTGGAGTGGCCGATATCACATCTGCATTCATCGAGAGCTGCGTTTCTGGGTGAGCCTGGACGAGCACTTGCTCAATTATATGACCAGGAAGGACGCAGGCGGGGAACCATAAATCGGTATCCTGTTCGACGAGGCACAAATCGTCATTCTTGCGGCTATAATAGACCTGCGAAGGTGGCCCTTCCATACTGCTTCGTCGCGTAAAAGTGCTTGAAATGTTCCTGACCCAAAATATAGTGAGTGGTTGGTCTTCTATCTATTGTTATCATGTAGTGGTTTTGGGGCATCATGCACAATCCCTTGATGCTTGTATTTTGTTGCACCACAGGGCAGCCCCTTTCGGTCGCGGTCGCAGCACCACATTGCAATTAGCACCACTCCAACCAAGCCACCAAGCTTACCCTACAAGAACTACAATGACCTCAACATCATTTTGCACGGGCACTCTCACGGATGTGTCAGCTACGACCTCCATATTTGAGATTCTCTTCAAGCAGAAAGAATGTCTGGATAAGCCAGAGGAAGACGAAGACGTCAGCCCGATCAAAGACAAGGAGATCGAGCAACAATTTTCACTACCAGTCCAGCAGCCAACTCTGCTCGCAGACCTTCATCTTCTCCAGCAGCTTACACGACAACTCCAGGTTGCGTCATTAAGAACTGCAAGCAATAACCACGACGACGACGAGCGATCCCCAACAAATACTGAGACAGAGAATTTGGCCAACCTGTACTGCCGACGAGCTGCAGCACTTTTGGCCTTTGTCGACTATGATGCTACCACGGCAGTGCCTCTAGACATTCTAGCCTCCGGTCCATCATCCACCTCTGTGAGCGACGAAGCGA
Source organism: Phytophthora hibernalis (assembly GCA_012656075.1). Taxonomy (NCBI): domain Eukaryota; phylum Oomycota; class Peronosporomycetes; order Peronosporales; family Peronosporaceae; genus Phytophthora; species Phytophthora hibernalis. The sequence continues at coordinate 1,386,313 of JAAKBF010000151.1, read as the reverse complement.
ACCAAGCAGCACCAATGCTAGAGGCTACTCGCCAGGCACTTCAAGACGCCCAGGCTGCAGCTGCCCTTACATTGAACAACGCCACAATTGCAGAGGCTCACTTACTATCGGCATATTGTTCGCGTAGTTTGGGAGAGCTTGCGCACGCTCGCTCTTTCACAGCCCTGGCAGCAGCAGCATTACCGGGAAGCACTGCGATTACTAGTTTGGCTGAGCAATTGGACGTAGAAGCACGAGCCAATAGTGCAGACCTTTTGCCCAAGTTGCGAATGACTTCTGCGTCAATATCGACGATGGCGACCAGCAGCACTGTTCAAGTAGCTCTGCGCCAACACGAAGACGATGAAGACAACAACGACCAGCCTGAACAGAGGACGATCAAGCAGCCCGCGGTCTCGACGCAGATGCCAGCAGAGCAAAGCTCATTCTGGAACCAGATAGCGACACATTTCCACATTCTCGAAGAAGCAGCCCATTCGACTTGGTTGGAGAAGTTAGAGCGCCTCATGCACCAAAACATTCACCACCGCTGTGCTTTACCTGCTGAAGTGAGTCAATTGGATGCAGCACTTCAGACTGCCTTTGCAACACTAGCGTTGCTTCTTCAGAGTAGCATCGCGTGCTCGACGCTTGGTCTCGATATGACAGACGACGCCGCCGCTCGAACGCTCGAGAAGCTCATTCAATCAGAGTCGTCTTCCTCGCAAACCTTGGTGCAGAACCGCACAGCGAGGAAGTGGATTGTGCAAATCTGGGCTCCCGCTGTACGCCGTGCAGTGGCGTCAACTTCCACCTCGTCACTTGCTGACTTGTCCAGCGACGTTTGGCTGATGCTAGCGCGTTTACTACAAGCATCAGGGAGCTGGAGGCGTTGCACCGCAATGGCCCATAGCTCGGCGTACACTGAGTTGGGCTTTGAACTTGCAAAGAATCTCCGCGGCAACAACTCGGATCCTGCAGTGTGGTCGCGTCTGGAGATGCAGTGCGCTGAAGCCCACGCATCAGCATTGTTGCAGCGCACCACGGGACACGAGAAAGCACTGAAGACCTTTCGTGAAAGCTTGCAGGCGGCACTCCATGTCGGGGATCAGGAGTACGAACTGAGAGCACGTGTGCATGTCGTCAAGACACTGCGACTCAAGGAAGAACCCGAGATCGCGCACGCTGAGCTCGTGCAGCTACTAGCACGCAGCCGAGCTCTGAACGACGCGCACATTGAAGCGATGGCCGAGTTCGAGCTGGGTGAGCACTTCGTTCAAACAGAGGATCTTGAGGCAGCTCAGAAGCACTTCAGTGCAGCGCAGACGCTGTGCAATCGCACGGGAAACTGCGGCAACACTTGGCGCCCGCGTTCAATCCAGCAGGCAATCGCTTTTACGCGCGTCTGCGGCCTTCCGTGCGTCGCGGGGCGATGCGCTGCAGCGTCTCGGCGCTTTTGCGCTCTGTCAACGAGGAGGAGGAGGATGATCAGTTTGACAATGAAGACAACGACAAAGATAAAAAGGAGCAAGAAGACGAAGAAAATGAAGAGGACGAGCGTCCTAAGGCGCGGCGGCAGGCGTTCTGCTTCAAGCCCATGTCGCCGCAGCCCCGCTCGGTGATGAGTACGATCATGAGCACAGCAGGCAATTCACTGAGCGGTATCAAACCAAAGCGCACCTTGGGCTGGCGTGAGTCCGTGTTCGCCACAGCCTGGCCCTGCAGCGGCGGCGAGTAAAAGCAAGTGAATACATTTAATTACATGTAGGAATGCATGTCGTTGAAGTTGCCTTTATGTGGTCCACCCTCATCCACGTGCTTTCACCCAATCAATGGCTCTCTCCAAAAATTCAAACGATATCACTGGCTGAAAAGCTTCCATAATGCGAACCACTGAGCCACTCGGATCATCCGAAAATAGTACTTTCGCCACCAAACATCCACAAATATCCCGCTCTCTCATTGGTTGAACCTTTCCACAAATCATACACATCCTACCACTCTCCAAGGGGCTCCCCAAAACGAGCGGCTCTGAACGACAGACACCCAGATTCGCCGCCCCACAGCAGAGCAAGATGGTCACGATGATTCTCGTCAAGAAGTCGGCGTCCGTGCTCAAGTGCGTACCCCTCACTGTCTTCTAGACTCGCTGGGCTCTCTTCCCATACCCCATCCATGCTCCAACGCTCTCTGTAGCCGTTGCAATGGACCTCAAAAGGCTATAATCTGACGCTGTTTGTGCTCTAATTGTTCAGGACGGTGCAGACCCGCGGCATGGCCACGGAGAAGCAGATTCTGCAGCGTATTACGGCTACGTCCAACATTGCCAAGATCACCAAGTCCATGAAGATGGTGTCGGCCGCCAAGATGCGCGGCGCTGAGAACCGCATGAACGCCGGCCGTCCCTTCACCGCGTGGCTGGACAACGTCAAGGGCGCCAAGAACCGCGTGATCGAGACGGACGGCGTGGCCCCGCCGAGGATCTGGAGGGCGACAACCTGTTCGTCGTCGTGTCGTCGGACCGCGGTCTGTGCGGCGGCATCAACTCGGGCATCGCCAAGACGGCCCGCAAGCAGATCGCCGGCGTGGAGGACCACTCGCAGATCTTCGTGATCGGCGACAAGGCGCGCGCCCAGCTGCGTCGCGACCTCGGCGCCAACATCCGCGGCAACGTGGTGGAGACGTATGCGTCACCCCCAACTTCACGGTGGCCAGCGCCATCGCCGAGGGCGTCGTGGCCTCGGCCGCGTCCGAGTCGGAGAAGGTGCACGTCGTGTACAACAAGTTCCAGTCGGCCATCACGTACTTCCCGTCCGTGCGCTCGCTCGCCGTGCAGCCCGACTCGGACGCCTTCGAACTGTACGAGCTCGAGCCCGACAACAAGGACGAGCTGTTGGCCGACCTCAAGGAGTTCGAGATCGCCACGGCCATCTTCCAGGGCATGATCGAGAACTCGACCAGCGAGGAGTCGTCCCGCATGGCCGCCATGGAGAACGCCACCACGAACGCCGAGGACCTCATTGGCTCGCTCACGCTCGTGTACAACAAGGCGCGCCAGGCCCGCATTACCACGGAGCTGATTGAAATTATCTCGGGTGCCGCGTCCCTGGACGGTTAAGCCTGCCCGGGACGGAACGGACGAAAGAAATCCTCGCGAACTTGCTTACCAGTGTAGCTAGTAGTGAGGGACGGCGGGTGAAATCGAAGAAGTACGAGCAACAACAAGCGTGCCGATGGAAATAAACAGCAAAACCGTCTCCTTGACTGCATATCTCTACTTGTTTGCAGCACGCTGGCGCGATGGCTGCAGTCGCTCGTCTATTTTGTTTAACAAACCCATGGCCATCACGCATCATGGATACCTTCTGTCAGCATCGAATACCCCTAGTGTTGTTTCTTACCAAGTTAATAACGGTAATAAATTTCCTATGTAGTTTTAGACATTTATTACCGATGGTAATACCATTATGTAAGAATTGTGTAAGCTTACTGCTAAATTTGAATTATCAAGTTTGATCAGAGTCAAAGATGCCGCTGCCGCTCCTACGTGCGCTGTCCGCCAACTACGGCACACTACTGCAGACCTATGACGAGCCGTTGATTCACGACATCGTGCGCCGCCTGGTATACGCCTTCCATGCACACTTTCTGGACTTCCAGCAGTTCTATGCCTTCAAGGCACTGCCCAGCGGCCTGCTGCATCACAATTCCTGCGGCATGATCTGCTGCTCGTCCGTCGATATCCGGAAGTAGCTGGTGATAATGTCACCTTCACGGCGCTGAAGGACCTGGTCACTGCCTTCAACAAGAGCGTCACCATGAGCCTGGTCGACGAGTCGTGGACAATCGCGTGACCGTACGTGACAAGTCTCAAGCTTCCACACCAATCGGGCCTCCGTGGGATGAGAAGTCCAACGTGCTGGGCGAACCCGACGCGTGCCTCCGTTGCGGATCGTCGAGGTCTAACGCAAAGGCACATTGGCACACGCTTCAGCGCTTACATCACGATGGTCGCGGCTGTCGTGAACTTTATCTACTGGCGTGAAACCGTCACTATCATGCAGCCCAAACAGGAGGCCTGCAATGAGCTCGAGTTGGTGGACATTCGTGGTGGGCTAGGAATTCCATACCCCAAGGACCAGGAGCAGGGGCGTAACGCCGAAGCTGTGCCAAGTGGTTTATGAAGCGATGCTGAAGCACGGCCTCGAGTATATCTGCATGGAGAATGACCATTTCATGGCGTCGATGTTCAGCTAGCTGATTAACTACTGAGAGGCAATTAAGTAGACGTACGTCCGCTACTACGACGGCGTCGACACTTGAGTCGCACCGCATATACCCAAGCCGCCTGGACCAGGCATATACGGCGCGTACAACGAGTTCTCAATCCCGGTGCGGATAGAGAAGGAAGTATCCTCTTCATTCTACTCTGCGTAAAAATGGCTGGTTCGCGAACGACCGCCTGCTGCCAGAGGCGTACGGCAGTGAATTTTTAGACCCTACGACACTGGCGCAACTCGCACTCGATTATTCCAGTCAACGTTGCTGCCCCTGAGAGCCTTCTGTGTGGGCGACGACAGCGAATCGTTCACGTACCGTATAATACTTCTTTGATCCGACAACATCTTATATCCGACAACGCCCAGCAGCCAATTAGATCACAGCAAATTGCACTAGTGAAAACTACTTCTTTTATCCGACTGTACGACTAGTGTACCAATATTACGGCTGTCACTGCCATTCACTGCACTCTTGCAAGTGCACAACTTACTCCATGACCAGGAAGGCCGTCACCGTCCCAATTAGATGCTGCCGCTTCTTGGCAACACGCTCGATGCGATGTTCTACCAAAAGGAGCGGTTGTGGAGCTGGATAGCGGAGCAGAGCAACCTTAGTGACGGCAAACCCTGGGTTCTCATCATAATTGGCCGCCCCTGGGGAAAAGGAGCACTTGTAAGGCAGCTCAAGCTCCGCACCGAACCCTGCCGGACTGTGCAATTATTTATATCAACGATTCCAAAGCCAAGAACAACATGCCAGCAATAGAGAGGTTTCGTGCAAATCCTTACCTTCACTATTCCACCAGACTAGTGAGGGTGATGATTTTGCCGCGCAGAGGTTTCGCTGTGCCAATCTTCACGGCACTGCAGCCAACCGTATTAGAGCCAATCAGATTCATTTATGCGAGTGTAAGACAGAAAGCAGCACACACTGAGTTCGACGATGCAGTTCACCCAAGACGAAGCACTGGAGTTGCTAGCACTGCTAAGCTCGTTCGGGAAGGAAGCACTGTGGATTGCTTTGCTACAGGCCGGCTGCTTTGATACCCCAGAACGACCACGAATTCCTGCTGTGCGGCTTAACCTCGGCGCATACTGCGATACCAACGCAGAGCTCGACTTCCGGTTCGACATGCGCGGCGTGCGCCTTCTTGTGCGACTGTTTGCACTTCCTGATGTCGTTGTGACGGAGAGCAACGACCGCTGCCATGCTGAAGAAGCCACAGCTCTCCTTCTGTACCGTCTCATCTTTACTCGCCGCCTGCACGACATGGCTGGCACCTTCAGCCGATCAAGACCGGCATTAAGTCGCATATTCCTTTGGATGGGTACGTGTTCGATTGCTATAGTATGGTCTCTATCGTTGCTAATTACCTGTGTTCTAGTTGACTATGTAGACTCAAGGTACAGCGATCGCATGTATTTCCACCTAGATCTTGTGAGAAGACAAATGGGTGCATACTGCGCAGCAGTCGAGCGCAGAACCTCCGTGTCCGGCGTGTTCGCTTTTCCCGACGGGACAAAGATCGGAATATGCCGCCCTTCGCCCCGCAAAGGGCCTCAATCTGAGAATCTGCAGCGTCAAGTCTACAGCGGTCATAAGCGACTACACTGTCTTCTATTTCAAGGTAAAATAATGTCGGCTAATTATATGAGTGTTTCGTATAGTTGTTCGACTAATTGTTCATACTGCTAGGTTTGACCACACCCGACGGATTGTGCATGCATTTTTGGGCCGTTTGAAGGGCGCAGACACGACACTACTGTATTTGCAGCTAGCCGCCTTCTACATTTTTTCGCGAGAATGCAGACATTTTCGATGGCAAAGCCATCTTTGGCGACCCTGCATATTCTGTAAGCGACTTCGTTGTTACGCGATTCAAGGACGTGGTACTGTCAACGCACGCAACGATTTTCAACAAGCAGATGAGTGCAGTGCGAACTGCTGTCGAGTGGAACTTTGGTATCATGAAACGACTTTGGGCTTTTATCGATTACAAGAAAGATCTGAAAGTTCGCCTAAGTCCTGTGGGAAAGTTTGTACGGCTAGCGATGCTCTTGACAAACTGCCACTGCTGTTACTATGGCGGCAACCAGATCAGTCGCTTCTTCGACGTTGCACCTCCTTCACTTGCTGAGGGTGATGACTGCAATTCACTACAGCCACGACTTCCATCAGAATTTATGGGCGACGATTAGGGTAATTTAGTGTTTTAAACAGCTTTTGATGGTGAAGGTGATGAAATCCCGACACGAAACCTCTCTAATGTTAGCGAAGTTCTACATGGGCTAGGCGTTCGCTTGTGGGATGGGCATGTACCCCCTTCCCTCCAGAACGCGATTATGCCAACCAATTTTTATTTTATTTTGACGAGTTTTTCTTTAAAACAGATTTTTGACAATCGAAGATTGCAATCTTGCCAACGCTCACTTGCCCTACACCTATTCGAAGATTTGGTGTCGGATCAAAGAAGTATTATACGGTACGTATCTTATTGTTTTTACAACATTGTTGCCTAACCCACGTACATTTTTGCTTCATATCCTTATCCATTGACAATGACTGGAGCGAAACGTACGAGGCCCTGTACGCTATGTCATAGTCTATGACTCGTAGACAATGAAGGATACGCATTTAATTTTCAAGCTCCTTCCCAATGAAAAAGGTAAACGTTACCCGAACTCAATTTTGCCGTGACAACTTCCAGGTGGAATGGATAATTGATCAGTGTGTATGATTTTTTGCATGAAGTAAGGTTCCCCTCGGCTAGCTACTGACATCGGGCGTTACGTTCTTCTCCTTACTCTGCTGACTCGCTAGGTTGTTGAAGATTTGGTCAGATGAGCCTGTGTAATTCTTCCGCAGTGGTGGCATTTTTGGGAATGCATCCAATATCTGGAAGCGCTTCTCTGCAGCCATATTGAACAGACCATACCGAGTTGCACTGGTCCATCTTGATCAAGATCTGTCGCCAACGCATAAGTTGGGTTATGCGGCATAACCCATCACCATTATCTTGTTGGCACAAGAGTGTCTCGCATTTGGTCCGCTGCTCAGCACGCGTGAATGTCGTCGTTGCCGAATGTAACGTGGGTGACTTGGAGTACTAAGTTCAAGTGCGCTGCGATGTAACCATTAACATTTGCACGATCAACAGTTCAATTCACGTGAGCATGTGAATTCATTGCGATGACTTACCCGTGGGTCTGCACGAAAGATGAAGCAGAAGTCCATTAGTTGCCCCAAAGCGGGCCGAATAATCTTCTGGGTGCATGAAGGTTGCGATCGGGGTTTGGCTGAGATGGCAGTCGATGATTATCGCTGCTACCACCGGAGAAAACGAGTCGATCGCTCGTTTGCGGAAGCTGAGGCGTGACACCTGTAGGCGCTTTTTGTCTTGAAGCTGAATGCACAATCTGACACTCGTCGGCACGAGAAAAGATTTTTCCGCTGGTCGTCGACTGCGTAAGCGCGATTTCAACCTCATCAGTGCGAGTGTTCATGGGTAAAGATGGAGGGGTATTTTCGCCGACAGGAGTAAACAGCACGCGTCTAGCTCGTGGCGTACTAGAGGATTCTCTTTGTCCACTTCGCGTTGGTGTGTAGATTCTTGGTCTGGCCAACGTCGTTGCTCGGCTACTGCTGATATGATTCGGATATGATCCGTCTGAAGCACCCGGGGTTTCGATATCACTTTCGCTGAATTCCGCACTCGCGTCACGATCTTCTTGCTCGTTGTCCTGGTAATGTACTTGACTAGTAGCAGCCTTGCCTCCTGCGTTTGAATAAACAAAAGCAAGTTTTTCGACACGAGCCGGTTTCAGACGGTTTCGCCGCTTGTTATGGATTTAGGAGTGAACACTCCACGAGCGCTCACTTGCTGCAGATGATGTTGGTATACTCAATATACGAGTAGCGAAACCTTGTAGTAGTGGAAACTTCGTACTCTTGAGCACCCACCAGTCCAACGGCGAATCTCTTGAGTTTATTTCACGCTCTTCTGGTTTCCAGGACTTCTTCATTCGAACAAACGAAAGCACTGCCTTTCGAAAGGCAGTTGGGTTCGAGTTTGATGGTAGGCCAACACGCGAAGCAAGGTCAACACGCATCAACTGCTTTATCCAAATCATTGTCCTCAAACGCTTCAATGGTTTTAGATAGGCCCAATAAAAATGCAGCGAGAACGGATTCACGCATCAGAGTCTTCCAACGGGATCGAATCTGTCCTCGAATTGTAGTGAGGATGCCAGAAGCGACATCACCTGTCTCGCGGCTGTAGATTGTGTTATTTTGCAGCTCGTGGAGATAATGATACACCATGGTCAGGGATCGGAATTTAATAACTTTTTGGGCAGCAATAAGTATAATAGTGGGCTCAATATTAATTATTGCACCTTCTTCTTTAAAATCAATTGGGCAATAATACCCAATACGTTACCAGAAACGACATAATTAAAGGATACATAGTAAAATTAAGTCAAAAATTATGAGCCAACCGTTGCGGAGACTCTCATAACCCACTTCGGCCTCGCATGTACCTAGTATTACCACCTCACTTCGCAATTTACTTGCTAAACCCCAACCCAAGCAGAACAAGCTCCTTCCCCTCCCAACCCAAAGATGCCGACAAGCGCCGAAATCTGCGCCTTCTTTTGAAGAGGGCCCTGACTACCGCTATACCTGCAAAATCTGCAACGGCGGACGCAAGCAGGCCCCAGCAACTGGCTACTCCAACCTCCTCTCTCATCTGGCGAGCAAGCACCCCGACTACCTGACCGAGATGGCTACATCCCTACGTGCTCAAAGTGGGTCCATCGTGTCGTTTGGGTTCGTTCCAGAGTCGGTGGATCACCTGTACCGCTGGATGCGCTGGGTCATTGAGCGTAATCACCCTCTGTGCGAGGTTGACGACCCATTGACGCGGTCAATGTCCCGTCTGACGCCTACTACGTCCAAGGCTGTCAAGTTGAAAATGCAATTTGTTGCAGGAAAGTTGGGCAAGGTACTTGAAGAGGAGATGGGTGAGGCATTCGGCATCGTTTTCGACGGATGGACGCTTGGTTCGAAGCACTATCTCGCCATCTTTGTCGTCTATATCCATGGAAGCTATCTCCGACGGCGACTGGTTTCGATTTCGCCGCTCGATGACGGCTCGCAGACGACCGACGTCCAGATCGACCATTTCAAGTGGGTTTTGGACCTCTACAACAAGACCATACCTATGGTTTTGTTTGTCGTCGGCGACAATTGTAGCACCAATCGCTCGATTGCCACGAGGCTGGTTGTGCCGTTGATTGGTTGCGCGAGTCACCGACTCAATTTGGCAGTGCAGGCCTTTCTGGGCCACTATGAGACGGAGCTCGACCAGGTCAACATGCTGATGATCCAGCTACGACAGCCCAACAACAGCGCTGAGCTGGCCAAGTTCACGGATTTGCGCCCGATCACGGAAATGCCACACGCTGGTCGTCAACTCGTGAGATGGTCACACGGTATCTTCGTATCCGGAGTGATATCCGTAGGGTGGAGTCTGTCGAGAATCTTGTCCCTTCTGCGTCGGCTAACCGCAAATTGGCAGCTTTGGATACGGATCTACGCATTTTCGATAGTGTTTGCAAAAACTACAAGATGAAACGACTACCATGGCGGACACCAGGCTCCTATTCACTTTGTTGCTGGAGCGATACCCAGAAATGAAGAGCCACCTTGATCCGGCATCGAAAATCGTGCACTCACCCACTTTTGAGAACGCCGTAATCAAGGTGGCCAACTGTACTCCCCTTTCCCCAGCTGAGGCTAAAAGTGTAGCGAGGTTCGTCACTCTTCTACCTGTCGTCGGAGAGAAGCGCAAGAAGGACCGAGCTCCGGACTTCGCGACGACTATTCTTCTGGACGGCGCTGCCCCACGCAGAACAGGAAGGTCTGCTACTGCCTACCACACCTTCTTGACGAAAATCCCGCCGACAAGCAACGCCTGTGAGCGCTTGTTCTCGCAGACCAAGCTGATTCTGACCCCTCAGCGAGGTCGTTTGGATGATGCTAACTTCAAGTTGCTTACCTTCCTTCGTGCTAACAGCGATATGTGGAATGCAGGTAAGCTCATGTCGAGTGAATCGAGTGAGTAAGAACGATGAGGTAACGAACACTCCTGGCAATATATTACTTTTGTTGCTAAATATTTATTATTTTGCTGTGTCGTATTGCACTTACTATTATGCAGCCAAGCGATTGTCCGTAAAATAAACATTTTATTTTCCGATCCCTGTCCATGGAGAGACAACATTCATCCTTTTCAAGATGGCCAAGTGCCTTGATTACAGGATTGAGCAATCTTGATGGAAGGTATGGATCTTGGACACCGTAAAACTTGACTAAGCGGAGGGAGGGCAGCACTCTGGATAAGACCGGAGCGAGAACACTTGACCACTTGAGGGGAAGAAGGAAGATTCGAAAGTGATTGATTGAGGTCTTTAGCTCGCAAGCCTTCTTGCTATCTCTAGACCTACTGGATACACACTACTTGATTCTTTATTGGATACTGAGTTACTTCAGCCAATCAGAGAGCGCCACGTCGATGCCCATCTTGTACCTACAATCTTGTACCCACAGGTGACGTAATCGACAGTGGCGTAATCCGCGGTGGCGTAATCAGCGTGGGTTCGGATTGGACCGGTTCGGGTTGACCGGTTCACAGTTAATAACCGATACCAAACCGGTAACCCTCAATACGCCCCCTCAATGCGAAATCCCATGAATGCCGAGAGCCGCCGTGAGGTCCGTGTGACGTGGTCCCGGGAGCGCCTTTGTCATGATGTCCGCCAGCATCACTGAAGTCTCGCAATACTCGAGCTTCACTTCACCGCGCTTTACTTCATCGCGGATGTGGTGGTACTTGATGTCGATGTGCTTGGCGCGACCGTGGTTCACTGGGTTTTTCGTCATCTTGATGCACGATTGGTTGTCTTCGCGGATCATGAGCTCGGGTCCCGTCTCGTTGGCGGCCACCAAAATCTCGCATAGCAGGCGATGAATCCACTTGCCCTCTTGGATAGCCAGGCTGAGTGCGATGTATTCCGCCTCGCTCGTAGACAGCGAAACACTTGACTGCTTCTTGCTTCCCCAGCTCACTGGCGCACCCATCAGCATGAACGCGTAGCCGGAAGTCGACTTGCGGTCCGCGAGGTCACCGGCCCAGTCCGCGTCGGAGTACCCACGAAAGTCGATCTTGTCACCCGGCTTGTGGCAGATCCCATGCGTCTTAGTGGCGAAAGATGCGCTTGACCGCAACCCAATGCTCTTCTTGGGGTTCTCCATGAAGCGCGACACATAGCCCACAGCGTACGCGATATCCGGGCGCGTGGCAGTCATCAGATGCATTAGATCACCAACAGCTTCACGAAACGGAGCGTTCACCTTGGTCGCAGCGTCGCTTGGAACCAGTCGAGAGCTCATGTCGACGGGACTTACCTCGGCCTTGCACTCGTCCATGCCAAAGCGCTTGAGAATGTCATCCACATAACGCCGCTGGCACATGATTACGCTGCCATCCGGGCCGTCCACCAACTCGATCCCAAGAACAAACGCGCACTTGCCGCTGTCAGTCATCTCGAAGCGCGTTTTTAGGTCACTCTTGGTACGTGCGATCAACTCGGCCGAACTTCCGGTCACCAACACGTCGTCCACGTACACCAGCACGAGCACACAGTGACCATCTTCAACCTTGATGTAGAGGCACGGGTCGAAGGCCGAAACTTGGAAGCCGATAGAGCACACGAATTCGTTGAACGTCTCGTTCCACACTCGCGAAGCTTGCTTGAGACCGTAAATTGCTTTCACCAATTCCAGGCAATCAAAGTCGCCGTCCAGCTCGACCCCTTCTGGCACCACGCAGTACACGACTTCCTTCATCACTCCGTAGAGGAATGCCGTCACTACGTCCAGTTGGTCGAGCGGCCAGTCAAAGTACTTCGCAATAGCAATGACCATGCGTAGCGTCGTGTACTTGACCACGGGCGAAAACGTCTCCGTGTAGTCGATGCCGTACTTCTGCTTGAAACCCTTGGCCACGAGGCGCGCCTTGTACTTCTCGATCGGTCCGTCCGCTTTAGGCTTGATCTTGAATACCCACTTGGTACCGATGGCGCGTTGTCCGTTGGGCAACTTGGCAGCTCGAAACACACCACGAAGTCGCATCGACTTGAGTTCTGCACGAATCGCCTTGCGCCAATGCACTTGATCAGGACCGTTGACCGCCTCTTGGAATGCCTTCGGCTCTGATAGGTCTGCTGCTTCAACGGTATTAGCATTTGCACGCCAAAACACAGGGGGTTGACTCTTCATCTTGGTCACCAGACTTTTCTTCTTCGTCGGCGTCCGCTCGGCGTGAAGGGAGTCGACCGGCGCACTTGCTTCTTCCAATCCAGGCCGATGACGCACAGTGCGCGGTCTTCTGGTAGCTTCATCTTCGTCACTTGGGCGACTCTTGCGTTTCCCCGCCTGCTTGTACTCCGTCTGGCGAGGTCCGTCATCGTCGATGTCGAGCAAGTCGAGGTCCAGGTCATCGACATCTTCATCGTAAATCCGCGGCGAAAGTCCAAAGGTCGACTCATCGAAGTTGACATCGCGACTGATGACCACCTGCCCCGCCTCGATGTCATAGAGTCGATACGCCTTGGACACTTCTTCGTAGCCCAGAAATATTCCGGCGCGAGCCTTGGGATCCCACTTGAGTCGCTTCTCCTTCGGAGTCAAAATGTACGTCCGACAGCCGAACACACGCATGTGCTTCACACTCGGCTTGGACTTGTACACGAACGAACGGAGTCTTATGCTCGATCTTGGGTGATGGAAGGCGGTTCTTCACGTAGATGGCTGTCATGGCCGCATCAGCCCAGAAACACTTGTCCAGCTTCAGCATGCTGCGGCCGATCGTGACGATAGTCCGAATCGCTCGCTCTGCCGTGCCGTTGGTCTGGTGCGCATACGGAACCGTGGTTTGCTGCTCGATGCCTTCGTCTTCGTAGAAGGTCTTGAGCAAGTTGGTCGCAAACTCACGAGCTCCGTCATGCCGCACAAACTTGACCTTCTTGCCGAACTGCATCTGCACCTTCATGATGTACGTCTTGATGCAGTCTTCGCTCTCCGACTTGGCACGCAGACAGAAACCCTTCATGCATCCGCTGGCTTCATCCACAATCAACAGCAGATACTTGCTGCCGCCAGGCGAGTTTTTCTCCATGGGTCCGCATATGTCGAAGTGGAGTAGCTCGAACGTGTCGTAATGGCGCTTGTCACGGTTGCTTGGGAACGGTTTTTGGACCATCTTCCCTTGCTGGCAACCCCGACACATGCTTGGTCCACTCGACTTGGAGGGTGCCTTCGCGTACTTGATCATGTAGTTGTTGACCATCTTGCGAAGCACCTCGACCGGAGTGTGACCCATGCGCGCGTGCAGGTCGACAGTCTTTCCTCCTGTCGCCGCATTCGCCGATCGCTGAGGCGTGCGAAGCCAGTAAAGTCCATCCACGAGATCCGCCGTCGCCACCACTTGGTTGGAGTCCATGCGTGAAACGTGCATTTCGGTGCCGTCAAACACGACTTGGAACTTGCCACTCTTGTTGATCTGCGGCACCGAGAGCAGATTCTTGCTCTGCTCGGCACGTACAGCGCGTTTTTGATCTCGATCTCGCGCTCGTCGCCGTTGGGCAGAATCACCCGTTCCACGATGGTTCCCTCACCCTTGATGGTCGCCTTGTTACCGTCGGCCACCGAAAGTTCGCCTTCATTTTGCTCGATCAAATTGGCGAACTTGGCCTTGTTGTTGCAGATGTGGTGCGTTGCGCCGCTGTCGACCGCCCACATCCCGGACACATTCTTGCCCGTCGAAATTCCACACTCCAAGGAAACCGCGAACGCCACTCGATCGAAGTCGTAGTCATAGGCGTCGCTGTCGTTTCTCCACTGAATGTTGTTGGCCCCGCGTCCACGGCCATTGCCGCCGCGTCTTGGGCCCCGATTCTCGTTCTTCTGCTTGGTCCAGCACTTGTCCACCGTGTGCCCCAATTTTCCGCAGTACGTGCACTGGCGAGACTCTCGGTCGGTGTTGAACGCTTTGGCCGCGTTCTCAGCCTTCACCGTCGCCGTCTTTTCGCCTTGCCGCTTGATGTGCTCATTCGTGAGCACCTTCACGACGTCTTGCGATCGCAGTTCCGCGCTACTCATCTCCAGATTAAGCACGACGTTCTCGTAGCTCTCGGGGAGACTGCGCAACAAGCAGATCGCCACGTCCTCGTCCTCCATCTTGGCACCGATGCTGCTGAGCTTGGCGCTGATGTTGAGAACTTCATTGCAATGATGCAAAACATTCCCGCCTTCCGACATCTCCATGCTGAAGAGCTGTCGTTTCAGGTAGATGCGACCAGCCTTCTGCGATCCTCCGTACAGCGTCTTCAGGCGCGACCACGCCACCCACGCTTCCTCGCAGTCGTCGACCCCATGGTGGTAGTCTGCGTCCATGTGGAGCAACATCAGTCCGAACGCAATGTTGCTCGACTTGACGTAGTCGTCCTTGGCCCGCGAGTCCGTGAAGCTTGGCGTCGTCTCGCGGTTCACCACTTGCCACACCGACTTGGTTAGGAACACGCCACGCATGTAGCGGTTCCACGTCGCGTAGTTGTCTCCGTTGAACTTGTCGATGGAGACCTTGGTGGAGGCATCGTGGGCAGAGGACATGGTGCTTGGGCTCATAACCTGATGGAAGGTATGGATCTTGGACACCGTAAAACTTGACTAAGCGGAGGGAGGGCAGCACTCTGGATAAGACCGGAGCGAGAACACTTGACCACTTGAGGGGAAGAAGGAAGATTCGAAAGTGATTGATTGAGGTCTTTAGCTCGCAAGCCTTCTTGCTATCTCTAGACCTACTGGATACACACTACTTGATTCTTTACTGGATACTGAGTTACTTCAGCCAATCAGAGAGCGCCACGTCGATGCCCATCTTGTACCTACAATCTTGTACCCACAGGTGGCGTAATCGACAGTGGCGTAATCAGCGTGGGTTCGGATTGGACCAGTTCGGGTTGACCGGTTCACAGTTAATAACCGATACCAAACCGGTAACCCTCAATAAATCTCATTACTGCTCTAACGTTAGCCCAAAATGTGCTGTCGGCCAAAATCGCTTCAACGCGGTTTAGCTTAGTACAAGCATTGTACCGCACCAACATCTCCTTATTGGCAAAAACATCGCGCAGAACCTCCTCATTATTCACCACACTGGAAATGCAGTTTCTACTGGAGTACCAGCGCGTTGCCACAGGAATTACCAGTGCTCGACGGCGTTGATGAGTACCGAAATTCTTGCGCTGCTTAGCCCTAAACTGATAGAGTAGGGCTGGCCATACACGTACAAATTTTGTGACTTCAATGGCTTTCATGAGTACATCCCTCAAGAATGCGATTCCAAACATGTCTTTCAACAGAAAATTGATCGTGTGTGCGGAGCACCCGTTGCAAGCCAAACCAGGCATTTTGTTCATCAGTATCTCCCACGACTTGCGCATATTGAAAGCATTATCCGTAACAACTCCGCATACGGATCCTTTCCGGCGACGCCTTCAACTTCATGGATGACCTTGGTCAACGCCGACGCCATGTACTCTCCGGTGTGTCGCTTGTCACAACAACGAATTGACGAGGTCGAATGAAAGGAGACGTAACCATGAAGTTGACGATGCTCTCACTGTTAGGATCTGACCATCCACCACAGACTATCACAACGTACTCTTGCTCTTTCAACACTTCAACGACATTGACAGCTTCCTCTGCGTAGACACTGTCAAGAATCGTGGTCGATAAATCTTGTCGTGATGGAAGTGTCATACCAGGGCGATACTTGGTTAGTATGCATCGCATCTCGTTATTTTCAATTACGTGAAAAGGGATGCCGGACGAGTAAAACGCTTTGGCAACCTCAAGTTAGAACTCCTTTTTTTCAGCGAGGGATACTGGTCCGAGAATGCCAGTGCCAGATTCAGTTCGCGCACGCTTGACCGTTGTAGGGGTTCATTGGGATCTTCTCGAGCTCGCTTGCAGGGCGTTTCTGGGTATCTTCTACGGACGTCCATGGGTGCTTTTGAACAGCAACGAATGTGCGGTCGAAGGCTTTTCTTGGGTTGTGCGTGCCGAATCATCTTGTGGCAGTACTTGCACTCGACGTCGGGGTGTTGTTTCTTCGTTGTGGCCCACCGCGGGACTACCGTGATATATTCCTTCCAGACACGGACGGGAGGGCGCCCAAGCCCGGTTCCTTCGATGCTCACGTTGTCAGGGTTGTCCCTGGTTTTGTTGTCGTAGTTGCTGGGTGCAGTTTGACTCTGTGAAGGATGCAAATGCTCGGTTCAACTTGCTATCTTTCCAGATATTTTGGCCACATCAATTTTACACAAAAGGCATTAGCTCTAATAACCGGTATTAAAAGGTAATAACGGTAAATGGTAATACCTCGGTTAGGATTTGACCCAACACTAAATACCCCTGCGTGGATTTTAGAATCACGTTTGTGCTAATAACTTTTGCAATACTAAGTACAGTATAATACTTGGAGTTAGCATATGATTCAAAGCTCATCGCAAAGAGGATGAAATTTGTAATTTTTGCACCTGCGTATCTGGAAAAATGGCAAATTATCAAGTGAATTATCAAGTTTCAAAGTTTTTCGTTAAATTTGGCCACGCATGATACTGTCCCCTGGAGGAGCTATTAATAGGTAGAATGCTCTTAGTGGAGCTTTGTTGTACCCCTGGAGGAGCTATTAATACCTAGGTAGAATGATCTAAGTGGAGCGACTCAATATAGGCATCATCTATCCATCCATATCCATCGATAGCGACTTTGAATGACACAATATTCGAAGTTTGTAAAACTTTGTTTGTTGCCCTGTGCTCCGTCATCGTCACGTCATCGCACCACACCAACCGTACACAGGACCCAGGCACAGACCAATGTCATCGTCATCGCACCACACCAGCCTTATACACTACACAACCACCGGTGACTACTACACCATTTTCCGGTCAAGCTGCAAAGTTTTACAAGCAAGTTGCAAATAATCATAAGATGGGAAATTCAAGTTTTTGGCCTTGTTCGCTGCCGAGTTCATGGTCTATTTTTCAATGCGGAGGCGCTTGGTAGAGTACAGCATTCCTGGCAGGGCTCGGTGCACGGATGTGAGGCTTACAGAAACCCCAAACCAGACTGCAGGCGGTCGCAATACTGCTCAAGCGTCTGCCTGCAGTCTTCCTCAACATACTCCTCGATCTTGCTCATTATTTCAGCTGTCATCTCGACTGAGGCAGATCGCAAGCCGCCGTGTTGCTTGGGGTCTTGGTTGGCAGCTAAGATAGCCCGCCGAGCAGTATGTTCAGGTCGTTGTTTTTAGCAACCTCCTTTCAGTCACGTCCATCGCGAAAGGCCTTCACGACGCGGGCCTTTGCCTGTGCCCTCTCGAAGGCCTTCGCTGTCTTCGTTGGGTCCGGGGAGATGGCATCTTTCGGAATGAAGAACAAGAAGCGACCTTGCTCTCCCTAGTACATGAGAACCAAGCGTTTGGGCGCGAGCCGACAATCTAGCCCGCCAAAACGATTGGTTTGCATCTTGCCTGTAAAGGCTTAGGGAAAATTTGCAAAAAACGAAAAATGATTTTGGATTTTTATCCTGAATCCGTCACCTGTCATTGTGGACCTTGCTTGTAAAACTTTGCAGCTTGACCGGAAAATGGTGTAGTCTCAGTCACACACACTCATAGATTCACACCTGTTGCTTGCAA
This sequence comes from Phytophthora hibernalis, assembly GCA_012656075.1. Taxonomy (NCBI): domain Eukaryota; phylum Oomycota; class Peronosporomycetes; order Peronosporales; family Peronosporaceae; genus Phytophthora; species Phytophthora hibernalis. Next base: position 1,368,225 of record JAAKBF010000151.1, on the reverse strand, counting down.
ATATATATAAAGTCACACTATGAGCGCCGGTAATCTAAAAATACTTTACCAGCGCGACAGTTAAATTTCCGGCATATGACCCGCGCGTAATTTTAGAGAAACACCCCTCTCCCCCTTTTCATCCGTCCCAGATCCCTCTCCGCCTTTCATTTCGAGATCTCTGCCGCCGGGCGCAATCACGTCGAGAATGTCGTCGGCCGACTCGGAGCATGAGCCCAGCGACGCGCCCGCAGAAGTACACGCACCGGAGGTCCACGTCCCTGTCTCCTCTGACGAGCATGTATTCGCGCCGGTAATTGTGGAGCGCTTCTTTGCCACTTGGGCAGCGTTTTTCGAATATCTGGAGGTGTATCAAGACGAGACTCACCAAGTTTTCAAGAAGAGGACTTCGACGTCTGTCGAAGCGAGGAACAAGAACCTGGCGGAACGTGGCAAGATCACGCCTGCGACTGAAATACCATCGACGTTCGAGACATACTACCGCAGGCTGATATGCACACACGGATGGTCGCGTGCAAGTCGCTCGGTCGGCAAGCGCGATTCGTACTTCAGCAAGTCGACCAAGTGCGACGCGCAGTTGTCTGTGACTGTCGTTTGGGCGGGCGATATGGGGTTTCGAGTGAAGGGGACGCAGCAGCTCGCCGCTCACAATCACGCGCTGGGCCAGCGCGTGTACGAGAATCACCCTTCGAATCGCAGAATTGAAGATCCCGAAGTTATTGATTTCGTCGACGAGTTTCAGGCTGCGGGGGCGAAAATCAAGCTGATCATGAAATATTTGAGACAACGAACGGGTGCGTCTGCGCTTGATTGAAAATTTGTTTCTTACGAGGCCACTAATGCTTTGTCTGAGATAGGGAAACAAGTTACATTGCGAGATGTTCACAACCTCGTCGCCAAGCTAAAAGATGCGCGTCGCGGAGCAACTACAGTAGAATCCAGACTGGAGTTTTGCTTAAGGGATTTTTGCACACAGACTGGCAACACTGCCTCAATCCACGTCGTCGACGACAAGTTGGCCCAAACGATCACTTTCCAGACACGCCAAATGCGTCGATTCTTCGAAGCCTCCCCGGAAGTGATGATGATTGACGCCACCCACAATACCAATGACGCGCGGTACAAGTTGTTCAGCTTTATGATCCACGACGTCTTCGGCCATGTAAGTTTGTACGCTCTCTTCATCGTGTGGGTCTTTTTGAGACGTATTGTGGTGTTGTGTCTATTTGTGACTTTGGAATGTCTGTGTGCCTATTTGTTATACGTTGTGTGGTTTGTGCCTCTTATATTTTAGGGACAGTACGTTCAGCACGCGCTTATGGAGAATGAGAGTTCGGAGTGTCTGACCGATGCTGTCACGTCGTTCAAGTCTTTCAATCCTACATGGGAGGAGGTCCGCGTCATCATTGTTGATAAAGACTTCGGCGAGATCTCGTTGCTACAAGCCCAGTTTCCAGGAGCACGAATTCTCCTCTGTGTGTTCCATATGGTAAAGTATCTTCGAGGAGAGATGGCGAAACGCGAGTATGGGGTCTTCGATCGCGAAAAGGTGGAAGATGCTGTTTCCATGATGCTGCAAGCTCAGACCGAGGCTGAGTATGATACAGCTCGCAAATACCTGTACTATATCGTCGAGGGAAGCAGATTGCGTTGGCGGAGGACATTCCTGAGCCTGCACACCCGTTTTGAAGTATTTTCACGCAATGACTTCAATGCAGGAGGAACTCGGCCAGAAGATTGGTTTAATATCTCCGACATTTATGGGCACAAGTGATGCGGCGGACAGACACATGATCATCCAGAAGTCTCAGCCATTCCATGAGCGAAGCGACTTTGTGCTTCTGTCATTACATGTCCAAGGTAATCATTGGTGCGGAGCAGTATTTGACCTCAAAGCTACACCTGGAACGATCACATTATTTGACCCACAACAAAAGAAGAAGCAAATAGACGCATGCGAAGCGATCGTGGAGCAATTGTTCCCAGAAATGGTGAGCAAGATGGAGATCAAACACGAAAAAGACTGAAGCAAGGAGATGCCGTGAGCTGCGGCCCGCTCATGTTGCACTTCTTTGAGTGCACTATACGCGGCTTTACGTTAGAGACGTCCACGATATCACCGGCGCTCTTACGATACATCCGGCTGAGGTACTTGTTGAAGTCCTTGCATGTGTAAGTAGGAAGCTAGTCTAAGTAATGAACTTTTCATCGCCAACACTACATTTGCAATAGTACCCCGAGCATCGCTTCCGATGCGTTTAGCTCGAAGTGCTCAACGCTGTAGCTGGAAGCCCTCTTGCTACCGAATGCACGCTTCACGATGTCACGGATTCCACGCTTCACGCGAAAACCACAGAGTCAATCTTACACTCGAGCAACATGCCGCAATCTTACGACAGTAGAAACGACATTCAAGGCACATTCACGTTTGCGCAACCACGCACGATTGGACGCCGACCGCATCAAATGTCTAAATTCTCTGAAAGTTTTGAAATCTATCCCCGTATTTTATTCAGGTTGTGACCCTTGTGTGCCTTTTGTGGCTTTGTACTAGGAAGCCTTATTGCGGGTGGCTGAACCGGTGACTTCAATACGCACTTAAGTACGAAGACACCCTTCAGTGTGTGCCTTTAACAACGATCAATATATATTTATTGCTCACTCACACGCGGAGACCCAGAGTGTTCGCCGTTGTGCTACATACTTAACAGACCCAGAGAGGTCACCGTGGTGCTGATCACTCACACGCATAAGTATCATGAGAAGCAACCGTCCAAGGCCAGGGGCGCGGATATAGGGGCTTGCCTGCCACCAACCCTCCTGGCGGATCCTAGGAGGGCTCTCGTGTGAAGGATGCAAGGGCATGTAAGGTACCTTACTGATCGGTCGGCCTAACCCCAGCACCGTTTACAATGCGAGAGGCCTTGAGTTGGTTATCCTTTTGTCGGGTCACGGTAACGTGACATGAACTGGAAAGATCCCTGGCGGGATTTTAGAATCTGTAAACTTTTAGGTACATGTTTTAAAATAAATTAAATTAAAAGATTATAAGATAAATAAGCATGTACAGCAGTACATTTAAAAATTGATGTTCCTACACATAACATTTAAAACTTTAATGTACTTCGGCTGAATTCTCCCATACGCCAGTGACATATATTAATACCGGTAAGCAAACACATATATTTAAACTTACTGGATTTTTAAATACAACTGGGCATCTGCAACGCGTTGTACTCACGTGTGGCCAATGTTTGTTTCCACCGTTTTACCCTGGATTTGTGCCTTAAGTGCGTAAAGTACAATTGGATGCAGGGGTTCATTTAAGACTGTGAACGCCACCTGACTAAGCTTATCACAACATCTTCTGCCGGCGCAATACATGCCGGCCAACCCGCGCAAATTCCAGCTCAACGGAAGTTCCCCAACCACCCCGATCCAAACGCGTATACAGACAGAACCGCGAAGTCAGGTCTCTACATTTGCGCGCGCTAAGGTGATTGCACCAGACTTCAAGCTCAAGACCGAGGCAATATATGCCCAGCGATCAGCTGCGTGTGGTGTTGTGATTCACAGAAAACGCCGTTAGTTCGGCTTCCACGCAACAGCTCAACAAATCGCCGAGTAAGGTCGACGATGTTGGGCTTGCGCAGGGTTCCTGTCGGGCCACAGCCGGGGTTCAGTTGATTGTTGTTCCCAACAAGTACCAAGCTCCAAACTTCCTCAGAGACTCGCCTGAGCGGAGCAGTCTCCATGCTAAACCCTGTGCCCTCCACCAAAAGATGGACGGCAGCGCGCGAGCGCTTTACAGGTCACCAGGCGCATATTACGCCCAGCTAGAAGCATCACATCCATCTGCTGCTTGATGAGAGCGCTTTGCTTCTCAACAATATCGCCAACCGACGGAGCTGGCGGGGAATCCGTTGCGTCAGGTGACCGACTGCGCTCAATCAAACCACTCTAAATTGTAAGTGCCCAGCTGGAAATTACAGACTCGTTGATGGCGTGCTTATCTCGGGCTCGTTTCATTCGCGTGATGTAGGGGCCTTGAGGGGACTGCTTCAGCATGTCGTCATAATGGAGCAGAACCACTGCCATTAGCACTTCGAGGCCATCGTAACTCGATCGAGCACTCTTATTGGGCATCTGCCAGTGTAATATTCGCAAGTCAATTGCGGTGTGTCCGAACGTTGATGCTATTCTACCATATCGGCTGATCAGCATCTAAATACGAATCACATGATCCGTCTTGCGAATCAAATCCTGCTGACAATTTTGATTATAATTCAAGGAGCTTCAATCTAATTAGGAGGTCTGATTTTATTAAATCGGGTATCGCTGACCTGAATCAGCTGCTTAATCGGCCGATTAACAATCCACTTAGACAAACTTGTACCTGAACCATTAGTTGATCGTACCCAATATTTGGTACACTCTTGATTGTAATTATTCCATTTAGTGATAAATTAAACTTAGAGTACCGGACTGCATAAGTGTCAGTGGCAGCGATTACAGTAGACAAGACTGGGATTTTGTGTGCTCATCCCTGCTCGCACTATAATACATTTCACTCGGAAATCGTGAACATATCAGGACCTCGCTTTTGAGGCAAAATTACATGTATTAATACTTGAACTGTTGCAGCAAGCATGTAGTCGTTGTTGTTACAGCAGAGACTTACTGGCGAAGATACGGAGCACCACATCCAACAAATTGTTTTTAAGCGCTGATTGTTGGCAACAATCAACGCTTAAAACACCACATACCTCTTCCGTCTTGCAACACCTCTCATCGCTACGATGACATTCCACCCTCACTCATGCGTTGCCTCACAAAAGCCAACCCAATGCTTTGCACCACAAACTTCCCAAACGCGAATACTTGACAAGCGGTAGTGAGGAATGGTCTTACCACAGCCGTAATAAATGACCTTGCCGCAGACCTTGAATCAATCGTTGCGGCTACAGTATCAAGGCTTGATAGCCTCGTCATGTCGTCTAAGCCACGACTGCGCGTTGGAGCGGCTGCAACGAATTTTCAACTTGAAGGCCTTGTTCTGCGGTCGATCCTTAGGCACTCCGAGTACATCTCGACGACCTCGGCCATTCTCCTCGATGCTCTCGATGCTGCGGATTTGCTAGATTTTCTTCATACACTTGCTGTTGTCTGGTTTGAAGCGCCTGCTGCAGGTGCTTGATGGCGGTGGGGAACACTGGAATACAGACACGTGGCGCGCAGGAATAGCAGCGGAGTTGCTCGAGTCCGTGTGCATGAGCTGCGTCAGGGAAAACGAAGACGTACAGTGTATTGTACTCGGGAGTGTTTATGGTTTTGCCTCACTATGTGGATCAGTCTGTTGTCTTGGATTCGACCATCATCATTTTCTGTGCGGTTTATTTTCAACCGCAGAAGGTGTTCGTATCAAATTGGAAATGAAGACATGTATTAATATCGTTATTTTAACAACGTTATTAACAGTACCTCGAAGTATTAAAATGTGCAAAACACACATGCTGAATAATCGATTCGTTCACACGCGTCGCCCATGTCCAGTCACGTTGGCGGGTTACCGGCAAGCTGGTACGCCGAAGACGAAGATCTGATGTCACACACCAGTGGTGTGGTTTATGATCATCGGGAGTAATTGCACAGCACAATGCTAGGAGCGCATCACACCGTCCTTATATCGGATACAAGTATATACCGATGTTGTGATGTGCTCCAAGCATTGCGCCATATTCTGAGGCGCTCCGATATCGGATACTGGTACTGTAAATGTCGACGGTGTGACGCGCTCGAACCATTCATTGTGTTGTGCAATTACTCCAGATCAGCAGGCCGATGATCGTAAACCACACCGGATCTTCGTCTTCGTACGCAACGCGAAATAGCAGTGGCACTTGTCAATTTGCGTTGAAGCACCCAAGCAAACACTCCTCACCCTCCACAGCTACAGATGCGTGGGTTAACATTCTTCCTACTAGTTCTGGCAATTGTCCTCGTTTCATGCAGCAACAATGCAGCCTCAGACAAAACCCCAGATCAGCTCACGCATTTCACGAAAACCGGCCAAATACGATTTCTTAGAGGCGGTGATGTTGGACAAGGCAAACCTACGTCGGGCAAGAACAGCAGTTCTGGTGCACAGATCAAAACGACACTGGATCGCGTCAAGCTTCCTCCAGTATCGATGGAGAACAAGATGTGGAACAAGATGCTGTCGCCAATGTTTGAATCGCTGTATGCGAAGCAGATCGATCCAGCCCAAGCTTTACCGTATTTGAGAAAAGTAAATTATCGCCCAGCGCGACACCAGATCGTCGTGCTGTATAAGACATGGCACAGTAAACGTGTTGCGGTCGAGGATGCGATTTATCGTGGTGCGGCTGCAAACTTACAGCGGGCGGATAAAGTTCAATAATACAGTTAACAAGGCAGCTTCGCTTTGATCTTTGAAGTATTATATAGTTCTAATATATGCAATATTAGGTATTATAATAATTGATTCTGTTTGAGTTGGTGCTAACGTTACTCCACTTCACGTTGGTCAAAAAAAGAAAATTGAAATTAGCGGATTTGTCGGCCGGCGCCCTCACTGCAACTGCGCAAAGTACGGGGCGACCCGCGGTAAAGCCTAGCGACTATGCTTGGTCGCAGTTTGGACGACTGAATGGTGACGTAATACATACTACGTAGTAATATGTAATATTATACATGTACTTCGAAATATGCAGCGTACCGGTGGTCCGTGAAGCGTGCGTGTCACCAGTACAAAATGGTACGACAGTACCAACACTGCTACATTACCAGCGGTTTGCAACCGGGGTTGTATTCGATCGCCATCGCTGTTTGGCTGGCTGCATCATGGTACGGCGACTCCGATAGTACTTCTAAAAGTTACTGCCCAACATTTTAGACATTTTCTAAAATGTTATTCGGCATTACCGGTATACATGGAGTACACCGATCACAGTATTTAGTCCCTAATTCTCAACACTAATTTTGGGGGCGAACTAACTTCGTGTACACATTAATTAGTTGGACCGATTCCCGCAGGGACAGAAAACGGCAATTTTACTCTTCTGCTTACTTTTTGCTTTCGCAAACGCGAGATCTCGCATCTGTCGGGGGTATCCATACCCCGTCCCTCCGACAGATTTCTAGGCTGCCTACAATTTTGTCTAAAAGCAAATACACTTGATTTACTATGGTGTCCGAAACGTTGGTGATCTAGCCCGAATTTAAACACACACAAGCAAGCGATTTATACAGGCGAGGTTTTGGCGGAAAATCTGTCTGAAAATGCCACTTTTAGCATATCCCCATTCGTTAATTTGACGAAAACAAATGGATTTTCTTGTATGTTACGACTGCGCTAGCGCTTGCAAGTGGCCTTGACTTAGTCTGGGTCAATAACTAACGTTTTAGGCTGGTAGAGAAATGCCTGTCAAGTCGGAAGACTGGGGATTATAGTACATCAGCCCATCAACAAATGCATAAATATATAGAGACGAAACCGACTTTAGAGCGCTTATTTAGACAACATACATGTTCTAGCAACAAATTTTTGGTGATGGCGGGTTACTGGTGTGAAGTTTAAGGCTGTGTTTCAGTCTCTATTAAAATGCTCAACAATTATTATAGTGTTTTAACGAGATCGCTCTACACCGCACACAATTAATGTTAATACCGGTACACTAATTCCCCATTAACACTATTTGAGTATTATACAATAAAAACTGTGATCGGCGTAGCCTTCTATCTGTTCAGAACTCATCTCGCATCCTATCCGGCATTCCGTTACCGGTAAACGAAATATGCTTACGAACCTAAGGAGCTATCTACTTTAAAGTATCGCATGGGATGGTTCGTAAGCATCGTATATCCGTCTGATTCACTGAATCATTCAGACGGCTCTGGTTCAGACTTTGACAATGTGAATAACGGTACAGATTTCGCCCTCACTTCTGACCGAGGTACTACTATAAGTACGCGTCACTGATAATACGTGTTGTATGGCGCTAATCGTGGGCCGAGTTGCGTGGCAGCTTGAACGTGTGGTTGCTTGAGTGGCTTGGGGTTACTTGTGGTATGCAGTGCCATCGACACCTCACTTCCTCCGATTCCTTTTCCTACTTGCAGATTTCAAATTGTGAAGGCGGGCTTACTACCTTTGGAAAATTATAATATAAGTGACTTACAGGTTATGGGTTAAACGCGGTGTCAGAAGTGAGGGCGAAATCTGTAAGCTGCATACATGTAGTGTACGTTTCACATATTATGCACCTTCTATTCTTTGAACAAATCGTTCATGTTACATGCGTTTTCGATAGTAGAAATTTATCTCGTCTTCGAGCGGGGCAATTCGTCGTAAAAACAATTGCTGTTAACGAATATTCAGATTAGCACTTTACGCGTGTGTCATTGGGTGAAACGGACTCCGTTTTTGATGAAAGGCAGTGTTATTAATACTGTCCAGTTTTCGAGATACATTTTCTGATTGGTTTCGATAATAATAACGATTTCGATTGCCGGCCGGGGCTTTTACGTTGAGCCCATTCTCATTATCGTCGCTGCTGTAAATTAATCACAAGGTGCGTTTTAATAGTGTTTTGAACTGGAGACCAAAGTACGGACGATACAGGGACTTAAAATATGGACGGTAGCACCAGCCTTAAAAAATACCTCGAACTACTTATTAATACTATGTGGGGGCTCAACGTGGGCCCATTCCTGGGGTGGACGGTCTACGTTGAGTGTAGAAATAGTTAACCGAAAAAACGCACACACCGTTCTACTACTATGATATTATTACTACAACCGTGTCTATTGGGCTCACGAATGTTACGCTAACTCTTCACTATTGGTTTTTGAGATTCGGCTAGCTCACGTTCAGCTTCGCCTGCACCTCCAAATGACCACCTTGATCTGCATGGGGTACCCACAGAAGCAACGAACCGCCTCCGGTACCAGGCAGACCCAAGAAACCTGAGCGCCACCGGTCAAAGTACAGCGTCTTGCCGGCCAAAGCTGTGATATTGGACGTCCACTGAGCAGTGCATCCAGCTTTCACGTCCAACTCATCGATCTTGTCACCGCCGGACATAATGTTGACGCTCACGTCCTTGGTGTCAGTGCTTGTGAAGTTGACAATGATTTGGCCGTCACCCTTACGGGTCCAGGCCATCGTGCTTCCCTTGAAAGCCTTCTGGATGGTGGTTAAGCCAAGCGTCTTTGGGTCCGTGCCATCGTCGATCTCGCCGATAAAATTCGTTGGGCCACAAATCGTCTGCAGGTACGCAGCAATTAAACCCGTAATACCCGTCAGATCGAAACCCGTGACGGCAATCGAAATGAAGGTCTTACTGAAAGCAGTGTACATGAAGTGATTGGCATCTTCGCTCGATCCGTTGTTGCTTGTTCCCTTTGAGACGAGCTGGTTGATCATTCCACTGAACGCCGTGCGGATCTTATCACGAGTCTTGTACGCAGTTGCCTCGTCGGACTCCTCAATCAGTTGCTCCATGCAGTTGTTGGTTGCTGTTGCGATATCGTACTTCACAAGCTGAGTGTCCTGCATCTTCAGACGCAGATCATCCTCCGAGATAGCGGGGTTGTCGGCCTTCAACTGGTTCACTGTGTTCCACGTACGATCCGTCAGAGCTCGCAGGTCGTAGCCGCAAGTCGACTTGGCCTTTAGGGCGTCGCTCAGCGTCCCAATCTCCGTCTCGTTGATTTTATTGGCGGCCTCCGTGAAATTGGCCCCGATCAAAAAGCCTTAAACTTGCTCCAGCTAGAGATGAGGTCTTCCTTGTACCCGATAGCGTTTAGCAAGATCCAGTTCATCGTCGAAAGTACACGACCTGACACATCAAGTGGCATCGGCGGGTCCCTCAACGTGCAAAGGTAAATGGCCATCGGCAGGTCCGTCACGATGTTGTTCGACTGATACAAGATGTTGAGAATCTTGTCCGTCGAGGCTTGCGGGTCCGTGGTCTTGATGTTACGCACATAACGAATGATGGATCTCATCGTACCGATCATAATATTAGCGCAGTCGAACGCGCGCGTCACAACCTTTGCATGATGCCACAGCTTCTGAACCGCACCGACGATAGCGATAGCCAGAGCCGTATTTAAAATAGCACCGACCTTGTTGAGCGTCTCCATCAGACAGTCATCGTTCTGACGGATGCATTCCATGCCACACTCGACTGGGTAGGCGATCGGGCACTCGGCCCAGCACGTGTTGGCGACCTCGTTCCGATCAAAGTTGGTCGGGCACGTGTCCATGATGTGTGTTTCACGGTAACATGCGGCATCAGGGGATACGGCACGAGGACCGACCCAATTGCGGTACGTCGACTTGATCTCGCTGGTAGCAGTAATAGCCGAAGCCAGCGTAGCGTTCACCTGGATCGAGGCAGCATCGATAAACCCCGAGCCCGAGGCACTGGCTGAAGCAATCACATCGTTCAGCGAGGTGGAATCAGACGTGGCAGGTGTGTCGGTCGATGGACGGGTAGAGCCAACAGAAGACGATCCTGAAGGTGTGGAAGACGATCCTGAAATTGTCATTTTGGTCGGGGCGGTGGTCGAAGGGATCGTAGTAGCTCCTTTGAAGGAACAGTGGTGGCGTCGTCGTCGTAATTCCAGAATGTCCAGTCGAAAGCGGTCGCGCTGATCAGACTGGCAAGCACGACCAGCAGAGCGAGAACGAGTCTTGACCGGGCCATAATGGCTAATATGAAGCAACGGAGATTGCAAAAGAATAATGAGGCGGACTTCCCGCTCCGATCCAAATCGACTGGTGTTACGGCGGCAAAACAAAACGATGGTTACGAACCTAAGTACGACTTCAAGTTGACATGGCTCCAAACCTTGTGTCCTATCCTTGCCCGCTTCAAATACAATACAATCGTGCAACCGGGTCCTAAATATGTATTACAATCGGTGAACGGCGTACTCTATGTGCTCTGAAATTTATTTCAGAGCTAAGGAGGTGGTGCGATTGTGCGATTTTGAAAGCAAACTAGAGGATTGGGCTGGTAGTGCTCTTTATTCTCTGTTTTGATTGTGATTTAGTTCGTATCTGTTTTCGCCGAGTGCACTGGCAACATGTTATCCGGAAATCAAAATGTGTTTACACAGAGTACGCTAGACGAATCAGTTCTCGGCGTTTCTCGTGCGCCTGCTTGTACAGTTCAACATAACAACGAGTTGGCGAGCTTGAGCAGATAAAAGAAAATGATTTTGAAAATAATAATAAATGATAGCGCAAATCGCGTCGGCCTTCAGCGGCGCCAGCGGTAGTACCGGCTCGGTCTTTGTTCTGCTGTACGTTGGCCTCATTTTCGCGGGTCTCGCGTATCTCTTGTACTGGGTGCAAAAGCGAGTGTGCACGACGTAGTGGAGCTGATCCTTTCGTGTGACGAGATGGCTGGACCTTGAGCAGGTATAATGTTAGCTTACTTCACGTTATTATAGTTGCACACTCATTTTCGAACTCATATTACGTCTCTTCAATGCACACGTGCTTAACGTATGATACCACTTAAGCCTCCATGTTTACCTAGTATTGCGTTCGGTGGAACGCAATTTACAATACACGATTTCACTGCCAAATTCGATTTAGGCTCGTCGACCCTGATAACTTGGCCCCCATTGCAAATCTAGCAGGATACATCACCAAATTCGGCGATGAAGGAAATACAGAAGAATTTTGAACACAATTATGGTCGACCGAACGAGGCTCGATTTGGCTTGATATCGCAAACCGTCATTGTGAGGATAAACGAAGCAAAATATTCCAAATTGCGTGCTACCGAACGCACCCTTACATTCTAACGAACACTCACTCACTGTACTCACAGCACCCACAAACAGCCGATGCCACCTCGATGTGTACCTTTATCACCCCAGCTTTGCCTCCAGCACAAACGACTGGACCAAAACACTCCTTTTCTCTATATTAATGACTTCTCTATTTTGGCCGATCTAAGCCTCCTATTAGAACGATATTTGTCCAGACACTAGATTCGCCTTGGTTGCACCACGCAAGCCACTTCCGAAATCACCGCTCTTCGCCACGACTACCCTCGACCATGACCTCGAAGCTCCAGTGGATTGCGCTCGCGCACCACCTACCGAAGCACGACCCAGAAATTCACATGCAAGTTATTTGCCCCGTTCAAAGACGCCAAAAGCAACCTCAGGCCTTGTAATATCTGCACGGAGATCACTCCGCATAACAAACGGTCTCAACTGCTAAATTGCATCTCTTCAACGTGTAAGACTGCCTCTCCGTACGCCCGTTGTCCGTGGCGAGGAAAGCTAGAGACGTATGAAGCTCTGAAGATCGTGAAGCTTGCTGAAATTGGCGCCCACGTTACGCAAGTGCGTCCTCCGCGGGCTCCACGTTTGACTGAGTCCATGAAAACCTTCTTGCCGGAGTTGGCTACCCAAGGTCTCAACCCTCCTCGCATCCGCCACGGCATGCTGAGATGCTTCGACATGGATGCACAGAGCTTGCCAAAGCTGTCTACCGTTCAGCGCTTTGTCGACAACTACAAGAAGCGGCATCTAGGCTCAACTATTACCACGATCTTACCGTTAACAAAGTTCGTGATGCTGCCTACACAGGGGATGAGGGCGAACATGTACCCTTCACGTTTGCGAGGGAGGATTAATCCAACGGGAGGCCGTATGTTGGCCTAGGGACCGACGATGACCATTTCATGCTGGGTTTAACCTCCAAGCGTCTGTTGCAGTCTGCAGCCTGCGACTCCAGCACCTTTGTTCTTCATGCCGACGCTTCGTTCAACTGAACTCTTTCGTGGCGGTGGGCATCTCAGATCGGCTTCGGTTGTTTCACCTACTGTTGCTCTTTATAGCCCCACAGCGCAAAGAGGTTGTTTATGTGAAAATGCTGACCGCGCTGCGTCGTATTTGTTACAAGTCCATGGGTGTGCAGCTCAAGGTGAATTTTGTTCTGGCAGACGCTGAAGAAGCAATGTACACAACGTTCGAGAGAGGTTTTGGCATAGACAAGGACTATACCGAATTCACTATGTCAAGACATACTCTATGTCAAGGCATACACTTGCTTTCTAGCCAATAGGCAGTCATATTTGACTTACGTCATCCAAATACCGTGCACCCTATGTCAAGACATACAGCGAGTAATCTGGTTCAAAATTCCAGATCGCCTTCTCGTCAAGCCAACAGCGAGCGAGCTGGTCCAGTCTTTCAGTTTTGCCATTTGATGTCTCCAGTTCAGAAGAAGCGTCCAAAAAACGACCGCAACTACCAGGCGGCAACGGTCGGTCGGAAAGTAAAAACAAAGCAACATCATTCAGAAGCTGCGGGTTTGAATGATTTAGCTAAGCATGGTGATATCGCTGCTAGAATCAAGAGCTTTTACCCTGACTTGACGCCTGCTAAGCTAAATAGTCGTCGGACACTAATTTACGTGTGGCGGCGAAAGAGACCACAAATAGAAGACATTCGCAGCCAGACGGGCGAATCAAGCAAGCGCAAGGCAAGGAAAGTCGGACTGGGTAAAATATTGCCTAAAGCACAAAGAAAACATTGGTTCGGTGGGTGAACGAGCTCCGGGAGGAAGGTGTATCCGTTATATCGATCATGCTTTCTATTCAGGCGCATGCAGCGGCACAAGACGCTGGAATTGACTTTTTACTTGCACGAATTGCAACGGAATTTGCGAGGGAGATGAAGGAAAACGCGGCGGAGATTGGTACAACCCGCATTCTCAATACCGATCAAACAGGTTTGGTTCAAATGGATTTTTTTAAAACAAAAACGTTTTGCTAAATAACGGGATTTATTTTTTGGTTTCAATATAATAGCAGCGTGTTTTGAGTATCATCCAAAAATACTAAAGCAAGAAAAGGAAGCAAGACGGTATGATTTCGGTGTGATGGTTAAATCAAAAGATCGAACAACTGTGATGCTTCTTGGAGGTTCTATCGGAACAAAATACGCGCCTTTCGTCGTCATCAAAGGACGACGGTCAAAGTTCAAGAGCGCCGCGATGAAAATGACGACGTCCGCCACGGGTTTAGTAACGGGATGTGGAAGAAAGACATTATGCAAGCCCAAAGCGAATACGGCATGCAGGTGTACGCGAACACGAAAGGTATGTCTGCGAATTGGTTTTGTTTGAAATAACTACTGACCGATATAATGTGTAATTGCTGTATTTTATTTTAGGCTGGTGGAACAGCTGTTTGATTAATGAGTTTTTAAACTTTCACTTTGTGAACCGCCCCATTCCCCAGGAGCCGATACCGGAGCTGTTCGACGATTTCTCTGGACAATGGTCCAAGGAAGTCATCGATTACGCAAAATCGATTAATGTGACGATCCTCAAGGTGCCGCCCAATGTCACTTAGGTTTCGCAACCCGCGGATGCTACGTGGAATGGGCCGCTAAAACCACGCCTACGCAATTTGTGGATTAGTGACCTACGAAAGCAACTACGTGCCCCTGTGAGTGGTAAAGCGTTCAAGATGGTGGCGCCTGGGCGAAAGTATCTATGCAGCTGAATACATAGCGCGTGGTGCGATATATCACCGGCAACTATTATTTCAGGTCAAAAAGTGTGGACTGCTTGCTCAATCAACCGCAGACAGCTTGGAAGAGCATGTTGAAGTGGAAGACGCTACGGACATCGTCCGTGAAGCTGTTCGTGCAGGTCTAGTTGATTAAGAGGTTGGTCGGTTTTGCTTAGATGACGATTTTGATGAGGTGTTTCACGCCGTGGCGTCAATTTAACTGCATTATAAAAGGAGAGTTTTCAATTTTCAATACATAATAAAAAAGATGTGTCAGTGGATTTTCACTCGAGAATTCGTTTAGACGGGACAGGGTATTGCACGGTTATGCACCTCACATTAGTTGCATGCCGTGACATAGGAATTTGGTAGACACCTGCTGTGCTGGTATCACGTAGTGGCTAAGGTGTACCAGCACACGAATAAGCTCCCTGCGTTACAACGCGACATCGCCATGCGCGACGTCTTCGATGTGCATTTTGAGCGAGGACAAGCCGAACTAGACCAAATCAAGACGCGGCGATCATGCGGTGGGCAAGTAAACCGCTGCTGCCGAATTTTGCAGCATACTTTGCGCAGGTATGGCTTGCTGGACGTAACTCGCTGGCAATGCTTCTGGACACATAGCGGCTATGCAAAAACAAACAATCCATGTGAGTAATTCTACAAGGTGTTGAAACGCGAATACACGCAACGTCGTGGACAGTCTCCAGCAGCACATACGAAGCTTAAAACGCGTACCAGAGAAATGATACGGACAGGAAAAGTGTCCGAGTACGTACCCAAGAAGACGTACATGGCATTCCTCGTCGACGATCCCCTTCCACCTGCTGCTGACGGTGTGATTCGTGTTATGTCCTTGCTCTGCACCCGTGCATATGAAGTTGACGTGGACAAGACAGAGAATCAAATATTAGTTTCGGCGCAAGTGGGGGTCCACACCGGTCGTATGGAGTTGAAGGGCATGCCACTTACCGGATGGGAGTTGACATCAATTTGGGTAGCTGCCCACGCAATTATTTCTTCAAGTTTGCTCACTGTGTTCACTTGGGCTACGATCTACGCCTCTGAGGTGTTGCTTTAGGCGATGAGCGACAAACG
Source organism: Phytophthora hibernalis (assembly GCA_012656075.1). Taxonomy (NCBI): domain Eukaryota; phylum Oomycota; class Peronosporomycetes; order Peronosporales; family Peronosporaceae; genus Phytophthora; species Phytophthora hibernalis. The sequence goes on along the minus strand of JAAKBF010000151.1, from coordinate 1,352,548 downwards.
TTGTACTACCGTGGACCGAAGCGATCAAGACGAGAAAATAAAGTTCTTCCTGGCCGGCCTACATCAAACCGATGCGCATTAGACAAACAAGAGTGTTGTAGTTAAGGTTAAGTACCAACTTTTGGTAAACAAATCTGGTTTTTAATCTTAGTTAAAAGCAGATGCCAATTGGTTAATTACTATAAGTATACTGAGCTTAAGAGATGTTGTAGAGTGGCAACCAAGACCAACAAAGTAAAGAGAACCCAACCGGATGAAGAGCTGGGGACGGCACTCACTTTTGAATTTTCCGCTCCGTCTGACGGTTATTCATACATACAACTTCGGTCAAGACAACAATATTTCAGATACTTCGGATGAGTGTCTTGACCAAGAAAGAGAAGACCGTGGACGTCGGCCTTGAAAAGTTCTCAGCCCGACAAATTGAGTATGCTACTTGGAAAGACAAGCTGCTCACGCACGTGGCCCAGTCGGACCTGGACGTCGAGAATCGGCTTCTCGAAACCGGTCAACAGGAGCCGAAGGTTGGCATGCGTGACTTCCTGGAGTCCACGCCGTCACGTCTGACGGATGTAGACGTGAAGGCAGCTCCATCTGATGAGCAATTGGAATGCGCAGGGAGATCATGGTATGGCGCAAGGAGGATGCAGCAATGCGTCACGTCCTCAATTCGACCCTCCCAAACGCGTTCCTGTCGTCCTTGCCAGACGATGTGAGGAACCTGGAGGTGTGCGTCATTTGGCAGCATCTCGAGCGCAAGTTCGCGCTCGGTGACGCTGGAGGATTGGTAACCGTTGGAATCGGATTTTCAACTCGAATTGGAAAGACACCATGACTCTGTACTCGCTGCTGAACCAAGCGTGAAACGAAATGAATCGGAAGTCCAAGAAGCTCCTCGGTAAGGAGATGGTGACAGAGACGATGATGTGCGTGTGCAGCTTCCTAGTGAAATCTGGGCGTCGTCAATTGAGCTTTCGGAGGAAGCTTCAGCGCTGAAAGAGTGGAGATCGCGTTGAACAAGCTCTTCGGTGACAGGTCCAAGAAGATGACCACCGGTTCTGGTGATGCGACGTCGGTGACGCACATCAATGACGTCAAGAGTGACCGGGCGGCGCGCGGTTACGAGTCGAAGAAGCGCAAATCGGACGGAAGCACGACTGTTCAGGTCCAAGGGTGCTTCTATTGCTTCAAGAAAGGACACCAGAAGGTTCAGTGCGAGCGCATGAAGGCCGACCGCGACCCAAACCGTGACGGTGGGCCGCTCTTCCGTACGAACATGGATACCCAACCGTCCAAGCGAGCGCCTATCAACACCAAGAAAATAGCTACGGTGCAGCACGCTACCAAGAAACAAAGGACGCGTGAACCGCCAACGGATGTCGAGATGGAGGAGGAATTCAGCCTTTCTGGTTCGGAGAAAGAGGAGTCGGAAGATGGCGACGGAGGCTGTTTGAAGATATGTAATGAAATCGACACCTCGATACGTAAACGAAATGGTACATATTTGAGTTGGTTATGTCAGCTAACAGTTACGGATGATCTGTGGATTGTTGATACAGGAGCTGGATTTGGAATAAGCCCAGACCAAAGCAGGTTCAAATCGCTACACAAAGGTTCGAGTCATAGGTTTGAGTATGGTAACGATAGCACCTCAGAAAGCTCACTAACTGGCTCAATTCAAATGCAAGTTGCAAGTCCCTTCAATAAGTCTATCGGTCTAAAGATTAAGAACATTGCGTTTGACAAGGAATGTGGGAGTAACTTAATTAGTGCGTGTCATCTCGCTTAGCAAGGGTGAAATCACATTCAATCTCAGGATGAGGAGTTTTTGTATTTCTTCAATAAGAAAGGACAGCTTTTATTTGCTGCTGTGCAAAAGGGGGCGGTGTATTATCTGCCCTCGTCCAGGCAGATTAAGGTGCAAACCGTAAGCAAGAGCTTAACAGAAGCACATACAACAGCTTTGATGCAAATATGGCATCTCAGAAACGTCGAAATTCAACGAACGCATCACGGGAAGCGTAAACAAGATTATGGCGCTGGAAAGCACGCAAGGAAGGCAGCCTGTAATCAGATGATGTGTGGACAAAAGGTGAGTCGAAGGTCGCACGAAGTAGGTGTAGTCAGCACGGAGTGTAGGAAGATTGTAGGTCAGTCACGAATTAGCAACCAAGACCTCAAGGCAAATCAACCTTCTTTGGGCACTAAGTGTTTCCGTCGTCTGCTTCTGTGAAGTTCTATACGTTCTTCAGTAGATCGAGGGAGACTCGCCGTGGCTCAACCCCCCAACCCGTATCTGACAGGAAGGCACGTTAAACTCAAGTCTCGCGAGGGCAGGTATAGCAACAAAGTCCCGCAAGGGCAACCAAGGAATAGCAACTCGTCGGCAACGACAACCAAGGAATAGCAACTCGTCGGCAACGACAACCAAGGATATCGGCTCGTCGACCAAGACGAACAAGGAATAGCAGCTCGTCGACCAAGACGACCAAGGAATAGCAGCGCGTCGACCCCACAGCCAAGGCAAAGCAGAGCAACCCTCTACGGAGAAGAAGTCACGTCTATTAGAGAGACGCTTCAACTTACAAGACTCGACGTTCGCGTGAAGGTTTCCACGCAGACGTCACCCCGCAGACGACTCTAGCATCGAACGCTTGAACACCCCGTCCAACGAAATCACGTTAGTCAAGACCCCGGGAATACAGCGCACCGCACGCGACGTACAGTGTGTGAAGTGCGCTTTGCGTGTAGATCGAGCCCTCCAGAATGTAAATTCTGAGCGCCCGCTCCACCACAATGGTGACGCGTCCCGGGACTACTGGTTCTGAAGATGGGATTCAAGTAAAACTAGAGCCCGAAGCACGAGCTCCGACGACTCAAGGATCGTCTCCGGAAACTCAGCTCGCAATGAGATCCGACCCGCCACAGCTTCCAGAGGGAGTGTCTGTGGGCCCCGACATCAAGGTCGAGGTGAAGAAGAAGTACGAAAAAGTACCCAATTCTCGATATGGCTCCTCCGAGAGCCACCACGGGCTCTGCTACCAAGCAGAGTCCGCATGGGTTATCGACGGAAAGTCGTTCGTCGAAAGATGACCCGATGTCCCACCACACCAAAGAAAACACGCAAGAAGTCCATGCCTATGAAAGCGCCTGAGTCGGAAGATGAAGACCTGGCGAAGTCTCGAGCTCCTCTACCCGAACTAACGGCCAGCCTGGTCCATGAGTTTGGGTTCCAAGAACTCACCCGACTTATGCAAGAAGATCCAGTGTTGAGCACCCTCGACGTACAGTTAGATGCTCGTCTAAGTGGACCAGTGACTGTACCCCAGCTCCACGAAGTCTTCACAACGCTGGAGGCCGTGAGGAAGTTGCTCGCCATGTTACATGAGGTAGGCCTGGAAGTCTGATCGCAAGATATCACATCGTTGGCATCGTTCGATGTTGAGGTGGTGCTGAACTCGACTCGCCGTTCGTTTCATACCCTGGGCGAACTCGTAGGAACGAAGATGAAGCGTGAACCTGCACTACGTCAAGCTGCGTCGCTGACTGGTCGACCGAAGGCCCACGGAAGCTCCACGGGATCTTCCCGCTATCGTTCGGTGTCCTCGATCGTCGATGAATCCGAAAGCGAAGCATGTGTGCCATAGAGGATGACGCTTGCTCCTGAAGCTACCCCGTTCAAATCAGCGATTGCTGTAGCACCGGCGCTTCCTCCGATGGTCCAGTCTGAAGTGCGGGCGAACCCGCCTCTTCCGTCGAACGAGCCGAGTACGCCGTCATTGAATGCGCCTAGTTCCCAAGCGCACATGTTCCAGCACGCTATGGAAGGCCTCGCGAGAGGGATGGCGGGTATACCCCCACCGGTGGGCCGGTTCCTGTTGTGACGGTCCCGGAAGTGTCCATTGCACGGGCATCCAGCTCGGACGTATCAATGAGGTCAGCCAGTCCAAGGGTCACACCACAGACGGCTTACCCGGCCGACGATCCTGACGATTTCTTCGATCTAGAAACCGAGACTGGGGAGAGATCACACCCTGCATTGGTGTCGACAAACGCGTCCGGAGGGTCTAAACCCGTATCCGCATCTCCGCGACATCTGATCTCAAAGGATTTAGCGGACGTGACGCCACCGAAGAAAAGTCACGCACATGGCTCAACAAGTTGCAGTCGGCTGCGAAGCGAGACGCCACACCTTCAGAGATGTGTTTACTGTTGAACGGCCTGATCTCGGGACCTGCACGGCAATGATATCTTCAATTGAGTCGTGACATCCGAACGTCGTGGAACGAGCTGTCCTCACAATTTCAATTCCAGTATTGTGGGAAGGAAGTCTCTGTCGCACGAAAATATTATCATGCCACGAAGCGATCGGATGAAAATCCCTAGAGTACTGGCATCGATTGAACGTTGCAGGGATCCGGGCCAAGCTGAAAGTCAAGGATGGTACGGCTACTGATCGTCGAGAACACGTCGAACACTTCATCGACACTCTGGGCTCCAACGAACAAGCGTTGGCCGATCAACTCATTATGTTGAGGATTGAGGACACAGAAGCACTCGAACTTTTGCTTCGTTCTAGTTAACGAAGCCGTGACAGACAAGGAAAGGTTGTGTATAACCCATCGAATTTCCGAGCAAATAATCCACCTCCTGCGCCCGCCAAACTGTAAATTTGCTACGAGGACAGGGGATGACGGAGTCGACGAATACCCGATGGTAACGCAACCCGATAATGAATGTCAAGATGAGCCGGCGATAGTCGCAGCGGTAGCCCCTACGAGCAACAACGAGGAGCGCTCGACGGAAACCCGTCCGAAGCCCCATGCACGCACTGTGGGCTTACGTTGCACAAAAGCGATGACTGCTGGACGATCATGACGTGCAGCCACTGCAACGGACGGCACCCCTCGGATCGTTGTCTGAAGTTGTGCAAAGCATGTGGTGAGATGAGGCGTGCCGCTTTGAAGAATTCTTCAACGCGATGCGGCAGTGGTATGTATCACAACGCCACGCCGGAATGCTCCCGCCCGATGCGGAAAATGTTAAACTAGATCGCTTGCTGGGTTTGAATCCAGTACGAGACGAGATCTGTAAACATTTATGCATATGTCGGTACGACGTCGAGGACAACAGTTAGTGGAAACACGGCAATAGTCCAAGATAATATACCGGATGCACGTACGTCGAACGTGATGAGTGTCAAGCTCCCTGATACCGACGAGTTCAGCAGAGCGGTGGTCGTCGCTGGGATGAACTTGTGGACTGGGGAGAACCGTGGATATTGGAAGACGCACACTCCCGGCAAGTTCTTCAGCCAAGCGAAAGTGGTCGGCAAGGTCGACGACAACCGCGCAATCTTGATGTTCGATTCAGGAGCCGAGGTGTCCCTCGGACACCACCTTTGCTCGTAAGGTAGGCTGTGTGGTCGATGAAACTATGACGAAAGATTGTGCGGCGGTTGGAGATACGCCGTATGAAACTCTGGGTCGAGCGACGATTAAGATCACCCTGGCCGGAAACTTGGTGTATCGATTTCACGTTTAGGTTGGAGATCTACCAGGACAAGACGTGTTGTTGGGAATGGATTTTATGCTCCCAGCGGGCATCCGTGAGGACGCGGGAGATGGGTCAATATGCTTACCAGACGAAGTGCGCATCCGCATGCTGGGACGGCGAGAGTTGTTCGGCACCAAATGTCGACCAATAAGTCCTTCGACGCCGCTCTGGATTGAGGTCGGCCAGTCGTGTGATGTGCCTACGCGCCCGGATCACTAGGCATACCAACAGCTCTGGGTTAGCCGGGGAAAGGGATGGATACGCACGGTGTTGAAAAATCGAGGCGGAAAACCAAGGTACATACGTCTCACCAACATCAGTGATCGACCAGTGACAGTGGACACGTTGAACAAGCTGGGCGTATGGATAGGCGATAATCTCGTTCCTCGAGACTACGGTTTTGTCACGACGAAATCCAACCGGTACGCTGAGTGGCAAAACCTAGTGTTTGGCGCAACCCGCGAATTCGGCGAAGCACCAATCGTCGAGGAAGGTAATTCCCTTTGCAGCAACATGTAGAATACCCCACTCCAACTGCGATACTGAGTTGGATCTAGGAAGATCTGAACCTCAGAGAGGCCGAAGCTACGCCTCGCGTGCCGATCGTCGCAGCAGTAGAAGTCCGAGATTCGACCGGCCAACAACAAGCCAAAGACACTTCCCCCAAAGGAGCTACACTATCCGACATCAGCGAGGAGTCCGTGCAGAACTGTTCTGTGTCGGAAGCACCGGAGCCACCGACGGTCCCTGCAGACTCGACGTCGACACCCATCGACGATGACGCGGTTTGATACCACGACGGAAGCGATCTCTTTGCAGAAGATGTGGAGCAGGAAATGGCGGTATTACCAGAGGTGCCAATATCTCTGACTCAGGAAGTGAAGATCGAAGACTTGAAGGTCGGCATGCCCGATAATATCCCGTCCGAGATTGGCATTCGGGAGCAGGAACGATTACGTCGAATCATCTGAAAGAAGAAACATCTGATGGTAGGCAAAGAAAACGCATTGCCCCTGCAGCTGTCGGCGTGGAATGTGATATTGACGTTGGAAACGCCAAGCCGGTGGCCCAACGTTGCCGAAAGATTCCACCACAGTTCCGCGAGAAGGTATTCAAGCTTATCAAAGGCTTGCTGAGTGCGAAAATGATCAAGCCGTCGACGTCTCCGTGGGCCACCCCAATCGTCGTCATCATAAAAGAATGGCGTCGACATCAGGCTTCGTATCGACTATCGAATGGTCAACGGATTCACGCAGCTGATAATTTAACCGATGCCGCTGGTCGACGACCTCCTCGAAGGTCTTGATGCGATTCTCTGGTATTGCTTTCTCGACATGGCGAGAGGGGTTTGGGTTGTTCCGATGACAGACCGTGCCCGTCTCATCTCCGCGTTCATCACGCCGTTCGGTTCGTTCGAGTGGCTTCGCATGCCATTCGGTCTACGAAACGTCCCCAGATCTACCAACGTCTCATCGACGTATGGTTTCTTGAGACTAAGCCACCAAGATCCGCGACTCGACCTGTTCAAGTATGGCGTACCTTAGAATGAAGATCGAAAGTCGATATTGGGGCGTAGGTCCTACATCGATGATATCCTTGTGGGCGCTACATCGTGGGATGACCTGTGCACCAAGGTTGAAAACTTGCTCGCCGTATGCGACCAGTGGAATCTCTCCATACGTGTAGAGAAGAACAGCTGGGGTATGTCGAAGGTCGACTATCTGGGCCACTCGGTGTCGAACCTAGGTCTGGAGGCCAAACCAAAGAACTTGGAGGCGCTGTCATCTCTCGATTTTCCCGCACGTTGAAAGCACTCCAGTCGTTCTTGGGTAGTCTTAACTACTATCATCGATTCATCGCAGACTTCGCCATATATGCGTCGGTGTTGTACAGCTTGTCGGAGGAAGACTTTGGACGTCGAACCCCAGAAGACGACTCAGAGAAATGGAAGCACGCCGAAGAAGCGTTTCGTCGACTGAAGCTGAAGATTGCCGACACCCCATTGTTGCGCCATTACAGCCCTGAACAGGAACCAATGATCATTGTGTACGCAAGTGACTGAGCCATCTCTGCTGTTCTCACTCAACGACACGAAGACGTCTACATGCCAGTGATATTCACCAGTCGCACATTGAAGCCGAACGAACTCAAGTATGACCTCGTTGAGAAAGAGGCCCTGGCATTGCTGAGAGCACTGACTAGTTGTTTCACGATGCTAGCAGGACGCAAGATCCGAGTGCTGACTCGATATACGACGTTGGCCTGGGTTTTCCGCAAGAACAACCCGCAGGGGCGCCTGTCTCAGTGGGCCGCTCTATTATCACCATGGGACCTCCCAATCGATCGATGGACTCGTGGGGAAGTTAGCAGCTTGAATAACTCCGCGAGCTTTTGTTGACGCAGCCTTGGAAGCCATCGCTCCTCGACGGCAACCCAAGAAATCGATGTCGATTTCTCGACCAATTGTAAGTGTGGGCAAAGCGTTGCACGTGATCAGCTGACGGGTCCGCGAAGGCGAAACGTGAAGGGGGCGCATTTGGAGCCATTGTTTGGAAGTTACCAGGTTAGAAGATCGAGAAGGCCGCTTCGGGATACGACGTAGACTTAACAGTCAACGAAGCAGAATATCGAGGACTGCGTCTGGCGCTGGATCTCTTGGAAGGACTCGACGCGCGACGCATAATCCTGTGCACCACTCGTAGAGCGCAAGCTTTTTTTCTTTCTGCTGACTGGCAAATTTTCCGCCTCAACTTTTCTCCGCTGTGTTTCCTCTCTCCACTGAGTACGTGCTCTCGATTCTTGCTCTTCAACCGCTTCTAGTGTTGTCGGAGAACGCCTTCTTTTGTGAGAAGTTCGCGCCGACAACCTCTTCTGCAGCTTCTTTATCGTGGTGTTCGCCGTGTGCGCAGCACGAGCTGAGGATCTTGCCATCCTTATCGACTCGCAGTCGACTCAAATCAACAATGAATCTCCCCTATATTCTTTTTTATTCAGCCAACCCTCGATTCATGAAAACACAAAAGTAATTTGACCGTTACACAACAAATTTCCATTGTAAATTAATTAAGAATCCTACCCTTACTCTAGGCTGTGCACTTATTTCTTTGTCCCTGTCAATGTCATTCGAACGGAATGCACTAGCCAGGAGATCAATTTTGCAGCACCATGCCTGCTCTACAAGCTTCACACGACAGGAAACCTCGTCCTCGCTGTGCCAAAACCCACTCCAGCCCTGCGCAACGTATCTTGACGTTACTGTTGGAAGCGTTTCGGCAGCATCACCACCACAAATCACTTAGTTCAACAACTTCAAAACTCATCAGGATGGCCATGCTATAGCTGGCCCCACCACAAAACTTTTGACTCTATTCAAAGCATTGCCTCCCTGCTGCTACACTACCCGTATTTGCTAACTAGCACAATATTCAATCAGTGCTGTGTCAACTGTGCAAGCTGGTATAACAGGCGCAACAACCCTTTTGCACGCGGCGGGACGCATCGTCGAAACTTGAACCAAAGCATCTAGACGCCATTGTAGTTAGCGTTTCGGCAGCATCGTCATACGAGCTTCAACTACTGGCTTCAATAGTGCGACACCCCAAAGCGGGTTCTATTACCAGCAATGCAAACTCTCTTGATGCATTGTCTGCATCGTCACTCATTCACGTAAATGCACTAACCTCAACATCCCTATCTCTAGGAGCTAAACTTGTACATGTAGCTCTTCACCAGCAATGCAAGCTTTGAACGCTGTCCACGGCAACCTAGAGCGTAGCTGGAACAAACCCGCAACCCCAAACACACATATCCTGACGTCAGTTTAGAGAGCGTTTCGGCAGCATCACTGCAAAAACTTACGCATTTTGATTACGAGGTGCACCCAGCACATTTACCTTGCTAAAGCTAGGACCTGCCACTAGCAGCACCAATTCACTGAATTTACTACCCGTCTCGCTGCCACACGTCTCGAATATACTAACCAGCAACGCGTAATGCACGAGCACATGAAAGCACTGCAAAGTTGGCTATCTTGCCTAGTTTTCAGTGCTTTCAGCAACATAGTGAGCCGAGTGTTACACGGGCGGCATCGGCACCTTAAGTCACTCAGTTCATCGAATGACCGATGGAAAATATGGAAATATCTAACTGTTCCAGCTTCAATCCTGAATATCTGCTTGCTACGGCACTATCTTACTAAAACCAGCTATAACATATAGCCACTGCAATTCATAGCACGACAGACACATTGCTCCTGCATTACAGCACAAGGGTTAGATGATGATCACATGCCGAAAGTTGAAAAGCTCACCAACACGCACCTTGTTTGTATGCGCGATCCGGTCGTACATGAAAGTGATTTCTTCCCCGCATAATAGACCCTCTTGGGCAAATATCCCACAGCACGTTTCACCATTGACCTCCCACCTCTGCAGCACCGCATTCGGGGAGCAACTATGATTGGCGAATCTCGCCAGCGTACCCTTGTATCTTGCATCGAGTACTTCTCGGTAGTTGACAGCAACACCGTAAAAATGACGAACTCCGACAAGCGCCTAGTAACACAGTGTTAGCCCTCTAAATAAACGAAAACTTATTGCGTGTGGCACTTACCTTTTCACGAATCTTGTACTCTCGACTCGTGGTCACCTCACCTGTGTATTGAATGATAACCTCTCCGATTGAGATACCTTGGTTCGCTATCAGAGCGATTCCCTTCTCCCGCGAACACTCGAGTGACAGCTACACCGACTACCCTCTCTGGAAACGCAGTTTACTGCAAATACCACGTGGAGCACTATCGCAACGTACGCACTCAACTTGCATCTAGAAAAATGATACGCATACACTATTAGGTGAAAGCAGAGAACAAAATCTAGTGGTGAGGCATACACTGCGATTTTCGCAAATCATTCTGCAGCTGACTTCATCGTCCGATTGATAGGCGCAGGAACACCGTGGAAATCCCCTGTGCTTTATCCTAGAAATTATAAATAACAATGGAACGCGGTGTCACGTACCTACCTCTGCTAGTTCACCCCGGGCCCGATGCAGGTACACATTATGTGAAATTGACTCGAATTCTGCGTAAGCTTGAACAACCGATATCTGTTCACAAAGCTAGCACACGTTGGCGTGTACGATGATACCTGCCAAAACACACGAAGAAGGTATATCGTACTAATGGTTCGATATACCGTGCATTCTTGAACCTGGCAGCTTCGGATCCCACAAAGTAGTTTTCAAGTGGCGTCTGGGCAAAGCGCTTCTTCTTCGGCATAGCATATCACCCAAAGCGTGAATTCACAACCGACTGCAGTGCCCAGAAATATCTCGAAACCATCATATAGGTCCGAAGCGGTACAACAACAAACACGATGTTTCTCAATAAAAAAGAGCTCAAATAAAAATACAAAAACGTTCAGAAGTAAATGCATTAGTTTCCGCTAATTGATGCTGTTACGTATGTAAAACTTTCAATGCAAGCGCAATAAAGCGTATCATCCTACTCGCCCGCTAAAATACACGTTTGGAACTATGAAACTACAAGCATCAGCGAAAACACGTCTCCTCGCTCACTCTTCTTTCTCATCGTCATCGTCCATTCATAGATCACGCGCGTTCTTGGTCAACCTCGATCTCTTTGCAGTACACAACCTTGGAGGCAGTCTTTATAGAATCGAAGCGAATGCACTTTCTTGAACTCGTAGACAGCATCAGCGTCGAAGCGCGGTCTTCCGGCAGAACGGTTTCTGGGGTCCCAGATCGTCAACTTGAACACCCGCGCATCCCTCAGGCACGCATCCATCTGAGCCAACGTCTTACTGTAGCCTTTCACGTGCGTGTGCATGCATGCATCCACAAGTGTGAAGCGCGAGCCTCGAATTTTCTCCAGTCTCGTGACCTCTAAGGCACACATCATTGCATATACATTAACGGTATCGGCCGGCGACTCCGTCTTGGCGAACGAGCGTATCGCCTTAACCGACATGAAGTGGTTGGTCTCTTCTTTGACCAGCTGCTCTCGCAGAGCAGCCGCAGCCTCTTCCAAAAGCTGCGCGGCATCAGCTTCGTCGTCGCTCAAGTCGATCCAGGGCATGGCGAATTTGGTCGTAGGATGTTTGGTGGGAAGGCAAATTTCAAAGTGATCAAACAAAGACAGACTCAACCACTCTCTCGACCAAGGCAAACAAAGTCAAACCAATCCAACTAGCCGCACACAAACCAAACTCAAGCGTTTCACTATATAACCCTCAGTTTGAAACAATTATGCTATTCCACAAGATCGCTATCCTGCCCTAGGATACTAAATCTATCGACTGCCGTCACAACAAGACCAAATCCACTCAATGTTCAACACCTCAGACTGCCCCACGATAGGAATGTACAAACTGGCAGCGCCTAACCTGCAACGCCGCGCAATCATTGCAAGCTTGGCACATCGGACACAACCACCTTGAGCATTTTACAGCAAACACCGCATCAACCCGAGCACACGTCATGATCGATGTTTGCCAAGCATCACCGTAGCCCGGCCAAACGTATCCTGACGCCACTACACTGAGCGTTACGGAGTGGCCTACGAACTTCAACCAATAGCTTCCTTTGGAAGGCTATTCCGTAGCAGCTCAGTCACTGCTAGAACAATCTGAAAAATGCATGACCTACGTAGTCGCTCGTTCCTGTAGTTTAACTTACAGGTACGGAAGTACGTACAGTGCCGTGCACGCTTGGCACGACCCACAGTCGCGTTATTGACTTTCATCCAATAGCATCGCGGGGGGTAATTACCACCGCACCCTTTTTACGAAAAATATTGACGATAAGAGGTTTTGCGGCTACTTAAGACCCTGTCAGATATAAAGTGCAGAATTACACCTTTTCGGAGGCGACCATTGGGATCGATGCCGTTTGTATGGAAGTAATTTTTAACCGCGGCTTTTAGAACATCGGCCGCCCTCCTCGCCCCTTCACTGCTCGTGCTTGCTTGAAAGGTCCAATGTCGCAATTAAAAATTATTCAAGAGAGTTTCTTTTTTAACCTAAAATCGGCCCCAGGTCACATCGTAAACCTAGCCCATTTGAATAACTCATGCATACCGGTTCATAAAAACTAAATGGAAATGTAAAAGAGATCACATGATTATAGAGGGCTTCGCCCCAAAAATAGAGAACTGTAGTTTCTGGAGCTATTCAAAGTCTGGAACTATTTTTGATTTTTCTCCAACATGATCGTCCAGACGACTTGTTTCAAGTGCGTGTCGCCCCATTTCGCTCGTACCACGATTAAATGTGACAGGGACGCTGAAGTGGCCGTCGGTCGTCGCACCCAAGAAGAATTACGTCGTCCAGCCACCAACGATCTTCTAACATGTAAACGCGGTCACAGTGACTTGCATTTCTTAATCTAGACCCTTTAGTTCTTAATCTAATCTGCTAGGTTTGACTACTTAAACGATGAACGACGATCAACTATCGTATTTGTCTCGCCTCTTTCAGGTGTTAGTTTAGCACTACTAAACGGGGTAGTAAATATTATATGTTGTGAATTCACTACCTCATCTGTTGTGAGTATATCTTCTGAAAATCTATTGCTTTTGTCGGATTATCTGTCCTACCACGGGGTAAATTCATGTTTGTGCGTATGTAGTTTCTGTGATTTTATAAATAGTTTCCTCGTCTTCCTCCTCGTTCGGGCGCGGTGGTATCGTCTACGGAAAAGGGAAATCTCATTGGTCGACAGCCAAACGTCGAGCCACAGTTTCACCACCGAGTCGACAGTCGAAGATACCCAAAAAGATTTCCAGCGTCCCGCCCAAGAAGACTACGTCTCGGCTTCCAAAATATATCCCCGGCGTTAATAGTCCATGCCCGGATCATCCGCCGACGACACCCGATTCATCTACTCCCGCATCGGTCTCTTCATCCAAACCGGCAGCGTCGCGTCCAGCTTCAGCGCCAGGTGACGATATCGGTGACGAGGGATCATCATCGACAGCGATTCAAATGACGATTCCACGTCTCCCAACAACAACGCCGCCGACAATGAAGAAAACTATGGAGTTCGCCCGGCCATCAATGCTATTCAGCCCTTCTTTCGCCCCGTCTTACCTCCTACTAGAGCTTTGACCTCCTAGGGCAGCACGGATGATCGTCCTTGGGATGAAGCAGCATTGCGCACACTGCGCTTCGCAACGGTCACGGTTGACGAGATTCGTGTGATATTTCCAACTGCACTTGCTTCAGGTTGGATTCATTCCGCCAAACGGCGTAAGGGTACGCCTCAGCCGACGATGCACAACGAGGCCCTGTTGGCGGATGTTTAAATCCAAAAATGTACTCCAAGAAACCCTGGTTGACGCTGCAGAAACTGCCGCCCTCGCTGACTTTCACCGTTAGGGAAGTCGATTTCGCAACGTTGATCAGGGTTTACAACGTCCACCTGAAGTGGTGTCTAGTGTACTGGGAAGGAACTCATACGCTCCCCGTGGGGAGAAGCCTTCTGAGTACCTGCAGGATCTCTTGAGTGTCATGTCGGATCGTTGCTCGCGTGCCAAGGTCAACTTCGAGCAGACAGTGTTGCCTGAAGTGGTTCGTCTAATACGTCATGGGCGCTGTGACATCAACATCCTGTTTTTGGGGTACCCTATCTTCATGACGTTCCCACCATCCCGTAACCGCACGAAATGGTTTCCAGTAAGCGAAGTTACCACGCTCGACGACGGCTCGGGGGACCCGAACTGTTTGTTGCGGTCGATGCGTGCTGTCTACAAAGCAGAGACTTGGCGAGTTTCTTTCACCACGCGCGAGCCGACCACCCAGCCCAACATATTTTACGTCTCCGAAACAAGTTCATCCAAGCGGCCGAGTAGCGGCGCAGCTTCGTGGTCGTTTCTTCATTCGTAATGTCGATTTACTCCATGTTGCCTTCTTCTAGAATGTTTGCAGGTCCTCGACATTGGTCACCTTCACATGTACATATGCAATCCCCTTCCTCCTTCGGCATACCAACGGCCATCCCGTTGGTGTTTCTTCCATTGTTTATGACAGGGCCTGTTCCTGTATCACTCCTCCTCCTGTTAACGCAGCCATCCTGCGGTACCTTCCACCTTCAATCCTGGTGAGATCCTGTCTCCCACCATTCCCATGCCTACTCGGCACTCGTCGGTTCCGCTCGATTGTATCGCTTCGAACCGATGTTCACCCGTCCTGCGTTGAGCAAAATCGTAGAGTAACCTTCCGCAGTTCAAGTCAGCTTCGTCGACCCACGTGGTCTCTTCATATCCTTTCCAGCGTACCAAGTACTCGCGCAGCACTCGTCCATATCGGGTTCGGCGTCCTGTTCGCACGTCGAGAATAGCCTCGACCTTAAACACATAGTCTCCTAGCGCTTCTGGTGTCCAACTGTCCTCGGGCAGCATTTCTTCATCGAAGTCAAGACGAACTTCCTGCGGCACCCGCAGATTTATTGTCGGGCGTGTCGGATTTTGTCGCACTGGTTTCAGCTTCGAGATATGTACCACCGGGTACAGTTGGCAGGTAAAAACGCAATCGTTACAGATGCTGAAGGTAGTGCAATCCTGTTATCACGCCAACACGATGTATACTAAATACTAACACTGAATCGTTTTGGGCAGCGTTTGTTTCGGCAAGTGATGACCACATGACCACCTACTTCGTATATATGGCAGCTGGGGTGAGCTAACAAATGCCACGCGAGCTGTCAGAAAACGCTTTGCGCCCGAAAACAATTTTTGGGTACCTCTTCGAAACGAGGATGGAGTCTGTGAGGTGATTTCAAAAGCAATCATTGCGTCCACTCGCGATGAGCAGTACTTGTTCCTCTGTTGTCGTTGTAATTGATCCTTGCTCAAACGTGAAACTCCGAATTTCTGCCGTGCAAGTGGTTTACGTCTTTGTGTTGTGCCCCCAGAACTGACCGCATTGAATTGGATGGAGTCTCGGTTAATCGGTCTAGGCGTGTCATTCACAACGTGTATTAACCTTTACAGGGACTAACAAGAATTCACTAGAGGAAATGCAGTAAACAATTGGAGTGATGTCTGCGAAGTGACATTATCATTACCTCGTCCGATATGCAAGTGTGGCGTCGTGTTACTTCGGTCTAAAACGGATAGTGGTGAGGCACTCATAAGGGTTAGACCATCGTTGATCAGACGTTTTTGAGCTGGTTGATCGCAAATAACCCCCTCTACAAGGATGTCACTGTCTCCGAAGAAAATCTGGCGGCACGAGATGAATTGAATGAAGACGAAACCATTCCTACCGTAAATTTAACGAACGAGGAGGAGACAGATCTCGTGAAAATTCTGAATCTGGACGGACCTCGGGAAGGAATCTATGAACCTGCTCAAATCCAATCCGAATGCACCATGCACACTACTATGTCTTCAAATCCTTCGTCTAGTCAGACTGTTCCCTTAACAGATGTTTCCTTTCCATCGATACACAAGCACGTTGGGGCAAAGGCGGTTGATCTTGGTTAATTGAAGGCAAGCCTCACTTAGGCTTGTGAAACGAGTTTAGGTAAGGCAGCCCCCTTAGGGTGTGGTGTGGTGGGTTTCAAAACTGGCAGCGCAGGCGAGTGAGCCGGAAAGCGCCGATGTCTTGGCCGTGGAGAAGACCGCTTGTGTCCGAGGAGGTGAAAGCGCGACTGGCTCTCCACGGCCGCCAAGAACAACCTCCTATAATAACTAAACTACCATACAGTGTGGCGGAGCAAAAACCGTTGGGTCCTAAGACCCTCGGCTGAAACCCGCTTACTGGATGTTCATGGCCACGTCGTACGCGGTGATCAAGTTGGCCACCGAGGCCCGACTACACTTGAACAATAGGCTCGACTCTTACGTATAACAACGTGGCTTGCTCCTCTTGGCAGGAAAACTTAATTTCCTCTTCGCTGCGCTTACGGAAATACCGAAATACAATTCAGATGTTGTCTTCAACGATTATTTTGAGTTGCAAATCGACCGCGGTGACAGTCGTTCAGAGGCTGATAAAATAATTGATGCAGCTAATGCTGTAGCTGGTGAACCCGTGTACCCTGGTGGGGAATTGCTCTGTCGAAAAGACCCGATGAACGAATACAACTATGCTCTTCCATGTAGGATGACCGAAAGCGCGAATATTCATTAGCAGACTATTGTGCTCACCTGATGAAATTGCACGACCGCAGGTTTGTTATTCACCGAAACTTCAAGTTTTTTGCTTAAACTTGATCGAGCGTCGACAAATTGACGGCTTGGTTAGACGAATTAGGCTCCCTGAATCATCCCGAAATGAGCTGGATATACACGGCCACTCTGCAGGTGTTGACAACGATACTAATGCTGCGATGGAGATTCTAGACTCGCTCAAACCTTATTTTCGGGGTGTTCGTGGAGCAGGACTATACTGGTCTAGCGTACGAGAAGATCTCATGAGTATGATAGGTAATAGAGTATTGCCGTCGAGGTGGCCAACCTTTTTCCTAACACTTAGCGCGGCAGATACAGTTTGTCCTGATTTTTGGGGGCTTGTAATCCGTCTTTGTCTCTTGATGATGTTCGTAAAGTAAGTTCTAAGGAGCGAACGCGGTATTTGACAGAGAATCCTGACATTGCAGCTAGACATTTTAACAGGAGATTTGATGCATTCGTTCACCATGTCTTGTGCGGAAACTCAAAACCACTGGGTGAGATTATCGATTACTTTTGGCGTATCGAGTTTCAGCAGCGGGGATCACCTCATGTGCACACATTATTGTGGATTAAAGACGCACCGGATGTACTTCAGCTATCTCAATCAGAGATTGGTCGTGTGAAATTAGCCAGATACTTCGATGATGCCATATCTGTATTGGCAAAATCAGCCAAAGAACTTGAAACTTGCACCTGCAATGTCTGCACCCGTGAAAACAGCGAACAACATGATATACTATCTGCACGACCGCTGAAAGCATGCACAAATGTCTGGCAGTGCGAACGTAGTGCATAGAGTACAGCAGCTTTTGTGTGGTCCAGGCTCGAATTGTCGAAAACAGTCAAATGTTTGCAGATTTGGATACCCGAAGGAACTGCGGAATCAAACTGAGTTTGATGTTAATGAGTAAGTTACATTTAAGGAGAGAATCCCCTTCAATAACTAATTATTCTCCTACTCTTTAATCTTCTTGGCGCGCTAATATGGACCTTCAATTGGTTGGTAACGCGTTTGGGGCTGCAGAGTAAACAGCTGCATATGTCAGTAAAGCAGAGCCTGATACGCTCCGATTTAAGAAAACGATTGCTGCAGCAGTAAAACGTTGTGGACCCGAACTTGCCTAACTATGCTATAAAGAAGCGTGTTGCAAATGCTAGTTTGTCTATTCGCGAAATTAGTGCTCAGGAAGCGTATTATATTTTGCTTAGAGAGTTGCCTCTGCACGGAAATCCCGCCAGATAACTAGTGTGAAAGCTATGCGACACACGCAGCACTATTATCGAATTGATCCTTCTGAATGGCATGACCTGGCAAACGATGCTATCCAAGATATCGACATTCGAGTCAAACCCGTGGAGGCTGCCTACATGGCACGTCCATTATAATCTCTGTTTGAATGCATGCGTTTAGCCACATTTGTAGAGAATTACGAGCTGGTGAATGATGCACCTTCTATTCAACCCGACCGCAATTACTGGAAGACTATAGACTCGGCAGGGTACCTTAAGAAGCGTTCAAAAGCACACGTCGTACGGGCCACACCCTGGATATTTCCTGATTCTACTAATCCCAACTTTTGTTTTGCAGAATTTTTCTTGCATAAACCATGGCGTTCACTAATCGATCTCCCCAACACAGATGCAGAATGTTTAAATACCTTTGCATGTGAGCAAGAAATGAGCTTAATGACGGAGCTCGCGCGTGAGGCGAACTCCTTAGTTTCTCGTCAAAAACTTAGACATCTTGAAAGCTGTGGGGTAGCTAATTCTATCTCAAGCTTACCGCAATCATACTGTTTTTGTTGATCCGAGCAGTGACTACTCGCAGATCATAATAGCGCCGACGACATTGGAAAAAATAGCGAATGTCAGCCTTTGCAGTGGATATCAAAGCGAACATATAGTTCAGATGATGTTCAGAGAGCGAAAATCTTTATTAAACTTATTGTTCGACCTTGTATAAAGCTCCAGAGAGAAGCTAAACGTATGCAAAAAATATGAGTGGAGGTGAGTCGTTCAACAACCATATTGATATCCTATCGCCAATTATGCTGATGGTAGAGATGCCATTAATGGCATCATGGATGAGTCCCAGTGGTCACCATTTACCCAATTAATGTGCCAGGCACGAAAACGATTTCAAGCATCGGTTGCAAATTCGTATTGTGAGCCCTTACAAATGGCTATCCACGGCGGAGGTGGTTCAGGGAAAAGCTGGCTAATTTGCCACATCGTACAGGATATTCGTAGTGTATTTGGAGAGAACAAGAATTCTGAACAAACATTAAATCGCGTCATATTGTTGGCACATCAAGGCACAGTAGCGTTTAATATTGGAGGTCGAACTATATGCTCTGCATTAGAATTGACATCGTTCTCTAGAAATGCATTTTCGTCTTCATACATTCCTCTGAATACTTTAAAGGGTGGTCAAGCAAAGTTAAAGCAATTGCAGGATGAATTATCAAATATCCATTTGGTCATCATTGAGGAGTTTAGTGTAATTTTGTGCGGCATGCTTCATTGGATCGACCAGCGAATGCGGGAGATTTGGCCAAGCTGCAGGCATTTACCTTTCGGTTGTCGAGTTGTGATCTTTACCGGTGACCTCGCCCAGTTAGACCCGGTTGTTCCGTTTGCGCTGTCAACTGAGCTGTCAAAAATTCAATATCTCACACAACGACAAGGCCGTGAATTGTGGGAGAGTATACCCTTTGTGTGCGTCTTGACAATTCAAAACCGGGAAAGTCAGACCCAGAGTGGTTTGAAGCATTAAGACGTCTTCGCAGAAATTGCCCCACTGCAGAAGACGTCACACTGTTCAATAGCCGATACCCATCCAGAAAGAGAAATAACTGACTGGGTCGTAAATGCAAAGCATATTGCTTACACAAACGCTGATGTTAACGAGACGAACAATAGAAACCTGAAAGCTTGCTCTGCATCCATTCTTCATATTAAATCGAAACATAGCGTGTAATTGGAGCGCCTAGCTAAGAAGCGAGAAATCGAACTGAGCACAATCAATGCTTTACTTGAAGAGGCAGAGCTGTCTAATATGAGCCGTGATAGAGTTGTAGGAACATCCGTAAAGCTTGCTGTTGGTGCACCTGTAGTTCTGACCTTCAATTTAGAGTAATCGGCAGGGCTTTGTAATGGAACCAACGGAGTTATCTACGACTTCTTATTTCCATCGAACGATGATCTACCTATGTGCTAGTCCGGATCACAGACGGATATGTTGGACCCTCGTTCTTGCCTGACGTGCCGAACATTGTTCCTGTCATTCCTCGGCGGACAAGCTGGAGTAAGAAGTCCAGTGACTTGAGTGTTTTTAGGGGTAAAATGCCATTGCGCTTAGTATTTGCAATGACCGTACACAAGGTGCAAGGGTTGACTTGTTCTAAGATAGTTTTCCACTCGACCTTCATTCCCAATGCATCCTTTGTTTATGTGGCCATTTCAAGAGTAAGATGTCGCGATGATATTGTATTAGCTGGCCCACTAACACTGAATAAGCGGACATCGACTGCTGCGACCTGCACTGCTTTTAGCGAGGAAGAAGAACGCATTAGTGCTGTTGTCAACGAAACTAAAGTGAAGGCCCTCCTGGTCATGACCGAAATGAAGCAGCAAGCCACCACTCACAATCTATCGTTACGACCCCGTCAGTAAATCTCTAAGTGACAATATTTGCTAAAGCAAGACCCTTCTTCTACTGGTTTGGGGGTCGCGACGTACTTCTATCTCCACCAACTTAGCTGCAGATCGGTGCCCCCTGTGGTAGACCTCTCACTTTTCGATTTCGTTGCCCTCCGTCAGTGTCGTCGGGGATCCTGTCATTCAGCTTAATTTTCACTTCCAAGCCTGCCCTCTTCGATGACAGGGTTGCCTTTCCCGTCGAACTTATCGATACGTGACCTCCGTCGGAGTCATCGGAGATCCTGGCCTTCAGGTAGTCCTGAACGGACCGTAGCAAACACTGTTGAGGAGGGGATGATGTTCATCGTGTCTTCTTCAAAGGTTTCGTGGGAGGGCTTGCATGCGGCTTGTTTTGGCGACAGCTTCGGCATGTCTTAGGCGACTTGAAATCATCCAGAGAATTAGGTGCAGGGTGCTTTCGGATCTTGGTTTACTACTGGAATCGGGTGAGCTCAACGGAGTTAGTACTCACCAAGGCATTGGCAACTTCGATGGTAAAGGCACCCCATCTATCGAAGAGGTCACGCTTGGAGGAGAGGTAAAGTTGCAACTACGTGAGAGGGCGCTTCAAACGCACGCGGCACTTGATGTGGACAAGGAGCGCAGACGGCTTTACCACGAAGTTCCAGGAAGATTTGAAGCTGACAGATTGATGCACATTTGCGACGATGTTGGCTTCGAGATTATGTGCGAGAGTTTAGCTGCGGCTGATGTCGCTGCGGACAGGGTACCGGAAAATATTCCACGGTATTTGTTCAAGTGAATCTGTGAAGTAAGCAATACATGTAGCCACATAAACAGAGAAGCAATGTATTTACAAACAAGCTACATGTAACAAGTCACGATTCCGAACGTGGCATCAGTTGTCGACTAGGTCCAGGCGTCTTTGCAGTGATTTGTTTGCTTAGCTGGCTTGCAACTGCGAGCATACGCAGCTTGGAGCACACGGAGAGCTTTAACTGCATTATCTGCATACGAGACATTAAATAATGAACACAGTATCAACAAGGGTAGTGTACACCTTACGGCGCGCTGGCCTTAATGGATCGTGCATATGCCGCACAATCAGAAGCGGGTATGCTGCACGAGCTTTGGTGTGACGGGGTCACACGCACCTTAGCTTTAGAGGAATCGTTAACGCGGTAACCACAACAGACGCCTAGCGTTCCTGCTGTAAGCTTGCACAGGCCTGACCTTCCTGTCCAATATGGTACCGAGTACCAATAGACTTTCGAACTTCCGGGTTAGAGTTAAACTGATTTATATTAAGAACACTGTTGTACTTCTAACTACCGCTAACTATCTGCATACTTAATCCCTGTCTAATCTGATCTGTCCAAATGGGAGCCACCTATTTAGATGTACTGCTTTAATACAACTGGCGTACTACTTAAGTACGGCTGATGTACGACTTAAGTCCTTGACGTGCCACACACCACAGAGAACAATGGTCTCCCCCTGTCAAGTGGCCCCATTACACCCTCCCACACCCAAACGGGAAGCACCTTGTCCCAGGGGGAATTACGGCGAACCGCACAGGCAACGCCTCATTCTGCAATCTCGCCCGAGCGAGCACCCGCCGAGAACCCAAGACGCCCATCGGGCACCAGACCAAGACCAGCACCACTTGTGATGCCAAAGCGCGCCGACTCCAAGACGCTCCGCGCCGCCGACCACAAGTCCAAAGGCGCCGAAGCCCAATCGAAGAAGCCGCCTCGGCATCCGAAGAAAGCTTCCAAGAAGCCCGACGGCAAGGCAAAGCCTGCTGCGACCAGATCCCGGTCCAGCAGAAAGCGCACCGAAGTCACCCTACCCGGCCCGTACGAAGGAGACAGCGACGACGAGTCGGACTCCGACGGCGAGGCCAACCCGAACCTGGTTCTGGGCGACGACAGCCCGGAACACCAAGACGACGAAATTCCAAGAGCGGGAGATGCGAGCGCGCCGACGGCAACGACGGCAACGGCAGCGACTTCCAAATTCCCAGATCCTGACGACAAAACTTCGGACAGCGGTGTCGAGGGTCACAGAGCTGCTGGCGACGATGGTCAAGCTTCCAAAGTTCCGAGGGATGGCGACGAAGCCACTAACGGCGAGAGCGAGGCTCCCAAAGCTGACGGTGACGACAAGTCCCACTCGGCGACTGCGAAGCAGACCAGCGACGCACCCAAGGACGCTGCGTCAGCTACCGATCGCAAACCCGAGCCGGGTGATACAAATGATGCGAAGCGCCGCTCGGAGGAGGATGCCTTGGAAGAGGTAGAGTACAGCGAGTCGGATCTGAAGTCGGGAAAGGTCATCGACCCAAGCACTTCACCCAAGCTCACAGAGCAGCAGCGGCGTCTCCATCCGGGGAGTCCTGCAACGCCTCGCTGTGCTGCTGCTGTCGCACGTGCAGCTGCTGAAGCCGCCAAGCGGGAAACCCAAGTCATCACCAACGTTGGCGACGGTGATGACGTACCCGAAGAGCTGCTTCAGCCCGACAACCGCCAGCACCTTTATGATCGTGCCCGCGATGGGAGGGAGGCTGCTGCACAGCGGTGAACCTCGAAGCGCGATCACGAGCCATCGGCACCTCGAAACAAGGATCAGCTGCTCGCGCTGCGATACTGGCCCGTATGGGTGTACCGCGAGTACCTTCGACAGAGTCATGAGCCGGGTAAGACGGTGCAGCACTACGATGAGTGTCCCATCGTCCTCCATGACGACACGGGCCTCGCCCGTCAGTCCAACGAACGCGAGTTCACAGGCTGGCTGCATCACTTGGGTACACCTTGCCCGAGTACACGGACTCGCCCTATCGCATCGACTGGCTGTCCCAACGGCGCCTTCGCTTCCGCATGGCGAAGTCCATCGTGGACGGCCAGTGGCGCAACCGATATCTGGAGCGCTCGAAGCCCACCCCGAGCGTTATCTTCGAGGAGGTTGTGCAGAAGATCCAGAAGTCATGGCAGTCGCAGCCGGTAGAACCATTCAGTGTTCCTGGCGCGGTTAGCGCCGACCGGCTCCGGGGAGCTGTCATAAGCGGACACGATGTCGGTGCAGTCCTCCGAGAGACGGCTACCAGCCTCCCACGTGCTTTGATCCTCTGGATAGCCACGCCACTTCACCAAATATTGGTAGTGACCGCTACGCCCACGGCGCCTCAGTATTCTCTCAACATGGTAGTAGAGAGCGCCCTCATTACCAATCAGTGGGCGGAACGGACGCATCGACCGATCGGGACGCTCCGCGTCAGGCGTCGGCGTCGCGCGCTCTAGCGCTTGTTGGCTATTCTGATCACACGAAGCTCGTGACTGCCGTGGAGGGTTGCCAACGTCTCTTGGAGTCACAGAGGACGGACGTAGTGGCCCTGCGAGGGTCTGCGGATTGTCCGCCGTGGACATGTCCAATCTCGTTCCGAGAAGGCGGAACAAGTGTTTCCAGAAGTGTGAGACGAAGCGAGGATCCCGATCACTCATGAACACCTCCGGAAGGCCATTATGTCGAAAGACATTATCGACAAAGAGTTGAGCCGCTTGCGGCGCCGTCACACTCTTTTTCACCGCGGCTAGCCACACCAACTTTCTGAGACGGCAAACGAAGACCAAGACGCCAGTGTGGCCGCGCGCATCCGCCGGAAGCTCGAAGATGAAATCCATGCTCACCGAGCGCCAACAATCGGCCGGCACCGGCAAGCTCATAAAGGAGCCGACGACGAGGGAGCGGGTTTCACACGTTGGCACGTTTCGCACACTTACGAACCCACTTGTACATGTGAGGCCACCAGAAGTTGCGCGCCACGGACGTGTACGTCTTCTCACGTCCAAGATGGTTTCTGAGCGGCGCGTCGTGACCCTCGTAGAGAACGCGATGCCGCAAGTCTTCGTCGTTAGGCACGACTATTCGAGGCTCATCACCTTCATCGACTTGGTAATAGAGCAGACGAGTAGCGGTGCAACCGCGAGCGCTGCCAAGCAGTTATCTTCACCGCTGCCTTCGGCGTACCGAGTGCCTTAACGAGATCAGCCAGATCCTCGTCCTCGGCATACGCCTCTCGCACATGCTCGTAGAGCGGAGACTCGAGGTACGCAACGTGCGCCAGCTCGTAGTCCGGACGTCGGGAAAGCGCGTTCGCGAAGACATTCTGCTTTCCTGGCTTGTACTCCACCGTGAAGTTATACTCCGCGAAGAAGGAGAGCCACCGCACCATGCGTTGGGAGAGATGAGGCGACGACGTCGCAGTCCGCAAGGACGCATGGTCTGTGTAGATCCCAAAGGATATAGGGTGTTCGGGACGAAATTGACCTGGTTCCGTGCACCAAGTACTGCACCACTCGCCAGTGGCCACTGCCGAAGGAGCAAATCGACGTAATCGACGCCTTCTTCGCAGCGAAGTATGCCGCGGGCATGGTGCGCGAGTCGAAGTCGCCGCACTCGTCCCCGACGTTTTATGTGAAGAAACTCAACGGGAAGTGGCGCATGGTACACGCGTTCAACAAGTTGAATGCAGCGACGATACCGGCGTCCACGCCAATCCCTCGGAGGGACGTGTTGTAGAACAACATGACAGGATCCACTATCTTCAGCGCACTAGACATGATCGACGGCTATTATCAGCTGCTGATGCGCGAGCCCGACGTCCCCCTCACAGCAGTGAGCACTTCCAGTGGAATGTTGTTGGAATGGCTCGTGATGCCCCAGGGGCTGTCAAATGCACCGGCCACGTTCAATCTTCTGGTGACGCAACTTTTTCGGCCAATGCGATCGTTTGCACAGACATACTTCGACGATATCTTCGTGCACAGTGCTGCGTCGGAAAACAAGACGGCCGTCGAGGCTCACATCGAACACCTCCGGAGGTTTTGATGTGCATGCGCGAGAATCGCTTGTATGCGAACATCAACAAGTGCATCTTCGGCGCTGAACAGATCTTGAGAGATCCATGAGCCTCATCGTGAGCCACACACGGAATCTCCGTACATTCTCCCACATCCAACGAAGGCTCTTGAGCTCTCGAAGATGCAGGGCACACGGACGGCAACGCCGTAGGCATTTCGAGTACTTCCGAAGTACCTGCGAAGTGCCGTTCTCCGCGTGGCATGCGATGCTCATGCACAAACCCGTCCCGGGAAGAGGAGGGGACATGACCCGCCAGGGCTCTGTCCGCGAGGGGCTTGTGACTAGCACCGATGATGCGACTTCTCCAGTCAATCCACGGCTCGTGCTTTGCCAACCAAGGCATGCGAGGATAAGATCGTACCGATCATTCATGTCAAGGACAATGAACGGTTCGACCGAGTTGAAGTCGTCAAACTTGACGTTCAAGGATAGAAGAACCTTTCGCGTAGACACGATGAACCCAGTCGCCAGGCGAACAGATACATTGTTTTTATTCTTAGATGCTTCTAGCACTAGCATACAATGCACTATTCCTGGTCACACTGGAATTCGTCGCGAAATTGTAGGACGCTCCCGAATCAATCAGGATCGTCAGCGGTTCGTCGTACCCTTTTACGCTGGCAGTGACGACCACGAGGTTAGATCGCGTGGCGGCCACGGAGAGACACAACAGTGTCGTCCCTGGGACTTGCTCTCCAGGAGGCGGAGGTGGCAGAGCCACCGACCTCGAGGAGGAGCGAAGTCTCCCAGCAGGGCGTCCCGCACCTACTGGGAGTCGTCGTTTTCCGACCCCGCAGATTCGATCATGTTCAGGGACGGCAGAGCCGCCTTGGCCTTGCCTACCTTCCACGGGTTCGTTGGACAGTTCCGACGGAAGTGGCAAAGCTGGTTGCATCCAAAACAACGACCACTCGCGCGCTGGTTACGCTGAGGTCGGGTCGACTCAGCCGACGAGATCTTCATGGGAGTGGGACCGTCGTTGACCGTGTCCGAGCGGCCCGCTTACCCCTGCGCCGAGCGCACGCAATGATCCTTCAGCATGACGACGTGCACCGCATCATCGAAAGACTTCGGTTGTCTGCGGAAGAGCTTTGTCCGGACCTGACCTGGCCGAACGCCGTCCATGAAGGCCGTCACCTTGACGTACTCAGAGAGGAGCGCCGCCATAGCGGACTCGAGGTTCTGCAACTCTATGACGTAGTCTTGAAGCGTACGCTTTCCTTGCTTACAGCGCAAGAAGAGCGACCGATAGCGGTAAGCCACGTTGGCCAAGAGGAAAGTCGAACGCAGCTCTTGTTCCATGAATGCAAACGAGGTGAAATACCCCGGAGACGACGTCTCTCGTGCCATCGCCCATGCGCGTGCACGCCCTTCCAGATTGGAAAGCGAGGAGGCGACTTGGGGCCTGGACTCATAGATCTGTCCAGCGCTCAGCGCTATCTCGATCTCTCGAATCCAGAAGACCAGACTGTCTGCTTCTTTCCGTCAAATGTCGGCACCGACATCTTGACGGGCTTCGTTATTCCTTGTCACGCAGCGTACGGAGCAGGGTCCGAGGGGTTCGCCTGCGCCACACTCTGTGCCTTAATTCGCATTGTCTGGCGAGCAGCTTCCTGCGCTGCAGCGCTCACGTGGGCACTCGTACTTGTCGAAGCGTTCCACGCGCACCCTCTGCTGCTCCGCAGGCAGGTTGGGAACCCAGCGAATGCTGCCTCGCCCAGGAGACTGACCATCTTCTCCAGCGTAGCCCAGTGGGCATCCGAGAGGTGAGGAAAGTCCTGCCGGGGCGGCAGCTGGCTCCCTGAGTCGTCCATGCTCAGAGAGATCTTGATTGTAGTAGTCCGCGCCGGTCGCGGGAGTGACTACAAGTGCTACCAGGTGTGACGGGGGTCACACGCACCTTAGCTCTAGAGGAAGCGTTAACGCGGTAACCACAACAGATGCCTAGCGTTCCTGCTGTAAGCTTGCAAAGGCCTGACCTTCCTGTCCAATATGGTACCGAGTACCAATTGACTTGCGAACTTCCGGGTTAGAGTTAAACTGATTTATATTAAGAACACTGTTACTTCAGCTAACTATCTGCTTACTGAATCCCTGTCTAATATGATCTGTCCAAATGGGAGCCACCCATTTAGATGTACCGCTTTAATTTTATTACAACTGGCGTACTACTTAAGTACGACTGATGAACGACCTTGACGTGCCACACACCACGCGTGTGGCGGACACCAATGGTGTGGACCACACCACAGAGAATAATGGTCGCCCCCCATTACATTTGGTGTGTGGACTGCTCCGTCGTCTTGCCTTTCCAGCGACCCTGCGTCAGTCTTGTAGAACACCGTTGCTCCTGTCGTGGATGGGCTCTGCTGCGTGCCAGGTCGCTCCGTTCTCGATTCTACATGTAATATAGACGCCTGCACGACGAGGTAGAATTCGAATTCTTTGTTAAACTCTCATTCTCAAGTAACGTTACCGGTAGAGTTGTCAAACCGGCGGCTACATTCCGTCATCTATATCTCCTCATCGGTCATTATGCTTATTATGCTGACACGCTTATCGCCGGCAGCAGCTTGCTCAGCGTGGTTATATACAAGTGCAGAGGACGAGCAAGGAGACGAAGTTGTGCATGCATGCGTTCAAAGCGAAATGCACCATGGCGTCGAAATAAGACAATAATATGCTGAGTTGAGAATTAAGCGCTACCGTGCATTTCAAAGTAGGTTGCTATGCTTTTAAAGTGCAGGTGCCCGGCGACGCGCGTACCGGGTACTTGGAGGCCAGTTTAAATGACCCTACCAAGACCGGTTTGATTTTTTATTTTGGTCGTTCCAGGTGGGACAAAACGAAATTTTTAAATTACAAAACGAAATTAAAAATTCGTTTTGTCAAAGGCAGTCGTTATTTTACCGTGACGAGGCATTTTGACCCGAACATGCCCGATTGATCAAAGAGTCAGTTCATGTCATCAAATGATGCGTGGACAGCGTATACATGCCCATCCCGTATAGTCGGATGCTGCGACTTGGAGCGCCAGCGACTTCGAGCATCGAACGACTTTGAGCACACACTGACCCTGGTCACTCAGAGACCTTAGAGCTTATGGAGCCTAACGTAAGTGTATTTCAAACATAGTGGAGTAGCAGCACTGACGCTGATGCAAAAGGAACAACTTGTTGAAGTTAAGCGCACGTGCACAAGTATCTGTAGCGCAGATATTGTAGCTCTTTTCTAGTCAGTAGACTCAGGTTCCCAGTGCCCGTGTAGACTTCAAAGGCTAGTAGAATATACATGCCGCAATTGTAAGTGTCAGATTGCACACCCAGATCGCATTGGTATGGCTGGACTCGGTATTTCCTTGGGGCAAAATCGGGGAGAATGGTGACCAATCTTTCAGCAATTCCTCGCACGGCAACCATGTACGATGAAGACATCGGATCATAGATGCGTACGTCCTTGGCAGTGAGGTCCACCATAATACTGCACCAGTGCTGGTTGCTGCAGCAGATAGGTATCAAAACCTTCTCAGTAGACAGGCCGCCGAAAATAGAATCCAGGCCACATAGTTGTGGCGCCGTAGCCGCAGTGCGATTCGTCACACTACCAATTTGTGCGGGGTCTACAACCACAACGTCCCCCTCGCTCTGAACAGCCTTTCCATTACAAATTACAATGCTTATGGTAGAGTCACATAATTGAGTTCTACCCACCACTTCCAGGATATCGATCTGTGTACATAGAATTTATAATGAATGAGTAGTTGACAAAGGTAGAGACGGACATAGCTTACGTACCTTTGTCGATCAAAAGGTAGCGACTTGATCCTGGGTAGCAGGTCACTATCCGGGACACACTGGAACTTAGCAGGCATATGCATCGTAAAATCAATCGTTTCGATCCATGTGATAGCTTTCTCCACTAATTTGATGGTCTTTATCGCAGTATACCATCTCTTCATGACCATTAACGTCTCTGTTGAGTAGATTCCAAACCCAGGGGTATCCAGTGCCACTTCGGTCTCTGGTAATGCTCTGTATTTTGCTTGTAGGGTTGATACTTTCGCGTAGCACAATTTGATGTGCTCGGGGCGAAATATGAGGGATATAGACTCCAGTTGCATCTCGGTTTCGCCGGGGAGATTGGCTAACTTGCGCACCGTCGGTGCTTTGAATTTGACGCCATAATCGAATGTCTTGAATTTCGAAAGAATTGCAGCCGCGGAATCGTAGGTTGGCTCTGACGAAAGTGTCTCTTGCACGGATAGTAGGCTGAGATTTGATGAGTACAAATCGGAGTCGTCTGACGCCGCCGTAACCGCTTTGTTTCGATCTGCTTTCTTGGCCTTTGCTGATCGTTTTGGACGTCCTCGTGATCTGGGCGGGCTAGCTATTTCGAACGGGGCATCTTGAGCGGGATCCAATACAGTCCTCGTCACTCCTGATTCATCGGCATTCTGTGTCTCTGCCGTCTCGCCCTCCAGGTTGTTTGTCTCGCTCATATGTTTGCCCGCCGTGCCAGTGATAACGGAATCATCCGTCTCACTCGACAGGATGACCGTCTCACCCGACTGGATATCCGTATCGCCCGACTGGATGACCGTCTCGCCCGACTGGATGACCGTCTCGTGACCGTCTCACCCAACTGGGTGACCGTTTCGCCCGAATGAAATACTTGGGTCGTTGGGGGTGGCAAGGATGCAGGCTGTTCTCTCACGTCGACACCGTTCAGATTGCCACCGCGACTTGAGCTACTTCCTCCAACACAGGAACTGAAATCCCTCTTCTTAAACTGGCGAGCCACGCTATGAAGATAATTGACGGCAGCGTGATATTGCGGCATCCCCAGAGCTGCCATAGTATCGCAAATCTCTGTGGCAATCGGTAGAGCTTCTCGATACTTGCGATTCGCGTCCCAGGGTCGCTCCATACCAGCCAAAACGCGTCGTACCGCAAACGGTGCAGGCGAACTGATATTATCGGTCGAGCTGTCAAACTCGATCGCAGAACGAACGGACGAAAGCAGCCAGCGTCGGTTGAGTAGTTGAGTTGAGATGACTGTGTCAAAACCCAGCGCCTTCCGCAAATAAAAGACGTGACGATACGGAAGTAGTCTAGTGCACATAAATAAACACGAGCAATTCCAATCACGTTTGGTGATGGAGTATTCTGCGTTGAATTCGTCCAGCGCATTATCTTCGTTACTGATGCTCTTCACGAAGTACACATCGGGACACCTCTCGTAAAACGTATAAGAAGCGGGGCCAAGCGCATACATGTACTGCCCATGAATAAGTTCACACGCGTGTTCACTAACGAGATTCGCAACCACAGTCAGCTCTCTGTCAAAATCAGCATGCTGCACGTTAAATTTCTTGTACACTTCACCGAGAAAAACCGCTCCTGTAGACTTTGATAAAACCTGATTGACGCGATGCACTCATCCACAGCCATGAATGAATCAACCCATTTATTTAACTGCTTCCAGGATGATTCCAGGCGGTTGTTGGTGTGGTTCCCAAGGGTCACCGTGTTTTGCCGTTTGTGCGCGCACCAGAGATCGCGGCAATTATCCCAGTTCTTGGTAAAATAGTCCACAAACGGATGCTGCTCGCAATATGGCTCGTCGTCGACCAGACTGTCTTGCACTGGAAGCGAATTGTCCCCGTCTCGGCCCGAATCCTGCCCGTCTTGTCTAGACAGTTGCTCGTCTCGGCCCGAATTCTGCCCGACTGACGCTGTTGCGGGGATGCTTGAGATCTGGTTGCATAACCAATCGACGCCAGATGAACCATGTTCTTGAAATGCTTCGCATACTCCGCCTCCGTCTTTGCGTAAACTAGCAAACTCATAACTCCACGCAACTGGTCTTTCTGCCACGCGTTGAAGTAGTAGTTAGAAGACGCAATCTCCTCCCTCAGGTACTTCAAAACATGAAACTGACACAGTAGCACAGTGACAACAGGAAAGGCCGTCTTCAACACCGACATTTCGGTGAAATCTTTGTCGATGAGCACGCACTGGAGTTTAGTCCATGCCGGGTTGTTAGCTTTAAATTCCTCCAGCGCAGTCAACAATGTTGGCCAACGCTCATTCTGCAGAAGGGCATGCTGAACGAATTGGCCCTTGCCGAAAGTATCATGAGCCATGAGAGAGAAAACCTTGTACTTCGATCGGTTGGTACCATGAGTGGCATCAATAAGAAGAACTTCTGGAAATTGCTCGAAAAGGGCACGCATATGCTTGGTTTGAAGAGTGATACATGTCGCGATTTTCTGTATGGATACGCCAATAGTAATGAGTTTGCGATAGTTTCGTCGAGCATCAGAAATTGAACTTACCTTCTGATTCCCATCATCAACAAAAATCCGACCAACATTACCCGTCTGCCCACCGAGGCCAGCCATCCACTTTTTCAAACGCTTGCCACTACTGCTGTGTCCATTCTCATTCTCATGAGCCTTCAGCTTGCGAACAAGATTATGCACGTCTTGGGGCTTGGGGTTGCTGTCAGAATCGTCCGTGATAAATTTCAGGATGTTGATCTTCTTTGCCCCGGCCTTTCGGAGCACATCAACTGTCTGCAATGTACCCTCATCGAGTAGAACTCGTTGGGAAGGATGCCACCTAAACGAATGCTCTGAAATACCATGGTTGTGCTGCAGCCGACTTTTAGTAATCCTGACAGCGAACCGCTTGGTGGACTTGTCCACCACTTGGACACAAGCGTTGATCTAGACAGATTAATACCAATAAACAGTTTGGTTTAGTACACCCGCAACTGATCTTGGTCACATCGACCCGAATGAACCGAAAGATGCCAACGATACCCGAATCGGTCCGACTGAACCCCGAATGGGCCCGACCGAACCCGAATCCGACCGATGAACTTAAAGGAAAAAACACTGTACCTGGGACTTGCAGCCTCGTCTCTGAGTCTCCTGGCGAGGGCGTTTGGTGCTTGCTTGTGAATGGTACTTGCCGTGGTGCGTGCTCACGTAGGTCTTGGCGTAGTGGCCCCAAACAGTAGGGATCTTATCGGCCTTTGACTTGTTCTTCTCCATCTTGGCGTTCCGCTCTGCAACGGTGGTGTTCGTGCGGATGCGAAAGATCTGCATAAAAATACGTAGTTAGAGCTTAAACAAATAATAAAGAGCAACATTCCCGCCGTGATACTTGGCTGGAACGTCCGGGCCTGATAACTGGTTAGATACTCTTGTAGGGCCCCCAAGACGAAAACTCGATCTGCTTCGGGGTGGGGGCACGACGAGAGTTTCTGCTTCACCTTCACTCGTGCTGCTTGTCGTATGCCCCGACCCATCACCAGTTGGGAGGTCTTCATCTGCAGAATCAGCTGCGCTGGGGTGGGCGACGGCTGCCACGTCTCGACAACGGAGCCGTCGTCGCTCTCGTCCAGGTCAGCGAGGTCTTCATCGGCCAAACGGCGCTTCGACGCGGCGCGCGACCGCATCTCCATATTCTCGCACGGGCCACGCATTGAAAAGGGGGAAATGATTTTGTACAAACGGTATACACCTTGGTATACCGAATCCGCCGTCCGGACGCACGGAGCTCAGCTCATCTCCGCAAATCAGAAGATAGGGTGGGGGAAGGGTAATCTCATTCGGGCCAAATACTCACTCTCTTTGTCAAAAGGGGAGATTTGGGATTTAACCTAGAATTCCAACATGTATCCGCATGATAATCAAATCGAGTGTATTTAGCTGCTTTGAGCTACAGAGTTCCCCGGCAAGGGAGAACCGTAATCAGTTATTTACCTTGCAAAATTAGTACATTTGGAGAAAGTCTTGCTCTACCGCGATACAAATCCGTTTGCAAATCTTTTAACCTGGAAAAATTTATTGGTCCCACCTTTCTCCCTTTGCCGGGGAACTCTGTACAGGTAGAATAGTGTTTGTAGGTTATGGAATAGGGCCGCTAGCTGCTCTAAGTGCAGGCGACACAATAGGCATCTATCACTGTTGTGGCACAGCGTGGGCGTCGGCCTGCCTAACAGATCGCTTGAAGAGGACGATGACCCCCTTAGTTTTTGGAGAAGTACTCGGTAACCTTGTCCATGACGAGCCACTGGATACCGTACGACGGGCACAGACGAGTAAGCCGCGGCACGAGACCCTTATACAGCGCGCCGACGCCCTCCTCCTTGGCGACCACGACCATGGCGTCCACCATGCCCTTGTACTTGCCACCAGCGCCCGCAGCAGTTTCCTGCGCCATGAGACGCGTCTTCACCACATCCATGGGGCAGTTGATGCACGGGCCGGGGATGGCACCGATCATACCCGTAAGTCCGCTCTTCCACGCCGGCAGCGAGTCGCCGTCCTGCAGCTTCCACACGTGCTTCTTGATGAAGTTGTTAGACCAGAAGCTGCAGGCCTGGTTCAGGCCCTGACGGCCGATGGTCGGCGCCAGACCCTTCCAGAGCGCCATCGGGCCCTCATGCTTGACAATCGTCGTAAAGGTGTCCACAGGGCCGCGATACTTGGGGACCACGCCCTTGATGATGTCCTGGCCCTGCAGCCGTGTCTTGATGACTTCAAACGGCGTGACAATGAGCACAGCCTCCGTAGCACCAGCCAGCGCGCCAGCCAGGAACTCGTTGGCGCCGCTCACCTGTCCATTCTGGTCGGCGAGCATGCGTCTGAAGATGGCGTTGAAGTAGAAGCGCGTGCCGTTCTTGAGCACGACGTGCACCGTCCAAGGCGTGAAGCCCTTGAAGAGGCCCTTGGGACCTTCCGCCGCGACCAGCTTCTTGCCGCAGTCCACCATGCCGCGGTACTGGCCGGTCTTGTCCAGCTGCATACGCGTCTTGGTCACGTCCAGCGGCGTGAGGATGAGCGCCTCGATCACGCCCGACAGCGCGCCACCGAAGAACTTGATGACGGGCGACACCTTCTTCACCTGGCCGTCCTTGTCCGCGGGCAGCGGCACGCGCAGGCCGCCCTCGCCCACCTCGACGCTGGCCTTCCACCAGTTCTTGGAGAGCTGGCGGACATCCGGGTCCCACAGAAAGTGCTCGAGTGCCGTGGGGACGCCATCTTGGCGCGCAGCAGCAGGTACAGGTGCTGGAAGTCGGCCTCGTGCACGCAGTGTGCGTCACGCGGTGCAGCTGCTGGATCATGCTTGTGGCCTCCTGCAGAGTGACGTTCACGCCCAGCGCCTGCAGTCCGTTCTGCAGGTCCTCGTCAACGAGGTAGCCCTTGTTCTCCTTGTCGAAGGACCGGAACGTCTGCACGATGAAGGCGTCGTGCAGCGCGTGGAAGTCCTCGTAGCTCAGCTGGCCCTGGTTCGTCGGGTCCAGGCGCGTCATGAGGCGCCCCACGTCGTCCGCCGACAGCTTCACGCCGGCCACGCGCAACCCGCGCTGGATGTCGAGCGCGTCCACCTTGCCGTCCATGTCCACGTCCACGCGCGCGAAGGCCTCGCGCAGCAGCTGGTCCACCGTCACGCGCGAGTTGCGGCGCACGAGCTTGGCGCGCTGCTCAGCCTTGGCTTGCTGCGGCTTGGGAGCACTACCGGTAGTGTCTGCCATGATTGTTATGAAGGACAAGTGCGCAGGAGGCGGCAAGAGGGAGAATGACGCTGTGGTTTGTTTGGGTGGTTGCTGCTTGGAGCCGCCTGTGAAACGGCAGATCGAGAGGCTTGTGCTTTGTATGCTAAGTTGGATACTGGTACGCCGTACCTGTTGACTTTGGCACACATTTGAGCGATGGGAAAGGTGCCTTCACGAGAGTATACTGGGGGCAAATCAACTGCACTCGGCGAAGTGCCGGTGGTGACTGCGTTTCTGCTTGCAACTGAAGCAAGTCGGAGTGTCGGGATGCAAGCGCACGCTGCGTCTACGGCGATTGTCGTGAGGAGATCGAGCTGATGGCGGTGAGGCGATGCAGTCGCCTGCAAACGACTGCACATCCTGCCGGAAAGCTTTTTCTGCTTGGAGCGCAGCAGCCGCACTGCACGCCGCCAGCAATCCACAGTGGATTCCACTCGAAAGCAACACCCACGATGCCAAATGCGGCGTGCTTTTCGAGATCGATGCATATCATGCCACAAGTTTTGGTCTGCAACGTCTCTTGACGGGGGCATTCTTGGCGGTCTTGCCGGCGATCCGTTTCCCCGTACAGTGGTTTTCGACCTTCTAGTTAGTAATGTTTAAATACAGACTGCTTATTTTGCTTCGTTAAGACCTTTAGGTTGTCATAGTTCGTTAAGTACGAGTCGGAATTATCATTTCGCCGCTTGATTGGCTGCACACCACAAATATTGTGGAGCTCGTCGCGCGCGTCACAGTGGACAAGTTGTTGTTGCAGTCTCGAGCTGCAGTCGACCCTCAGCACACGTCCGGACGTCTGGACAGCACGTGTCTTCAAGCAGGCAAAAATGCTGCGGGGACCGGCACGTTGGCTTTGCCGACGACCAGTGCCCCAATTACGCCGGGCGACGCTTGAAGTTGGAGCCTCGTCGCAGGTCCAGTAAACCCGTGTTCGTCACATTCTGCATTTCGCGCTAGACGACTGCAATCTTTCGTTCAGGCCATTGAACACGCGTGCGCGTCCCCGCTTAGTTTGGCGGTGAGAGCTCCGCACGTCGACTCCTAAGGCGGTGCAGGACGTTGCGTGCTGCTGCTGTCTGCTGTAAAAGAACTCAGCTTGCATTGATACCGGTACCGTAGAACTAGCGTGAATTGACAACAGGGTTCGACCACCGACTTGAACCTGATTAAATCATCGTTTCGTTAGTGGGCTACATCCATGGCCGAATGACACCGATGGCTCCCTTCGAAGCTGTCGTCGATACAGGTCTCTTAACTGGTTTCCGTGCCGCAACTGATGGCGCTTTCTTGCGTGTGAAGGAGAGGCGACTGCCACATCCAGGCGGACAATCCCCTACCGACGACGACTGCGGCGCGTATTGCCGCTCTCCCAGTGGTTGCTGGACAGATTTCCTTCTCCGCGCGTTTGTCGTGCTGGTCGGTGTCGCTGCTCGTTCGTACTGCTGCGCCAGGCTCGGCGACGGCTCCAATCGAATACGTTCAACTCGACGTTGCTGCTTCTTCGGTTGTGGTTTTCGCTTTCCCCGACTTCGGTCAGATGCAAGTTTTTGAGCCACTGCCGAGCTGGAGGGCGACGTTTGCTCGTACACACCGTCGCGGCCAACCTGGACGAAAACCTTGGGTGTGCGTACAGGATACTCGTACTCCTCGTCCTCTTCTTCGTAGTCGTCGTTGTCTTCCTGGTTGTCCGAGTACTCGTCATCGATGAACTGTTCCTTTTCTTCCTCTTTATCGTCGTTTAATGCGGGTGTTTTGGATCCACGAGTTGAGATCATCTTTAGCTTGGCACCCTGACGATGCTCCTCTTGGGGCTCCTCTTGTGTCTGCGCTTTATTATCAGCTGCCGCACTTGGCTTGGTAGAGCTGTTCTTGCGAATGATGAGGTTACCGCGTAGACGATGTTCGTTAACAAAGTTCTGCAGGTCAGCTTCACGAACGCATTGTCGGGCACACAGTTCCTGTAGTTCCACGAATTTGACGTGTGTCTGTCGCAACTCGTCCTCGCGCTGACGCAACCGCTTTTTGAGAAAGACAACAGCGTCAGCCTGCTCGTCTGGCCCAGTCGATTGTTGTTGCTGTTCGAGAGCAGGATTGTTCTTTTCTTTGAGCTGCGATGCTATTTCTCCAGCAAACTGCGGGAAGTCCAACCACACATGTTCCAGCAATGCAGGCATATCGACCTTGTCGTCACAGCTCTGCATCGCCTTCTTACTTCTGCTCTTCCAGCGTTCGACCTTGGTCAAAAACGCTTGAAGACGATTAGTCATATCATAAAGCTCTGCTTTCAGCACCGCTGCTTCCTCGCCAGCTGAATGTCGGTCGTTTGTCACCCCCGTCATTTTCAACTGCTTCAAAGCAGATTTAAGCTGATCCTTGTCTTGTTTCAAGAGAACAATTTTGGCCTCTTGTAGACGGACTTGCTCTTCAAGGGCCTTGATACTGCCTGCTTGCTCCTTCTCTAATACGTGGCTCCACTCTTCTTGTTCACGTGCTGCTTCCCCTCTTTATTGCTGTGGTTACTGCTTTTCGCAGCGAACCGCGCCTCTAGCGCCTCAAGTCGGTCGCGCAGCTCCTGGTTTTACCTTGTTCGTCTAGCAAAGAAGTCATCGTCTCCAGCCCTCGCTTCTTCTCTTTCTGCAGCTCTGCTTCCAAGCGATCGATCAGTTGTGCCTCTTTTCTAGAAGTGGAGGTCGATTTGCCCTTTGGTTCCGGAGTTGGTTCTTCAGAGACCAAGTGACTAACCTTCATCTTCGGAGACCGCTCGGTTCGTCGAGTGGGTACGTCCGTTGTACCCTCCGACTGAGACACTTGCTCCAGCGGGGCTGGCCGTAGCCTAGATTCACAAGGGGTGACTTCACTAGATGGTGTCGTCCCGTGACGCGATGTCTTTGCGCGTTGATCTGTACGACCTTGGTCCGTAAATTCGTCTGGCACTTTATCCTCTTCAATGTGCACGTGGTGAAATTTCACTGAGTGCGTTGGTGAGTTTTTCACGCCATTCCTTGATGCACTTACAACAGAGCTCTTGCGACTTCTGACGCGGCTCTCAGCATTTCGTGTCGTCTGTCGCCTGCTCTGCCATCCAGGTCTCTTCTCCTCTCTACTCTCCTCCGAAACCATCGATGATGCCACAGCAGCCCTCTCACTCTCGTCACCCGATGAAACATCAGCTTCATCTGACACCGACGACACTGACCCCCAGACGAATATGACAGCGAAGAGGCAAACTGCTTGTTGAGTTGCCGATCTACTGGCTGTCGTCCGACCTGTTGTCTCGACACCTTCACCTGCTTCGTCCTCCTCCTGTCCAAATTCTCGTAACCTGTACGCCGTCCATCACCGTGATTGTCCTCAAAGCCACTCTCATCTTCATCTTCACTCTCTATGCCATCCGACAACTCCTGACCCTGACACTGCAGTATCTGCTTAACCTGTCCAGCTCCGTTCTCCTGTTCCTGCTGCGGTTTTGGCAGTCCCAGTCCCGGCGGACAGTCTTCTCTTGAACGGATTTCGCCTGACGACAGGAAGACGAACTCCATGGGTCTATTACCCTGTCTGTTATACGGTTCCATCCTCTGCTGATGAAGTTCCGCGCGCTTTCGGTGCTGTACACGCTTGCGCATGCGATGAGGGTGTGGCGGGTGCAGTTGCTCGTCCTCTGCGGCCTCTGACGCCGGAGATCGGGGCGTGTGCAGCTTATATTGCGCATACTGGCGGCCCACGATCACATCCTTTGAGCTTTCGAACACGCGCTTGTCCTCCACGCGGCTCAACATGACGCACAGCGCGCTGCTGCGGCCGAGAAACGGACGTCCGGGCACTGCGGACGAAAGGGAAAGGCAAGTTGCGCGCGGTTTTTCAAACAGAGTGGAGTGGCATACGCAAATCGTAATTAGTGGAGATTAATGTGCACACTGGTTTAACATTAAATAGGCTTCCCCTGCTTTTCAAGATCGTACTTCAACACGGTGTCCTGTAAAGTTACCTCTACCGGTACATGGTCTAAGATCAATGGCTCGTGCGTACAATAAATCAATGGCGTGTATATTAGTTCTCTGATGGTTCTTCATGCCGCTAATCGACTCCTCTTCGTGGTCGTCTCCTTCCATGCATCAACGAGGTCGCCGTCGACCGCCCTAAGCGACGTTGCGCGGCACGGTGTCATCTCCGTAGGAGGCCACCAGTCGGTTGGCTGCGTCCATAGAAGTCACCGCCCATGATCACGCGGCCACCCACCACAAGCTCGGCGCTGTACTTCTTGATCTTGGTGGCGTTGAATCGAACGCCCAGGAACTCGTTAGCCGCCTCGTTCTACGTCTCGGGCACGTGCGCGTCCTCCACGTTGTAGCTCTTGGTGATTGGGCGCGGTGCCGACGTTTGCAGCGGACGCTTGAACGCGACGCCGTTGGCCGCCAGTCGGCTTTGCGGCACTTGGCTCTGTAGTCGAAGCGCGCGGCGCAGTAGCTGGGGTGCATGGCGCAGTAGCTGGGGTGCATGGCGCTGCCATTGGCAGCGGTTGGCCTCAAGTTGATGTGGTACCGTAGAGTGTGTGCTTCTGTGCTTCTTGAGCTTAGAGACCCTCGGTAGGTGTGTCGCCGTAGGGGTATGTATGAGTGCTATGCGTCAAATTGCGAAATGAACTGTCAATAATGTCGGCGGGCGCTGGCTTGGCGGAACTTATACATGCAACCAGGGTTCGGAAAATAAAATATAAAATTGTACTCGTTTCTCAGAAAAAATAATACGTAACTGCAATACTGGCGACGGCAATAATACATATTGCAGTTATTGTTTCAACTTTTTGGTCGTTTTGGCCTTTGAATAGCGTTGGTTCCAAATGAGAATGGTCAAACTACGTAGTACTAATTCATTACAAAGGAGAAATCTGCGCGAGCTGGTCATTAAATATGGAAATGAGTCAGTTGGCATGACAATGGGAAGAGATGGTAGTGTACACAAGAACGATTTTGGTTGGAGGACAACAGTTTTTGTAGTAAAAGGCAATATACTTATTACGGGGTCGATTTCATAATTTACGGAATCCTTGGTTTGCCAATAATAAGTAATTACGTCAATATAATATTATAGTTATTATATTATAATTATTTTTCCGAGCCCTGCAGGCAACTAGGGTTGACCTACCAAAAAGGGCACTTTGTCGTTTGGGTACAGTAAGGGAACGGAGTTCTTTTGGTGTGGCACGCTGGATTTCAACGTCGACAGCCGGCTACAACGACAACTACAGCAGCCGAAAGCAATGGAAGGTCGTTTGATGAGCGATTCTCCCAACGAGCAAGGTACAAAGATCTAGCTAAGTCGCGGAGTATAGCTATCTTCGAGCAAGGAGATACAGTTGCTGCATCAGGACAGGCGGCGAGTGGGAATGCATGAGTAGTTAGGCAAGGAGTAGCAGGCACTTGTGAATTTGCGGCAGAACAGTACAGTTGACGTGTCGGTCCAAGACGTGCAGCTTAGCAGCAAATGCACTCCCTTTATTCCAGCGAAGAAGCGTTTCGAGAAGCACGTGTGTCCCCCAGGTGTGAGAGAGGCGGGTATCAGCAGCCCCGTATAGTTGTCGGTAACCAGCCCGCGCCGCACTTCATAGGTCAAGAAAGGGTAACCAGCCCCCGACCGAACGTTGTGTGCGACTAGAATTCGATCCTGGCGACGGACCTCCCTAACCGCGGATACCCAGGAACGTGCTGCGGCCTGTCATTTGTGTGAGCTAGCGTAGGTGTAGTTTGTATGACAGCCGTAGTAACAGCCACTATACGTAGTGGACACGTTCCGTGACAATTTTGGGCCGACCTGAAACCATGCTGCGTGGAATCATAGGTGACGGCCCGGTAGAAAAGGCCATGATTCTCCTCAAGCCAACACTAATTATCTCCGAAAGAACATGCAATCGGCTCAAGCGAGGCGGCCTAGATCCTGACACCGTGCGAGTTCTGTCGTTCAACGACTGGGATATGGTGAAGGCTCAAGAGCGTAAGAAGCCGAAGCTTACCAAGCCAGACGGATTTATCAAAGGAGGAAAACTGATGACCGCTGATGCTGTTATCTCCTGTATCAAGGCCAAAAAGAGGAAAATATGGCCAAGTTTGCTCGACAGCGAGACAGGCAAGCTGAAAGGGTACGAAAACAAGAAGAGAAAGTTGTTCAGAAATACCTCGCGGCGGAAAAAGAGTGTGAGAGAGCAGCAACGAGCGGAGCACAAACTTGCGCAGGAACAACAACAAGCTGACCGGGTGCGTGCCCAAGAGCAGAAGAAAATGGAGAGAGAGAGGACACAGAAACAGAAGAAAGCAGACCGAGAACAGGCGAAGCAGCTGAGGAAAAAGGAACGCGTGCTGGTAGCCCACGAGCTAAAGTTGATGCGCCAAGAAGACAAGTCGTCGGTGCCTCAGCACCGACGTCTGGTTGAAGCGCGAAAGAGATACCTAAAGTCGACCGAACGTCCAGCCTGCCAGGTGCCAAAGAAAGGAGAGCACGACCGACGCCCTCTTCAAGAGCTGGACCAGAACATCGTCTTCCTTGGTGACAACCTTGCTGTTGTATAGGTTATATATAGCGTCACGGAACGTGACTGATTTGGAGGGTCGAATAGACGGTCTCTTTGAGCCTCGATACCTCTGCACAAGTTAATGAAAAATCAAGCAATACACCACCGTAGAGAGCTAGTCTCCCTCTTTGTTTTGAGGTCCCTCTTACTTCGATTGGACCAGTTTATCATCATTCTTTACTCAGTGGAAAGAGCCCTGTCTTTTCAAACCCACTAATCACATGTGTTCTCGTCCAACAGCGAGGTAGCGCAATGGATGCCAGCTCCACCATGTTGTACTTCGTAGCAGGATATCCATTGCGCACACGGAAAATATCGATTTCCTTATCGAGTTCACGCTTGAAATGCAGGAAAACGGTCGCGTCCAACGGCTGACAAAAATTAGACGTGTGCGCTGGGAGAGTATGAATGAAAATCCCATCATTTCGGGCGTGCTCGAGGGTCTGGGCGGATATATGTGCCCTGCACCCATCCATTATTACCAGAACCGGCCGATCAGCCGGGATGTTGGCAGCAAACCACTCAAAGTATTGAATGAATAACTCCGTGGTGATGAAAGCCGACTTGCTTGCAGCAAATGTTGAGCCACCAAGTGCTTTGTTTGTATACTCTTCACACAGGGTCGCTCCCGGCAGGATAAAAGACGGAGGGACATGGCCACCATCGGCGTTCACACACACAAGGACTGACACATTTGTCCTCTCATCTGACTGCTGTGTATTTGCAGCTTTTCCTTTTGCCGCCAATACTGTTTTACCTCTGTGCGATCCCTGTCCGCACATACCAGATTCATCGAGATTCCAAATGCGTGAAGACGGAAGCCTGGAACGAGCTTGAGAGTTTCATTGAGCTCGTCGTAAAAACGGAAATGTTTTGCGTAGTTGATGCTTCCGCGCGTTTTCGTCTAACCGCTGTGGCTTACGCTTGCTGAACACATTCCTGTGACGCTCTTGAAATCGGTTGACCCAGCGCAACGACGGAAATTGGCAGGAATGCTCCGTTCGTAAGGGCTTGACTCCACAATCTTGCGAACGAAAGCCGCCAGCTCCTGGCTCGTCATACACTGGGCCCGGTCTGTTCTCTTGAGGATGGACTCCACAATTCCAGCTTCTTCGCCTGCTGTTAGAACTGGATGTGCTCCGTTTCGCGCTTCCAGTTGAACTGTCCCCGCAACGCGTCGTTGAATCCGCATCCTGCCAATATCGTAAGCGCTTTCTGCTTCACGATATGACATTCGACCTGACTTTACTGCAGCTACAGCTGCCTCTAGATGTTTAGATTCACTCATTGTTTTGCTCTGCTCCCCTTCACAGTCACCCTCGTCGCTGGCGTCTTCCAGATCCGCAACAGCACGCATTGCTGCCCCCAGCACTTCGTCCATGATTGGCGTCTTCTCAAATGCTGGAAGATCGATCCAAAGCTCTATTTTGATTGGATAAATTGACCTAATGAGCAGCTGTCATTCGCTAAAAATAGTGCTGTCACGGAAAGCGTCGCTGTCACACGTTGTCCGCTACGTATAAGCACTGTCTCCTACGTATAACACACCCGAGTGCGCAAAAGACGCGAAGGAAAGAAGGACAGCGCTTACTGTACTATTCCTAAATGGATTTTTTTGTTTTCAGTTCGAAAAGTAGCCAGTGATGACACACGCCGCTCAGGAAGAGCTACAGCTTGAATTGCAAATCACCACGCCTGTGTGAGCGCTGGTAGCTGTCCAGATGGAAGATACCCGAGTATCAGAACCATCCCGTGGCTGACACGACGGCGAGCAGTTCCATGCGCTGCAGCACCTGGTGTCTGGTCAGGAAGTCGCATAGGGCTTCGCTGGTGGCGTTTGTGAACAGCAGCACCACGAGCACCGGGCGTCAGACAAGCAGTTCCAAGTGCAGACGTCACCTCGGAAGCGATCATAGTGCCGGTAATAGCGGAGAATCCTTCATTTCGATCACAGTCGAACAAGGGGTTAGGGCCGTTCTTAAAGTCCCGCTCCCACGTCCCGGGACCATATACTGCATTCTGATTGGCTCAGACATTCAGTGAGACAGGGTCGAATCTCCCGAACCCGTCCCGCTCCCGAGTTTATTTCGTGTCGCCGGGAGCGGGACGAGTGGCGGGA
The DNA here is from genome assembly GCA_012656075.1 of Phytophthora hibernalis. Taxonomy (NCBI): domain Eukaryota; phylum Oomycota; class Peronosporomycetes; order Peronosporales; family Peronosporaceae; genus Phytophthora; species Phytophthora hibernalis. Next base: position 1,308,961 of record JAAKBF010000151.1, on the reverse strand, counting down.
AACAGCCCAAGCAGGGTACATGTAGTTGGCAATGGAGGAGCTCAACCGCGCTGAGGGCGCGATGGCGACGTACACGACGCGGGAGCCAACGCTCTGCGGACAGAATGTCGACGGATTAAAGCTACCCCTGCCTCGCTCAACAAAGTACGCTCTCCGAGCCTCTCTCGTTGTATTGGAAATCATCAAAGCAACACGCGTGGTCCAAGATCCTTTCCAGCAGGGAACCGCTGATCACAAGACGGTCGATTGTATGTTTAGACTCTAAATGTACTGTTTTCTGACATGTACGCGAGCGTCTTTCAAGGGGCGAACTTGCTAGTCGTGAAGCGCTGGATACACGTGCCACCGGAAGCAACTCAATCATGTGGGAGGATGTTACAAGTGATTACAACGATGAAGATAATGAGAGCTTTAATGCTCTATTACACCTGAAGCTCGCCAGCTCCGTGTACTCACCTGCTCCGCGTACTCACCTGTGGTATGCTCGCAATGCATAAGGAGTTGCTTGGACAGTGTGTCGTAACCGTGAATGATGGGTGGTGGCAAATTTACGGTAATTTTAAGAAACAGTGTAGGTTAATGACATTTGATAAGATTATGTTCGATACATAATTCCCGGGCGTTCGTTCTTATTTTGGTAAATTGGGACCAACTTTTCCCGGGAGTCGTCCCGGGAACTTAAGAACGGCCCTTACTTCCGTTCATGGGACCCGATCCCGCAATGTACGAGAACAGCTTCTGATAGTTATCACGAAATGAATTCTTTTGAAGAACTAGACGACAAGCGGCATTTATGAGTGGGGTACTTTGAAAGTGGTGTATTACGATCTTACGCGCTGCACAGAAACTGATACTATAGCTGATGTCGCCGGGAGTGTCGTCGAGAAAGTACCCTCCACAATGAGCGGGGGCGTGACGGCGTAGCAAGCTCGTCGTCAACGTCGTCGAGCGTGACACGGTTGCGTGTGGCTGGGAGGCGCTGCGAGCGGGTTTTCTTACGCGATCGTTGCATGATGCCGGCGAGGTTTGCAAGCTGAGGTGTTCACTTGCACCGAGTGGAGCAAATTGAGAAGTGATTGCGACGAACGGCGAGCACAGGCTCTGGGGGCTCAAAGGCCTATAGAGTTTTCTATGAGCGATCTGGCTCTAGAAGATCGCTAGTGTCAGATTGTTTTACTTTCCTTTGCTGCAGAAAGCATCAATGTTACCTCTAGGCAAAGATGTCAATAATGGTTGGCAACAATGCTTGATTGGTTTCCCTTGAAGTTGCCAGGAAAGGTAATTCCCCACCCCTTCCTCAAATGGATCCATGCGCCAAAATGGTTGCCTATTCCCGAGGTCGCAGGCAGTGCGAGCTGTTAGATCTAATGTATCGGCAAGAAAAAACGTGGTGAAGGGGCACCTGTAGGTCGAAGTATTTAGGTAGACACGACCCGTATACGAGCCAAAAACAATCTACTGAGGTAACAGAAGCCGTTGGGGAAATTCGCTGTCGTACACGAGGCATGTTCTCACAAGCTTATCGTGAATGTTAAGTTGTCATTATTAAGCAGTATTATACTTTAAGGCTGCTTGTCGGCGAACGAGCAGGAGAAATCCCCCTGCAGCCATAGCGACAAAGTCAGGCATTCGCAGTCGTAGCAGGTGATGGTACGCTTACGTTAGAATTGTTAAACTTGCCGGCTGAGTAGATCAGTGGTCACCGATGCGATCGGATAGGGCGAATTTGGAGACGTGAGTAAAGCTGGCACATTGCGTCCGGCTTCAATTTGTAAAATCAACAATCAGCGTTTTAGGGGGATAAATGAATGCAACCAGAAAATACATCCAACATCAGACATAATTTCCTGCAAATGCAAGATCATTGTAGGACACTTTACCAAGCTTAGGACAATATGCAGGACACTTTACCCGCCGAACGGAACTAAAAAGGAGGGCTATGAATAGGTTTAGGAAGTTGCTAGTGGTACAAAACAGGAATGATGGTCACATGTATTTTACGCTGGTCATTTATGAAAATTACCAAATCTCTTTTTCAAAAATCGTGCGCGCGGCTGCCACCCAACTCATTATCGATTCTCCCGCTTCGCTGCACAGTCGCCCCCTCCGTCCGTGCTGCACGCGAGAGGCTGACGCTACACTCCTCGCACCGACGCTGCCTCTGCTGCTCGTACGTCTACCGCTTAATGCTCGTATTACCTAGGTGATGAATGCTTACTCGTGCCTATGCAGGGGCTGAGGTATGCAAACGAAGCAAAGCGGAGGTCTGCAATGGTCGGCACGTGGTTGCCCTCACAATAACTCTTTGTTACTTATTTTCCTAGAAACCGCGCGTGACCGAAGCCGAGGACTTAGCGTAAGGCGCAAAGGGGTGGGGCGGGACGCGATGCGGCGCGCCACGCAGCGCCGTCGTTAAGTCCGCTGGCGAGAATCAACGCGTGAGTGTCCACTCCCGCGCCCGCCTCGCCCCTCCCGTCTCGTTAGATGCATCTTTGAACAAATATATGCCCGCGTACGTTTTACAAGACGGTTACGAAGACATGTTCGTATACACTAGAGATGGCGTAGATTGAAGGCACTGTGCCGAGCCACGAAGTTTTTCGTGCGCTCAGACAACTTCGCCTAAACGGCTCTCAGTATCAATGGACCAATGGACGGACGCCACGGCGAGCCGTTTGTGCAACCCTGAACTTGATATTTCTAAATATATCTCCGGATGGGGTAAGTTTTGAAAACTATAAAACGTACTTAGAGAGATGGTTTGTAACGTACAAACTGTTTTGTACGTATTGGTACCAGTTTGTACAAATACAAAAAGTTTGTACGTGATTTGTACCTCTTAGCACGGCTATGTCTGGCCGTTTTGTACCACTAGCACGAGCCATAGGTTTAACATCCCATTCAAAATTTTCCATGCGATTGTGAAAACCAAAGGAGCCTTAGAGAGACCGTTTGCAACCGAAGCGAAGCGGGAAAACAGTGATCGGCGCGTGGGCCGAAGGGGTTGCCCTGAAAAGGGTTTATTTTTTCTAGCCACCGCGCCTGGCCGAAGTCCGCAGGCGAGAGCCAACGCACGAGTGTCCGTCCCGATCGGAATGTACCGACGCCTTGCCCGCCATGAGCGAAGCGAAACTGGCGGTTCAAAAGAGGAGCTCACGACGTTAGCGTCCAAGTGCCAACGCACAAGTGTCTGCCCTCGAAGATCGCAATGCTAATTCAATGTCAAGACCTCAATTTCGTTTTGACTTGTATTGAGTATACTACAGTTGGGTAATATGTAAAACTGAGGTCTGTAAGACGTTGTGCAGGATGTAATAATAACTTTTGCAGGACGAAATGTCTGGTTAATACGTTATAGCTACGCTGCTGGTGCTCAGACTTCAAGATTACCGAGGGCCGAGATAACCTGGCGGCGGTCCAACGCCATCTCATCAGGATCAGCCACGTGCTGCTGTACCAGACCGAGGCTTTAATGGGACCGCATTGTCGGCCACTATTAATCCACGAAAAAGGGTGCAGTCTACACATAATTCAGAAACGTGCTTCTTCAAATTTGAAACGCTCAAATGTATCCTCCGCGCAGCTCCACGTTGTTCACTTGAATAGAGAACTGTAGTTTCTGGAGCTATTCGGACTTAAATTCCGTACTTAATCCGACAGCAACAGTAAATCGTAACCTTTGTGTAACCCTTTTAGCTCCAAAAGCTAGCTCCATGTGCTCCAAGGCGCTATTTCGTGACATGTTGATTTTGTATCCTTCTCACTCCAGACTGGATACCGGTAACGATACTCCAAGAACTACACTTGAAAAATGGTATCTGGACGATCATCTTGGACCAAAATCAAAAATAGCTCCAGAGTTTGAAAAGCTCCAGAACTACTGTTCTCTAATGCCTATCCGAGCTTAAATTCGAGTTTTTCTTGTTTTTAAACTTACTTACCGTAGTGGTCTAGTCATTTCGACACGCAAGCCTACAAATACCGAGTCCTCAAGGGTCACTTGGTAAAAAGAGCTCTTCCGAGCGGTCGAGCAGTTAGCGTTCGTGTTCAACTGCTGCGTCGCTCCGTCTCCATTCAGTCTTCACTGTCGTCGCCCATTACCTGTAGTAGTCCACCTTCTGCTCCTTTGGGGCCATGCGCGCCACTTCCCCGTCGAAGATCGTGCTGCGGGTTCGTGAAAGCCCCGAAAACAATGAAAAAGCTGCGGATCAAGTGACGTCGCCGCTGTCTCCAATTGCAAACACTGGTATCATGTTGGGGTCAGGTTTCCGAGCAACTTTCAAGTTGCGGGACGATCCGGAGGTGGACGCAGCTCACGGGACACTGGAACGCACTTCTGGACTGGGGTCTGGGTCTTTAGTGACCACAGCACTCGGGGTTCATTGCTCAATGGGGAGCGCGTGCATCGTGACGCAGTTGTGCTTCGACATGGTGACAGGTTGAAATTAGGGCAAACGGAGATCGAGGTGAGTCTTGCAACGGAAAAAGACGCAGATCCACAGGAGGAGGAGAAGTCGCCAATTGAAACCAACCAGGAGCCGGAGCTGAGTGCACGAGGAGCTGCACGACTCGCACGACGACGAGCGTCGTCGCCCTGGGGAGCGGCATTCTCGGTGTCCAAGGCACAACAGGCGAAGCAGAAGTTGCCACGGATTGAGACGTCCGGACTTGGATTCGTAGAGCCTGAAGCTTTTGCAGTGCAGCCGGAGGCGACACCTCCGGAGTACTCGGCGTCTCCGGTTCCTGGGACGCGGTGGAGGAGGAAAAGGAATTCAATTGCGACGGCCACGTTGATGACAGCTCTGAGGTCGCCGTCACCGCCATTGGAGCAGGATGGAAATCCCCATTCGTTCCATCGACCTCGAACGCGGTTTATTCAGGGGTCAGACATGCCACCACGCTCCTGTCCTGACCCAGTTATTATCCCAACAGCTCGTCCACCACCACTGGAGTATTCCAGTTCACCGACCGTGTCGCCGTCTTCGGCGGCGCGACAGCGCCACAACCTTTTCCAGCAGCCACCGATTAGTGCACCTGCTCCAGCTACTGGGTTGATTGCTGGAGTGCCACCCCGCCGTTTAGTGCAGGCACTCGACATACCTCACACCGTGACAACCTCCGAATTCTAGTGTCCAAAAAGATGGCTGCTGCTGCTCCCGTGAATACCGCGAAAGCTACGATTCCACGTGTGGTTCCGAAAGTGTTGGAGTTCCAAGCGCCGGCGTCACCCGTGGCGCAGAAGGACATTTTGAAGCAACAGGAATCACTGCAGACCATTTTGCACCACAAAATTGAGGAAGAACAGCTTCTCAAGCAACAACAGGAAGAGTGGATGAAACAGCATCTGATGCCGGCCTCCTCCAGTGGAAGTGAACATCGTTCGGGGTCGTCCACGCCGACACCGCCTCTGTCTCCTATCAAGAGTGAGAAAGATTCCCCGACTGACATCGACACGGATGAAGCATTTTCCCAATCAAGGCTCCAGTACTCTTGCGCACACTCTCTCTTGGTCTGAGCGAGCAGCGCACTCTGAAACCGAGCCCGCGACTTACAGCTGCCATACGAGCTTCTCGAGCACGCCTCAATAGCTTTGAAGAAAAACCCAGCGCGCCCAACCATGATAGGAAGGGGCGCCGAAAGACCACAGCACTTGTGCTGAGCCCCAATATGAGACGTCAACTTCAAATTGGGGAAAAGATCAGCAATAGCCCGATCAAGGAAAACGAACTGCGCACCTCGGATGAGAGCGTCGCTTCTACTGCAAGTACGTTATTCACTAGCCATCGCCGCGTTACGAGCTCGGTACGTCCTGCTGCCGGCATTTATCTGAGCTGTTGATCGTTTCTAACTATTTTTCTGTCGATTTCACAGCTTTCATCGGATTCTGCTAGTTCGGTGGACCTCAGTGACTTTATCGGGTACGAGGAAGAAGAAGATGCCGCAGACATTGTAACGTCGTACACGACTCCAGATTTGTACGGCTCGGCTGAGTTACTACGTCGTTCGCGTGAGGATACTACGTTGGTATTCGATGCCAAACGCAACAGCATGAACTCAAGGTATGAAACAGCGTCGCCCCCGCCGTCCAACACATCTTCAAGGTTTTCAGACGCCGCTGACACACGTCTGGGATCGCCTTGCGGGCGGGGAACTGATACACCTGACACCTCTAGCTCAAGCAGTAACCAGCTCCAAAACGGCAACCCCATTTCTAGCCTCAACACAGTAACCCCGCTGGGGTCGCGGGTATGGAGTCCACGAGGTGGACGCTTCGACCCGCAGTCACCGTACAAGTCAACGGCAGCTTTCAAGAACAAGCAGCAGCCACCGCTTCAAAAGCTTCGCCGACCAGCTCCTGGACCCGAAGATGCAGACGAAATTGAAGGCGCATCCAAGCCCCAACCGTTTCGAGGACGTGCTTCCTTCCGTCGCCACTCACTGACACCACTGACAGGCATCAATAAGCGGTAGCCCTCCGTAGGCATCTATCTACCCATAGTTCGTGAAATTTTCCAGACAAGAGAAGTATTACTTCAAAGAAGAGTGCGTGAATAAACGTAGACATGATCAACACTAAGGAAGCTGAGCTCTTGACCCTGGTGCACAGGAATATCTACGCGGCTTGAGAGGTTGACGGCATTGCGCTCTGGCTCAACAGCGGACGTTGGTGATGAAATGCGAGCAGGAACTTTGACACTCGACGGTGGGTGATTTCTTTCGTGAGTGTGTGCCTTGTCATACGTGCGTCGAGAAATCCACAGCCGCCGTCCCGACATATCTCGCAGGTACGACACCGAGGAATTGTGCAACCTCAGGATTGAGATGCAACCGGGTGACATGAAACAACACACTTGTTGGCAACAAGTGTGGTGTTTCATCAAGTTGTTGCCTTTCTGATTGAAGTGGCAACAGGTGTCCCGAGAACCAGATGCATTGCACATGTTCCTGAAGTGTGCCACCAATAGTGGGCCACCATGGATCGACGGGAGCTCTTGCCGACAAAGCCACGAATGGTTGACACCGACACGATGAAAAACCACCACCTCTTCTCGCACGTACACGTGAAGTCTATCGGTTGAGACTCCTCTGCAGCAAAATATTACCAGCGCACTGTGCTGTACTTCGAAGTGCGGTACCGGTACATGTATCGTCGAGCTTGGAGGCGACCCCAAAAGCATCATCCGCTCGACGATCCGCAGCACCTTCACGAATCGGACCCGCGTTGTGCCAGTTCTGCGGTGTCTCTGCATCTCCCGGACGTGCATAGACGTAGAGTAGGAAGTCTAATCGGATGGGGAGTTTGAGTCTTTTACGCTGGTGGACCGAGTTTTTGATCGCCTTGGAGCGATCCCAGCTGCTACGGTGGACTCGACTATCCGTTTTGCACAGTTCGGCCACGCTCCAGTCTTTGCAGCGCACAACCGCTCTCGCTTCACCGAGAAGCTGCTGGTGAAGGAAGGACTTTCACTTCTGGCCAGTTGCAACGCAGGTCGGAGCGTCAAAAGCTCAAGGGAGTGACAGGAGCAGCTCAATCAGGTGCAGGTTAACGGATTCCTTCGGTCTGATCGGAGACCTTGAAAATGCGTCGCACACTCGCGATTCTAGCGGTGATTCAGGTAATGACGACGTCGATCGACGCGGTGGTGTCGGATACCTCCACGTCGTCGGAATCGGACAGCAGTTCTAGTGGGTCGGGGAGTCTAGCGGCGCTCAAGACACAGCGTCAGGAATGTATCGCGTCTCCACCGACGCAAATCACGTTGACTCAGAGCGCGTCGTCGGCGAGTGCCGCGTACGTGATCTACAAGGACTGCGCCATTTTGACCATCCGCGCGGACACACAGAGCGACGGAACCAAGTCCATGGACGCCTCCGGACAGAACATCGGAATCGTTGAGAGCTTTCCCGAAGTCGACTCTCTGTGAGTTTCAGTGGTGCTGGAGCTGTGGTTCGACACGAAACTTATTGTTTGTTGTGAACAGGGACTTATCAGGAAACAACGTCGCTATCATCGAGGAATCGGACGGTACCTCCATTTCTACGTTGTACGTGACTGCATCCTAGATTATGGATGTTTTGCCGGCTTTTATTTACTGATGGCTCGGGGTTTCTTGTTCACATGTTACAGGGACATATCAGCCAACAATATTAAAAACATGAACAACATCTCGATCCCCGACAGTGTCACCGTCCTGTAAGGCTGTGATGATTTTGCTGATATTGAGCTGTCTAGGATCTAACATTTTGGGCTTTTTGCAAACACACAGGAACCTGGACGATAACCACCTTACATCGTTGGCTCAAGGCGACATTGGAGATACTGTGACGTCAATTTCGATCCGAAACAACAGCATCACATCCCTGCAGAGCTTTGCGGTGAGCAACCAAGCGCAATATGTTGACCTGAGCGACAACTCGATCCCACAGCTGTCGAGCTGGGAAATGCCCGACAGTTTACAATCTTTCAGGTGCCAGGACTGCGGAATCAAGGCCATTGCTGGCGTGGTCTTCCCAATCGCCATGTCGCTCTCGACTTTCGACCTCACTGGAAGCAATGTGGAGTCGTTTGAGATTGCCAACTCCAGTGTTTCTGTGCTTGAGGTGGTGGACGACCTCGTGGTTACCACAATCGGGAAAATTGCAGTGACAGTCATGCCAAGATGCAAGTGGCCCGATCGATGAACCTCTGCGTGCTCTCTGATGACTATTTCGATGCGAAATACTTGGTGGGTGGATCAGATTCTAGCAACCAAAGTGGAGGCAATCCTGAAGAAGGAGGTGGCGGCGGCGGAGGTGGTCTCAGCAACTGGATGATGCTGGCTATGACCTGTCTCGGAGCACTCCTCGCCTGCATCCTTGGTGGTGTGGTTTTTGTGATCTATCGTCGTCGACAAAAGGCTCGCGATGAAGAGCTGAAGGAAGCTGAGAACCTGGCATTTGACCCTGATGCTTCGTCATCGTCGAAGGCGACCAAGTATATGCCCAGCCACCTGACCGGCATGTCACGCACTGGTCGTACGGACTCAGTGCCTGAGGGGCTACTAAGTGAGTCGACTGCCGCCTACGTCATGAACGATATTCGGACAGACGATGATATCCTGCAGGTAAGACTGCTGCAGGAAGAAGTCGTGCGCGGCAAGTTGATTGCCAAGGGTGGCTACGGAGCTGTGTACCTAGCTACGTTCCAGAACGAGAAGGTGGTGACCAAGCAACTGCTGCCAGAGCGTGCGCGCGACAAGCGGTGGTTGATTAGCTTCATGGAGGAGATCCGTATCTGCTCTACGCTTGACCACCCCAAGATCGTGCACTTCATCGGCGTGACTTGGAGCAGTTTGCTCGACATCAACATGGTCATGGAGTACATGCCGCGGGGTGACCTGAGCACTCTGCTGCAAAAACAACAACAGCGTGAAGCTCGCGATGAGTTTGCTCGCGACGGCTACAGTTGGTTCCACTCGGTTGGTAACGCCAACAACATGAAGTGCAAGTCTCTGATGGCGCTCGATATCGCAGAGGCTCTGGTGTACTTGCACTCGTTTGAAAGCCCGATTATTCACCGTGACCTGAAGCCGAAGAATGTGTTGTTGAGCGACACGTGGGAAGCGAAGCTGACGGACTTTGGCATCAGTCGGGAGCTTGACGAGGATCAAACCATGACAGCTGAAATCGGCACCGTATCTTGGATCGCTCCCGAGGTGCTACGCGGCGAACATTACTCTGAGAAGGCAGATGTATACTCCTTCGGCGTGATTTTGACGGAGTTGGACACTTGTTACCGACCTTACTCGCAGGGTATTCCGAGCGAAAGCAACCGTGGTAACAACAAGACGTCGAACACTCGCATCGCTGTGCTGGTTAGTGCCGGTACTCTGAGGCCCGAGGTGCACCAAGACTGTCCGCGCAGTGTGCGCAGTTTGGTGGACAAGTGCTTGGCGTTTGATCCGGATGATCGTCCGTCAGCTTTGCAAATTCACTTCGAACTGCGCAACTTGGAGCTCGGAGAGGAAGAACTGCTAGCTTCGGCGAGACGCATGACGCGGACACAATCGAAGGCGGGCCTGGGGACGAGTCAATCAGGCCACCGTCCGTTCCGTCCGTCAGAGACATCGTAAGTTTTGCTGGAGCGAGAGTCGAGTTTGAAGACTGTGAGAGAGGCTGCTAGATTAGCCTCAAGTGTTATACGTCGCGATGTGCCTTTGAAGTTATTTAATAGGGTTTTTGCGTTCACCTTCCAGCTTTCGTTCGTGCATGACAGTTTACCTTGCCATCTCAACCGTACTCGGAGTATTTCGTAAAGACGGTGGACTATTAATACAGTTTCTCACCATGGTAAACATCCGAACGACCGGGCTAGGCTAGATTGATTCGGCTGGTTGCGTGCAAATACCAAGGCCGGTGCTTTGAGTTTCGAGCAACCGGAAGTTGCGTCGGCTTCCTCCATGCGGCTGGAAAAGTCGAGCGTTGCATTGCTCCGCCTGGTGTCGCAAAGCATTTCTGCTGCATTTGCACTGTTCAAAGTGTCGGACTCGAAGCCCGATGTAACACTCCGCAAATCACATGGACCTGCGCAGGAGCGCGTTTTCAGATGGGAAGTGGACTGTGCCTTGTGTCGTGCATCAAAAACCGAGCTTGGTGTGCGGCCGACAGTTGACCACTTTGCTATTCGAACGTGCGTTTTCGCTAGAGGTCTCGACGTCGCCCGGGCAGGACGAGACCGGGACGTACCAATGAGACGGTCACGTTTGGGCCACCACGGACTTGTAGCGCTGTGGTTGATTTCGTCAGTGTTGGTCAGTACGAGCGCTGGACGGGTTTTCCACACGAATGCATGCGAGAAACCGGCACCGACGCTCGCTACGTTGCGGAAGAGCGATGATACTCCGTCGAACGCCGATGTGGTGTACCAGAATTGCACCGTCGTGAAGATCAGTTCCACGTCAAGCAACGGAACGACTACGATCGATGCCAGCAATCTGGGGATTGAATCGGTTGCGAGTTTTCCCGACGTGACCACCGTCGTACTGACAGGAAATCAAGTCACCACTATCTATGAAGACGCTGATGCTACCGTCAAGACGCTGTACGTGGGACTTCTCTAATTTTGCTGTTTGTTTGTTCTAATTGTTTGTTTCGATGTGCGGTGGTGTACGTGTTTTCATTTTCAAACAGTGGTTTGTCTTCGAACGGTCTTCGTAGTTTGGACGCCCTGACTATTCCGAGCAGTGTGAACAAACTGTACGTATACCCCACTTGTCCGCTTAGGCTGCGATACTTTTGCTGATATTTGGGTATGCTTCTCCTCAGGATTTTGGACGGTAACTCCATTCTCGGCCTCGATGACGGTGAAATTCCAGATACCATCACGACATTGTCCCTGAAGAAGAACGGGATCGTGGTTCTCACCAGCTTTACTTTTGCCGACACGCTGATAGCGCTGGACGCCAGCGATAACGTTATTCACGACATTTCCAAGTGGGAAATGCCCTCGAAGCTTCAGTATTTTTCGTGCCAGAACTGCGATATCGAGAAAATCTCCGGCGTGACTTTGCCATCTTCCGGCTCGCTGACATCTCTCGATCTCGCAGGCAGCTCAGTAGACTCGTATGAAGTGGCCAATTCATCCATGCCACTCATCGCAGGGATCGGTTGGCTAAAGCTGATAGTCTCGGGCTCGAGTTGCAGCGACTCGAGTGCTACGATGAAGGAGGTGCAGTCTACAAGCATTTGCGTTCTACCCGATGCCGTCTACAACAGCAAGTTTGTTATCTCAGCTGCCGGCAGCGGCTCAACGGCCCCCGGAGTACCACCAAATGGCACTCAGCCTATCGAGTCCACGTCACCAGAACCTGCTTCGACGGGATGGATGCTCGTCGCAATGATTTCAGGGGCAGCACTGCTCCTGGTTCTCATCGGCGGTGCTGTAGGCTATCTTGTCTTCAGCCATCGCCGCTCAAATGAGAAATTCAAAGACTACACACACGACAGAACCTCCGATTTCCACTCCGTCGCTGAGGTCGTCATTAGCAAGAACCCCACGGCTCATACCTTCTTCGACCGGACATTAAATACTGGAATGATGGAGACGGAAATGGAGTCAGGACTGGACGACACCACTGTGAGCAACAAGCGTCGAGAGTTGATGACAAGTACATACAACACTTCCACTCGCTCCGGACGCGTGATTTCGGCCAGACACCTGGATAACGACATTCGCACAGACCAGGATATGCGGCACTTCCGGTTAATGCACGAGGACGTGGTGCGTGGAAAGCTGATAGCGAAGGGTGGTTACGGTGCCGTGTATAAAGCCTCGTTCCGCGACAAAGCGGTGGTAACCAAGCAGCTACTACCAGAGCGAATTCGCGATCCGCGGATGCTCAACGACTTCATGGACGAAATCCGGACATGTGCTTCGCTCGACCACCCGAAGATCGTGACGTTCATCGGCTTCACCTTCAGTTCCCTCATGGATTTATCAGCCGTGCTCGAGTACATGCCGAACGGAGACCTCGCTACTCTACTCCAGAAACAACTGAAGCGTGAGAGTCGAGATCCGTTGGCTCGTGACTCGTACGGTTGGTTCCGCTCGACGAAATCCAATAGGGGAGGCATCCGGTGCAAGTCGCTCATTGCACTCGACGTGGCCGAGGCTTTGGTTTACTTGCACTCTTTCGAGAGCCCAATGATTCACCGAGACCTCAAGCCGAACAATGTGCTGCTGAGTGAAACGTGGGAGGCGAAATTGACGGACTTCGGTGTCAGTCGCGAGCTCTCAGAGGATCAGACAATGACCGCTGAGATCGGGACAATTTCATGGATTGCCCCTGAAGTGCTCCGAGGTGAAAGGTATTCAGAGAAAGCAGACGTGTACTCGTTCGGTGTTATCATGACCGAGCTCGACACTTGTAGACGACCATACTCTGAAGGCATCCCGAACGAAGACAACCGAGGCGGTAATATTAAGCACACGAACGCTCGTATTGCTGTGCTGGTGAGTGCAGGCTCGTTACGACCCTCAATAAGCCCGGATTGTCCGAACAGCGTGCGAGATCTGATCGAGAAATGCCTCGATAAGGATCCGTTGAACCGACCGTCGGCGATTCAGCTTCACTTTGAGTTGCGTAACCTCGAGCTTGCACTGGATGATCTAGCGATCACGGGTCGACTGGGAAGCAGAACGATGTCTGCCCCTCGAGGAGGCAACTCCAGAGCACCACATCGAAGTCCCGTCCGATCCGAGAGACGAAAGCAGTCCGAGCCACACCTGGTGCACTTGATAGACGACGATGACATCGCGATTCTTTCAAACGAGCGCCAGGATCATGGCCAACAGTATTATGTGTGATGAATGGAGACGCAGTTGTAACAAGTGAAAAATAGAGCCAACTACCTTATTGAAGAGAGCTCAACATGAACTATGAACTAATTTACGGTAGTCTGACGTAGCTTCAAAGTTCAGTTTTGAAAAGGCAAGTTGAAGTGCATGTACTTGGCGTCCGTCCAACAATGATGCCATCAAATTCCTCTCGAAATGAGCAACTGGGTACCGAATTGATTTAGCAGGGATTAAGTATAAGCATGCTTTTAAGTACTGACTTGTTTTGCATTGTGAGATCATAAATAGCGGGGTATGAAAACAACGAGGTGCGATTATTGATCGTGAATCTGCTGTTCGTTCGCGTGGTATCGCTCGACTCACTCACTTCGCTCCCCATCGTGACTGCACCCACGTCCATTTGGTATCACCACATGCCTTCTACAGTCTAGTGTACATGTACTGGACCCCAGCAGTCTCCAATAATTCCTCTATAAACGACCCCACTAGTAACGGGTTAACATCATGAGGCTGTGGCTTGTTGCGGCCACTTGTGCGTTGTCTTCGCTGTCTCGAGGACTCCAGGCAGCAACAACATGTCCAGAGTCAGGAATCGCTCCTCCGTCCGAAATCACATTGGCTGCAGCAGCCAGTGGAGCGGACGACGTCGCTATCTTGGTCAAAGACTCGGACTGTGACGAAGTTACGATCGACGTAACTTCGTCCGAGAACCCGGGCGAGTATAGGATCAATGCCAGCTACGTCAATATCGCAGTTGTTGAGAGTTACCCGGCAGTTGCGAGCTTGTACGTTGAGTTGGTGAAGAGTTATCGACGAAAGAGACAGTGACATTGTGTGGGTTCTTATTGTTCAGGTGGCTGTGGAATAACAAGATCCAAACGTTCAAGGCTGTGGGGACGTCGGTGACGGAAGTGTAAGTACTAAGAATTGAGTTTAAGGTGGTTTAGGATCTGACGCTGACTGGATGCAGGGATATCACGAGCAACCAATTGACGTCACTGGATGGGTTTGAGTTCCCGTCGAGTATGCTGTGGTTGTAAGTATTCTGTAGGTTTAGATGTTATGTTGATATGCTGACGGAATTGTGATGACAGGACGCTGGATCTCAACGCGATCACTTCGACGAGTGCGTCGGATTTTCCTGACAACCTGCAGAGACTCTATCTGCGCAAGAACTCGATCGACTCGCTGGCCAAGTTTCGCTTCTCGGCGTCCTTGCAGAACTTGTACCTTAGCGGGAACCAGCAGTTGACGACGTTGGAAGGCGCAGTGTTTCCTGACAGCCTGCAGTACTTGTGAGTTGTTGGTCGTGGTGTACACACCCAAGGAGATTTTACTCTGACGTTTGCGTGTTTTGGTGTCTAATTTGCCTTTTAACAATAGGGAGTGCAGCGACTGCCGAATTACAGAGATCGTGGGCGTGGTTTTTCCTTCCAGCTTGAAGACGATGTACGGTTTTAAGGTGGTTCTAGCTCACCAATTTGTTTCGGCACTAACATAGCGCTTGTATCACTCTAGGACTCTGGGAGGAACCAGTATAACGAACTTCGTCGTTCGAGAGTCCGATGTCGAAGTGCTTCAGAGCGCTCAACTGAGCATGACAGTCAGTTTGGATTCGGACGACTGCTCTAGCATGTCCGGGACTGTTACAGAGATCACGACCAGTGTATCGGCGTGCGTGCTGAGTGGTGAGACTTGCCATTCACCAATTTACAATTACTGTTAGTTATCTGACCTTGACCGCGTTACTTTTGCAGATGTGTCGTTTGCTAGCTTGTACCCGACGAGCAGCAGCGAGGATTCTGCAGCAGATGAAACCAGCTCCAGCACAACCTCTACCTCATCTACCACTGGTTCTGGTACTAGCAGCGGCGCTACGAGCACTGACGCTACTAGTACAAACCAAGACACAGGATCAGGAACGAATACCGTCATTTCGATCAACCAGGACGGATCGAGCTCCAACGTAGGGCTATACGGTGGTATTGCTGCAGCTGTCGTCGTCGTTGTGCTCGCTGTTGTGGGATTCGTCATTTATCGTCGGCGCAAGCAGAAACAGCAGCAAAGGCCGTCACCAGCAGACGGCTTCTTGGATCTGAATACACACAAAGACGCGTACAATGGCGTTACCGGTGCTACAGGCTCATCGCAGACCCAATCACTACCTCCTTCGTCAGGTGATGGTTACCTCAGCAACGACGTACGGAATGATGAGGACTTGATTCCCTTCCGTCTACCCATTGCCGACATCATTATTGAAAGGGAGCTTGCCAGTGGTGGGTTTGGTGTTGTCTACCTCGCTGGTCTATACAGCCAACTCGTTGTCGTCAAGCAAATTCTACCTAAGGCCATGTCCAAGGACCTGTTACGGCGATTCATGGACGAAATTCGGTTGTACGCACGCATGGACCACCCGAAGCTTGTGCGCTTCATCGGCTTAGCGTGGACTAACCTCATGGATTTGTCTCTCATCCTGGAGTACATGCCTCAGGGCGACTTGACCACGCTGATAAGGCAGAAACGTCATGAAAAGAACTACCGTCGGACCTTCTCGTGGTTGGGCGACAACTCGCAACCGCGAAACAAGGTCAGTATCGCTTTGGACATTGCGGAAGCTGTCGTGTACCTGCACTCGTTCGACCCGACAATTATTCACCGCGATATTAAGACCCGCAACGTCCTCTTGAACGACGAGTGGGAGGCCAAGCTGAGTGACTTTGGAATCTCGCGAGAGAGATCGGACGAGTCGACAATGACCGGTGGCATGGGCACCACCGCGTGGATCGCACCGGAGGTGCTGCAAGGCGAGCGATATTCCGAAAAAGCCGATATTTTCTCGTTCGGCATCGTGCTCAGCGAGATGGACACGTGCGGCCATCCGTACAACAGCAACCGATCTGACGCGGAGGCACTTACAGACGCCAAAATTGCGCTATTGGTGAGTACGAACGCCATCAAGCCCACGATCGAAGAGGACTGTCCGCCGGAGATTCGTGAAGTCATTTTGCAGTGCGTCTCGTTCGACCCGGCGGATCGTCCTTCGGCTGTCGCGCTGCACTACCAACTGAGAAACATCGCCTCCTTGTACCGGGACATGCCGATGATATAATTGCGAGTTCGCTATCTATTGATCGAGCTGCGTGTAAGCAGCTTGAGGGAAATGCCTAATGAAATGCAGCACTCGGTTTTGAAAGTCGTGTTCGACTTACCGGTTCAGATCTGCCCGGCTCCCTTCATGTGGCGAGCCCGTTAATACGCGCTGAAAGTCTCCACTTCATATTTTGTGGAGTGTGTCGACCTGCTGCTATGTGTAGATAGATGTACAATGGGCACGACAGCGTTACCATTGCTGTATTGCTGCACTGGTGCCTGGGTGCAAGGTAGGAAGCGTCCGGAGTCGTTGACTCTTTAGTGTCGTCGATAGCCACGTGACATTGGCTTAGTGTTTGCTTTATCAGCTGTGAACTCTCGCATCGAACTCCTTCTGAATCGATTCAATCCACAACGGTGCAGCAGACCCAAGGTATTTTAACAAGACAAGCTTATGAGATGGCTACACCCTATGGTCACTCCGTAAAAACTTTGTATCGGTAAAGGTCTCGTGTGCATCGACGAGACTCTATAACGGTCCACCCCTTACAAACCCCAAGTCAACGACGTTCAGAACGTGCGTAGAACAGTGCAGCCCCCACGGCTACATATGTAATTACCCCATTCCATTGCTGTCAGCAGACACACTTGCCATTACTCCGTGTCAACAGCATGCGTGTCTTCCAGTCGCTGGAGACGCCGTCCATGGCGCCCATGTGGCGTAAGATGCGCGAGATTCGGGCAATGGTCACCAAGCAGCCGCCGCAGCGTTTCTCGGCCTCCAATTGGCGCAAAAGCTCGGCGCAGGACGCCGCCAAGCGCTTCAGCAGTGCCAGCAGCTACTTGGCGGCTGTGAACGTCAAAAGCCGTCGTCGCACGTCCGTTGCAACGCCCACGTTTGTATCGGAGCTGGAGGAAGCCACGGACATTCACGAGTTTGAGCTGCTGGACGTTCTGGGCCGAGGAACCTTCGGGACGGTCCATTTAGCGCGACATTTGGACACAGGAGCGACGGTGGCTGTGAAGGTGCTGACCCGCCACTTGGTGCATGAAATGAAGCAGGAGAAGAACATCATGAGGGAACAGAGTGTGCACTTGGGGCTGCTGCACCCGTTCGTGTCCAGACTCTACGCCACGTTCCAGGACCAAGATGCACTGTACTTCGTGCTGGAGTTCTGTCCCGGAGGAGAAATCTACAGCTTGGTGTACACGCATGACGATGGACATTTGGAGGAGGACGACTCAGATACAGAAGAGGAGAAGGCCAGGACATCGGAGGTGGAGCAGGAACCGGACGCCTCGGACTCGGTGACAACCGACTCGGAATCGGACGATGAACAAGGTAGACAGAGGAGAGCGAGTATCGCTTTGAGTCGCAACAGTTTGACACTTGAGAACTTCCTGGCTAAGCAAAAGCTGAGGAGTTCGTATGGAGGACTACACGAACGCTACGTGGCGTTCTACGCGGCGTCTATGGTCTCAGCACTCGAGTATCTGCACAACCGCGGTGTCTTGTATCGTGACCTGAAGCTGGAGAACCTTGTCCTAGATGCTGATGGATACCCGAAACTTGTAGATTTTGGATTGGCGAAGCCTGACGCGGCCAGGACGTCCGAGCGTAGCTCTACGATGTGCGGGAGTGCAGAGTACATGGCGCCTGAGATTTTGCAGCACAAGCCGTACGACCAACGCGTGGACTTGTGGTCTTTTGGCATTCTTTTGTACGAGATGTTGTTCGGAGCCACGCCGTTCTACCACGCTAACCACCGTGAACAGGGTCGCCGCATCATTTCGGAGCCTGTGGTGTTCCCAGACGACTACGAGCAGCGGGATTCCAATGTATGCGCCCTCATCCGCAAACTACTTGAAAAAGATCCTGCGCTGCGATTCGCGTCTTTCACAGAGGTGCGGAAGAGCATGTTCTTCAGCAGCTTCTTCCCGTCGAAACTGGGTTGGCAGCAACTCGAGTCTCGCCAGGTGGAACCCCATTCATCCCTAGACTGGATGGCCCATTCGACACAAGTCTCTTTGTTCGTGTTCAAGACGACGAAGAGAAAGGTTATGGCAGTGATGCCGACTCAGACTTCGGGTACTGAGACCCAGACTGCTCGTTCGAGCAGACGTATGTGGACCCGCGAGAACGTGAGTAGTAGTTAGAGAGTTAAGTGTATTTATCTCGCCATCGGCGAAGCAAACCAAGCGTACATACATGTACAGCGTAGTGCTAAGAAGGAACTGGAGTCAAAGACAGACGACAGCTTGAACCGAAGACACCAACAACGAATGTGATTTCAACTTTGATTGCTTTGTATTGTTGGCCCTGTATCTATCAAAATGATCTATCGCTGGAAGAGGTTAACCAGATAAATTAGTGGGGAGACGATTTGCTCGTAGTATGTGGACAGCTTTCAGCAAGTGTTGGACTGGTGGCGTTGTACACGTGAAGACAGAGATGAAGTGAAAGAGTTAGAAGTCGCTGAAGATGTTGGAGCCGTCCTCGAAGTAAGCCTCCACATCAGCCTCCAGCTCCTCCTGGTAGTCGTCATCGATGGTCTGGAAGAAAGACGTGTCGAATGGCCCATTGAGCTTTGGGGTGAATGGCGGATTGCATTCTCGTCGAAGCAATCGTTGCCAGTCCTCAGAACTTGTGAACACTCGCGAGAAAAACTTGTGCGTCTTGATCTTGTGCATTGAAGACGGTCGTCCATCCGGGTTCTTCACTAAAAGCTGGTTGATGAGGTCGCAGGCTAGCGGACACTCCTCTTCGAAATCGTTCGGGAACTCGACGTTCTCTGTTGTAATTCTGCGTCCGAGCTCGCGTGAGTTCTCATGGTAGAATGGCGTCTTGCCTAGTAGCAGCTCATACATGATGATACCGAACGACCATACATCCACGCGGTGATCGTGCGACTGGCGAAGAAGCACCTCTGGGGCCATGTAGTCCATGCTGCCGCACAGCGTGAGGTTACGAGCGTTCTTCGTTTTTTCACTGTCATCATTGCCACCCTCTGCTCGCTGCGCGTCTGGCTTAGCGAAACCAAAGTCCAGGATCTTGAGGTAGCCTCCTTTGTCCAGTACCAGGTTCTCCAACTTCAGGTCGCGATACAGCAGTCCTTGATCGTGCAAATACTGAGAGCATTCAAGATGCAGCCGAGGTAAAATACCGCGTTCTCCTCCTTCAGGCCTCCAAATCGACTCCGCATGACACTCAATCCTCCAGCATCCAGCTTCCGTGTGTGAATAGGCAGCAGCTCGTCGCTCAAGATCGGCTTCGCTGCACTAATAGGCGTGGCAGGACGGAGCTCGCTGTCGTCCTTCTGGGATACCTGCGTCTTCAACTGCGGTGTGTCCTTAACCTCTTCTTCTTCAGCATGAGAGTACACAAGACTCCAGAGCTCTCCTCCAGGGAGGTACTCGAGCACCAAGTAGAGACAGTCGTCGTCCTGAAAACTGCCGTACAGTCTTGCAACCAGCGGGTGCTGCAGCTGCAGATGCACCGCTCGTTCTCTCAGGATGTGCTTCTCCTGCCTGGTTGTGACCACGTGCTCCTTGGACAGCACCTTGAGCGCCACACTCGTGCCTGACGGCTTGTGCTTGGCCAGCTTGACAACGCCGTAGGTGCCGACACCGAGCACGCGAATAACCTCAAAGTCTTCAGCCGCGAGCGTCTCCAACTCGTGGTCGCCGTTGCATTGCATTGATGTTGCGTTCTCTCGACTGTCGCTCTCCGTTTCTGTCGCCGGGTCAATCATAACCGCCGGACTGCAGACTGCGGGGTACTCGGCCACTTGGCAACTCATTCCAAACTCAGGAGCAGGAGATTGAGGACGTCTTGGCTCTGGTCGTCTGATCTGCACACAGTTCAACGAAAACCCACCAGGCTCTCGCAGGGAACAATTCCTTGTGTATATTTGGGCAGCACGCATGACATCAGTCGCGAATAGCTACTTTAGCACACGTCGCAGGAATCAGAACGCATCTGTGACGTGTGAGAATCCAATTGCAACGGATACTTCTCGTCCTCTGATGGATAGGGCGTGTCAATCCATCGACAAAGTCTAAGTGTCGACACGTAGGTGCACATTTTGTGGTGTATTAGCGCTGGATACTACGCTGGACATTGACGACACCTCGAGAATAGTGCGACGGAAATGGACGGTCCAGAAGGCGTGTCCTTGGGGCTTGCGCGTCCTGCGTGGCAGCGATTCTGCTGTTCCAGTACCTCATATCGGCTCGACCGCTGGATGCTACGCAGGATGGCGCGGCGCAACGCGGGGACCTGCATATACAACGCAAGCTGCAGCATGTGGGCACGGGTGCTATGATCTACGTAGCTTCGAGCTTTTTCGGACGGGCGGCAGGAGCCACCGTGTTGCTCTTCTTCGCGCTACTGTTCTACGGACTGCACAAGCTGCGGGGTGAGAGTGATGAGGTCAATGCCGCCTATGTCAAGTGCTTCGGCAGTATTTTGAGGCAGCACGAGGTGGCGAGAACTGCGTTGCCTGGGGCTTACTACTTTTTGCTGGGTTCGGGCTTGTCGCTCGCGGTGTTCCCACCCCGAGTCGCACGCCTCGCTGTTCTACACGTGAGTGAATTGGTTTGGGAGTTTGCTATACGTTCTGATGTGTTTTTATGTACTTAGTTGTCGATGGGAGACCCAGCGGCGGCGTTCTTTGGGACGTTGTACGGACGGCACAAGCTGGTGACGTTGGTGGGGAGGTTGGGCGGCACCAAGTCGCTGGAAGGATCCGTTGGCTGCTTTTGTGTCACTGCGGCGGCCACCTTCATGGCGTTGATGCTGGAGCAGGACTTCTACTTTGATGTGGTAGACGTGGTTGGAGCGGCAGGGACGATCTCACTGGCGGCAGGAGTTGGTGCTGCTGCTGCGGAATTGCTGGACATTGGCGGTTGGGACGACAATCTGACCTTACCGCTGCTGTCCGGTGTTTTCCTGCAGCTCACCGTTGGACGCCTCCTTTAGACGTTGAAGTAAATGTACATCGAACAATGCACAGAGAAATAGAGGTCTATTCTAATGAAAATCGTAGGCTCCGTCGGCTTTATCCACGCCTTTAGACGAAGCCTAGAGGTAGGCGGCAATGAACTTGGACACAGGTCGGATCCAATGGCCATCTTTCCAGCTGAAAAAGCCTTGCAGCATGCGCTCGGGTCGTCGCCAGAGCTGCTCAGTCACCACCTCTGCGTCTCGAGTGAGAACATCGTACTCGTCCTGTAGTCGGCGTCGCAACTCAGGGCTACGCGTGAATACCACCAAGTTCGACTCGAGGTCACAGCCATAGGATCGCTGCCCGAAGTTTGAACTCCCCACCACTGTAAGCTGGGGCAGACCCAACGTAGGTTTGTGTCCGTTTGTCAATAGCGCCGATGGCGGTCGCCACCACATGCCCTTGCCGTGAAAAGTCCAGCCCGGGCGGTTAAACTCACGCAGGACCGTAGGAAATTCGCGACCGAGTGCGCTCGAAGAAGTCTTGCTCTATCAGTGAGTACGCCATGGGCAGTGCACCTTTGACACCGCGGGCGTCGTAAAACCCGTTGGCACGAGGAGCCGCCGAAACTACGTCCAGTCCAGCGCTACAGTGCTCCAGCAGCTCACTCAAAAACGGCGGGAAGTTCAAGTAACCCGATGCAATCTGCAGCTGCGAGCCACGCGGCAAGTTCTTCACAAAATTACTTAGCACGCGTTCATCGTGGTTCATCAATATCGGCGTGAACTGCAACGTCGGGAACGCCCATGCATCCGTAAGTTCATCTGTCTTGTCTTCGTTGTGCTTCTCGGGATTCACCAAGTTCTCCAGATCGCGTCTCATCGCGGCTTTCGCTTCTTCCGAGTCGTGAGCCAGCACAGGTGAACGCAGCTCATAGGCATTCTTCTGTCCATTCAGCGATTCCAGCTTCACCTTGTACGAGAAGCCCGTCACCAGCTCCACAAACTGATGGTAGAACTGGGCCAGAGCTCCGCAGTCTGTCAACTGCACATACCTGTCCTGCCGATTGGTGAAATAGTCTGCACTCAAGTTTGCACCGCTGAGCACGAGGGTCTCATCCACCAAGTACACTTTAGCATGGGAGACGCCCAGCGTCTCATTGAAGGGCGGCAGGAGCTTGGCTTTGAGTCCTGAAAGCTGTGGAACCCGGAACAAAAACAGCTCCACATTTGCCGGAAACTCCTTCAGTAATGGAGCCAACATGGTCACGGAACTGGCCGTGACGCCGCCCCGTTGGCCGCGAGAATAGTCCAGCACAATCTGCACCTGAAGCTGCGGCCTTTCTCGCAGTCTTTGGGCTAGAGCTTGTACCAGGACCTGTTCCAGTTGCCCTGTGCCTAGATACAACGAGGAAATGGACACTCGACTCTCTGCGTGTTGGATATTATGCAGCAATTGCTGGTAGAAGTCTGTGGGGGTCGCCAGCAGCTTCACGTCGGAACTGCGCAGCGGGAAGAGACGCGAATGCTGCGCTAGTGACCGGAACAGGAGCTCGTAGCTGACGCCCGAAGAGGAATCGGTAGATGGACATGTGGACGACGTCATGCAGGCGGAGAGAGGGCTGGTTGTGGGCTCTGGGGACGGGTCTGCAGCTCGCAACGAAGTCATCGAGGACCAAAGTTGCGATTATGATTTGAGGCAGAGGATGCTGCTTGTTTTAGGACGGAACCTAAAATAAATTTAGTGTACCGGTTAAAAAACTCGTTTGCCAGTGGCAAATTTTCATAATCTGTGGGGCAAATTGCCACACAGATTATGAAAAATCACACAGGTCCACACCACACGAATAAAACCCGCGACACGCAGAACCACACCAAATCCGGGTGATTCCACACCACCCAACATTTCTACCAATTGAAACGGAGTAAATAGAAAGCATATTGCCATGGATCTCCATACTCGCAAAATCAATTTACCTTCGCAGACCAACAAGACCCACCCCCACCCTCACCTCAAGATGCCCACAACTTATAAGTGGACGACCATATGCAGCGATATGGCCCGCGAAGACTCCCAGCTGCTCGTGGAGGACATGAAGTTTTTCATCATCCACCTAGTTCCGTGCATCGTGTGCGCGCTGACAAGGCCTCGCAAGATGCGATACCAGCTGCAACAGTGTTCGTCGGAAACATGCAAGGCTACAACACCGTATGACGCGTATCCATGGCTGGGCAAGGTCCTTACCTGCCAAGAGCTTCATCGAGTGACGATCATGGAGCGTGTCGGACACGAAACACTCGTTCGAGACTCCCGCAATCCCAGCTTACGCCACGACTGAAGGACTACGGGAGGAAATGGCGACCCAAGGGCTAAAACCAGTCATAATCCGCACGGGCATGAGTCGGCGATTTGGGCTATCGGACGAGGAGATGCTAACATTGTGCCAGATGCAGTGGTTTGTCAGCAACTTTACGAAGCAGAAGCTTCACCATACTGATGACTACGATGACATATTGGATCAGATCGACCAGTTGATCTACGGGCCTACCATATTGGACACGCAGCCATTCTCGTTCGGCAGGGAACGAACACCGAGGAAAACCAGATGTGGGGAACGGCTCTGACGAAACCCCATTCCTGGTCGGTGTGACGACCAAGTGTGTGTTTTGCAACGCCGCTCGTGACATTACCGCGTTCGTGTTCCACATGGACAGCATCTTCAAGTTGAACCAAGTGGCGTATACTGTCATCGTGTGCGGTATATCGGATCGGGGTCGCTCGTTCCACTTGGTGGCACTTTTCATCACTTCCCAGCGATTGGAAGGTATTTACGTGTAGGCGCTGTCTGCTCTTCGCCGGATATTTACGGCGGTTACCGGCCAACAACCTCAAGTATGTGATGGAGGATGGCGAAGCTGGTCAGCTTAATGCGGATTCCGACCTCACTTACCTCGTGTGCTTCTATCACGTGATGGCCAAGGTTCGTGAAAGACTCAAGGCTGTTCCGGACACCTTGTGCGAACACGTGGTCGCGGATATCTATGACCTTCACTTTGCTTCAAGCAAGGCTACCTACGATGGACTGATCGTAACGGTGTTGACCAGGTGGTCGGACGAACAACAGTTGTCGGCGTTCCGGAACTACTTCGAGAAGCAGTTGATAACGAGCGAGTTCAGTCGCTGGCAGTGTTTTTATACATCAAGTGGTTACGTGACGACCAACAACCCGGTAGAGCAGTTCAACCGTTTCATCAAGCAAGTAGGACCACACACTCCGTACCAAGCACAAGATTGGAACGCTCATCTGACTACTTGCGACTGCTGTGGTCACCAGTCCGTTACATCAAAACCCTTCAAAGAAGTGCCTCAAGTCACTCAACAGTTGAAAGCTCGTGTAAAAGACTTTCGTCGGCGTGATCTGCTTCGAGATATGACTCCGATCCGATCCATCATCGAATTTTTGCTAATATCCCCGAACCCGAACATGGGGCGCATTCTGTCACGTGGTTGCAATCGCGTGTTTCTCCCTGATCTGGGCCGCAATCGCGATGTCGCTTCTATTTCAGCGCAAATGGGTGCTGACTATGCGCGCATGGATATCGAAGGACAACCCGACGGCGGTTGGCCCGTGGACGTGGTCAAGATCGGGTGCGGTTGAAAGTACCATCTCAAGTTCGCTATTTGCATCCACGTTGTTTTCGCTCTACAAGTGAAATATAACACCGAGTTAGACGGAAAGCGAACGCTTGTTAACCGTTCGGTTTCAAGGAAGAGACGCCAAACCCGTACGGACAGCACTCGCATTCCTTCTGGCCGACCCCGTACCAATGGGTACGACCTGAGTACTAACTGAAGCTAGAGAAACGTGTTATAACCAAAAATACAGCAATCCTGTTACTTCCCATCCGTTTTATTCATGAAACTTCTTTGAACTAAATTGTGTAGTTGCAATTATTTGTTCATTTGCAAACTTGCTTTACTATAGCGACTTCAGATGACGTCCTCAATCTCCACTCAAGCTCCCCACCACGTTCAAGGCACTTTTCGCCTGGTGCAAGTTGCACCATCGACGACGCGGGTGGGGAGGCTTGATGAGGCGGCCACCCGGTATTTGAGGCCTTGGGGCCTTATGTCAAACAACCCACCGGGAGTCAATCAAGCGGCTGCTCAACACAGTACCGCAAGAACGCATCACCAAGGATCGTCTCACCAAAGCGGCACTGCAAGGCGACGACGCCGGTGAGGAAGAGTGGGTCCTACCAAGTGGTATCGCGGCCGTCCGACCTACCAGATGCGCACTATACTAGATGACGTATGCGTCAACGGGAAAACCATGTTCCTGACCGCGTGGGAGCCCACACTGGAACCCGCAGAAAACCTGCCGACAGGAGAAATTAATAAAAACAGGCAGCGCAAACGACGCAAGGTTGAAAATGCTTATATCGAGGCAGAAGCAGAGGAACAGTAATGGATTCAAACCAGCAGCAAAAGTTATATTACACTGATAAACAACATCTAATACAAAGCCGCATTACATATTCCCCCGTGCGAGTAATGCACGCATACCAAGTTAATACCTAAACCATCAGCTGGAGCAGTACAGGGGACAAACAATTCAACATGCTCCGCACGGACTGGGGAATCAACTGACAAGAATACATCGCCTACGCACGACGGCGCCGCGTTGCTACCACGCGAGGCCAGACACGCCGCGTCTGTTGTGTTCGAAGTGGACGACGCCTTGCTGCCACGCGGGGCCAGGCACGCGGCGTCCGTTGTTTACAAACTGGACGCCGCCTTTCTGCCACAGGCACTCCGCGCCTGTTGTCCGTCGTGAGGCGACGCGTCCGTTGTGTCCGTCATCGACGCCGCCTTGCTGCCACGCGGAGCCAGGCACGCTGCGCTGCTTGGTCGGTGTCTTGTAAGGAAGGCTGGAAAATGAGGAAGGATAAAAGCCGTGGAATGGTCGCGGCGGACCGCGGTATGAATGGTCCTCGTCCTCTCGTTGGGCCGGCCGCGTCCAGCATTCTTATCTGTGTGCCACCACTCAATTATGGGTGGCGACAGCATTTTAGCGTGTGATTATCCTATTTTGTCCTTGAACGCGAAGGGCCGGAAAATTGATTTTACTACGGTTCTAAATCCGCAAAAAGGTGATCATCGTCCTGTCCCGTAGTATCATGAGTGCATATCATTGGTCCATGTAAAAATTAATGGCTCGTAGAACAGATGGATTGAAGTGCCGCGGATTCGGTCCGTCTCTATTATTTTTAAAAATTCAATATCGGTTCCCTTTGTCGCTTTCATGTCAAGCCACTCATTCTTGGATTTCGCAACTGGGGAGACAAACGATGGCGTTTTACATGTATTTCAACGCAATCTGACCTCTACTTCGCAAGGAGAAGTGGACATGGAAGCCAGCCACGAGATTCACATTCAGTAAGTTTGATCTTGCCGTACACCTCCTCTACTACATTAACTAATGCTTGTGGGCGTACTTATTGCCTTACTTCAGCTCAAACTACGTGAAACCCGGGCCCAGTGTCATGACTGGACAGCAAGACGTAGACTACTTCAACGGGGAAGACGAGCTGTTGTACTGACAAGGAGCTCTGCTCGCGGCTCAACATCTCGAATGTTTTGGTCCGCTCGCAAACACACGCGAGTACGTATCAACAAAACAGTGTATTTTGTTATTTACGAGCTAGCCAATTTGCTTGTATTTCTTCTTAGTTCAAAGTACGACGGCAGTCGAAGCTGCGACCCGACCCAAACGACTGGCGAACACCCCACCCAATGAGAAGACCACTGAATCGCCGCCCAAAACGCGCGGCTGCGCCGTCGATAAAAACGAAAGCACCAGCTACAAAGCCACCTAAGAAACCCACTAAAAACAGCTTGCAGAAGCAGCGAGGACAAAACGGCGTGAACTTGCTGCATTTGACAAAGTTTGGGGTCAACAAAACCGTACCGGTGAGTGATATGGTGATGGCGGCTAATTCGCAGTAGAATGTTGTTTCTCACGCTGAAGTTTTGCTGTGATAGCCGTCGACGGACAAGCCGCGAAGTCACCTCAAGTCACGCCGGCGACAGCCCCACCCTCGGTGTGAATCCCATACCGAATGGTATGAAATTTTGCTGGTATGCTGACACGTTGTGCATATGAATCGTTTGCTGACTTGATTGTTTGTTATCGCAAGGAAATGTTGACATTGACACCACCACGTCTGCGAATGCTGACACGTCAAGTTTACCAAGTGGGAGTAATGCTGACACGGACACTACTTCTGCGAAAGCTGTCGAGTCGAGATAACGACGGTGGCTAATGCTGATATGGCCACCGCTCGCGCTACTGCGAATGCTGACACGTCACGTTTACTAAGTGAGAGTAATGCTGACACGGACACCATTTCTGCGAATGCTGACGAGTCGAGCATAACGGCGGTGGCTAAACCTGATATGGTCACCACCCCCGCTGATGAAGCCTTGGGCCAGTCAAACCTTATCAAAGAGAGTGTAAGTGAAGCATCGGATGTTGGTTCTGAAGATGAAGCCTATGAGCCCGGCAACGACGATGATAGCGAGGAGGACAAGTCGGGCGTGATCATCGAGGAGGAGGAGGAGAAAGCTGCGATTGATGAAGAAGAAAAATATGAAGAAGCGCACTCGAACCCCGTTGACGATTCGTGACATCTGCTCTAGATGCAGGTGGCTCCTTGCCGCTTTGCTTCGACTTTGTCGGCAATGACGACCTCAACATTGTCGATGGGAATGGTGACACCTGCTTAGAGACGGATGATGAAGGTCAAAATGATCCAGCGGAGTCAGCCGGCGCTGAAGAGGACACGGACAGTGACGTCGCCGAGACTGAGAACTCAGAGAATGACAGTCTTCGACGAGAGTTGAGTCGTGTTTCAAAGCTGATGGACGAATCTGAGCGGGAGCATGTGCACATAAGTGTTCAAGGTGTTTTTATCTTTTTTGTTAAGATGACATGAACAGCAACTGTGATATGATGTTGTCAGCGTCATCAGATGTCTACAATGACGACCAGCTCGATAAGGTGAAGGCGGACGGCTGGGATGTGTTGCCAGACAACGTGGCCGCTACAATTGTGGACGACCCAGCGGGTGACAGATGCATGATGGATACTGAGGGCCATCGCAAAATATTATGGAAGCATCGAAGACACCACTCCAGTAGTTATACTATTTCTTGCCGAAGACCTTTTGGCGTCAAGTGGTAAGTCAAACCAACCTATACAGGAAGCAGACGGTGGAAACAAGACTTAAGAAAGCAGAGAAGGAGGAAAGCAGTGCCACGCATCGAACACATCGTACTAGAGCTACATTACTCAGAAACCTTGAGAAATTCCAAAGGGTTTCACCCCATGAAGTTGTGCAATGGATTTGATTGATGCTCGCTCCCATGTAAGAGAATGGATCTACATTGGTCTACTCAAGCGGTTGGGGTGCTTCCAACTGAAACCTTCAACAAAAGTCATGACACGCGACCGCTTTCGGGATATCTCGCGGTTCATCCACTTTACGGATAACACCGACTCTGGTGCCACAGCAGACTGATCCTGGAAGATACGATCCTTTTGTCAATGCATGAGAAGAGCTCCAAAGAAGGCGATGTGCTTGGATGCCGTGTTGCTATCGACGAAGGTGTTCTTCCATCTCACAACCGTCGGAACCCTACAAGAATATTCATGAAAGTCAAGCCGCACAGATGGGGTTCTAAATGCGTCATGACTTGCTGCGCGGAAATGGGATACTGCAAGATGTACGTACATTGACTGGGGGCTCTTAAATGCGTTATCTTATGCTGTCATGTACTGACACAAATTCATGTCATTTAGAGTGGAATTGGACATTGGGAGATCTGGGGACGCTGAAGGTTCCCAATCGATGGCCACTTGCTGCTGTGATGCGCAACATCGCATGCGTGTTTCGAGTTCTTCCCTACGAAGGCCGCCGGCTTATTATCGGTGATCGATACTACACTTCAATACTATTGGCGCAGCAATTGAGGACAATGGACTTCAATTATGTGGGCACTATGCAGACAGATCGCAAATGATGGTACCAGGAGCTGACCTACCCGAAGAAAGCGCCCTGCAAGGACGCCACGGGGTTCGTTCAAGATCGCTGTTGCAAAATCGAACCCCGAGCTGGTTGGGTTGAAGTGGGCGGACAATACAATTGTCTACTTTCTGGCGTCGCAAGTAATTGCTGAGCCAACGAGTAAGAGGAAGGGATGAGCGAGAAACGTGCCTTGCCCGGGACTCGTTGCGGAATATCAACTCTACATGGGAGGCGTCGACCGGCATGACCAACCGCGGCTTCAAGCATATTCGATGCAGATGTCTATAAGGTATGGATGTTATGCTGACAGGGAGGGTTTTGAATTGCAACTTATGCTGTACTGTTCAACAGATTCAACAAGTACTACAAAGGCATCTTTCCATGTCTTGTAGATATGACCGTGGTAAACGCATACATTGTGTTGAAGCACTTGTGGGAGAAGAAGACAAGAAATAATTCTCACTTTGAATTTCTAGCAAGTCTGCAGAAAGAACTCATCAACCAGACAGAGGATTGTTTCATGAAGACAAGAGCGTCGTCTGGTGGTCAGGATGTGACAGAGAGGCCAAGCGTCGTGCAGGGCGAGCACGATATCACATAGACGACGAATTTTCGCATGGACAGCGGTGTTCAACGGATACGTCAGAGACAATGCAAGGTGTGATCCGTCTACTAGCCAGAGGGTAAGAAGAGAGGGGGAACGTCCATCTACTACTGTGTTTCGTGCTCTCAAGGCAAGAAAGGTCTCGTTACGCTGCACAACAAGTTGCGCGGTCACGCGAGGAATGAAGGCCTAACATTTTTCCAGATTTGGCCCATGGCCTGGCAGAACGGAGGGTTCGCGCCGAATGCCAGCCATATTCGCGACAGAGAACGGGTAGCAGAGTAGGGAAGGCGCATCTAACCTTTGGTAATTGCATCTCCGTTCGTATTTCCTTCGAGTGATCTGCGTTGGTGTGTTGGCCTTGGTGTTGGTCGCACAAAGGAATCAGCTCGATTCCCTTCTAGCTGTTCTCGATATGATGGGATGCACTGTATACCGACTGCTTGCATGCTCTCTGTCCTTGCCCTTCACGAATTCTTAAAATTCAGAATTGCTGGAACTGGTTGTGATTGGCTTAAATGAACATGTCACACTACAAGCTGTTTTTAAGCTCTATCGGTAAATACCAGTATACCGATGCACTTTTTGACATGAAAATACGTGCCAAGAGCTCGCGGTTTGTATGGTGTGCTGGCCTTCGCGGGATGATTCGTGTCAGTGGCAAACAACCAAATTGAGTGGCGGAGAGCACCTATCCACCGCAGCGAAAACCTCTTCGGAGAGGGTCTACGACGCAGTTGTATTATAGATTTCGCCATCCCCGGGCGACCATGCACTAATCTCTTCATCTATTGACCACAACGTGCATCTTACAACTTGCCCGGAAAGCGTTAATACCGATATCATGCGATTGATCCGAGATAGCGTAGCACAGCTCAAAGGGTAACCTTCCATCGACAGTAGTTCGCCTTTATGTCTTGGAACTGGATAAAGGCACCAAACCAAAACAGCTGGTCAGCTGTATTTACTTATTGAAGAATATAAAACGCATCTATACTTTTCAAAATTATGGTTGTCACCCCTTCGACTGGGGTACATCCATCCCCGTGTTTAGTGGAGGCCGGTCATTAACATTCCAGGCCCCAGACGACTCCAAGATGGCAGCCGGTAGTAATGACAGCACGGCATCGGACTCAGAACTGGGAGACAGCAGGGACTCGGCGGCAGGAATCACTGCCCCAGCGGTGGAGAGGTGGTACGATTCTTGGGACGAGTTCGAGCTGTATTTAGAAGCCTATCAGCAACAAACACCAGATTTTTCGCCTTCGCTCATCGACCTCAGTCTCGCAACGAAACACGCAAATCAGCCAGCTCGGGGTAGTGCCGGGGAGCACTCGCTCATCCCCGATGAGTTCGAGAAGTACTATAAGCGGTATGTGTGTACGCATGGATGGCGTCGTAGGAGTCGGGGTAAAGGATTCCGCAAGACATTCTTTTCGAAGTCAACACAATAGCAGCGCGTGGTGAGGCATCGGTATGTGTACGAGAGGAAAAGCTTCCTGCAGACACGAGGCTGCCCAGTCAAGTGCCTGTAGCTACTCAGTTGGTGCCTGTTGACACTCTGTCATTGTCAACAGCTACCAAAATCGTGCCTGAAGTCACCACGCCGCCACCAGATTCTGAGACTATCATGAAGACCCGCGACGTATATACCAAGACGTCTACAGCAGCCAAGCGTCCAGCGGAAACAGAAATCGAATCTGCTTCAGACACGGATGTGGCGTCGTTACCTGATGAAGGAACGAAAAGAACAGCAGGCTTCTTCATCACAAAAGTGTCAAGAGCAAAGGGCGCCCTAAAGTTCGCAAGTATCAAAAACGTGAAGAGAAGAAACAGTGAATGTATACTTCGAAGGCAGAAGCAGGAAGGTTGGTGCAAGGTACCTTAACACCAATGCCAAACCTGGCTACGATTCGGAGTTTGCTGGGCTCGCCGTGGTCGTACGAGTCAGCTCATGAGACGCTGATGTGTTTTCCAGTCAGGGATGTTGGCACGCACAAGAAAGCATTCGTTAAAGTGGTCGACCCCAATGAGTGCGCCAGTGACATCAGATTTACGTTCCCGCGTGTGTTTGTCTTGAAGTATCCGTAAAGCGCAAGAACCAAATCGCAACCAGAACAACGATGGCGACAATTTTGGAGTTCGCGTCGCGAAGTTTGCCACTTATCGCGAGTATGATATTAAGATCATGCATGAGTATCACTTAGCAATGGATACGCTAGCCACGGTGAGCGACACAATCGCATGGATGGAAGCTTCGTCATTTAATCGGCTCCGTGTGCGAAGCATCATGAACGAATTTGTTTCGACACCACCCAGAGATCTTTCCTCAATTGTGCGGCGTTTTCACACGCGCAACACTCTTCGGTAGGGTTAACAACACGGCACTGCTCAGGTTTCGTGTTAGTGAATGGCTGGATGATGATACAATGATGCATGCAATGGACTACGTACGTAGTAGCCATGCCAAGGTAGGTGTCATCAATTCCAACTTTGCAGGAATCTCGAATCAATCCACCAAGCTCGAAATCATTGCGAGCTCCAATCCATTCGGCGAAGAGAAAGAATTTGTGCTTCTGTCGATTCATCTTGAAGACCTGCATTGGTGTGGAGTTGTCTTCAATTTGAAGACGAAGGTGATCACGATATTTGACCCACAGCAGACCGAAACGCACTACCAACTATGTGAAGAAATTCTATCCGATCTATTTGAGAATATGGTGGCGACGATGGTGGTTAAGAGAGACGAAACACTACGTTAGCGCGACATTTCAAGCTGCGGGCTGTTCGTCCTTATTTTCTTCGAGTGCGCTGTACAGTCTGAGCCTCTCCATATATTCGAGAGACCAGCAGAAAATATGATTCGATATTGTCGGGTGAGATATTTGCTGCATTGTG
Organism: Phytophthora hibernalis; assembly: GCA_012656075.1. NCBI lineage: Eukaryota > Oomycota > Peronosporomycetes > Peronosporales > Peronosporaceae > Phytophthora > Phytophthora hibernalis. The sequence continues at coordinate 1,275,997 of JAAKBF010000151.1, read as the reverse complement.
CACTGCTGGCGATAAACGGCGGGTCCACTCTGGTCCACTCCGATTAGATTTTTTTCGTTGTGCAGAACACTTGCACCAAATGTATTGCATTGTGGTTTCCACCCGACTTGAAGAAGTAGAAGCTAGATGTAGCTATTAGTGAACTAGAACTTCTTTTCATTTCAAGTACATGTTGCCATTTCCACCTAGAATCCATTTAAGTCAATGGAAGTCACCGCCAAACGCTTGCCCCCGACCTTCGACGACCCCGAGTTTGCGAGCACGTAATCGTGTGTTCACTCGCTTGGCAGGATTCTGTGTCGATGATCCTGCGGCTGTTGACAGCATACTCACAAACACGGTCTGCGACGGCAGCACTTGGAACAGGTTACACAGCAGACTGAAGATGTACCCCTCTGCTGAACTCTGTTCTCGTGTTGCCACAACCTTCGGATAACAAAACAATCTAACTACATTCTAGAAACATGACACTGGAGACACTAGCCAAACCCAGCCAAAATCAAGAACGCAAAAAAATCGCCAGCCCAAGCAACTGATATGCGTACCTGCCCAGTTTAAGAAGCCTGAAAAAAAGAACACGATCGATCTAGCGTCCGCCAGCACCATTTGCGACATAGCGTAGAAGGCGAACCCCATGCACGTGAAGCCCGCAATTCAACAGTACAACAGCATCTTACGGTATTCGTGCGGCACGTCGAGACTGCCCCCAACACCTTCACGACAACCTACGTTAGCCAAAACAATATCAATCGCGCACCACTAAGACGTCAAACCCATTGGCCCGACTACCAACTCAGTAAATTCCAATTGCGTTATAAACGTACGTAGTTGCACCCGAGCACGCCGATCGAGCACCAGAACGTGACCTCCATAGACGAGAAGGTGAATGCGATGTGCTTGACGAACGTGGACATGAAGCTGAAGCACAGCGACGCCAGCTTCACGCACGCGATACCCACCAGAGCGTGATGACTGGGCTCAGCGTGGCTCAGTGTCCGTCTTGGCGATCGCCAGGTCCGTAAACGACGTGGACAGCAGCGGCGCCGCTTCTTCTTACACTTATTGACCGGCGGCGTGTTGATGAATGAGCCTGGTCTCAACAAGATTTTCGACACTTGCCCTCATTTGTAGAGACTTTCCATCGTAATCTATCCAGTTATATAACTGTTTGTAGGCGTGTTTGATACCACCAGGCACGTGAATCACCGAAGTGCCTTCAGGCGCCTTGGTTTGGTACCTGTTACGCTCGTTTAAGTACGACTCGTTTGCTGCCTCTATCATCGATCTTATGTCTTTCAAGCCTGGATTCTTGCGTTCGCGAGCTTCTTTTCGCTCCCCGCGGTTACTATGCACCACCTTCATTTTGAGTAGTGCGCTTGTGAATATGGACGCGCACTTCGCAGACACTACCTTCCTTCATCGGCAGTCAGTCCTTGCCCTTTCTGAGCTCCCACTGGTTCATTACTGAAACACAACCACTTCACACCAGAGGTCGCAAACGCAAATTTATGGACTACCCACCCAGCCCTACAATCCAAACCGGGTACCCATACCCGACAATCTGTCATGGCCAGTTCGGGTGCCCGTACCCACCCATCAGTGGATCTGCATTTTCAACGACAGAAAGAAATTCACGTATTTTAGGCAAGAGTGAATTCGAATTCACGTACTTCCGTCTACAACAACACCCATGCCTGTTTTACTACCGGAAGGTTTCAACTACCGGTAGCATTTACGGATATAATTTCTATTCATGGCTTCGGCCAGGCTTGATCGGGTTACCCACACCCACCCACCGCCAAAATATAACCAACTCGGTACCCATACCCACCCATGATACACATGGGTACGGGTGGGTACATGTATTAACTTACTTTGGGCACCCATTTGCGAGCTCTGCTTCTTACCACTCCGCCTGCATGTGCTACATCCTCACACGCTTGGTCGCAGCTGTCCAATCGGCAGCACCTTCATCATCGTTCTGAAGCACTCGAACGGGGTTGAAGCGAGACCCTTTGTCATGATGTCGACCACGATGTCGTTTGTTCCGAAAATGCTGACTTGTAGCAGCTTGCGCTCGACTTGTTCTTCGTAATGTATTAATTGATTTCAATGTGCTTTGTTCTGCTGTGTTTGCAAGTTTCTTCGCCATAAAAACGGATGTCGTGTTGTCTCCAAGCAGAAACGACATGTAGTACGGCCATCGCGGCTCGTAACACAGCTGTAGCAGCTACAGCAGATCCTTGATGCCTTTGGCCATCATGATGTACTCCACTTCCGTGGTGTTCTGTGCTACGATACCTTGCCTCCCAGAGGAGCACATGATGATGTTCCTGTCGATATGCATTAAAAAGCCACTGATACTCTTGCGATCGCTCACCTGATTCGCAAAGTCTGCGTCCGTGTAAAGGACCAGATCGACCTTCTCCGAGCAGATATCCACGCCCAAGTCGCAATGCACTGTTGCCTTCATGTAGGGTAGTCCATGGCGATCCATTCAGTAGTGCGTGCAATCGAAGCACGCGATATACGTACTCAGCCGTCGCACAGCATGCGCAAGATCCGGCCTCGTGCCCGACACCAGAAAACCCAGTGACCCAATGGGTTCACGGGACGGAACTGGTGGCGCATCAGACTTTGGTTCGCGCACGTGCAGTGTACCAGACGTCTCCGGGATCTGGACACATCGGCAAAACGCCATATCAAAATTCACCTTGATATATTGTCACTGTACTGTGTAACATTTGTGCAAAAGGACACCCCAAAATTGCATAGAAACATAAATAAACTCGAGTGAACCCACGGTCATTTTTTGCATGTATGCGAAATGCAAAGCTTTATTCTGGTGCATTACTGCTCTCCCGCTGTCTCGTAGATGACGTTCACGACAATGTCGTCGGAGTCTCGAACGGTCTTGTCAATCACTTGGAGCTTCTCTAGTCGCTCTACAATATCGTTCTCAGGGTAAATCAGCGCAATGCGTCTTGTTTTGAGTGGGCATACCCACTAACAATTACCTGTTTGCGGAGCTCCTAGTATTGACCCAACTTATAGCGCCTGAACTCGTAGGCGGACAAAGCTGGAACTTTGAGCTCTTGTCATCCGTGTTATAAACACGCAGTTGCCCGGACAGATGTTGCACCCAGCACTTTCTTAGTCGCTTCTTGAGGTGGCGCAACAACGAAATGTCCGCAGGCTGGCACACAGACGTCAAGCCTGGTGGCACTTTCACCAATTGCACATTGACTAGCTCGGCGTGCTGTAGAACTTCTGCAGTTCAGGGGTCTGAAAAATCCGTAAAGGAGAATGCGTCCTAGTAGCTGTCCTAGCGTGTCCTATTGTCCTCACATATTCCGGTAAATTACTTGCAGGTCGGGTTGCTTCCCGGGTCTGCTGTAGGACAATTCGGTGTCCTTAAGGACAAAGTGAGCTGAATCACCATAGTTCTAATAGGACGCACTGAAACGGGCAAATGACAGAATCCGTGGTTATCGGATTTTTATGTGCCAACTGACGATTTTAGTTTCAGGAGCCGTGGTGAACAAATCCATAATGCCAACAGGCGAACTTAATGACAAAAGACGTGGTCGTACGCGAAGTACTGTACGTCTACACAACCACGTACGGTTACTTGTACGTACGAGCTTCAGGTCGTTCGTATCGTTCTCATGCAGTCGTTCAGCTCCTCCAATCGAGCCTTTCATAGTTACATTTCTTCTGGAAGCGACACTACCAACCAATTCGTACAGCCCACACGCCATGGAGCGTGATGGCGCCGCTGACATAGACGCCGACGCAACTTTGACGTCCATTGAAACAAGCATCACCAGCGCGCCACAAGGGCCCTCCATCACTGTTGGTGATGAGTTCAAAAACGGGTCGGAGGCTGTTGCGGCAGTGAGAGACTTTGTCCTTTGGCATCGGAAATCTGTGCGTGTTATTGTGAGCTCCGGCAGACATAAACGAATCGTTTGTACGTCTGTAAACTGCAGGTTCTACGTGAACATGTTTCGGCGCCAGAGACGCACTGATGAGAAGACCTGGGCCATCCCTTCGTTTCATCTCTCTCACATGAACTGTGCTGCCTTTCCGAGACTAACTCGTCGTCAAGTAAGAGAACTAGCTACTGTTTCTAGTGCCATACGGGCTTCTAGGGCAGTGTCTGCTGGCGCACTCATCTCCCAAGTGCAAGATCGGTATAACCTTTCGCTCGGGAGGAAAAGGCGAAATCTGTACCGTGCACGAGAATATATTACCGAAGAGTCTTCTTCTATGGTTCGGCATGCCATTGGCAAGCTACCATCACTTCTGGGGGTCTTGATCGAATCCGGGGTGCTCCACCACGACGACAGAGCGTGACCCCACTGGTCGTTTCCTACGAGCTGCCGTAGTGATGGGGGTATTTGGTGCTGCCTCCTGTGCTCGCCAGCGTATAATGGGGATCGACTGTGCGCATAGCAAGTGTCGGACGTACGATGGCGTATTGGTTGACCGCGATGTAAATCTGCAAACTGCAATCATTGCTTTTGAGTTGATACGAAGCGAGGACGGAGTAAGTTACGACTGGTTCTTGAGGCGTGTGATCGCTGCTGGTGTTGACGTGGCCGGCATTCCTATGTTTTGCGATCGGGGTATAGCACTACTGTCCGTAGCCGACCGCTTCGGTTGTGCCTTCGGTACTGTAAAATTCATATCATGCGTAACATTGCACATGAGTTCGGCAAGATGAACAGTGAACTCCGCCAACCAAGTGCTGGCGTACCTACAGACACGGTGGAGAAGTATAATAGTTTGCTCGCTGTTATCGAGCTGTAAAGAGGTCAAGATGTTCGAGACTACATTGCAAGCATCCCGCCCGTGCTATGGTGTTTACATGCAAACATTGGTGTGTGCTTTTTCTTTGGGTGGAGGTCATCAAACTTCGTGGAGAATGTCTGCGGAACGCAATAAGTTGCGGGAATCCGTAGGATGCACCCGTTCGCCTACTTCAAGACCATGTGCGGAAAGATGGTGGACGCTGTATACATGCGGGCTCAGAATGCGGCCCAATGAGAGTCGCAAAATCGAATGATAAGGCCATCCGCCTCGAAGACGTTTGAGCGCGATCTAGTTCGTTTAAGGGTGTACACAGTGCAGAACTCCTCCAGGAAATAGCCTCCGTTTATGATGCCAGCGTGGTGCCTGTTATACGTCGGCAAGTAACACTACTGTACGTGCTGCTTTCCTGACCAGCACCTTATCCCTTGTCGACATATTGCTGTTGTGGTACGCGATCAAGGACAACCTGAGGCTGTGTCCAGGATGTTTGGTGACTGCTACAAGGTGGAGAATTATTGCAGTGCATTTGGTGGTGCTCAGATACTCATTCCCGTTGGCAACGGGATTATACACGATGAATCGTTGCAGTCAGCTCTCGTGACCAGGAAACGCGGCCGTCCTCAGAACCGTCGATTCCCTAGCACTGGTGAACTACAGGCGGGTAAGTATGCGCTCTATTCGTGTGGAATATGTCGTCAGAGAGGTCACAACAGGTGAACCTGCTCAGAAATGTAGTAGTGCTGCAATGTGCGTCGATGAAGCTAGACTTAATGAATGCTTCGGGCGTTATGAACTAGGGACCATGTCGATAGATGACTACTCAATACATGTTTGCTTTAAACACAGTGTCATAACGTGCACACTTAGCGAATTTGTGTGTCAGGAAACGTGGTTGGCAAATCGACCACGCCTATCACCACGCTTTCTGTATTTAAGTTGAAATCACCACAGATTCTGTCATTTGCCCCACTGAAACGTGCTTCTGGTGTCTGTCCTATTCGGACACGCTGTGTACAGTGATTAAACTGTCCACTTAGGACACTTACTCTAATAGTACTGATAATGTCCTATTAGGACAAGCCTAAGCTCAATATGGTATATGCCTACTGTCCTAATAGGACAATTCGGAGCAGCAACCAACAACACAAGTACGTATAGTATACGCATCAACTAGAAAACTCTAAAATCATTCAAACACGGGAATTACAAGGTCACCTCCGCTTCAAAGACGTCGTAGACTGCCGGTACGACGGGTTTCGCTGGCGGCGCATGATGAGGTGCAGTCTGACGCAGGTGCATGATGTTGTCGATCAGCTGCAGGTAATGCGCAGCCTCTTGTTTACATCCTTCAATAAAGTCAAGCAGGCTAGGATGTGTGCCCGCTCGCGACGCGAAGTCGCGATTGTACTTCTCCAGCGGATTGTATGTCCGGATGACAATGTCAACACCACACCGCATCATTTCCTAGACATTCCAGGTCGCGGCGTCAAACGTCTCCACCCAAGTCTTTAGGAAATACTTCCAAAACGCATTCCACTTGGTTTTTGGGCCAGTCTCATCAATCACACTTTGCACATACCTTGCTCCCTGCAATGTAGCCATCGGTAAAAAAAGAAAATAATTGTTCAAATTTAGAATTTGCGCAAAAAGGAATAATATGTACCTTTCCCGCAAATTTGTCAGCAGGGATGATGGCCAGAGTGTCGAGCTTCTAGATTTGGTCAATTGGAATGCGGAGATCCACCATCTTGCGACGCAGTGCCTGCTTCCAGTGAAACAGGCACCCAACAAGATTGGCACGGGGAAATTGCTCCAGACAGCGTTGATGAGAGCAAGCTCAAAGCCACAGGTGACATTTTCGGGCTCCAACTGCCTGTCACTCAAGATTATCCGCTCGTTCAATACTCGCCAGTACGTGTCCTGAGACTTGCCTTGAACCATAACGCAGCCAACGGATATATAAAGGTTGGCAGCAGGCTCGAAGGCCATCACTATGAGGCCCTGGCTAAATGGCTTGGGCACCACCAAAACGGTTCCGTCAACGAAGAACGTAATTTTGGGGTACCGTAGTACACGGGCCAAATCATGGTGAGCAAGCCCAATCATGCGCTGGATTCCGTTGGTCGATGGTGTAGGGTGGACCACACTGAACGGCAGGAAAGACCGCGGATCTTTGACGCTAACACAGTGGGTTGGGTCGGTGAGAATGGCTTCAAACACATCTCCACCAGTGCATTCGTTTGCGGGCGTGCTTCATAATGGAGACGGCCGGCCCACAGGGAATTATCGCCAGGACCGTTTCGCTGTCGCCAGCGTGATGGCGCTTCATGTCGTCGTAACCCTCTTGCCAGAGGAGAGGGGTAGTATTGACATGTCGGTGATACAGCGACGCTGCAGCTCGAGACGCATTTTCGTGCGCACGTCGACCACGCCGCCAGACTTATATATTTCGCACGTGTGCACGCCTTTATCCAAATCCATGCTGAGCTATATAATTGTACGCAACCTTATCACGGATTTTTGAGGGTACCGTTTTCATAACGTAAAACGGATCGTACTGCGTGTCGGTGGAGTCCCCAAGAACCATGGCGGTAAAGCGCTCTTTGTCTTTTCCGCCGCAACGAACCCAGATTGTTTGCTGCCCTTTTTGTTGACTGTTTGCTAGGGCAAGTATTCAAAGCAAATCCTACTTTTGATCCGCGTTGTAAACTTTATCAACCCCAAGCTTCATCTTGGTCTGTTTAACTTTGCGCCAAAATATCGGCCTTCTTGTTCCATTGCCACAGGAGGTTTCTTCCCTTGGCGTGTCTTTGCGCGAAGAGAAAGCACATGACGCGAAAGAATCCCTATTGCCAGCTCCAGCTTCCCAAAGAATTCCATCGGGTACGCCTTCCTCGCTAGCAATTTCCTGGGCTTGCAACTGCAGCATCAGTCCTGACATCGGGCCACCTTCTCCGCGTAAGGAATTCACCCATTCTACTAACCCTCTTCCCATGTGGAAGATATGGTGGTGCCTGTGCCTCGCTTACGGTCTGATTTCAGACTCACGGTTAAAGCAGATGCTGACATTTCCGTGATGTGTGCCCTATCTCATACCCACTCTTGAATTCTCTTGCGCTTGGTTTCACGTTTTGTCGAGGTCAAATGGCTGTCAAACTTATCGAGTGTAGATGGCATGGCATTGTCCTAAACATAGTTTATTACACCCAACTTCTTTGAATAGGGCTCGCACTCGCGTTTGTAGGTGTTAGCTTTTCGGCCCGCGCCACTTGGTGCTCGTATTCGACCTCGCGTCATCATGAAGATTCTTGGTGGAAGGATACCAACTGCAAATCGTACGGCGTGCCTTGCTTGCTTGATGTCCACAGCGCTTTTGTTCTATATATATCCAGCATATGATATGTGCTGGGGTGAGTAAAATCAGATCAGTCCGTTTCCACAAATGCTCAACTGTGGTTATTTTCTTTTGGATACATTGCTCTGATTGGCTAGTTCGACTGTCTGGATGTATAAAATGTCCTTATGCACAAATGTTAAAAAAGGATGTACAGTAAATACATGATGCGATTTGCTTGCTTGTCAATAATTACTTCAATCCAACAAATACTTGACTTGACCGAGTCTACGTCAACTGAAAATCTTCTAGCATTTCTTTGGCCTCATGATTGCACAAGTTCAGCGGTCCGATGATAAGCAGGTCGTCGACGTACACGGTGACATACATGGTTATCTCTCTTTCCACGTTTTGGGCGTAGAGACTGCGATCCTTCTCAATGCGGACGAGTTGCATGTTCTCCGGCTTAGTGTGTAGCGCCTGGTTTCAGACGCAAATGACCCGTTTGAAGCCGTAAAGAATCTCGAGCTGGTAGGTGGCACACATATGCCTTCCTAGCGTCTGGCATTCCATCAGGTTGCTCCAAGGCGATAGTCTCAAAAGCGGTCCATGCAAAACGCTGTTTTCACATCGTACTGCAGGACGATCCATACCGCTGTAGCCCGTGGTAGATCGCATCTCGGATCGTGTAACAGACTTGAAGCGGCTTGACAAGGAAGTGGTGTCCGACGACGGTCCTGGAGCTGGCGGGTGACGGTGTTGCAGGAGAGGCAGCTGCTGTCGAAATAAAATAGAGAAGTGATTGAAATTGAGCCGTTTACTTTACGGATGCCCTGGCGGCCAACTAGTGTCCTATTCTAAAGTTTAGCATTCTCTAATCCCAGTTGCTTTTTGTTCTACCAATAAACTTGTCTAAAACCTCCGCATAATTGTAGTTCATTCAAAATTCCACATACCTTACTGGATACTAACAGATCTATATCATTTTCGTCCAATCCAGTTAATGATTATGGGACAGTCTAGATCGTCTTGAATGTCTTGAATGTCTTAATCCACAACCTTATTTGTAGACATGCTGATTATGTGGCGTTTCAGATCCTTGATTTTATTTGGTATGTTTTTGACGGACGATTTATTGGTAGACGTACCAAATAAATTATGTTCTCTGTCCGCATGTATATTCGATCTGCGTTCACAGCTGCAGCGCTTGTGCCGGACGAAACACCAAAACTTTATACAACTTAATATCGGCCCCACACACGTGCACATTTTCCTGGGCACTACGAACGACGCCACGAGTGCACGGCACAACCCCCGTTTTTTCTACGTCAGACCCACAACCACCACAGCACATCCCATTCACACCCAACCACTTTGTTCATTTAACCCCGCTGATGCCGACTCCACGTTCTCGCAATCGCCAAACAGTGAGAACGGCTTCGACGCCAGGAACACGGTGGACGTAGCCCCCAGGTTGGCCAAATCAAAGGATCGCTTTCACGTTTTGCGCCGGGCCTTTTTAAAAACAGCGCAATTTAGCCACGAAAAAAGAATTATGCCTTTGGCGTACCAAATGATTTTATCTCTATTAAAAATTTAAAACCCGATAAAGCAACGTTAGACACCTTACGGTGTGTTTAGGCTTCCTAGATATCGTTAGGGCTCTCAGAGCCATACTGATATGTTCACGCTTGGTAAAAACATATGCGTTGCTGTACCATTCATCAGAGCACAAAATCCAGACACCTGGTATATTTTTACCGCTTCAAAGAGAGAAAGCAACATTAATACTGGATATTCTTTGTTATGGGATACACCCCACCGGAGGAGATACTACGCCGCTCCGTTTATGCACACAAAGACGACCTTGACTCAAACACATCATCACTTTAGTAATATTACTAAGATGACCATATTTGCTCATCGTCTTCTTTGTCTTCTTTGGCATCTTTATCTACTCCATCCTCTTCATCAACTTCAGCCTCTTGATCTTCGTCTTCCTCGCACTCATCAAAGTCTCTGTCGGGTCTGATTTCTCCGACGTCCTTGTCGATGGAGCCCAAATCCGTCAACGCACGCACTAAATCAGTAGCAAGGTCGGGCTCAGGAAAAACGTCTAAGCCGCACTTACGATACCCTGCCTGAAATGATGGAAGATGGCATATCTTGCCACGCAGTACTGACCCAGTTGCAAATTGTGGCTCGTGTAAGTGGTTTCAGCCTAAATTTGATCGTAGTGTCTCGCGTCAAAAGCTGCTCGCGCAAATTCTCCACCCAGAGCGTACGTAATCAATATTTCAAGGAACCGTTCCATGTTGCATCAGCCGGCTGGCGCCCCTGGAGGAACTTTCAACAGTTCCACCTTGAGCTTTTTAGCACATTTGATGACTTCTTCGGACCAATGACCTGAGAAGTCATCCCGAAGCAGCAGCACGGACGCGTTCATATATCCTCTTTACCCAAAATTAAACCGTAAAACTCTGTAGAAAGATATGAGTTCCACCAACCTACACCACAACATTAGATACTAATATAACATCTAAAATAAATTCTGCAATATATTTCGTATTCCCGTGGACTTGGACGTCATTGCTTTGCCGCGCAGGTCCCATTTCTTTCCACACCGTCACACCAAACCCATGGCGAAGTCGTGTGTTATCATCACGCCTCTCAGGGATTGTTGAGGGTTTGGACTTGAATATCATGAAAGGGAAAACTTGCGGCCATTTGAATCATCCAAAAGCATAACCGTAGCTCTCTGCTTGGTTTTCCCTCCACAACTCACTCATACCGTCTTTTCACCTTTAACGTTTACTTGGTAGGAACTAAAAACGCGGCTGCAATAACAAAACAGTAGCATCCTGTTAATATAATGAGATAAATCATATCCGATTTTACCAACATTCACCAGTTTGATCTGCGTTATATATAGCATACACCCCTAGCTCGGAAGCTTTAGCCTGGATCTTAGCAGAAAAATCTGCTGCAACCTGAGCGAGCTGTTCGGGGGGACTTGACATTGTCTAGTGCGCGACCGGAGAGATAGCCGGTGGCGACGTTTAAATCGACGCTGCCAGCTGGGAGATGCTCGAAAACCTTGTATTCCGAGCTCCTCTGCGGCGTTTAACGCCTTTAGTTTCAGCAATAAGGCAGTGACATGGACACCTTCTGCCCGGAGGTCGTTTATCCAGCACAAAAGCTCTTTCTCCGTGTCGGCAGGTAGGATCGTAGAGGATCCAGCTGCACGCGCCTTCTTCTTCTATCGGCCGCCAGGTGAAGAACAGTTAGCGGTAATCATGCCGAAATTGCGAGCCCACTTAAGCACGAGGACCCGTCTTCCTGGATATTTAGCTTGAGGTAAATCAGGAAAACATCTATCGTGTGCTGCATTTTCCCATGCAGCCTTAAGTGCTCAACAACAACTTTCTTCGTAGCGGCAGCGTACAACCGAAGGACGTGCTTCTTCTCCCTTCTTCCCTTGCCTCCAAGTAAGCGGGGGCGACCGACTGGTGGCGCACGCGCCATTGAAGAAGTGGAAATTTACTAGTTTGTAGCCGATGTGTCCCATAACAGAAAGCATAGTGCACTTATTTTCTGACCTGTGGCTAACCTGAACCTGTATCCCATACGCGGGTGTATCCCATAACAAAGAATATCCGGTATATAATGCTTAAACAGTTTTGCTGAAAACGTAATATACCGTCTCACGGGACGCATACTAGACCTTACTGTCAGATAGTGCTGTCCCGGTTTATTATGGATGAAGAACAGACACATAATTATGCACCTGGACAATACTCAAAACTAGTCGTACGTATCTGCTGGGCACCTGCCGAACAGATGTTTAAAAATTTGTTTAAGATGATTTAGTGCGTCCAATTTGAGATCGCGCAAACACAATATACATGTCGTGAATCACAAAGCTCATTTTGAAATTCGCCTGCTTCCAAGTCGTCAGTCCCATGTGTCGCGTCATTTCCCACGCCCAGCCCTCGGCATCACACACCACTACTTCGGCCCCAAGCTCAGGCCCAGCTCGCTTATCGCCTCTCTAGACGTCAATGCGAGGCACCATTGAACGCTGAAGCTACATTGCTACTGGGAGGCCTCCCAGACAACGGAGCGCGAATTTTACGACTGTGACGCTCGCCGCGCCTACCTGCAGCTACAGGAACGTGAGGGTAAAACGCGACCTCATGACGCCCATGGGCCCCCTGTCATCGAGTGACGGGGAGGAGGGCAGCTCTCATCTCGCGATTGACACGTATCGCAAGAGCGTCCGTAGCCCCGGTATCCTACGCATGATGAACTTCACGCTTAGTGAGATCGTCAGGATATATAAGTACGTCGGCGATTACATGTCGACTCGGTATTGTGAATTCCGGCTAAATTTGCCGAATAAGGTCTTTTGCGTTGGGTCGACAAAGATCGATCCAATACAAAATCCAAGTCAAATCACTTGTTTTGGTTGTTCTGTTAAGTACGACTCCGACTACGGCCCCCGATAGTAAAGCCAAGTGAAAGATTCGCCGCCGGTTCGCCGGGGATCGATTTACGAATCGATCAATCCAGTTTTGAGTAGAACTCACAATATAACGTCGGCAGAGACAAGAAGTGCAAGAACACTGCAGAGGACATCTGCTTTATGACGTTAAGCACCTTGAAGAACGAGGGTGCCTGCGCTATTCTCTCCAATTCTTTGGGCAAGAAGGCGCCATGTTTGAAAGGATGGTCATACGTTTCTTAGAATTGCTCTCGCCGCACCTGTACCACATGTACGTGAAGCACACAGCGTGTTCTGACACGCTGAAAAATGTGGTTTTTGCAGGGTATGCGTTGGTTCACAGCGCTTCCGCTCTCTACGCAGTTGACGTTACTTGCCAGTATTCGAACATGCCGGGTGGCATGCAAGCGGAACGGACGAGCAAACTTCGTGGTTATAAAACCGAGGTTTATGTTATTCCAACATGTTTGGCTCTCATCTGTTCGCGCTACCATCGTCGGTCCGCCGCGGACACCACTATACTCCGCGATAACAAGGCCTTTCACGCTTCCGCCGTGACGAAGAAGGCAACGGAAGAAGGTATGGCAGACGAAGGCTTGCTTCTCGAGCGCTTTACGTCGTCGCGGATAATTCCATATGATAAGGGCTACCAGGGACTTGCGGATACCTGGCTTGCCATCAACCCAAAGCGTCGTCTCCCTACGATACCACTCACAGTGGAACAGGACGTAGTTAATTGCAGCATCTCGTCTGACTGCATCGTAGTTGAAAACTACTTCGGGAGACTCTGCACACTTTGTTCCCTCTGCAGCGACAAGTACAAGTAGAGTTCGAGACGTACTTCAGGGCGTGTGTCGCCTTAGAGAGCGTGCAAGTACGCGCGCATCCTCTTCATTTCGATGACGGTTACAACTTCCAGAACTACCTACGCCGCCTACATCACATCGCGATGACGCGACTACTAAAGCGACGCAAGCCCAATCGTCACACTCTTAAATTACGGGAGCTTTGGCTCGCCACGAAAGTGCGGCCAGTGGGTTCGGAAGAGAGAGACGGCAGCAACGATTGCGGCGGCTCCATGCCTCAGTACAACTCCGCATACTAGATCTTAGATGTAGTGGGCTGGGCTGCACCCAAATCGGTCCCCTAGATTTAGATCATATTCTAAGCATCTTAACCCCCATTCACCGTGCACATGTTGTATCCAAATCATTTTAGACGCATACATATCTGATGTACATGCCTGGCTTTGTCCTAGTATTTACGAATTTGTAGAGTAGGGATGAAGGTTTATGTTTTCCTGTTATTTGAATTTTAAGTATCGAAGCACACATGTGGCATGCATGTGAGGCCTCCAAATAGGCTTGTTAGAAACAATTGCATGTGAAACATGTAGGTTGTACATACATCAGCCCCTTTTACCAGATCTGGTAGACCATATGCTGAGCCCATCTTAAAAGGGAGGCAAAATCTACCAAGGAATGGACGATCGCAACAAAAAAGTAGTGCAATCACTGGTTTTGTTCTCACTGTTCACTTCTTGGATCCGACACATCGCGATTACTTGCCTTCGACTAGCGACAGTCTGGTGTTTACCCCGGCTTCACTTCTCATGCAGACTTTCTACCATGTATTTGCTAGCTATCTCCAGATGCACATTTCTCTTCACATTTTCCTGTGCATCGACAACATAAATAGGAACTGACTGACCGATATTTTGATCTCTTTATATGAAAATTGATATTATAAGCGGCTAATCGTGTACATTGAAACTCTAAACCGTGTACATGTGTATGCTGATTTTACGACAAACATATCGGGTGTGTATAGGTGAATGGGGGTTAAAAAGAAGCGCAGCTATCTTTCAGCCGTTTGAGCAAAATCCTATATTTCCCAGATCACACTATTCCACAATGTATTTTAGTAGATACAACGTGATTCAACTAATAACGCTGCTTTTGATCACACTATTCCACAATGTATTTTAGTAGATACAACGTGATTCAACTAATAACGCTGCTTTTGATCGGCAAGGCAACGTCACATCTAGCGATTGACATCTGGTTTTGCAGACTATTGTAAGATTACTGTTAATTAGTGTCTACAGAGGGTCATATACTGCAAAACAGCCAAACCTCCGCTCTCCACCAAATATACCTGAGGAATATGAGTTTAAGGGGTGCAACCGTTATTTTTAATTTTCCGTAATAGCCCCTCTGTTCTTGTTGCTGCTAATTCTTGAAAATTTGAAGTGTGAATCATTTCAACTGCTTAGTCGCCGGTAAGCTCATCGGTGTCAAAATGGATCTGTCACTCCGCGCGCAGGCTCACGAGTTCGTTTCTGTCCTTGTTGTCACCGACACTCGCAGCAGAACTCGAGAGCCTAGTGCAGAATCTCATGGATGATCCTACCGATATCCTCCGCTTATAGTGGACATGGTATATGCCGGTTCAGTGTACCACCCTTCAAATATGATAAGATGATTTCGGTACTTGACCGGTATTAGTACAGACATATAATCAAGAAGTCGCCATGAAAAATCGTTTATTATTAGCATCTAACAAAAGCCTCTACTTGTTCTCGATGTCGTCATCTGAACGGACCTCGCCGATGCTTGCATCAATAACACAACGTCTGGACGCCCTCAATTAAATCAGCAGCTACTACGTCGTCGTCACAAATGATAGTACCGAAAGCCTTTCTATTACCGCTTGCAATAGTCCTTTCCGTAAGACCATCCCACGCCAAACAAATCAACGTCGTCACCTTGATTCTGTCTGGCGCGCATAGGTTAAACTTGTTACCGCTTGTATGAGCACGGAGCTTTTCGCTCAAATGTACAACCAAGCAGTCACGCAAACGTGCCTTGAACGGATAGTTCCAGGTGATGTCAGCTGGCTGGTACACTGATGTAGCACTCTTAAGAACCTTTAACAATACCACGTTGGTTGATGTTGCGTACGAGACGACTTTTTCGGCCCAGTGACCAGAGAAGTCGTTCAACAGCACATAAGTCGGTACATGCATTTAACTGGCAGCTTCTGGTCCAACCAACCAGGCCGACATCAAAACTAGAATTAAATCGAGCGGTCCCACAGCGAAATCCTTAAAAGCGTACCTTTCGGATTGCCATAGATTATTAATGGCTGATTCTCGTGAGCTATACACATCCTTCAATATTGTTTTGCCAACCCCAAAACGACGTCGCTCGTTTTCTTCAGCCATAGCACGAATCTTTGAGGGCTTGGCCTAAAAGATCACAAACGGGCGGTATTTTACGCCGTCGGAGTCACCCAAGAGCATGGCCGTGGCTCGTTATTTCGCTTTTCCGGCGCAACGCACCCAAACCGTCTTGGCGCCTTGGAATGAATAGTCCTGGTTGGTAAAAACTCACGAAATGCAGCTACACTAGGTGTCATACAAGATCAATATAAAAATGTAATTAAGACCGAAGTGTTCACCTGTTTGGTCCGCGTCGTACACTTTTTTAATCCAAGCTCCGTCATAGTTTTCGCACCTTCATAGCGAAAGCGGCAACAATTTCATTGAGGTTGTCTGGCGTCTTCTGCCCTATACACGTTGTTGCCCCCATCGACCTTAGGTGGCTTGCCTTGAATGTGTTCTGCCACCTCCATGACGCCTTGAACTCCTGAATGTCGTACTCAGCAGCGACATCCAAAGCTTCTAGTGCCAACACCTTTGATGAAAGAGGCACATCCTGTTTACGGAGGTCGTTGCCCTCTTTACGGAGGTCGTTGACCATTTAACAAAGTCAGCTTCCGCTTCTCATGGCGACTTTGTACCTATTCCATTTGGACGTTCCTTCTTCTTACCGCTACATTGATTCAAGGAGCACTGTGCATCGAGTTTGCTCTTCTCATGTAGCCATCTTGAGACGAACTTTCTTCGAGATTTGTTGGCGTCTTCGCAAAGAAGTCCTCGATTACGCTTGGCACATCAGCGCTCTTGATCAGTCATTCATCGGCTTCCGTGCAGTAAAGGAATCCCGGTATTGTGAGCGAGGGCCCTTGGGGGCCTCGCCAATCGACAAATTAATGGCGACCGCTTAGGTTTTTCTATCTGTACCATTACTGGTACACAACCGGTAAAATCGTATCTAAATATTTGCAACAGAACTAATAATCGGAACTGTAATGGAGTTCATAACAGAGAAAACTGATTGGTCGCACTTATATGAGATTGTCGACTACAAGCGGAGGAGGTATTCACGCATCGGCGAGGATTTTAATGGTATGTTTAACCGGTGCGCTACATCTTAGCCAATCCCCTCAACAGCCATTTTCGCCTCTCATCCTTTTCAGCAATCTACTCTTTCTAACGAACATGTACCAAGTCTGTTTATTTCCTCCATAGCCCCCTGCGCGTAAAAACATTTCCCGTCAAGTGCGTTACAGTCATCGCGTTCAAATGACCACTAGCAGAATATCTTCAGTCACAGCGCAAATTTCAAAACCACCGTCGGATTCAGCATCCAGATCAGCCTTTCTACTATCATTTATTTATGGCTTTAACCTGTGCTAACCCAAGTGTCCTGCGCGTACGGCAACACCATTGGTGCCGATGACGGTCGAGCAGTTCCGCAATATCGTCATGAACGAACCGCTCTTTTACATCGACCACTATTTTGTAAACCACTTGCCGATGAAAACACCGACGACCTAGCGGTGCACTCGTTCGTGCGTCTGGACGATGCATTAAAATGCGTCGTTGGCGTTTATGAGTCCCACAGTGTATCGAACGCGTCGACATGTATTGCGATGACGTGTTGTAAGTCTACTGCAAACTATATTCGCGGTGGCTGTTGTCAAGCCTTTTCTTTCTTTTTCTATGTGGAGACGCATGGTAACTCCGGATAAGAAAACAGGGACTAACAAAGCAAATGGAAAAGAAACAACAACGATCAGCCTATACAAACACTTCACCAAGCTTCATTAGTTTCCGACAGCTCTGTTTTCCGCCACAAATACGAGGTCGCGCATCATGGAAGATGATAGAGAACTCTTCTCTAAACAGTCCGAATATGTTTCAACATGTGGAAAACACGCGTTCGGATGCCACACTTGTTGCCACCATTCGTGGACACTTCCTTGCGACTCGGATCAACTTAAGGTAGCTGCTGGCATTGACACGCCATCACTTATACGGGCTCGTGACACCTTTCAGATTGTTAACTGCCCCGACGTGGCAGCGAAACTCTTTATCATCACCCATATCCGTTGTGCATTGTGGTGTGATGTCGGGAGCAAACACTCGATCATACATGCTGGATACCTCAACTACTGGTTTCTAGACGCGTGCCTGACGGCGAATCTATATTCGTTGATTCGGTGCATTTTCGCTTAGCAGTTTTACCATTTTTGGCTAATAGTATGACACGTTGCTAGTGTGTCGGGGTAGCATCTCTTTTTATCAACCGCAGGACAGATCAAACGATGGATCAACTTTTTAAGCGACAGTTTACGATAAAAATACGACAAATTAGTTAACCCTTTTGTTCCCAATACTGTTTCTGTTAAACAAGCATTATATTTATCCCATATTATTTTCTAAAACAAGGCATTATGCAGCGTTTTGGGTCCGGTTTCCGGCTGGTGATAAGAGCTGTCCTTGACTGGGTGGGTCACACCATTGTCGAGCGCTCATCTAAAGCGCAGCATAATGCCGCGTTTTACCGTGATTTGCGGTAAGCACCGTATTGGTGGAAAATCTTCACGCAAGTGTGCACCATTGAACAATTATTAGTGGTTATCATGGTTGGAAAGTAAGTATGTATCACCAACCAATCAAATCAAACATTCAACTTTCAAATGTGAGGGTCGTGCTGGTCCCCGCCGGTCGGTCTTCAGAACGCTTGGCTGATACTTGCTAGACACGTAAGAGGGCAAGACGACTGATGACAGGGACGAAGACGGTGTGATCGATGACGAGAAGTCTCTGCGTGGTACTTCTGGAGGTCACAGAAGCGGCTCAGCCGCTTGCTGATGACGATAGCGACGCAGAAGACGATGAAGAGTGCCTCTTTCACGATGCAATTGCCTCGTATCGGTACCTAGCTCGCTCAACTGTCTTCAAAGCTGCTCGTTGGACCCCGGGTAGGATATTGAGGAGTGACCCGACGCGATCTCGACGCGACCTGCGTATGAGCAGAGGGACGTTTTACTTTTACTCCGCCTCATTCAAGATGATGTGGTGTTTGCCCGCAGTAAGAGCAAACCCCGTGCAGCTGCAGCTGGAAGTATTTTTGTTCGCGTTGCAAGCCTTGTCTACACACCGTGTTGCGCAGCATTTTGGCATCGCCGAAGGTGATATCGTGTGCAGTTGATATTTCTATCAGGCATGTGCTCGTGATCTAACTTGTAGTTTGATTATATCTAGAGGTTCGGTATACAAATTTAGAGACCGAGTCACTGGTACCGTACTGGCATTAGAAGAAGAGTTTGTGCGCTGGTCAAGTAAAGCCGAGATGACTAAAATGGCACAGGCATTTGAAGCTCGGTCAGCATTTCCGTCGTGTGTCGGTTGCGTTGATGACACGGCATTTACGCTGCTGAATGCCCCAGCTGTGAATCTGCAGTGCTATTTTTCGCGAAAGTCTGTGTACTGCATTGGTGCGCAGATCATATGCGACCAACGTCGCCGCATTATGTACTACCTGGTACGAACAACTAACATGTTGTCGGTATGCACTCAAACTCACATCTGAACGTTGCAATGTGCTATTATAGATTGGACAGCCAGGATCATTGCATGACAAGAGAGCGATGAGCTTGACCGTGATGTAAGATACCCAGGGAAGTTTTTCGATCCTGGTCAGTATGTGCTCGGGGATACTGCCTATTCGTGCTGCTTTCCCTTTTTCCTAACGCCGAATAAGATGCCTGCAAGTGCCAAGCTGCGCAACAAAACCTTCAATTGGCTCCTGGCGCATATTGTTATTGAGCATACGATTGGGATTCTGAAGGCTCGCTTTCCGGTCCTGGAAAGGCTTCGCGATAGAATTCGCGAAGAGGATGACTTGCTGAAGGTGTCCAAAAATTGTGTGCGGCTTTATTCTTCATAACATGGGTGTCGACGATGAGGACACGTTTGAAATATCGGTGCAGCTGGATGGAGACAACGTAAGCCAAGACGAAGATGAGACCGTACCAATAGACTGGTCAAATGATGATAGCGAAGACCTACGAAACTACATGCAAGAAGTAGTGTTGAGTCGCCGAGGATTTTAGTAAATCTACATAATCACGTACAAAAAGAATTTGTGCAACGAAGTATGCTTTTATTCAAATTCATTTTCACTGCCACGAAGCTTGATGAGCTCCATCTCCTCTTTTGCTTGTAACTCCGTCTTCTGAGCCATCAACGCAAACATTCGCTCCATTTTCATCTCCTTCAGCTTGAGCTCCGTCTTATACGCTTGAAATTGTTCTTGCTTTAAGACCAGCTCTTCGCGACGCAAACTCATCTCCTCTCTGTGGTGTTTTGCTCTATTTTCCTCACGCTCGTTTCCGAATACTGGATATTAGCTTTGTCATAGGTGATCATTTCAGCTCCGCATAGTTGCGCTTGTTCCCCGACACCGACGCGCCCGTCTCGGGGGTGCGAAGTATTCCAAGGCAGACACGGGGTCGGCTGGATTTGAACTACCACTGCCCTTACCCGGTTCGACCCCGTTGACTGCAATGCCTTCGCTGCGCCAGACGAAGCCGACGAGATTGACGTGAGGGACGTAGTGGCCGTGACCACAACGGGCGACAAATTGGTCGAGGCTGGTATGTTGGGCATGGACGGCATGTTTATCGTGGAGGATGAGCCGGGCATAGACGGCAAGTTAGTGCCGGGTCTGGACGGCGAGTTGGTTGTAGTGAGCACGGCAGGCGTGGACCTACTGATGTCGACGGACTGCACGGTGGATGCGGGTAGAGAGGTGATCGTGGAGACGGCGGTCATCTTCTCCGCCATGCTCGTGGAGGCCGGCAAGTTAGTTGACACCAGCGTGCGGGCTGCAGCTGGCGTAGCTACCGTGCTGGTAAACGGTGCGTCGGCGGGTTGTCGCGGAAGCGTGACACCGTTCCGCACTGTTGTGCCAGGTTCTAGGATGATTGGCGGGAGGATGTTGCGCCTCGAGCCAAATGTGTCGTCCATCTCGTAAAAATGCTTGCATTTTTGGACAGCACTGATTCAATTCTGAATTTCACTCACGAGATTGTCTCAATCTATACAAAGCTTTCACCACTACATACATGTGCCCATCAACTTCACAGGGAAACCCTTCTATCGACTGCACATATTGTCTGATAGCAAGCCTCGCATTCAGTTATGCCGTGTTGACGTCACCACCATACAGGTTTATGTTCAGGGCTGCAGCTAATTCAATCATCAGCCTAAAGGAAGACATACGAACAACTGGCGAAAACGTATCACGGAAGTCAATTCCTGGGCGTTGAAAATTTCCGTGAGCTACAAGTCTCACTTTAAAGCGAATTACATAGTCTTGGTGGTCCGACTTGATATCATACACCCATTTGGTCTTAATTTTCAACCGCAGGAACATCTTCATAAGCCATTTCCTTCAAGACGTTGCGTGCTTTCATTGCTGCCATTTCCTCCAGCTCGGCCTCGCGCCAATAATCCCGATACTTGTCACGCATGGCCTCTCGGTGATTCCAAGGAATACGTAAATTGTTTGCACGGATCGGTTGGCCATTCCGGTCTAGTATACGTGACGTACGCTGAGCTACGTTCATCATATAGTCATCGAGGTAGGCAGGTCGTTTACGCTCATGATACTCGCGAAGCCCAGTGCGAGTTCGCGCTTTCCCATTATTTCCCCACACACACTAGCCACAATGCTGTCGATGCCATCTTCGTTAACTTCATCAATATCGGTAACGGTATGAACTTTTCACATTCGGCCTCATCAAGCACCGAGCCACACACCCCAGCAACTGATTCACTTCCGTCGCACGAGTCTGCATCGCAAGATGTGGTTTCAATTCCCTCGGAGCACTGCAAGTGCAAATCACTAGACGGTTGTTGCACTATCGGAGCGGCTTCGGCACCTTGACCACTAGCAGACACTGGCAGACTCTGTACTTGTTCAGTTCCGTCATCAAGTTCATCTTTCCGGGACACAACAGTCTCGCTCTGGTCTCCATCATTTTGCGCATTCGACACTTCAATTGGCTCACTAGGTAACGCAGCTGTAATACCACCAAAATATGCAGTATTTGCTCTGCTCTTGGTTGCTCGAGACGCCTCTCTGTTCTTATCACACTGTTTAGTCAAGGTACTCGAACCGTGACATGTCTCACCTCCCTCGAGATCCATGGTTAAACTCGCCATGGTCTCGTTTCCAACGGAAGCAGTGACCTCCTTGTCGACAGGCTCCAGCTCCGTGTTCATACTGCTGAACAACGAGCTCTCTTCATCACTGCTGGTTTCCTTCTCGGACAGTTGTTCAAAGTGCAAAGAATCCAAGTCGTCACCCTCTCATGAGGTTCCATGCCTACCGCGATACATCACATCGTCACAGACACGAAGGTCCGATACAAACTTCGCCGTGTGATTGTCTGGGAAGTAGACCTTACAACCAACCACGTCCTCAACATAACCCAGAACGAATCCCAACTTCGCGTTGTACTGTGGAAGACATTGATATGGTGGAGATGTTACTGGACAGTCTGCCTAATCAAAACGAGTTCGAGAGTTATTCGCTACAACTCAGGCGTTCACATCACCAGAACGTGCCCGTGAACTGATTCGCATTGCTGACTCGCGCCAGAAGACGTATAAAGACAAGGGTGGAGGTAATCAGCGAGGAGGTCAGAAGTACGGTGAAAATGGTGGTGGCACCAAGAACAAAAGTGATAAGGGCGAAAATCAACAACAGAAGAAGTCCGGAGACTCCAAGAAGAAGAAGTCAAAGAAGTGCTATATCTGTGGGTGTACGGAGCATCTCAAAGTTGATTGCCCGGACAAGGTGAAAACCCAGAGTGCAGGCGGAGCTAATGCAAACAAGCATCTGCGAAAGCCGCGCGCGAGCATAACCACTAGACGGCATGATGGCGATCCCGTGAACACGTCCAGCGAGAGTGAAGAGGTTGGAGAGGCGACCGGTCTTCTGGACGCCGTTCTGATCGATGCGAGACTTCCGAGTAACGTCCTGCACAATCAGGTCAGTGCGAGTGACGAAGATGTGCAGGAAGCTACAAAACCTGACCATGTGGTCGTGTTTAACGATCTATTTTACCAAGATGACAGTGAGGTTGACACGGGTAATGGTTGGTGGTATTTTGATACGGCTGCCAATGTCCACGTGACAGGAAACTCACTTGATTACGTGATGTTTACCCCTGACTCACACATATAGCAACGCATTCAAGGTGTCACTCCTACTTTGGCATCAAGGATTGCTGGAATAGGAACTGTGGAACTTGTTACCGATGTTGATGGGGAACAAGCTGTTGTTTACTTGAACGATGTCTTTTACGTACCTGGTGCTACCCATGGGCTATTGTCGATTGGCTTAGCTGCGGAACAGGGCTTTGACTTCGACTACTACACACAAGTAAGATCATTTCGTGTGAGAGAGGAAGGACGGACTGTCATTGTATCTATCCCTCATGAAGCTACGTGGGATTTTCAAGTGACCCATCCAACAAGTGGGGAATAGTCGAACCGCCCGATCATGCTTTGTGTAATTTCACTACTGCAGAAGACATAGCGCCTTTGAAACTTTGGCATGAGCGTTTGGGTCACGCCCGCAGTACCTAAAGTTGATGGTGGACAAGGACCTTGTGCGTGACATGATGTTGCGACAGCGAGACCTTGGAACTTGCGATGCCTGTCTCGTTGGGAAGCAGAAGCAGATGCAGCATCTGAAGAAACTTGACCGCAATACAAAGGCATCGAACCAAATGGTGTACGCGGACTTGTTAATCTCGAGCAAGGACAACGGCGCTAGATATGAAGCCGTGCTCGTCTTCATGGACGGATACTCTCGTTTTGTGACCATGCACTTGCCGACAAGCAAATCGAGCAGCGTGATCAACCAACACATGAAGGAATACGTCTTGTGGGTGGAACGCCAGGCTGGTAGACACAAGATTCAGCACGTTTGACGTTCACAGTGCGCGCCATGTACAAGGTTTGCCAAATCCTGACAGACAAGGGAGACGAATTTGCCAACAAGGAGATCGATGCGTGGTATAAGCCGCATGATGAATCGATCATGCGACTTGCAGAGTCGGTAAATATGCTTCACTATTAAAAAGAAGTGACGAGCGTTAAGCGTAGTGGAGCAGCACGGCGTGCGGGAGGCTTCGGAGCAGATCGGCATCGCTCGCGGCACCCTCAACGATTGGAAGAAACAAGCCGACAGCATTTTTAGCTTCAAGGGCAGCGCTATGTCGAAGACGCTCAAAGGACAGGGGCGCAAAGAACTTTTCCTGGCGTCCCTGACCTAGTCACTTACATGAAAGATGTGAGGCGGAGTGAAGCGGTGCGTGTTGTACTTCGTATTTGTATACTAATGAAACTAACTAACATTTTCATCTTAAATGTACAGGTGTTGTCTACTTCTGGCATGATAGAGTTCATGCACAAGCTCTATCCAGACTGGATGAAGGCATACCTCTCTGGGAAGGAAAGCGGCGAGCTCGCACTTGAGCGTATGGTCCAGCGCATTGCCAATCGGTAACAGCATGTATGTATATTTGCAAAATATTGTGTATTATGAAAATTTGACCATTTACTTAATGTTTTATTTTGAATAAAGGTACGGATTTTCCTCGCAAAAGCCGCAAGCTGCCAAAAACACGACGGAAGAGCTGGAGGAGACCCGGCCACGCTTCGCTGTCAAGTTGTGGGACAAGTACAAGGATTTTGAAGGCGGTGGCATACTAAACGTCGATGAAACAGCGATCATGTTTGATATGCCACCAACCAAGTCCTGGGCAGGGAAGGGGTGAAAGGATGCAGCGCGAACTCTGGAGGCAAACAAGCACGCAGGTCGCATGACTGCTGTGCTCACTGTACGCGATGACGGTAAATATTGTGATTTAATTTAAGGAAAAACGTCTCCGCGCTATAAAGTCTACGATTGCCGCGTGGAAGGCCATCAAAAAAAACAGTTATCCGTAATTTCAAGAAAGCAATTTCCCACCATCCCGAGATAACAGTTTAATCGAAAGATTCTTTTCTACCCAACAATACGGTTATTGATTTGTTTTTGTGCTTGCACCTTTAATTTCAGCCAATAATACGCTTATTTAAAAACCGTCGGATTTTTTTGTCTGGATCCGTACACTATGGAGGATACCGCTAAGTCATGTCGGATTTATCCGTCGTTGTCTGTAACCAAACGGCGACAACCGTTTTAGGACATTAGGCCCTCCCTCAATTCGGTTTACGCGGTCAGCCCAACACTGACTGCAGCACGCGGCAGGTGAGTCGAAAATAGCAAGAGAGCCCAGCCCAGAAATATATCCTGTAATTTACCAGATAGCTACATAAGTTTTAGCAACCCATACCGACATTTCTTTGTCATATGGGGTCGTTTCGTCATAAGGGTATAACATTTTCTACCAATCACAAGACGCGATATGTATCAGCGTTGTTTGTTTTGTCATAAGGTTCCATGGTACCGTACAATGCATTTTAAAGTACGACGAGCTATGATTGGCTTAGCTTCATTTTTAAATCGCTACATCCAAAAGGGATCGCAGGAGGTTGGCTCACCTCTGGCGCTTAGCGTCGCATCACACATGAAATCCATGGCCAAAGAGAGGGTAGTATGCCAAGCGCTAGAAGGTTTTTGATTGTGCTGTCTCACGAGACCTGGTAGAGCTGTTTTAGAGTGGAAGACCGACACCAGTCCGTTGTATCCTCTCGCTACGCGCGGCGAGGTGGGTGAGACTTGTTGTCTATAGTAAAGTTCCGATTAGGTACGACACATTTCGTTTTATCGGAATAGTCTAGCATGTATCAGTTTTTGGCGACAGACCGTGACCAGCACCGTAAAAATCTCATGCACGTTGTGAATTTCTCGGCCCCCGCACTCCATGCGCTACCGATCATCCATGCACGTTGTGAATGTCTCGGCCCCCGCACTCCATGCGCTACCGAT
Organism: Phytophthora hibernalis; assembly: GCA_012656075.1. NCBI lineage: Eukaryota > Oomycota > Peronosporomycetes > Peronosporales > Peronosporaceae > Phytophthora > Phytophthora hibernalis. The sequence goes on along the minus strand of JAAKBF010000151.1, from coordinate 1,250,193 downwards.
TATTGTCCTGTGCGTGCACGCAATGTTTGGCGGTGACCCTATTTGCGGCTTGTCCCTGGAGCGGCAAGATGATCAGCTGTCACGAGTCGAACACGATATCGCTCAGCGAACATGGCGCGCATTTTGCAGCGGTTAAACCGCACACGAAGCCTACCATCTTGCGCATCCAGCGCACCTATATCCATGAGATGACACGGGAGAACATCACGCCTCTCCGCATCCTCCATGCAATGACACGAAAGTTTGGCAAGACCCTACAAGAACTTCCTGAGCTACGGAAGATCTAAAACGAGGTGAACCACTACCGCCGGACAAAATTGGGCTGCAACGATCGAGTCCGCGGCCTCGCTGCTAGTGTTGCAGCCGCTTCTTTTGGCGGCCTAGTAGGAGATCATGACACCTTTACATTTACGCACAAAACGGACGGTTTGGCAACCCGTCGTCGGGGATGGTTCCGACACCAACCCTTTCGTTGTTGGTGTATGCACTACTGCGTTCGGCAGCCCGATGCCCGGCCAGCTTCATTCTCCACATCGATGCTACAAACAAGTTGGCGCAGGCTGGATACTCAGTGATCGTTTGCGGAATGTCTGACGGTTCATTTGTTGGTCCTTTTCATCTCGTCGCAACTAGAAGAAAAGCACTACACAGAAGCGCTTGCGGCGCTGCAGACTACGTATGCCAAGTGGTCGGCAAGCCAATGGACGTGCGGTTCGTTATGTGCGACGTAGATAAAGCGCAATTCAATCGTATCAAGAACACCTTGGGCGCTGTTACCAATAACACCTACCTAATGTGTTTCTACCACGTTGTGTCTAAGATGCGATTAGCGCTTAAGGAGCGCACACAGCGGCTGCATGGGAACATAATGGCTGAAGTGTATCGCGGAGTGTACGATCTCTATTTCACTACATGTGAGGAAGAGTTCTTAGTGCGGAAAGCGAAGCTTGTCGCAGGCTGGAGCACGTACCCCGAGCTGGCTAAATTTCAGGTGTACATCGAGAAGCAATGTCTGGCGGGACGCTTCTGCAACTGGCAAGTCTTCATGACACCATCTGGGTTTGCGTCCACGAACAACCCGTGCGAAACGTTTAACAGGGCCTTCAAGCGCGACAACACCCAAAAGCGTAGACTCAAGCTGACTTTGCTGCTACAGCAAATGCTCTACTGCCGTGGCCATCGACCAATGGCACCGGTCGTGTGCGGGCATCCGACAAGAGACTTCTTGCTCGCTCGACAGCACTGCGGCGAGGTGGATTTCTCTCGGAACACACGTACAGCAGGGGAAGCATCAGCTTCTTGGTTGATGACGCAGATGATACTCTCGTGCGAGTACTTGCCGTACCAGCGCTGCGCTTTTACATACCATCGCGTTGTCGGTCCGAAGAAGCCCTCGATGTTGCCACTCAGTTCTCGATTAACTACTCCAGAATGAAGATCGAGGGCATCCCAGCACCGGATGGACCGTCGATTTGGAGTCTAAGCACTGCCCGTGTCGTTATCACGCCAAAATGCGAGACTGTGTCCACCTGTAGTTCGCCCTGCGACTTCGCAACTACGTTGACGGTGATGGAGAACGCCTCATGGCAAATAGAAGCAGAAAGCGTCGCCCTGAGGAAGGAGGCTTTCTGGCTCAGCACGCTGTTGTCCGTCCGAGGCTTGCTGGATATGCGCTACAGCGCGACTAAGACAATATAATAATACGAAGCTTGCCAAACAAAACAGTCATTGTACTTATGTTCCGAACCTTTAGATGCCGGCGCCGGCTGCTCTCGGTGTCGCCGATGGAGCCGGAACGCCACGCCACCAGCGCCGGCTGCTAATCGTAGATTCAATGGGGTGGCACGCCACGCCGCCTGCACCGGCAGCGTGCAGTGTATTCGTGCGGCTGCACGCCACGCCGCCAGCGTGCAATGTCCTCGACGCCTGTAGTCGACTGGGTCCTCGGGCGGCGGCATGGTACTCCGTCTGCTTGCAGTGTCCTGGACCCCCTGCATGCCGCCAGCTCCAGCAGGCGACTGGGGTCCTCGGTCGGCTGCATGGTACATCGCCAGTTTCGGCAGGCGACTGGGTCATCATGCTCCGGTAGGCGACCGGGTCCTTGAGCTCCGGTAGGCGACTGGGTCCTCCTCGGGCGGCGGCATGGTACGCCGCCAGCTCAAGCATCCTGCAGACTCCACATTGCGAGGCAACCAATGGAGAGCAAATGCACAGCCGCAGAGAATGTTTTCGGAAGGTTCCTGCGATTGTGCGTTGGTGCTGCACTGTTTGACCTGTCCCTTGCTTGTGTGCAGGTCTGTATTTTGCTGTTGGTCAGAAAACTTGGTGTAATTATGATATTTTCTCTTTTCTGGCTTGTTAAAGTCACGCAAGCTCACGCTCATTCCAGGACTTTCGTTGATCAAGCTGTTATATGCTATCCCAGAGAAGTTTGACAAGAAAGGCGGCGAGAAATTTAAATTGTGAGTGCACACGAGGCTCAAACCCCGAAAAAGTAGCTGCAATCACGAGCTCGGACAATGCCTAGAATGTTTTTGTTGTCCCGGCCTCTCTGCCTACAAACAGCTGCAGGCAATGAGAAAGTCCGTTATTTACATGGACGAGACCAACTTTAATCTCTAGTCGTCCCGCACGCGTGGTCGCAGCGTTCGTGGTAGTCGTGCAGCCAAGAAGGTGCTGGCCGGTGCTGGCCAGAACATACAAGTCATTGCGTGCATTGGTAGGGGTGGTGTGATCCACTACGAGACGAAGCTCGGCAGCAACAAGTACCAGCACTCAAACGAGTTTATCCGCAACGTGCTGCGCAAGTTCGCTGACGTGAACAACCTGGTGATGGTGCTGGACAACGCGCCATGCCACGCACGTGCAGAGTCTGTGTTCGAAGAGCCAGAGTTCGCGGCCGCGACGTTGCGACGGTTGGTTCACTATTCATCATGTTAAATCCGATCAATAACGTGTTTTCTGCGTTCAACTCGGCGGTGAAGGACTTCGTGACCGAGCGCAGGGCGGAGATAATAACTGTTCCGCCTGGCACCATTATGAAAACGCACCGGCAGCAATTCCTGAAAGAGGGAGCTGAAATGTTGTTCCCTCGTGTCGCTAACTCACAGCTGTGTGCGTCCTGCTATCGGCACACGCTCCGCTTCCATGTCAAGGTGACGGACCTGGAGGACATGCCTGTAGGCCGTTGGGCCGCAATAAGCAAGTGCAGTTGTATTTTTTCAGGGTATAGGTTTAACGTACTTGCTTTAGTGCATTTGAGCTTGTACTTTCCTGCACTTGGTGAAGTTGGATTTGTTCTTGGTGAAGTTGGACTGGAAAAGGTATACTCGACATTCTGCCTTTTTGAAACCCCAATTTGATTTGCTCGTTTTGACCGCATTTTCGAAATCTAGGGTCGAAACTACCCCTTATATTTTAATGTCACTGAAGGTTTTTGTGCATCTACACATTCTGGTGCAATGACTGCCGAATTTGATGGTGCCGGGAAAAGGGTTTCATAGAAAAAATCATGCAACCCTTTTCTCGGGTCCATGACCGAATTTCCCACCGAATTTCCCACGATATCTACGATGACATAGACCTAACGTTACACTCCTTGCAATCATCGCCTTGGGCAAGACGATGGACCCGATTCCGCTGCACCCACCCCGCCCAAATGTATATTTAGGCGTCCAAAAAGAGTTATTGTGGAGCTGCACTGTTGGTATTGGGATCCATATTGGACGTCATACACAACGGTAGTGTGCGACAACAACGAGACCCGGCACTACTGATATAAGCGCGTCGCGCTGTGAGGAGTATAGTTAAGCTAAGTGATTCGGATCATTCGCGTGGGAAACGGCCACAGTCCGTATAAATGATCGTTAGAGCTCGGAAGCTGAGGGATAACGATTCAATCTTACTTTTCCTTTTCCATTCTGGTGGAAACTTGAGGCGTCCTACGGATCCTGTGCAAATCTCAACAGGGTTCTGAGCGCAAACACGGATTTTTCCTTCACGTGTGGTAATCCAAGATGGAGCCTATGAAGTAAACGAATGATGGTGTGTCAGAGAACTGGGATGGGAAGGATTGGCACCAGTACATGTGGGCCATGAGGCTTGTCTTCAGGAAGAAGAAACTCACGGACATTGTGGAGGAAACCTGCTGAAGGAGGACCTTACAAGTGCGGAGAGTGGGCAGGACTTCGAGGACAACCAAGTGACGATCATGCAACTGATTGGCATGTCATTGCCTGCAGACTAGTTCGACACAAGACCACAGGGACGGATATGTGGAAGGCCTTGTATGACATCTACGAGTGCATGGAAAACAAGACTACCATAGCGCATAGAACTAGATGCCTACAGAATGAGCTGGAAACAGTGAAGTTGTCCCCAGTTGGAGATGTAAACGCTCACTTGAGCAAGATGTTCAACCTGCGAACTGAATTGACTTCCTGGTGTCACCAGAACATGTACATATGCGATCAAACTTGCGAATGTGATGCAATTCTGGCTTCACGCCAAACAGCATCTCGTACGGAATCTCATAAGTGCCCTTATTGTAGGTCCGGTTCTTGACGTACGCCGCATTTCGTAAAGCTTCTGGCCACAAATTCCGATGCTGGAACAGGGGTATCAGCGGTCTCTGACCGAGCCCTGTCTGTACTACCGATTCGAAAAGGATAAAATCATGCTTGTCCTAGTCTACGTTGATGACATCTTGGTGGCGACCAACGATGAAGGTGAGAAGAACAAATTGTTCAAGGACTTGGACAAGGAGTACGGCATCAAGGACCAAGGTCTCTTGACACCGTATCTTGGCGTGGAAGTGGAACAAACAGAGAATCGGATTTCAATTCGATAGAGTAAGTACTCACGTGAGATTTGGAGAGATTAGGCTACGGCGAAGCTCACCCGGTCGGAAACCCAATGGAGGTAAATGTTCGGTGCGTGCCTCTCAGTGAAGATAATGATATTGACACCAGTTTTCCCTACCGTGAAGCGCTCGGCATGTTGATGTATCTGGCGACGAGTACTAGGCCAGATCTGGCATTTTCTTTGGACCGCTTAGTCGCTTTGTAGCGAAACCATCCGTTAAGCACGTCTGTGCACTGAAAAGAGTGCTACGGTACCGCGCAGGTACCGTGAACTATGGAATTACGTACAAGCGACAGTCAGTGGAATCAAAGACTGTAGTGCTTGAAGATTACTGTGATAGCGACTGGGCTAATGATCCTGAAACTCGCAAGAGCACAACTGGGTTTGTATTAACTTAGGCTGGTGAAGCAGCATCTTGGATGTCCAGACGGCAGACTATCGCTGCTTTGTCTACGGCTGAGGCTGAGTACGTGGCCGCGTGTGAAGCTGCTATAAACTTGGTCCGGCTGCACCGAATTCGTGTCCGCGTCCATCACGAACGATGTCAAGCACAAAAAGCTTAAGTTGTTGTCTTGTTGCCGGAAACCCTTTGGCGTGCCTCTCGATGAGTCCTTCCACTAGCCCGACTTTCTCTTGGGTTGACAATGCTGGTGGGGGCCCAGTCCGCGAACCGATGGCTTAATCATTCACGTAGCTGCGTAGTGTCTCCCGAGGTATGTTGCATAGTTTCGACACCTCTCGCAACGAAAGTCGTTTCTCAGAAGCCTGGCGTTGACGCCAAACACTTACAGCAGTAGCGGCCGTATCTTGAGTCCACTTTGGCATGATCTGAACGAACTTGGTGGGACGTGAGTACAACGGAAACTTGGGGCGTGAAGTGCTCGAAGAAGCGAGGTGGGTGTTCATCAACCAGTAGAATCGATAATGGAGTCGCTTTGGATGGCAGGACCCTTCACGATATGGATGAGAACGGTATGGGAGCCAACATAATTATGGTAGTGGGGCCACTTCCACGAAAGGTCGCCTGTGGACGGTATGTAGGCATCCAGGCCTTTGTCATTTTCATGGCTATTTCAATCCGCTGTCACTTGTAAATATTTTTAGTGTTAATCTTTGTATTCTGAGAGCTTCTACATCTTACCTCACCGTGGTCCGAAATGGGAAGTGGCCGAGAATTGGTGCAGTTACCCTTATTTACCCGGTCAGAGTACGCCCTAGTTGCATGTGTCATGTAGTGCATGTTGAGATTTGCACCGGATGGAAAAGGAAAAGTAAGATTGAATCGTTATCCCTCAGCTTCCGAGCTCTAACGATCATTTAAGCGGACTGTGGCCGTTTCCCATGCAAAAGACCAGAATCACTTAGTTAACTATACTCCTCACAGCGCGACGCGCTTATATCAGTTGTGCCGGGTCTCGTTGTTGTCGCACACTACCGTTGCGTACGATGTCCATTATGAATCCGAATTCCAACACGCCCCCTCGAAGCCTTAAATAATAATCTTTGTCTCCGATACCAACCAGAGCTAGTATTCACTTAAGACGCAGTTTATCGAGGGGTTTGGTAAACGTATCAGCAGGATTTACATCACCGCCAACCTTGTGCATCTCAATCACACCTCTCTCGACTTGTTCTCGCACATAGTGCCAACGAAGTTCGATGTGACGGGTACGCCGACTGTAGGTAGGATTCGTATCCATCACATGCGCCGCTTGATTGTCAATACCAATCCGTAGTTTCACATGCTGTTGTGGTAGTATCTCCTGCAATATGTTGCTCTCTGCAAACAGTGGCTGGCTGAGTTCCTAGAGCGTCACAAGGCACGAATCAGTGTTCGCAAAGCTCGCATTCTCGATGCCAATCGAGTGGACGCCTTTGATGGCGATGATATTTCGTGCTTCTTTGCGGAGTATCAACACTATGTGAACAAACACAACTTGGCTGCGAATTGTGTGTACAACCGCGATGAAACTGGCGTGGACCCGCAGGAGGCTCACCCAGTAAAGTAATTGCTACACGCGGAGCCGGGAATGTTGCCATCAAACGAGGTGCTAATCGAGAGAACACATCCATACTTATGGCTGTGGCGTTATCCTCCCCCGCTATTCATCTTTAAGGGAAGCGTCTCCGAAGTGATTTACTGGTCGGAGCACCACCAGGGAGCAAGGCGACTGTGACAGAGAGCGCCTTCATCGATGCAGTATCGTTTAAGTCGTGGATCGACCATTTCGTGGAGAACATCCGCCTGCGCGACCTATTCTACTCATACTTGACAACCATGTATCTCATGTTGCACTCGAGGTGCTTGAGAACTGTCGCTCGAATGGAATAGACGTGCTGTCCCTACCTCCACACGCTACGCATTTGATGCAGCCGCTGGATGCTGGTTGTTTCCGTGCCTTCAAGTCTCAGTGGCGCAAAACTGTCGACCACTTTGCTGCGGAGACCAACGGCACCAACATCCAAAAACATCATGTTGCCGCGCTTACTCGTGAGAAAGTGGATACGGCGTGGAGCCCAAATATAATTACGACATCGTGGGCGAGTACGGGTATATGGCCTATTAATCTAGACAAAGTCATCAACAAAACGATTCTGTCAAAGTACGCTACTGGTAGCTCTGCATTACACTGGTAAACGACCCATTGCCGCTAGCTAGAATCGGCCAGCGCTCGCTCCGTCAACTGACTCGAGACGGCATTGATGTTGGTGCATATCGGGCGTACAGCATTACCAAGCTCAACATCAACGCGTCACCCGCGCGTCCTGCTGCTGATGACCGCATCTTCATCGACGTCAACTCCAAAAGACTTTTGACGCATGATCAATGTATGGCGGAGCTGAGGCTGAGGATGAGGCGCAGCGAGCGTGCAGATGAAGAACGACAACGTCTTGAAAGACGAGCCGCTGCAGCCGTACGCAGAGAAGAGAAGATACGTTTGAAAGCTGTCAACGCACACGAGCGAGACCAAAGAAAAAGAAACGCGAGGCCGAAAATCACTTAAAGATCGCCATGGGACGCTGGAAACGTATTATCAAGGCGACGAAGAAAATTGCAGTCGCCAAAAATAAATTACCGGGCTGGAAGCGTAGCCGACAATCCAAGTTGAAGTCAACCCAGATGGAGACTTCAGTCGAAAGAACGCTGTTCTTCGAGACGCCATCAAGGTCGATAGCAATTGGCGTTATGACTAGTGGTTCTACAAGGACTTTGGAATGGGTTGAAGGCACTCGGGCGTTCATGGAGCCGTTTCCTCTGCCAGAGCAAGCGATCACAGCTTTCTGCGACGTCTAGATCTTGTACCTTTTAGGTTGATTGGAATAAACTTGATGTTGTATGATTGGCCTCCCACCAAATGGCCAGAATTACCCGTGTGAAAAGGAAAACGCAGTTTTCATGACCCGCACGATTTGGCTTTGTGACCACTGAATAATTATGATGGGCGCCTGTAGATTCCTGTGCAGAGATTAGAAGCGCCGACGATTCCGAAACAGTTTAAACGTAAAGAATGGCTCTGGTAGCTGTGGTGTTATACTGTTTCTGGTTTAAGTGACCGATAATTTACCCTTAGTTGATCGGGAACTTTGGTGAGCTCATGGCGAGTTATAGAATAATTCGAGAATAAAGCCAGAAACTGTCGGTTTCCAATAAACACGATGTCATGGGGGTAAGAGAGATGTCCATTCACAGCTTAAGCCTTGGGATCGATGGACCCGGTCGAAGGACGCTGACGCGCGGAGCGCCTAGTCACGGGTTCGGCCCGAGAGCTGGTCGGAGAGTCCGGCCCAGGGAGTGGTGTGGCGGGTGAAATGCGAGCGTGGCTGCAGCGGTGGGTCGTTGCTGTGGGGCCACGCGGCGCAAAAGAGCGAATCAACTCTCTTCAGAACTAACTAGCGTTGGGAAAACCCTCCCGCCTGGGCGCTGCATACTACAGGCCCGTATGCGGAAGGAAAACCAAAGCATCTGCTCATATACTTGACTGGCTGCGATGGTCCGTGGAAAGACGTGGCGGACTTGGCAGATCTTGGGCAGTCAGTTGCCTTCGGATTGATGACCTCTCCACTTGGAAAACATAATTTACTCTTCGTCTTCATCTCTCGTAAATTTACCTTTACCGAGAAATATTACGGCATTTAAGCGATGTTTACTCCGGGAAGTGGCCGTAGAACAGAACGGGCTTGCCCAACGCACGCAGGAAGGGGACGGAGATCGACACTTGGTCCACCACGAACACATCCAGGCAGTGCTCGGAAAATACCATAACATATTGTACTGCCTGCCGCCAGCTACCATAATAAATAACGCCATATCCACACAAGAAATAGATAATAATTGTCCAATACTCAATGTATTGCGCAGTTCTTGTGGATCCTAGCCCCACTCACATTTGCTGGTACACGTCATGCACAGTAGTCACATCCCAGTAACTTCAGTTAGCACGGAGGAACATGAGCATTTCAAAGTTCACCGGCAACAGCGACGCTCTCTGGGGCGTCAGCACAAGCTTGGCCTGTGAGAATAGCCGCTCACAGCGGTTGCTTGTGGGCGGCATCTCCTCAAGGAGCGTGACGTACGCGTTCGAGGCCTGTTGGTCCCCACCTGCCCTTTTTGCGCGTCGCACCGACGTCGCGAAGTCCTCTTCCTTCGTCTCCTCCTCCTCGTCCGGATGCTTGCGCTTCGCGCCCGCATTTGCCGGTGCAGCGACCGCAAAGCGCTTGATGGCCTTGCGCTCGTTCGACGTAAGACGCCTCACCTCTCCGTTAATGACCTGTAGTGCAAAAATACACATTAACCACATTGGTAGTAGTCATAACCACGGAACAGTACCTTCACCGCAGCTGCCTCAAAGTCAGGAGAATGCTCGATGGAAGCCGTGGCACTCAGCTTTGGCTTCATTGACGGGAAGCGCTAAACCACGGAGTCGAACAGGGCGCGGACATCAGCTAGCGTCAAGTCCTCCGACTGCAGCTTGATGGTGACGCTGTTGAAAAGACGGAGGTCCACTAGAAGCCCTCAATCCGACGATGCATTGCCGCCTTGGGGATGAGGTCAAACACCGCTTCGACCAGCTTGATTTCGTCCCGGAACCTGACGTAGTGAGCCACCATCTCGAATGTGGAACTTCAGCGGGTCACATTAGGCCTTAACGGGGAGAGTGGTGTGTGCTCGCGCAGAGCGGCGCGATTGTTGATCGTGCGCAGAGCCGCCATGAGGGTGCTCACCGCATCCACCGTCGTCTTGTGGTCCTCCAAATACGAGTTCACGGCCAGGTTGAAGCGGTGCGACGCACAACCAATCAACGGGATCTCGAGGCGTGTCGCAGTAGCGCGATTGGTAGAATAATTATCACCAATCAGAAACGACAACATCGATTCTGATTGGTGAAAACTCTCGATGATCTTCTTCATGAAAGAGCAATGCGCTTGGGCCGTCACGTCAGTGGATCGTCAACCTCGCTGATGGGCATGTTGCGAGTGACGACCCACTCCATCCACTGATACATGTTGGAGGCGGCAGGATTGACGAACCCATTCGCCGTGAGCGATCCCGCCTGTCTGCGCTGGTGGGACTCATAGTCACCGACGTAGAGAGGGTGCTTGTCCTTGAGGTGACTGATCAAATTGGCGTAACCGCTTGATGGAAGTTGCTTGCGCCGTGCCCCACAGTAGTTGCACGCGTAGTAGTGGTCTGCGTCCGTGAGGAATAAAAAGCGACAGAGGTCGCGGTTGCGGACAGAGCTCATTCTTGGGCGTTGGGATAGTGGAAATGATCAATAGAGGCTGTCTCGCTCGGTCCGTAGGGTACTAAAAGTTGCCCGCTGTGAGCCACTCACTCAGAACAAGCCGATTTCCGGTTCAACTCGTGGTCCAACTCCGGTTCGGGGACTGAACACGCAAATAGTAATATGTTCTCGTGGTATCAATAATACGCGTCTGCCTGGATAACCAATAGATAATAATTCCATATAAAAATACGAGTACTATTGATATTAAATAATTTTTCCGAGCTCTGCATCCAGGTCGTTGATATAGTAAATAGCGACGCACAGCGTCACAAACAGCACACGAACCACCGCGCAGAACGCGTAGAGCTTGCCCAGCATCGTACGCGGAAGCCAGTCACCGCAGTCACCGTGCTTCGACCTCACATTGCTATTTTTACGCCCTAGTTGCATGTGTCATGTAGTGCATGTTGAGATACGTGTACATCAGATGAGTAAGTTGCAAACAAAGCAGGGTGACATACCAGTCCGACTGCTGAAGGATGACGCGCTATTTTCGTTTCCTGACGAGTGCGTTTGAAGTGCATTTCGCCTTTGATTCCCAAAATACTCTGGACACTTCACTCTCGCTGCGAAGGAAGGCGCCAATTGCAAATGAGCAGAAATGTTGCCCGAATAGGTTCTGGTATCCGTGCGTTGATACGAAGATGGGAATCGTTCCAAGTTGAGTTAAACGGAAGCTATTCGCTTGATCGTTTTACCTCCATGCAGAAGTTCTGCGAATCAACCACTGTTCGGCGTGCGCTCGTGGTACTGACAGCGACTCCGCTGCTCCCTTTAATTTCTGTGGCAGTTGTTGATGCAGTGCCTATGAAATCACCAGATCTGGGTTTGGAGCACAGTGGGGGCGTATGGGCTCGCGGGCTGATAATTGGGTTCCTCGTGTCCTACGCAAGCTTATGGCAGTTTTGTCAATATGTCACAGAGCTAAAAGTCTCTTCACTTCAACTGGTGTTCACTTCGATTATTACGGCTGTAGTTGTCCAAGTAGTGGCATTCTGCCTAATAATGCTGTTCTGGTACCCACTTCCGTTTACAATGCTGTGGGTAAGTGGTCCCTGGATAGGGACTCTAGCGTTGTCAATTAAGCTGACCAGAGGTGAATTCCTGCGTAAGCATGTCCAAGTGCAACAAGAAGTACGCAATTTCTCGACCATATTGTTGATACAGACAGCTTCTGCGGTTGTGTACACGGCGTTCAACACAATATATCGAAGTGTGCCAACCATATATCAACCCGTAGTTGCGTGTGGCGTCCCGGCGTTCAAGATAACCCAGAAGAACCTGGTTTGCCGATTTCTTCGTGGAAAAGACGACGTGAAGCCGGAAATGGTAATTTTTACGTCGATATCACCAGTGCACTATTTGTTTCATCGATCATGCAGCAGGCTGCTTCCATCAACACAAGTATTTTGCTCATCTTGATAGACATCGCGCAGATGCTGGTCTCGCTGTTCGATTTAAGTTTGATGCTTAACAGTGTCAAAGAAATCGCTATAAAGATGGGGATCGGCACTGATGAAGTCATTGCCAATGCGCTACTGATTGTGACCAAATACCCGGAGCTCGAGCAGCAACAATTGCGCGCTGAGTGTTTATCTTCATCAAAGGCAGACACATTTTACATGTCCTCTCTTCGAAGCGCAACCAGAACTAGAATCAGGTTTACCGGAACGGGACGAATAGCCCCCACTCCAGGCGATGTACTCGGTTCGTCTCGGTTAAATCCAAACGTTGCTCAAGTTTTCCCTGTGGAAAGGTATGTCGCCGGACCCGATTTTGAAACCTTGGAATGCATTACGCCTCGGGAGCGTTGCCTGCTGCTTCAAAAGGCTCTTCATATCCTGTTTTTGACGGAGTTTTTACTACTGAGTGAGTTTGTGGAGGTGCTAACACCTCTCATGTACGGTGAGCTCGATCTTAGATTTCCTTTGATATTCCGGGACATTACCTGTGACAACTAACGCGGTGAATACCTGATTCCCTGGTTCAGGTTGCTATCTGATAATCACTTTCAACGGACCCAATCACGAATTTTATCCCCTGTTTCAAGGACTTAGCGACACCGAGTTCTGGATCATGATCTGGAACACGCTAGGATACGGGCTGCTGGAGGTGGTAACACTCGTAATGTTGGTATTTATGATCTACAGAACGACCCACAGCTTTCCTCTCCAGCAACTGGCATTTGTTATGAAAATCACTTGGCGGAAACTACAGTTGAGGCTAATGATTTGGCTACTACTGCTTTTGAATGCCAACATTCCTCAGTTGGGTACGTCGAGTGCTACATGGTCATCGAAAAAAATCTACTGTAGATCACTAATTATATTTGACTTTGGTAGGAGCGGACTACGCAAAGATTGAATGGGAGCACAAGCACTGAAAATTACCGATTTCTGACCTGGTCCTTTTTGCTTTTTGCATCCAGCGTTTCGATTATCGCTTTTTGGCTGTGCATTTCGTAGCTTGGATTCAAATTTCAAGGTTTTGACGAGCTACGACCAGAGTGCATCGAAACAGAATGTCTGTGCTACTCCATTGCCGTACTCGGGAAGCCAAAATTGGTGACGTTCTCATGGATGTGCATTTTTCAAATACACTACAGGCCTGCTGAATGTCTGCTTAGATCGGCTGCGCTGTGCTGGCGACTTGCTGGTTAACTAACACGGTTGCTCGACTTCTGCCACCTCCCAGAAAGATGGATCAAATGCGACAAATTCGATGAAATCTCAATCACGAATGCACAACCTCCAATAATACAACAGAACCGTAGAAGGGTTCACAGAGTGCTTGCTTGTGCGATTTCAGGAATGCCCTCGAGTTAATCGTATTTGCTGTAGAAACCGTGTCAAAGACTGTTGAGAAGAGCAGTTCAGGTTTAAGTCACCAACCTAATGCTTCAACCAAGTTAATTCTGGTGTCTGCGAGCTGGTTGGAAAATGGATTCTGTTTAAGTGAAATACCTACGTAATTGAATGTGGGAGCTACTCCATTGACCATGTTATGGCAATGCAGAAAAAAACTCGGGTACGATCTCTTAGACACTGTGAATTGACTAGCCTTTGGTGCGTTCATGTTGCTCAACTTATCAAGCGTGTCTCACTTCCTACCAAAACTTTCGCTGCTCTATCCAGCCCAAACGTGAAGATGGTAAGTGATTGAGCACGAGTGTCTACGATGGCGTCAAACTATTATGTTCTCTAAAATTTATTTCAGAGTATATCAGTGATCCGATTTTCCGCTCAAGAAGCATGCTTGCCAAAAATCACAAAATCAACATGCACTTGCTCAACAGCTCATCTCCAAATTTAATAAGCCCTCAAGAACTGACAAAATTACATGTCAATTTTTGCTTTTGGTCTGATTCCTCTCATTTTGCAACTTCAACTTGCTAATTTTAGAGATCCCGACATTGACATGAGTCCAATCACTAATATATAGCGAGAACTAGTCAAAAGCTGCGTGTTGCCTGTGGCGTGCTAGCTCAACATTCACGCAACATCTATGAAAGTTTCCTTGCAATTATAACAATAGAAGCCGGCTCCATCGACCGCACTACAAGCTAGCCGCTACAAAATAGCAAAGTGAATAATATTCACTTTGCTATTTTGTAGCGGCTATCTTGTACCCAGTACGTATCTGAACATGCTCAAAGACAACATGACTGGGACTTTGTGGAGCACATCCACATCGCGACGTCTTCATTTGTCACCTGGTGTCATTTTGATTTTTTTACCTTATGACGTATTGAATTTCCTTTTTGCCATTTTGAAGTTGAAACGGTGTACTTCAAGCCGGGTGGGTGGTTCTGTTGTCCGGCAGAATTATACATTTCCACGCAAACTAGGAAGCTACATGCAGTCAACTAGCAGTCCCCTCCGTGAATATGTATCAACCTGAGTATCTTCCCCGATGAAACCTAAATACAATTTACCGCTCCTTATGTTCGTCCCCCTACGCTGGACCACCACGATTTAAAAACTAATTCTTCTAAAAAGAATTACAACATTTGGCATGGAAGCTAGTACCGGTAGCTTCCAAAGGGCGGGCTCCACGAGGCTTTAGCCTCCGCAAACGCGGTGAAAACAGCTCACCACCATTTCATTCGAATTTCAGAGCTCGCCCGGGCGCTAGTGCACGGCCTTGTGGTTGAGCACGAGTGCCTACGATGACGCCAAGTGATTATTAGAAGGAACTGTTGATCCGAACAAACCTGCTAAATTGTAATCAGACGATTACTTCAGTGATCCCAAGACATTGTCAGAGTCGAGTACTTCAATGCATAAGTGATCGAACGTTGCAAGCCTCGCTTCTGAGAGCTATCCGACCTCAGCAAGTTGAAGTGGCACTCATTTGACCAACAACAGTAAATTACCGTACCTTACTGAATCTTCCCTGTACCCGTTCCCAATGTATCGGTCGAGTCACTTTTGAATCTGCGCCAAGAGGCACTGTGTATCACAATGGCGACGGAAGTCTCTCGGCTGCTGGTGCTGGGGCCCGACCACGACAGTCAATTGGCAGTAATCTCCAAGCTACGCCAGCTCTGCGGCGACTCTAATCCTGATGCTCAAGACGCCACCAAGTCGGACATGACGGTGCTGAATCTGCAGACCAAGTACTACCGAGCGTCCGTGGAGGTTCATGTCCACCAAGTGCGTGACAATGCACCAGAGCCAGCACTGCAGCACAAACTGCACGACTACGAGGCTTTGGTGTGTGTGGTGGACGCCGCCCAACGGGAGAGTTTCTTGCACGTGCACCGCCTCGCCAAGCGCATCGTGGACACGCTGCCGTTCGATGTGTGTCTACTGGCGGCTGGTACGTCGTCGGCCACGACGGAGAGCGTCCAGAAGATGGAGAGCTGGTGTCAGAGCAACGGCTTCGAGTTCGTGGACTTGGACGACGAGGAACTGACGCCCGGAGATGACGAGGTCGTTGACGAGAAGCGCGGCATCGAGCGCGTACTGGAGGCGCTGCACTGCAACATGTGGCGGTCCATGGAGATGACACCGCCGAAGGAGACAACTGTGAAGGATGCAACGCCCGAGACGTCGGTAGTTGTTGCAAAGAGTGAAGAGGCAGAAGAGAATGGCAACCCATTGGAGGAGAAGGGGAACAACGCGTCGGTTGATGCTGAAAGTGATGGTCAGTATGCTGCAACCGATGACTCGAGGCTCCAAGCGCTGTTGCAGGCTCTGGAGATTGCAGGAGAACCTGATGCTGCTGGTGGAGATGCAAATGAAGGTGGAGAGGACGACATGGACACGGCTCAATTCAGTGCGTTGATCTCAGAAGTACGAAACGTTCGCGACCAAGGTCAGTCCCTCACAGACGAACAGCGACGTGAACGTGCTGCCGAGGTGGCCATGAAGCTCTGGAGCTTCCTGGGCGAGGACGACGCAAGCGACTCGGACTAGAGCTCTTCCGCACTGTGATTGGGTAAAACAATACACCAAAATCAAAACGACGTGTTGTAATAGGCTATAAATGTATTTCGACACCTGCCATTGGCTGAAATGACAAGATACAAGAGTGCCTTTCGTTGGTGGGCGATGCATTTCGCAAACGTATCATCGAAGTCACTATGGCGGATCAGCAGAACGAGGTGAACCTGGTGGATCTGTCGCTGGAGCAGCTCAACTCGCTCAAGGGGCAGCTGGAGAAGGAGCTGCAGCAGCTCACCACGTCCTTCGGTGGTCTACGTGAGGCCCAGTCGCGGTTCACTGAGTCCAAGGAGGCGCTCAAGGGCATGGCGGCTGCTGACCTGGACAAGGAGGTGCTGGTGCCCTCACAGCCTCCATGTTCGTACCGGGCAAGCTGGCCAATAAGACGGAGGTGCTGGTGGACGTGGGAACGGGCTACTTCGTGGAGCAGTCGGTGGAAAAGGCCGAGCAGTTCATGGACCGGAAAGTCGACTTCCTGCAGAGCAACACGGACCAGCTCAAGACGGTGATCGACGGCAAGCGCAACATGCTCGAGGCTGTGCTCATGATCATGCAGCAGAAGATGCAGGAAGCCCAGCAGGGACAGCGCAAATAGAGTGGAGACCACCTTCTATAGCCCAGAAAAACACGGAAAGTCAAGGTTGTCTGTCGATACGCTCACCTCTTGTGACCAAGCCACTGCAACTTAAAAAGAAGGACTCAAAGCTGTAGGAATGTATCAAAACGACTCAGAGCAGGACGTGTAGGAATGTATCAACTTGGTCTCTAGCTAGCAGCAGCAACCTGCACTTCAACTACTAAAGTATCTCCAGTCCGCAGTGATCTGTATCCTTGAGTGTACTGGTTGGTACATGTAGTGCAGCTTGGGCCTTTCTTGGGTCGGTCAATAAATATGCACGAGTCCGTAGGAGAGCGTCCAGAAGAGGATGAAGGACAGCGCCTGCGACATGACGCCACCGAAGATGAAGGACAGCGCACTTGTATTGAAGTAGACCTTGACGTCCATGCCGAGCTTGAAGACCCAGAGCGCCAGTGCCGTCAGCACGTAAGCGGCGGCCAAGAACGCGAAGCCCTGCAGTCCCGTCATGCCTGTGATGCCCGCGATGCAGCCGGCGATGACGCACATGGATGTGTGCACGTACTCGACCGCCTTCTCGTTGCTCCGCATGTTCTCCATGGAGAAGAACTCCACCTTCTTGTCCTGCAGCGCCTCCATCTTGGCTTCGATCTGGCAAGTGACGTCAAAGGGGTTAGATGCTAAGTACGGGTTAAGTTCGACCTGGTGTGTTTCACATAGTGTAGTGTTTCGTACAGTGTGTTATGTGGGACACACCATGGATGAAGTTTATTGATTTTGAATTCAAACATCCGAACCTGATCAAGCGGCAACCAGTTTGCAAACTTCCATCTCGAGGTTACCAGGTTGCTGCAGCTTCCGATCCTGTCGCTGCGACAGACACTGCATTGCATTGTAACCAGCAAGTCAAACAGGTAACACAATTGCTGCATTGCTGTTGCAATTTCACTTTGGTCTTACTTTAACTAACGACATTTGCTCAATTGCTACAGCTACGATACCCGTACTGGCTCAATTGCTACAGTTACGACAATAGATCAGTGAAGTTATGACAGGCCAGAGGATCTCGAAGGTGGCGCCACGGAGGCCGTGGAACTCGATGACGGGGTTGCTGCTCCACAGTCGGGTGCTGCACAGCACGTTGGTGACGATGGAGCACCAGGAAACCTGCGCGCGGTTGATCAGCGAGATGCCCCGAGTGCGCAGCCCGATGCGGCGACTAATTGCAGTGCAGCAAGCTCCTCGTGCTGCTCCTGTGGCCAAGCCACTTGCCAAGCCGCTGGTGTTTCGGAAGACCAAGCGGGAGCTGGAGCGAGAGCAGAGAGTGTGCGAACAGAAAATGCAGAGCAAGAAACGACGGGAGGAGGAGCTGACCCAAGAGGGTATTCAGGTGGGACGTGCACGCCCCAGGTGTGCTCGTTTGCCGCAGCGGAACTACCGGAGGACGTCGCTAAACTTCCGTTCGAGGCCCGGAGGATTGCGCTCTCAACCGCGACGTCGCCTACTGTTTTGAGGTCGCTCTGCTCGATTCACAATCAACAAGTTCAAGCAATCAAGGCGATACAAGTGCATTTCCTTGAAGGGCTTCAGCTCAGGGGACGAGTAAGTTGCAGAGCTGCAACTGCCGCTCGTACACTATGAACGATGAGCTGCTGGGATCAAACACCAAGTAGCAGACTCGTCGTCACTTTTTGGCTTTTTGTTCGGGAGAGCAATGAATGACCCAAGTAGCCTTCAATACAATAAATAGAGAAACATCGTACCAATTCACTTGTCTTGCATCACCTTGTGACTCGAAAAACGATCAACGATTCAACTCGACTTTCGTGCGTACTTAACTAATTCCATTAAGTTCGTATTTCAGAAGAAGTCGACTTGGGTTGCCATGGAGCTGGAGGAGCTGGTAGTGACGGGCGCGTACGTGTCCGGTGCCGTGTGCATCGTCCTCTTCACGCTGACCGTCAGCTGGCTCGTGGTGTGGAAGTGTGTGCTGGCCAAGATGCCGTTCGTACAGGAGCTTTTCGACTTGAAGCCCAAGAAGCCGTCGGAGCACGACGAAAAGTCCATTTCCTTCCAGGACCGGTACCAGGCCTATAAGCGGGTACGCTATCCCTTCATTTATCAATACTTCAAGCCTATGTGTTATACCAATTGGTTCTGGTGCTTTATGTGCTTGTTTGCATTGCAGAAGCGGCACGCGACGAGGATTTCTTGACTCGGTAGAGAGGAGACGAGCGGCTAAGCATCGCAGCGAACGCTCACGAATAAACTATTGCGTCCTTTACTGCTCTTCTACCTCACAAGCCACTTGCCTCCTGTTCCTTGCTCTCCGTCGTCGTGCTGCTGCAGTTGACGCACGAGTTCCAGGTACTCGTTGGAGCTCTCGACGTTGCTGGAAGGCAGTCGATTGCCTCCATTACCGCTCTGCACCTCGGCTGCCTTCCTCTTCTGAGCTGCCAAGGCCATTCTATCGTCCAGAGACAACTTCGTAGACGCAGCTTGACCTTCAGCCTTCGTCCGGGACTTGGCTACTGCCTCCTCCCGCTTCCGACGGATCTCCTCCTCGTCCCCGCCTGATTGAGTAGCAGCTCCGTATTTGCGTTCAGCAGCCTCTGGGTCCCATTCACGCAGTGCATCGAGCGTTGGTTTCTTCACTTGGGCCTGTAACTCGGCTGGCAGCTCCCAGTAGCTCTGTCCCAATGTCATGTTGAAATAATACGTCCGCTATCATAGTTTGACAGCGAATAACGCAATGAATTAGCACGCTACAGCGGAACCAAGCGACATACAACAGCATCGGGATCTAAAGTATTAGTACAGACACTTACCCCGCTGCTCGGGTCCACGTGCTGCGTCCAGAAGCCCGTCTTCTTGGACGTCTCCATGCTGATGTTGAGTTCGGATAGTAATGGTAAGGAATCGATTATGAGGGGTTGCGCTAGTGCGAACTTAGCGCGGCGGCGATGGCGGTGGCCCACCGAAGTAGATCCAGACAGCCACCTGCCGGTCCCAGGAGCACGAAGCCACCAGACCATCCACAAAGAGACTAAAGTCAAAGCCGAACACGAATTCGCTGTGGTGCTGCGCATTCTGAAGTCGCGGATACGGCGATTTGGTGTTCCAGATCCCCACCGACATGTCGTAGGACGCCGACGCGATCACGTCTGGGTCGTGGGGCGAGCACTTGATCTTCTTCACCGCATAGCTATGACCCGGAAGCATCCGCACCTCACGTCCCGGGTTCCGAATGTCCTGCAATGATAAAATAAACGTTAGTCGGCGTAGGTTCGCATCGAAGAGCACTACGCACCCAAACTTTGATCATGCAGTCCGCCGAGCCAGACACGACTTCGAACTGGTTGTACTTGTTCCAGTCTAGACTCAACACCTCGTTGCCGTGTGCAGCAATTGTCGTGACGGAGCGTGCACTATTAAGGTCCCAAATCTTTACACTGCCATCACCCGAGCAGGATGCGACCAGCGAGTTGTTCTGCGTGTTCCACACTGCATTGTACACGGCGCTCGAGTGCTCTGCAAGGGTCAAGATGGAGTGCGGCACGTCAGGTTTCCAGATCTTGACACTACCATCCCACGACGCGGACGCGAACGAGTCCTTTGACACGAGGTTCCAGTTCACCCCGGACACCTCCTGTTTGTGTTCGTGGTAGCTCTGGATCGGGAACTGGTCGCGCGTCTGCAGGTGCCACAGCTTCACGGATCCATCAGCACAGGAGCTCACCAGCTGTTGGCCGTGATTCTCGCTCCACGCGCAGTCGTAGACGCCCTGTGGTGTATCGAACGCTCGAACCTGGTTCCACGACACAAAATGAGCAATTCTTGCTCTTTTTCAGCCGCAAAACCCGCAATAATCGCGTCTCACCGGCGCCAAACCTCCAGCCGGAAGAATCTCGTACACATGCTGCCGTCCGTTGCCTACAATCCCGAAGTATTGCGCCGTGCCGACTGCCACCAAATTGTCCACGAACGGACTGAACTCCACCTGATTCGACAGCGATTTCCGTGAGAATTGCAGCGACTTAGAGCATGAAAATTACATGAGCTGGTAGCTAATTCACTGCAGATTGCGTACCGAGTACCCGTGGAGATCGGTCTGCGTTTGTCGTGGCTGGAGGAACATGGCGCCGTTGGTCTCAGAGGCTCAAATGGCGTTTGGCGAGCGCGAGCTTATCATTATAACATGGTACAGTGTACCAATTTAAACTTCAAGTCTACATTTGTAAATACAGGAACATGTTTCAAGTCCCCAATTTCCAATATTGCAAAATAATCAAAAAATCGAGAAAATAAATTACAATTCTGCTCTTGATGCTCAGTTCGAAAAAAGTGCCACCATGAGGCGTCTCTGGAGTCGTGCTCTCCAACTTGCGGTGGCGGTGCTGGCGGTGCAACGCGTCGCATGGTACGTAGTAAAGTTGCATCTTGTTCAGCGTCGTCTTGGCTATCCATTTCAGTCTCTTTCGTCTCGAATAGCTGCGTATTACAGCGTCAACACGAATTTTAACTTTATCATCGACAACTATTGACGTTTTATTGTCTGTCGCTGCAGTTTGGAGCTCTCGGGGCGGCAATTGAGCAACATCACGACGACTGGGAGCGGACCAAGTGCCTCGTTCACGTTCTACAGTGACGGGGCGTCGTGGCGGAGCTGACGGCCTCGGACTTGGCGAGGGAAGCGACTCTACTGCTGCAGAACAACTCACTGACCAGCATCCCAGCCGCGCTGTTCCAGGCGGCCAACAATGCCACATTCATGTCAGTAAAACTACTGTGAATTTCGTCGTTGGAGAGATGAAAGAGCTGATGTTTTGCTGGTGTAGAGATATCTCGAACAACCCTTTGACGCAGCTGGAGGCCGAGTCATTCGTCAACATGCCGTACCTCACAAGAATCATGTATGTGTTGACTTGGTGTGTTTTAAGTTCGTTGTAGTGTTTCTGACGTGTTGGTTGTGTGTAGCTGCACGAACACGCAGATTCAAGAGCTGCCGACGGGGCTTGCCAGCAATTGTCCATTGTTGACTACGATGGTGTTCAATCAGAGCACGATCCGGAGGGTTCAGTCACAGGCATTGGCAAACTTGCCGAAACTTGAGTCTATGTACGTGGTTTTCTTCGTTGGGTATAGCGTGTGAGACTTACTTTTGTTTCTTAGCAATGTGGCACAGAACAACGTATCACTGATTTACGAAGATTCGTTTGCGAACTTGACGGCGCTGCATACGTTGGACCTGAGTTACAATGAGCTGGAGGTCGTGCCAAAGGGGCTGCTGATGGCGTCTTCTTCGTGGAAGGCGCTGGATTTCTCACATAACAGCATTCTAAGCGTGCCATCTGGTATACAGAAAGCTGTTGTTGAAGGCTACATGTACGAGCGCATTCATCTATGTGGTGCCTGTCAATTTGAATGTGTATTCAACTGACTCGACTGTGGTGCATGAATACAGCTCCTTCGACTACAACTCTTTAGTGGGGATTGATGAAGGTGCCTTCGCTGACGCCTCTGAAATCCATGAACTTCGGTTAGCCTCCAACGCGATTTTTACTCTCAACTCCAAAGCATTTTCAGGGATGTCAGCGCTTACAAAACTGTGCGTTTCACGCCTTGGGTCTTGCTTTTTGTTTAGTGTGTATCTAACGAACTGATGCAATGCTTGATTAGGAATCTGAGCGACAATGTCATCTCTGTCATTGACGAAGACGCATTCGAAGACGTGGAGGGGCTTGAGGACCTCAGACTAGACTTCAATAATATCCACCGGTTGACGCTGTCCTCTGTTCCTGCCAACATGGAACGGCTAGATCTCCAGTACAACCTGTTGGACCTTATGCCTGACTTTCCGGATGACTTTGTGGCGTCGCGTTTGGTATACTTGTACGTGAAGGCTAAGTTCGATGGTTCCTTATTTGATTTGATTTTTCGTTTCGCTAACGACGAATTGTTGTAGGAATCTGAGCCGTAACTACTTGTGGTCTATCGCAACGAATGACGCACTCACGCCATATACCGGGCTCGAGATATTGTATGCTTTCATTCCAGTGAACATTGCTCTCTCATCGTTTGTGAATTCCTGTTCTCTAACCTTTCCATGCGATTCCATTGTGTACAGAGACCTGAGTAACAATCGTATCGTCAACTTCAGCTCCGCTGTGTTCGACCCAATCATGTCGACGATCGAATCAATGTGCGTAGCTGCGCTGAATTGCTAGCGTTGCAGTCAAACCTAACGTTTATGACTGTCAGGAATTTCGACTCAATCTTATCACGTCAATTCCCAGTACGAACTTCGTACACCTGGTGAAGAAATTGCTCACGAATGTGTAAGTACCATTATATCCTACAGTGAGGTATTGAATATTGGCGCGAAACTCACCTACCATTCTCCCTATTTTTATTCTGTGTGTTAACAGCACGTTATCGGACAACCCTGGTATCGGCTGGTCGTCAGATGTGGTCATGCGCAATGATTGTCCAAACGGCAGCGTCTTTGAGGAGCTCGATCTGTCATCGTCTGGATCAGGATCAACAACGGCTGTTAGTCTCTACGGCTGTATTCAGTGTGTTGCCGGTACTTACCACGACAACTCGACGGGAAGTTGTGTTGCATGCAGTCAAGTTTCTGACCGTGCATATTCAGAGGAAGACGGTGCCACGGTGTGCCTGTACTGCCCGTACTCGTCAAATCTGGAACCTGACCGCAGCGTTTGCAACGATTTCAAATGCAATATTCTGTGCTGGCTTACACTGTCGATGGGAATCGCGATTCCAGGGATTATCTTCAGCAGCAAATTTTTGCTGTACCTCATAATGAAAAGCTCAAAACGCACGCGCAAAATGGACATCAAGGAGCAAGAGGCGATGAACGACTGGCGCATGGGGCTAATGATGCATCAACTGGCAGAACCTATGAGCCCAAGCGACTCTCTCCTTAATGATGAGATTGATGAAGAAGCCTCCGAACTCGGCGAAATGCCATTCCGCATATATGATCTCCCAGAAGAAACGAAAGATCTCGTGCTCAGTACCCTGCGGGATTACTTTCAGATTCGAAAGGAAAAGCGCTGGCGTTCGCTACCTCCCAACGAGCAGGAGGAGACACGTGAGTGGAATGATGTCGAGTGGGAAACCTTCCACATGCATCGCATCCTGAGTCGCAGTTATCATGGTGAAATTTTCCTGGGGATTACTGTGGCACGCAGGTAGTTGTGAAGCGTATGATGACCCTGCGATTCGAGGTCAAAGAACTCGCTGACACGATCAAAGATGTGGAACTGGTGGGATCGCTGCATCACCCTAACATCGTTACATGCCTAGGTACGATGTGGTCGGATCCTGAGCATTTGTGTGTCATCTCGGAGTACGTGAAAGGTGGTGATTTGGCAGCTATACTCGAAGTCGACGCGTTGGACCGCCCCAACAGTATCAATTCGTCATTGTCCAGAATGTCGAATTCGTCTACACCGTCAGCCTCTCGCTCCTCGTCACAGACTACATCCTACGGAATGTCGAAGAGCTCGTTGCTGACGCGCTTCCTAATGGCTCTGGATTTATGTAAAGCGCTTGCGTACGTTCACAACATGGAGTTTCCCATAGCGACTTGCGAAGTCGAAATGTGATGGTGACCGAGATGTTTCGGTGCAAGATTGGGGACTTTCGGCATCACAGTCGTGATGACACGCACCATGCCACACACGTGCTTCTTGTGGAAGGGAAAACGACACACTCTGACTCTGAAGAAGAGGATGGCGTAGAGATGGAAGCTGTTCGATTCCTTCAGCCAGAGAGAAGGGATTCTCAAAATCAACAAGGACCAACTATTCCGCTTGTGGCGCCCGAGGTATTGAACCATAACTCGCGGCATCTTGGCGCCGACATCTATAGCTTTGGAATCCTTCTGCTGGAACTTTGGTTCCACTCGTACATCTTTTTCCAGAACGACAGATCAAACGACGAGTATGAGGCACGGTGTCGAACAAAGAAATTGAGGCTCACGATCGATGAAGAAGCAACAAGCGGACTTCCCAGCAAAGAAACACCGCCAGCTCTCCCCGTACAGCTAGTGCGGTCCAGAAAGGCAAGGAACACAATGCTGCGATGCATCACTTCATGAGTAAGCTGCGTATGTTGGCGAACGTTGGCGGCACCGACGGGAAACAGACGAGAGTAGTTTTGGCACCACTCCAACATCCTCCGCGGCCTCTCTGACTATATCGCTCACATCATCGAGCGCAATCGTTGACAAATTGTCTAAAACTATTGAAGACTGCCTGCAAAGTGATCCGAAGAAGCGGCCTACAGCCAAAAGCTGATCGATCTCTTCCAGTTTTTCCTGGATGAAATCAGCGCTGCACGGTTAGCGAGAGATCAAGAGGAAGCAGCGTCTCCGTATTTATGAATACAGTTGGGACTGAACGACACAAACACTGCCAGCTTCAAAGGAGCGCCGCTCTACATGTACTTCTCGACAACTATGTTTCGGCAGCTGAGCTCAAGCCATGTCTCGCTTGGGACGGGCATTGATGGCTGAGATATTTACCACTTACAGTCTAACTGGCGGATTGAGGCGCCGATACGGGGCTTCGTCATTCTCCTTTTGCCTGGAACCCAAAGCACGCCGACACTGCTTCAGCAAGATTTTGATTGTGCGCCGCTTGTCGTACCGCACACTTTCTCCCAAGATGTCGTTTTGGCCGTGCACCTCGTCGAGCAATGAAGGCTTGGTCAAGAACTTGAAACGCACAGGCGTCGTCAGCTCGGACGCTGTGTTCAACGCGATGATGAGAACAGACCGAGCCAAGTACGTGGCGCAGGTCGAGACTCCTGATGGAGGACACGTGGGTGAGCTGGAAGCCTACCAAGACGTTCCGCATCCCATTGGCTACCACCAGACCATCTCAGCGCCGCACATGCATGGTCACGCGATGGAGCTGGGGTACGCGGCGATCAAGGATGTGAGCGATCCGCGGGTCCTGGATGTTGGAGCTGGATCCGGGTACCTGACAGCGTGCCTCGGTCGGATGGTGGAAGACAAAGGTGGACGTGTATTTGGTCTGGAGATTGTTCCAGGTCTCGTGCAGTTTGCCAAGAAGAACATCCAGATGGCTGATGGCGACTTGATTGACCGAGGCATCGTGTCCGTGCGCTGCCATAACGGCTGGGACGGATTGGCGAACGAGGCTCCGTTCCATTATATCCACGTGGGTGCTGCTGCTGAGACGCCGCCTCAAGCTCTCCTGGACCAACTCGCGGACGGCGGCCGTCTCGTGCTGCCTCTCGATGAACCCCGCGGAGGCCAAGTCTTCGTCGAGATCACTCGGAAAGGCACAGCTTTCTCGCAACGCCGCCTCTTTGGCGTCTGCTATGTGCCACTCGTGCGAGAACGGGAGCGTAAGCTCAGCTGAGAATGGCGGAAGGCCAAGGCTGCGAGTACTCGAGGACAAGTTGAAGTTGGACCGTCACTCCTGAGAGAATGCTGGTCAGAATGTTGCAGTGGCTTCGTGCCTTTCCGCCTCTTTGATTTTTCTATATGTGAACCTCAGACTCCAACATTTTGATTTCACTCTTCGTGTTGATCTCGTCACCACGTTTGCTTCCTTCACTGATTAATTTCCGTCGCGGCGTGTCTTATGACTGAAACGCAACTCGCGTTTCACGCGCTTTTTAATCGCCGGCATATTTTTAGTGAGGGCCGGCCAGGTTCGAAGCTCGTCGCATGTCGAGGTCGGGCAATGAAAGCAGTCATGTGTCTGCTTGTTACACCGACATCTCCATTCCAGAACACGCGAACTAGTTTGAAGACCCCGTTACCCGGAGCAAATCTGTGAGCAACCTCGAAATTTCGGCCACCAGCGTTGGAGGCCATGGCGCCAGTGTTGACGCTCTGGCCGTGCAGTTCGTCCAGCAACGAGGGTTTAGTGCAGAACCTGCAGAAAGCTAAAATCGTGCGCTCCGCCGCCGTGTTTGACGCCATGAAGCGAACCGATCGCGCGCTATTCGTCCCTCGGTGTGTTCAAGAAGAGGCGTACCAGGACTCACCATGTCCCATCGGCTTCAACCAGACTATCTCGGCTCCACACATGGTAAGTCATCGTACCGCGTGCGTTCAGACTTGTATCACTCCAATCTCAAACACGCTTCTTGTTGTCTGTCGACCTGTGCAGCATGCCCACGTGCTGGAGCTCGCCCATGCAACTTTGCCGGTGTAACCAAGCCGCGTGTGCTAGACGTAGGTGCTGGGTCTGGGTACTTGACTGCTGCGCTCGCTCGTCTTGTTGAAAATGCCGGTGGTCGCGTGTTTGGATTGGAACTGCTACCAGCACTGGCTCAGTCTGCTCGGAAAAATGTGCTAAACGCGGCTCCGGATCTGATGAAAAGCGGTGTGCTCTCGCTGCACTGTTACAATGGCTGGCACGGACTGCCAGCGGAGGCTCCTTTCAACTTCATCTTCGTTGGAGCAGCCGTCTCCTCTCCACCTCAGGTGTTGTTGGACCAGCTTACAGATGGGGGCAGCTTGTGATACCTGTGGACGACCCACGTGGTGGCCAAGCACTTGTGGAAGTCACTCGCCGCAGCTCCAGCTTCACCCACCGCAAACTCATGCCAGCGTGTTTTGTTCCGCTTGTCCGCGGTGAAATCCACAAGAAGCGGCGTGGGGTAAGTCTCACAGGAGACACGGAGATGCTTGGACCGAAAGTGCTGCACAGTACCCACTCCTTCCGTACTATCCGCTAGAAGACAATAGATAAAGTTTTGAACAAAGCTACATGCAGAAACAAAGTAAGAAATAAAGCAAGAGCATAACCAATACCTGTTGCACACACCAAGGGCTATCATCTATTGTCAGTTGGTTCGCTTACCGCCTTACGCATCGAGAACATTGTGCAGTTGCTCGACGAAATAATGGATCTCGTCAATCTGGATCTCCATTACGGCACTGGCGAAGCCATCCTGCCGGAAGTTGGCACCAGTTTCTCCTGCAGCCAACTTGAATGCCGTTCCCAACGTACTGTACAATCACAAGAAACAACGGCACACGTCAGTCACTCCCTAAGAGGAGCAGTTCTCGCAAAACTTACTTGCGGTGGATCTCGCCAGGTGTGGATGGGCAGGTAAGGCCAACCACCAGGAAACAATTCTGGGCCGGGTTGCGAGTAATGAGCACCAGCGGCACAATAGATTTGTTCGTCACAGCCGCCTCCTCCTCCGCATCACCGTCCTCGCCGTTTTCACCATCTTCGCCTTGTGGTTTTCTTTGGGCTGGAGCGTTAGGCCCACCCCACTTGCCGCTAGCACGGTGGACATTGAGCAAAAAAGAGATAATTGGGTGAGAACATTAGCGTTCGCGAAAAGCTCCTGTTCACGCTCGGGCACGTTCAGGCACACGTAGCGGAAGTGTTTAACACGAACGAGTAGCTTGCGCTCCATGATCGACAGTCCCACGCGGACAATCGCTTGCTTGAGCGACATGGCCACCTTGATGCCACTTTCCATGAGCTTGCTAGACGCTACCGACTGGCACGAAAGCGCAGTATGCGCCAGCATGAAGTTCTGCTGTCGGAAGTCGTCTTGAGGTGCTTCCTCGTCAGCTTCCACCTGCTTGTCTTTTCCGTCGTTGTCACTCGGGACGATAGCACTGCTACTAGCACCAGACGACAGGATAGAATCCAGTGCAAACAGACTAGTCAGCGAGTTATGTTGCTGATGCTGCGTCTCGGCTTCGAATACCGCCCCAACGTAGCTCTCAGGGGCCTCCAGCAGAGCCTGCAGTCCGTAGACAGCATCCGCTGCGCACAGTTGGTACTGGAATGCAAACGTGCGCTTGAAGGAGCCGTAGAACAGCTCGTCCAGCCCAAACTCGGGCGCCATCTCCTGCGTCTTCTCACGCAGCATTTTCTTCATCTCCAGGGGCATGTACGAGAACTTCTGCTGGCTCTGCTTCAGCGAGAAGCCCATCCGCGCCAGGAAAAAGTGCAGCGCAGTGTCTCCCGCGCCATTGCCACTGTTATCTGTGGCATTGCGTGCGCCAACACGCCGTGCCTGATCGTTATAGAGTCCAAGCTTCGAGGCCACATAGTCCGAGTAGTACATTGCCTCATAGAGCGACCAGTGGCGATAGCACATGAATCGGTACTCCTCCTCGAAGTTAATCTTGCCGTCATCGTACCCTGGGTGTCGCTCCTCATCTCCATTCTCTCCCGGTCCGCTCGACGGCGTCGGTGCATCGACAGCCAGCACCTCGTCCTGGAACCGCGTGACCATGAGGTTGTAGTTGTCGGCGTCAATCTCCTCCAGCACGAACTGCTTGGTAAGGCCCACAATCGCAAACCACAGCAGATCTCGCTGGCTGCTGTTCACCTGCTGCGCCAGCTCAAACGCCACCGTAGCCGCCGGTGCGCCGTGGAACGAGCCGCGGTAGTACCGCAAGATCTCCTCCCGACGTCTGCGCTTGGCCATCACCGCACTCTCCTCCACCGGCTCAGCTGTAACATCCACCTCCACCACCTGCTCGTCTTCCTTCCTCCTCTTGGGACTCTGTTCCCCATCTCCGTCCTCGTCTCTCTTCCTCTTCTCCTGTTCCTGTTCCTTCTCTTGGTTTGTCTCCTTCTCGTCCGTCTCTGTATCCTGAGTATCTTCATCTCCAAACTCCACCTCCGCTTCCCCATCACTCTCTTCTTCCACCTCCTCCTCTTCTTCTTCCTCCTCGTCTTCTTCTTCATCAAAGTCCTCCACTTCCAGATCCGGACCGAACTCCGGATACTCCTCCAACGCCAGTGCTCCGTCGTCAAACACCACAACCTGTTGATGTTCGTCGTAGATGTTGGCCAAGTGGATGGGGCGATGGCTGTCCAGCACGTAGCACTTGACGTGCGGCGGCAGCGCCAGCAGCTTGGCCACGTCCACGATGGCTCCGCAGTTGAGCATGACCACAGATCGCAGCTCTCCACCTCCCTTCAGCTCCCCGTCGGCGCCTCGGATGCGTGTCTCGCGCGCCTGCAGCACGTCCTCGTAGCCACGTACCGCCAACAGCGAATAGCTCAGCATGTCGGCGCGTAACAGGCGCGTGAGGATCTCGGCGGCGCACAGCGCGTCCACGTCCAGCGCCACGAGGATCAGCACGCTGCAGCTGCCGCCCGACTGCAGCGCGTCGTGCTTCATCTGGCCGTACGCGGCGTGGAACTCCTCGCGCGGCCACAGCATGGCAGCAATTGGCACAATGACGCTAAGTACGCGGTAAGTTCGTGTTGGTGTACAGGTGGTGTAACTTGGTGTGTATTTGATGTGAAGGTTGAAGCTGTACCGACTGATACCGGTTTACCGCTGCATGGGTACGTCAGCGGCGATCGCACAACCCAAAAGTTTACACCACCTCGGACGTAACGGCTGTTGAATCCTAGAATCCTCTTTCCACGTGGACTTCATTCTCCGTCTCCTCGCGTCCGCAGCAGATCCCCAAGCCAATCCATCAGCCATGTCGCTCGACTTCTCCAAGGTGCGTTAGTGTGGTGTCTGCACTGCGGTCTCCCGTAGCTGACGTTAATACATGTACAGGTGGAGAACAACCCGGTGCCACTCATCGCCGAAAAGCACAACCCAAATGTGGCTTTTGTCGTCTACCGTAACAAAAACAAGAATGTGGTTGTGTACGCCGCGCGCCTGCTGGCGGACGGGACGCTGGACCCTGAGAACCCGCTGGACGTGTACTGGATCATGTTCGAGCAGGAGGGCGCCCCCGCGAGGAGCTCAACATGATCGAGCGCAACACGGCGTACGGCGCCACCGTCAAGCCGCGCGAGGGCCACCCGGGCGAGTACGAGATCACGCTCACGTCGCTCAAGGACCGCGTCATCTACCTGTCCATCGTGGACGGCAAGCCCGTGGGCCGCGGCTCCATCAACGGCCAGGACGGCTGCTCGCTCGAGCGCGTCTTCGTCCTCTCCACCACGTCGTGGGGCATGCCCAAGGTGCAGCACATCGAGATCCACGGCAAGGACGCTGCGGGCAACGCCATCCTGGAGAAGAAGCTGCCGTAGATGGCGACGTTGCGCACTCTTTGGCAATGAGGACTCTGTCGCCTGTCATGCAGACATTGATCCCTACGTGGAGACTCTCGCTCCCAACGTCACAAACAAATGTAATAGAAAAATGCAACAAACTGAGAAAGTACTGTAGTATCCGATACTCTACTCCTGCCTTGATGTTGCGGTGGTATTAGGAGGTTGGGTGTGCTGGTATTCTTGGCTTGCCATTCTCGGCGCGGTCAGCATCGCAGGGACCAATGGCACTTGCATTTATATTTGGGCGGTTTTTGGAGGAAGCGCATTTGCAGTGAAGCGCGTGGTGCTGCGACTTCTTCCTCTGAATATTTGCATCGACTCGTGTCGATACACTAGCTACACGTTTAAAGCAGTACAAGTATGGCGGATGTGGAGGACTCGGCGGTGAACGACTTCTTGCTGATTCTCGAGGAGCACCGCAAGAACTGCGAGAAGCAGGGCAAATATGTGGAGGCTGAAATTGCCAAGAACCGTCTGGAGGAGCTCAAGGTGCACGAGGAGAACCGACGGAGAGAGGCGATGCGGTCTCGGCAGATCGCCGAGCGTCTGGGAGTTGAAGAAGCTCACATGCTTGAATTCCAGCAATTCAACCAGGTTTGGGACCGGAAGATGGACGAGTATGAACGCAACGTCGAGGAGCTCGTGATCAATATGCGCGAGAAGCACAAGTCCGAGCTGCTCGAGTTCCAGCAAAAGATGCTGGAGAAACACCAGAAGCCAAAGTTCTCCAAGGACCTACTGAATCTGCGGCGCATCGAAGAGCACCTAGCTCGACAGAAAGAGTACGTGGTAGTTCAATGCAAGATGAACAACCCACACACATAGCTAAACTCACCTGCTTTGTTGCACGAACAGCTATGGCGAAGCACACAAGATCAAGCTCAAATCGGACGCTTTGGAGGCTTGGGAGCTCGAAAAGTGGCGCAACCTCAAGCAGCAGGAGATGTTCCAGCGCGAGGTGACCTTCAAGCAGCGGCAGAAGCAAGACCTCGACGCACTGCAGAAGCGGATCCAATCCGGTCGAGAAGAACAGAAGAAGCAGCGTCAGGTCGACCTCGAACGGTGCGTCTTCATTCTCCTCACCTCAAAAAGTATCACCTTGACGTTTTTGCATGCTCTTCAGATTGTTGCAGCGGTACCAGAACGTCAAGGCGGAACTGCAGCAGCAGCAAAACTTGGAGCGAATCCGACACGAGAAATTTGCACAGCGACCTGCAGGCATAGCGAGATGAACGTCCACTCCTCAGCTCCTCATCCTACAGACAATGTATCATTTAAGGGGAAATAGCTCGTTCGTTGCCATTTCCAGTCCAAATAACGCCGCAATTACTGCAAATTCTTCCTCCTTCTCTCTTGCACTTGGATATCGTCTTCAAGGTCTCCATTGCGGCTTGCATTCGTGTCAAATGCGCGATCTTGTCAATTTCTTCGGCTTCTGCCGGCCTTCTAGTCTCGTCGCACGGCCTTGAACGCCTTCTTGTTCTGCAGCACCATGTAGACCATAGGCAGCACCACGCCCGCCAGCAGAATCACGAAGCCAGTCACGTAGGCGCCCGAGGCGTACGACACCGACACCTTTTCGTCCATCTCAATCGTCCGGATAAACTAACCAACAACCTATAAAATAAAATAAAATTATATATAAAAGTAGAAACTTACATCATCCACCAATCACATTGCTTCAAGTATCTGATGGTGGTCATTTTGGGATTCAAATGATGCTGCTCCGGTCGATGTTGCGCTCGGGCGCTGCGCTGCGTCCCCGCTTCATGTCTTCCGCTGCTGCGAAGCCCAAGGGCCCCCATTTGCACGTTACTTCTGGTACACGACGGGCATCATGCTGGGCATCCCTGGGGCTGTGGGCGCCGTGTTCGTGTACAACCTCAAGTCGGACGACGAGTTCTACAGCCACTTCAACGACCGGTACCCGGACCTGATCGACGCCATCAACGAGTTCTACCCGCTGAACGAGTCGTTGATGGAGTTGGCGAGTCGCGAGGACATTGGACCTCTCGGCTCCACGGAAGACCTGATCAATGAGAGTACGAGAGGGCACTCTGAAAGCTTGTAGAGTTCAGGTAGACTTGAATTTAACGCTGTTACTGTTGTGGTTGTAGCGGTGACGGTCGTTGCTGAGCTGCAGTCCCACCAGAAGGTGAGATTCCAGGTTTCAGGCTCAGCTAGTCAACAGGAGATCGAGGCTTTGGCGCTCAAGCAGTCGTCGCAACCGGAGAGCGACCGCGTGGTCGCCATCACCTTTGCAGAGGAAGGAGACGAGGAGAAGGAGCTGAAGCAGGCGGCGCCAACGACGCAGGAGGCGTGGCCGCCTGCTCCTCGCGTGGCGTGGGGTAGTGCCGCTGCGGCGCAGAAGAAGAGCGAGAAGTCTGGAGACTCGGCCAAGGAGGTTCAGCTGCAGATCGACGAGATCCGCGCCCAGCAGGCGGTACTGGAGGAGTCCAAGTACGCGGGACGCGACATTGACGAAGTGGACGAGGAGATTGCGGCGCTGGAGGAGCGCAAGACCGCGCTCAAGGAGCAGCTCCCGCGCAAGCGCTTCCTGTGGATCTTTTAGACGATGTGGAGATAAAACAAGTCAACGAGCTTCGTGCTTTGAGGTGACGTTCAGGTTCAGGTGGTCGATGCACAGTAACTTTCTGCATGCGTCTTCGCGTGAGAAAAGAAGAGCATTAATGCAGGACTGGGCAAGATACTTTTTAGTGGCATGTCTCCAGTAACGTGCACCGAGAATTTGATCCAGTTGGGGTCCAGCGGTTCTGGACGCAACGCTGGGGTTGGTCACCGACGTTGAAGTGAGCGCACAGCGTAACGGTGATCACTCGATGTCGCTCGCCAAGTTGAGCCCAAGGCTGCTGTCGTGTCGGTGCCGCCGCACTTAGTGGTGGCGCCGCTGCGGTGCTG
This sequence comes from Phytophthora hibernalis, assembly GCA_012656075.1. Taxonomy (NCBI): domain Eukaryota; phylum Oomycota; class Peronosporomycetes; order Peronosporales; family Peronosporaceae; genus Phytophthora; species Phytophthora hibernalis. The sequence continues at coordinate 1,216,529 of JAAKBF010000151.1, read as the reverse complement.
GTAGGACCCGTTACTTGGCACCCTTGGCACCGTGGCACCTCGTCGTGAGCAACTCAGTGCAAATCAGCCTACGCACTCGCATCGGCGGCTTTCGGTGCTCTATTAATCCGTTACACCAAGCGCTCTGCCGCCGATCAGCCGATGATTCAGCGACCTAATGCGGTGCTGAACCTCGTCGGCGTCTTTCAGCAGCGCCACGTTCGGATTGCCATTCTCCGCAACCCAAATGTGTGGCAATGCCAATGGCTGACACTGCCTGGCAGAGGCATCGAACCCGGCACTCACGGCGACAGGATGACGGCAGATGAGCCGATGAGTGGATGATCGTAGAAATGCTGCTCGGCTCCGCAAACAAGCTCCGTTGCGATGGCCAATGCAATGAAGTCTCCAATGCATGAACATGTACATGTATGGAGAACCGCAGCAGCTTTGAGCATGCTTAAGCCGCTGCAAACAGTGATGGACCCAGGAAGCTCGCGCTAAGCTATTACGGTACACCAAGCAGATCTTGTAAAACGAACGAACCGAACTTGAGCTGAAGAGCCGGAATTATGCTACATTTTGTCGAGTCTGCATTGCAACTTGCAATTTGCAAGTTGCTGGGCTTCGCAAAACAAGCAAGCAACGGCAGAGTCTCAGCTCCAGACCAGGCGCGAAGTTCGCGCTGCATGCTGCTTCCCGCGCAATCCAGTGGTGGAATGGATGCCTCAAAGATGGGTTCGATACCTCCCCGCCAAAATTTAGCGTCAAAGTCTCTGACAGAGCCATGCAGACACGAGATCCTTTCTCTTTTGAGCCCGGGTTGGTGGCGGGCGACTCCGCTCCGCTGGATAAGAAGCGGGTCAAAGTCTCTCTTCCGCTGCCTATCCATTTGCGGGCGAGCTGAAGCAAAAGATACGCTTCGGGGTTCAGCTGCCGTTATCGTTGCCTGCGATACGTCCCGCACCAAAGGTGGTCTCACCTCGGCATACTGAAACCAAGTCAGTTCGGCGCGACGAGCGGACACTGAGCTCACAACCGAATTTGCTCCGTACCGCGCACTCGCTCGTCCTGCATGGCGGACGTCTGTCGTCCTCCCATAAGCAACGGGCTCGTCTCAGCGTCCGCGCTGGAAATGGATGACGAGCCTACTGCACTATTGCACAGTTCGCTCAACGACGTCACAGCCGCGCGGTTGCGGCGCTACCATCAACAGAGCAACACGCGGCTCGACACAACGTTACGGCTCTTCCGGGAGCGTCAGGAGCGCGAACGTCGCTCGCGGTTGCGACTGAGTCGCTGTCCATTGAGTGTATCAGGCCCAGAGCTACCTAGAGTTGCCCGCCTGACAACCGCGGAGACGCGGCAATGGAAATTGCTGCGAGAGAGCAGCGACATCCGCGTGTACCGCTTGAAGACGCGGCTGGAACGCACCTCCACAGTGCAAGCTATTGGCACCGTTCATGGTTCCTTGGGAGACGTCATGAACGGATTGTACGCGGACTCAACGAGGACCGCGCGGGTGTTGCAGATGCTGCTGAGTCCGCGGGCTTTGGACGCGCGCGTGCTGCAGGTGGACAAGAGCAGCTCAGAGGCCAACCCGTTCCGGTTCTCGGGCATCGTGTGGATGGCGCTCAAGGTCCCGGGCTTGGGGATATGCAGACATAGGGACTTCCTGTGTTTCAAGAAAATGGACGTGTTCAAGGACGACCTAGGAGAAGATGTGGGCTACATGGTGCTGCACTCCATTGACCCACGGGCCGACGAGGTCTCGGCACAGGTTTCGACCTTTGACACCAACGCGGAGACGGGAGCGACGTGGCCTCCGGCTGCGCAGACCAACTCAGGACGCACTCGCAGCTCCAGCTCAGTCGGTTTCGGCTCTGGGACTTTCGTGCGCGGGTTCATCTCACTCGCCATCGTGTTCAAGAGCGTGGGAGACGACCGAGTGGCCATGTTCGCACACGGACTTTTTAATCCTAGCGGTCGTTTGCCGCCGTTGCTGGGCGACAATTGCATCGCCGAGTGGCTCACGTCCATGGCCAAGACTGTTCAGAGCGGCCAAGCCAAGAACCTGTCACTGCTGCTTGTTGGCCAGAAGCAAGCTATCGCAGAGCAGTCCAGCTCCAGACAGCGATGTGGAGTGTGCGCGCGAGCACTTTTCTTCTGGGACGCCCCTCGCAGTTGTCGTGGCTGCTGGAAACCGTGTTGCCGCACGTGCCGCGTGACCAAACCGATCTTCTGTGCCCACTACCACGCCAATGGAGGCACCACTGCTGGCTTAACGTCTGGACCATGCACCGAGACGTTTTGTCTCGCTTGTGTGTGCGCAGTGATTCCGTCCGGAGCTACCATTAATGCTCGACTGATCAAGCGGTTGGCCAAGAAACGTAAGCGCGCACCGACGTTCTTACGGCCGACGATGACTGCGTCTTCGATCACCGACGGATCCGTTGGTCAGCAACAAGTTCCGACGATGACGGCTGAGGCTTCACAACGTGCTGAGCGGCTACTCGCTGCTGCAGAAATGTCCTCGATCTCCGTACTCTCGTCACGCGAGTCGGAGAAGTATCAGCAGCACCGACTGAGCTTGAATGCTCGCCCGAAGAAGCGAGCATTCGTGCAACCCGAAGTTACAGGCCACGAGCCTGACGGGAGTGATGAATATGATGAAGTGGACCCGAGCACCCTGTTGGAAATACTGGAGCACTACCAGACTCTTCGTGAAGGCACTTCCGTCATCTCGGGAATGTCCTCGTCCAACGCAGGGACATCCCTTCGATCGTTCACGTCTGCAGACTTGGCGTCATCCTCGAACCATCACCACTTTGGATCATCAGGTAACCAAATGGGCTCCTTCCGACTAGGCCGCCACCCTTCTGGGCACAGTTTGCTCACTCACAACCAGAGCTTTCATCAACGAGTTGCCGCGCCGACGGCGGTGCGGCATAGCCAAGCGGCAATGGAACGCCGGGCGTCGAGAATTTTTCAAACCCAGAGTAGCTTCTGGTTGCCGAAGCAGTCAGCCTTGGTGAAAATCCCCAAAGAATCGACTCCAGCGCTCGATGATGAATACTACCAACGCTTGCTGCAAAACTACCTGCTCCACACGAACAGCAGCCGCAGCATTGTCAGCGGCCTATCGCGGAGCAGCTTCGGGGCGACGACAGTGCCACAGCCACCAATTTCGCAAGAATCAAACGTGCTATCGGAACCTCAATCCGAGCCTCCCAGCGACGCCCGAGCTGCGTCTAATTGCTCGTCCCCCGGCGGATCCTCGTTGCTCCCGCCGGATATGACCATCTACCGCAGATTCAAGTGAGCTCACTCAGCTCCAGAGATCTGACGATGTAGATCTTGTACCAAACTGTTCAAACACAAACGAAGATATGTCTCTATCTACCCTAGGAATCGAAGCAACGCATGTACAGCATCAATAAATATTTTTTGTCCCTACGCCGAGCGTCTCGCTCGTTCAATCATGCCATCATGGACCTTCTCAAGATTTCGCTCAATGAACTATGGTATCCTGAATTTTCGGCGCTGCTAAAAACTCAGAGCCCGAATTCATCTCCAGAACCTGTGCCGACATGAAAGCTTTCATCGAGAGGACTTTGCGCTTCGATTTCGTCAAGGTTGTCTGCACTCTCTTCCAGGCGAAAACTCTCCGTATTTCGAGGTGGGGTGGCCCTCCTACTCCTGGGACTCCATCTACTGGATTGGACTCGGCCATTGGAGTTATTGAATTGTTCGAGACCGGGGATGCCCAGCGTGCTGTTGACGCGTACCTCCTCGATTTCGCTGGCAGTTAATTCACGATTGGTACGGCTGCGCTGGAGTCTCGAGGTTGAAAGCCCACGACGAAGAGAAGACAGACTAATAGGGATGACCTTCGCGTTGGCGTCGTGAGACTCGGCAAAACGATGGAGTTCGGCTTGCGTGGCGGTAATTTGACCTCGCTGGATGTGAGCAGATAGATCGACACTACCATCATTTTCAACGAGGCTTTTGCGAGGCTCGTCACTCTGGTCACTGCTTTGAGTCCTCAGCCACGTGCTCAGAGTTTGCGAGATATCTGCAAAGATGGACGCTGCTCCGGGTCGGAATCCCAGCACTGATGCATTAATTGTTCGAGCCCGAGAGGTGCTGGGTTCGTGAAATCTCTCGGCCGAAGCCCTTCGTTGGCAACCTGGAGCGGAACCTGGAATGCGTTGAGATTATCGTAGGGATCTTTACGCTCCACAAGCTCCCACAGCACGATCGCATACGAGTAAACGTCTGCCTTCTCGTCGTACGGTTCATGTCGAATAACCTCGGGTGCAGCCCAGAATGGTGTGCCGACCCATGTGTTCGGACCATATTGCAAGCTACGAAATCGTGCGAGGCCGAAGTCGGACACTTTTGTGACAAGATTCTCGGAGAGCAAACAGTTTTTGGATTTCAGGTCACGTTGCAATACGTCGCAAGCATGGATGTGAGCCATGCCAGAGGCAATGTCGAACGCACTGGTGACGACAAGTTGATGTGGGAAAAATTGGCTGTGTCTCGCAAATATTCGTACAGCGATCCATTGGGCATATACTCCATTATGAGGACGTAACAACTCGGTGTGAGACTTGCACCGAGTAGTTTGACGATGTTCGGATGCTTGAGCGCATGCATAACCCAAATTTCACGCCGGAAGTTCTTCACTGCCTCTTCCAGGTTGTCCACGACTCCTTCTCGTGGCATCAACAATTTTACGCCAACCTTGGTATCTCGCCAGATTGCCGCGTACACTTCACTCAACGGACCCGAAGCCAAGCGCTTCACTAAATTCACTTCGCGAAGTTTTACTTCGTACACTGAAGCCTGATCGCCGCCCACATCGAACTGCACGTGTGAGCTGACACCGACGCTCACGCGTCTTTTATCTCGTAACTGTATGCTTGCCCGCCGCTCATTCTCCGCTCTGTTCTCCGGCGACAACTCTGCTATGCCATTTTTCATTTCGTATGAAGGCTCGTTGAAAAGTGCTTGAGAGTGAGCGCGAGATGGCATGCGCTTCTTGAAAATCAAGAATCGTCTTTTGAATGAGCTCGATCGATCGGCCGATAGCGAGTCGGTCGAGTCGCTACGACTTCCACTCGTTTTTAGTCCTTTCGGCGAGGAAGACCCTGTGGCTGCCAAGATGTTGCGTGAGCTGCGCGTCGCGGAAATCGAGAGTGCTCGCATTTTCGATGCGATCATTGACTTGGGAGGATCCATCGCGCTTTTCGATCGCTGTCTGGTCTTTTGCGTTGACAGCATGTGCTTGATCGGGTCTCGCTTCTTCACCATCACCAAGCCGGCCGGAGCAAGAGGTGGTTTTTGGCCCCCTCTAGGGACAACCGAGTTCATAATGTTGTCCTCTGGAAACACGAGTGGTGGGGGCTGAGGTGGCGATGTCTCGTTGGCTCTTTCTTCGGTCAGTGGTGACTGCGCTGCAAAGTCCAGATGATACATTCGCTGTGTCTGCAAGATGAATGCTTCGCCCTGCTGTTGCGAGTTCTTGTGGCCTTGAATTCGCGCGGCAGTGGCATCTTTCTTGATCACGGCCATTGGCAGCGGCGAGGTTCGTCCAGAGATTCGAATGCCGCATCGACGCAGGAAGCGACGTACTCGACACGCAATTCCGTGGGTTGTCCTCTTGCAAAGGAGTCATTCCGGACCTCACCTGCCTGTGTAGTGTTTCTCCTACGGTCACACAGCCAGCAGCACCGCGACGCCACGAGCAAACAACACACCACCACCAAGCTGCAGAAGCACAGGAAGAGCTCGAGCCAGGCGTCCACGAGCACGCACGTGTTCTTGCCCGTGCAGTAAGTGCGCGTGAACACCTCGATCGTGCCCATGATGGCAGTCCGTCGCGTCAGGAGTGAAATTAAACCCCGACGCTGTCACGGAAATAGCGACATCTTGCACTCACTGCAACACTTCCTCGCTAAAAATGTCTGCAACATGTTAGTTCAACCAGTACACAACCTCCACACAATCTTCCCACAAATCCCACACAAATTCCTTAAGTTGCTCATGCCGACGTCTTTTTTCAGCCAACCAGCATCCTCATACTTTCAGCCAACCAAACACCCCCGTTCTGGAATTAAATCAATGGTTGCGAGCAGTTCCTACATCGAACTCGGCCCATTGCTCGCCAGTTTGGATTTGGAAACCTCCTGACGGTATGTTGCCCGCGCTTCGCCTGTTCAAGACCTGCGGATCCCGATCCTCGATGCTCCTCTCGCTTCAGACGCCAGCGCTTTCGGCCAAGCGACGCGCTGCTTCTTCCAGCCCTGAGGGTGGGTCCAGGCAGCCGTCGCTTGCAAGAAATCATCTGCGTCCTGCGTGTATCAAGGATCGGATTGGGCGTTAATGGGGGCCTCGTTCGTGGCCTCCCATTGGCTCCTGTTCCGTAGGTATATGTATGACTGCATGGTTCTTGCCCAAGGCCGCGTCAAGCTCCAAGAAGGTGCTCGAGAGGGGACCAAGAGGGACTTTAAGCTTCAGTCCGGACACGGTACAAGGGACAGAGACTACAGGAATCAGTGGACGCTGTTCCTTGTGCTCTGGGCTGCAGTTTGAGGTCCTTTTGGCCTCTTTTAAGTGGCTTTTTGACTGACGCGGTTGGGTATTCTCGCGACCGGAGACACTAATTCGAGATGTTTCATTAAACAGAAAATGCAGATTTTCGTCAAGACCCTCACGGGCAAGACCATCACGCTCGACGTGGAGCCGTCGGACAGCATTGACAATGTCAAGCAGAAAATTCAGGACAAGGAAGGTGCGTTGCAGTCGTTGCAGCTGGATTTTTGCTATGGATGTTGTGCTGATGGGATTTTATTGTAGGAATCCCCCTGACCAGCAGCGTCTGATCTTCGCCGGCAAGCAGCTGGAGGACGGCCGCACTCTGTCGGACTACAACATCCAGAAGGAGAGCACGCTGCACCTGGTGCTGCGTCTCCGCGGTGGTGGCAAGAAGCGCAAGAAAAAAGTGTACACCAAGCCCAAGAAGATCAAACACAAGCACCGCAAGGTCAAACTCGCCGTGCTCAAGTACTACAAGGTGGACGACAACGGAAAGATCCAGCGTTTGAAGAAGGAGTGCCCGGCCCCCAGTGCGGTGCCGGTGTGTTCATGGCCACCCACTTCGACCGTCACTACTGCGGCAAGTGCCACGTGACGTACCAGTTCCAGGGCGAGGACAGCGCTTAAGCGTCTTGTCTTCATGGCAGTCTCCAATGAGCCTTGTCTGCCGTTGACCTGACCTGCGTACAGCTATGTGCGTGGGAAGAGTCTAATGTCAATGCAATGCTTTGGTTTCCATCCACATTAACTCTTGTCTTCATTACGGTTTACAGTTTTGAGGTGGTTATTTGACAGAGTTCTCCATGACCTGACGAATGTTGCTGCGTGAGGGATTGATCACCTCCCATTCCTTTGAGCTCATAAAGGCCACTGTGTCGGTCTGCTGCTGTGAATACACAATGGCCTTGGCCCCGAATTCCTGTACAGCTCCACCGCCGATGCCTCGTATTTCGTTCATCACTTCTTCGTTGCTGAGACTATCTCCATCTTCGATCACGTCGTCACCAAATAACGGTGGTAAGGCGTACGGGTCGGAACAGAACGTCCGTCGCTCGGTGTTGTCAACATTTGCAGCAGTTCGAGCTCTCGTTGGGGATCGCTTTGTAGCGGTTGCAAGAACACTGAGTGAAATTGCTCGCTGCATGGTTGGACTGAGTTGGTCGTCATAGGCATTCGGAGTCGCAGTGGTGTGCTCGAAGAGGATCGGCCCGCACATACGGCAGACACTCACCGCATCGTAGCAAAATGGTGGCCGATAACGAGCAGCAACCTCGCGTTGAGGTGGAGTGTATCCCCACATCTCGTGCAAGTCCATGACGCACTTGAAAGACACTCGATGTGGCAGGTTCACAGGCAGGAACGAGAAGGCGCACAAAGCACAATCCACGCGATGAATGAAGCCGTAGCGTTCTCGAACGAGCTCCTTAGCGTACGGATCATGTCGTGCCAGTGCCGCTTCTAGTGATGCAGTGCCTCGGCGAAGCGAGTCGCACATCACGCGTTCTACACGAAGATTTCGGAGCCCTCGAGCGACAAGACGGCCACTAGACAAGTCACGCTTGATCTGCTCATCGAACGCCATCACCATCGAGCTGTCGGTCCTGCAAGGATGAGGACGCATTTGAGAGATAGGTCGGTTGTTGCTGTCGTTGCCATGGTGGCGCTTCTTCTTGGCTTTGTGCTTTTTCGTAGACGCCGCGGACTGTTGTTGGGTTTCGATGGGACCCAGGGCTGGGATCATCGACGACGATGGTCTTGATCGGTTGTCATTCTGAGCAATATCATTCATGTCAGACTCTGCAAGTGACGCTGCACTGGATGGCTTAGTATCGGTCACCGATGTGTCTGTCTTGACACGGCGCACGGATCCTGCGGGTGTTGAATGCTGCTTGTGTCGCTGACTCGGTCGAACCACAGGCGAGAGCATTTGACTGTAAGCTTGCCGTAGCGAGAAAGACGTCTGCTTCAGTTTGGAAATGCTGTTTGGCTGAGGTGATGCAAGACACAACGTCACGGGTGGAGCGATAACATCCAGCGCCAGAGTTCCTCGTGCTGCTTTGGGAGGAGACACGCAGAAGGCGAGAAGTTTCTCCAATGAACTGCCATTTGATCCTCCTCGTGGTGCCAATGCAGCTCGGCAGCAGTTGTGCATCTCATACCAGAGCTGGTCATCAGGCCGTGGAATTCCTTGTCGCTGGAGCTCCGCTTGCAACGCCACCAATGTTTCTTCCAGCTTATTCTGCGAAAGGAACTCTTCCATGAGTTGCAGCGCGAACGCCTTCAGCTTGTCAAGAGGCTTTGATTCGATCACCAATGGAGCTTCATCTTCTTCTTGGGGTCCAGCTTCGTTCACACTCTCCAGTTTTTCATGCGCCTCGAGTACTGCACACACGCTGTCGTTCTCGGCTACTGAAGACCCATTCAGATCAAGCATCGCTTGCGTAATGATGCTAGACAGTCAAAGCAGTGCTGAACCAGTCGCTAAGGCATTCACGTCCTCAGCATCCTAAAATTATCCGTTGCTAATTGTGCGATGCGGTTCTTCACATCAATGAAAAGGAACATGAACTCGGGTGTCATTCGATCAATAAGGTAAGCTTGTTAGCGAATATCTTCTTCATCCTGCGCTCGAAGGCACCAGGACGACAACAAAACATGCTCGGTTAATTGGCCTTGGCCTTGAGCTCGGAGAAGGCCTGCGTGGGGTCATCTCCGTTGGGGTCCTGGAACTTGGAGCCCTTGTCCTTGGACTCCTTGATCTTTGCCCAGATCTCGGTGCCGCGCTTGCGGTCCGTCACGAGGCCCAACATGGCCATCAAGTCGATGGTGAGCTTGGTCGGGTTGAATTGCGCCGTGGCGCCGAACTCGCTCGTGGCGTAGTCGTACGGGAACTTGTGGTGCCAGTTGTGCCAGCCCTCGCCGATGGCCCAGACGGACACGAACCAGTTCTCACGGGGCGGGATGTTGTCGTAGGTCTGGTAGCCGTAGAAGTGCGCGGCGCTGTTGACGAGCCACGTCGCGTGCAGCACCATGGCGTAACGGAGGAAGCCGAGAATGAAGAGAGCGTTCTTCCAGTCCTCGCCCACGAGCTGCACGCCCACGAGCGTGGGGAAGACGAAGCACATAAATAGTTGGCCCCACGGGTTGAGCTTCTCCTGCACGACGACCGTCCAGTCAGCCCACAGGTCGTCGTAGTTGAGCTTGGTACCGGCCTCGAGCACGCGCGAGTCCTTCTTGACAAGCAGCCAGCCCATGTGAGCGAAGAAGAAGCCACGACCAGAGTTGTGCGGGTCGGCCACTGTGTCCGAGTACTTGTGGTGCACGCGGTGGTCACGGGTCCAGTGGAAGATGGAGCCCTGGTTGGCCATGCAGTTGCACAGCATGAGGCCGAAGCGCACGATACTGTGCGCCTTGTAGCTGCGGTGCGCCCACAGGCGGTGCGCGCCCATGGTGATGCCCAGACCAGTGAAGTAGTAGATGATCACGAAGAGCGGGTACGTCTCCCACTTGCACTGGAAGACACGACGCAGACCTTCGAGCGCGCCGAGGTGCACCAACGACATGTAGTAGACCATGAACCAGTTGGCCTCCTTCTTGAACTCCGACAGCGACATCATGATTGCCGGACGAGGTGTGCGCAGGCGACTGGAAATCTCGGAATGGCCACCAGCCACCACCGCCGGACGCTGCTTGAAGCCGACCTGGCTGAAGCGCATTGTTCATCCGGTTTATGTGCGATGGCTGACGTACTTGGGGCGAGCGCCATTGATGTCATCGAGATTTTCACTTGGAAATTGTATGCCGCTGCAGGGGTAGGGGCGTGACGCGCAGCGTGAAAACTCGATGATGTCAGGAAGACCATTGGAGGACCATAGTGGGGGCAAGAGACTCCTGGCGAATGGATACATGCGCCCCACACAGCGATAGGCGAGACTCTCGCCTATCTCGCCAGGACTCTTGCCCTCACTATGGTTTGTGCTCGCGCTCGCTGAAGGCCAGCCATCGCCCACAACGGTGAACACGTTATGGCCAGCGCTTCCTGTTGGCTGAAAATCGTGCTGTTCTACGGAATCCTCGTCCAATCGGCGCGGGTTTAATTTCTGATTTGCGATTTCATTGGCGGAAAGGCCGCGTGTTCTACATTTCCGAGATCCAACGCGCATGTCATCATCGCGCGGGCACCGCTTGCGTGGGCTTTGCTGATGGCATCGCCTTCTCCGGTGCTCTGACGCCGCGCCCACAAGATAATAAGCACGCGTTCAGCATGTTCCGGACAGGCCGGAAGGTGCTCCATGGCGAGCCTGCTATCTGTTGCTTGCTGGCGATGGCAATGGCAATGGCAATTGCTTTGAAGACAAGTTGAGAGGATGGCTACGTTGAAGTGTCCATGTTAAACGCGCCCAAGCGGCCTGCGCGTCTGTGATGCCGTGGCGAAGACACGCGCCGCGATCGCCGGAAAAGCTGACGAGCGGCATGTCGTTATTGCAAGCTTCGTGTTTATGGGGAGGCTTTGGCGATGGAGAGTCTTACAACAAATGCGCACACCGTTTTCAGCAGTCGAGGTGGAGAAATGCAGCGAAAACGAATGTAGCAAGCGATCGTGCTGGATTTGTGTTCAAGAAGAGGTTCGATTCGTCACCATGCTAGTCGTTTTGGTGTGACTGAGCAGTATCCCTGAACCAGGGTCAAAACTATCGAGAACCCACCATTGGTATTATTGCGTTGCAAGCATTCGTGCTCTCACGGGAGTGACTACAGCGACACGAAAAGCTGCGCAGTGAGCCTTGGTATCATGGTATCGAGCATAGACCGCTGTTATTCTGTGGCTTGAAACAAGGTTTGAAGTCAATGCCGACACGGCAAAAATGTCCAGGCGCGCCTTGAAGTGGACGTGTTCGGATAATTTAATTGGACCCATCTCGATGAGGCTTGTTCGCTGGAAGCTAGTGACCGTTCTGATCGTGGTCATCGTCGAAACATCTAATACCGTTGCTGTTGAGATAATAATCTTGTCGGTAGCGATCGAGATGATTATTACTGTAGTAGGAAGGAAACAATCGACTGCCAATGATTTGGTGCTTGCACCTTCAATATTTTGCCAGAATTGCGGGTGTCCCGGCATCAGAAATGGAGTTGATGAGATTTCAAGTGGTGATTTTTCTGTGCGGGGCTTGTCCGATTCTTGAACGTGACGTACTTCAAGTACATTTTCGGGATCAAGAACGCGATTGATCAAATGTGAAGTGGGGTTGAGCTCCTGAGATTGAGTTGACGAGCAAAATCGAGAGCGAGAAAGCGCACATCAAACGACAATAAAAAACAAAAACTTTGTGCAAGAAGAACCCGTTCATTCGTTACGCGTGCGCGTTAAACTACCCGAAGCTCCTACAACTTACATCACGCCAGCACTCAGTAGGTTGAACCGATGTCACCGACGCGGATGTTCATGAACTTGACGATGGCATCGGGGTGCTGGGCCTCCACATCAGCAGGTCGGCCACCGGACGTCGGACACGAGCCGCGCTTGACTCCGGGCTTCGAGGAGTCCGCTTCGGCGGGGTAGCTGCTGTCGAGCCAGAGGCAGTACGCGGCATGATCCGACCAAAGACTCATGGCAAGCGTCATACCGTTCGCCATTTGCTTCCCCATGCGCGCCAACCCACCCTTGGCGGCATGGTCGTCCTGATCGCCAAAGAGCTTCTTGGACGTCTCACACATCGATTCAGTGATGGAATTGACGCCATCCAAACCAGACCATACACTGTTCGGCATGGGGGCAACACGATCGTCCTGTTTGAACAAGCGTCGGATCTCGACGAGGTTGCCGGTAGCAGTGTTATCAGTGGTGATAAACTGCGTGACGATCGTGAACTTGCGAGTCGAGTCGATGGTGAACTGCGAGCCGGGGCCGTAGAAGGTCTGATTCCCCATCCGGAACGGGTTGAAGTCGCAGCCATCCTTATCGCACACCCCTTGTAGCGGTTGCCATCACCAGATCCGCATTCCTCTGGGCTCGAGCAGCGAGTCTGACCTTCAGACGTGCACGGGTGCGATGTGAAGGCGTTGCTCATACTGTTGGCCTCCCAAATGTCGAGCTCGGCGCAACAAGCACCGTACTTGCCACCACCGGAGTTCTGGCTCGTGGCTCCCCATTCCAAGGTGTTGGCCTCGCCGTTGATGAACTTGATGTCATGCGGACATTGCGCGTCGCAGTAGCCCGTGCCGTAGCCCGCGCCAGCCTTGTTGGCCGGAAATCGACCGCTGCCTCCGTCTGCGTCCATCTGCACAAAGTAGAGCGCGCCGTTGAGTCCGCAGGGGAGCTTTGAGACGTCCACATCGAGCGTGAACTCTTGGTTGAGCAGCTTGAACTGCTTGTACTTGGAGCCCGCGGCATCCATGAGGTACACGCGAGAGCCCACATTGGCGCCGTACTGAGTCTGCGTCACCAGTTTGAGCTGCAGTTCGTCAGCAGAAGTGGTGATACCATACGTGCCTGGGTAGTCTGCACCTTCGAGCGCACAGTTCTTGGCGCAAGCCTCCGGAGTCGAACACAGCGTGGAGTCCCACTGGTTCCCATTGTAACAGTTCTTGTAGTCTCCGACTTGGTGCAGCCAGCGCCAATTGGCATCCAGCACAACCGACGTGGCCTCCGTCACGCAGCCGCCAGACTTGGAGCATTGCTTGGACGCCAGGGACGGATGAACTTCCGGAGTGTTGGTTCCGGCTTGCTGCGCCGAGACGTGGGAAATCGCCAACGCGGCGGACACGAGCGTGAGACCCAATGGCGAAAACTTCATTGCTGGAACTTGGTTTGGTCGAGTGGAAGCTGCTCGTGTCGAAGCTTGCAAATTGAGAAGTGACAACGAGCAAAGTGCTGGCCGTTTGCATTCGATTGCCAAGTGCTCGGCGGTCGCAACGCGGTCGAACTCAGATCAAGACGACGTACTTGGCGCACGCAGAGTTCGTAGAGTACTGGCGTACTTGGCGATAGTCAACACCAGCACCATCCGCTTGCAACTAAAGTGATCCACTTGTACCCGACCGCTACATGGAAGTCAGGCATGCAAAAGCTCCACCCCAATGCAATACGCTCTGGGTGGCATTCGAAAGATGTGGATGGCGCTCTTGTCGGGAGCCCGGGGATCGCACTCGCTCGCAGTGAAGCTTGGACAGCTCGTGCGACTACAGACCGATGGAACTGAGAACCCGATAAGCTGACCTCGGGTCCGATAGTTGAAGTAAACGACCACGAACACCACCCATAGCAGTTACTTCAGTATCAGATAAGCTTGTGCACTTTGTCCAAGCTTTCCATTTTCACACGTCGCAAGTTTACCGTGGACCACGCAATGCTGTTGAAAAATGCATCGTTTAAAACACCTTACTGAAACCAAGTCAACAATATGAATAAAACTCGGACCAACTGATTGGTGACGCGCGGCCGAAGGACGTTGCAACCGCTCATTCTTCCTTTTCGATCGCCGTGATGGCATCTTCTTTTCGTGCATCTTGTCGCCTCTTTCAGCAGCCTTCGTGCTGCTGCACTCACAGAAGTCTGCTTAGTTTTTAGTCTAAGCTGTTCTTTTTTGGTGCGAAAGCCAAATTCGCTCGCCTGCTTTCACGCCGCGCCCCACTCCTCCGTGGCCGGTGTGCAACAATTGCGAGCTGACATCTCAACTCATTTACAACTGAATACGTAGGTAGAATAGTAAACCACGTGCTTGCACTGCATAGAAGAAGGAAAAGTCTCTTTGCCAGAGCTCATGTCTTCTAAGAGCAAAAGCAACGCGTCCCCACCTGCATTCATGTTGACCGAATCAGTTCTCCGACATGCAACACTAGCAGCCCATGTTGGGCTCGAACTGTACATGTGAAAGATCACAGTGCACTGTGCAGCAGCATGCACCAATAGTACAGTACAGTAGACGAATCGTCAACATGAAAAAGTATCTTCAGAAATCAGACGGGTGCGGGCCCCACTCTCTCTTCATTGCTGCTGCTGCTAAGCACCACCTCGGACCGTTATTTGTTGCCTTCCGCTCTACTCCCACCGTAGGATACCGGAGCCGATCTCTGTCTCTGCCTCTGTAGGTCTAATTAGCAGCCACCGCGTCAGCACGCGTCTGCTCGAGCGGCGTGGTCTTGAGCTGCACGAACAGCTGCCGCATCCGGGAGACGTCCTCCTCGTCCTCGGGCGTCTTCTTGGCGGGCACGGCAACCGGCTTCTGGTCCTGCTTAGCGTCCTTCTTGCTGTTGTTGAGTGCGTCCAGCTTCTTCTTGCGGTTCGTCTCCAGGTCCACGAGCGTCACCACGCGCTCCCACGGGTTCTCGTTCTGCAGGTCGGCCACCATCTTCTCCAGCGTGGCCTGCTCGAACACGCGGTTGGCCTGCATCTTGGACTCCTTGATACGCTCGCGTTCGGTCACGAACTGCGACATGTCGTTCTCGGCCTTAGCTTTGCACTCCACCGCCACCTTCTCCTGCTCCTCGGCCTTGAGAGCGATCTTCTCCTCGTACTCACGCATAAACTTACTGTCAACAGCAAAAAGCCAATAAAAACACCGTTAACAACCTCTCTCCTCTCTGCAGCACTTTCACCCAACGTACGTAAGTTCGTTGTCCTCTTCCACGACGGGGATCTGGGCGGGAATGTCCACGGGAGCCGGAATATCAGCCGAGAAGTCGGCGGGGTCTCTGCAGGCTGCTCCTGGCCGAAATCCATGGGCTGGTAGCTCTCCTCGTAGCCCTCCTCCGTGTGCTCCTCGTACGTCTCATTGGTCGTAGCTTCAGTTGGCTCCACCTCGTAGAAACTGCAAAAATTATAATAATTTAGTGAATAAATAGTTTATGGACCTTTTGGGATCTTTCTCTGCACGCACTCGTTCGAATTGTCCGCGGGTGGCGCGAAGTCCGAGATATCATTGGGCACTTCGCCCTCCACGGGTGCGCTGTCTCCGAATGGGTCCATGCTTGCTGTTGTCGTCTAGCGTCTCTGCAGAAATGCGGCCGTTCGGTCGCGTGTTGGGATTTCGGCTTTGGCTCCCCTTCCTGCTGAAACGACGAAAAAATCGCATACTGGGAGCAAGTCAATAATGTGTGCCGCACACCATAACTTCCCGAGGTTTATCTGCTTCAAATTGAGGTTTTACTAAAAAAACTGTTTGTGTACCACATTATCTTAGCAATGTGTGGTCACACTAGATTAGGATGAGGAGCAGACTAGTGTGGCGCACATTCTGCTGAATCGACTGGTGGCCAGCGTTTGTAGCCCCAGCCAAGACCCCAAGCGCGACGAAAGCGCCGCCACAGTAGGAAAACCAAGCCAATCCGACGTCAAAATGGTCAAGCAGAAAAACCACACGGCCCGTAACAACACGGTGAAGGCCCACCGCAACGGTATCAAGAAGCCGAAGAACCACCGCTTCCACTCCACGCGCGGCGTACGTCTTCTCTGTACCTGATTGTTCCATAGACACAGACACTAACTGGAAGCCTCTCTTGTACAGCTGGACCCCAAGTTCCTGCGCAACCAGCACTGGGCCAAGAAGTTCGACAAGAAGCACCGCAACCGCAAGAACAAGGACAAGGTTCGTGCAACTGTAAAGCTATCAAAGAGAGCAAAGATATTAACGGTTGTTATGCTACAGGAAGAGTAAGTTTAGCGCCATGGACACTAGTCGACGGAGAGTTTCTCCTTCCTGCGGACTGCTCTTCCAGTGAACCTCAGAGCTCGGCTTTAGCTGGGATGGAAGAAAATGGAGCGCCTTTCCTTCTTTTCCTTCTTGGTGGATGAGTGGCGCGTTAGGGTCAGTCGTGGATTATTGGGACGCGGTGTGGAAAGGCACAGGGAACAGGTTCTTTGTGTCCTTGAGCCGTCGCGTCTTCGCTTGATACTGAAAATGCAACTAAGAGAGGGGATGGCTGTTCCTCTCTTTTATTTGCATTCATCGCTTCGACTTGGATACCGTTGTGCTTTGCTGACAGGGGAGCGGGACGTCGACAGGAGAAGTGGAATTGCAGGCATCTAGGGCAGAGTGCAGTGGATACATAAGGATGTGGAGAGTGTACTGGGCGAGATACGAGAACGGAAATGACGATCCAAACTATTTATCTACATTCTCTGAAACAAAGCGTGAGCAAAGAAAACAAGACACAGATCCGTTCTCGAGACAGCTCAGTACACTCTGCCGACGTTGCAGTAAGTAGGGTGATGTATGTTTGCATGTTGTGTATCTGCGCTCTTCTTGGATGACGAAGATGATGATTTCCAAATCTTATCTACATTTTCTGAACCAGTTCAAGCTGCTTTTGTGAAGATACCACAAAGCCTGATTCTTCATCCAAGGTGCAAAGATACCGGTAGTTCAGCGTAATGCTACATGTACTACCTGTAGCGTAGTGATCAATGAAAATCTGAATTCCGTGAAGCAAATGATCTACTAGTTTCTATTCCTTCTTCGCCTCTTCGACAGCATTGTCCTCGTTGGTTTCGTCAACCTCCTCTTCCTTGTCATCCGTCGTCTTCTCAGCCGAGTCAGCAGCCTTCGCAGCCTTGTTCTCTGAGTCGTCAGCCTTCTTCTCCGTCTTGCTCTCCTTGTCACCCCTCTTGGCCGTCTGCTGGCCTGGCATCGGCGGTTCGATGACCGAGCGCACGTTGTACTTCTTGTAACGGTGGAAGTCAGTCAAAATACTGAAGCCACAAGTGTTCCGGAAGACCTCGATCATCAGCACCGAGCGCGGAGCCGTCAGGTTCACCTTAGCCTTATCCTCCCCACCAGCTCCACAAGAGCATTGATGACATCCATGCTCTTGAGGTTGGTGCAGTTGCGGCGCTTGAACTCCACCGCAAACTCCAGCGGCTCGTCCTTGCCCGCAGCCTTCTGCTCCTCCCGGAATGCCTCCAGGTGCGTCTTGATCATGGGAGCAGCCATCTCCTTGATGGCCTCCGCACTCGAGTAGCCCACCTTCTCCAGCGGGATCATCCTCTGGATGAACCTGGACGCAAAGTCCTTGGTCTCTCCACTTCTTCAAAGATCTTGTTCATCAGCGCCGTGGGGGACACACTGTCGTCCTTGCATTGGATGAGGATGGCGCCCTTCACGCCCGTATCCAGAGGCGTGAATCTTCCCGTCTGGCGACTCTTGACTTGCGTCTGCAGCGCGGCGATCTCCTCCTGCAGCTTCTTCTGCACTGAATCTCCAGCATCTTCAGCTGCAGTTTCCTCCTTCTTTTCACCGTCAGCAACCGGGAAGAATCGGTCGGCCGCGTCGTTCAAGATGTTGAGCGCGTCACTGACGCTCTGACGCTCCTTGGTCTTGTCGCACGTCACCAGCACTGCGCCGTGGCCCTTGGCGTTCGCTGCAGCACCTAGTGCTCCCTTGTGGCGCTTGGTGTTGCCGTCGCGACCGCCCATCCACTGCTTCTTGCGCTTGTCCGCGCCGCCTTCGCGTCCCATTGTCACCACTCAGCGCAACTTCAGAAATGGCTGCTGACGTACTTAACACGCATTTTCGACGAATCAAAACACCAGAATTCGATTAATGACTCATTTCCCACCAATCACAGAGGCGGAAGGTATTGGTCCTGACGCCTTGGACGTCATTCCGACATTGACACACCTCAAGAGCTCCGATAAGCATGACGACGGCGCTAGCAGACCACGTGCTGCTGCTGGGCTCCAGCCAAGAGAACGAGTTGCTGGTGGCTGACGCGTCCACTGGCGGCCAATTGTTTTGCTTCAAGAACTGCCGCTCGGCGCTCAACGGCGTCCACTCAGTGCCGCGTACCGACCACTTGGTGGCCGTGCAGGAGGGAAAACTGGCGCTCAACCTGTGGAACTGGGGCAAGGACATGCCCGTGTGGAAGTGCCACGTGGCCGAGAAGATGGGGCCCGTGACGTCGTCCAGCTGCGGCAACTTCCTGTTCGCCGGCGCCGAGTCGGGCAAAGTTTACGTGTGGGACGTTAAGACTGGCGAGCTGGTGACGGTGTTCGACGCCCACTACAAGCGCGTGTCGGCGTTGGCATTGACGTCGGACGACTCGCATTTAATCACGGCTGGTGAAGACGCGCTGGTGCATGTTTGAGGCTTGTTGATTTGCTGGACGAGCCGGACGCCGCCTCCAGCTTCCAGCAGGGCGTCACGCCCGCTGTGAGCTTCACGGACCACGTGCTGCCTGTCACGTCGCTGCATGTTGGACTGGGAGGCGTGAACGCACGCATCTACACGTCGTCACTGGACCGAACCTGCAAGATCTGGGCGCTCAGCTCCTCCCAGTGTTTGTACAGCGTGTCGTGTCCGTCGTACGTCAACGCGTGCATCGCCGACCCGATGGAGCAGAGGCTTTTCATGGGCTGCGGCAATGGAAAGATCTACGCGCTTGACTTGAACGCTGCGGCGACTTCTGTTACGGCGGCAACCGCTCGTGTGGCGAATGCTTCGACGGACTGTGCCAACGTCTCACCATGGGGTCCAGAGGCTCTGCTGCCGGATTCCTTCGAGGGTCATGAAAACAGCGTCACCACTTTGCAGATTCACGCCAGCGGTGCATTCCTGGTGTCTGGAGACGAGAACGGTGTCGTACATGTATGGGACAGTCTAAGCCGCCAGTCACTACGCACCATCAAGCTGTTCAAGGGCAAGGTTACGGCTCTCGAGCTGCTCCTCGACCGCGACACCTCTTCCGGCAGGCGAAGAGCCTGTTCACATTGGAGAGTGAGGACTTGGACGACTTGTTGGCCACACCACTACCCGTCGCCCCGCTCAAGAAATATATGAACGCCACTAACTAGTAGCTCAAGTGTAGTCATTCAACAGCTTAGCCATGTCGAGTGCGTGGCGCATCATGGAAAAATAGACTTTGCATTTACCTGAAGTCATGCGCCCTCGGCAGCTTTATTTCGAGCTTTATTGACAGCATTTTGTCTGTGTATTTCCATCCTTGGGACGTGGCGGAGAACATTGAATTGGCCAGCTAACTGCACAAGGCGATAACAAAGCTGCCAAGCTGATCGACAATGATGGGCGATGAATCGCTACGAGAGGCGCAGCCTACGGGCGAGTTCGAGGAGGCATCAACGCCGAAGCTCCAGGAGCGGATGGATAATGCTACGCAGGACCAGGTTCGTGGACTTCAAGTGCCAAGATGAAGTTGAATTGAAAAACTAAACTGCTTGTTGTGATTGCAGGAACGACAACTGGATGCCATCTACTCGGGTGTCAAGAGACTTCACGGCGCGGCGAAGGCCACGAACGAGGAGGTCATTTCGCAGAATGCCATGCTGGACCACGTGAGCGTGCAGGTCAGCGACACGGAAGCTGCAGTGCAACAACAAACGAAAGCAGCTCGCAAGGTTGTCAGCGCGCACCGCAAGCTCGGCTGCTACTACGTGATCATCGTGCTGCTGGCTGCGGCACTTCATCGTCATCTTCGTCTAAGCTGCAAACAAACTTGAACGAAGGAACATGAGGAGATTGAATAGCAACCAACTGGTTGCGCATGCTTAACATTAGTTTCTCAATACCTTTGCAGTCTTCCTAGGTGCCAGTGAACTATGTGGATTGAGCGGAGCATTGTGGTGGAGAAAGCAGCAGGAAGACGCTTTTCAGCACAATGAAAGAACTCCTTGAGGGAGCGCTATCTCTGCCCCGACCCAAACAGTCTCAGCACAGAGGACTGCCATCTTGGCGAAACGAACGAGGCTCCAAGCTGCTAGTAACGGTAGGTCTGCGGCTTGAAGGGGCCCGTGGGCTTCACGCCGATGTACTCGGCCTGCTCGTCCGACAGCACGGTGAGCTGAGCGCCCAGGTTGTCCAGGTGCAGACGAGCGACCTTCTCATCGAGCTCCTTGGGCAGCACGTACACCTTGCCGGTGGCGTACTTGCCCGTGTCGCGCTCCTTCCAGAGCTCGATCTGAGCCAGGGTCTGGTTCGTGAACGAGTTGGACATGACGAACGACGGGTGGCCGGTGGCGCAGCCCAGGTTGAGCAGACGGCCCTCAGCCAGGATGATGACAGCGTGGCCGTCCTCGAAGATGAAACGGTCCACCTGCGGCTTGATGTTCTGACGCTTAGCGATGGCGGTGACGCCAGCCATGTCGATCTCGTTGTCAAAGTGGCCAATGTTGCCCACGATGGCGTTGTTCTTCATCTTGAGCATGTCGGCGGCCATGATGATGTCCTTGTTGCCGGTCGTGGTGATGAAGATGTCAGCCTGCGACACAATGGATTCGAGACGCACAACCTGGAAGCCGTCCATGCACGCCTGCAGAGCGCAGATGGGGTCCACCTCCGTGACGTACACGACGGAGCCGGCGGCCTTCATGGCCTGGGCGCAACCCTTGCCGACGTCACCGAATCCGCAGATGACAACGCGCTTGCCCGCGAGCATGACGTCCGTGGCGCGCATGATGCCATCAGGCAGGAGTGGCGGCAGCCGTACAGGTTGTCGAACTTGGACTTGGTGACCGAGTCGTTGACGTTGATGGCCGGGAAGAGCAGCGAGCCGTTCTTCTCCATCTGATACAGGCGGTGCACGCCCGTGGTGGTCTCCTCCGAGACGCCCTTGCAGCGCTGCGCGATCTTGGTCCACTTCTTGGGGTCCGTCTTGAGCGTTCGCGCGATGATGTTGAGCACGCACTTCATCTCGGCGTTGTCCGTGGAGTTGGCGTCGGGCACGGCGCCGTTCGCGGCGAAGGCCTTCTCCGCCTTGAAGCCCTCGTGGATGAGCAGCGTCATGTCGCCGCCGTCGTCCACGATGAGGTCGGGGCCGTCGCCCTTGCCGTCGTCCGAGGGCCACGTGATGGCGTTCAGCGTGCACTCCCAGTACTCCTCGAGCGTCTCGCCCTTCCAGGCGAACACGGCGGCCGCGTTGTCGCGCGCGATAGCAGCAGCAGCGTGGTCCTGCGTGGAAAAGATGTTGCACGAGCACCAGCGCATGTCGCCGCCCAGAGCCTTGAGCGTCTCAATGAGAACAGCCGTCTGGATCGTCATGTGCAGCGAGCCAGCCACACGCGCGCCCTTAAGCGGCTGCGACGGGCCGAACTCCGTGCGGCTCTGCATGAGGCCAGGCATCTCGATCTCGGCGATCTCGATCTCCTTGCGGCCGAAGTCGGCCAGCGAAATGTCCGCCACGCGGTAGTCTCCGAGGGAAGCCATAGTTAGTTGACTGGGGTGAGGTGCTTGGGCTTCTGACCGAATTCCAAAGTGAGCCGACAGATTCGGAGGCGGAATGGAGGGAGGGCGCTACACCACCCGTTAGAGAGCGGTACCCACGTAGCGAGATATGCAGACACAGAAGCCCTGACTATAGTTGTTTATAGCTCAACATGGCAGTTAGTAAGTAGACTTTGTAATGCTTTATGCAACTCTGTAACCTGATAATTGAGAAATCCGATTGAAGTAAACGAATTGAGTTGAACAGGTGTTTCCGTTTGGGATGCTACAATCAGATGGCTACAATTTGTTGAAGAACCAGAAACTCCCGCAATTTCTCCGATGGCGAACGTGAACGACGCCTTGATGCGGCGTGGTGCTGGAGGTTCTGCGGCCAAACGCAAGCGCAGCAGCAACGCCCCAAAGGATGAAGACGCCGCCAAGAAGCCGAGGAGATCTGCAATGGCGTCGTGGCTCTCGCCCGCTCCACACAGCAGAACTACCAAGTCGTCGATCACTCCCGAGCCGAAAGCTGCAATTTCAGCTAAACATCGCGCCAAAATGAGCAAAATGCAGCCCACTACCCAGTCGTACATTGACCTGGGTCAACGCAACTTTGGTAAGCACGTCACCTGCCCTAGTTGCGGACTACTCTACACTGTCGGGGAGGAGGAGGACGAAAGGGAGCACCAGAAGTTTTGCAGTCTGAAGAAGCGCGGGGTAACGTTCTCCAAGTGGAAGACGGAGAGACTTCTCAAGAGCTTTTCGGATACTCAAGCTAGGATCCTGGAGATCCGAGTGGACGACCCTACTTCCCATGTGAACAAGTTGCTGGAGATCAAGACGGTGCTGGATGATGCGTTGGGTTTTGTTGAAGAGGAGGTGTTCTTGCAGCGAAGCCACTTTCTGTACATCCAAGACCATCAAGTTGTCGGATGTGTCAATACGGAACGCATAACAGAAGCCTTCACTTTGGATGAGAGCGCCTCGAATTTGGTTACCCAGACGACCTCGGACGAGGAAAACTCTGTCGCTGCTGATGATGGCGCGGTGACTGCGTCGGCTACTTCAAAACCTGCTGTCCTCGGCATTTGCCAGCTCTGGGTTCACCCCTCGTTCAAAAGGAAAGGCATCGCGACCCGAATGGTGAACGTTGTGCGTGAAAAGTCGATTTATGGCATGCACGTTGCGAAGAACTTCGTCGCCTTCGCGCAGCCGACACGAAACGGCTTGCAGTTTGCGCTGAAGTACATGGAGCCGTGTGAAGTACTTATTTATTGAGAGAGAGTTGGGTGAGCAGCTACTGGAGGGGGTGCTGTCTACTGCATCATGATTTTCATGGATTCAAGCACACTGTATCATCGCGATGCTGGATGTTGTTGTTGGTTGCCCCATGGTAAAGTTATCTCGAGGTGTCAGAGGAGACAAGGGGTGTACGTTGATCGCACGCCGAATATACATGGTAGAGATAAGGGAACGCCAAGAGCGTGTACGTGTACATGTCGTTCGACGAAAACGTCTCCGTAAATTGTTGCTGGAGTCATATCCATGTCTCCAAAATCTAAATCGACCAATGTCAATCTCAGGCACAATTACGCAAAGTTTTCGTTTTCGTTTTTCAGTATGTCACTTAGCTATGCTAACGACTAAGACAATTACGCAAAGCTTCTGTGGAGACTATGCTGCATTTGTCATCCCTGGCTACCGATTGTACTCACAGGATGAATTTCTGAGCAGAACTCCATGATCGTCGCTTGCATCATTGCTATCAACACGTTAACCAAACTAGTGTCTTTATTCTTGTCGTCGTAGCCTTTTTGATAGGACAAGCGACCTTCGCGTGTGTGCTGGTACCAGTAATAACGCTTCTGCGCCGCCTTAATGCGCTCTTTGTTAGATAGGTATTGTACGCCATTCTTGTACATTACTACTTCGAAGTAACTTTATATTTGTCAGGAAAAGAAAAAAATATGAGTGCGAGGGCAGAATCAGCTGAAATCACTAAACGTGGTAATAGATCGAGTGACTTGTAAGTCGGGATCTAACTGTCATAGTATCGTTGGATGCTCTCACGAATACCGCCGCTTTCACCGCCGTCTGTCAGCAACATGGATCTTAGTTTGAGTCTTTTCACGGGATGTTCGAAGTATGGGATCTCGATCTCGGCTTTGATGTTAGCAGATGACTGCTCCAGTAGCACCTCGAAACCCTCGCCTGGGTCATCAATGAACGCTCTGTGGATCAGGACCCAGTTGCTTTTCTTCTCGGCGACCCAGAAGAACACCCATTTCTCGTTCAAGTCCGTAAGTAGTACCATTGGCGCGCAGATCAAGAAAGATCGGCTCCGACAATGCTTAAAATTGTTTTGGGCTCGACTTTTGTCTTCACTTCAACTATTAATAAGCTACAAGCATCTTGGCAAACTGGATGGATCTTTTTGACGGTATCCCTAAGTATACCGGTAAGAAGATCGGTGAATCCGACGAATTCAATATCGCGCTTCAGGGTAGATTCAAATGGAAATCTGCAAAAGCTGGTCATGGTTTTTGTTTTGAGTCTTTTCGAGGCGTGCTGGTTGTATTTCCTTCGATGTCTGAAATTGCTGCCTACCGGTAACTCCGGACTGACTGAATTACCGTATAAGTGGATCCTGTCCAGCCGAGCAAGGCGAGGCCGTTAGCTTGCAGGCTCCGCTCGGTTAGTTAATTTTAATTTAACAAAACCTACACGAACCGCATCGAGTGAGTGAAATCTTTGTAGACGTGGACTCTACTCTTGCTCCTGCCGAAGTCGACGGGTGGTCTCAGCTGTCGTTTTCTTTTTCTTGTTCTTTTTGGCAATTGCCCGCTTCCTCTTCCATTCTTCGAATTCCTCCCGGAGATATGGCGTGTCACTCGGGTACATTAAGCCGATGGACGTATGCGTTCCGTAAATTTGGCCTCTGCCCGTACTGGTTCCTCTGCCTCCGCCTCTTCCCCCACCTCTTCCTCCACCGCCCCTTCCTCCGCCTCTTCTTTCCTCCAATTCCGTTGACGTTGTGGAAGCGACGTCTTTAGTGGCAGTGGTGGTCGAGACAGTGGTTGCAGCCAGAGCAACCACCAGGGCCAATATGAGGCGGGTGAGACGCATGTTATTGTTGGACACTCCGTGAAGTTCTTTGGTGCTGTGACTCGACGCAAGCAAATTGCGGACTGCCCCTGATCCGCAGTCTCGGCTGGACATCCGGTGTGCCTATCCATTCTATTTGTCCTTACCGGTACCGGTACAAATATACAGTGTTACGAGCAATTAACTTGCGCAAGTAGGTTGTCAAAACGGAAGTACTTATTGCGGCCAGAGCAACCAATATGAGGGCCCTCATTGAGGGGTATAATCGCCTTCTTATTATAATAAAATAATTCTTGTGCTTTGCTGTCTTTTTAGCACTTTCGATTGTAATTCGTACGACTTGTCTTGTACGACTACAGTACGAGATAACAATAAATCGTACTTAAGTACGAATTGCTGTAACCGTGCATGCTTCATACATGTATCGGTACCGGTACATGTACTCCCCATAACGTAAAACCTCCGACCGCCGACTCGCCCCGACGCTGACATAGATTGTACAGAAATTTGTGTTCGACACACAGATATGTATAAACATGCGCAGGATCTAAAGTAAGATGTGTTTGCCCAGCAGGCCTGCCAGAGGGCCGTTTGTACTACAAATTGTAGGCGGAGTATGAGGGCCTGAAACGGCCTGTGGGCCGAGAAAACGGCGTTTTACTAATATGCATGTTTCTCTACACAAAATCGCTACGGAGTTGCCGCAGCAGATTGACAAGTGAGGCCGCTGATCCAAAATCGGCTTTTTACAGACTTTTACGCGTAATTACCATAAGGAGCGGTTGGTTAGCGTCAGACGTGGGTACAACCTCAAAACGCGATTAATTGTGAACTAGTGGCCCGGAGAGGCTCTCAGCCCCGCTGCTTTATATTCAACGTCAGTCTTTCTTTTTTTCTCCCGAACAAGTCCTCTCTCCCTTCTTTACCGACCAAGTGCCAGCGGCTCTTGTCAGGCCTAATGTTCATGTTTGTATGTATGCTCCTGGGCTGCAGCCTTTGCTATCTGTGCAAGGTGTGCTTGCTCTGTGTCTGCTTGAAAGCGTACTCTGTAACGAGGTTAACCTTGCTGTTCCGAAAGGAGGCTAAGCTTGGTGTTCTGAACGGTGCTACCAATTCATAGCTTGCAACATGTTATTGTCTAAGCCTGTAATACACCCTGTATTAGCTCTTATTGCTTTAGCGTTCGGTTTTGTTGAGCGAGTTGTCTTCCACAGCCTCGTACTCGATGTAGGTCTTGCGCACGAGCGCCCGACGCTCCTCTCGAATTTGACGATGATCGTCTGACCCACGTGCTTGCGCGGTTCCCACGTCGGCTCCCAGCCCACAAGGTAGTACATCATGCGGTCCATGCGGTTGCGGTCAAGAACCTTGCGGACGGAGTGCAGTACCTCAGCCGCTTGATCTGCGTCAGCGCTACACTCGACTTCGACTTCAGAAGCAGCGTCGGTTTCGATAGGAGGGATCGGAGCGGCGATCCACTCGCGGAAGTCATCCAGGTCGATACGGCGCTTGCTTCCTCTGCGAGGACGCAAAGATTGCTTGGATGGCTTCTGGCAGATGACTTGAAGTAGCGACGGTCGCGTTCATGGTAAGTCGCAGGTGTCGGATGGCCTTGTCACTAGCGCGGAACTTGTAAGTCTTGAGCGCAGCAACTAAACTCTTTCGCGGAACTGACAGGGTACTTCGTCAGCTTGGGTGCTGCCATAGTGTTGTGGCTGTAGCTCCCGGGTGTATATTGCAGAATGAGCGAACAGACTCAATCATCTTGTGAAGTAATGGCTGGTTCTCAATGGAAGGTAATATGCATCAATGTTAACGGACAGTTTCTAAAGTGATGATGTCGGTTGTGTGTCGAGGTGCAGGATCGACGATGCGGCTTGAAGCCTGGAACTGATGATAGCGTCGGACATGGGTGTTCAGGAGGCCGGCCTTGTGCAGCTTCCGCAGGTTCTTGAGTACGTTCTGACTTCCGCGGGCTGTGATGTTGCACTGCCGAAGAAAGGAAAGAAGCTCGTGCTCAGCCTTCGTGCCGGCCTTTAGGACGTCGTCTCGGTAGCGTGGAGACGTTTCATCTAGGTGAAAACCGTCCGCAAGAAACAACTTCATGAAGGCGACTACGAGTTTGGCGGTGGACCTCACGTGCTTGCTCACGTGCTTGGTAGTGCCGTCGACAGAGCTCCACATGAGTGGTACCTGGACGTACCACATGAACCAGACGTCTTTCAGGTTTGTTGGCGCTGATGCGGTACGTCTTCTCTTGACTGGGGCTCGCTGGTGCTTGTTATCTCTATTCTGATGTTTGATGGTGTTGTTGGTTGCGGTGTGTTGCCTCCATTATAGCCATCCGGGCGTCAAGCTTTTTGTTGACTTGGATTAATTGCTCAATCAACGCAGTGTGATGAACAACCACTGGGTGCTTTGTGATATCCGTTGTTGCGGATTGGGATTTTGTATGTTCTTCAATGTCGCTGGCCTTCCGATCAAATGTCAAGTGCGACGACCACGCAAGCAAAGTGTTAGCGGTGAAGCCATTTTCAACGGCGTAAGCTTCGAGTCGCTGGATTGCCAAGCCGCTTGGATTGACACCGGGTAGTGCCGCAACAGGTATGCCATCAGTGTGTCGAGTACGGGCCCGTTGACGTTGAATTGTGCAGCTTCTAGACCGGTGGAAAATGAGAACAGGACCGCGGAGACGGAGCGAATCTTCATCTGTGTGTCGGAGTCAAAGCTGTCCAGGGATAGGAGGAAGGCTTCTTTGTCGGGATAGCGGCTACTCAAAACACGGGCTACCTTGTGGTCTTCGGATGGCGTATTGAAGACGTAGGCAAATACCTTGTTTGTTGCTGTCATTTTCCAAGCTCCTCGGTCGAAGATCCACTGAACACACATACCAGCTCGATTGGCGTGCTGCCCCCACCTCGACGGAATGAATGAGATGTCAACCGCTCCAACACGCCGGATGGCTTTGCGATTCGATCAAGAACGCGGTGGACGTAGCTGTGAATCACTGGACCCGTCTCGTTGATCTTGTCTTGGTCAGAGCGAACGGTCCCGCCTTGCAGCGCGGCCATGGTCAATCAAGTCGATAAGCGGGGTTGTCGGCGTCAGGACGGCCGGAGAGGTCGACTGTTGTTCTAGCTGGCTCAACAGCGACAGCCTCGGTGATGACTGCGAAGCCAAGGCAAGCGCAATTGCAAGGAGTACGTGGCGAAATCTTCGTCCGGAAAAAGCGAATGGCCTTGCTCTTCAGAAGTCTTCATCCGAATAAAACGCACGAATAACATGTTCCCCAACCCAATGGACAAATTTGCCTTCCAAAGCATGGTGAGGTCCGACGCGCAACCAAAGAGAAACCAGAGTAAGCACACCAGCGCGGTGTCTTGATAATCGGCAGCAGTACCAGCAGTCGAATACAGATGCGACATCATTTGCTTGAGTGCCTTCTTCGTACATGCGGGGGCCTTGTTAACAAACACTCCAGAGTCGCGCTTCATGCAGTAGCGCTCCAGCACTTGTCCTTTCTTCAGCAACTCCCTTTCAACCGCCCCTCGATGCTGGGAAATTGGTCCAGCAGCCAGTTCTTGGCCTGTCGGTAGTACTGCATGACCGAGTGCCGAGCAAGAAGCTGTCCTGTGCGACCTTCCTTGAACGCGAGGTGCATGCCGAATTTGTCGACCACAGCTGCCAGAATGAGTGGAGCGCTCTCACGCAGCATGCACGACTCCAGGTACGCCCAGCTAACGTTTTCTTCGCCGAGGTACTTGAGAAACGAGCGCGATGCGCTTTCGCGAGCTCGCTTCGTGTTGGCAGGTGCTAGGTCGTTCAGACTCATCTTGGGGTCGGAGATGTCGGAGCTTGCGGGATATTCAGGAAATATTCGAATGACTGGGGATTTGTAGGGGTATATCAATAACTTTGCTGGTCCCTCCGACAGGATATGTCGGAGCTGTCGATAGACACATGCATTCAGCCAAATCTCTCTCTGATTGGACAAAAATTTACGAACTACGTTTTCTAATTGGTCGATATTTGTACTCTTCTTCAGATCTCCATCCTATTGGCCAATATTATAAATAGTCAGCACCAGTATAGTCGGAGAATTGATGATATTCATCCATAATGTGCATGTGTGATCTGAAAGCGTACTGACATTTGTCTAAAGGGTAGTGATATAGCAGTTTTCGGACGCAGATGCGCACCTCGATAAACCAATACCCCGTCAAATCAGTTTAAAACTCATCGCAATTTTATACCAATCGCTGCATTAATTTTGCGCTATGTATTATAAACCGAACACACTGCGCATAAAGTATCAAAGTAGAGAAGTACAGATTACGACGAATTAATATGACGGACGTATTGATGTGACAGCTAAGGTTTTAGTGGCGGCTCCGGCTATACAAAAATTTGGCCAATAAAATGCAAGCAATTTGGCTGGTCTGGAGCGCTCGTCCAGCGATCAAGCAGCATATTGCTCGCGTCCAGCAGTTTAGAATTCATGATGACCATATCAAGTAGCACCGAAGAAGATACGGAGATGCGCCTGCGTACCTGGGGTGTCGTCAATGACGCTCCTGCCGAGCGGGTGCCTTGAGGGGAAGAGGGAGGAGAACGGGGACGGAGACAGCAGTGAGGAAGAAGACAGCCAAGAAATAAGGACTGTCGTCGCAGCCTTTTCTGTGTCTGGCGAGAGTCCGAGCCTAGGGTCTCGCCGTATAATGTTTCCCAACGCTTTCAAGGTACACGAGCTCGACGAAAGAAGCAGAGGCTGGTCGGTGACAGAGCTGCATAAGTGATACGGCCTAAAAGCAGGGGGTCCATCTACGCGTGGGAGAAGCAGGAGGCCAAGCTGCTGGAGGCGTGCAGCAGCAAAATGTCCTCAAAGGTCTGCTTGGGAGGCCAAGGTCGGCCATGTTCCTTCCCTCACACTGAAGAGCTCGTTCAGTGGATTAAGGCAATGCGTCGAGAAGATTACCCGCTCAAGATGAGTCATGTTGTTGCTTTCGTTAGAGAGGAATACGCTGCATGGGTAGATATCTATCTTATTTCAAGCAAGGAGGCTAGTCTATATCGGCTTTTTCAACGCTTCGTCCACCGCCACGGCTATTCATTTCGACGCCCGACGAGAACCGTTCTTTCAACTGAAGATTTGCTCCTTGAGCAAGTAAAGTTTGCGCAAGGTATCGGGGCAGCCGTAGCAAAACCTACGCACGGAGCTCTTTATTCAATGCGGACGAAACTGCCGTTTATTATGACGAGGAACCTGGAAGCATTATCGCCGAGCGCGGCTCCAAGAAGTCTGCTAAAGTGCGCGGTCGAGCGCGGTCATCGCGCGCCAGTGTTTTGCTGGTGGTCTCCGCGACTGGTGAAAAACTGCGGCTACTTATCATCTTTAAGGGTCAGCCGGGTGGAACTGTGGAGGAGGAGTGCAAGGACTTCCAGGATATCTACGCAACGGTACAGTCTAATGCGTGGATGGATACTGAATTTGGCACGATCACTTCATCAATGGAGTATGGGCTGAGTTCGTTTCGACAACTCAGGCCGGCCCACTAGCACTGTACGTCGATAATCTAAAGTGTCATACCTCCAGTGCTTCCGAAGAAGAGTTTGCAAGCTGGGGGACCGAATTGGTACCCCTTCCCAAGAATACCACAGCGGTGCTGCTGCCGCGTGATGTCGGTGTCATGGGCCCGTTCAAGAAGAGTCTGCGGAAGCAAGCGCTATCCAACGAGTTGTCCTGCATCCAAGCACACGGGCACCTGCCTCTGCGCGATCGACTTCTTGCACTAATGAAGGTTCCAGCACGTAAAAAGCGTAAGATTGTCGCCGCAAGAGTAGTTGCCTCCTGGAAGAGCGTTAGCGAGCAGTGCATTCGCCGTGCATGGGAGAAAGCAGGTTTGTAGTTCAATCACTAGTCCTTTTAATGAATAATGACTTGAAGAGCATTGTCGTTTTCGGCCAATAAAATTGCTCGTGAGGTGTGATTGGTCGTAAAATTATTTACGTCATATCTTTGTGTCTATGCTGCTTCCTATACAATAAAAAACCTCAGCGTCACGTCAATTCGTCGTAATCTGTAGGTCTGGGGATCATCGAGGAGTTTTTCCTGCTGGGCCACAACGAGCGAGCCAACAATTCTGACATTTCACCTTTCATAGATCGGGTTCTTTTTCCTCGTGAATTCGCTAGCATGTTAGATACACGACGATGTATTATTAATAATACGACTACCGTATTTTCGTGTGGCAACATTTCAAGAGTGATGGTCGCAAATATTGTGGTGTACTCAAGAAAACCCACTTGTTTCCGCTTTCACACTCGTTTCTTTGGGCTACGTCTGAAAGACAACAGCACCTAGACTGAATTCGTTTCAAGACAGCGCACTTTCACATGCTCTTCTTCGGGGCGGGTCCAACTCGCATCGAATTTTGCCAAAAGGTCTCGGTCCTCAATGATACCGAACTTAAAATCCCCAACGCGCTGAGTCGGCTTGATCACAAAATAGACCACCACCTTTGAAATATGCATTCCTGCCGATTTCAGTTTGAGTAGCACTTCGTTGAAATAGACCATCTTGAAGTCATGCGTGGTCGCTCGGGTCACCTGGACAAAAATTACTTCGTTTTTATCCAGGTCGAAATACACCGCATCATAGCCTCCTTGATTCCACGCGACAGGCTGCAACCAACTTTGGTTTCCTCTGATCCTTAGTTTTTGTTTCGCCTTCACCTTGTCGCCCACATTGAAAGCCAGCTGCTTCTGGTCGGCACTGCTGTTTTGCAGCAGAATCTGCTCGGCATCCACATCCGTGTCCTTTTCGCCGTCTCTGAAGTCAATGTCGTATGTGCCGTCCTCGACGTGGCAGCAAGAGATCACACCTCGGTATGCTTCTTTTTATTATATCGTTGAAACTGTTTTTTGGGTCAAACCGCTCGACTCTCGCTTGGGAAGAACATCTTCAACGTTGCCGTCGAATAATTTCACTGTGCGCCTCGCGACACATGCCAAAAATAACCATTCGAAGAGATGACCGTCCAACGCTGGATTATGAGAAGCATTGAGACGCTTCGCCAAATCCACAATGGTATCCTCACTGCATTCCTCTGCAAAGCGAGAGGCTACATATGAGCTTACCGGGAACCGTCCACTATCCGGACCGTCACGTTGCATCCCATAGAGACTGTTGACAGAATCTTTGTGCAAAACGCCACTGCAATATTTAACCAGTTGAGACTTGTCTGCGTCAGACTGAATCGCTCTTTCCAGTTCAGTTTTCACTTTCTGCGTGGGGTAGTGAAACATGTACCGACACGAGCCACCAGCATAGTAGAACTTCAACCCCAAGGCATACTTCTTTATGTTAGGCTCACTTTCAACTTCGTGGTCTTCGACATTCACTTTAGAGTCACTCGATGCATCAAATTTGTCTGCGACCTTGTCATAAAAGAGCCCCCAACCAACGCCGATACACAACCCGCGAAATTCATCTCCCAGTCGAAGCCAATAAACGCGCTGGAGTACCGTGAGCGCTAGGCACCCGACTAATTCGAGGGCAGCCGACAGATTAACCTGGCTAAATTCCGCGATCCAGCCGCCGATAACGTGGGATACCCTTCGAATGTATTCGACAACCACCTGCCCATCAGCTTTATCACCAGGCGGTCTGCTCCCGAGTTCAATAGCTCCGTGGCTCCTCCAATTCGCACTGAATGGGTTGAATACAGCTTAGTATTTAACCCCCGACACTTGCTGCCTGTTTGAGCGCAGTTGCCTCTTCCTCCGCGGTTATACCTGACGCGACTCCGGTTGATAAGGCGGGCTGGTCAGGTTTTGTAGCAAATGCTCGAACCCCTTTCAGGATCCATTGAGCTGCCTCGACCGGGCACAGTACTTCGTCTCCTGAGCGATTGTGGTAGCGAAACTCCTCACGCCCAAACTGATTGTTCTTGGCGCCTAAAAGACGAATGCCCACCACGTCTGCTTGCCTTGGGCGCACCTTTTGTCCCTTCTCGTCTTGAAAAACCAAATCTCCCAGCCGAAGCGATGCTTTCTGCCGATAAACAGATACTCGGATCTGCGCAAAAGGAAAACGAAGGCAAGTAACAGCCCGCCCCACAAAAGTTGCCCGCGAGGTTGCTGCAAATTGATCAAACGGAAAATTGTCCGGAGAAGCGGGGGTGACAGGCTGTTGCTTGAAGACGGGATCCGTAAATCGTCGGATGCCGCGCAACAAAATCATGTGTCCTGCATTGACACCCGGATCATATCCGGCTGTGTGCTTGTGAAACCAGCGCACCGCACACAGTTTACTGCAAATAGTGGTGTAGGTGTTCCCGACCCCGGCTCGATTCATGCCGTACCGCCAAAGGTACACCGCAAATGCACCCAACTGCGACGCATTTGCGTCGATCTTGTCACGTGCGAGCCATGGATGGTAGCCCATGAACTCGCACCACTTCCACCACTGATCCCAAGAACGACGGTACTGCACACGAGAAGTGTCGGCTAAAGCCCCCGCTCGGAAAAATGCTCCCAAAGCCTCGAGAGTTTTCTTGAGCTCAGCGGGACTGTGACCTGTGTCCAACCAAACGACATGTCAGCAAATGAACGCTACATCTCCTCGGATTGCCACACCCGGCTTCCTGCGTCTGCCATGACATTGTCGACACCAGATATATGACCCGCCGACGAATAAAAATTGTAGCGCACTTCTAAAAAGCCGACAATTTGAAGCAATAACTGAGCGAATGGGTTTCGACTTGATCTTCGATTTGCCCACGCCACAGCAGAAGTATTGTCAAGCCAGAATTTCGTATGAGCCTGGTCGTGCTTCCCGGACTGCGACCAATGCGAGACCCACACGATAGCCGCAAACACTGCGCTCATCAGTTTTGCGAATATTAATGCTGAACTCGTCGGAAACAGACGCATTAAAATCTGCGATCAGCTTTCGTTCTTCTGCGTCAAATTCCACTTGCAGATATTCCTTGCGTGCAGGCCAAAGTGCACAAAGTCCACGATCACTAGCATCCATGTAAATATGGTAGTCGGGAGCCTTTGCATCGACGAATCGTGTCAGCGGTACTGAGTTCAATCTTCGAACTCGTAAAATTGCGGCAAACCAGTGCAGGTCCTCCCGAACCTCCTCTGGAATCAATGAAGGGTGAAATCGAGTTGTATTTCGTGCCAGTGATGAGATCCGTTGGAAAAATGGAGTAGCCGTGCGCACACACGTGGCTACGTGACGGAGACTCCCCAGCAATTTATTGAGCTGTGTTTTCGATGCAGATGTAGCTGATTGCAGTGCGGCCACTCGTTGTAGCGCTTTAGCAATTTTGTCAGCGGGCATTGATAGCGTCATCGACTTGAGGTTCCACTGAAGACCGAGAGCCTTGCCCTCCGTAAACCATTGCGTGATTTTTCCTCGTTACACGCGTGAGGACCCAGAATCGTCACCATTGATGTCCGAAGAGATAAACTTGCCTCGGCCAACCGAGATCCAATGTCCGGCTCGATACAAATATGATCATCACACCACGCCTTGCCACCAAAATTTTCCGTGCCAGACCGTGGTTGAAAAGGCCAAGTCGGTACAGCATTTTTGTGTAAGTGGACAATCGCCCCTCCTGCTGCCCAGTAGTGCATTGGAGAGTCTGTCCGGCCAAAAGGACAAGGCACATCAATTACGAGAATTCTGAGCTCCGGAATTGTTCCGGCGAATCGGCCTGCGGCCTCAGCTGCTACGGGTATATTGCGAAAAGCCCCTGTAACATCTCCAGTGGACATTCGAGCTGAACCCGGAGAGCTATCTTCCACTCGTAATATCCGCCTGGCCAGAACTGCTGCACCATCATAAGTGACCTCAATTGGATTACCCTCCTGTGCGTGGTCGTTTACTGAATCACCTTTGGACACGACAAGTCGTGAATTACCCGTGCAACTTCAGTAATGTCTGCATCTCCTTTCTGTACTGCTCCAAACGGACTGCAAGTGATGCCATTCAGCGACGGGAGCAGCCCAATATCCAGAATTAAATAACGGTCTTCATCTTGGCACTTTTGAAGACTCTTGACCACTGCGTTTAGAGCTCGTAAAGCAGATCCGTGGTTTGGCGGAGGTTGTTTCTGCTTCGGAAACGATGCTGACCACGAAGGTCTGACTCCGTGAGTAACAATGTCGCGCCATTCCTCCTTATATTTGTACGTACGCCAACTCGGTAAATGGTCGGGAATCGACAAAGCCTTATTAGGCCGCGGGTCCTGTGATGTTTCACCCCGAACCAAACGAATAAAATCTGGGAGGCTCATTTTCGACCTCCTAAGCACCTCACTATAAGCAACCTGCTTAGCCCGGTCGATCTGAAATTTCAGCGCTCCGTTCGACAATGTTGAAACTGGGCTTGCGTCGGAGGTGCCACACCATAGTGCTTCATGATCGAAACCATGTCCGCTCGAGCTGATCCTTGCTGGAAGACTAGGAGTCTCTCATTCGCGGCGAGCGTCAGTGTGTAGCGTTGTTGTTTTCTCTCAATAAAGTGTTGCAATTGGCGTGTCGACCCTTTTGGCGCCCTGATCATACCTCTGCTATCCGCCCTTCCCAGTCGAGTCGACTGTGGCGGCATCAGCAATTCCGGAGAGGATTTTCTTTGTGCTTAGTCGTTCTGCTTGCGAGCTGTCAGAATTTTCGCGCCGGTCCCCATACCGTGCTAGGTAACTGAGAAGCTTGTGAATTCCACCGTGTGTCTGCCTCCAAGCCTGGAGCGCTTATTCGCGCCCTTCTCACGCTCACCGCCGGAAAAACTTCGCCTATTTCGTGAAGCTGAGCCACGTCGGACCGACCGACCTGCCTGCAATTATCTTGCAGCGGCAACACATCGCCTCCTCCGTGACTATGAGCCACGTTGGGCCAACCGACCTGCCTGCAATTATCTTGCAGCGGCAAAACATAGCCCTCTCCGTGATTTGAAGCCACGTTGGGCCAACCGACCTGCCTGCAATTATTTTGCAGCGGTGAAACATGGCCCCTTCGGTGACATTGAGTCGCCTTGGGCCAACCGACCGACCCGCAAGTGTTAGGGCGCGGGGCGTCCTCGCTTCTGCCTTGTCTAGGCATCACTACGGGTATCTTGCTCTCGAGATTTTCTCCCTTGTCAAGAGGTGGAGGCTTCTCAGTCGGCCTGAGGGTGGATGCCTCCTGTCCCACCTCATGGCCCTTTCACATCTCCACCTGATTCCTCGAGTCTAGCGAGCTTGTGTCTCGCAGCCCTCCGTAAGTCTTGCTGATGAAGTTCTTCACATTACCGGGAAGTTTGGCAGGAACGAAGTGACCCCGATAATCGAATACACAAGTGTCGCCCTCGCCAGGACAACCATCAACTGATAGAAACTTCATACAGATCTTTTTACCTTTTCGAATAGGTAAAGCTGCGACAACATCCTGAGGCACGGAAACCACGCGCCCCTGGCGGGGACCGCTACAGCTCGATCCTCTCTGCTTGGGTTTCTTCTGACGGACTGCCGATTGTTTGGGTGTAGAGGTCCTCAGAGCTGCTTCTACCTTGAGACTGGTCACGCGTTGAACCACACGCGCGTACGACTCATGATTGAATTGAAAGTGAGTCTTTACGTCAGCCGCAGCCTCGAGATCTTCTCGGGCGAGACATGATCGAAATGTTTCAAATCGATCATCAATCCATGCTACCAATTCTGGCACGGCTTCTGGCCCTTGCATCGTCTTCGTCTTACGCACAACGAGCAGGAATCGTCTAGCCGCATCGACCAAATCTGCCACAGCCTTGGTATACATCTCGTTCACCAGCAGTGAGAGCACTTCCAGGGCCGCTTAAACATCGGCAAGATCTCCCGGCGTCTGTGGCTCTGGCACCTTGTTCTTTGTCGAAAAATCTGTCATATCGTAACGGCAAAAGTGGTTTCTTTCTACCTCCACATCCATTGGCGCAAAGTGTCGTACTGTTAGGCCCCGAAACCCAAAATCCCACGCGAATAATCCACGCGCAACACCAGGGTGTGGCAAATAGTCGAAGTCTTTGGCTTGAGACTGCATAGTCTCCAAAAACAATTGAGCATCTAAGTGCGAGTACTTACCGTTTACCATGGCTCCGTGCACTGCTCCTTGTTGCCGGCTTGGTCTGAACTGCGACTTGGATTCCTTCCCCGCTGTGTACACTACGGAGCTGGAGCTTCCCTTACTCAGATTAGCTTGCCGAAACGCGATAAGCTAGTCGATATCTTGTACCATCTCAGGGTCGCCTCCAAGCCGTCTTTGTAACGCAGAGAGCCGCAACTCCCCCTGGTGTCTAGGCGTCTGGAGATATGGCTCATCACGTCCCCGTTTGGCACTACCTGGCAAACAGGGTTCGTCTTGACGTGTTTCAGCCGGTACCACTGGGCTTGCGTCGGAGGTGCCACACCATAGTGCTTCATGATCGAAACCATGTCCGCTCGAGCTGATCCTTGCTGGAAGACTAGGAGTCTCTCATTCGCGGCGAGCGTCAGTGTGTAGCGTTGTTGTTTTCTCTCAATAAAGTGTTGCAATTGGCGTGTCGACCCTTTTGGCGCCCTGATCATACCTCTGCTATCCGCCCTTCCCAGTCGAGTCGACTGTGGCGGCATCAGCAATTCCGGAGAGGATTTTCTTTGTGCTTAGTCGTTCTGCTTGCGAGCTGTCAGAATTTTCGCGCCGGTCCCCATACCGTGCTAGGTAACTGAGAAGCTTGTGAATTCCACCGTGTGTCTGCCTCCAAGCCTGGAGCGCTTATTCGCGCCCTTCTCACGCTCACCGCCGGAAAAACTTCGCCTATTTCGTGAAGCTGAGCCACGTCGGACCGACCGACCTGCCTGCAATTATCTTGCAGCGGCAACACATCGCCTCCTCCGTGACTATGAGCCACGTTGGGCCAACCGACCTGCCTGCAATTATCTTGCAGCGGCAAAACATAGCCCTCTCCGTGATTTGAAGCCACGTTGGGCCAACCGACCTGCCTGCAATTATTTTGCAGCGGTGAAACATGGCCCCTTCGGTGACATTGAGTCGCCTTGGGCCAACCGACCGACCCGCAAGTGTTAGGGCGCGGGGCGTCCTCGCTTCTGCCTTGTCTAGGCATCACTACGGGTATCTTGCTCTCGAGATTTTCTCCTTGTCAAGAGGTGGAGGCTTCTCAGTCGGCCTGAGGGTGGATGCCTCCTGTCCCACCTCATGGCCCTTTCACATCTCCACCTGATTCCTCGAGTCTAGCGAGCTTGTGTCTCGCAGCCCTCCGTAAGTCTTGCTGATGAAGTTCTTCACATTACCGGGAAGTTTGGCAGGAACGAAGTGACCCCGATAATCGAATACACAAGTGTCGCCCTCGCCAGGACAACCATCAACTGATAGAAACTTCATACAGATCTTTTACCTTTTCGAATAGGTAAAGCTGCGACAACATCCTGAGGCACGGAAACCACGCGCCCCTGGCGGGGACCGCTACAGCTCGATCCTCTCTGCTTGGGTTTCTTCTGACGGACTGCCGATTGTTTGGGTGTAGAGGTCCTCAGAGCTGCTTCTACCTTGAGACTGGTCACGCGTTGAACCACACGCGCGTACGACTCATGATTGAATTGAAAGTGAGTCTTTACGTCAGCCGCAGCCTCGAGATCTTCTCGGGCGAGACATGATCGAAATGTTTCAAATCGATCATCAATCCATGCTACCAATTCTGGCACGGCTTCTGGCCCTTGCATCGTCTTCGTCTTACGCACAACGAGCAGGAATCGTCTAGCCGCATCGACCAAATCTGCCACAGCCTTGGTATACATCTCGTTCACCAGCAGTGAGAGCACTTCCAGGGCCGCTTAAACATCGGCAAGATCTCCCGGCGTCTGTGGCTCTGGCACCTTGTTCTTTGTCGAAAAATCTGTCATATCGTAACGGCAAAAGTGGTTTCTTTCTACCTCCACATCCATTGGCG
Organism: Phytophthora hibernalis; assembly: GCA_012656075.1. Taxonomy (NCBI): domain Eukaryota; phylum Oomycota; class Peronosporomycetes; order Peronosporales; family Peronosporaceae; genus Phytophthora; species Phytophthora hibernalis. The sequence goes on along the minus strand of JAAKBF010000151.1, from coordinate 1,177,718 downwards.
CAAAGTGTCGTACTGTTAGGCCCCGAAACCCAAAATCCCACGCGAATAATCCACGCGCAACACCAGGGTGTGGCAAATAGTCGAAGTCTTTGGCTTGAGACTGCATAGTCTCCAAAAACAATTGAGCATCTAAGTGCGAGTACTTACCGTTTACCATGGCTCCGTGCACTGCTCCTTGTTGCCGGCTTGGTCTGAACTGCGACTTGGATTCCTTCCCCGCTGTGTACACTACGGAGCTGGAGCTTCCCTTACTCAGATTAGCTTGCCGAAACGCGATAAGCTAGTCGATATCTTGTACCATCTCAGGGTCGCCTCCAAGCCGTCTTTGTAACGCAGAGAGCCGCAACTCTCCCTGGTGTCTAGGCGTCTGGAGATATGGCTCATCACGTCCCCGTTTGGCACTACCTGGCAAACAGGGTTCGTCTTGACGTGTTTCAGCCGGTACCAGATCGTCGTCAGAGTCATAAAGCTGGGCCATCCGTTCAGCATCCGTGGCCCTATGGTCAATTGGACTCGATTCCTCGGTAGCGCCCGTCTCGACCGGCGGTGTGAACAAAGATTTAGCCACTGCGACGCGGGGGGCTCGTCGCTTGCCGTCCTGGTAGAAAACAAAATTCAGAATATGTTCTATCTTCAAGAACTCAACCTGGGTGTTTCCGAGGTTGTAGACCGGCACAGCTTGACTCTCGTCCACCAAGCTCATCGAAAGCTTCTTGAGCACAGTTGCCGAGCTTCGAGGTTGAAGTGGTCATGAGCGGCGTGGTGGAGCTCTCGCATCTCTGCGGGCATGATGTCAGCTGTTCCTCGCATGTGGCATGGACGTAGTGCATACGTCTCGAGGGCCGATCCTGGAACTCTTCTTCGCCGAAGGCAAGGTCGCACGTGCCGTCAGTGAATGTAACCTGCAGCTTGCCTGACTTGGTGAGGTTACTCCAGGTACCACTCCGTAGTCCCAAACCTTGGGCTTCCCTACGGGTACCCGGGCTATGCACCAACGTAGGAGCCTATCCCGCTTAACGCTTCGTCTTCCGTTACCCCGCGTCGCTCTAGATCCGTAGCCGCGCGCTGCGTCGAAAATCCCCGAGGTCCTCCCACCTTCCACTAGGCACCCGCTCAACGTCATATACGCCTTGATGCGCATCCGAGATTGTCTTGCCGTAGGCGTAGCCCGTTGTTTCGAGCGCATCAGGCTTGCAGAGGGCGTAGAGAGCGGTTGGGGCCATTTCAGTCGTCGATAGTCTTAGCAAATGTCCGAGAAGATGGGTGCCAAAGGTCGTCGAGGTTTCGAGGCTGTCGAGAGCGGAGAAAAAGAAGAAGTGCGCACGGGCGCTCCTATCTAGTTAAGCTACCGTCTAAATTTAGTCCATGCGATCCGAAAAGAAGCCTTCCTCTTCTGTCCTCCCACTCCTTGACATCTTGTCCGAGGAAGCCGAGCAATTAATACATCGTCGTGTAGCTAACATGTTAGCGAATTCACGTGGTAAAAGAACCACGTACCTTTGCGCTGTTCTCCGAGTCCCGATCTATGAAAGGTGAAATGTCAGAATTGTTGTTGTGGCCCTGCAGGAAAAACTCCTCGATGATCCCCAGACCTACCTCTCTATTTTGATACACTACCCATCTTTATGCGCAGTGTTCGGTTTATTAAACCTAGTGCAAAAATAATGCAGCGATTGGTATGAAATTTCGATAAGTTTTAAACTGATTTGACGGGGTATTTGATTGTCGAGGTGCGCATCTGCGTCCGAAAACTGCAATTATCACTATCCTTTAGACAAATTTCAGTGCGCTTACAGATACAGATCACACAGGCACATTAGTGGTAGTCAGAGTTGGATACAAGAGCTGTTTCCAAGAGGCAAAATACGTATTGGTTCTTTTTCATTGGCTTAATACTATTGTCAAGCAACACTGATAACACGATCATTTCGACCGCTCTGCGTTGTCAATTGTTGTGGAGCAGTAGAATTGCGCACATGCAATAGCAAAGTCGGCACGTACCTCGAAGCAAAATCAGACAAGGCTGCATCATCCTGCTCATGTATTTCAAGTACGACCCAGACGTGCGTAAGGTTATCGCCAGATTCGACATGTATTGTCGTGAAAGCTTACACTGACAGCGTGTTCATACACGGCACAATAGAACTCCTGAGTGAGTGCCAAGAACTCGACACAAATACCGCTCACAGTGAACGCTACAAATTGTACTTCTAGCTCACTCCAGCTACAACTCCTGTTAACTGCAACAGGGCGACATATACTACATTTTCTTGCAAGTACATACACCGTTCACTCTAATTAGTCGTGCTTCGAATATAGTCATGCTTCTGTACTTTTTCGTGACACCACGGACGACAAAAATACCCAAAGAGTTCAAAAGAGCATAAAGACAGTGGATTTGAGCAGATCTCGCCGAGGCGAAGCCAATCATCGCCTTACTTTCAATTTAATATTGTTGTCACAAGATCAATTCAAAAGTTCGACTTTCTCCGATAAAAATCGTACACCATAATTAGTCAGGGTCAGACTAATTAGACTGAACGGTGTACACATATACGAGATTCGCAAAAACGATCGGACGAGAATCTCTCGACATATGAAAACCAAAGCACGCAGAACTGCTACATATCGATGGAGTAGTACTCGCTGCGTACAGGACGAGCATCTCTCGACCAGTGAAAAAGTAGTTAGCCTCTTTTGGTACTTCTCATCTGATCTCGCTGCCGATGATCAGCTGCAGCATCAGGTCGATGGCGAAGCGACTGTCGTGCTGCGCTTTAGTGCTAACCACTGCTCAAGCAACAAACACAACCAAGTCAGCATTACAGCAGCAACGCAAAGACAGCAAAGACAGCATTACAACAGCAAAAACTAGGTCGCAGCATGCGTGCGTCATGGTTCGGGTCTTCTTACGGGCGCTGGAATATAAGCTGAGACTGCAAAAACGCTTAAGTTAGTCAATAGATCGCGCGTACCTTTGTTTGTCTTGCACTTCGGTTCCCAGCGAAGCAGCTGGTCAGTACCTTCACCAAGCATGTCATTGATCAAAATCTGCTAGTCACGTGTATGTTGGCGATGGTGTTGCGGTGAAAGTCGCCACTGCAAGAACTAGGGCTTTGTGAAGACTGAGATAGTATAGTGCTAAATACGACTCTACAACCAGGGGTTCGTGTAGGCTGGGATAGCATTTTTACAAATGAGCGCGACATTATGAAGTATGCCTTGCTCCACCCACTACATGTAGCATAGCGAAACAAGTATGAGAAAAATACATTATTGATTTAGCAAAATTAAAACGCGTTAGCAAAGAATTGATCAGAGGCCGCAAAGATTTTGTACCACACAAGAAGACCATCCAAACAGCGGCGCGACTTGTAGCACTCTATCTGTGTTGAATTTGAGGGGGTAGTGCGCCTTCAGCCATTTCAATATCTCGAGATGGCCGAAATCCGCCGCCAGCGTGGACGCACCTCGAGAGCACACTGCGCCACAACATTCGTGTAGGTACACGAGAACCTTAAAGTGTCCCCGTGCTGCTGCGTTATCCATCGCTTGCTCAGTGCAGCCCTCATTTCTATTCAAATTGAGCTATTTTACCACCGCAAGGTGACCATTACCAGCTGCAAAGTCAATTGCATTGGTCGAACAGTCCAATTGTTGTTGATGAAGCCACTGCACAACGACCAAATGTCCGTTCCCTGCGGCTTCATCCATTGCTCGAGTCGTTCCAAATTGGTTGCAGTTCTGCTTGAGCCATCGAAGTATATGAAGATGGCCGTTTGAGGCCACGTCGTCGACAGCATTCACTGTACAGCTCGTTACCTGGTGTATCCACTGAAGCACGTCCATGTCTCCTCGCGACGCGATCGTGTCCATGGCATGCGGCGTACAAAATTCGGTACGATTTAAGTGCAACCACGTCAATATGTCGGTTTTTCCAGCCCTCGCGGCATTATCCATAGCGGCAGCAGTGCAGCTGTATGGATAAACGGTGTGGAGCCACTGCACCATTTCCACCGCCCCGTGCTTAGCAGCAACGTCTATCAATATACCATTCCATTCCATGGCGAAGTTGTAATGAACCCACTTGACAATGTCTAAGCGGTTGCTGATGATGGCTAGCACCATTGCCATGTTCGAACACCCTTCAGCACGATTCCACTTGAGCCATCTTACCACATCCAAATGCCTGTTCCGCGCAGCAAGATCCATAACGGCAGTAGTTCAGCCTTCTACACGATTATGGTGCAGCCATTGTACGATTTGGAGATGTCCAAATTGCGCTGCACCATCCATTTCATCAGGTGCAAACTTTCCAATGCCAATATGCAGCCATTGCACGACATGTAGATGGCCGTTCCTAGCGGCATGGCAGGCTTCAATCGCCTGCGGCATGGTCATTTGTTTCGTTAAAATTTGAAGCGTTGACAAGCAGCCATACTCAGCAGCAAAAGAGAGGTCTTCTTGGAGACGTCGGACACCTCGACGAGGTCAAGCCACACGCGCTGCAGGGACGTCTTGCCACCGTTGAGGCCCTAGATGTAGATAGCGGCGCCGCCCCAGAGAGGTGCAGGTTCAGCCCCGTGATCGTCGTGGTTGGCTATCAGTATACAACCGGTGCCGGTGTGACCGTACAAATAAGCAATTTGGGGTCGTGGTTGTCACCGATTTGTAATCGGTATACCGGTGCTCGTGTGACCGGACGATTAAGCTGTTTGGGGGCGGTCGGCACCGATATTGTATCGGTATACCGGTGCCAGTGTGACCGGACAAATAAGTCCGTGGTTGGCACCGATATTGTATCGGTATACTACCGGTGCCAGTGTGACCGGACATATAAGCCGTTTGGTTGACACCGATACCATATGGATGAATATACGCGTCTTTCCGACAGATAACTTGGTAGGATTGTTAGATGTTTGCCACACTCGGTATTTCAACCAATTACAGCACAATGAACAAGTATTTTGGCCAATTAGGATAGCTAGGGATAGGTTAAAGATTCCGACACTTTCCGACAAATATTTGTCGGAAGTCTTGACACAATAGGTATATCCCTGTACTCAATCCAAGTCAAAAATATTTTTGAAATATAGTGACCGTTCCGACACTTAGGATTTCCTAGAGTAGGGGCTGGATGGCTGGATGGCAGACACTTCACAAAAACTCTGACGACCTGGATGACGACACGTGCCACCGGCGGACGGCCGCGCCACCTGCAAGCTGCTGCGGCTGGAGCGGCCCCACAAGCGAGGCTCGTGCTCCGCTGCCGCCCCGTGCCCAAGTCGGCTAGCAGCAGTCAGCCGCCCATGCGCCAAGGGAGCACCAGCGCGCTAGGTGACTACGCCAGCAGTGCACAGTCGGCCCAAGCCGTGAAGACGCTGGTGGAGGCCGCGGCGAGGGGGTCGAGTGTGTGGTCAGGTCATCAAGCAACGTCAAAGGAGCTGACTCGAGGCATTGCATCGCGTCGCCGTCTAGCACAGAAGAGAAGAAATCCATCTCGAGGGCGGGATCGGCATCCAAGACGGAGGCGGGGCCCAACCTGGAGAGTTTTTGCAACTCGTGCTCACGCCGCTGCTCAGCAGCAGGTTGCCAGGTACCAGGAAGATTCGTTGCTGCTGCTCAGGTCCAGCACGCCAGACCAATCCACCGTGCCCGTGGTCAGCAAGATCGACCCGCTGCACTGCAGCCTGCAGGTCTCCATGCCGCGCCGCTCATAGTGGTCACAGACGCGCCAATGTCCCTCAACGGTGTAGACGTTTCTCCCCGTGCTCCCGTCGACTCGCCCGCCGACAGGCTGCTCGCAAGTGACACAGATCCGCTCCAGCCGGACGACGCGCTCCACCATACATCGTCGCTCACGGTGCTCTCTCTAACTGGCCGTTCAAGTCCTGCTATTGACGGATCCGCCGGTCACCTACTCGATCAACCCGCATGAATAATGAATGAATTTGATTGACAATCGTGATATTATTAATAATGGTACAGTATCTGTTTTCCTATTTATTACCCGTAATGCTATTCACGGAATCGCTCTAAAGTTATCAGTTAAAACTTGTTTCATTTAATATTATCCAGTCAAGTGCGTTTTGTTTCCCATTATCCTAATTGTCGGAAAGTGTAGGGAAGTCGGAACGGTTGCGATATGGATGAATATCATCAATTCTCCGACTATACTGGTGCTGACTATATATAATATTGGCCAATAGGATGGAGATCTGAAGAAGAGTACAAATATCGACCAATTAGAAAACGTAGTTCGTAAATTTTTGTCCAATCAGAGAGATTTGGCTGAATGCATGTGTCTATCGACAGCTCCGACATATCCTGTCGGAGGGACCAGCAAAGTTATTGATATACCCCTACAAATCCCCAGTCATTCGAATATTTCCTGAATATCCCGCAAGCTCCGACATCTCCGACCCCAAGATGAGTCTGAACGACCTAGCACCTGCCAACACGAAGCGAGCTCGCGAAAGCGCATCGCGCTCGTTTCTCAAGTACCTCGGCGAAGAAAACGTTAGCTGGGCGTACTTGAGTCGTGCATGCTGCGTGAGAGCGCTCCACTCATTCTGGCAGCTGTGGTCGACAAATTCGGCATGCACCTCGCGTTCAAGGAAGGTCGCACAGGACAGCTTCTTGCTCGGCACTCGGTCATGCAGTACTACCGACAGGCCAAGAACTGGCTGCTGGACCAATTTCCCAGCATCGAGGGGCGGTTGAAAGGGAGTTGCTGAAGAAAGGACAAGTGCTGGAGCGCTACTGCATGAAGCGCGACTCTGGAGTGTTTGTTAACAAGGCCCCGCATGTACGAAGAAGGCACTCAAGCAAATGATGTCGCATCTGTATTCGACTGCTGGTACTGCTGCCGATTATCAAGACACCGCGCTGGTGTGCTTACTCTGGTTTCTCTTTGGTCGCGCGTCGGACCTCACCATGCTTTGGAAGGCAAATTTGTCCATTGGGTTGGGGAACATGTTATTCGTGCGTTTTATTCGGATGAAGACTTCTGAAGAGCAAGGCCATTCGCTTTTTCCGGACGAAGATTTCGCCACGTACTCCTTGCAATTGCGCTTGCCTTGGCTTCGCAGTCATCACCGAGGCTGTCGCTGTTGAGCCAGCTAGAACAACAGTCGACCTCTCCGGCCGTCCTGACGCCGACAACCCCGCTTATCGACTTGATTGACCATGGCCGCGCTGGGCAGGGACCGTTCGCTCTGACCAAGACAAGATCAACGAGACGGGTCCAGTGATTCACAGCTACGTCCACCGCGTTCTTGATCGAATCGCAAAGCCATCCGGCGTGTTGGAGCGGTTGACATCTCATTCATTCCGTCGAGGTGGGGCAGCACGCCAATCGAGCTGGTATGTGTGTTCAGTGGATCTTCGACCGAGGAGCTTGGAAAATGACAGCAACAAACAAGGTATTTGCCTACGTCTTCAATACGCCATCCGAAGACCACAAGGTAGCCCGTGTTTTGAGTAGCCGCTATCCCGACAAAGAAGCCTTCCTCCTATCCCTGGACAGCTTTGACTCCGACACACAGATGAAGATTCGCTCCGTCTCCGCGGTCCTGTTCTCATTTTCCACCGGTCTAGAAGCTGCACAATTCAACGTCAACGGGCCCGTACTGACACACTGATGGCATACCTGTTGCGGCACTACCCGGTGTCAATCCAAGCGGCTTGGCAATCCAGCGACTCGAAGCTTACGCCGTTGAAAATGGCTTCACCGCTAACACTTTGCTTGCGTGGTCGTCGCACTTGACATTTGATCGGAAGGCCAGCGACATTGAAGAACATACAAAATCCCAATCCGCAACAACGGATATCACAAAGCACCCAGTGGTTGTTCATCACACTGCGTTGATTGAGCAATTAATCCAAGTCAACAAAAAGCTTGACGCCCGGATGGCTATAATGGAGGCAACACACCGCAACCAACAACACCATCAAACATCAGAATAGAGATAACAAGCACCAGCGAGCCCCCAGTCAAGAGAAGACGTACCGCATCAGCGCCAACAAACCTGAAAGACGTCTGGTTCATGTGGTACGTCCAGGTACCACTCATGTGGAGCTCTGTCGACGGCACTACCAAGCACGTGAGCAAGCACGTGAGGTCCACCGCCAAACTCGTAGTCGCCTTCATGAAGTTGTTTCTTGCGGACGGTTTCACCTAGATGAAACGTCTCCACGCTACCGAGACGACGTCCTAAAGGCCGGCACGAAGGCTGAGCACGAGCTTCTTTCCTTTCTTCGGCAGTGCAACATCACAGCCTGCGGAAGTCAGAACGTACTCAAGAACCTGCGGAAGCTGCACAAGGCCGGCCTCCTGAACACCCATGTCCGACGCTATCATCAGCTCCAGGCTTCAAGCCGCATCGTCGATCCTGCACCTCGACACACAACCGACATCATCACTTTAGAAACTGTCCGTTAACATTGATGCATATTACCTTCCATTGAGAACCAGCCATTACTTCACAAGATGATTGAGTCTGTTCGCTCATTCTGCAATATACACCCGGGAGCTACAGCCACAACACTATGGCAGCACCCAAGCTGACGAAGTACCCTGTCAGTTCCGCGAAAGAGTTTAGTTGCTGCGCTCAAGACTTACAAGTTCCGCGCTAGTGACAAGGCCATCCGACACCTGCGACTTACCATGAACGCGACCGTCGCTACTTCAAGTCATCTGCCAGAAGCCATCCAATCTTTGCGTCCCTCGCAGAGGGAAGCAAGCGCCGTATCGACCTGGATGACTTCCGCGAGTGGATCGCCGCTCCGATCCCTCCTATCGAAACCGACGCTGCTTCTGAAGTCGAAGTCGAGTGTAGCGCTGACGCAGATCAAGCGGCTGAGGTACTGCACTCCGTCCGCAAGGTTCTTGACCGCAACCGCATGGACCGCATGATGTACTACCTTGTGGGCTGGGAGCCGACGTGGGAACCGCGCAAGCACGTGGGTCAGACGATCATCGTCAAATTCGAGAGGGAGCGTCGGGCGCTCGTGCGCAAGACCTACATCGAGTACGAGGCTGTGGAAGACAACTCGCTCAACAAAACCGAACGCTAAAGCAATAAGAGCTAATACAGGGTGTATTACAGGCTTAGAAAATAACATGTTGCAAGCTATGAATTGGTAGCACAGAGCGGGTTGCGGATGATGAAGAATTTTTCTGCTAAGTGCATACTCTCCAGGATGCTACGGTCATTGTATTGAAGAGCCAAGTCGTGTTTTGCCTTGATAAGGTAATTGTTGGACTTGCCTGGATGACGGAAATCGTGGATAGCTGCTGCCACAAGTGCCGCGTAGAACTCAAGATTTGTGAGAGTATCTCGTATTTGACCGTCAGCCAGAGTAGTAATGAGAAAATTCACTGAATTCACGACATCGGCAGCATGACTGCTATTGTGGTACGGGTTGGCAAGGTACCCGTCGTCCAGCACATACAAAAAGTTGCGCAGCACCACGCGGTCGACACGGAATTCTTCATGCAGTTCATGTAGCTCGAACAATGCAGCAGTCACGTACATGAGTGGCCGATTTCCGGTTTGCTCTGCAATCTGGAGGGTGTCAAAGTCCCATCCATCTTGTTGAATTCGCTGTTTTACCCGCGATAAGGTTTGATCCTCACACGTTGGCATGTCCGCCAATGGAGCAATGACCATTGAACCAGCGATTCCTCCAACCCCAATGCCTAAGCCATCCTTGTAGCTCCTGCGATTGTCGCTGTTCGAGTTTGAATGAGAGCTGTGCGACATTGCCACACCTGAGCGAGTGGTGTCAGCGTAGTCCTTGCGCGCCAGCACCGAGAGGGCCCAGTTTTTCGTGTCATTGTCTACCTCCTTCTCAGACTTCATCTGCGCGCTGATATCGGGAACGAACAGATTCTGGTCCAGACGCGCAAGGTTGCGCACGATTGCCATGCCGCGTTGGGTATCCTCATCGCTCAAGTCAACGGCGTCAAGGAACGACTTGAGCTCGGCCAGTAGAGCGTGAAGCGGTGATGTTAGGTCCAAGTTGAAGTCATTATCACGCTGCGCTAGTCGTCATGGCCAGCAGTTTGTCCGCCTTGCCCTCCAATCGTCGGTCTCTGCTCTTGCCCTGCAGATCCTGGGCCGCCGCCCGCGACGAAACTTGCACCAGCACAGCCACCTAAAGTATTTCAGCCAATGACAGGCACCTGCATACACGCGTGCAAAAGCTCTCGGAAGAGCGCGATGAGCATCTGGTCCTTGGTCCACCACGGCAGATCGCGCAGCTGAGACGCCGACTGCAACACAAGTGAGACACACAGCCACATACTGAAGCAGATACGGCGGCGAGACGGCGTGTACCAGCCGCTCGGCTGCAGGCGGTCCATGCGCAACGTTTCAAGAGTGATGGTCGCAGAAATTGCTAGTGTGTGTACACCACACCAACCAGACTGAGAACAAACAAGGCCCAGTCGGAAACTTTCTTCAAGGTCGAAGCAGGATGTCGGACAGGGAGGCGGCGGACGTCGAGATGGAGCAGAAGGCGGACGTCGAGATTACGCATGCGTTTGAGGAAGATGAAGCTCTGGTGCGGGGTGTATGGTGAAGTTATTTTCTTCGACGTCGAGGTCGGACGCAATGCAAATGTGGGGGAGCTGAAAAAGGCCATTGTAGACGAGATGAAAGACGTTAACGACCAGTTCAAAGTCCATCCAGCCAAGTTGACACTTCGCTTAGCGCGAAAGAACGGTCACTGGCTGCAGGAGGACGAAACCGAGGCGCTTTTGCGTGGACCTGCTAATCTCGAGTTCGAGAAAATGTATACATCGTGGAAACTGTCCAAGTACTTTACGTCCGGCATGGACCTTGGGGAGGAAGTGATTCATGTGCTGGTGGAGCTTCCGGAAGCTTTCTCCAACCAAGCGGGCTCGTTTGGACGAGGCTATTAGTTTGGTTAACGAAAGTTTGGAAATTAAGACGCTCGAGGACGTGCCACAAATTGAAATCAAACGAGAAACGAAGTATGTGACGCTACCTGCTGCATTCGTGAAGGCGTGTGGCCTGGCATCTGGCCGGGATATGATGCTGTATTGCCGTCCTCAAGTACACGAGTTATGGGAGTTCTTGGAGAAGGAAGTGATTGGAGAGAACGCGAAGGGGTACATTGTGGGGCCTCCTGGCACAGGCAAATCTCTGTGCACGCTTAGTTTTGTGGCCTCCCTGAACTTTGAGGAATGGAACGTCGTTTGGATTCATTTGTCTCGGAAATGGAGCCCTGTCTGTGTGGCCTTGGGACGCAAGCAATTTTGGCGCTTCAATCGAACAACATTTACGGCGCCCCGTGTTGACAACAAAAACTGTTCCTGTGTGTGGATGGATTAACAAATGGCGAGAAAGACGATATTTTCGTGTCAAACGTCCATGCATCTCTCGGCGATGAAGACAGGCTTGTGCTTTGCTCCTCGATGGCAACCCTTGGAAAAAGGAAGATCGATGATGATGATGCTGCCAACATGAAGGAGTTCATGATGTATTCATGGACGATAGGCGAGTATTTGGCAGCCATCGACAACCAAAGCTTTTATGACAAGGTCGCAGACAAATTTGATGCATCGAGTGACTCTAAAGTGAATGTCGAAGACCACGAAGTTGAAAGTGAGCCTAACACAAAGAAGTATGCCTTGGGGTTGAAGTTCTACTATGCTGGTGGCTCGTGTCGGTACATGTTTCAATACCCCACGCAGAAAGTGAGAACTGAACTGGAAAGAGCGATTCAGTCTGACGCAGACAAGTCTCAACTGGTTAAATATTGCAGTGGCGTTTTGCACAAAGATTCTGTCAACAGTCTCTATGGGATGCAACGTGACGGTCCGGATAGTGGACGGTTCCCGGTAAGCTCATACGTAGTCTCTCGCTTTGCAGAGGAATGCAGCGAGGACACCATTGCGGATTTGGCGAAGCGTCTCAATGCTTCTCATAATCCAGCGTTGGACGGCCATCTCTTTGAATGGTTGTTTTTGGCATATGTCGCGAGGCGCAGAGTGAAATTATTCGACGGCAACGTTGAAGATGTTCTTCCCCAGGCGAGAGTCGAGCGGTTTGACCCAAAAAACAGTTTCAACGATATAATAAAAAGAAGCATACCGAGGTGTGATCTCTTGCTGCCACGTCGAGGACGGCACATACGACATTGACTTCAGAGACGGCGAAAAGGACACGGATGTGGATGCCGAGCAGATTCTGCTGCAAAACAGCAGTGCCGACCAGAAGCAGCTGGCTTTTAATGTGGGCGACAAGGTGAAGGCGAAACAAAAACTAAGGATCAGAGGAAACCAAAGTTGGTTGCAGCCTGTCGCGTGGAATCAAGGAGGCTATGACGCGGTGTATTTCGACCTGGATAAAAACGAAGTAATTTTTGTCCAGGTGACCCGAGCGACCACGCATGACTTCAAGATGGTCTATTTCAACGAAGTGCTACTCAAACTGAAATCGGCAGGAATGCATATTTCAAAGGTGGTGGTCTATTTTGTGATCAAGCCGACTCAGCGCGTTGGGGATTTTAAGTTCGGTATCATTGAGGACCGAGACCTTTTGGCAAAATTCGATGCGAGTTGGACCCGCCCCGAAGAAGAGCATGTGAAAGTGCGCTGTCTTGAAACGAATTCAGTCTAGGTGCTGTTGTCTTTCAGACGTAGCCCAAGAAAAGCGGAATTTTGCCTTCGCTTCATTACAGTTTACCTTTGCTAGGATTTCTATTAAGAAATGCACTTCATTTGCATGACAACCTGCTCTTCTTCACCATGCGACTTTGCGTCGTGCAAACCGGCTACACCTTCAGCGGTGTAAGGTCTGCATTAAAATTATTTACGGTGACTGTGCACCGCTCAGTTGGGAGACAAAAAACAGGTAGCAAGCAGACCGAGGTCTTCATTTACATGTACGCTGAGTGTAGAAATAGTTAACTGAGAAGAAAATGCGCACACCGTTCATGCGAGGTCGAGAGGATTGAAAATAAGAGGGGAGTTCTTTGAAGAATGCTGGGGTCAGAGGTTGCCAGTACATGTACTGGCACTTGCCTAAATTCAAACATCAACCGCGCACTATTAATATAACACCACTGTGGCGATATTGCTGGCCTGTATAATCGTCGATACTTGTACAAGCGAACCTCTTGGGTAATGAATTGCCCCGAATCAAGGCTTTTGACCAGGGCAATTTTCGTCTCTTTATCAGGGCTATTTTCGTAGTAAAATTAATGCATCTGCACGCACAAAACTTTTGAGCATACAGTCAAATATTGCGATGGTGTGTGTGTACACCACACCAGCCAGACTGAAGAACAAACAAGAATGGAGAAGGAGAACGTCGAGATGGAGCTGGCAACAGATAATACGATGGATCTGGTGTGCGGCGCGTACAGCTCGGGGTACATATTTACGGTAACCTGTTCACGCAAGGAGAAAGTGGAAGTGTTGCGAGATGCGGTTGCCGATATTTTGAAGGTTCGTTCCGTTGTGTTGACACTTCGCTTAGCGCGAAAGAACGGTCACTGGCTGCAGGAGGACGAAACCGAGGCGCTTTTGCGTGGACCTGCTAATCTCGAGTTCGAGAAAATGTATACATCGTGGAAACTGTCCAAGTACTTTACGTCCGGCATGGACCTTGGGGAGGAAGTGATTCATGTGCTGGTGGAGCTTCCGGAAGCTTTCCTCCAACCAAGCGGGCTCGTTTGGACGAGGCTATTAGTTTGGTTAACGAAAGTTTGGAAATTAAGACGCTCGAGGACGTGCCACAAATTGAAATCAAACGAGAAACGAAGTATGTGACGCTACCTGCTGCATTCGTGAAGGCGTGTGGCCTGGCATCTGGCCGATATGATGCTGTATTGCCGTCCTCAAGTACACGAGTTATGGGAGTTCTTGGAGAAGGAAGTGATTGGAGAGAACGCGAAGGGGTACATTGTGGGGCCTCCTGGCACAGGCAAATCTCTGTGCACGCTTAGTTTTGTGGCCTCCTGAACTTTGAGGAATGGAACGTCGTTTGGATTCATTTGTCTCGGGAATGGAGCCCTGTCTGTGTGGCCTTAGGACGCAAGCAATTTTGGCGCTTCAATCGAACAACATTTACGGCGCCCCGTGTTGACAACAAAAAACTGTTCCTGTGTGTGGATGGATTAACACATAGCGAGAATGACAAAAGTTTCTTGTCAGACGTCCATGCATCTCTCGGCGATGAAGACAGGCTTGTGCTTTGCTCCTCGATGGCAACCCTTGGAAAAAGGAAGATCGATGATGATGATGCTGCCAACATGAAGGAGTTCATGATGTATTCATGGACGATAGGCGAGTATTTGGCAGCCATCGACAACCAAAGCTTTTATGACAAGGTCGCAGACAAATTTGATGCATCGAGTGACTCTAAAGTGAATGTCGAAGACCACGAAGTTGAAAGTGAGCCTAACACAAAGAAGTATGCCTTGGGGTTGAAGTTCTACTATGCTGGTGGCTCGTGTCGGTACATGTTTCAATACCCCACGCAGAAAGTGAGAACTGAACTGGAAAGAGCGATTCAGTCTGACGCAGACAAGTCTCAACTGGTTAAATATTGCAGTGGCGTTTTGCACAAAGATTCTGTCAACAGTCTCTATGGGATGCAACGTGACGGTCCGGATAGTGGACGGTTCCCGGTAAGCTCATACGTAGTCTCTCGCTTTGCAGAGGAATGCAGCGAGGACACCATTGCGGATTTGGCGAAGCGTCTCAATGCTTCTCATAATCCAGCGTTGGACGGCCATCTCTTTGAATGGTTGTTTTTGGCATATGTCGCGAGGCGCAGAGTGAAATTATTCGACGGCAACGTTGAAGATGTTCTTCCCCAGGCGAGAGTCGAGCGGTTTGACCCAAAAAACAGTTTCAACGATATAATAAAAAGAAGCATACCGAGGTGTGATCTCTTGCTGCCACGTCGAGGACGGCACATACGACATTGACTTCAGAGACGGCGAAAAGGACACGGATGTGGATGCCGAGCAGATTCTGCTGCAAAACAGCAGTGCCGACCAGAAGCAGCTGGCTTTTAATGTGGGCGACAAGGTGAAGGCGAAACAAAAACTAAGGATCAGAGGAAACCAAAGTTGGTTGCAGCCTGTCGCGTGGAATCAAGGAGGCTATGACGCGGTGTATTTCGACCTGGATAAAAACGAAGTAATTTTTGTCCAGGTGACCCGAGCGACCACGCATGACTTCAAGATGGTCTATTTCAACGAAGTGCTACTCAAACTGAAATCGGCAGGAATGCATATTTCAAAGGTGGTGGTCTATTTTGTGATCAAGCCGACTCAGCGCGTTGGGGATTTTAAGTTCGGTATCATTGAGGACCGAGACCTTTTGGCAAAATTCGATGCGAGTTGGACCCGCCCCGAAGAAGAGCATGTGAAAGTGCGCTGTCTTGAAACGAATTCAGTCTAGGTGCTGTTGTCTTTCAGACGTAGCCCAAGAAAAGCGGAATTTTGCCTTCGCTTCATTACAGTTTACCTTTGCTAGGATTTCTATTAAGAAATGCACTTCATTTGCATGACAACCTGCTCTTCTTCACCATGCGACTTTGCGTCGTGCAAACCGGCTACACCTTCAGCGGTGTAAGGTCTGCATTAAAATTATTTACGGTGACTGTGCACCGCTCAGTTGGGAGACAAAAAACAGGTAGCAAGCAGACCGAGGTCTTCATTTACATGTACGCTGAGTGTAGAAATAGTTAACTGAGAAGAAAATGCGCACACCGTTCATGCGAGGTCGAGAGGATTGAAAATAAGAGGGGAGTTCTTTGAAGAATGCTGGGGTCAGAGGTTGCCAGTACATGTACTGGCACTTGCCTAAATTCAAACATCAACCGCGCACTATTAATATAACACCACTGTGGCGATATTGCTGGCCTGTATAATCGTCGATACTTGTACAAGCGAACCTCTTGGGTAATGAATTGCCCCGAATCAAGGCTTTTGACCAGGGCAATTTTCGTCTCTTTTATCAGGGCTATTTTCGTAGTAAAATTAATGCATCTGCACGCACAAAACTTTTGAGCATACAGTCAAATATTGCGATGGTGTGTGTGTACACCACACCAGCCAGACTGAAGAACAAACAAGAATGGAGAAGGAGAACGTCGAGATGGAGCTGGCAACAGATAATACGATGGATCTGGTGTGCGGCGCGTACAGCTCGGGGTACATATTTACGGTAACCTGTTCACGCAAGGAGAAAGTGGAAGTGTTGCGAGATGCGGTTGCCGATATTTTGAAGGTTCGTTCCGTTGTGTTGACACTTCGCTTAGCGCGAAAGAACGGTCACTGGCTGCAGGAGGACGAAACCGAGGCGCTTTTGCGTGGACCTGCTAATCTCGAGTTCGAGAAAATGTATACATCGTGGAAACTGTCCAAGTACTTTACGTCCGGCATGGACCTTGGGGAGGAAGTGATTCATGTGCTGGTGGAGCTTCCGGAAGCTTTCCTCCAACCAAGCGGGCTCGTTTGGACGAGGCTATTAGTTTGGTTAACGAAAGTTTGGAAATTAAGACGCTCGAGGACGTGCCACAAATTGAAATCAAACGAGAAACGAAGTATGTGACGCTACCTGCTGCATTCGTGAAGGCGTGTGGCCTGGCATCTGGCCGGGATATGATGCTGTATTGCCGTCCTCAAGTACACGAGTTATGGGAGTTCTTGGAGAAGGAAGTGATTGGAGAGAACGCGAAGGGGTACATTGTGGGGCCTCCTGGCACAGGCAAATCTCTGTGCACGCTTAGTTTTGTGGCCTCCTGAACTTTGAGGAATGGAACGTCGTTTGGATTCATTTGTCTCGGGAATGGAGCCCTGTCTGTGTGGCCTTAGGACGCAAGCAATTTTGGCGCTTCAATCGAACAACATTTACGGCGCCCCGTGTTGACAACAAAAACTGTTCCTGTGTGTGGATGGATTAACACATAGCGAGAATGACAAAAGTTTCTTGTCAGACGTCCATGCATCTCTCGGCGATGAAGACAGGCTTGTGCTTTGCTCCTCGATGGCAACCCTTGGAAAAAGGAAGATCGATGATGATGATGCTGCCAACATGAAGGAGTTCATGATGTATTCATGGACGATAGGCGAGTATTTGGCAGCCATCGACAACCAAAGCTTTTATGACAAGGTCGCAGACAAATTTGATGCATCGAGTGACTCTAAAGTGAATGTCGAAGACCACGAAGTTGAAAGTGAGCCTAACACAAAGAAGTATGCCTTGGGGTTGAAGTTCTACTATGCTGGTGGCTCGTGTCGGTACATGTTTCAATACCCCACGCAGAAAGTGAGAACTGAACTGGAAAGAGCGATTCAGTCTGACGCAGACAAGTCTCAACTGGTTAAATATTGCAGTGGCGTTTTGCACAAAGATTCTGTCAACAGTCTCTATGGGATGCAACGTGACGGTCCGGATAGTGGACGGTTCCCGGTAAGCTCATACGTAGTCTCTCGCTTTGCAGAGGAATGCAGCGAGGACACCATTGCGGATTTGGCGAAGCGTCTCAATGCTTCTCATAATCCAGCGTTGGACGGCCATCTCTTTGAATGGTTGTTTTTGGCATATGTCGCGAGGCGCAGAGTGAAATTATTCGACGGCAACGTTGAAGATGTTCTTCCCCAGGCGAGAGTCGAGCGGTTTGACCCAAAAAACAGTTTCAACGATATAATAAAAAGAAGCATACCGAGGTGTGATCTCTTGCTGCCACGTCGAGGACGGCACATACGACATTGACTTCAGAGACGGCGAAAAGGACACGGATGTGGATGCCGAGCAGATTCTGCTGCAAAACAGCAGTGCCGACCAGAAGCAGCTGGCTTTTAATGTGGGCGACAAGGTGAAGGCGAAACAAAAACTAAGGATCAGAGGAAACCAAAGTTGGTTGCAGCCTGTCGCGTGGAATCAAGGAGGCTATGACGCGGTGTATTTCGACCTGGATAAAAACGAAGTAATTTTTGTCCAGGTGACCCGAGCGACCACGCATGACTTCAAGATGGTCTATTTCAACGAAGTGCTACTCAAACTGAAATCGGCAGGAATGCATATTTCAAAGGTGGTGGTCTATTTTGTGATCAAGCCGACTCAGCGCGTTGGGGATTTTAAGTTCGGTATCATTGAGGACCGAGACCTTTTGGCAAAATTCGATGCGAGTTGGACCCGCCCCGAAGAAGAGCATGTGAAAGTGCGCTGTCTTGAAACGAATTCAGTCTAGGTGCTGTTGTCTTTCAGACGTAGCCCAAGAAAAGCGGAATTTTGCCTTCGCTTCATTACAGTTTACCTTTGCTAGGATTTCTATTAAGAAATGCACTTCATTTGCATGACAACCTGCTCTTCTTCACCATGCGACTTTGCGTCGTGCAAACCGGCTACACCTTCAGCGGTGTAAGGTCTGCATTAAAATTATTTACGGTGACTGTGCACCGCTCAGTTGGGAGACAAAAAACAGGTAGCAAGCAGACCGAGGTCTTCATTTACATGTACGCTGAGTGTAGAAATAGTTAACTGAGAAGAAAATGCGCACACCGTTCATGCGAGGTCGAGAGGATTGAAAATAAGAGGGGAGTTCTTTGAAGAATGCTGGGGTCAGAGGTTGCCAGTACATGTACTGGCACTTGCCTAAATTCAAACATCAACCGCGCACTATTAATATAACACCACTGTGGCGATATTGCTGGCCTGTATAATCGTCGATACTTGTACAAGCGAACCTCTTGGGTAATGAATTGCCCTGAATCAAGGCTTTTGACCAGGGCAATTTTCGTCTCTTTTATCAGGGCTATTTTCGTAGTAAAATTAATGCATCTGCACGCACAAAACTTTTGAGCATACAGTCAAATATTGCGATGGTGTGTGTGTACACCACACCAGCCAGACTGAAGAACAAACAAGAATGGAGAAGGAGAACGTCGAGATGGAGCTGGCAACAGATAATACGATGGATCTGGTGTGCGGCGCGTACAGCTCGGGGTACATATTTACGGTAACCTGTTCACGCAAGGAGAAAGTGGAAGTGTTGCGAGATGCGGTTGCCGATATTTTGAAGGTTCGTTCCGTTGTGTTGACACTTCGCTTAGCGCGAAAGAACAATCACTGGATGCAGTTGAGGAAGATATCGAGGCGCTTGCGTGGACCTGCTGACACTACCTATGTCAAAATGTTGACCTCGTGGAAACTGTCCAAGTACTTTACGTCCGGCATGGACCTTGGGGAGGAAGTGATTCATGTGCTGGTGGAGCTTCCGGAAGCTTTCCTCCAACCAAGCGGGCTCGTTTGGACGAGGCTATTAGTTTGGTTAACGAAAGTTTGGAAATTAAGACGCTCGAGGACGTGCCACAAATTGAAATCAAACGAGAAACGAAGTATGTGACGCTACCTGCTGCATTCGTGAAGGCGTGTGGCCTGGCATCTGGCCGGGATATGATGCTGTATTGCCGTCCTCAAGTACACGAGTTATGGGAGTTCTTGGAGAAGGAAGTGATTGGAGAGAACGCGAAGGGGTACATTGTGGGGCCTCCTGGCACAGGCAAATCTCTGTGCACGCTTAGTTTTGTGGCCTCCTGAACTTTGAGGAATGGAACGTCGTTTGGATTCATTTGTCTCGGGAATGGAGCCCTGTCTGTGTGGCCTTAGGACGCAAGCAATTTTGGCGCTTCAATCGAACAACATTTACGGCGCCCCGTGTTGACAACAAAAACTGTTCCTGTGTGTGGATGGATTAACACATAGCGAGAATGACAAAAGTTTCTTGTCAGACGTCCATGCATCTCTCGGCGATGAAGACAGGCTTGTGCTTTGCTCCTCGATGGCAACCCTTGGAAAAAGGAAGATCGATGATGATGATGCTGCCAACATGAAGGAGTTCATGATGTATTCATGGACGATAGGCGAGTATTTGGCAGCCATCGACAACCAAAGCTTTTATGACAAGGTCGCAGACAAATTTGATGCATCGAGTGACTCTAAAGTGAATGTCGAAGACCACGAAGTTGAAAGTGAGCCTAACACAAAGAAGTATGCCTTGGGGTTGAAGTTCTACTATGCTGGTGGCTCGTGTCGGTACATGTTTCAATACCCCACGCAGAAAGTGAAAACTGAACTGGAAAGAGCGATTCAGTCTGACGCAGACAAGTCTCAACTGGTTAAATATTGCAGTGGCGTTTTGCACAAAGATTCTGTCAACAGTCTCTATGGGATGCAACGTGACGGTCCGGATAGTGGACGGTTCCCGGTAAGCTCATACGTAGTCTCTCGCTTTGCAGAGGAATGCAGCGAGGACACCATTGCGGATTTGGCGAAGCGTCTCAATGCTTCTCATAATCCAGCGTTGGACGGCCATCTCTTTGAATGGTTGTTTTTGGCATATGTCGCGAGGCGCAGAGTGAAATTATTCGACGGCAACGTTGAAGATGTTCTTCCCCAGGCGAGAGTCGAGCGGTTTGACCCAAAAAACAGTTTCAACGATATAATAAAAGAAGCATACCGAGGTGTGATCTCTTGCTGCCACGTCGAGGACGGCACATACGACATTGACTTCAGAGACGGCGAAAAGGACACGGATGTGGATGCCGAGCAGATTCTGCTGCAAAACAGCAGTGCCGACCAGAAGCAGCTGGCTTTTAATGTGGGCGACAAGGTGAAGGCGAAACAAAAACTAAGGATCAGAGGAAACCAAAGTTGGTTGCAGCCTGTCGCGTGGAATCAAGGAGGCTATGACGCGGTGTATTTCGACCTGGATAAAAACGAAGTAATTTTTGTCCAGGTGACCCGAGCGACCACGCATGACTTCAAGATGGTCTATTTCAACGAAGTGCTACTCAAACTGAAATCGGCAGGAATGCATATTTCAAAGGTGGTGGTCTATTTTGTGATCAAGCCGACTCAGCGCGTTGGGGATTTTAAGTTCGGTATCATTGAGGACCGAGACCTTTTGGCAAAATTCGATGCGAGTTGGACCCGCCCCGAAGAAGAGCATGTGAAAGTGCGCTGTCTTGAAACGAATTCAGTCTAGGTGCTGTTGTCTTTCAGACGTAGCCCAAGAAAAGCGGAATTTTGCCTTCGCTTCATTACAGTTTACCTTTGCTAGGATTTCTATTAAGAAATGCACTTCATTTGCATGACAACCTGCTCTTCTTCACCATGCGACTTTGCGTCGTGCAAACCGGCTACACCTTCAGCGGTGTAAGGTCTGCATTAAAATTATTTACGGTGACTGTGCACCGCTCAGTTGGGAGACAAAAAACAGGTAGCAAGCAGACCGAGGTCTTCATTTACATGTACGCTGAGTGTAGAAATAGTTAACTGAGAAGAAAATGCGCACACCGTTCATGCGAGGTCGAGAGGATTGAAAATAAGAGGGGAGTTCTTTGAAGAATGCTGGGGTCAGAGGTTGCCAGTACATGTACTGGCACTTGCCTAAATTCAAACATCAACCGCGCACTATTAATATAACACCACTGTGGCGATATTGCTGGCCTGTATAATCGTCGATACTTGTACAAGCGAACCTCTTGGTAATGAATTGCCCCGAATCAAGGCTTTTGACCAGGGCAATTTTCGTCTCTTTTATCAGGGCTATTTTCGTAGTAAAATTAATGCATCTGCACGCACAAAACTTTTGAGCATACAGTCAAATATTGCGATGGTGTGTGTGTACACCACACCAGCCAGACTGAAGAACAAACAAGAATGGAGAAGGAGAACGTCGAGATGGAGCTGGCAACAGATAATACGATGGATCTGGTGTGCGGCGCGTACAGCTCGGGGTACATATTTACGGTAACCTGTTCACGCAAGGAGAAAGTGGAAGTGTTGCGAGATGCGGTTGCCGATATTTCTTAGTGTCCTCCTTCATGATATGGATTTCACACCTGTTGCCACTTGTTTTTCTGCGCATTTTGGACTCGCTGAACGGCTACGAACTGGTGTACGTGCGAGGTGTCTGCATTGTCGTCTTATTGCATCGAAAGATTTCCGTTGCAATTGATCAATATATGCGCAAAAGGTTCACTGCGGCCGTGTACCACTGAAAAACTGTTGTAGTTAAGGTTAAGTACCATCTTTTTAGTTAAGGTTAAGTACCAACTTTTGGTAAACAAAAATCTGGTTTTTAATCTTAGTTAGAAACAGATGCCAATTGGTTAGAACTTGGTATTACTATAAGTATATTGAGCTTAAGAGATGTTATTGAGTGGCAACCAAGGCGGAAAAGAGAACCCAATCGGATGAAGAGCTGGGGACGGCACTCACTGTTGAATTTGCCGCTCCGTCTGACGACATACAACTTCGGCCAAGACAACAATATTTCAGATACTTCGGATGAGGATCTTGAGAAGACCGTGCACGTCAGTCTTGAAAAGTTCTCAGGCCGACAAATTGAGTATGCTACTTGAAAGACAAGCTGCTCACGCATGTGGCCCAGTTGGACGTGGACGTCGAGAATCGGCTTCTCGAAACCGGTCAACCGGAGCCGAAGGTTGGCATGCGTGACTTCCTGGAGTCCCCGCCGCCACGTCTGACTGATGTAGACGTGAAGGCAGCTCCTCCTGGTGAGCAATTGGGATTGCGCAGGTAGATCATGGTATGGCGCAATGCGGATGCAGAAATGCGTCACGTCCTCAATTCGACCCTCCCAAACTCGTTCCTATCGTCCTTGCAAGACGATGCGAGGAACCTGGAGGTGTGCGTCATTTGGCAGCATCTAGAGCGCATTTTCGCGCTCGGTGACGCTGGAGGATTGGTGTCGCTGAAGAACCGTTGGAATCGGATTCTCAACTCGAATTGGAAAGACACCATGGCTATGTTCTAGCTGCTGAATCAAGCGGGGAACGAAATGAATCGGAAGTCCAAGAAGCTCTAGGTAAGGAGATGATGACAGAGAAGATGATGTTGGTGCAAGTTTTGGCGCATCCTAGTGAAATCTAGGCATCGTCAATTGAGCTTTCGGAGGAAGCGTTCAGCGCTGAAAGGGTGGAGATTGCGTTGAACAAGCTTTAGACGATCACCGGCTCAGGTGACACGACGTCGGTGACGCGCATCAACAACGTCAAAAGTGACCGTGCGGCGCGCGGTAACGACTCTAAGAAGCGCAAGCAAGACGGAAGCAGCGGCGTAGGGTGCTTCTACTGCTTCACGAAAGGGCACCAGAAGTTTCAGTGTGAGCGCATGAAGGCCGACCGCGACCCAAACCGTGACGGCGGCCGCTCTTCCGTACGAACATGGATGCCCAACCATCCAAGCGAGCGCCTAGCAACACCAAGAAAATTGCTACGGTGCAGCGCGCTACCAAGAAACAAAGTACGCGTGAACCGCCAACGGATGTCGAGATGGAGGAGGAATTCAGCCTTTCTGGTTCGGAGAAAGAGGAGTCGGAAGATGACGACGGAGGCTTTTTGAAGAGCTTTGGTGAAATCGACACCTCGGTACGTAAACGATATGGTACATATTTGAGTTGGTTACGTCGACTAACAGTTACGGATGATGTGTGGATTGTTGATACAGGAGCTGGGTTGGAATAAGTCCAGCCAAAGGCTGGTTCAGATCGCTTCACAAATGTTCGAGCCATAGGTTTGAGTATGGTTACTGTAGTACATCAGAAACCTCTCTAACTGGCTCAATACAAATGCATGTTGCAAGTCCTTTCAATAAGTCTATCGGTCTAAAGATTAAGAACATTGCGTTTGACAAGGAATGTGGGAGTAACTTAATTAGTGCTTGTCATCTCGCTAAGCAAGGGTATAATCACATTCAATCTCAGGATGGGGAGTTTTGTATTTCTTCAATAAGAAAGGCCAGCTTTTATTTGCTGCTGTGCAAAAGGGGGGTATTATCTGCCCCCCAGGCAGATTAAGGTGCAAACCGTACGCAAAAGCTTTACAGAAACACAAAAATTGTTTTGATGCAAAAGTGGCATCTTAGACTAGGCCACGTTCACAGGTTCAGACTATTAGCAATATTTTCAAGTTAGTTGAAGGAATTCCTCATATACCTCAGAATGAGCTAAATATATTCCTTTCTTCTGTACGACTTGCGAAGTCGCAAACTCGACACGTATGCCATTTAGAAATAAAATATGGACGTGGTCTTAGCAGCCATTGTACACTTTGCACATGGACACTATGGGAAAGATGAAAGTAAACAGTAACTATGGTGGATATGGTTATCAGTACACGTTAGCAATTGTGGACAATGCAACGTCGTACAAGTGGCTATTTGTGATGAGGTCTACAAAAGAAGTTTACAGTCATGTGGTCAACCTCATACTGCTACTACAAAAACAGCATCACTATGAAATAAAGAGGATGGCGGTACAGAATTTGTCAATCAAAAGATGATGACATTTCTGCAGTCGAAAGGTATCAGTTTTGAGAAATCAAATGTAGAATGTCAAGAAGAGAATGGGAGCGCGGAGCGCTGCCATCAGACATTAATGAGACAAGTAAGACGTTCACTTCTAACAGCGGCTATGCCAGCACACTGGTGGCCAGAGGAAATAAAAAACGCCGGTGAAGTGTCGAATATAACGCCAACTTCTAGGCTTGGAAACACTTCGCCCTGCGAAGTATTACATGGTAGCAAGCCGGATACCAACATACTTCAAATATGGGGAAGTGTCTGTTATGTTCATATCCCAAATACTAAGAGGCAGGATAAGAAATTGAGCTCAAGAGGTTTGGAGTGCAAGTTCCTCGGTCTTACAAACGATTTTAAGGGCTACAGATTGCTAGATAATGTCAACAATGTATTATTGGTAGCTCGAAGTGTTAAGTTTGATTTGTTGATCAGTCGGCTGTGATAACCAGGTCGTTTCCGAACAGGAACCATGCGCTAACCTCTAAAGAAAAGGAAGATATTAGAGCGTGCATAAGTGGCAAAAATAGTCACCCGCCAACTCCAAATGTGGGGGCCGTGGGAGATGTGGGAGCTGATGTCAAACGGCGTGACAAAGATGAGAAGTCGGAGGATAATCATAGTGACGAGTCGTCTTCTCAGGACGTAGAAAGGTCAACATCAACCGAAATGATAGCAGACACACAAAAGGACCTCGATAAGCCACGTGCATTGCGTAAGAGGCGACGAAGCCCAAGACTAAGTGGATATGAAGTAACAATAAACCCAATTTTAGGGGTAACAGTTAGCAGGACTCGTATCCCAAATCCAAAATCACTAAAAGCGGCATTAGTAGGGTCATCCCGGGAATCATGGCTCGGTGCATTAGAAGTTGAGTACCAATCTCTTTTAGAAAATAAGACATGGAAAATGGTTGAACTACCCAAAGGACATAAGGCATTAGACTGTCACTGGGTTTTAGATGTAAACTATCATGCAGATGGGTCTATAGAGCGATTTCAATCAAACATTGAGTCATGGGGGTTAATGTACGGCTCATTTGGTTAGGACCAATGCCAAGAAGGTGCCTTGCTTGAGGAGCAATGTGCCAAATGGCAACCTCCCACATTGGTCCGTAGCCAGATGTACCGCACTCCCTGACACCGTCAGTGATCTGCGATGAGGCTGCGAAGTAGTTGCTGCAGCTTTACGGCTAAACGGGGTTGTATAGCCAAAAGTGCTGCAGCTGTATGGCTGAGCGGGCTGTATGGCCGAACGATGACGTAAACCCGGACCACAATGGTGCTGGTTGGATCGCCTGCCCTCGACAGGGACCGAGACGCCCCCAAAATTGAGGTGTCGGGAGTGGGAATGCTGACGTTGGTGCTCGTGACGAGTGATGTGATGGTGGCCTCGAAGGCCGGTTCGAGCACGACCACCTCGCCCCCAGGTTCCACGATGGCGTTGACGGCAGCGTAGATGGTCTCGGTGGTGCCTACTCCCACTGCGATCGCATTGGTCCAGTTGATATCGCGGCTCACCTCCGTGGAGTAGTTCTTGACCAGCACCCCACCGGCTTCTTGTGGCCCTGTGGGGCGCGTATTTGTTGAAATCAGCGTCCAGTGCGTCCTTGGCCACCTACTCGACGAAATGCTGACAGCGCCAGTCCGGGGAGACCTGCCGGCCTTGTGCTCCATGGCCAGAGGCGTGAACTCGTGGGCTGGTCGAAGCAGTCCATGAACGACCGTGTCATTGACAAACAGCGCGAAAACAAGGACGTTCTCGTCGTCCGCCAAGTTGACGAGGGATTTGATTAGTGACTGTGTCGCCAGCCACGAGCAGCACAGCGTGTCGAGTACGGGCGCGAAGATAAACTTCTCCAACACGCCGCCGACGTTGGCGCCCTGGGTGTCGAACAAACACAGCTCGAAGTCGCAGATCTGGTCGATCTGGACGTTCAGCTCTTTGGTAATAGGCTGCAACAACACGGACGCGTGCTTGAGTTGGGCTGGTTCTTGTCGTCCATCGTAGCCTTGAGCTGGTGCGCACGGCCGCGGCGATCACGGGGCGCAGATGCGTCTCCTTGTTGAACTTGAAGCCCTCCGAGACGTTGCGGTCCAAGTGAATGGCGAGCGTGAAAATGCGCAGGATGGGGCGGTTCATGTGCAACAACTTGAACCGGAAGCTGGTGGCACGATGACGCGGTCTGCGATTCCCAAGTCGCGACCAAACTACGTGTGGAAGAAGGACGCCACCGTTCGTCTCGACGCCCACCCGTAGTCAGCCCTGTGACTCGATGTTGGACACGGGCTTGACCTTGAGGCACGGGCTAACCGAGTGCGCGCCGATGACGTGGAAGCCGTTGCTGCGCTGGTACCTACCGCCCACGGCGAATGCCCCGATGGCCGACTGGTTGCGGGTTACATAGCACAGGATACTTGCTGTTGGGCTGCAATGCGTCCTTCCACGAGTCCTCGTCGCGCAGCTGCGTGAAGACGCCAGCCGTGAGCGTCTGTACGGTCTTATAGACGGCGTGGAAGGGGGCGACGGACACCTGTTGATGAACTACAGGAATGTGCAGACGGTCTGTGGAGTACAGCGAGCTTGGGCTTGAGCTTAACCGCGCAAAGGCGGAAACTAAATTTAGCTCGCTGATCAGATGGAGCTTGGCTTGAGCGGCGGCATTCGAAAGCCCAAATGACCCGGGGCTTGGCTTGAGCGGCGACGTTCAAAACCCGAACTGATCCGGAACTTGTGGCTGCACGGTGACTGGATCGAGGCCGTTTCTACTGGTGCTGCTGCAACTTGAGTTCTGCTGCAACTTGAGTCCTGCTGCCACTTGAGTCCTGCTGACGACTTCCATCGACTTGAAAACACAATTTCTTCATCTCCGTTCTCATCGTTTGTCCGCTGCGCTCACCAGCTTCATTCCCTACGCATAGAAATACACCTTTAAAGCGCGACTAGTGGTAATGGGAAATACACAGCGATTTGGTGTTGACTACGGCGAGATATTCTCACCGGTAGCCCGATATGAGTCATTGAGATTAGTGTTCGCAATTGCGGTAATAGGGGATTTCCATATCCACCAAATGGATGTGTCAATTACGTTTCTAAATGGGGAACTATTAGAGAAAATATATATGGTTCCACCCCTTGGATTTAGGCAACGTCATAATGGCAAAGTCTGTAAGCTAATAAAGAGCCTATATGGACTGAAACAGGCGCCCCGAATTTGGTACAGGGTGCTGCACACCTTTTGGAGTCATTAGTTTTTTCGATGCAACAAGGAATACTGTTTGTACAAGAAAAAGTGGGAGGTTAATGCAGTTACCGACGTCGTCTTAATATGAGTATATGCGGACGACTTAACCCCTCAGCGCTCAACCGTTGTATCTAACAGCATCAATCATGTTGTACGTACAACATGTTTGAATAGGGATTGGCTCGGAAAACGGCCAAAATATAGTGAAACCGAGTATAATCAAATCCTTACAAAACCGAGACGTTCCTGCAAATGCACAGGGCTAGGCATCATACCGTTGATAAACAGTGCATATCTGGCTCCAGACTCCCTCCCCGTCTCCGAATCAGTGGCTGGTGCTCATTTGAGAAGAAGACTAAGAGTACGCAAGACGCACAAGGAAACGCATGGAGAAGAAGACACATCGACGGGAATCCCGGGTGCAGGACCAAAACTTTCTCGACCGTCTCACGGACTGAAGTAACGAGGAGCGCCAGCGCATGGTCAAGGAGCATGCAAAGTACCTGACGGGGAGCGCGAGAACGACGCAGACTTCGGCGAACATTCCGTGCCGCAGTCTGCGCGTAAAACCCAGCGCACAGCTCCCCAAAAACCTTGGAGAGCTTCGACAGGTAAGGATGCATCCTACATGCGGCTCTTAATCTTCAAATGGCGGAGGAGCGCCGTGCGGTCGCCTCCAAGACGCTCGCTGGGTCTGGGAACAAGGCGCCTGTTGCGTGTAAGCGCAACGCAAAAGACGAGGACTACATGCCCGACGAAGAAACGGAGGAGGATGGGGAGGACAAGGAAGATGACGGAGACTTTGTCCCGCAGGCGGACCTAGACGACGACGAAGAAGAGATGGTGCCCCTTCCGCACAAGCCGAAGGCTGCCAAGAAAAAGGCTCCGGCTAGGCCATAGCGTGGCAAAGCGACCACGAAAGCCGCGGCAAGCCTAGCTCAGCCAAATTGGCTCGGGACAAGGCAACTGAGGCGAAGAAAGCGGCTGCTGTTCAACGATGTGCTGCATCTGCGGCTGCAGAAGTTGATGGCGGCTCGGCGCACTAGAAATCACGGGAGTGATTGAGTACGGCCACGTCTGTCAAGAAGACACAAACGAAGAAGAAGGCCCCACCGAAACGCAAGGCGGGTTCACCCCTATGTCGTCGAAGTCGAAGAAGCGAAAACCAACTCAATGCCAGTAGGCTCCGGCCGAAGAAGAGGTGCAATCTACCGAAGCAATCACGTCAACTCCGGGGTACGACATGAAAGATGATGTATCTGACAACATGAACTCACTGATTATGTTCTATGTCATGTAGGACCTTACACAAAGATCAGCTTCCAGCATCTATCCAGTGTGAAGATTCATCATCTCAAATCGACGTCAGATAGAACATCTGCATGCATACAACATGTGTACTAATGTTGTTTATTGTATTTATGGTGTTGTTATATGCTAGAAATGAGGTTCTACACTCGCCTGAGAGTTCGACATCCGAACGGGATTGCGAAAGTTCGGCGAGCGGGACGGGAATCGTTCCGACAATGACTGAATCCACTCAGCCAGAAATCGCCAAATTCCTGGTGCTCGATTCGGATTGCGACGACACCGAGACTGAAATCTGTTTCTTTGATGATGACGAGGAGATAGAACGAGCGATAGAAGCGTTGCAAGCGCGTGAAAACGTTGATGAAGACGACCCACTGAATGCGATAGGCGCGAATTCAGAAGGCGAAGACGAGGATACG
The DNA here is from genome assembly GCA_012656075.1 of Phytophthora hibernalis. Classification (NCBI taxonomy): domain Eukaryota; phylum Oomycota; class Peronosporomycetes; order Peronosporales; family Peronosporaceae; genus Phytophthora; species Phytophthora hibernalis. Next base: position 1,148,365 of record JAAKBF010000151.1, on the reverse strand, counting down.
GCATGCAGTGATGCAGAGACACTCGACGGTGTTGTGAATGCCCACTACAGAGAACGCTCGAACGGCGAGACAGTGGAATGTACTGGAGAAGGAAGACATGGTTGACTTTGCGAAAGACGACGAGAACATGGTCGACATGCGTGCATATGGTTGGACATGTGGTACTATCATATTACATACTTACTCGTGGTGCTGTATCATACAACATGTGTTAGCGCTATTGATGTTGTATGTGACCCTAAGCAGTTTCGTCCTGATCAGCGTTACCCCGACTTATACACTGGATCGTATGGACCAAGTGATTTAGTGTTGGATCTAGCAGAGTCGCCGTTGAAGTTGTTCCTGTTTTTCATGCCGAAGGATTTCTGGAGAGATGTAGCGAAGGTGTCAAACCGATATTTCGTGCAGAACCTCACGGCAAGAGTGGACCAAACGTTTGACAAGCAGAGAACCTGGGGAAAGAAGTCAAAGATGAATTTATGGACCGTGAGTAAAAAGCCCGACATCAAGCCTCATGAACTTTTGCATGTGCTGGGATTGTTATTGGTCAGGATGCTGAATCCACACCGCCGGCGTTTCCGCGGTCATTGGCAGACAAACACTTTTGGGGCTGTGCCTCGCGGGACCTTCAACGACTACATGCCACGTCACCGGTTTGAGCATGTCATGACTTTACGAACAACGCTGACGTGAGGGTTGCTACCGACAGAGCGCAGAAGATACGCTCGGTAATTGATACTCTACAAGGGACATTTCCCATGGAATTCAAGACCCCGCCGGTAATTTCTTTCGATGAGGGAATCATCCCATCAAGCATCCACAACAACCCCAGACGTCAGTATCTGAAGGCAAAGCCTCACAAGTGGGGCACACAGATTTTTTGACGTGCTGTGCAGACACCGCATACTGCATGAGGTACGCCATTTGAGTCCAAAAGGATTCTTCTTCTTTGTCAAAGTTAAACATGTTGTAGCTGACATGATGTTCTTTTCATATAAGATGTATCTGACAACATGTAGACTTGAAGTTGTTGCGGAAAAGCCCAACATACTGAGGAAGTCGGTAACGTTCCAGATAATCAGCTGTCCGCTGTCCGCTGACCCAAACACAGGTCCATCAACAGTCATCCGGAACCTTGAGGCTGTGCTACCATCCCCTCAGGACGACGTCTACCATTTAGTGGTAACCGATTGGTTATACACCTCGGTCCAGCTCGCTTTTCAATTGTTGCGGCGCAATGTATACAGTATCGGCCCAATCATGGGCGACAGAGTTGGATACCCCAAGAAATCGTCGAGAAAAACCGAAATCGACCCAAAAATGTCTCATGGCACTACTCGCGTGGCGGTAGCAAAAACGCCCGCTGATGACAGGTATTGTTTGGTGGGACCGAAAGCCAGTCTAATTCTTGGGTACAGGCTCGAGTCGTGCCATGGAAACGTGCGGTACGCATACTGTGAAAAAGGCGATGGAAATTATTCGTTTTCTAACTACGTATTATGTTTTGAACAGGTGACGTACGCGAGTACTAGAAGCCGCCAAACTATCCCGTTTCCAGCGATGATCCGGAACTACCATCGTTGGATGGAAGGCGTCGATGTTCACGATCAACTCCGCCTCCAGCATTATTCTCTGCAACTCCAGACTTTGTACAAGAAGTATTACAAGGCAATCTTCATGGGGTTGGTGGACGTGGCTATTGTGAAAGCCTACATTGTGTTTCGAGAGTCACAGAAACGTACCGGCGTGAAAACGATGGCGCATGCTGAAGCTGCACGCTGAAATGCTGGAGCTGCAAAAGAGGGATTTCGCGGAGAGGGTAAGTTTTCATGTTGTATGGCTACATGTTGTACAACGGGTTTGGACCGTGCGCGCTGTACGCGCTGTGCAGCCAGATACATGCTGTATTACAACATGTTGTACGGCTGAGTTGGACCGTGCGCGCTGAATGTGCTGTGCGGCCAGATACATGTTGTATGGCGGAGTTGGGCCGTGCGCGCTGTGCAGCCAGATACGTGTTGTATGGCGGCTACATGTTGTACATTTAGTGCTAACGTTTATCATTGTCCTGCTCTGCAGACCAGTACAAACTAAGACGATACGTCTGGAACGTTTCCTCCGTTGGCTCAGGGCCACGATCCAGTTGAGAGCCCGGACTATCAGGTGGTAAACGGTGTTCGAAAACGCCGTCAACGACAATGCAAGGTTTTCTCCATTATGAAACGCCGCATCGGAGAGAGGCGTGCTACAAAGAACTACTGCGCCGCTTGTAGCATGTCCGAAACTGCCCGGTACGAGTGCTTTTTGCGATGGCCGTGTTGACTGTGGTTTGCACTAACAATTATTCCTGTACAAGACTTATCTCTGTCAGAAAGTGTGGAAACACTTTCCCGGCAACTCAATGACGTGCTCCCAGATTTGGCACTACAACTGGGAAAACGGAACCAAGCGCCCGCACCCACGATGTGGCCGCGATATCCAGCGCCGAGCAGCGGGAACGAAGGCAGCGGAACAACGCAAGCGCCAGCGAAATTGAGACGACGAAGAGAGCTGGTTAGATGAAGACGACGAAGGGCCGGCTGCTGATGCGTCTTCTACCAGCAACGAACGCGCGGGTGGCGACGAAGAAGAGAGCGGCATCATCGCCGCGGAGGACAATGAAGAATAAGTGACGAGTAGGACGATGACTGGATTGAATGAAATATGAATTGACGTGTCCGATACGTGCATATTTTGATGAGTCCGCTATATATTTCGCTTATGCGTTGAACAACCATGACTTTGCAACTCGTGTCTTGTCTCTCAACACTCAAACTACCGGTAATTACCACTATGATGATGTGCGATACAGCATGAACGTCGAAGCCACGTTGTATGTACAACCTAAACATGGATTTGTAGAGTGGTCTAATGTCACGTTTTACAGAAACGGTACCCGTACTTATCCAAGACTATAGTAAAACTAAGTATCCAGTGGCTATAACACGTTGTGCCTTACAGCATGTGCCTAAAAATTGAAAAGAGATCAAAAAGGCCGTGGGCGCTGGGGGTTAACCATTGCTGGCTCAAGGCTATCAGCTGTAAATGAAATTAAGGCAAAGTTGTCAGAACGCTTTAAAATGAAGTACCTTGGAAAGGTCTATTTTCTGTTAAAAATGGAGACCAGAAGAGATAGAGCTCGTAAGCAACTCATCCTATCGCAACATAAGTATATTTTAGACTTACTAGAAAAGTTTGATATGATGGACTGTTCAATTGTAGCTACTCCTCAAGCAGCAAGTATTACATAAGAAAAAGAGACAAATCCCAGCGCTGAAGCTATTGCAGCACAGCCGTATGACTACCTTCGACTGGTAGGCTCTCTCATATATCTGGTTAGAGCATCTCCAACGCGGAGATCCATCTGGATCGCAAACAGCAAAATAAACCGGTAAATACCGGTTTCAAAAGCGGTTTGGTCCCTCAATTTTCCAACGCTGCAGACCTCAACCAGACCTCAACCAGTCGCGGCATGAGGCGCGCAAGATGGACTCCCATTAGACAAAGAGCTGTCGCACAGCGACAGCCTGGTATATCGACTCTACAGAGGTATACGGCTGCTATATTAGCAGCTTTGGCAAGCTGTTAGTCTTCTTTGTGGCTCCCAGTTCGGCCCTTGCGTGAGTGCTTCCTTTCGTAAAATGGCGTGAGATCTTTATTTACGCTGTCCGGTTTTAAATGCCCTGCTCAGTAAATGCAGCTAGATGTAGGAGACACAATATCTCGGACAGTGAATTGCGGTCTGAACATCAATCACGACGTCAAATCGCCTTGATTTGAGATCGACTTCGGAAATTTATTTGAGGTTTACTCAAAAAGAGGCCTGCGTTTGAACGAAATTTATCGCAAACAGAGGTCTCAGCCGCATTTTGAGACCCGCGTTGGAGATGCTCTTAGAGGAACTAGACCTGATATTGCAAATGCTGTGAGAGAATAAAGTAAATTCCTCTCTTGTTATAACAAGTCTCACTGGAGAGCTGCACAGAGAGTAGTTATATATCTGAAAGGAACATCGATGTATGGGTTAATATATGAAGGAACTAACAAAGAGGTAGTTTATGAGCTATACACCGATGCGAGCTTCGCAAACGCGAATGAGGATCGTAAATCAGTTACTGGTTACGTATCAATACTCGCTGATGCATGTGTCTCTTGGAAGAGTTGTAGACAAGATATGGTCAGTTTGCACACAGCACAGGCTGATTTAGTTGCCGTAAGTGAGGGTGTAAAGGAAAGCGAATGGTTATGGCTGCTCTTAAAGGAACTAGGATGGCAACAAAAGCAGCTAATTTGTTGTTGGTGTGACAATACAGCAACAATAAGTATAGGAAAGAATCCGGCTAGTCATTCGTCGACTAAGCATATAGAGACGAGATACTTATATGCCCGTGAAACATACGAAAGAGATCGTATCGACATTACGTACTGAAATACCAAAGATATGGTAGCAGATGCAATGACAAAAGCACTGCCCCAAGTACAATTCTGCAAGCTACGAGAGCTCATGGGGATGAGAATTTTCAAGCCAACATCTGCAAAGGAAATACGCAGGCAAGCTAAGTCTCACAACACCTCCTCTTCGTAGGCGACGTCGATAACGTAGCACTTCAAATCGTGTTAATATACCGACTTAACACTTTACTTTCATTTGATTTGTAAGAGTTGCCCATCATAAGATAAGGCTAGGTACAATAAGACCGTCAGACAAGAGCTACGTTTTGCAGCCCGATTAAAGTTATGCGAATAAGTCAACAAGTTTCTAGGATTGCATTGATAAGAGATCACTACGTAAAACGTATAAGCCACTTTTTGATGAGTACAGCTACAGGTGACCTGAGTGTCGATTAAATGAGTCAAAATGGGTCAAAAAGGGTATGCCATTATAGTTTTTGCAGCCTCCTCACTTCATGTATGATAATGCTGGTGTTAAGCTAACTATATATACATAAGACGTATGCAAAGAGATCCTATAGAGTAGATTTTGCTAGTTCGAAGCAAGTATCGCTTAAGCGTATCGCTGGTGCGTCTCTTTGTGGGAGTGTTGTAGCTAAGGTTAAGTACCAACTTTTGGTAAACAAATCTGCTTTCTAATCTTAGTTAGAAACAGATGCCAATTGATTAGAACTTGGAATTACTATAAGTATACTGAGCTTAAGAGATGTTATTGTGTGGCAACCAAGGCGGAAAAGAGAACCCAACCGGATGAAGAGCTGGGGACGGCACTCACTGTTGAATTTGCCGCTCCGTCTGACGGTTATTCATACATACAACTTCGGCCAAGACAATAATACAAACACTGCACGAACAATTAGTTACTGTGACTATGTACTGAGAAGTGGAGGACAAAGAATCACTCTCCCTCCGTCTTATTAAAGTCCCCAGACAAACTGCGGAATGGAATCGAACAGGCTCTGCAACCCGGACTCTTTTTCTTCTCGTCATGGGCGGAGAGTATCGTGTTTAGAGCTCTAAACGATGTTATTCGCAAGACGAACCGATTTCTTTGTCTTTTTCGACTCCTTATACAGGCGATTCCGGAGATGGACGATCGTGTAAAGATCTCCAGATAAAGTACCTCGGTAACCTGCCATACATGTTTTATGAGAGCTTGCTCAACAAATTACATTTGCAGCAAAAACAAACCGTTAACAGCCAAAAACCCAGCCAGAGGTTGACAGTACTTTAAAAAAGTGCTGTAATACAGTACTGTCATATACTATTGAAGTACTATTTAGTAACAAAGTACATTCCCAGTAAAATGAATAAACCCTCAATTAAAACTACCAAGTGATATACTTCGTAGTATTATGTATGTGTCCAAGTACCAAAAGGTACTTCAAATAAGTACTACAGTAAGTTGCAATGGAATTTGGATCATGGGCCAAGAAATTAGGAATTGGCAGTCCTCAGCATGAATTCTTTTGATTTAAGAGACGACAATGCAGACACCTCGCACGTACACCAGATCGTAGCCGTTCAGCCTCCGGAACATATCTCGCGAGTCCAAATGGCGCAGAAAAACAATGAGCAACAGGTGTGAAATCCATAACGTAAAACCTCCGACCGCCGACCCGCCCCGACGCTGACATAGATTGTACAGAAATTTGTGTTCGACACACAGATATGTATAAACATGCGCAGGATCTAAAGTAAGATGTGTTTGCCCAGCAGGCCTGCCAGAGGGCCGTTTGTACTACAAATTGTAGGCGGAGTATGAGGGCCTGAAACGGCCTGTGGGCCGAGAAAACGGCGTTTTACTAATATGCATGTTTCTCTACACAAAATCGCTACGGAGTTGCCGCAGCAGATTGACAAGTGAGGCCACTGACCCAAAATCAGCTTTTTACAGACTTTTACGCGTAATTACCATAAGGAGCGGTTGGTTAGCGACAGACGTGGGTACAACCTCAAAAACGCGATTAATTGTGAACTAGTGGCCCGGAGAGGCTCTCAGCCCCGCTGCTATATATTCAACGTCAGTCTCTCTTTTTTTCTCCCGAACAAGTCCTCTCTCCCTTCTTTACCGACCAAGTGCCAGCGGCTCTTGTCAGGCCTAATGTTCATGTTTGTATGTATGCTCCTGGGCTGCAGCCTTTGCTATCTGTGCAAGGTGTGCTTGCTCTGTGTCTGCTTGAAAGCGTACTCTGTAACGAGGTTAACCTTGCTGTTCCGAAAGGAGGCTAAGCTTGGTGTTCTGAACGGTGCTACCAATTCATAGCTTGCAACATGTTATTGTCTAAGCCTGTAATACACCCTGTATTAGCTCTTATTGCTTTAGCGTTCGGTTTTGTTGAGCGAGTTGTCTTCCACAGCCTCGTACTCGATGTAGGTCTTGCGCACGAGCGCCCGACGCTCCCTCTCGAATTTGACGATGATCGTCTGACCCACGTGCTTGCGCGGTTCCCACGTCGGCTCCCAGCCCACAAGGTAGTACATCATGCGGTCCATGCGGTTGCGGTCAAGAACCTTGCGGACGGAGAGCAGTACCTCAGCCGCTTGATCTGCGTCAGCGCTACACTCGACTTCGACTTCAGAAGCAGCGTCGGTTTCGATAGGAGGGATCGGAGCGGCGATCCACTCGCGGAAGTCATCCAGGTCGATACGGCGCTTGCTTCCTCTGCGAGGGACGCAAAGATTGCTTGGATGGCTTCTGGCAGATGACTTGAAGTAGCGACGGTCGCGTTCATGGTAAGTCGCAGGTGTCGGATGGCCTTGTCACTAGCGCGGAACTTGTAAGTCTTGAGCGCAGCAACACAGATCAGCCTAAACTCTTTCGCGGAACTGACAGGGTACTTCGTCAGCTTGGGTGCTGCCATAGTGTTGTGGCTGTAGCTCCCGGGTGTATATTGCAGAATGAGCGAACAGACTCAATCATCTTGTGAAGTAATGGCTGGTTCTCAATGGAAGGTAATATGCATCAATGTTAACGGACAGTTTCTAAAGTGATGATGTCGGTTGTGTGTCGAGGTGCAGGATCGACGATGCGGCTTGAAGCCTGGAGCTGATGATAGCGTCGGACATGGGTGTTCAGGAGGCCGGCCTTGTGCAGCTTCCGCAGGTTCTTGAGTACGTTCTGACTTCCGCAGGCTGTGATGTTGCACTGCCGAAGAAAGGAAAGAAGCTCGTGCTCAGCCTTCGTGCCGGCCTTTAGGACGTCGTCTCGGTAGCGTGGAGACGTTTCATCTAGGTGAAAACCGTCCGCAAGAAACAACTTCATGAAGGCGACTACGAGTTTGGCGGTGGACCTCACGTGCTTGCTCACGTGCTTGGTAGTGCCGTCGACAGAGCTCCACATGAGTGGTACCTGGACGTACCACATGAACCAGACGTCTTTCAGGTTTGTTGGCGCTGATGCGGTACGTCTTCTCTTGACTGGGGGCTCGCTGTTGCTTGTTATCTCTATCCTGATGTTTGATGGTGTTGTTGGTTGCGGTGTGTTGCCTCCATTATAGCCATCCGGGCGTCAAGCTTTTTGTTGACTTGGATTAATTGCTCAATCAACGCAGTGTGATGAACAACCACTGGGTGCTTTGTGATATCCGTTGTTGCGGATTGGGATTTTGTATGTTCTTCAATGTCGCTGGCCTTCCGATCAAATGTCAAGTGCGACGACCACGCAAGCAAAGTGTTAGCGGTGAAGCCATTTTCAACGGCGTAAGCTTCGAGTCGCTGGATTGCCAAGCCGCTTGGATTGACACCGGGTAGTGCCGCAACAGGTATGCCATCAGTGTGTCGAGTACGGGCCCGTTGACGTTGAATTGTGCAGCTTCTAGACCGGTGGAAAATGAGAACAGGACCGCGGAGACGGAGCGAATCTTCATCTGTGTGTCGGAGTCAAAGCTGTCCAGGGATAGGAGGAAGGCTTCTTTGTCGGGATAGCGGCTACTCAAAACACGGGCTACCTTGTGGTCTTCGGATGGCGTATTGAAGACGTAGGCAAATACCTTGTTTGTTGCTGTCATGTTCCGAGCTCCTCGGTCGAAGATCCACTGAACACACATACCAGCTCGATTGGCGTGCTGCCCCCACCTCGACGGAATGAATGAGATGTCAACCGCTCCAACACGGCGGATGGCTTTGCGATTCGATCAAGAACACGGTGGACGTAGCTGTGAATCACTGGACCCGTCTCGTTGATCTTGTCTTGGTCAGAGCGAACGGTCCCGCCTTGCAGCGCGGCCATGTCGTCCGGGTGGTCAATCAAGTCGATGAGCGGAGTTGTCGGCGTCAGGACGGCCGGAGAAGTTGACTGCTGTTCAGGTAGCTGGCTCAACAGCGACAGCGTCGGTGATGACTGCGAAGCCAAGGCAAGCGCAATTGCAAGGAGCGGGCACGTGGCGAAATCTTCGTCCGGAAAAAGCGATAGGCCTTGCTCTTCAGAAGTCTTCATCCGGATAAAACGCACGAAGAAGATATTTCCAGACCCGATGGACAAGTTTGCCTTCCGAAGCATGGTGAGGTCCGACGCACGACCGAAGAGGAACCAGAGTAAGCACACCAGTGCTGCGTCTTGATAATCGGCAGCAGTCGAATACAGATGCGACATCATTTGCTTGAGTGCCTTCTTCGTACATGCGGGGGCCTTGTTAACAAACACTCCAGAGTCGCGCTTCATGCAGTAGCGCTCCAGCACTTGTCCTTTCATCAGCAACTCCCTTTCAACCGCCCATCGATGCTGGGGAAATTGGTCCAGCAGCCAGTTCTTGGCCTGTCGGTAGTACTGCATGACCGAGTGCCGAGCAAGAAGCTGTCCTGTGCGACCTTCCTTGAACGCGAGGTGCATGCCGAATTTGTCGACCACAGCTGCCAGAATGAGTGGAGCGCTCTCACGCAGCATGCACGACTCCAGGTACGCCCAGCTAACGTTTTCTTCGCCGAGGTACTTGAGAAACGAGCGCGATGCGCTTTCGCGAGCTCGCTTCGTGTTGGCAGGTGCTAGGTCGTTCAGACTCATCTTGGGGTCGGAGATGTCGGAGCTTGCGGGATATTCAGGAAATATTCGAATGACTGGGGATTTGTAGGGGTATATCAATAACTTTGCTGGTCCCTCCGACCGGATATGTCGGAGCTGTCGATAGACACATGCATTCAGCCAAATCTCTCTCTGATTGGACAAAAATATACGAACTACGTTTTCTAATTGGTCGATATTTGTACTCTTCTTCAGATCACCATCCTATTGGCCAATATTATATAAAGTCAGCACCAGTATAGTCGGAGAATTGATGATATTCATCCATATCATGAGGCCCTTGTTCAGGTGCTGGCACGCGTTCTTTGTCACGACTTCAGACAGGGGTTAGGAAACTTCGACGATGTCTATGTGCGCACTGAGCGTTGAGCGCTCGTGTGCTGCACCATGTCCACCTAAACTCTTGTTCTCATAGCCAACCATCATCGGACCCCATGTGGCACGCACAAACCGCTATGCATTTCGGCTATTTGTATGAACGACTCGGACGACCGCAGAGGAAACCAGAACATGCACGACGGGCTGCCTGTAATGGCCTCGCGTGGCTCAAGCCCAAAGAAGTCCAAGATAGCAAAGTGCTTCAAGTGGTCAAACGAAATGATCGCCCAGCTGGTTCGTCTCCGCTTTGCGGACGGGGAAGTGAAGCGCAGGTTGGAGTCAGCGCAGACCAAGCCGCAGACCGCGCTGGCCTGGCAGCACTTTTCCAGCGTGCTGTCCAAGTATGTGGGTGTGATTATTAACCGCGATCAGGTACGTGACAGCCACAATTTTCCCAACAACAACTTGAACACTAACGTATTCTGTGTTGGCTGGCTTGCAGGTATCGCAAAAGTACCGTAAGCTCAAATGTATCTATCGCAAAGAAAAAGAGAATCTGGGAAGACGGGAAACTGCGCGCGGGATCTGCGTGAGATTGACGACGTTCGTTGGGGCAACCTGTATGATGCCTTCTCTGGAAGAGTTGGCATCAGCGGTGAAGTGCTGTTTGACTCGCATTTGGTTGCTGCCGAGGACGAAGGCAGCCACATCAGCAGGAAGAGCCAAGACTTCGCCCATCGAAAACTTGGACACGGCCATGCAGGCTGACATGGAGGCGATAGCAGCGTCGATGACGGTGCGTGCAACGCCAGATAACGGTATTAGCAGCTTGGCGGCGACGCTACGGCACCAGCACGAGAATACACGCCAATTTCAGGCGTTGTAGCTGCAGCTGTCCCAGCAGCTCGATGAGAATGTCAAGTCGCAATAGAAATTTTTGCCAAACAAACTTGTTATATTTCTTTTCGCCTATGACATGAAAACATCAGCTAGATCGTTTCTTTTGGTTAGTTCAAGAGTGTGGGAAAACGGTTGCTCGGAAATTGGAAGTCCTCCGCTATCATCACGGAGGCGCGCCTCGCCCCAGGTAGATCGGTGCCTTGTACCACGTAGCGATCCTTTACAGTCATTAGAATGTTGTGGAGCGCCACGTAACTATGGATAAGCTTTCCGGTACGTTATGGCGTCTTCTGTTCCAGCTTTCCAATTACTACTCTAAAGCGATTCTTTAGGCTACCGAAAGCGCACTCCACTGCAATGCGCGTGCGCGAATGCAATCGGTTGTAGACGCGCTTTCGATGATCGCCGATTGCCTCGTTTTCGGGGAACGGAGTCAGCATGTGTGCCCAAATCTTGTAGCCGGCGTCGCCCAGCAAGTGTTTCCCGGGAGGAACAAAATCGGGTAGCCTATTTCACAGTAATGCACCACGTAATATGGGTCAGAACAAATATCAAATTAAAGGAATCAGTAAGGTAAGGTACTGTTTTCGGACACCAGATCCGTTCCATAATGATTGATCATTGTTGGAGCCTGAACGTAACGAGATAGAGCGAAAGGCTCCGCGGTAGTCGACCCCTCCTCCAACGCTTCCACTTCACTTGCGTTGGGAAGATCAACGTACTTGGAAGCCATGGAGCTGAGGACATCGATGCAGTCGTTGATGTAGACCACAGCACGGGATCGTGAAATCCCCAGCACCGTGGCAGCCGAGTCCATTGTTCCACCCTGCGTAAAGTATAGCATAGTTACTGCAAAGAGTTTCACTGGAGGGCACTTACTGTTGGCGGCAGGCTTGACTTTGTAGGCAGCGTGCATCTCACGATAGAGAAGCAGGAACGACGCGCGATCGCATCTTAGTTTCTTGTGAAACCAACTAGTGTGAGGAGCAGCGAGGGCTTCCTCGAACGTAGTTGTGGGAAACATAGAGACAGCGGAGGGCGCTCGCCGGCAACATCTCTTGTCGATTGTCGCTGCACTTAGAGCTGCGGCACATGTGCTAGGCAGTGCCGCAGTGATAGCAACGGCTTCAGACTCCATGCAGTTGTACACCGGTATCGAAAGCCTGACAACTTTGGCACGCGTGTGCTCCAACCAGAACCGCTCTCTGCATGAAGACTGATAAACAGTGTGTCGGAATGCAAACGGCCAAAAAGGTACAGTGTACCGACATGATTTTGACCACTGACGCTCGTTCGAAATTTCGGCACAGCTGCCAGCACAGAAGGATGACACTAAGAAATATCAGGAGTCCCGTTCGCATCATTGAACTTGTTCCTATGATCCTACCGTAGTGAACAATGCGCAGAATGCAGATGCAGTTGCCCTGATAAAAGAGACGAAAATTGCCCAATTCATTACCCGACAAGAGGTTCGCCAGCACAAGTACCGACGATTATACAGGCCAGCAATATCGCCACAAGGCCGTGGGCTAGCGCCCGGATGAGCTCTGAAATTCACATGTCATGAAATGGTAAGTGCATTGCTTTAATTAAACGCGTACCGGTATCGCTTTCAGAGTGTTTGCGGGCAGAAATAGTGCGTACAGCCTTGTCAAATCGGATGCCTTCACTCGCACTAGTAAGCTCTTGGGTGTGTAGCTTCCTAGCTAGTAAATATTGTAAATATTAGAGAAGAGTGAAGTTGTGGGGGTCCAGCGCAGATTAGACGAATGGTGAAGTATACTTTGGTTTCATATTGAAAGATTGACAGAGGAAGTATAATATTAGTTGAGTAGCTTCCTACTTCGCTTAGAAGGTGCATATGTCCCGAGTCAAAACGGTGGCAACCGCCTCGGGATCGGGCCTGCTGGTTTTGCAGAGCGATTGCTGCTCAACTTCGTGCTCAGCAGCAACGGGAGGATGATGTCGCAGATACGGAGGGGTGGTCGCTCGGTGACGCAACCATAGCATTTGGCTCATTTTGGTGGGACCCTGGGATTGGTGGAACCAGGGCCCCCATATTTCGAATGGCGGCAAACGGCGTGGAATAGTGAGGAGCGACGATGTTGCGGCGCTGCAGGGACGGAAGGCATGGTCGTGGAGGAGACCAAGGACATGGACGACGCGAAAGGGGTGTCGCGATGGCATGGCAGGATGACAACGGATCGGTATGTCAGGAAGAAGGAGGGGTGGCCGCACGGCACGCCCCTAGCTCAGTAGGAGCTCAGTCGTGAAAAACCTTGGAACCAGCAAGTTAATATCTTTTGTATGGATTTGTTGTTGTTATCGATGTACTCTCCTAGAACGCACCTGCCTGCCATACGCCTCGAGGACCGTCCTAAATCAAGGCGGCTCGCGACACCTACCGGTACTTGTGGCGGTCCACCTAACTAGCTCGGAGTTCCGAGCTTGCCACCGTTGGTGGTGGATGTTCTCCACAGATTTCCAGCGCTTTTTGCGTGAGGTGGGTGCACTTGGCGGTAGTGTACGCCCTGTGTTGCGGAATGAGGCTTGCCTCAAGATCGCTTGGCCGGGGTAATGAATTGTTCCTGGAACAATGTAACAATTAATTACCCCAGCCACTGTGGCCCAACTCATACATGCTTATTGGTTAGCTCGCTGGAAGCACTGACGGCAAGCTGCGAGAAGTTGCCCAAGGAGATTGTTGGCTGGGTTCTCCGTGCACCCGTGGACGACAAATTGAAGTTACACTGTGAAATCTTCGTAGCGCTTATCCGCTACAAGGTCGTGGATGCCAGTGAGATTGACGTATATCTGGCACGCACCATGGAGCGCAATAGCGTCGCAATTGAGTTTGCCGTTCACGTGGTTCGCCAGTGCCTGTTCATTCAGCAAGTATGCTTTTTGAGCGGAAAATCGGATCACTGATATACTCTGGAATAAATTTCAGAGAACTCCACATTATAGGACTGGGCATGGAGAGCGATCCGGTGGTGTCGCTCCAGCTCGCGCTGCTGCCGGACGAGTACGTGGTGCTTCCCCACTTGGACTTTTGCGCAATAACGAGCTGTTGCTACTTTTGCGCAGGACGCTGGTGTGGCAGAAAGGTCCGGGCGTCGGCAGTGGCCGCTTAGGACAGGTCTTAGCGGCACTGTATGGTGGTTGGGGTGGCAGTTCTGCAACGTTGATCCGTGGGTGACATATTGAACACCCCGGGTCATTTGTTTGAACTCAAGAAAAACCCTTGTTTTCGTGGGCGTCATATATTTTGGCACGTATACCTGTACTACATTTGCATGTCGCTCGAACGCGCACGAGCAACATTTTCTAGCCAAGCACTTTGGTAAGGATATCACCGATCAGAGTGTCAGTGCTGTCAAACTTTATAGGTTGAAGTTGCTTTATTGCGACAGGCGCGCGTAGTGCAAGATATTCGCCTGGGTTTTCTAGTTTTATAGAGGCTTATGCAATTAAGGAGTGCGTTCTGAGGTCTTTTAGTCATCCTCGTGTTTAAGAATTGTTACTTGGTATGTGATCTGAGCGGAAAATCGCATCCCGGTATAACTCTGAAATAGATAGAGATTTCAGAGAACAGTGGTGTTATATTATTAGTTTGAATTTAGGCAAGTGCCAGTACATGTACTGGCAACCTCTGACCCCAGCATTCTTCAAAGAACTCCCCTCTTATTTTCAATCCTCTCGACCTCGCATGAACGGTGTGCGCATTTTCTTCTCAGTTAACTATTTCTACACTCAGCGTACATGTAAATGAAGACCTCGGTCTGCTTGCTACCTGTTTTTTGTCTCCCAACTGAGCGGTGCACAGTCACCGTAAATAATTTTAATGCAGACCTTACACCGCTGAAGGTGTAGCCGGTTTGCACGACGCAAAGTCGCATGGTGAAGAAGAGCAGGTTGTCATGCAAATGAAGTGCATTTCTTAATAGAAATCCTAGCAAAGGTAAACTATAATGAAGCGAAGGCAAAATTCCGCTTTCACACTCGTTTCTTGGGCTACGTCTGAAAGACAACAGCACCTAGACTGAATTCGTTTCAAGACAGCGCACTTTCACATGCTCTTCTTCGGGGCGGGTCCAACTCGCATCGAATTTTGCCAAAAGGTCTCGGTCCTCAATGATACCGAACTTAAAATCCCCAACGCGCTGAGTCGGCTTGATCACAAAATAGACCACCACCTTTGAAATATGCATTCCTGCCGATTTCAGTTTGAGTAGCACTTCGTTGAAATAGACCATCTTGAAGTCATGCGTGGTCGCTCGGGTCACCTGGACAAAAATTACTTCGTTTTTATCCAGGTCGAAATACACCGCGTCATAGCCTCCTTGATTCCACGCGACAGGCTGCAACCAACTTTGGTTTCCTCTGATCCTTAGTTTTTGTTTCGCCTTCACCTTGTCGCCCACATTAAAAGCCAGCTGCTTCTGGTCGGCACTGCTGTTTTGCAGCAGAATCTGCTCGGCATCCACATCCGTGTCCTTTTCGCCGTCTCTGAAGTCAATGTCGTATGTGCCGTCCTCGACGTGGCAGCAAGAGATCACACCTCGGTATGCTTCTTTTTATTATATCGTTGAAACTGTTTTTGGGTCAAACCGCTCGACTCTCGCCTGGGGAAGAACATCTTCAACGTTGCCGTCGAATAATTTCACTCTGCGCCTCGCGACATATGCCAAAAACAACCATTCAAAGAGATGGCCGTCCAACGCTGGATTATGAGAAGCATTGAGACGCTTCGCCAAATCCGCAATGGTGTCCTCGCTGCATTCCTCTGCAAAGCGAGAGACTACGTATGAGCTTACCGGGAACCGTCCACTATCCGGACCGTCACGTTGCATCCCATAGAGACTGTTGACAGAATCTTTGTGCAAAACGCCACTGCAATATTTAACCAGTTGAGACTTGTCTGCGTCAGACTGAATCGCTCTTTCCAGTTCAGTTCTCACTTTCTGCGTGGGGTATTGAAACATGTACCGACACGAGCCACCAGCATAGTAGAACTTCAACCCCAAGGCATACTTCTTTGTGTTAGGCTCACTTTCAACTTCGTGGTCTTCGACATTCACTTTAGAGTCACTCGATGCATCAAATTTGTCTGCGACCTTGTCATAAAAGCTTTGGTTGTCGATGGCTGCCAAATACTCGCCTATCGTCCATGAATACATCATGAACTCCTTCATGTTGGCAGCATCATCATCATCGATCTTCCTTTTTCCAAGGGTTGCCATCGAGGAGCAAAGCACAAGCCTGTCTTCATCGCCGAGAGATGCATGGACGTTTGACACGAAAATATCGTCTTTCTCGCCATTTGTTAATCCATCCACACACAGGAACAGTTTTTTGTTGTCAACACGGGGCGCCGTAAATGTTGTTCGATTGAAGCGCCAAAATTGCTTGCGTCCCAAGGCCACACAGACAGGGCTCCATTTCCGAGACAAATGAATCCAAACGACGTTCCATTCCTCAAAGTTCAGGAGGCCACAAAACTAAGCGTGCACAGAGATTTGCCTGTGCCAGGAGGCCCCACAATGTACCCCTTCGCGTTCTCTCCAACCACTTCCTTCTCCAAGAACTCCCATAACTCGTGTACTTGAGGACGGCAATACAGCATCATATCCCGGCCAGATGCCAGGCCACACGCCTTCACGAATGCAGCAGGTAGCGTCACATACTTCGTTTCTCGTTTGATTTCAATTTGTGGCACGTCCTCGAGCGTCTTAATTTCCAAACTTTCGTTAACCAAACTAATAGCCTCGTCCAAACGAGCCCGCTTGGTTGGAGGGAAAGCTTCCGGAAGCTCCACCAGCACATGAATCACTTCCTCCCAAGGTCCATGCCGGACGTAAAGTACTTGGACAGTTTCCACGGGGTCAGCATCTTGACATAGGTAGTGTCAACAGGCCCACCCAGAAGCGCCTCAATATCTTCATCAACTGGCATCCAGTGATTGTTCTTTCGCGCTAAGCGAAGTGTCAACTTGGCTGGATGGACTTTGAACTGGTCGTTAACGTCTTTCATCTCGTCTACAATGGCCTTCTGCAGCTCCCCCACATGTGCATTGCGCCCGACCTCGACGTCCAAGAAAATAACTTCACCATACACCCCGCACCAGAGCTTCATCGTCCCCTGCGTAATCTCGACGTCCGCCTTCTTCTCCATATCCACGTCCAGCTGCCGTCTTTTCCGATTATTCTTCACTCTGGCTGGTGTGGTGTACACAGTAACAATATTTGCAACCATCACTCTTGATATGTTGCGCAATGAGGAGGAGTTTTACTGAGATACGAAGTGCTTAATAGCACAGCCCAACTACTGTAGGATTAATTGTACGGGTCCCTCGGTATAGCGAATGACATACCATATGGTATCGGTGTCAACCACGACCCCTAACGGCTTACAATGTATTTGTCCGGTCACACTGGCACCGGTATACCGATACAATATCGGTGCCGACCCACGGAGAGATTTTGGAATTCAATTCCAAACGAGAAAGGATGGCGTTTGGGAAATAATATGCATAAAACAGACAATCAGGTCTGAGACAGCCAATCACAGGACAGGAATAAAATCTGGGGTCCGTATTCCTTCCAAAACCTCTGAGAATCACAGTGTGATTGTGGGACGGTGATAGATCCACACAAAATCAAAAAAATATACTGGACCTTCCTAACCCTATCGTAAACAGGCAGATGTTTCTTAAAAAGATTCAAATACACATGTAAATAAATGACGAATTATCGTTGCTGTGAGCAGCAACGACGTAGTTTACCCGAATGCGATGTCTAATTTCTGAAAACCCCAAGTATTGTAACAGGTGGTGTGTGTTGTACCAGATTTATGGCTGTGTTGTACAGAATGCTTAAAGACCATGATGACAAATCACAATACATAAGGGAAAAGGTGCAATAGAAAAAATACTTCAACATGTTACTCTCAAATGCACAAGTATGTATGTATTGATGTTCGCCCCTAATCCGGTCCTTCCTCTTTCTCCTTTCTCTTTAAACGACTTCACCCGCTGAATCGTGCGCACACAATCGTAAGTACCGCAGACGATAGTACTGCTCCAATTCGTAGCACGCGTTGCTCCACTTGTGACCGGTAATCATTGACTCCAGGAAAAATAAGCACCACACACCACAGGAGTGTCCATCGTCTTGCTTGCACTTATCCCACCGTTCAAACTGCACCGTAAGTTGTCCACACAGTTGAGGGACAAAAGCGTTCATCACAGCCCTTTCCAAAGTTGTGAAGCTTGATTGTGTCTGCTGGGGTC
Source organism: Phytophthora hibernalis (assembly GCA_012656075.1). Classification (NCBI taxonomy): domain Eukaryota; phylum Oomycota; class Peronosporomycetes; order Peronosporales; family Peronosporaceae; genus Phytophthora; species Phytophthora hibernalis. The sequence continues at coordinate 1,130,345 of JAAKBF010000151.1, read as the reverse complement.
AAACAGCGTGCACTTTGCTTGATAGGACGTCAAGTCCAGATAGAAGGCCACCCAGTGGAACCCCCCACATTAACCACTCCGATTTGACGCCGTACAGTAGCGTGAAAGGCTCCGTGCGTGGCCGCTGCCTTCTGTTGCTTTGATACGTCTGAGAATGGGAACCAGTCTGGAGTTAAGAACCCAATGCCCGTCGATACATATCGACGAGCCAGTATGATCAGCCCTGCAGGCTGGAGAACTGTCTGCACCACATTCATTCTCTGAACGGTGTGCTTGGATCGTATTTCCACCTGCTCCATCGGTAACAGCTCGACCTACAAGACTAACATTAGCACACTAGAAAGCGAGAGAGATGTACACCGCCGTACACGCACCATCTTATCAGCGACGTCGAAGCAGTATTTCTGCGAAAGAAGTAGACGAACATCGGACGGGTCTTCGACTGGCCTCGTGCCAACAGCTTTGCGCGGCGGTGGACTCGCTGCAAATTCTGAGCTTTCTTCGCCTTGTTATATTTTCTTCGTGCCGCCTGCGTTTTCCTTACAGCCTTTGAGAACTGCATCTTCTTGAGTTTTGTCCGAGCCTCCTGCTTGATTTCTGGGGTCTCTATTGGCGGCATGGCATGGCCTCTTCCTGCACGTGCATTCTCAGTTCATCTACCTTGCTTTCCTCTTGTCTTCTCTTCTTGGGTTTACCCTCTAACGCCTGGCTCTCAATAACAGCCATAGCATCCGCCAGCTTGCGCACTGGCAAAGAGTCTGAAAGGTCTCGAGAAGAGTGAAAGCTGCCTTGAAGTCCTCTGCACTCTGGTCAGCCATGACCCCTGAATCTGCTGGCATATTGCACGCGCCTCACTGTACTTTTGGTCTCTAGTTATCGCACGGCCAGTAGTGTTACTCCTTCGCACGCTTCGGAGAGTGCCACCGACGTCAATGTGTCCTGTGGAGATGTCGTTTGCAGGAGAGAATAGCGACCATCGCGCAGTGTAGAACTTCGGAGGTGGAATTGCCGACTCGTACGACTGGTTGTATCTGAAGAAGATGACGCGCCGGCAGGGCAGCAACAGCGTCCGCATGAAGGTGCAATTGCACTGGAATGTCTACAAGACACACACAGGAGCGTTAGAGATTTCATACCAAAGACACCATCATAATGATACCGGATATCGCAAATGATACCGGGGTTACCGAATGGTACAAAATGCACGTACGGTTGTATTCACAACGTGAGAGAGTGCTCGACATCATCACTAAGCATGCGCAGCTCCGCTCTGGCGCCTTCAATCTTCGTCAAGTACTGAGCGTCAGCACCGCACGCGAATTTGTACTGGTCATGTACGAGTCGATAAGCATGGGGGCTTAGCTGAACGGCCAACGTCAGTAGCTCCGGGTCTGCTGCATCTGCAGCTATCGGTGTCTGTCGTGTCCCCAAGCTTCTGAGCTCTTTCATGTATCGCTCCTGCGACCACTCTTGCAGCATGATCAGCGTACCGATTAGCTCATCGATAGGGTCTTCGCGCTCAACTATTTGCTTGATCTCCCCCAGTCGCTTTCGATCCGATTGTTGGTATGATTGTTGAGATCAGGCACATTATCACGATGGTAGTCTACCCATTCACGCCTGCATGACTCCCAGTTGGCATCGAAGTACACGAAGAAGGGGTCGTTCATGTCGTTTCCGAGCGATCGCAGCATATCTTGTCGGTATGTCGAGTAGGATTTCGCGCTCTCCGCCGTCATCATCAAATGAAGCGCGCTTATGATCTCATTTTGTCCTCCGCTTCGCGTTTACATCTGCTTCTGACCTTTTCGTTAAAGACACCAAACATCAGATGTCGAACACAAACGCACATCGTACATTGTTGGACCACCGCGGATTACCTGTCTGCGCAGATAGTCGATCACGTGGAACTGGCAAAGCAGTTGACGGGCATCAGGGAACGCTTCAGCAAACATCTTTTCTTTGAAATCCTTGTCCGTCACCACAACTTGAATGTTGACCCATGCCGGATTCGATTCCTTGAATTCTTCTAAGCAGAAAGTCAAATTCTCTTTTGTCTCACTCTCCACTAGTGAGTGCTGGACATATTGACCCTACAGCAAGACACACTATACACGAACACACGTTAGGTATCATCCGGTATGAGACGCATATTCATAAACAAATTGTTGTACAACATCGCACTACCTTCCCAAAAACGTCGTCCACCAGGATGCTGAACAATTTGTAATAGTTCTTGTTCGTCCCGTGTGTGGAGTCAACCATGATTACTTCAGGAAACGCCTTGAAGAGTCGCTTCTGGCTTGCTGTCTGGAAACACACAGTATTGACAAGCCCCGATGAGCTGTTCACTGACACGGCAGCAGAATTGCCGTCGGTATCGCAGAACTCACGCAAAGGTCAATGGTCCTCTCTTTATCTGTCCTTCCTTCACGTTGAGCACGCTGTTGGGACGCTAGCAAGTTGTGAACGTCTCGTAGCTCCATACTTTTTCCTTATCACACATTCAAAACAAACATGGTGGTTAGTATGAAAAATACATACATTGAGTAATGCAGGCAATAAATGTTACCAGTTGCCTCACGGAGATACTGTAGAATGCCTTTAGCGGAAGATCCCGCTTTCTTCATCGTATTCACGCGAGTCAGCACGTTTGGATCTGTGATTCATCTGTTTTCAGAGTAGTAGCGGAACAGCTCCTCACTACGCAGATGATTATGCGCACCAAACCATGAAACGATCACTTTCCAGACTCCATTAGCATCCCGACGAGATAAGGCCTTCACCTTGGCTTCGCATGCCAAGTACCGGATGATTCTCCGTTGACGCTTTCCGTTCCCCTTTTTCGGATGATCGATTCCATGAGTGCACAAAAGTGTAACGGAGTAGTACTTCAAACCTTCAGGCAACAACCGCGGATCATCGTCAGGAACCCCGCTCTCGATCAGCTTCTTGTTCCGGAGTCTCGAACTGTATGAAGTCCTTTTCGACAGTAGTTGCCATGTTCTCTGGCTGTGGGCTGACAACTCGCAAAAAAGAACCCCAGTCTTCAAAAGAGCGTGCAAACCCGAGCATAAACGCGCCCTCGTCCTCCACCACACGTCCGCGAGAAGATTCAAGAACAGCAATTGCAGCATCCTCCGCATGCTGATCTCAAGAGTGGCCCTTATCTTCGGCGCTAACTTCCTTCGCAATTGATTTATCCACTTGATCCGGTATCATTTCGTGTAATGTTGTGTTGGTATCATATTTTTCCGGTACAAGTTTGGTTATTTGTGCACCGGAATCCGGCTTGTCCGGTACCTTATGTGTCTGCTGTCCATTGTCCATCGCTTAAGAGGCCCGCTAGTTCTCCCGACGCCTCTTTCTGAGCAAGCACCAGCGATTCACCACCGCCGTTATCTTCATCATCTTCTTCGTCGTAGCTGGATTGATCGTACGCCGCTTCTTCTGACACGGAAGGATCACTGGAACCGCGTGCGAGCTCCATGGTGGCCTGTGCAATAGCAAAAGCCAAGCGCTTCTGCCGTGGCCCTTGTTTCGTCTGTCTTCCATCAAGTTTTTCTCGCTGACAACACATCGCTTCAGTCTGGCACGATTCGTCGTGTTCACTGGTACCATCACAACTTCAATTCCCGCTGAGCAACGGCGGGATCGCTGGATGCAGTCTTCGCGTCAACCCGTTGCATGGGGGTGTGGTATAGCGGATCCGTCAAAATCTGGTTAAGACAGGATCCAACTTCCCAACAGCGCCCGAACACTAACTAACGGAGGGGGTACCCCGATCCGCGATTTGCTGAACTTCTCACCTTGTGGGGTTGGATCTGCTCTCTTAGCGCTCCGAAGAGATGTAGCGATGTGACTCTTGAACGTCCTGGCGGGACGCGGGGATGGAGCAGCGCGGAAGTCTTCGCTCTGCTGCCGTTTAGGGATCCAGATCCCAAGCGATAAAGTTGAGCTTGGATCTGGCGGCCGGGACTTGATCCGGGGCCGGTTGGTTGCCTTTGGGGTGTGGTTGGTCCCTTCCTTTGCGATACTTGCCGCTTCCTATAGCGGGGTTCTGGGGTCGAGAGACTGAGGATCCTCGGGCCAAGTAACTGGTTGTCGGACCTTCCGCGCTTGCTTCCTGCGTGTGGTATGGTGTTACCATACGCAGGAAGCAAGCGCGAAGGTCCGGACAACCAGTTATCCCACACGCAGCGGGCAAGTGCACAAGATGGAGATCCCCACGCAGCGGTCTGCAGTGGAAGCTGCGGACAGCCTGTTACCACACACGCAGAGGGCCAGCGCAGAAGATGAAGACAGCGACCTGCCCCTGTGGTGATGCGCGTTTTCAAGAATGGGAAGGCCAGACGAGATTGTCTGAGACAGGAGGTCACAGTTCCGGGGAATATGACTGAGCGATGGATCTGGACCTGGCAACATGGTAAAACGAATGACGGGCTCTACGCGACACGAGGAGGGTGACACACCTGACGTACTTCAATGCGGACTTTGGACTAAAGGGCGAGAACCAAGATATGTCGGCTATCCGCATCTTCCGCATTTGTTCGATGCGATGAGGGAGGGTCGATGTCTGCGGCTCGCTGCATGGGAGCGACGTCCAGGTCTGGATCTTGCGCGCTAATATGGCTTGCGCGAGTTGGGTCGCCGTCTGCAGGCTGTAGTAGAGAGACAACAGTTAACACCGGCACATAGTAACAGAGTCAAACACGCCTTTAACGTGTCCGCTGGCTTGCCGTCCTGCCGTTGCGCCATCGCAAGCGCCGTTGCCATCGTCCGCTTCTCTTGCTTATCGCTTCCCCCTTTTCGATTGTGCTGAGCCACTCACTAATTTTCCAATTTTTTGAGAATTTTATATTCCAGTAAACTAAAGTTCTCCAGTCCCTTATATGTCCACGCATGCCAGGATTCACAGTGCAACTGTCGTGGGATGTTTATCACCAGGGTACCATGACGTAGGACAAGTTTATCAGGAGGGGCCACAAGCAGTTTGGCTATGTTTGATTGGATATTTTTAGCTTATTGCCCCATGAAGTTGAGCGTATATTCATTAGAAGAAAACGCATCTCGAGATGAGTGTAATGCAAGGCGCGCTCGCAAAGATTGACCTGACGTCTCGCTTCGGATGTGACGAGCCTAAACTACACATTCATTTTGCAGACTTGAAGCTTGCTGGTGTGTTTATTCGCTTCTACTAAGTATGCGTTTAACACCAACAAGACTGTAAACCGGAACAAGGGCGGTGGGAATCACAAGAAGTGGTTGTGCTCCGGATTGCTCTTTCTCGAAAAAGGACAACGCAGGTTAACACAGATCTGCACAATAAGACTCGAAAGACGCCCAAAGAGCTTGGCTCTCTATTTTGTCGTTATCTGCCTCTGCGATCGAGCGATACGGTAGCGTGGGCTGCTACACGAGGTATGGGAGGATGAAACTGTACTTGCGGTCTGATAAGCAGGAGCAGCTATGGGTCTGGTAAGCAGCGACTCCGATGTTAAAGACGACGTAGTGGCAGCGGAGGTCCTGGATGACGAGAGGTGCATTGCCTTCCTTGTTTCGCCCTATCAAACTGCTTGTGGCCCCTCCTGATAAACTTGTCCTTCGTTGTGGTACCCTGGTGATAAACATCCTTGTGGCCCACCCTCTAATTGTGGCCCACCCTCTAATAGTGCCCCCACCCAAAAAAATTGACATCGAAGTGGGGACATCCGACAGTGCCCCAGCCACCCCACCCTGTAATACTCTCTAATAGTACCCCATCCCTCTTATTGTACAGTGCGGGCGGAAATTATACTGCCACCCAGTTTTCCCGCGATATTTCAACCAATAATGAGCTTCAAAACGCAACGCTTAGACCAATGAAAAGCCCACAACAAAACAAAGCAAATGGAGGTTCTCGTGCTTGATTTCAATGAAAACTTGCTGCGTTTTCGTCAGAAATGTCAACTTCAACTTCAACACGTACGGCGATAACTATACTGCCACTAGTTATTTTTTGTCATTTTTGGTGCCCTGTGTGTCCTGAGAGCAAGCTAGTACTTTGTCTTTGCTCCCTGAAGCTCCAACACAGTGACGCACCTCTTAGGCATTGAATCAAGCAGCTTAATCATGTACGCAGACGTGATTTCTTCCCAGCATGTCTTGATAGTCGCTATCAGAGTGTCTCGAGTCTCAAACTGACGCCCATTCGCGTACACGGCCCGTGCAAGCACACCCCACATGTTCTCTATCGGATTTAGGTCCGGCGACTTCGCCGGCCACTCCATCACCGTCACATTTTCTTCCTCAAGGAAGCCCTTAGTGGCCCGGGATGAGTGAATGGATGCATTGTCCTGCTGGAAAATGCACTCTCGACCGTAGACACGATCCAAAAACGGCAGCAAATACTCCGACAACGTGTAGATGTAACACTCGCTGTTCTGCGAGCCTTCCAGAATCACCAACTCACTCTTTCCCTTGGCACAAAATGCACCCCACACCATCACGCTTACTCCTCCGGTTTGGCGACGAGAGTAGATCTGCGGTTCGAACCTCAAATCGTGCCAGTAGAACTGTAGGCCGTCAGGGCCATCTAAGTTGAACTTCTTCTCATCTGAAAAGGCGACCTGAGACCACTTTGCAGCGTCCCAGGTCACCTTCTCACGCGCCCACTTGAGGCGATTTTCCTTGTGCTTCTTGGTAACCACATACCCTTTAATAGTACATGTACCCCAGTACTCTTCACCTTCAGGTTTTGTGGCGCGAAACACTCTCTTCGTGGCGTCACGAGCAAACCTGAACCCGGAGGCAATTGTTCAGCGCTGGGCGAAGTTTATCGTGCATGTGCAGGCGTTGATCAAACGAGTTCAACATCCATTACTCTAATTCTATGAAGTAATAATGTACATGATTTTAGGCACGAATTTTGTATCTACAGATGCAGCCTCTGTTGGGAAAATGTTGATGCATTTGTGGCCGGTGGTGATAATTATCCATTAATTCAAGTTGCTTGGGAAGTTTCCAAACGATGTACTTCGATTTTCGAAGCTGGCAACAGCTGCAGGATAGATAGCACCACGTTCACCTTAAGCTCACATCAGCAGTTTGCTATAAAAAACACCCGGCCTCATAGCATGCAGTCGTCCCTATTTCGTTTGAGCACGTGATTCATTTTAGAACTTCCTCCGGCGTGGATAGTTATGAAGGTCTTGGCTAGTATAGCTGCCGTGTTGCTGCTGGCGAGGATTGCGACGGCTCTGAAACGCAAGCTGCGGATTGCTCGTGGGCTAGCTCCGTTAACCGGGCCACCAGGTGTCTGGTTGCTAGGCAACATGCCAGTGTACAACAAGAACCGTGATCGCATATACCACTTCTTGGTATGTAGCATCTACCTTCTATGTAGAGAAATAAATTCTAACATTAATTTGTGCTTGGTAGGAGGAGCTGTTGAAAGAGTACGGAGGACGGATGAAGATGCCGTGGCATCTTTTCTTTGATGGTGCCATATACGTAAGCTCTAGAATAAAAATATTTACGCTTGGGGAAGGCTAATCGCTCTCTTTATTGGTGTAGATCACTGATCCCAAGGACGTGCAGCATATCTTGTCGACAAATGTGAATAACTACGTCAAGCCACAGGGTTTCATAGATGCGTTCCAGGAGATCTTCCAGAGTTCTTTCTTCGCCTTGAATCACCACCCTCAAGCTCCTGATGGAGGCGTGCGTTGGCGTCTCCAGCGCAAGGTGGCGGCAAAGGTGTTCACCACCGCCAATTTTCGCGTGTTTACGGAGCAGGTTTTCGCAAAACACGCCGACGAAACGCTTGCGTCGGCACAAATGGAGGCGACCAAGGCAAAGGCACGACAAGGCAGCAACCAATCTACGAGCAAAAGCTTTCGCTGTGATATGCAGGAGGTTAGCGCTAGATACACTCTGCAGTCTATCTTCGACGTCGCGTTTGGTTTGCCTCTGAGCGAGATCGAGGGTACTGAAGATTTTGGAGTTCACATGGGGTTTCTGAACGAGCACTGCGCTCAACGGCTTTTCGTCAAACAATACTACAAGCTGTTTCGCTGGTTCATGCCCAGTGAACGAGAACTACGGTGCCATACGCGTGCTATTCACGCTGTTGCTGAATCAGTCTTGCTTCGGCGTCTCCACGAGTCCGAAGAAAAGATCAATGCTCGGTCCGATCTGCTCTCGCTATTCATTTGCAAGGCCCGTGAGCTTGCATTCGACGGCATAAAGGACAAATGCCATGATGGACCTGAAGTTGCCTCCTTGCTGGGACCCGATACGCTTCGTTCAATTATTCTCACATTTGTATTCGCCGGGCGAGACACGACTGCGGAGTGCCTCACATACGCATTTTACGCGATCGCTAAACACCCGCGAGTTCAGAAGCGAATCGTCGAGGAGCTGGGGTCGGCAAAACCAAACGCGGAGGCACCGTTCACCTTTGACGAGGTTAAGAATCTGAAATACCTCGAAGCTGTCGTCTACGAGACTGTGCGGTTATACCCAGCACTACCGTACAACGTCAAGAACGCCGTGAAGGACGATTACCTACCCGATGGCACCTTCGTGCCTGCAGGTGTCGACATCGTCTACAGTCCGTGGTACATGGGTCGCATCGGGCCGCTTTGGGGCGATGATCCGTTGGAATTTCGTCCAGAGCGTTGGCTGGAAATGTCCAAGCGCCCGAGTGCGTACGAGTTTCCAGCATTCCAGGCGGGACCCCGTGTGTGTTTAGGCATGAGAATGGCCGTATTGGAGGCAAAGTTCTTCCTCGCCACCACATTACTCCGTTTCGATGTTGCCATTGCACCCGGTCAAAAGCACGAACGCGGCTACGTGCTGAAGTCGGGGCTCTACATGGAGGGCGGTCTGCCGCTGCAAATGACCCCGCGACCTCGTCACGCTCCGTCAGCTTAACCGCCTGAACGTAGGAGCCGCTCATTGCATATTTCGTTTTCTTTCAATGGTACATGTCGTCTACTGTTTCGATAGTTAAATCGTCAGACTCCTTGAATAGTGCTCATTAACTAGCAGCTTCGCTTCACCCACCACTAAAATTAGAGGATCCGATGGGTTGTCGTTTCTGGCCGGGGTTTCGACTTGGCAAGCTCGGTTTAGCCCATAAACAGACAATACTTCGCGCTCAAGACGCGACATCACTCGAAGCAAAGGTAAGACCAGCAAGTTCGAGGGAATGGGTCTCTTCAAGCTACTGGCGAGTGCCCTGGGTATCAAGAAGACCCAAGTCCGCATCCTCGTGGTGGGGTTGGACAACAGTGGCAAGACCACGCTCGTGAACCACCTAAAGCCGAAGAAGAGTCAGGCGCGTGAAGTCGTCCCCACCATCGGCTTCCAGGTGGAGGAGTTCACCAAGTCCAATCTGAACTTCACCGTGTTCGACATGTCCGGTCAAAGTCGCTACCGGAGTTTGTGGGAGAATTACTACAGCGACGTACAAGCGATCATCTACGTCCTTGATTCGACCGACACTATCCGCATGTGCGTTGCCAAGGATGAGCTGGAGCAGCTAATTGAACACAAAGAGCTAGCGTCCAAGAAAGTGCCAATTCTCTTTTCGCTAACAAGATGGATCTACCCAACGCGCTCACACCCGTCGAGTGCATGCAACTGCTCGAGCTAGACAGCCTTGGCAGCAAATCCTGGCACATTACGTACGTGAACGAAATCGCAGCTTTTGATATTTATTCGCCACTAACGAACACTTCGTTCGCCTACGCAGTGCAAGCAATGCCGTCACAGGGCGCGGTGTGGAAGAAGGCATCGAGTGGCTCGCTGACCAGTTTGCGAAGGGCAAATCCCGTAAATGAGTTGGTGCTATGATAGATCACCACAACACCCAGCCACAACGCTCCTGTAAGAGGGTACAGTAGCTAGAGCCTTGACAACCAATGTATTGCATTCAAGCTTCATTTATCATATGCCGTGCGTCATCTGGTAAGCAAGCTACTACGTAATAGATTAAGGCGATCAAGGAGGATAAAGCAACAAGACTGAGTAGCGATAGTCAAAAGCAAACGAGGTCAATCGTAAACGACCAGAGCCCCATTCGACTAGGTGCCTACCCTACATGGACTGTTCAGCTGGTGCAAGCGATGCCTTCTGCTCGCCGGACGCGTTATTGGCCTTGGGCACAGGAAGGAACAGCTTGAACTCGGGCGGCAGCTCCTCCTCGGAGTAGAGGCGGTCGGAGAAGTAGATCCGACGGATACGGCAGTTGGCGTGGATCTGCACACGCAGCGTCTCGATGTAGTTGGTGCCGTACGCGCGCCGCGTAAAGTCGGAGAGGTTGAACTGGATCTGGTTCCAGCCTTCGTCGAGACGCATGGGCATCGTGCAGATGAAGGGTTTAACCCTCGTGGAGCTCTGGTAGTTGCTCGCTCGGAAACGGCGTCGTACGTTCTTGTCGTCCAGCACCTGCACCTCGAAGGTGAAGTACTTCTTGAGGTTCTTGATGATCATGACGAGGAACGGCAGCTTGATGCCGAGCGTCTTGGCTGGCTGAGCCGGGCACGTGATGAAGTTGGTGCTGACGTTCGTGCCCATGATCTCCAGCACCGACGACTGAATATCCTGATCGGTGATGCGCTTGATGTGGCCATTGCGCACCTGCTTGTCCCAGATCTGCAGCGGCTTGCTCCTGGCAATCGGGCATTGCACAACGTTAGTCAGACAGCTAGAAGGGAAAAGAGGAGGGTGGGTGGCAGACACACCCGATGCTGTAGAGAATCGACAGGAAGCCCGACTGGAAGGTGTTCTTGAACATACTGCGCAGCTGGCGAGCTCCAGCGCCGTAATGAAGAGCAGCGAGGCAGCAAGGAATGGAGCAGTCGCCTCCTTTGGACGGTTATCTCAAATACGCGTCGCTTCAAGATAGCCAAAGCCAGGAGTTTCACTTTTGTGACACCAACATTTTATGTGGAAAACACAATGTTTATGTTGTATTGATGTGGCAATCGCCACTCCATTCGAGCTGATCTCATCATGGCCTCTGCTGTGCGTGTGCTGCTCCCGTCGGAGGCTTCGTCGTCGTCGCCGTCCACGTCACGATATCCCAAGCGCAGGCGTCTCAATGAGGCCACAAGCACACATCTCCAAGTGAGCGAAAGTGCTGCATCCGAAGACTTCGGCGATGCAAAGGGCGACGAGGAGTGCGACGTCACATGCGCCGAGTGCGGCGAGTCGTTCAAGTTCGCGACGCATCTGCTCCGCCACGGCCAGGAGATGCGGCACCAGCCGTTCGGCTGTCTACAGGAGGGCTGCACCAAGCGCTACTCGAAGCGGGAGCATCTGACGCGCCACCTCGAGACGGTGCACATGCGAGGCTCCACGCAGTCGCTGGAGGAGCGCAAACCGTTCAACTGCGAGTTGTGCGCGGCCAGGTTCACGTACAAACACGCCCTGAAACGCCATACGAAGCGCTCGCATCGGAACGAAGACGTCCCGTTCGAGTGTACCGAGTGTCTGATGGCATTCAAGAAAAAGAGCGAGCTGCAAGCGCATTCGTACGTGCATACTGGCGTGCTGCCTTTCGAGTGCGCAGACTGTGGGGAACGATATCGTAAGAGGTTCTTGTTGACTCGACACCGGAGGACGCACGTAGCGAATGAAAAGCAGATACCGAAGTCTGCGTGTGTGAATGTGGCGAGATATGCTTCGGCGAGGAAGAACTGAGGACTCACAAGCAGACCGATCACAGTAAAGCAGAGGTGGTGGAGGACAACGTCAATGATGGTACGACGGAACAGCCCACGTCGCCTGTCTTGGTGTGCCGCGTGTGTGAACAGACGTTCGTTCGGAATCAGTATCTGCGCGCTCATCTGCGCACCCACTTCGAGTCGCTGGACGATCGCAAGCAATTCACGTGTCCGATGGACGGGTGTAACAAAGCCTACACACGCTCGTCCAACTTGATGGCCCACTATAATGCTGTGCATGACGAGGTTAAGTCGAAACGCTTTGCGTGTCCGCACGAAGGCTGCTCAGCGAGATTCGGCTACAAGAAGGTCCTCAAGACCCACATCGAGACCATCCACGACAACCCAAAGCCATCGAAGCGAAGTGAGCGCAAGTCTGAAGGTATTCTTCAACGCGCGCTCGGACTGGGCAAGGAAGCGATGCGTGGGGACTTACTGGGGGATGATGAGTTGTGGCAGTGCAACGGCGGTAGATAATACTTCAGTACTAAATATTTTGAAGTGCCACCATTCATTGTTCATAATGTCGCAGGTCATCGGAATCCTGTCGCTTCAGTACTGGTAGCACAAGAATCTCCGCGGCGCCGAGCATGCCTCACTTCTGATCGCAACCTACGCCGCGGCGAGCGCCGCAGCGAGGGAGATGGGATGCAGCATGCTCTTGCAACAATGAGAAATCTCTTCTTGCACAGTGTAGAGACCTGGATGACGCTCTCGGTGCGCTCACGGGAACAATCTCCTGGTGCTTGGTTCGCGGCTCGCGAGCGTATCTTTGTGTCCATTTCTGCTTGGATGTCTGCAGTGATGCGATGCGGCCTTGTTTTAACAAACGGCAACGCCGGCCTGGTCTGTCAGCGTCGGTCTTGCTCACTTGCTGTTGGGGCTGGCCTTGGTGACCGAGTTGGTGAACTAAGGTGGCGTCCAATTATCGGATAGGGCGAACGTGAGTCCTCCACATGTGACGAAACTGAACTTGCGCGAGACTAGCAAAATGTATCGCCGCCGCAAAACAGGGTCACAAGAAGGTGGTCTTCAAATCCGCGCCCCACTCTCGATTACTATGGCCGCAATAGACGCGCGCCCCTCCCGGTGTCCCGACGGTGGCGACAGGTACATGTCGGTGCCATCCTCTGAGGCTTCCTCTCGCCGCGAATGCGCTCTGCTTGCCACAGGAGCCGGAGGCTGCCTTCCAGTTGTTGACCATCATACGCTTTGCTGCTGCCGGAACTGCAATGGCCAGGCTCACGCTGTGACGCGCCGATGTTTCGCGCCGAGGAACACGGCGACATCAGTGGCCAGCGCCGCGCCGACTGCGTACGTGGCCGGGCGAAGCAATACAGTCCGGTTGAAGTTTTCGTTTGACCAATCGCAGTCGCGCGTTTCTTTTCGACAGGCCATACTCATTGGTCAAAATTCTATATCCGGGGTAGGGAGTGCTCGGCACCTACTATCAGCCAATCCCCAGCCGGCAAAAGTATCCTCGAACGTCAGCAGCGCGACCTTATATCTTTTCCGCGCTCACATCTCAATTCGCCGCCTGTACAGCACAACACCTTCCTCAGAGACCTACGATGTTCACGTCTGCCCTGCGCGCGAGTCTGCGCGTGCAGCGCCTAGGAGCCATGAAGATGGCGCGCTCGTCGCCCGCCTTCTCCTCGTCCTTCGCCCTGCGCTCGTTCGCCAACGCGAGCGCCGCGTCGCTGGGCCTCGAGAAGTTCGGAATCACGAACGCCAAGACGAAAGTGCACCGCAACCTGAGCTACGACGAGATCGCGGCCCACGAGGAGAAGAACGGCGAGGGCGAGTTCGTCAAGAACGGCACGTACACGATCGACACGGGCAAGTTCACGGGCCGCTCGCCCAGGACAAGTACATTGTGGACCAGGCGCCTTCCAGCAAGAACATTTGGTGGGGCGACATCAACCAGCCCGTGAGCGCCGAGGTCTTCGACGAGCTCTACGAGACCGTGAGCAAGCACTACGGCAATGCTGAGAAGGTGTACGTCTTTGACGGTTATGCCGGCGCCAACCCGGCGTCGCGCAAGAAAGTGCGCTTCATCACGGAGCTGGCGTGGCAGCACCACTTCGTGACCAATATGTTTCTGCGGCCGCAGACTGAGGAGGAGATCGCCGATTTTAAGCCGGACTTCACTATTGTGAACGCCTGCAAGGTGACCAACCAGGACTTCAAGAAGCAGGGCCTGAACTCGGAGGTGTTCGTGGCCTTCAACATTGAGAAGGACGTGGCCGTGATCGGAGGCACGTGGTACGGCGGTGAGATGAAGAAGGGCATCTTCTCCATGATGAACTACTGGCTGCCGTTGGACGGCATCATGGCCATGCACTGCTCTGCGAATAAGGGCAAGAAGGGTGATACCGCTCTGTTCTTTGGTCTTTCCGGAACGGGAAAGACGACCCTGTCGGCTGACCCTCACCGTTACCTCATTGGTGACGACGAGCACGGCTGGGACGATGATGGCATCTTCAACTTTGAGGGTGGTTGCTATGCTAAGACCATCAACCTCAGCCAAGAGAACGAGCCGGACATCTACAACGCCATCAAGCGCGACGCTCTCCTCGAGAACACGTTTGTGGACGCCGCTACGAAGGAGCCCGACTTCTACAACACGTCCAAGACGGAGAACGGCCGCGTGTCGTACCCCATCTACCACATTCCCAACCACGAGCCCACGTCGAGCGGCGGCCACCCGTCAACATCGTCTTCCTCACGTGCGACGCCTACGGCGTGCTGCCGCCCGTGTCCAAGCTGAGCGACGGCCAGGCCATGTACCACTTCCTCTCGGGCTACACAGCCAAGGTCGCCGGCACGGAACGCGGCGTGACGGAGCCCACCGCGACCTTCAGCGCGTGCTTCGGCGCCGCCTTCCTGCCGCTGCACCCGACCAAGTACGCCGACCTGCTGCAGAAGAAGCTGCAGACGCACAACACGTCCGTCTACCTCGTCAACACGGGCTGGACGAGCGGCGGCTACGGCGTGGGCAAGCGCATGAGCATCAAGGACACGCGCGCCTGCATCGACGCCATCCTGGACGGCTCCATCAAGGACTCGCAGTTCACAAAGGACGCCAACTTCGGCTTCGACGTGCCCAAGCAGCTCGGCAGCATCCCCGAGAACGTGCTCAACCCGCGCGAGGCCTGGAGCGACAAGGACGCCTACGACGCCACCGCCAAGAAGCTGGCCGGCATGTTCCAGGCCAACTTCAACAAGTACGTCTCGGCAGACTTCACCGACTACTCCAAGTTCGGACCCCAGGTGTAACTTAGGACGGCAATGCGGTGCAGCAGCAACAGTATCATGGGTACCAGTTCTCTAGCCATGGCAAAGTAAAACAAAATCAACATGTGTAAAAAGATAGACATCTGAATTTGCAGACTTGCTGAAGCGGGAGGTGCAGCATTTAATAAGCTTAAGCAGGTTGCGTTGCCACGGTCTTCTCGCTGCACTATGGTGCTGTGACAGCACCATAGACAGTGTCCTTTGTCGCCCTCACTCCGAAGTACTACTGTAGTAGTTGAGCCCGAGAAATTTGCAGGCAATTCTCAACGCTGCACCATCCAGCTCAAGAAATAACTACGATCCAGACCAACGTGAGTTTGCCGCCAAATTCGGCATGCTACTGTAGCGGAAGTGATGCGAGGGTATTTTATTAATACCAAGGACACGCCTAGCGCCGTCGTGAATCGAAATCCTTTTCGGTATTACGAAGTAATGATGTCTGACGAAGCCTGAGAAAGAACTGTTTTTTGCAGGAAATCACCTTAACTTTTATATAAATATCGTGCCGGCATGAAGAAGCTCGCCTTGCGGAGAAGCGGTGTTACTTGTGCTATGTTGTCAACTGTGTCTGCAGTGATGTTGATGCTTTGTGTTGCGACGGATGCAGTCACGAGAGAGAGGTGCCAAGACGGAGTGCCAGAAAGCTCATCGGGTGGAAACGCTTCGTGTGTGAATACTACCGATGTATGGGCTCAAGACAACCCGTACATGCACCAGCCTCACTGGAAGCGCCTCCCAGATGGAAAAGTTGTGCTGAGCAATGAGTCATCACTTGGCAGTCTTGAAGATTTTCGAGGCGCGGTTGCAGCTCAGACCCCATGGGTTTCCAAGTGGGTGCTCTCGACCCAAGGTCGTCGCACCTTGAAGAAGGATATACCTCGGCTCCTTATGTACAATCTCGTGTCTCCGATGGACTATGGCAACTCGCTGAGGTCTAACGATGTGCGTCGGCGCCGAAACAAAGCCGTCAGGATGTTTCTCATGGACAAGGCTCTGCCACTGTTGAAGTCATTTGGTCGTGTTGCCTGGAACCTCATCCAGAGCCATTATGTGGACTACTTTGAAGACGAGATGTTCGCCCAGCGTCTGAAATCGATGAACTCTAGCGAAATGATACGAGAGTTCAACCTTACACTGCCGGCAGATGCAATCGAAGCAATAGAGAGTGACGAGACTCGGTCAAATACGACACTGGCATTCCAGTATAATGGCGAAAGCCTTCGTGCTCAGCTATACGCACGCTACACTGCCGCTTTTTCACCGTATGCGGGGTACTCAAACCAGTATTACGTTCGCAACGATAATATGCCACCACCAACGCTTCCAGCTGACAGCTATCCGTGGCTTTGGTCTCCACGTCTAAACGTAACACGACTCATAGCGTCGCGCCTTATGCACGCACTCGCTCTTGACGATGATGATATGGATAGCGGTTCAAGTTCAAGGATGTCGACGAAAGGCTCGACTTTTCTTCATCAAGTTTTGCCGCATCCGAGAGCAGCGCATTTCCGCGGCGATTCAGAGACTTGGCTGTTGAATCGACAACCGTCGACACCAACGAACCAGTGTTTAGAGAAGCAGATATGAACATGAGCGTGAACCAAATCGGAACCACAATGAGTGGGCGCGAGATTCAAGCACTGGAGCAAATTCAGCTTCAGCTGCAGGAATTTTACTTCGAGACTGGCATTCCTCGTTTTGCAAACCGTTCAAATGCTTCACACTCGGCTTTCCCATCGCTAGCAGCATTTCTCCAAGAGAACTTGACGAGTACCAGTAATGTTTCTGTTCCTGAAGACAGCAAGTCAGGAAGCCTTGGTTACTTAAGTCAAGTTGGCAATGTCTCGTTGAGGCATCTTAGCGATATGGAAGATACTGGGGCGGATTTCTCGACGCGGACCGGAGTCTACGCAGCGCTAGTTCACTTTTATGCTTACCCATCAGTCGATAATGCGGTGTTTGCTCCTGATGAGCACGTTGTCAACGAAAACGCACCCGGAGATAGTTGCACAGTGGAGCAGCAGTGTCTGGTACAGTCGGGCGTGACCGTGTACACGCCTTCGTTGACAACGTTGACGCTGTTTGGAACGTTTGCTAGCACTGACATAGCTTCAGCTACGAAACGTGCCGTGCGACTGGAGGCACTGCTGGAAATGGTCCAAGTTGCTTTCGAGGCGGAACGTCGAGCGCTTAGCCATGGCCTGCAGGGTCCGTCCACAGTTTGGTACTCAAGCCACGACCTTGACATCGATGAGTTTGCTGATGGTGTGGTTGGAGCCGTGAATTTGTCAGTTAGTGAAGACCCAACTCCGCTGCACGTGTTCGAATACCTCATGAATGAGCACGTGCCCGTTCTTGACGAAATCGTTTCATACTATGCAGACACGAACCACGACACCAAAGTTTCGATGGAGCTCAACCACAGCGTTCCCATGATGGATAAATTCAACGAAAGCGAGCTGATCGAGTTGGTCAGCTTGTTCAAAAGCCAAATGATGGCTCTCGATGAGTCCATCGCTTTGTACGTGAAAATTCGAGCTGAAAATCCACAGTACCAGGAGGTTGTGAACGCCACTGCACGCGGGGTCTTGTACAACGGCAGCGAATACACATTGGTGGGCTTCGGCTTCATCATGCCGGCAACCAACGACAAGAACGTATTGTACTACGACATGAAGGTTCCTGTCCCGTTCCATCTCGCTCTCCGCCTCATCATCCGTTTCCAAGAGAGTCGCCTGCTGTTACCTGAAGAATCCCGTCAACTCCTCGCCTGCCTTGCCATGGACCTCAGCAACATTTCATTCTACCGTTGCCGTCCCGCTACAAGCACACCATCCCCAAACGACAAATAACCAAGTGATTTCCAGCCAAGAAACAGCAAGATACATGTAAAACGCGTCCAACACGTCGTATCTACACTTTACGACAGAGATCAAGAGTCAAAGCCACCAGTAGCGTCTCATTCACAAGAAAACCTCTCTCCAACCTCTTTTAGTTGCTCATGAACTTCTTGTTGTGTGCGAATCCCTCAATGGACGCCTTGCCCAGCGGTGACGTGAGGCAGTAGTCCTGCAGCCTCTTCATCATGGGCGTGTCCAGTCTCTCGGGCACGGGGCTCTTGCCGGAGATGTAGTTGAAGATGTCGATGGTCTCCTCGTTCAGCACGTCCTCGTACTGCTGCAGCTCGTGACTCGACAGCTGCATGACGTTCTGGCTGGCCCAGCGACCCAGCAGCAGGTCCACTTCGAGCCAGCCGCGCTGCTTGCTACGGTAGATGACGCGCTTGCGGTTGGCCTCGTCCGCGTCCACCAGGTGATCGCCCTGACTGGAAGACGGGAAGTCGCCCTTGGCCGCGAAGTGGTCGGCGCGGATGGCGGCGCCGCGCTCCAGTGCGCGCTTGGCCTGCTCCTTGGAGATGCTGTGCACGAAGGCGTTGTTGTCTACCATCGGGTTTGTAGACAGCAGTCGCAGTGGCTGGGCCCTGGCGCAGCGGCGTACAGCGGATTTTACCGTCCTCAGCATCTCGACTTGCGTCTCACCTGGCAAAAACTCAACTGACGCTGGTTGAGGATGCGGAACGGTTTGTCATTGGTGGAAAATGGGGTGCTTCGTGTAAGTACGAAATGAAGATTGGAAGATCTTCAAAGCCAGAATACCGGTAGGAAGAGGTCGTGTGTAAGTGTCCGAGCCGTCGAGAGCCAAGATGAACGCGTCCGATGCCGACCGCCAGATCAAGCAGATGGTGAACTTCATCCTGCAGGAGGCGCAGGAGAAGGCCAACGAGATCCGCATCAAGGTACCGAAAACGACGATCTTTAGAGCTTACAAGCTGGAGGATGAGAAGCTTTTTGCTGACTGTGAGGGGTTATTTTGTCATTTTGCTAGACGGAGCACGACTTCAACTTGGAGAAGCAGATGCTGGTGCACAACGCCAAGATCAAGATCCAGGAGGAGTACACGCGCAAGGAGAAGGAGCGCGAGATCAACAAGCGCATGTGAGTGGGCTACTCAGAGGTTTACAGGTGGTTATGCTGACGTTTTCTGTGTTACGACAGTGCTCGATCGGCGGAGATTGGCGCCTCGCGACGACAGAAGATGATTGCTCGTGACGAACTCCTGAAGACGCTCATCGTGGACGGCCAGGGCCAGCTGCGGAACTACACGACGGCGGACGACAAGAACAAGGTGCTGCTGCGTGACCTCATTGTGCAGGGGCTTATCAAACTCTACGAGACGGACGTGGTGGTCGCTGTGCGAGCCAAGGACGTGCACGTCGCAGAGACAGTGATCAAGGAGGCCACGGACAAGTACATTGCCACCATGAAGAAGGAGGCCAACCTGGACGTGAGCAAGGTGAAAGTGACGCTCAACAAGATTCCCGATGGCATGCTAGCCGACGCCAAGGCCGGAGGTGTCGTGCTATACGCCAAGCAGGGCAAGATTGTGTGTAACAACACACTGGACACGCGTCTGGACCAGATCTACTACGACCTCAAGCCCACGGTCCGCAAGATGCTGTTCCCGAATCCGTAAAGCCGAACTCCGGGCGAATCAACTTTCGCTACAAGTGAGTGACGGAAGGGAGAGAAGGATGATGCATCGAATTCAGCGTCGCGTTTTCATGCTGTGCACACGGCGCGACAACCGGAACAAGCACCAAGGCCTAACTAAGGTTTGTGTCTATCGCTTTAACTTTTACAAACAGCGCGCTTGCAACTGCGTTAGGATGTTTGGGTTAGGTCTGGGAATCTCCATTCTTGCCACGTTGTGGTGTCCTCGTTCTCATCAATGCAGTATCCACCAGATTGCAAAGTTTCTGCGATGTCAACATGCGGGAAAATCGAGCTCGTCTCGGGCCTCCACATCGCCGAAAGCGGTCCGTACGCAACGCTCACGAGGTGCGAGTCATTGATTTGAGTAGAGGTAAAGTGCCAGTCGCCTGCACGGTGTCCATCCAAAAAGAGTTCCCATCGGTCCTCTGTGGCTGAATCCACTCGAACAAACTCGGCTCGAAGCAGCGAGAAGCCAAGACCAATGCCCACCGCCTTGATATATGCCTCTTTCAGCGACCAAAGTCGATAGAACCTCGTGTACTGATCGTCTTCATCCCCGCTTTCAGGCGACACTGTTCCGTGAATGTAACTCCATTCTCTCGGATTGAAGTGATCGGTAAAAGCTCGGAAGAACTCCTCGACCGACGTCTTACGACGAGGTCGATCGGTCAGTTGCACGACATCCACACCGACCAAAGAGTGAGAGGCACTGGCAATCGCCACGATAGTGCCATGGTGCGAGACGTTGAAATTCCACAATGGAGGAGCAGAGCTTTCTGTGGGACGCTTCCAGTACGGTTTGTTCTGTAGATCATCATGATAGGGTAAACAAGCATCAATAACACTACTATCTAAAAAACACGCACCTGGGGTGTGCGTGCAATTTCGATGGCGCCGTAGTTGAACCCGAAGAGGTCGTGGATCAGCTGTCGCTGCAGCAAGCGACTGCCCAGCGCCAGCTTTTGGTCCTTCGCGAACATGAAACGCATCACCTGTTGCTGCTCGTGCACAGGGATCTGGTGTAGCACTCGCCCCCATTCGGGAGAGGACGGGTCCCAAGAGGCGACATTTACTAAGCGAAGACAGCCCAGCGGTGGAGGTGCTGTCATTATTATCCGGCTATGAATTGTAATTATTACGCCTAGACATGGCGGACGGGTTCGGTAGTACTGAATCATTAGTTGTGTAATAATACTACTACAAATAATGATAATGATAACTGAAGCTAATCAAATTAGTAGTGGTTCTCACGGTTAGAATATTTGCAGGTTGCAGGAAAAACTGGCCAATCAAAAGAGTCTTCATGCTGGCTGCTATTCCTGCTCCAACAACGGGCGCAGGTTGGTCTGTAGGTTGTAGGTCCCAGCCCATTGGTGGAAATTGCTCTTCATCTGACTGGTTCAGACAAGAGCCTGTCGGTGTAGCGCACATTTCTTCTCTCGACAGCCACTCGCCAAGGCGCCGTTCGCTCGCCCCCATCTACTGCTCTAACCAGGCACAACGATGACGAACAAGCGATGGACCCCGGGTGAGGTACACCTTCTGATTGACTATCTCAGCAGCCACGTCAAAGCCTACACTACCGGCGTGAAAGAGCGCTTCTACGAAAGAGCTCGGGACTTCTTGTCAACACATACCACACCGCTGCCTTAAGTACACTACTGCGAAACAAGTAGCGCGTTTCTAGGACACGTACAACCAAATTCACGTCCTCCAGCTCGTCACCACTCTCTTCTTCGTCACTTGTGTCCTCTAGAGTGCCATACAGAGCTTGAGCTACTAGAAACAGGTCTGTCGCTCCACAAAATTGTATTTGTGCAGGTCAAAAAGCCCTCACGGTTTGAAGGCTGTAGATTGTCTATGATTGGCTGAATGATCAACCCTGCAACCTGCAAATATTCTAACCGTGAGAACCACTAGTTTTCGAAAAAGAGCGTTAGCAGGGGTATTAGTGGATGTTTATCACCAAGGGCCACAATAAGAGAGCGGTTTATCAGCAAGGGCCACAAATGCAGCGATTGGTAGTTATTCAACAAGCGAAAGGTAGTGCCGACAAAATCTTTTATTCTCTCAGTCTCCGATTCTCCGGGCATCCATCCGGCTCCCCTTCCAGCACAACGCCATTGTGCGCGCTCGGGTGCATTGCGTCACCGCTGCACCTGGCCGCATGCATTGCGTCATCGCTGCATTTGGCCACACGCATTGTGCCAGCGCTGCGTGCGTCACGCTTGAACGCATCGTGTCATCATTGCGTACGGCCCATGCGCTTCGTGTCAACCCTGCGCGCGGACATGGCGCCGCACATATCAACACTCTCATACTTCGCCGTGTTATTAAACGTTCCTCTTGTTATCTAATTAGCAAATGAATTGTCGTATCCACTGCGAATTCCGCAGCTTACAAAGGGACAGTCGCCTATAAGATACTTTCCCGCTTTGATAGGAACTCCAGCTTCTTCGTGTTCCTGGTTGACATTCGTGCATGTCTTCACATTGTGTCCGGTATCACCGCATTGACTACAACGGTATTGTTGCCGCCTCTTTACTGTTGCTGCACTCGATTGGGCGGCAAAAAAATCGGTAATTGCTGGCCCCTCATCTTCATCATCCTCGTCACATGTAGCACCTCTCGCAGCTTCATGCTCACCAATGTCCGCTGAAGCTGTGGATGGAGTATCTGCGCAAGTTGTCGATCTTTTGGCCGTGCCTTCGCCCTTGTTACGCTTCCGCTTGCAACCTCTATTACGGTCAGCCTTTTGAGCTTTCCGTTGCAACGATTGCCCAGTTTGTCGATAATATGGGGGTGGTCTAATCGCTTGTGTTGTTTCGTACGAATAATCGCTAGGCATACTGATTGACACGGTGGACATCGCCGTGCGTAAGTTGGTCACCAAGTACGCGCTATGGAAATACTGCTGTGGTCTGTACAGCAAAGGTACCACTTTGTTATCAGAAGCAAGCCGATAAATAACAGCTTGTATATGGCGGCAGGGAATCTGAAGCTGCTCTGACGCAACGCATCTCGAGCAGTGTCCTGATGCCATGTTGACCTCGTAGAGGGCAGTACACCCTGTTCTTGCTGATGCTCCAAACGCATCGAAGACCAGAAAGTTTGGTGATGCACTAGGCATTACCGTCAGTTTTGCTACGTTACGTTGCTCCTGCTGCATGAGTTTCATCGCGTGTAGTGTTAAGTCAAACCCGTCCACCTTCCATTTTGTAACTAATGCCAATCGCTTAGAGCACACATCGATCGACCGAAGGCAAAAGGATCGCAAGGACTCATACACACGTTGAGTTCGGACACCACCCCAGAGTAATCCGTTGTTATCGCCCTCCACACCACTTGTCGTGCGAACCCCAAAAGTGGAAAGGCATCGCCATACGCTTCGACACCCGTCCATGAAGAATTCAGCCAGATCTGTTCACATTCAGACATTTTCATATTGCCAACAATGGTCCAACTTGTAGGATGTATGCCGAGCAGGTAGCTCCAAACGAATTCATGCATAGTCTTGTCTCCGGCCTCTTTAGTGATTGGATCAGGATAGCTGGCTTTGATATGAGCAATTGTTTCGTCGAAAGCGGCGGTCGAGTGAGCAGATTGCAATTGAAACACGTCATCGTTGACATTAGACTCACTCAAATTCAAAGGCTTGAACTTATCCATTGTGTTGAAGCGTAAATGAACAGAACAAAATTTGAGGTGCAGCTTAACCCCACTGCGCCAAGAACAGTTGAGCTCCTAATTGCTTACCTCTGTCGGTAAAGGTAACGCGGTCGTCAAGGTGGATACCTACAACTTTACAATTTGTGAAGAACCAAGCAAAGTTGTCTATCGGCTCCTTGTGAACGTAGGCAACCGCGACTGGAATGTTGCGTTTGTCTCCATCCTTTCCAATAATCGACAAGCACACTCCATTATATTGTTGATGCTTCATGTGCGTTCCATCTACCTCCCAGACAGGCAAAATGGCATTCTGTATGCGCACGATGCTGCCGATAGACAGAAACAAGCGATAGAATCTGTCTTTTGAGTCCAATTGAAGACAAACGCGTCACCCAGGGTTCGCCGAAGCGAATGTCTCCATAAATCCAGGTAACAGCCCATATTCAACTTCTGGGCTAACGGTTAGACCAGCTTTGGCTTCGTTGATTGATCGATATACGACTGCAGGCTTGCTCCGAAGATTGATACCATCGACCTTGGTTACATTATTTGCCACCCAGGTCAGCGCTGTGCTGTGATCTTGAAGAATCGCGGCAGTAAATCCAGTGAGTTCTTGAAGCTGACGGCCGTGTACGTCTGGGGAGCTTGTACAACACTGCGAGTGCCTTAACTGCAACTTGGATATATACCAAGCTTCAGCGGGTACATGTGCAAGCTTCGTCACTCGTTTTGCCTTGGTCATACCGGACACGAGTTTTGGTGCCCTTTTCTTTGTCAAAACAACAAACGTGCGACATGCACGCCCACGTCTTCATATTCCCGTAGGCGTATTTTCTGTAGACGCTCATGTTTGCATTTAGGGCGTAGTCCCTAACAAACGCCCCCGCGGCAGCCACATCGCTAAAGAAGGCGTGTAGGATGAGCTGATCTTGTCCATGAAGGCTCATCAAGTCGAGCTTGGTCATCGGTTGTGGTGAGGAGAGTTCCAGAATGGGCGTTCAGCACCGTGCGCATCTATAAAAGGTTTCAACTCCAAGAACATGAAGACAGTCACGCTGAGTGTGAAGCTAACCATAACTACCAATCGCTGCATTTGTGGTCCTTGCTGATAATCCGCTCTCTTATTGTGGCCCTTGGTGATAAACATCCGGTATTAGTACTACTATCTTGAGAGATCTTTTAACACCTTCAAAGGCCGCGCTATTACTAGTGCTAATACTAACGTCATGGACCAACTACTAGTACATGTACTAATGCTGATGTCGACATGAATTCGTTAGCATTATTATTAGCACTACTAGTCCAAAATTGCCACTAACGTTTCTAATGTCATGCCTCCATCAACCTCGTGGTCTCAAGGCTTTGGGTTTTGTTATGTGTCTCAAGAGATCTTTAGCGGGGGGCAACTGCGGGGAAGGTTATCCCTCCCATGACGACAACGAGCATCCAATATTACTCCTCGGTCACTGGATAGTATCCAGTTACTCCTCGGGCAGAGTAATATTGGATGCTCGTGGATACATGTTGTTATTTTAAAGAATGCTACGGCCTAAATGGCCTCGGATCTCGCAAGTTGCCGCCAGGAGTCGACAAGCCTCCACCAACGCCTTTGTTACGGGTTGCCAGGCCAAATTCTTCTCATCATGAGAAGACTTTCACCGTTGGTGACTCGTTTGGGGGTCTCAAGTTGAGACTCAACAATCGACCAACAAGCCCATCTCCGTGTCAAACTGTGGGGCGGAATGGAGCCCAACGTACCCATGACGAATTTGCACCGGCCTCGGGAGTTCGATGCAGACCGACTAACGTGGTGAAAGTCACGCGCCAGATATCGGCGATACGACCCAATCAATAACTGCGTTTACATGCAGTGGTTTGGCACATGTGCATGTATTCATACATGTGCAGCCACCGGGAGAGAATCCTCGCCGAGGACAACTTCCTGTTGGGTGACAAGGAGCTCGTCGCCTTCCCGGCGAAATTTTGCCGCTCAGCCGACGTCCCAGCCGTGACCAACGCCGGGAAGCTTTTCAATGTGGACCAGGAGGATGCAACTACTGTACAAACTCTTGTTCACGAAGCATTCTCTATTATAAGTGCCCAGGTATCGCCGATGCCATCGGTGCCGGCGGCACTGCCTTTGCGGCGAGAATAAAAGGCGGGCGGTATCTGCATCCGTCTGGATATGCTCGTTGTCTCGCTTCTCGTACAGGTAGAAACACACGGAGCGAGTGCAGGTCTCCGTCCGTCCACGTGCAGTGACATTGCACGACGTGCATCACTGCTGTCCGTTGAACGGACTCCAAGGCTCGCAACGACAACGCATTCCGCCCGGCGTCACGCCTGTCGTGCCACTTCAATTTGCGGCCACCTGTTCTGAACTTCAATCGCGAGCTAACGAAGATCGGCTTTCTCGCTGGTGCTGTACAGTACTTGTAGATGCGAGCGGCATCGCTGCAGCCGAGGGAGCTGGCAAAGCCGATGGCGATGGGGCTTCAGGCGAACGGTGAATTTGCTGTTCTTACAGGATACATGTATCTCTCGTTCTTGCTGCTTGTTGTTGCAGTTGCTGTGTAAAATTGTAGAGTTTGTGAAACATTAGTGTTCGTCCACTTCGAGGGCCCATTCTAACCGAGCCCTATGTATACCTTTCGGGCATCGAAGTCGGGGTCA
The DNA here is from genome assembly GCA_012656075.1 of Phytophthora hibernalis. Lineage (NCBI taxonomy): Eukaryota > Oomycota > Peronosporomycetes > Peronosporales > Peronosporaceae > Phytophthora > Phytophthora hibernalis. The sequence continues at coordinate 1,104,439 of JAAKBF010000151.1, read as the reverse complement.
TCTCGCAATGCCTTCGCTTCGAGTAAGGTGTTCGGTGTGAAAGATCAAGCTCACTCGAGCGGATGTTCATCACTCGCGAAAGATAATTTCTTGTACTGGGATAGCAGTACTTTTTAAAATCACGCTTTCACGTCTTTTTCACGTCATTCCTATTTCTTTTTACTTATGTAAGTTATTTCTTTTTGATTTTTGGGTTTTACAAGAAACATATATCTAATTTTTACATTTCTACATGGATTACTTTTGTATTCAATGTGCACAAGGTAGTTTAACCTGCGGCACGCGGCGTGCCGCACGCCTGATATTCATGGGTAGTCTCCCCCAGGGGGCGCCTACTCATGAATCATGCGGGCAGCATCAAGAAATGGAGCAAAACCTGCTATATAATAGTTACCAAGTATTGCTTTTTGTTGGAACAACGGAGGCCCGATTTATATCTGCGGATTTTTACGGATATTTCGGTCTGGACCAGACGTTCTCTATCCTATAATATGGATAATAGAGAATCTCTATTCGCGACCGGTACATGTATTGCAACATTCATTTTCATCCTCCGAAAAATGGACGCGGCATTTTACAGCACTTTTTGGCTCATGCATTTGGCGTGGTTGCGATTTCGACTCGCAGCGCCGATACATTACATGTATCACCCTCCTGCATATGTGTACAGTACATGTACACCAGCGCAGAGACTGTCAGTCGAAGCTCGCTGCCACGTTCTAAAAATTCTGCTTGGAGCCCGATTTGGTAACGACCCGCAAACTTCAGTTTTTGCCTCGCGCTGTTCTGCGCGCCCTTCAACGCTGTAGTTTTGCGTGGCAGCAGGCAAGCAGAGCAAGAGCACGCGTCGCCCAGCATGTTTCTCGTACCGTGCCCGCCAGCTTTGCGCTTGGGCTGGTCCTCCATGGGGGCTATCGCATGCAGCTGCGCACAATGTTTTCGTTGACAAGCGGCAGAGGCGGGCAGCACTCCTTGAACCAAGGCTTGATACATGTATCCCGCCATCGGCTCCATTGCAAGGCGACGGACTGCTTGGGACGTCCAAGCTGGTTGCGCTCATCCAGGTACCGCGGCTTCCTCCGAGGCCTTGCCTCGATCTGCCTGCATTGAGTCTCGCCAAAGCTAAAGGTCAAGCGCAGGAGCTTCGTCGTGTGTCAAGCGTAGCACGAACCTGCCGGTTTATGCCAAAGTTGAAGCTGGCACGGGTGTCTTGTTGCCTTTTCTGTGGCCGCGCCCCAGCCGCCCGCGCCGAGCAAGCGACCGCGCTCATGGCTCACTGGAACAGCCACGACGGTGCAGTTTGTACTGTACCGGCAGTTTGTCTTGCCACTCTCGAGCTCATTTCCACTTTCGACGCCAGACACACACCACTCCACGATGAGGCTCTTGCTGCTCCAAGTAGCAGCAGTGCTGTCGACGCTGTCTCTGTCCGCGCTGGCTGATGCCACACCCGTTGACCACATCCTGGACAACGGCTTACCGGTGGTCAAGGACGCCAAGTGGTACTGGAAGAACGACCACGTCTTCAACTCCGAGAACCCCGACTTCTTCGAAAGCTTCCACCCCAATGACGAGAACCAAACGTGTTCCAGCGACAAGCATGCTACGCCTTTCAACAAGCAGGTGCGCGGTGCCAATCTGGGTGGTTGGCTCGTGCTGGAGCCCTGGATCACCCCACGCTCTTCTACCAGTTCCTGAGCACGCAGCAGCGCTTCGGTGACCAGGCTCCCGAGAAGACCGCCATGGACATGTACACCTTCTGCACGGCACTCGGCAAGGAGGAAGCCAACCGCCAGCTGCGTATCCATTGGGCCACCTGGGTCACGGAGGACGACCTGAAGGAAATGGCCGAGGCCGGTGTGAACTCGCTGCGGGTGCCTGTCGGAGATTGATGTTCAACCCGTACGAGCCCTACATCGGCTGCACGGATGGCGCCGTCAACGAGCTCGACCGCGTTGCAAACCTCGCGTTCCAATACAACATCGACTTGCTGCTGGACATCCACGGCTTGATCGGCTCGCAGAACGGCTTTGACAACAGCGGCATGTCCTCGTCTGTCAAGTGGACGTCCACTGCCAGTACTCAGCCCATTGGCACCACCACATTCGAGCACTGGCCCCTGCGCTCGGCTGGATGGGCCGGTGAATTTGATCCTGTCACCAACACGTACACGTCCATCAACTACGATCATCTGAACCACTCGCTCTCCACGGTGGCTGCTATCGTTGACCGATACGCCAACCACCCGGCTATCATTGGGCTGGAGCCTGTTAACGAGCCCTGGGAGTTGACGCCAATAGATCTTCTCAAGGACTACTACTGGAAGTCGTACAAGCGTGTCAAGGCCCGTGCACCCCACTGGAAGTTCGTGCTCCATGACTCGTTCCGCTTCGGCGTACAGTATTGGTCGCAGTTCATGCGCGGCTGTCCAGATATTGCTCTGGACACGCACATTTACCAAGCTTGGAATGCTCCCGGTACGCGCTCGGACTATTTCGCCAATGCGTGTCAGCAAAAGTACATGGTCGCAGAAATGGAAAACGCCATGATGCCTGTGATCGTCGGCGAATGGTCTCTGGGGACGGACAACTGCGCTATGTGGTTGAACGGCTTCAACGATAACCTGCCGGGCTTCCCCAATATTCAATGCCGCATGACCAAGTGTCCCGTGCACAGCACTTACCTCGGTGAAGGCTTCCCTGGCACTCCGTTGGACATTACCAAGCCGATTCAAGGCCCGTACGGCACAGGCCAATCCGGTCCGTCATTCGGCAAGTGTCCGATCACGAGCAACACCTCTTTTGGCCAGCAAGATAACCACGACGAGCTTGAGTTCACACGCAACCTCAACATGAAGAAGCTGAACGCGTTCGCAGTGGGTCACGGCTGGTACTTCTGGAACTTCAAGACGGAGTTCGGCTCGCGCTGGAACTTCCTGGACCTGGTGCGCAAGGGTGCGTTCCCGAAGAACGTGTCAAACTACCGCACCGACGAAGAAGTGTTCACGGCCTGTCAGGTAGAGGACAAGGGCGCTTTCATCTGCGCGGCCAAGCGTGGCGTGCGCCACTCGGACCTCGAGCGCAGCTTGGATTTCGCGTGCGACGGCAACGAGGTGGACTGCACCAACATTAATGAACGCTTTGGCACGATCGAGGAGCGGTGCGACTGGGCGTTCAACGAGTACTGGCACGCACACCGTGAGAGGGTGCCACCTGCGACTTTGGCGGAGCAGCTCATCTGCTTGCCATCCCGAGTCCGTCCAGCGTGGAGCGCCAGGAGTTGTTTGCTTCCTCCGTGAGCAAGAAGATCTTGGTTTGGACTCTCGTTGGTGTGGTCGTGGGCTTCAGCGGACTGGCTGCCGTCTTGGCCATCGCGCGCTACAGGAGGCGGGACGAATATTCGCCTTTGATCGGACACGTCGTGAACGTGCACGTCTAAACCTGTGATCGCGAACCCCAAGTACTGTATGTGCATGAGTAAACCTCTAAATGAAAAGCGACGTATTAATTAATACATGTACTATGTTTTTACTACACGTACCGGGAGGTGTTGGTTGCAGCGCAACGAGCAGTATTTGCTGCGAAGGATGCATCGCGCTGCCCCTAGCCATTGTGTATGACAACGCTTCAACTCAGCGTAGCAAGAGCGAAATACTACAGTACTACAGTGTTTTGCACGTTGATTCTGCAGGACACGTATCTGCGACTTGTGGTAAGCTTAAGGTGCAGTGCACATGTTTGTCAGCGAGAGGAAGGGAGAGTTTGGAAAAGGTTTTCATGCGTACAGCAAATTAAGTAGATCGATGTTAGAGTCACACAGCCGGTTTGTGCCTTCGTACCTAAGAGCGCATAATAGTCACCGTGTCAGTCACCTCCTCTGAGTTAACAGTGGACAAAGACACAGAAGGCACAAAAGGCACAAACCAGGAATATATTACGCGCGGATTTCATAAATTTCATCAAATTTAGACATCTTACTCAAGGGGGTTGATTGCGCATACGATAATGCCGTCTTCTCGTCTAAATGTCGTACGAACACAATTTGGTGTTGCGCGAATGTGCGCATGACTTGTGATTTTGACTTCAAAAAGCTAACTCGGACAGAGCAACACTCAAAACATCTCTTCGACTTCAGCATGACATGAAGCAATGCTATCTATTTCCTGGGAACGAATACGAGTAAAGAATCTTTTTTAACATTGAATGGTCGACCGCAAGTACTATTTAGTCTTAGGTACTATAGCTTCCCTATGCATGCAGTCCTTCAGCAGATACCGCATCCTGAAGTATCGTAGAAGGCTTTTTGACGGGGACGTTGGCAAGGCTATTCCTCTCACGGTACACTCGAAGAACAGCAGCACCAGCGGACCGCAGTTGTAGCCATCCGATTGCTTCAAACGTTCCTCTCGTTTAGCTACCATCGACTTCGTGGTCTCGACGAACAAAGTTTCGACGATGGTTTCGCATTCCTCGAAGTGCTTCCGTTTTTGCTGAGGGTCAAACACAGTGAGCATTTGTGGTGTCGATTTCAGGTCGAACACGACGCCGCACCAGTGATTTTTGTCGAGGTGGAGTGGAAGTAGCACGAATCCATTGCGGCTGTGAAACGGCTCGCTACCTTCGATAATCTTGTATTTACTTTCGATATCTTCAGTCCCACAAAATGCCGGGGAAACGATGCCAATCGGACCGTATTCTTCGTGACGCGTTGTCATACTGTGCATTAAGGCGTCATCGTTGAGCCATTCGTCTTCGCGAAACCGTAATATAGCGTCATTACGAATCCGTCCTAATGGCGATTCTCGAGTCATAGTCAATAACAAACTCCGAATTGCTGCAGTAGCGCTATCTTTACCATTATTTAGGTATTCATCGAGACCAGGCGGTACTGATAGTCGATTTAATGAAGTCGATTGAACCCACTCCATGGTGCCAGATGCCGCGGTCAGAGTTTGCATCACTTGATGATATTGAGCCATCACGTATAGCTGATCTTGGCTAAATACGCCAACCCTTGGTACTCGAATGCCGACAGGTTGATTGATCTCTGGGAGTGATTTTGCATACTCATCCAAAAGCCGGAGACATTTCGCCACAAATTGTTCAGTAAAAACAAACTTAATTTCACGAGCACACTCGTGAGGGGCAATCAACTTAGCAATAGCTTGTTTTCTTGGGCCCAGTGTTTTCACGGTGAAACCAGCTAAAAACTCGTGAGCAGACTCATAACTGAAAGTAGATTTCAGCACTCGCGATACGTTTGAGAGTGTGGACACTGGTACAAGTGTCCCTTGGACCAGATTCGTGGCCTCCTTGCGCGAGTCTGTCATTCGTTGTCGTTTTTCTTTCTATTTCTGGCCTTTCCGTATTTTGGGGCGTCCTCTGCTCTTGGTACTCATTGAGACGAAGAAAGAAACGTCCTCGCTGGAGCTGGAGCTCTGGCTGGGGTCCTCGCGACTTCGTCTCTTCACAGTCAAAGTCAAATCAGAAGAATTTACGCTTGCGTCTTCAAGAGGGTGGTGATACTCCGGCTATGTGATTTTCGATTCTCGGCACTTCGACGCTGTGACTCTCGATTGGAGGCACATCGTCGTTGTGACTCTCACTTGTTGGCACACCGCCTGTGTGACTGTCGATTGTTGGCACTTTACCATTGTGACTTTCGATGAATGACACCCCGTCGGTGTGACTTTCGCTTGGTGCCACTCCGTCAATGTGACCTGGTTCAGACCCTTGATCTTTTCCTGTGACAGCTTCGAGCGTTGGAGGAACATCATCCTCGCTGGGACTCACGACCACGTCGCTTGCTGGCACCGCTGCCGATAACTGAAAGAGCGGGTTCACTTCTGACAGTCGGTCAGACCGCACCGAAGTTTCAGAGCCAAACGGAACATCACCACCAACTATAATCTCCTCAAAGCGCTTTAAAGCCACCAGCATCTTCGTGAAAACAGGTGTACCGTTACGACTCATGATGTCGGCTATTCGCGTCGCAACGTCGTGAGATACGCGAAATTTGTTGGTGCCATTAAGAACCTTGTGTCGGAACGCTGTTAACGGAGAGTCGCTAACTCGAAACGAGCTGCACCCAGCTTCATCGTCCGCTGTGTCATCCTCGTTAACAGGAATGTTCAGTGGACATGTTAAACTCCACCGCGGGTGGAAATGCTTGACCGGAATTGCACTCTTGTTCGACAGCAGTCGCCAATAGATGACATGGCGACAAGGTAGCAGCTCCGTCCTCATGAATGTACAGGAGCATCTGTAAGTCTTCATAATAAACAAAAAGAAGAGAAATGATAAGTTCCAATTCAATGCAAGGAAATGATTCAATACAAACTTACGCTTGTGTCAATGTGATACTTGCGCTCCGGTTCCGCCAAGGATGTCAGCTCAAATACGTGATCTTGCAGCTCTCGAATATTATACTGTGTCTTTCGGTCGTTCGCCACACGAAATTGTCTCTCAACGAGCTGGTACGCCTGTTGACTAACTTCCTTGGCCAGCTTTTCCAGTTCCGCATCCGCCCCGCTGTAAGGCATATCGCCAACATCCGTCATCTTCTTCGCGTACTCCATTTCAGCGATTGACTGCAAGAACATGAGTGTATCCACACATTCATCAAGCATCATGGTGGGCTTCAGTACGTCTTTTAAATGCCCCCAGGCGGCCTCCAGGCTAGCAAACCCACGCAGAAGAAGATGTTAATAATGTAACTCACCATGTTGATAGTGATCGTGATAGTCGTACCGATTGTTAGTGGTGTTGCCTAGATGAGGGACGTCCACCCGTCCGTAGCCGCTCCACATTTCTCTGCACTGGTGCCAATTCACGTTGAAGTATTTCAAAAACGAATGATCGGCCTCCGGAACGTCTTCATGTTGCAGAATTTGATTGCCTTCCACGATATAGTACAAATACTTTCGACCGGTCTCGTATTCAGCCTCTGTCTGTGCATTCAGCATCATGTGTACAGCATCTTCCACCTTGTCACGATCCAGCACTCCGTATTCTCTTTAGACCACCTCGGTTCGAAGGTACTTCACGACGTGAAAAATACACAGAAGAATGCGTGCACCAGGAAAAGCATCTCCAAGCAATGAAATCTCTCCAAAGTCCTTGTCCATAATGATGACACGCACTTGATCCCACATGGGTTGAAAGACTTAAACGAGGTAATCGCATCAGTAAGACATTCTGCACTCTCGTTTTCCATGAGTGCGTGCTGCACGTACTGCCCCTGTATACAACATAATTTCACGGAAGTCCCAAGCCCACAGCAGAGTCACAAAGTGACAATACAGCCACAAAGTCACAATTCAGTCACATAACAGTCACAGCAGCACAATAGAGTTCATGAAGCCACAAAGTCACAGCACAGTCAATAGAGTCACAGCAAAGTCACACAGTGTTAGACAAAATATTCGTACAAGAGTTGCAAACTCAGTCGATGCACGTACGTGTCCAAAAACGTCGTGGATCATAAAGCTGAATAGATTGTAGCGGGCGTCGTTGGTGTTATGAGTCGCGTCAATCATCAGCACCTCCGGAAACGCCTCGAAAAATCTTCGCATTTGATGCGTCTGGAACGTGATAGTCTGAGCCAACTTGTCGTCGTCCACGTAGATAGTGGCTGTGTTTTCCTTTCGAGAACCGCAAAAGTCGCGCAAAACAGACTCCAATCTAGCCTCAACAGAGGTTGTCCCGCGGCGCGCATCCTTCAGTTTCTGGACGAGGTTGTGGACATCTCTCAGCGTAACCTTCTTCCCTAAAGACAGCAAATACCAAATAAGTTTTATTAACTAGCATGTTAGCGAGACCTCACGAGGCATCTTACCCGTTTTCCGTCTCAAATACTCCAAGATGAGCTTCTTTTCGCCCCAGCCATTTGGAGCTCGTCGACGAAGTTAATCACATCCGCCTCATCGACGCGGCGGTTGACAGGATGGTTTTCGTAAGTCACTGATCCCAGCCCGTGGTTGTGCGCCGTGTTTTGCTGCGTCACGGTCACTTGGAAGCCCCTGTCTGCCGCCCACACCACCGTGAGTGACAGTTGCGCCTCACATTGCGTAGATTTCACGAAGCAGTTCTTTCTCTTTCCTTTTGAGCGACTTGGGCGGTTCCAACCATGCGTACAGCATAGCCGACGGTAGTATTTTTCGAACGCGAGCGGGATCTGCGTCTTAGCCGTCAGCGTACCCCTCCTGTCTAGCTCAGCATTCCTCGCGGCCACGCTCGTAGACGTCCATTTCTTGAATACTTGATGCGTTGCATCCTGATACGCGGCGAAAGCTGCAAAGAAGTCCTCCCAGCTTACAAATTGGCGCTGTTCCAGTGGGGGTGCATAGACAGTAGTTGCAGGGACGTGGGCCTCGGAGGCGGTTGCCTCTGTCGGCTCGATGTCAGCCTCCGCGCCGGAGCTCGACGACGCGACAATCGCCATGCTTCGTATTTTCGGTGGATTTCGAAATGAAAGGTTGAGAGACGGCCGGGGAGGGGGAGAGGGGGAGAGGAAGTGTTTCTCTATTTTCAAATATAGGGAAATTTAATGCGTGCTCGGAATTTTATTTTTGTTTCGGTTTTTATTTTTAAATTACGCTGCACCCACTGTGTGACTTTATCCACTTCCAATTAAGTATGTGGCTAACTTTGATTTTGTTGTTTTGTTTTCCAACAGTAGAATTGCGTGCACGTACTTGAAGCAAAAAAACAGTCGATGTTGCACCATCCTGCTCAGGTAGTTCAAGTATTTTAATACTTGAGCTCGCAATGCCTGGAAGAGCCCGCCCTTTTGGACCGATTTGTATGGTATTTCAAATGACAACTAAATCCGGTCTTTAGAAATACACGTACTATTATACATCATCGTGAAGATCTGCGCAAACCAAGGCGATCCATGCAAGTCGCAGCTTCTAATAAGTTATTGGTAGAGAGCTGTGGCGTGTTGAAAAAGCCGTCTCGGGCAAGGCAACGCCGTGTGGAGGGTCATCCTGATATAGCATGGCTGAAAGAGTGGGACAATAATCCCACTCTTGTCACCGGTGCATCTTGCTGTGTAGCTTGGTGAAATCGTAGCGCGCAACCCTTCTACCGTCTCTAATCTTCTTGTGCACATCGGCGTTGGCGCTAACGACCTGTAGAAAATGCCATGGCAGCGTTGCCCGAGTGCAGCGAATTGGTTCTCCACAACCATTCGGTATTGCTGACCGCGGAAACGTCAGCGTCTCTGAATACCGCGCTTCTTGCGCTGACCCAGGGCGAGCAGACTGCTGTGCGCGACCACGCGCTTAAGGCTGTTGGTACCGTGGTGAAGATTCAGGAGCATGTGGAGGATGTTGCTACCCTGGTGCTTGTGTCGGTGGAAGGTGTGACGCACAAAAACAAGGACGTGCTCCGCGGAGCGCTAAGCGCTCGCCAAAGCAAACGCTCGAGCACATGACGACGCTGGTTCCTGCGCTCTTCCAGCTAACGAAGAGTAACAACATGACCGTGAAGCCGCCCGCTGAGTGGACACTGCTCTACCAGCTCGAGGTGCACTCGCGCCCTGAAACCCAGGTCGAGTATTAATGGAGCGGAGCGGCCGATGCCAATATTATTGGCGAGTACGCTTGCCGTGTGCTGAGCAAGCTCAAGGGGGACAGCGGCGACGAGAGCATCTCAGATAACCTCAACAGTTAGAGAGTGAGGAAGGCCGTGTGCTGCGCCTAGACTGGCACCCGATGTAGTTTGTGATCTAGTACAACGAAGCATACACGGTAATCGTACGTCTATTTGATCGATAAAAAGCTCACTGCTGTCGACATGGTGGGCACGGGCTCATGCACCTCGTGCGCAAATGGCACTTCGTGTGCTCAGCCACAGACAGCTACTCGCTCAAGTATCTTGCAGGCTTCAAAATTGACCCCTTGAACTGCAATTGTTAACATCGTGCTTATCTCTTGATGCCACTCTTGTCATCTAGTTGCCCCTAAAGTAGGCATAAAAGGGACGCATTTAAGCAGATTTTCGGGTTGAACGCTTTTATCGTCACTGCTTGCGCCCTACATCTAGTTCAAAGCTCAAACTTTGTATTCCTCCTTTCCATGTCGATTCAAACCGGTATATCAAATCTCTTCGTGATCTGATAAGCCCTTCATATTGGCCACCATACGGACCCTGCGGGCTGTTACAGGCATTACGATGCGGTAAGTGATCATATTCATCCATACCACCAAAGCCTGGTTGTAAGGCTTATTAAATACGATGCGGTAAGTGATCATATTCATCTATACCACCAAAGTCTGGTCGTAAGGCCTACCTTATTTTAATAATGAGGCTTATTAAAATAAGCCTTACGACCAGGCTGATTTTTATAATAAGGCTTATTAAAATAAGCCTTACGACCAGGCTTTGGTGGTATGGATGAATATGATCACTTACCGCATCGTAATGCCTGTAACAGCCCGCATATAACATAAAGGTCATTTCTAACCATCCAATCAGAGCGATCTAATTTCCGTGTCGCAGCCTTTGAAACACTTGGCGGGACCCCGGGGTCCCGCAAACAAAACGACCAAACATCATTTTTATTTTATTTTAGGGGCCATCGCCGGTAGTGAAACTACAGCAAAAACTGATCCACTTTCAGGTACCCAAGAGGCAGCATACAACGATCGGCAGGGGTCACAGACGACTGTGCCATGGCGAAATCGACTGAAAGGTCAGGACAGGAGCGCGGCTGCGCGTATTCGAGCTATCGACAAGCTTGGACAAGACGCGGTGTTGAAGATAAGGAACGATTTAATTCGTAGGAGACTGGTTGGGGTGGAAAGGAATGGCAGCAGTCAGAGGGGTCGTGATAAATTTGCTTCAGTTTGTCAGTATGTTTGTCATTGGTGGTGCTATCAGTTTTAGGCGGCTTTAGTGAACATGACCACCGCCTATGACATAGCCAGTACGGAATGAATATTTTTACCGGTTGTTGTGGGAGCACCAGGGTCCGGATGGGACACCGGGGACCCGCCAAGTGTGTCAATTGATCTCACAAAGCACGTTGTAATTTACGCTCAAATCGATATCTTAAGTCACTTTCACGGACAGCCATCAATTTAATTTACGGTGAAACCGATATCATAGTACACACCGCAAAACTACATTTTAGCTCTCAGCACTATCAAATCCAGTCAAAACGAGAATGGCCAAGACAGGAAGAAAGCGAACAACTGGCAAAAGGGCGAAGCCAGAGCTCTATAAGCGCACGACAGTTTCCTACCAGCGCAAGCTTGAAGTTCTCGTCTATCTAGACAATACTTCCATGGTGGATACTGTCGTGCACTTCTATCCTGAGCTAAATCGCGATCAGCTAAGGAACAAAAAGCGGCAGTGCTACGCTTGGATGGCCATTCGCTCGACTATCGAGGCTAAATGCTCAAGCGGGTCTCGCCTTCACTACCGCGATCGAAGGCGTGGCATGGGAGCCACGCATCCGTCTGCTGCAGAGGAGCAGCTAGTTGAATGGATCAGCTGCCTACGCGCTGACGGTGTGCCCGTAACGGCGCTCATGCTCAAGCTACAGGCCTTCGAAGTGTACCGTGGCTGCCTGTTTCCGCACGGTGCGTTTACGGCTACGTGGAGTTGGCGTAAACACTTCCTGCGCCGCCACAAGCTCGCTATACGTCGTCGCACACGTGCTGGTCAGACAGCCTCGGCCGATGCAGCATCTACGGCTCAAACGTTTAGCATGACCGTTCAGGACAAGATGAAAGAGCTCAAGGTGACTAAAGTGTTCAACACAGACCAAACAGGTAATATTTGTATTTATGTCCTAACATAAGGCTAAGGTTACTGACGCGTATATTTAGGCGTCAACTATGAGTACATCCCGACTCAAACTGTTGCTGGTTTTGGCGCCAAGACAGTGTGAGTCCGCTGCGCCGGGAAAATGAAGGAGCGGATGACGGTCATGCTACTCGGAGAAAGTGATGACAACAAGCTCGACCCCTTCCTCATCTTCAAGACGAAGCCATCCAAGGTTGCAGACACAGCCAGGGAGAACGCTGCGATGCGCCATGGCTTTGGCCGTAAACTATGGTCCGAGCTCGAGCCACTACAACGTGATGTGCAGATCTATGGTAACGCCACCGCTTGGTGGAACAGTGAGCTGTTTATTGCGTTTCTGAGCTACCATTTTTTTTAGAAAGACCTAACATGCACGAGTCCGTCTTACTCCTTTGGGACGATTTTCAGGACACTGGCGGAAGGACGTGGTAATCTTTGCGAGGGCAATCAACGTCGAGCTTTCTGAGGGTTCCACCAGGGTACACGTACGTGTGCCAACCCGCTGACGTCACGTGGAATCAGCCCTTCAAGTCGCGCATTCGTAACGATTGGGTGGAGTTTCTGGTGGCTCAATTTCGCTCTGCGCGCGCTGCGGTAGCGTTTAAGATGGCGGCACCGACGCGGACCAACCTGGTGACGTGGATCAAGGAAGCCTGGGTTGGCCTCTCAGCACAGACCGTCAAGGCAGCGTTTCGGAAGGCCAGGCTTTACCTTAGCACGGAAGCGAGCTCAACAGTGGAGGAGTCCTCGCATGCTAGCCCAGAACCAGACTGGGGCTCGCTAGTCATGGAGCTGCTCGCGTACGAGATTGCCTCCGACCCTATTGATGCTACAAAGGCCATTGAGGAAGCGTGCGACCTCTACGAGGAAGCTGTTGTCTGAAGATATAATGTTGGTAAGACCAACCAGTATGACGTTTACTTCGCATTTATTACGCTGTTAACACCTCACTGCTACTATTACTGTAGCGTGCCTTACTGCTACATCAAATACCGTAGCATCGCCACGCGCCTCCGCACTGTCGAACTGCCACTGCGAACACCGAACTGCCGTCGCGACCACCGGGCTTCCGCCGAGATCACTGAGCTGCGCCTCTTCGACTCGGTGCGCCTCTTCGACTCGGTGCGCCTCTTCGACTCGGTACGCCTCTTCGACTCGGTGCGCCCCTTCAACTTGGTGCCTTGCACCTGAAAATATACCGCCGGGAGGATTCGAACCCCTTCTCCCTTGAACAGGGCGCTATTCCGTTAAGCTACGGTGGTGGTAGGTCTGTGACCTGCAAAAGCAACCAAATAACAGCAAGTCAGCAAACAGTGACAGAGTATAACAAACAGACGCTTGGTCAACTCACCCTTTAGTGTTGGGGAGGGGGCATTAACCAAACGGCGACAACCCCTTAGGACACTAGGCCCTCCCTCAATTCGCTTTACGCGGTCAGTCCAACACTGATTGCAGCACGTGGCAGGAGTCAAAAATAGGCAGAGGGCCCAGCCCAAAATATATCCTGTAATTTACCAGATGGCTACATTTTTCAGCAGCGCATATGTAAATGCACTTTCCTATGCGAGCAACTGGAGCCCACAAACACCGTGCATATTAGGTAGGAGCTATGATTTCAACGATGCGGTATCTGACCTTATTTATATTTTGTATAGGGCATGAAGGCTCATTATCGACCAATGAACGATGTGTTTTTAGTTTGAACCAATCAAAATCTTTCGAGTCATGGTTATCAGCCAATCAGAATGTGGAATATGTGGTAGATCCTCTAAGCCAGCCATTCTGACGTATCGGGTCGAAGGGACACGAAAAATATGTGTATCTTCATACATTGATGAAGTGACGAGCATATCCGGATATCATTTGCATATTTGCATTCTATCCGACGCATCCCACCAGGATGTGCTTAAGCGTGCTCGAGCCTGGCAACACCAAGCGAGCTCAGATGACGGCCATCAAGGCGTTCAAAGCCTTTGTGAAGGCAGAAAATGTAGAGCTCGATTATGTCAAGCACTGCATTGAAAAGGATGTCACTGGTAAGTGTTTTGCGTCTGTGTTAGATATGTTCGGTATGTATCTTGCATTTCATGAGGGTAAGAACGGCAAGCCACTTGCCCGGAACACCTCTATGCAGTACTACAGACAAAGTAGGATGTGGCTCTTTGAGGTTTTCCTGCGCAACGACATATTGTCGACGCAAAGTTGCTTAGCATGGGGAAGACCGTCGAGAGCTTCTGTATGAAGCGAGATGGCAAAGTAGTAAACAAAGCTCCACCGTGCTCAAAAACCGATTTAAAAAATGATGCTGTATTTGTATAAGAATACATGTACCTCTAGTGGTTACCAGGACGCAGCGCTGCTGTGTTTGCTGTGGTTCCTGTTTGGACGAGCTTCCGATCTGTCGCTCGTCCGCAAGCAGAACCTCTCCGTTGACGCAGCCGACGTGTTCTTCGTGCGCTTCATCCGCATCAAGACGTCCGAGGAGCAAGGCTTGTCGTTGTTCCCGGATGCCGACTTCATCACCTACCCGCTGCACGTGATCGCGGTGGCGCCCATCACTCAGTCGGCTCCGTCCGTTGCCGTGCTGACAACTTGCCCGAGATACCGGTGGAAGCCGCCGTCACGCTGTCGCCGGCGACGCCGCTGCTCGAGGTGTTGAACAACCCGGACTAGTTCGCCGCACTTGACGCCGCAGCTGTCGCTTCTTCCCAACCCGCTGCTGTTGTCCCGGCCATCTACTTGCACATCAACCGTTTGCTCGATCGCGTCGCGTGTTCGGCTGAAGTCTTGTCGCCTCTGACATCGCACTCGTATCGGCGCGGCGGAGCGCACCACGTGAACGCGTGTGATGGCCGCACAGACGCTGGATCTTCGACCGTGGTGGCTGGAACATGTCTACGACAAACAAGGGGTTTAATCATATCTTCAACACAAGCAGAGAAGACCACATGGTTAGCAAAGCGCTCAGTGGACACGACACCACAGCTCGCGTGCAGTCCTTCGACCTGAAGCCGTTCGAAACCGAGACACAAGTGAAGATTGCAACTCTCCAGTGCTCACTGTTCACAACCTGCTACCCGATGGAGACCTCCAGGTACAACGTGAGTCAGAAAGTGGTCGATGTGCTTACAGCTTGCACTACGCCCTGATGAAGAGGCTGGATGCAGATGCCCTTGCTGTTAGACGTCTGGAGGCGGCAGCGGTGAATGGCGGCGCGTCAGTAGCCGAGCTACGCGCATGGTCTTCACACCTCGCCACATGTGGAAACACCAAGCCAAGAAGAACAAGCAGTCACCACGCACAAGGAACAAACCAGCCAGAGCAAGATCATCGACCATCAAAGCAGTGTGATTGACCATTTAGTCGCGCACATCAATCGCCAAGACGAGCGTCTCGACAACCTAGAAGCTAAAATGAAGGGAGCCCGAGCCCAACACAAGAACAACAAGCGTCAGCAGGAACCAAGCCAAGAACAAGAAAAATCCAAGCGTCAACGGACGTTGGTGCCTTACCTTCACGCGACGTGGTTCGCGTGGTACGCGCAGGAGCCGCGCTGCATAGCGGATACACAGAAGCGGAAGCGGTCGTACGCGAAGCAGCTCGTGGTCTTGATGAAGCTCTTTGTCGCCGACGACTTGGTGCTAGATCCTAGCACTGCCGGCTACAGCGACCAAGTCCTGAAGCTCGGGAAAATGGCGGAGGCTGCCGTACTGACCTTCCTCAACGCCCGCAAGATCAAGTCGCGCGGCCCCACAGTTATCCGCAAGCACCTCCACGAGCTGTACAAGAAGGGTGAGCTCAACGACACCCAGAACCTTCAGCTTCGCCGTGCTTCTGCCATTCAAGATCCGTACCGTCAAGACGCCCTTGATCCTGTAGCAACTGCACTCTAGACGATATACCCACGCAAGAAGCATAGAAATAGCAAGCGACAACATAAGGTGTCAAACACAGCGTCTATTACATGATCATCACAGCATTAGTCATCCACAACCAATACAACTAACGGAGTAACTCATGGCGACGGCTTGAAACGAACCAGCAACCTCAGAGCAAGCCCTTCGCTCTCCCAATGAGCTTCGTCGTCGGTGGGTGGGTAGGGGCAGGATCCGGTCGACGAAAAGGTCATGTGTGGTTGTCAGGCCTGTACAGGCAGAGCGGTAAGTACGGGATGTGATGCCTGTACGGCCTGAGATGGTAGGCGACTTGCGCACTTCGGCTGAAATAAGAATAGTGAGAGCGAAAAATTCTGTCGGCGAGGGCTCAGCACGACACCCACTAACTCACCGCGTGTCTATTTACTCTAGAGGTGGCATTCTTCTATTGGCAGATAATTTAACCAATATGATTGAGAACAAGGGGCCGACTCTGCCCCTCCACCCGGGGATCAGCCATCATTGTTGAATTGGACGGCTGGTGAGCACTTTGCTGTCGAGCCAAATTTGTATGAAAAAGGAAAAGGCTGATTTCTAAGCGTACAGGCCGTTTCAGGCCATTTCCTTGCGCCTATAAACAAGGCTAAAGCCCACGTTGACCATCCCGAATCCCATCCGATCTGATTCACGTATCCCTTGTAGTACAGTTAAATGCCATCTAAGTCTGTTTAGTTTGTAGGAACACAACGTACCATTTTACGGGTACAGGTCTGATAGGTCATCTGGTCGGATATTTTATGGTATGGGCTATTCTTCTGAACTACTGCCAGTATTTCGCTAGTAGAACACAGTAAACTACTGATAGTAGTAGTAGAACCTTTGATACATTCTGGGTGACTGTAGTACTAGTACTATACCATTTCCCGGACAGACTGTATTTGCTTCCAATCAAAATGCACAAATGCAAAAAGGCAAACATAATTTTTATGAACGTTGCCCAAAACCGACGTTTTCATGATTTGTATTTTGACCCATGGGAGCGATTTGCGACTTCCAAATCGAGCCTCTCCCTCAGACTCAAGCCCCCAGCTTCAAACCCTCGTCTCCTTCAGCGGCGAAGCAGTGCCGCAGGCAGTGACGCTCGAACCTCCACACGAGGCGGCGTGTAGTGACGCTTTTGTTGGCCTCAACATCCTCTTTCATAATGGCGAGCCGATACTCCTTGTATGTGTCGTAGTCGCCGCGCAACATCATCACCTCCTTGCGGTCCGCGACGGGCTTCTTCATGTGCGCCTTGAGCGAGTTAAACATCCCTCAATCGGGTTAAGCATCGGGCTGTAAGGCCCGAGCCGTTGGATTTTAAGTCGATGCAAATTGACAACACCATCCTCGGCAAGCAATTGGCGGGCAAGACTCTCGACACCGCTTTGGGCTGGGGCGTTATCCGTGACGATGACTATCTTCTGGTTCGGCTCGAGCTCTTGAAACTCATTCGTGCGTAAGGCAGCCGTGAACAGAACGGCTAGGAAGCGGGCATTTCCTTCCTTTTGACGAACCCCTCGTGTGTCTTGAGCAGCACAATACCCGTGCCGGCCGAAAAACCACCCTGAACATGTATGTTTTGCCCTGAGATGGTGGCATCGCGACGACAGCGCACTCACCTACGAGAGACCAACCAGTGGTCCGCGAAAGATAAAGATTAAAGTTAGTTTCGTGTTGAAATACTATCATGTTACCTGCGTCGATGTGTTTATTGAGCTTTTCGACGAACGCCTTGCGCTTGACTTTGTTGGTGGCGGAGTTCATAGTAGCCTTCTCAATGCGCACGCGCTTGACGGAGTACAGCATCCCTTGTAGCGCTCTGTGGGTGGTAGACTTGCCCACAGATATTCCCAGGTCGATACGAAGGAGGTCGCGCAGATCAGCTAGAGTACGGCGGCAGTCTTCTTCTATGTATTCTTCAAGCTTGCACATTCCTTCCACTGTCAGCTTTACGTTTGACGCTCGGAGACCGCCATGCTCCTTTGTCTACTCCTCAGGAGCAAGCACAGCCCGACGAGCAATGCTGTAGTAAACGTCGTTGCTCCTTGCTACGCCTCGCTAATTGCATCCTTCCTTGTATGCTTGAATAACTTGGGCCTTAGCCTTCTCTCTCTCGAAACGCTTGGCAGTTTTCTCAGGGTTTGGCTGTGATGGCATATTGCACAATGAAGGCGAGTTTGGTGGGCTTAGATTCGATCGATCTTCTAGCAAATTTGAGAACAGTGCAACTTGACCGGAACGATACCCGGGGCTGATGTGCACATCGCGGAACGAGGACATAAATGGACCGGTCATGAACAGACTAAGTTGGACTATTTCCATTTTGATTGGAAAAATGCAGCTTGTCCGGGAAAAGGTATAGTACTGCCGAACAACTGGTTACGACCAGCTAAACAAAACTGTCGACCAGCTAAACGACTGTCGTGTGGTCCACATTTTCGAAGATCGCTGAGCTTTCGTTCGTCATCTCCATCGGACGGAGCTCCATGAGCACCTGCATCTCAGCTCGAAAGTTGATCGTGCGGGTCTGACGGGAGTTCATGACGAAGGACCCGTGGACACGACACACTATTGAAATGCATTCGACGGGCCGCGGCCGAGCCAAACGCGGGCAAGCGCGGCAATCGATTGGAATATTGCATCTCCTATCTCGCGATACTAACGGCAAATGTCCACGTGCTTACAGAGAGCCTGAAGCCTTCAGCACACCCTGTCGTTGCATCGTACAATAAGCAGTCGGATGCAGTCACCTTCCGTGAGTTTGGCGTCCGACGCTTGTCAAACAGTGACCTGCACCCACTGCACCGTGTACTGGTACCATTTATAATGTACGTCGTCGGCTTGGTCGTGGAGGTTCGCCACTGAAATGCTGTTTGTAGCTGAAGTCGTCAGCGGTGCTCCACAGGTGACCGACTTGTTGCAGGCATCATCGTCGTCGCCGAATATGCTGCCCATTTTTCTGTCCAAGCATCAACGCACGCGGCACTACAAAATCTGCAAACGACTGTCAAAAATTAAATTATTATAGTATCTTCAATATTTTACAAAACTCATCGGACAACGATATTTTGGGGTTGTCGAAGTCGTTGGATCACAGGTGGTGGACAACATGTATAACACTGCCACGCAACCACGAACACTTAATGCTTCAGTAGTCAACTTGGCGTGTCCTGCGTGGGCTCAATGTAAGTAGCGATTGTTATTTTTCAAAATTTCTAGAATTGCATGGAATAAAACGTTTAACAGGTTTTTCACGTGTTTTTGCTCATGCGGTCTTGTAAACTCAGACCCAAGCATTCCGTCGTATATATGGTCAGTGCTTTGAAAGTGGTACTACAAATGTATTAATACAGTACTACAATTTAACAAAGTGGTCAGTATATTGAAAATATTCTCGATTCCAATTACCTAATGATATATTAAGGGTCGGAGCTCCGAAACTATACTTAAGTTAATACTACAGTAAGTTGGAATGCGATTCGGACCACACACAAGGAACCAGGAATTCGCAGTCATCAGACAACAGAATATAAATATATCATCTTCGACTTAGCTGGGAATAATGTACTGTTTTTAACGCAACCCAGAATACCACATGCATGCTGGGTCGGTCCTTTGAGCACGTACCGAGCAAGCTGAAAAATCGCTCCGACAGTCGTCATCCCCATTCCCGGGGCAGCAAGACACGATTGAAAGCACGTGATCGCGGCCGGCTGCGTGAGGTAGTACGAAATGAGGAGGAAGGCCATGATGCAGCGCTGGCGACTGAGCATCAGGTATCAGCAAAGCAAAACTGTCGTAGAATGGGTGTTGGTTGGACGGCTCGTGTTTGAAGAGCCAATATGCGAGCGGATGAAAGTCGATATTAGGCGGCTGGAAGGCGACTGAGACGAAGTGGGCGACGAAGTGTAGCCCACTCCGAGATTTGCGGCGAACCATGCGGCAGCGATAAGATCTCACTTTCGAATCTGCAACGCACCACGCAGATCTCAGCAAGACTGCTGTCTTGCTAAGCACCGAAACGACAGCGCCGTTTCGGTGCAAGCGAAGCCATCCGCCACGACCGAGAACCGGGTTTCATGTCGGATTTTTCGATCGTTTAACAAGATCTTGGGGCAGCGTCAGAGGGCCACGATGGCTTACCGACCACAGGCAAACGGCACGGTGGAACGCATGGTCCAGACGATCACTCGCGCGCTTAAGATGTATGTACATGATGTCAATCAGCGGGATTGGGATGAGTATGCAGAGCGACTCACATTCGCCCTTAATACGGCCGCCCTAAATACGGCCCAAGATCGGACCCGAAGCGACACCCCGTTCTTTTTGGTGCATGGATGGGATCCCAGATCCACGCTCGAAGCAACTATCCCGGTGGGCAGCACCCGACGTTAGGATCGCGACCCCGCAGATGGAGCTGGAAAGTGTTGAGTCGACGGGTTGAACAACTAAGCGGCTTGGAAGACTGGGTGATTGGACGGATTGGACGGACTGAACGGCGCAGATGACGTGAGCAAAGTACGCAAACGGCGAAATGTCATTAATTTTGGATACTCAAAGGCATAAGGTTCGTTGCTTGTAGATCATGGTGCCGAATGACAGCCCAAGTTAATTGGTCTTTGCTGGAATGAACCACTTCACCCAAGCTGTTAGTAAAGCAGGAAACACGAATCTAAGCACTTACTCAAGAGGCCGAATTGTCCGAGTTGAAACGCTGCTGAAGGAAAATATATATGTATAACCCGACGGAGTCTCGGCTCAGGGAGCTTTCGCCGAGCGCAGGCCAACTATCAGCAACCAGACCCACAAGCCGTCCAGTAGCTCGACGCGCTGCTCCACGACAAGAAAATGGGTACCGTTGAGCACTTCTACATGGACCTACATAGATTTCGATTGAATCACCTGTCTACTCGCTATTGTACATCATAGTTCTCTAGCACAACATAGTAGCGCACCGTGCCAATGCGAACCATGTCCATGCACTCGTTCACCTTGCTCAGCAAGCTTTTGGTTTACCGCACGTTGAGGAACTCCGCCACTTTGCAGGTGATATCAGTAAATGTAATCCTAAAAAGATAAATAATATTAAACGACAAAAATAAATGTATTGTAAAAACACGTGAAAACTTGATATATTCTCGATAAAACAGTCATTTACAATACTTTTATGCTGTGAAAGGAGTTGTCTCTGCAATAATGTGTTCATCCATCGGGTTGTTTGGGCTCGGCACAAAGTGGCAAATGCAATGATGCATCGTAGCCCGCTCCAGCGAGAACTCTTTGCACGTAGTCGATATAATTGAACTCCGCGCTGTTTTTATGATCTTGCGTTGCCGATTCTGGACAAAATCTTCGTACGTAGCTAGGCATTCACGAGAAAGGCCGCCAAAGACGTGGAAGTGATGCTTAACTAGATGACACCGTTATACCGCCACTTGAATCATTAGTAGTACGACTCGTGACCGTGACTCACTAAATTATAGGCCTAAAACGCTGGAGAACTACATTCAGGAGAACTTTCGCTCCCTCGTGGGCTACCATTGCAAGGACCAGGTCATGAACCTGCTCTACGTACAAAATAAGATTATACAACCAATATAAATGTAAAAATACGTCAAAAGGTGAAATGTTATGAAAAAACTGATCGTGCGCGTCGTTGGACATCCACTCCTGCTCCAGTACATCGCCATTAGCTGGATCAGATAACAACAAATCACACAGCAATTCGCTGGGCTCGAGCTCCATGAACCAATTGGCAACACCATTAATAATCCTCCACGTACGTAATGTTAGGCGACAACCCGCCGTACACGACCAGGAACGTGTCATGCACGGCTTCAAGACGCACGGCCAACGGCGATGTGGGACGAGTACCCGCCGCTGCACTACACGTCCTTCGGCTCCACGATGATAAACATGATTTTCAAGCTTAAGAACAACAAGACAGAAGAAACCTGGCGACGCTCGTAGTGCTGCTGCTGTGGTATAGCGGGATCCGTCAAAAATCTGGTTAAGACAGGATCCAACTTCCCAACAGAGCCCGAACACCAACTAACGGAGGGGTACCCCAATCCGCGGTTTGCTGAACTTCTCACCTTGTGTACCCTTTGGTGGGCTGGGTCTGCTCTCTTACCGCTCAGATGAGATGTAGCGACGATACTCGTGAACATCCTCGCGGGACGCGGAGATGGAGCAGCGCGGAAGTCTTCGCTCTGCTGCAGGTTAGGGACCCAGATCCCAATGCGATAAAGTCCAGCTTGGATCTGGCGGCCGGGACTTGATCCGAGACCGGTTGGTTGCCTATGGGGTGTGGTTGGTCCCTTCCTTTGCGATACTTGCCGCTTCCTATAGCGGGGATTCTCGGGTTGAGCGACTGAGGATCCTCGGGTCAAGAATAACTCCGTCGGATCCGATATCAACACTTGAAATTGGATCACAAGAGTAAGGCAAATCTGGCCAGTGTATTATCCAGACTTACACAAACAATCATTTTAAACTTGCCGACACATTGTAGGGCCAATGTAATTCCCGTTAGAAGATGGAAGCGAAGCACTTGTGCACTTTATGGCAAATTCTGTTCTGATTTTTCGGTTAAGTCCTATCTCATCCTCTACCGTACCATATGTATACATCACCGGATCTATGCCTCTTTTATCATCTCACGATCTTTGTAATCGTCGCGCGTGGTCGATCTCCTGATACATCTGGTGTAATCATCTGATCGTGTTATACCCATGATATGGGATCTGAGATCCGAGATCCAGATCTGTCGAACTTGGATCCGGATCCCAACTAGATTTTTTCCCGTATCTCGGTTCTCGTCCCTTGATCCGGACATGCGTCTCACTCCTCTGCTGGTGCGTCATATCCCTCTGCTTAATCTCCCTGATTCAGGCTCCATAAATGACATCGTAATGTCCAAACCCCAAACATGTCGCGATCTAATCTTGGAGACACAAACCGATGTCTCCCGCCATCAGTCCGGAGCCCAGGTTAAAGTACGCCAGGTGTGTCACCCTCCTCGTACCGCTTAGCGCACGCCATCCGTTTTTCATGTCACCAGGTCCAGATTCATCGCTCAGTCATATTCCCGGAACTGTGACCTCTTGTCTCAGATAATCTCATCCCATTCTTGAAAACGCGCATCACCACACTGCACTTTAATTTGAGACGCATGAGTGTGGCGAGTGTGATGGTGCTGGAGGTTCTTTCCCAGTTGCACGCGATGTATGTGTACGAGACGACGATGGTGTCGATCAGCGACAGTTGCGCTCCTGTGAGCTCGTACTGATGATGAAATCGATGTCATTCTCGGACTCGGCAGACTGGTACTTGTGGCCGAAGGCGTGTTTGCGCATGATCGCATCCGAGCTGAAAGGGAAGATCAGACACCCCCACGTAGTTAAAGACGCCGTTGACGGACGCGATGTCGGCGCCCTGGTCGGCCGTCTTGCCGAATAGCGTGGACCGCACAATGATAGAGTGGTTGCCGAAAAACATAATGTAGAGGAAGATGAAGTCGGGCCACACATCCAAAAGAAAACTAACCCGTCCAGCTGTATTGCTGTCATGTTCTTGCGCTTCTCACCAGCATATCCATCAAGAATATCATATCCTAAAACTTGCCGACGAGGAAGTGACCCCTCGCACTTCTCATTTAACCAAAACAACAGCCTTGGCAGCGATTGCAAACGGTCCAATACAGTAAAAGAATTCCTCTTCTCGCCAGTTCTTGTGAAGAGCTCACGGAGAGAGCTTGGTAACCTTCCTGACTTCGCACCCGACCGAACAGCAAACACCTAGATCAATCTTAGAAAGAGGGAGAATGGAGGTATTGCTTGGAGAAAACAAAGTGGATCGATGCAGGGGAATATCTAAGAGCTGAACTTCAACCACGTCAAACGTTTTTCATGTTTACGTAAAAAGTAATAAGTATTGTAAAAAAACGTTAATAACTCCTTTTACTTATAAATGTAAAACGTTTTTACCAAGTCGAACAACACTGGTCCGACAGTGCTGTCGAAATACCACGCCCGGCAGAGATACGCGTCAAGGTATGACGGAAGGAGATGTTTGTCGATACCTCGCATCTTCTTCAATGCGTGCTTGATGCGCACCTCCCAAGTGTCCTCTGTGCGATTAGTACATGCGCCAGTCGTAGGGTCGACAAAGTTCTTGGAGTGGTTCACCCACTCGTGTGTGTTGTACATGTTCTTTAACCATATGTTGTTCTGGAGGGTGACACGTAGCTAGCGAATTGGTTCGACATGATCGTTGTGTGAGCTTTGATGTGTTTTCGGATGAGCGGACTCAGTGTCTTCTTCGTGCGATCCTCGTACGTCAGAACGCCGAACCAGCGACCGGACGTACAGTCGACTCCGCCGAGCAGCCAGCTAAAGTCTGGGTGCTGCGCCCCGGTTGTGCTTGTATTTCTTCTTTACACTAGTTCGTCAATATCGAAGAAATGACCAGGCCCGCCTACCTGTACACATTGACAAAAAGCGTATGAGAAAACTTGACAATTCGTTGAATCTCACCGGCATCGGACATGCAAGCATCTCCTTGCAGCACACATATCGGCAAAAGAGTACCAGTCTGTGACGACCTTGTCACTGACGCCGCCCCATGTCATCGCAATGCTTGCAGGTAAGCTGGAAGCCCGGAAGTACATAAGCCACACGCACTGACACAGCGTCAACTTTGCCTTCGCAAAGAAGGAGCCGGCCCGCAAGCTTCGCTCCTTGCGACATCCTTTCTCGAGCATCGCCAGCGCCAGCTTTTGGCGCGTTCATCCACGGCTGCTTGACTGAGCGGCACAGGCGCATGTCGTCCTCGCACTTGGAGCACAACATGCGCCGTGCCAGCAGCCCTCTCACCTGACAGAACACCACGCAGCTCTTCTCATCAGCTGTGGCCCTCATCACGCCGTCGAATGTAAAGGCAAGCGACTCAGGTGGTACACGTAGGGCGACGGGTCAGGGTGCGCCGTGTCGGTGGTGGGAACGGCAGTGGTGGGGGCAGCAGTGGTTATGACGTTGAGGGTTGGGGGTGCGCTTGTGGGGCTCTTTTCGAAAGTGACTCTGAAAAGTAAGAGCTCCGACTAGATGTGAACCCCAGAAACCCGCAGGACGCGCGAAAGTGGGACTCTCTCTACTTTTGGCGCGAAGGGATTTGGAAAATTGCCAGACGGTCGCTAAAATTTCTATTTTATGTGAGGGTCGTCTCCGGTAGTGTCAGGATAATCTCACACGAAGAAATATGGCGGCCCCCATTGCAACCGAGGAAGAGGAAGGGATTGTCGGCAGCTGGAGAGCCGTGCAGTCGGAAGGGCTCGGGTACGTCCTGGGACTGACCGTGCAGGTCGCCCAGGAGCGTGTACGGCGCACGGATAGAAATGCTCCAGCGACAAGAGATTTGTGGCGCGTCGTACAATCTACAGCGCACTGGACACAGGGATGGTGCCTCCCGCGCTTATCTCGCACTCGAGCGCGTCAGCCGCCGACGCAGTGGTTGTAATGACCGGTACATTTGCGAAGTGTTGCACTGTCATGTCGCGGTCTGCCTGTTGCCGCAAGTAGCGATTGAAGAGCGTCGTGTCGGTGGGCACCCCTCGTGTGCGAGCCCTGAAGTGTCGGTTGGGTTTTTACAGGATCTTTTACGCGATGGCTTGTAACGGGGGTATAAATTCAACAGGATGTTACGTTGAATTAAGGGCTTATAAGGAAGTAACGAGGTAGAAAACAAGCAGCCCCCCGCAAAAGTCGCATTTTTAGCTCTCTTAGCTTTCCTGATTTAATAAATATTGCCATTTACTTTAATGGTATCTAAATATAAAAACGTCCCTTCATCCACTAATTGAGGGCAGCTTTTCCTCATCGTATTAGCGAGCTGAATGTTGCTAAATACAGGTAAAGTTTGCACTTTTGGCCCCTGTGCTCAGGACGAGATAAAATCGAATGCACGTTAATTGTCGACGGTGAGTTTTTATTCTCACCCTAACCCATTAGCAAAAAATGTATCTGCTTGGTAAAAACTTAATAAGAGCGTAAAAAGGAATTAGCTAAATGCATGTAGAAGACATGTGTGCACCACCCCAAAGTGGACTTCGCCCCAACTAAATTTACAGCGAAGGATGCAACGCTTGTATTCCATTGCCACTGATCATTGTGTGTGGCAAGCCGCGGGATGACAGCGGGTGTGAACATTGCAGCAGGGATGTCACAAAAATATTTTAATATTTTTACAGCCGATAAAAATATCATTAAAATATGGAAATGATACAGGTACAAAGTAAAAGGGACAACCAGATATATCTTACGCTGGTAATTTTCATTCGGAACAGTGTGGTCCACTCGAAAATTGTAAAAGTGTGGCCCAACCAAAAATATAAAAATCATGGCGCTCGTCGGCCACGCGTTTCATTCTGGCTTCTCCCTCTCCGCCGACGAGACCCTCCTCCCACTCCCCCTCTTCCCCGTACGTACCACAACATGTATTCCTATCGTTGGTGTAAGCCTAAATATCATGTGTCCTTGCGTGTCAGCCTGAATGGCGACGGGCCAGTCGACGAAAGACCCCTCGGGTGACGTGGCCCCTTCGGTAGATCTCGTTTGGCACGACGACTGAAGAAGCTTTAGCGACTACATAAAGGAATACCAGCGCACGACTTGTCAGTTGTTTGGGGTGCGTTCGTCAACGCCCGTGGATACCAGGAACAATCTTATACGGAAGAGAGCCAAGTGGGGAAGCCGACCTGATCCCGGCAGATATCGACTCGTACTACCGTAAACATGAGTGTACTCATGCCTCACCAGAGAGGTAAAGGTGAGCGGACCTGGCATGTCGTCCGAAACACCAACTGTCAAGCCGGCGTCTCCTCCGTCTTAAAGTATGATGAGCACTCTAAACGCCATCGAATTAAGGTTACGCGCGGCGTGTACACACTCAGTCACATTACAACACGTTTGGTGCTCAAAAGTGTTTTGTCGTCTTACCAAGATGACATCGACAACTGTGGCCTGTTATGTTCGATATTCTTCGAATGGTATCCCAACGCCAGAGCTTCGACGCTCAGTCCTCGGCTATCTACGATTTAGGTACTTGTACAAGGCATGCCTTGGAAACGATATGGGATTCAGAGTAATGATATCAAGGTGCATTCGACGAACAGCCAAATAGAAGAAGCCACTAAGTATTTTCATGCATTCGCTTTACCTAACGATACACCCAAGTCACAGTTCGTTCACCGTCGTCGGATCGATTGAACTTACGCTCTCTACATTCATCTTACGATGGAGACATTTTGAAATTCGATTTGGTAATTAATTTATTTTACCGTCCCTGTTTGTTCAGGTACAACATGTTTTGTGATGTTTTAGTACCAGTTTGTACAAAAACAAAAGCGTTTGTACCTCTATTGTACATTTTAGCACGACTTTGTTACCAGTTTGTATCAGTAGAACAAGCCTTAAATATTTTGATATTTTTATCAGCGCTAGGTACGATTTCAGTGATCGTGGCATTTGCTCACTACTCACTCGTTGAAATTAGGGGGTGAAAAGAATTGTATCAGATTTGAAGGGGTTTGATCGAAAAATTGTTTACGCTTCAAAAACAAAAATGAAACCCACTTTTATGTATTTATTTATATTTTATATCGATAAAAATCCTTCGAATATTTTTATGCCATCCTTCGCTTAATGTGGGTGATAGTGACACTATCACCCACATTAAGCGAGCACACCCGATGTTGAAGCCAAGTTGCTGCTAACTCATGCCGTATATGTGGCATGACACGGAAGTGAAATTGGTCAGAACAAGGAGCACGGTCTCCTCGATACAGATTAATCTGCAGCCGTGGACAACGACCGCATCATGTATTGTTAGGCAGATGATTTGAGTAGAAGCTCCTGTGCGGAACGGCAGCACCAGGGCCCAACTGTTCGGTAAGGAGACCGGACAGGCGATCCCTGGGATAGGTTCAGAAGCACAGGGCCAGACATATTAAATAAATTATATTGGTTTTAGTATGATTTATAGTCAAGTGTCGATCATTGTCTATGGTATATACCAGCTGATTGGTAACGAGTCAATAAGGATTGGCTCCAGCCTCCTCTCTAGAGAGGCAAATATTTGTGCGATGAGGAACAGAAGCAAAACCAGGAAGCGAGGACGAGTGTCCTCATTTCCGATTTGGCTTCAGACTGAGCACGTCTGTTAGATATCATTAGGATAGAGGTATAAGCAATCAGTAAAGCAAATTGAACGAATAAAGGGACTTACCGGTATTTCCTTGTCATGAGGGCGTATCCAAATGCGTTTGTGGATAGGGTTACTGTGTTAATCCGACAAAACGAAATGCGTCGTACCGAATCGGAAATTAACTGTAGACAACAAGTCTCGTCGCGCCTCCAAGGTGTGATGACAGGATGCAAAGTACTGGTGTCGGTCGTCCACCACTCTAAAACAGCTCTACCAGGTATTGCGAGACAGACTGGTCAATAACTTGCTAGCGCTTTGCATTCTACACCCTCTTTGCCCATGGATTTCATGTGTGCTGCGGCGTTAAGCGCCAGAGGTGTCACCAACCTCCTGCCATCCATTTGGTTGAAAAATGAGGCTGAGCCAATCATAACGCGTCGTACTTTAAAATGCATTGTACGGTACCATGGGCCCTTATGACAAAACAAACAACGCTGCTACATATCGCGTCTTGTGATTGGTAGAAACAGCTTTGCCCTTATGACAAGGAAATGTCGGTATTCACTTTAACATTTCAAGTGTGAAGTACAAGACATTACAAGAAACAACGGCCAGCAACACAGCTAACGGCTCGTTTGAAAGACTGGTCTTCCCGAAGGCCACCAACCAGTTTGGGGTGTGGAAGGACCTAATCATCGACCACCTGCGACAGAAAAGTGCAGCTATGCGCCGCGAGGCTATCATCAAATGGTTAGCCGAGCCATCTTTCGGGTATGAAGATTTGCTGCGCAACAACTGCGAGATCCCTCGTCCGATGCATGACGACGATGAAGTGACGCAGAAAGCGTACCGCTTTCAGCAGGTGACGCTAGGCGACCAAGATACGTACATCCGGGCTCAACTGAGTCAGACTCTGCCCCGTGCGCACCTGGAGTCACTACGCTCGTCGTTCAACGACAACATGCTCTATGTGGTATGGCAGCGACTGGATACAATTTACGGTGATTCAAATGCCCAAGGAATGGTCAAATTGCTTGCGAGGTTCGAAGCGGCCCTGGCTATGGACTTCAAGAAAGTGGGCGGGCTGGTCTTGTGCGTCAAGGAGGCGCGCAATCGGATCAACCGTCAGTCGCGGGAAGCGCTGAACGGTGTCACCATGATTCCCAACCAGCTTGCGGCTATGAGGATTCTGTCCTGTTCCCAAGCCAGTATTGGGGAACCATGTGGAGTACAACAGCGGGCCATTTCACTTGGCTCATGTCAAGTGCGCAAAGATGGCTTCAAATTAATAGGCCAAGGCAGCTCGCGTGGAGATTCCCGCAGATGTGGCGCTATTGCAGCCAATCAGCGTGTCCAAGAGTGTTGCGGTCGCTCAAACCATGACGGACGAGCCAGGTCCAGCTTCAAGCGACACGCTGACGCCGGAACAGGACAAGGCGGACGAGGATGCGCCGATGCTGTCCCCTCCCCCAACCCCAAGATCGCCGGTCGTTTTTGATGACGATAGCGATGTGGACGACTTTGCGCCGAGCCACCTGCTGGCCCTTGTTGGAAAGGTGACGGAAGCTTCCAGCAACATCGTGAAAGCGTCGGCGAACATCGAAAAGACGGTAAGACATTTGTACCCTGAATTGATGGAAAGAGATAAGACTGACGTGGCGTGTTCTGATTGGGTGTTAGACTCCGGATGCGGCTACGGGCTAACTTCTGATACGTCGCTGTTTGTGCGCACACAACCCAGCCAAGAGTTTAGCTTTGCGTTCGGAGAAGGCAGTAAACTAAGCAATACACATGTTGGCTCTGTTCAACTCTATTTTGGGGGTCCGGGCGGTATCAAACCGTTCCGTTTCGATACCATGGCATCAGTACCAGAAGCCAAAGAAAATATACTAAATGAGTATTAACTCAAGAAGACAGGTTATCAAATCGTAGAGAGTGGTAGAGGTTGGTACAAATTTGTCCTTTGGAAACACGTGCTGGTTTTTGTAGCCATTGCCGTTAATGGGGTCTACTATATACAGGCTCGTACTCTAAGAGACAGACAGATATACTGTTCTGCAGTACAGGCAAGACCTGCAGTGCCTCTAAGGCTGGAAGGGTATACTCAGGTCAAAGCTGCCTTCATAGAGTGGCATGTAAAATTAGAACACCTCTATAGAGAAAAGTTAATAGAGGTTATGAGTGGCAACCTGATACCAGGCCTACCTAGCTTTAGTATGGTGGCGCTCACGAAGGTGCCTTTCTTTTGCCATACCTGCACAGAAATGAAGATGCATAGGATGAGCTACAGGAATATGGTTGGTACCAGAGACAGACAGCCCATTAGTACTATTCACATGGATACTAATGGATCCATGAAGAAACTAGGAGTGTATGGGACAGCAGGCTCTATCAGATACTTTCTCAGTATCACTGACGATCAGACATCATGGCGTTCGACATATGTACTTCGAAAGAAAACGGAGGTACAGGTAAAAGTCAAAGAGTTACTGACACAACTAGAAAGAGAGGGAAATTTTACAATAAGGCGCATCAGATCTGATGGTGGCACGGAATTTGTCAACTCAGCGTTAAAGACATTCTGCACAGGCAAAGGGATAGCGTTTCAGACCTCTAATTCGTACACCCCAGAAGAAAATGGATCGGCTGAGAGAGACCACCAAACAAAAATGGGAAAAGTACGATGTGCCCTACGGGATGCAAACATGACAGCCCGATGGTGGCCGGAGGCACTCAAATACATGACCTACGTGCAAAACTGCACCCCAACGAGTCGCCTAAAGAACCGGAGACCATATGAATTATTGAAAGGGACACATCCGGATAAAAGGACACTCCAGGTGTGGGGGTGCGTGTGCTTTGCCTACGTGCCAGAGGCTGTCCGTAAGGACAAGAAGCTGGCAGCACGAGCAATCAAGGACAGATTCCTCGGTATATCCGAAGATAAAAAGGGTTTAGGCAACTGGATACACACAACAATAAGTTCATTGTTGCTAGGCCAGTGACGTTTGACACGGAAAACTGCTCAAACATAATAACACGGTCTTTTGGGAAAGAGCAGGAGAAACTGACGCCAGATGAGCTTCAGGACGTTGACTCTCTTGCACATCCGCCATCGAGCGAGATAGAGGAGCAAGATGCATCAAATGTGACACCAACCTCGCCGGAATTGCCAGGAGCAGTGGGAGTCAAACGCAAAGCAAAGCAGCTGTCTGGAACAGTGGGAGTCCATGGTCAGCCAAGGAGAAAACGGGACTTCGCGAGGTGGCACCAACCCGACCACCGCGAACCCGGAAGATTCCTACAAGGTACTCGGACTGTAAGTGTTTTCAAACACTCATCGATAAAGAGATCGCGGTGGATCATATTGGAAACAGTATATCAGTTCCCAAAAGTCGGAAAGAAGCCCTTACGGGTAGTCACAGAAAACAGTGGCAGCAAGCACTGGATTTAGAATACCAGTCGCTACTCGAGAACGGTACGTGGAAGCTAACGCGCTTACCACCTGGCCAAAAGGCACTGCCGTGTCATTGGGTTCTTGCTGTGAAGTATAATGCGGACGGAACTATGGAACGATTTAAAGCGCGATTAGTCGCACAAGCCAATCATCAGGAATACGGTGTGAATTGTGATGATGTATATGCGCCTAAGGCTCTTTTGAGTCATTACGGCTCGTATTAGCCATTGGGACCATATTGAATTGCCACATTCACCAAATAGATGTAAGTACGACATTTCTTAACGGGTCCATGGACGGAGAACAGAAGGTGTTCATGCATCAACCTCCAGGCTATAAATTAGCTGGCCATTAAAGACTGGTTTGTGAGCTTAAAAGAGCAATTATGGGTTAAAGCAGGCACCTAAGATCTGGTATGGAGTCCTTCACCGATTTTTCACTGGTTTTGGTTTTGTCCAATGCAACAAAGCGTATTTCATCTATGTTCAAAAAGTGGGAGAGAATTGGATAATCGTGGTTGTCTATGTTGATGACCTTACGATCATGACTCGTGATATGGGACTGATCAATAAGCTCAAAAGGGATCTCTCGGCGAGATTCAAGATGGAAAATCTGGAGACATCCATTATATCTTACAGATGGAGGTCCGTAGGAATCCAGAGCAACAGACGACGACAATATCACAGCACAAGTACGTGCAGGAACTACTGAGAAAGTTCAATATGGAAAAGAGTGCCCCAGTTTCGACACCGCAGGTCAAAAATGTCGAACTAATGCCATAGACGAACTTGTCTGCAAATCGCAGCCCAGAAATGTGACTATCGAGGGATTGTCGGGTCACTACAGTATCTGGTGATAGGAACCAGACCAGATATTGCAAACGCAGTCAGAGAACAGAGCAAGTTTATGTCTTGCTACAATGAAACGCACTGGGAAACGGCTAGGCGTGTACTCAAATACTTGAAAGGGACGTCGACGTACGGTCTCCTTCTTGATAGAAAATCGATAGAGGTGACGTATGAAGTGTACACAGACGCAAGTTTCGCGTGTCAACCCAAAGAACGTAAGTCGGTTACAGGGTATGTTATCACGATGACCGGCACCAGCATATCATGGCGTAGCAGCCAACAGGCATCCGTATCACTTTCAACTGCTGAAGCAGAAGCTATTGCACTAAGTGAAGGAGCAAAGGAAAGTGAGTGGCTATGGTACCTAATAAGAGAAATGGGATTTCCTCAAGAGCAACCAGTGCAGGTATGGTGTGATAGCAAATCCGCCATCAGCACAGTAAAGAATGCAGGCAACCATCAAGCCACAAAACACATTCAAATAAGATATTTGTTTACAAGAGATCTCGTAGAGGAAGGAAGGCTGGACATTCACTACTGCTGGACAGATGACATGGCAGCGGATATCCTAAACCAACGAATCAGTTCGCAAAGTTGAGAGAACTTATAGGGATCAAAGACCTAAGGACATCGAGCCATGCGCCTGGACGGGGCAACCACACGCTTGCCTTTCACGTAAATGCACATCTTGGGACAGTGGCGTTTCATGTAAAACGCACCGTCCTTGTTGTACTTCCCATCACAGTAGTAGCAATTGTCCTCATTGCGGTCAGTGTTCTGCGCCTCAACCTTGCGATTATTGCCACGCGCCTTGCGCTTGCCCAGATGCTGGCTAGCCCTAATTTGCGGGCACAGTCGCAGCTTGCATCGCTTCAATTTGGCTGCGGCACTTCTCCATGAACACGTTGCGCAGCATCACTTCACACTTAGTGGGAGTGTTAGGCGGAGCTTCGAGTAGAAGGTCCGGTGCGGAACGGCAGCACCAGGGCCCAACTGTTCGGTAAGGAGACCGGACAGGCGATCCCTGGGATAGGTTCAGAAGCACAGGGCCAGACATATTAAATAAATTATATTGGTTTTAGTATGATTTATAGTCAAGTGTCGATCATTGTCTATGGTATATACCAGCTGATTGGTAACGAGTCAATAAGGATTGGCTCCAGCCTCCTCTCTAGAGAGGCAAATATTTGTGCGATGAGGAACAGAAGCAAAACCAGGAAGCGAGGACGAGTGTCCTCATTTCCGATTTGGCTTCAGACTGAGCACGTCTGTTAGATATCATTAGGATAGAGGTATAAGCAATCAGTAAAGCAAATTGAACGAATAAAGGGATTAATTCACTTTAACAGGTAAAACAATACTATCAGATTTGGCAGTAGACGGTAACCACAGTCCAATCTAACATGTAAACCCAACACTTGACGCAAAAATAATCGTACCGGTAACCACCTGAAACTACGGCACTACATTTGGCTGCCAGAGCACCCTCATCTCGATGAAAAGCTGCTTCAGAAGCTGCAGTTACGAGTGCCGAAAAAATTGTCTCGACCAAGAAGAAAACTACTTAGACATCCATTACGAGCTGCTTTCATCCTCGCTAACCTAGCGGCTAGGTAGTATCAAATCCCGCCTGTCAGATATCAGGTTCGATAGGCATCAAATTTACTCTATACTTTTTACTAAGGTCAGCGACCAGTTTCGTGTTTTTTCTAATCCATTTTATATGGTGTCACTGTACACCATCGGATACGAGTTAGCGATAAAGAATGACAGTTGTTGAGAGCTGTCTTACTCACGAATTCTTGTGCTTTTCTACTACGTCTGAGAAAAGGGATAATGCATTGAATAATGAAACACACACAAGCATAAAAAATGAGCGGCAACCAGTTTCGTAGTGCGTTTAGACTTGATCTCAGTATACTTGTGTAGCCAACCTGGCGTTTTCAATGAATTCCCTGCATGAGACATCCGGGGTGGATAGGGAGTTGCAGACAGCAAATCTTCTGACACTTAGGACAGATTGATCAAGATATCAATTTAAGCAGGCACCTCAAGAAAATCCTAAGCGACCAATCCCGACGCGTGCTACTACTTTCTTGGTCCGTGGTTGCGAGTATCTTAGCACCATGACAGAAAAAGGCAAAAACATTAGTGTTTGTACTCAGTCATAGAAGTGCAGCCAGAATCATTTAGATTTTGGTTACATGAATTTATGAAGTGCAGCAAGCTCAGCAGCTTGACGTTTGCTCTATTATCATATTAAACGATGTCTCGACGAGGACGCCAAAGGACAAAACAAAGACGTGATTCTAGTGTTGTCTATTATACATAAGGCCGCACTTCGACTTGCTAATAATAATTTTCAGGTGTATTGTGTCACTTTCTCCGTGGAATTGGAAAAACCATCCTCGATCGGCGTATTGGACCGCTCGAGTGTCGCAACCTTCTCTTTCCTGCGTTGCTTCCGCACTAGTCGTCGACTTGTTCACTGCGGTCTCTTCAACCTTCTTTAAAATATTTTTACCAACGCCTTTTTAAATGCAGTAATTGCGTCATGCAAAAACAAAACGGTATAATACATTTGAAATGACTAAAACAATTAGATATTGTTAACCCTTTCGTGAACGCGGTATTTTTACTTAATTAGAGTATACCATACAAGCCAAGATGTTAAGTCATGAAGGGGGCAAAATGACCCCTTTCATAAAACACTGTACTCGCCAGAGCTGGTGTCCCTTCCGCACAGTGGTGATAGGAGGCAAAATGTCCCCCTTTCATAGACCACGGTACTTGCTTCAATATATCGGTCGCACATTCTCATTGGCTGATATTGGGTCCGAATCGGTCAATATTGTCAGCGCTATGCGCTGATTGGTTACTAGCTTGGGCAATGTGTTCACGTAATGCAGGCAGATCATGAAAGATATAGGGATCCCACTCATTATCTTACGGCACCAACTTCAATCCCGACAGGCTCTATCACAGAGCGGCCTGAAGCGCGCAGGGTGCTGACGATTCGCGCCATTATATCTATCATTCCATTAGATAATGGCGCGAAATCGTCAACACCCCTGCGCGTTTCAGGTTGCGCAGAGGCAAGACTACCTATGGAAAGTTGTTCTGTCGATTCCTATGAAAGATCGCAAGAGGTAAGTGATCATCGCAACTGGAACGGCCGGGTTGTGCCTGCCATTGACAGTTAGATCAATTGCGGCACGCTGGAAGTGTTCAATGAGCTCGGTATTCAAATAAGCGTAAATATACGAGTTTCACTATGAAAACAAAGTCGCGCGTTGCACGAAGAAGCTCTGAAATTCAGGCGTTTGTGTGTACGTGGAAGCGGGTTTCCAGGATCTGGTATCACTTTAACGAAGTAGTCGTACCGACGCCACCGCCCACCGTCGATACCGGTACAGCCACCTCCAGTAATTGGTGGTCCTGCATGTTCAGACAATTGAGTTGATCGACTTGCGCGTCCCTTGCAATAATGACGAATGTGGTCCGATCGAGTGTTATAAGCGGCAGTGGTTTCCTGGATTTTTCTTTCTTTCTTGTTTCGAGCGCTTTTATTGCCCTGTTGATGGAAGAACTTCGACTGCATGTCTTGACGCGGAAAAACAGTTCCGCTGCCCCCGATGGAGCGCAAATCAACAGGCGCAAGGTGCGAAGTGAAACGCGCAAGGTTTAAGCAAACAACACTTGATGGCTACATTACACGCGAGGCTGCAATCGGGAGCGGACAAAGACACACGAGGTTTTATTCGGATTGATCATAACTTGTACGTTAAGTGCATGGCGTGAACTTTACCACACCCTGGCGGTTTTTATTTGGTATGGGGCGTTTGGATCCAAGTACCGGACTGAAGGTGTATCAACTCGGATGCTAGCCTGTGCATTTACTAATTACTCCCCGGTGAGTCGACAACAAGCAGAACTGGTATGATGGCCAGTCCACAGGACATAGACCACACACTGCCTGACGAAGTCGTGCCCGTGTCCAGCGTTCTGTCTGGATGAGAATAATGCAGGATTATAAAATCGCGGGCGGATAATATCAAGCGACCTTGGATGCGAGGCAATGTCAAGTCCAGGTACATGCTACCGGTGCATCTACCTTACAACCATTACTCGATTCAAAATCGCCCGTCGGACGAGTAAGGCAGGTTGGATTGGGCGCTGTAGCTTGCGCCCAGGCAAGGACAAAGAGGCTTTCATTACTTTCTTAATTAATCTCAAAACAGCTTGCTTGATACTACTTGAAGTATATGTTGTCTATCGATGAGTGAGTGTAAGTAGACGTGGAGTGCCATGTTTTGCAAAATGTAGTTGACTCAGGTAATACTAAATGACGAGGTGTTGATGACGACGATCACACTATACCTCAACTCGGTGAAGGCGCTGGGTTTCGGCAAGAACCGCTTCTGAAGGTTTAAAGTAAACCAAAACATCAAGTGTTAGCGGCTCCAGGAGAAACATGTGCTGTAGAGATTTCACCCTGGTAACAGCGACGTAGAACAAAGAGCGCTGCGGCTGACGGCGGGTATAATGTCGCAACGGGCCGATGACAACCTTTTCCATGGCGAGGCCTTGACATTTCTCGGTCGTCAAGGCAAAAGCAGGAACTAGGGGTACCTGACCCACAGTGACGGAGAAGGAGCTATCGCGAATAGATATTTTCACACCGCTGTTATTTCGAAGGCGGACGGGGATACGCCAACAGGAACACCGCGCACGATAATTGCTTGGGAGAGGGTCCGTTCGTAAATTGAAGAAAAACGATCTCGGCCGGCTTAGTGAAGAAATGAGATTCGTATTGACCACAGTCACGGACGCGGACGGTGTCACCGATGGCGGTTCGAAACCGGACTACCGTGCCAAGTGTGCCGTTGGCCAAATGAAGCGCACGCGACATATTTTTAGTGCACAGCATCGGCAAGCCCACGGCTAGCAGCATTACCATAGGTAGTCCACCGGTTTTATCACTTCTGATATGAACCAAACTGTTGCGCTGGTTCTGCGAGAGGTCAAAACGTCGCCGAGTAACAATCGCGGGAAAATAATGGAGGGCTTGCTTGGTTTGCTTGCAATACTCCACGGCTGCTAGATTATTGAATTCGACGCGAATCGCATTGGAGGTCACGAGTATTGGGCAGAACGCCTTTATACGTCGATGCTGCGACTTGCCACTCTTTTTGTTTGCACAGAGAAAGTTTACCAGATCAACGTCTTCCTGCCTGTAGTCACCAACACGCCACCGTGCCAAAATATCCCGCCAAACTGGGTCGCCGCGATGACGCATATTCACTTCCAGCATTACCACTTCGTTTATATCGCGGTAGGCTTCTATCCCACGTTGGCGGAGCAAATAGACGGTAGTTGCGTCATCCGCGGTCTGTGCTGATTCTCTACGTGGAGTTGGAGGGGGCGTCTGTTCCACGAATGATGGGTGTCCTGCTACGGGCAATAGCTGCAGCCAATCCCCGGCGAATAAAATATGCACCCCGCCAAAACGTTTGTTAGGCTCATTCTTGAGGGCGCGAAGAGCAATATCCATCATACCGATAAGTTTAGCATCCGTCGTAGAAACCTCATCCATGATAAGTAGTTTTAATCTGGCGAATTGCTATTTGTCAAGAGCCGTGTACCGTTTTCTGTGGGACCCTTTGCTGATTCCCCATTGGAAAAGTTTGTGAATGGTTTGGCCGTTTGCAGCCTCGGTGGCAACACCTTGGTATGCAACGGTTCGTATTGCATCTTCACATACCCAAGATGAAGCAGCGCTTGTAAGGCCCATTTTACCTGACTTTTCCCGGTACCAGGCCCTCCTCCGAGAAATGCGATCACCTGGTCAACAGTATTCGGCGCCTCGGATAAGACGGATGGCAAAAAGGGCCAGCCGACACGAATAAATGCCTTGTGTTGTTTTTCGTTCAGGCAAAAATGCCTGGAAAGGTCCGATAAGGAAGCGTTAAATTCCATAGGGTCGATAGACGGGGAGGCAGCGTGTCTGGATCAATCCAAGTGTTAGCACCTGCAATCGCGCATGCCAACAAGTGAACTCGGCTGGGAAATAAATCGTCGTGCCGGATAGCACAGTGAGAGGCGGACGCTTTTTCCTGGGCGGATAAACTATCTTCGGCTGCTGCAATTGCGCTCTCAAGTGAATCGAGTCCTATTGCAGTGTACACTGAATCCTCATGATCGAACTCCTGCTGAGAACTGGCCGATAGTCCCGCGGCAGATAGCGCCCGGCTTATTTCAGTTGTATAACTTGTACTATAAGGGGTTGGAGCTGCTAGAAGAGCTGTATCATCCCAGATTTGATGGCTATCTACGGATTGGTCATCTTCAGGCTCGAAGTAACAAACTGAATCGCTGTTCGAGCCACAATCAGAGCAGTCATTGGGCGCGTCTTCAACACAGCTCATATATCTTTCCATGTCATCGTTCAAGCGCTGCTGTGCAAGTTCCCGAGACAAGTAATAGTAATTGAATGCTCTAAAAACACGCGCTCCAGTTGTGGCGTAGTTTTCCCATCAATCTTTGTAAAATTCGTTAAATGGGCGATAACTTGCAAGTCGCAAATCTTCCAACCCTCGAAACGGATGAAATAGGACAAGCATTGCCTGCTGGAAATCACACTTTTGTTGATCACTGATGTTTGGACTCCGCATATCAGGAAGTCTTTTCCC
Organism: Phytophthora hibernalis; assembly: GCA_012656075.1. Taxonomy (NCBI): domain Eukaryota; phylum Oomycota; class Peronosporomycetes; order Peronosporales; family Peronosporaceae; genus Phytophthora; species Phytophthora hibernalis. Next base: position 1,065,508 of record JAAKBF010000151.1, on the reverse strand, counting down.
AACGTGTTGGGAACGACAGGCACATCCCGCGAATGATTACTGTGTGTTTTATGCTGTGGATGAAGAGCCATAAACTGCAGGCCCCGCTGATTTTCTCTCTCCGATATAAGCGAGCGAAATCCATCAGGTTACACACTTCAATTTCATCTGGACGATGGATATAATCCAAATACAAATCGGACGCCGTGAACCTTGAACCTTGACTGTCTTGAGAAAGCACAACGTCAATTGTGTAGCTCTTGAAAAGAGACCCAGCACAAGATCGTGTGTGAATGTTTTGAAACTGCACAAAGCAGTAAAAATTGCGAACCCCGCTCGAGATACAGTGAAGCAAGCGGCGCGGAAACCTCTTGGGGATTGGATAAGGAACAAAACATGGACTGTACACAGCGCCGACCAGGCACTATAGCATCGTCGCAATCTGCTAGTCGGAGCTGGGCTTTATCATATGCGTGAAGGTGAATCGCGAGAGGGTTTTCTATGCTGTGTTGGTCCTTTGTGGTGTATTTCATCATGTAGTAGGTCTTTTCGGGGCCTGCAAAGATCACATGATACGCGGCCAAAACAATGCGCGATATATATAAAAAGAAATAGGCATTAAAATTAGGAATTTGCATTGCAACGTACCTTCGACAGCGGTAAGGAATTTAACATCGTGGTTACACTTGAACACGCTATTCACCAGGGGGATATAAGTGTTTAAGTAATCACTTCCAATATTGAGCTTTAACATCACTTTATCATCGGTTGCCCATGTCGTATAGGTTTGAGCCTCCTTTGGGAAAAACATTCGACACACATTACCCTTCGGTGTTCGCTTAGAAGGTTTAAAACAAGACCGACAGTGATTCCAGTGGTACACTTGGTATTCCAGCAGTGATCGCGATATAATCAAGTCAGAGCACGGATCTGTTTGGTCCGGAAGCAGTAGTGACGCTGGATATGCAAGACGATGATAAACACTATCCGTGGATAAATTATCCGTTTTCTCTCACCCGAGTTAACATATGCGTCTAGGCGTCGTCGGATAAGTTCATCCACCCCAAACGACGCCATGCAGTCTCCGCATTTCGCCGTGGTCGGCCTACCAATGGTACTAGTAGTACCATGGGACTTGCGCGGCTGTTGAAAGGCTGCCGGACGAAACGGCTCAGAAACCAAGCTAGCGCTGTTGCAATTTGGACAGTTTGTGACATCAACAGGAAATGAGGATGACGCGATGGATTCGACGTACTCTACGAGATTGCGTCTCATATCGGCAGAACGACACGCTGTATAATATTCATCGACTGTTTTGGTCATCCCGCGAACCCACACCAACATGTGTCCGTGTAAATTACCAGTCGATCCCTGAGCCTCCGTAGACGAAAAATAAGCCTCTGTCACTCCAAATTTCCCCATACCAGGTTTTGATCGATTCCGTTTGGTATCCCAGTTAAGTACAACTTCCACTAACATCTTCATCACGGAATCAAAATACTTAGCACACGCATAAGGATTGGTCGTTGCAATCGACCCGAGTTTTGCCTTTGTATACACTAGGCATTCTTCCAGAGTATCCCGGCTCTGATCCAGCAATCCATCGGGCATCTCTCCGGCAATATTGGCTATTCGATAAGAGGAGCTACAATCAGGCGTCACAGTAAAAAAAATGGCAGGCTGACCAAAGGCCGGTTGCATCGACATGACCTGAGTTCTTGCTTGACTGCGTTCCTGATTGGAGCCACAATGCGCGAAGCCCAGTACTCACGGCGGAAAGAAGATCGTGGACTGATTTTTCTACTCCAAGTGCACTCGGAACCGAAGTGTTTGCAGCAATAGCATTTCGCCTATCCTCGAGGTGTTGTATATACATTCGCAGTTGCTCCTTATCCACGTTAGCAATCCTGTGCACTGTCGCCGGCAAAATCTTCGCACGCAAATACACTGCCTGGGTTGCATGATGACGTGCTAGAACGTCGAAAGCGACCAAGGCAAACGAGGGGTGTCGAGCAAAACGGCGAGTTGATAGTCGCAGACAATATTGAATGAATTTTCGAGACCAATAGATACACCCGCTCTTTTTCATCTAGTCCACCCCGGCCAAACGGAAACAGTTCACAGAAACAGTTGACCCAAAACTCGCCATCAAAATCAGAAAGGATGCCCGACGAACGCTGGACAATCACATCGGTTTTGTCAAGTACGCGGCGGGTCAAATCAATGTCGTCCTCCAAGGCAAAGTTAGTCACGAGAGCAACGGCTGACTGTTCTGAAGTATCATCTTGATATTGCACATCATCATGAGCAGCGCGCGGCTCATTGTGACGTGTGTGAGATTCATCGAGCATCTGGGATAGCGCTATTGATGGGATTGCCGTTTGAACGTCGACGCTGTCCGCGCGGGATTCACCTAAATTATAGGACGGGTTCGACTGGTGGCTATCCTCCGGACGAGTACAGTCCAGTACGACGGTTGTGTTGCCCGCGACGGCTTCAATCCGGGACCGTTCAGCAACAGCAATATTTCCGTACGACTTGTTATTGGCACGATACCACTCTAACTGCTCAAACAGCCGAGGTACACGAACTCAGTACTTTTTCAGCGTACTTGCCTTTTGCAAAGTGGTCATTGATCCAACCATCGTCACACCAATCGTTCCCTCGGACACGACTTCTGCCGGGAGCATTGCAGCGGGAGGAGTAGGTTGGGCGCGAAAGTAATAGGCGTGAGAGCGGATTGCACTATGCCTGCCTCCTTGTACCACTGACATGAATCGCGTGGACTGCGCCAGATTCACCATTGCGTTTTCGGTCATGGTTAATTTGTCATAAGTATCCGGTAATTAACCAATGTACAAACCATTGGCTATTGCAAATTTTGGGGGCTTTTTGAGAGATTTTTTCATGAGCGAGTCCAAGCAAGCATTGCAGATCTGGATAAACACATCCGAGTCGTCACATAAAACTCCGCGCCTAGACAAAAGCATCCCATGAAAACGCAGGTCAACGTCCGACACATCGTACTGAGCCCGAAGAACGTGATTTAGATCGGAGGGCGGTTCTAGACGTCTCAGCATAGCAGCAAATAGAGCTTCGCAGTGACCAAGGCGCTTTTCCTTCACCGAATCTGCAGGATGCAAACCGTCGCACACACAACAGCACTTGTGACAGGAGTGCGCATTCGTCAACCGCTCTCCACACTCTGCTAAGAGCTCCTCTATTCGACTTTCTGGTAAGGGAGCTAGGCCCGGCAAGCTCGACTCCACTTCTTGCTTCCGCCGTTTACGTCTCTCTCGCTCACGATCATTACTCCCTGGATCCACAGCACGTTTTTTCTCTTTTGCGCAGCAGATACCTGTTTTGTTGAGGGCATTGTGCGGCAACCCAAACGCGAGAAATGAAATGTGCATGGTGCAAGCTAGTAAAAATACATCAAAGAAAAAGTGCGAAGATATCTAAAAAGGATCAGGAAAACACTGAGATGGGAAGCGATCTAGAAGTTTCGTGGAGATTTTCACCGCCCCCACGACTAGGGTGATCTCCAGGGTGATGTAGCGATATTTCCCCTACGCAAGATATAGTCCGGTGAAAAACACTATACCAAAAACGCAAGAACTTCTTTGTTATCTGACTTAATACCAACATAAAGAGGGCGGGTCGCATCGTAGTAAGTCGAGTGGTCGCATCACGATATATCTACGCAGCCAGGTTGCGTTAAAGATTTTCATAAACCGTTCGAATTACACTCTCCGTCCAGCCATGTGGGGTGCCGAGGGCAAGAGTATTCTCCATGTTCCACATATGGAGGTAATACTCAACAAGCCACCTCGCCAAATACAAATGACCACCGCAAACAGCCCACACGAAGCCTGCGTTAGTACAACCCTCGGGGCAATTACGTTGCAAAAAGATCATCATCTCGGTGTCCCCTGTATAAACAGCGTGGTCCATGCCGCGGCAGGTGCATCCTTCATTGCGATTGTCTTGAAGCCACACAACAAGCGCGATATTCCGGCGGCGATGGATGGGGCCATCGCAAGCCTGGATGGGGCCATCGCAAGCCGACGAACATCCTTCGCCTCTATTATAGTGCAGCCAATGAACGACATCGACGTATCCCGCAGCAGCCGCACCGTCCATCGCTTCTGTCGTCGCTCCTTCACGTCGGTTCCGATGGAGCCAGTCAAGAATAGCCAAATGACCACCTGTTGCTGCGCCATCCATGGCAAGCGTGGTGCATCCCTCGAATCGATGTTCGTCGAGCAATTGAACGACCTTAAAATACCCGTTCGACGCGGCTTGGTCCATAGCTACAGTCGTGCAGCCTTCTAACCGATTTAGGTGTCGGTAAATCACTACTGCGAGATGGCCACTGGAAGCCGCCCAATCCATTGCTTGTACAGTCGTAGCCCGGTCACGTAGCCATTCAACTATACATCGATGCCCAGAGCCCGCGGCGTGCGCTAGCGTATCGGGATGGTATTTGTCGGGGTAGTACGTTAAGAGCCACTTGAGCGCGTTCAAGCGACCACCTCTGGCAGCCAAAATAAACGCACGTCTCGAACACCCTCGCTACGATGATGCTGAAGCCAAGTCAATATGTGCACATGCCCTCCACTCGCTGCACCATCCATTGCAGCAGCTGTGCACCCATCCGATCGGTTTATGTGTAGCCAACGAACGGTACTAAGACTGCCGCATTCTGCAGCACTGTCCAGGGCTTTCGTGGAAGCTACCGCTCCTTGCAAGGGCGCTCACATGATATAATCCAGATCACCTCTGGAGGCAGCATCATCTAGTTGTAACGGAAGACGATCCGGCGACATATTCCACATCCAGTCGGCCAGGTCAAGCGGAACGAATGAGATAACTTCAACGATGATTCGCGTTGGCCAGCAATTAATTAAGGCCAGTAAGCAGAGCTAACGCACAATATCGGTACGGCCTTTACTGAGAGCAAGCTTAAATAAGTGTTGATCCACAGGTAGTAATTGTCTGGTATCTAACCACATCAACACACACCGTAGAGTGCAGCTCGTCCCGTTTCGCAGCTCCAGCATACACGCTCGCGCTGAAGATGAAGCCACGACAAGATATGCTATTGAGCATACCGCGCAGCTTCTTCGGGGGCTCGGGTTATGATGAGGTCGGGGAAAACGCGAACGATATCTTGCGTTGTTGCGAGATCGCCAACCCGGGCGGCAACATTGATTCTTTCGTTGATCATGTGACGCAGCATGAAACGGTCGGGCTGCCCCCAGCCGCCGCGCTCAATTATCCAAGCAATCACTTCGGCTTTACCATGCTCTATGGCCGCTTCAAGCACCCTGTACTGATGACTGCCTCTCCACTCCGTCAATGGGGCGCGAAGCAACCTCGGAAGCTCTTCTTCACTCTGGCCCGCGCTTCCCATTCCAACCTGCGAATAAGTTTGGTTGTGCCTATGTTGTAGTCTAACGAATTTGTGGTCCGGGATAATGAGGGCGAACCTTTCGCTGGGTTTTCAACTCTTCTTTCTTAGGACTTGTGTTGCTCTCCTTTCTACGACGTTCCCTTACAAAACCCTGCATTTTTCCGCGCGTTATCCCTTAGACGGAATTCACCACAGACCACAGAATGATGTGTTCAACATCCCAAAGAAAACACATAGTCGTCATCCCTACGCACTTACTTCGCAATTCTCCGAGACACCAACAATGACCCACCCGAACGCGTACCCGAAAGCGCTCGACCGGACGCCGCGCGAAAGCAACGAAATGAAATCCGAGAGCGACAGCGACGATGATCTCGAGCGCGTGGCCGCAATCCAACGCACCCTCAGCCAACCTGTTCTTAAGTCCGTCAAGCAAGCGATGCGATGGATCGACAAGCCAGCCAGCGAGAAAACAGCAACCGTCTCGATCTCCATGTGTTTTTTGGCGCGAAAAAGTTCGAGCGGGGGTGGTTTTTATCGCTGATTGATCACAAGCGCGGCGCAAACTACCTGCAGTCTAAGGCAACTTTGGAAAGTTTACCTTTCACGCTCCGGAAGAAATATTTACTTACAGTAACACTATATCTCGTCCCATATAAGTGCAAGGAGCCCCCTGCTACAATCCAAGACCTACCGTTCCGCGAAGGCTCAATTCTGCATTTTACCCACGTCACGGGGTTCAAATTACACCCAGAAAGCGGCATTCCCAAAGGAAACGTGGGCGACATGGACCGCATTGCCGAAGAAGAGGTCAGCGACACAAACCTCGACTTGGTTTCCCGTACGCCTGCTGCGACGGAAGAGACCGCAGAAACTGGCGAAGCCAACCGGCCACAACCCACTATTAACCACGAAAACCCCCGAGGTAACGATGGCGGAGCGGTACCTGCAGCCAGCGCCCTCGGCCATCAACCCGACGCGACTGAAAGCGTCGTCGACGACCCTGTAGTAGCCAGCACCGACGCGACTGGAGGCATGCTAGGTGCTGCCCAGGATCGCAGGAAGGGGGGCGAGCTGCCACGACCGGGTTTAAAACGGCAAGCCATCGGTGATAAATCAACTGCCAAAAACGCCAGAGCGCAATAGACCGTTTGGTCTCCAGCCGACTACGACGAAGCTATTTTTTATATTTTTTAAATACAATCCGGGTTCCTTCTACACTGTATCCGTTTCTATTTTTAATACAACCCGGTTCTCAACAAGGCGCACCAACAACGACAGTAAACAAACTAGATAACAAACATGTACTCACAACGACGAAGCTATTTTTATATTTTTTAAATACAATCCGGGTTCCTTCTACACTGTATCCGTTTCTATTTTTAATACAACCCGGTTCTCAACAAGGCGCACCAACAACGACAGTAAACAAACTAGATAACAAACATGTACTCACAACGACGAAGCTATTTTTCTTATTTTTAAATGCAATCCGGGTTCCTTCTACACTGTATCCGTTTCTATTTTTAATACAACCCGGTTCTCAATAAGGCGCACCAACAACGACAGTAAACAAACTAGATAACAAACATCTACTCGCAACGACAGTAAATATAATGTGTAAGCCTTTATGATCGCGTAATTGACGCGGAATGAGCCGGTGCCACATACGGTGTAAGCCTTTGAGACAGGAATTAAATCTCACGAGTTCTAGCGAACATTCATGCAACATCAAATAGAAAAACTGTCGCACTTAACGAGGAGGGCGACGACACGGGTAACATCCGTTTATGTTATCATTTTGACACAGGTATTGAAAACAAAGCCAATTGCAGATGACAATTCTCTGAAATTTATTTTCAGAGTTAAGAAGCGATCCGAATGAGGTCCCATTTTCCGTAAATGAAATACATGATAATATAGATATGTGAGGCGCCATTTTTTTGCGAGGGTTCATACAAACATCTAGTGTAGCAAGTACAGAAGTTACTTTGGAAATCGTATTATAAATATGAAAACCCAAATGTTATATCCTGACCGTGGTAATGAATCAATTTAGGTTGTTTGACTTGAACAGTATCGTATTTGATACTTTGAAACTTGGTAGAGAATCGAAGGATGCAATGGCTCTCCTCTTTCGTTCACAATCAGATTCGCCGAGAGATAAGACAGAGCATGGAAACGCAGACGCCTCATTCCACATACAAACCAAGTAGCCAAGGAGAGACCTCGAGTAGCGGATGCGCCGCTACGAACATCCCAGGGTGCTAAACACAGCTAGCGGACCCTCTCGTGAACGGCCACCGGCAGGATATGCAGAACGCGTACGGTGAGGTGAAAGCTACTCTGGGGTGGTTCCACGGCAAGCTGTAGCGTCGCAGCAACTGTGCGACCCCGGAAAACGAAAACGAGGTCGCCCCAAGGGGTCGAAGAACAAGCTCAAGAGGGTGAGTGACGCGCAACCGCCACCTTGCAAGAGGAATAGCCCACCCGTCAGCATTGCTCAAAATACGACCCAGGAAATCGATGATATGTTGCAGTAACGAGCTGCAGCGCACCTACAGTCTGATGAAGCGGTTTGGGAGTCTAGCAGGTTCAGTCCTGCGGCGAGGTCAAATGAACCACCTCAAAGATGCCCAGAACATACACAGCCAGCAGCCTCTTCAACCCGTGAAACTACATCTCGTCGCTCGAGGCAGGACTAGCTACCATCAATCATGTATTCTACTCGTGTAAATACACGTGCAATCATACTTTAAAAGTTGGGTGCCTATTGCGATCTAAACACAGCAATAATTTTCTTTGTGTATATAACTTGAACAAAGTAAACACATTCAAGAAGGTGTGAAGTGTTTATTGATCTTTCTTTTCTACAGAAATGAAGTTACTCGGCTTTTGCCTTGTACACGAACAAGCGTTGTAGCTTAGCCTTCCAACTGCATGACACCGCCACCTCATTCACCAACTCAAACGATAAGCAGAACGGGCGTGGAAAAGGTTCCGGTGTCTCGGGCAGATATTTATGCAGCTCACTATAAGATGCACCTTGAATACCCCTTGACATACTCAACAACGGATGGATCGAAAGGTACGTTGTTCCAGTCTACGCGGTCGACGAACTGCCGTGAATTTATTTTAGGGAGCAGGAAACGTCGCTGCCTCAGGTACTCATCAGTGTTCGTAGTTGATGCTGAAGCGCCTTGGAAGTGTGGCCGGTGTTTTTCATCCGGTGGGCGATGTCCGTTCATGATACTTGGGATTACCGTCGACGTAGGAGCGTGCGAGCAGAACTAACTGCATGTCGTCTTTGAAAGTGAAGGCCGTGCACATAATGTAGAACAGCTGCCAAATATCTTGATCTCGCTTTTGAAATTGAATTGTAGGTAATGGAGCTAGTCGGGAACAAAGGGAGATGAGAGTGGTCAGGCTTGGATGCCACGTGCGCTGTGTCATAAAAATTCGTACTTTTGGCGCGTTTTGATGACGCAATCTCTGTATATTCCGCACTTAAACGTATATTTTGCAGTTATGTGCAGCACACATCGTAAATTATCGGAGGGTGGGGAATCAGAGAATATTGTGATTGGCAGTTCTTCCTGTTTCAAAAGTACGTGTAGATAGGTCTGTGGTTAAACTTCTGTCAAAGGGGGCAGACAGGCTGTCCTAAATGATACCTGACACAACTGATACACTGCTATATCTGATACATGTCGATCTCTCTTACATTTTTACAACGGGTAACTATTTTAATAGTTACCCGTAAGGTCAGCGACCAGTTTCGTAGTACCAACCAGTTTCGTGTTGTTCAAACCAATAAGGCAACGATTACCACAACACTGCAATTGGATTGGTGAAAATGTGAGACCCTTTCTTCACCTGTCATTTCGTATTCTAATCGGCGGGCAACGACAAAACACAGATTTGCGCAGGGTGAAGGAAGACAAATGATTGGCAGATATTATGTTGTAATTGCTGATGAATCATCAGTGATGATACGGTAATAACCTTTAAGGGTGCCTTTTGACCCCTTGATGCATGTGCCAAAACCTGAGCCACGAAGGGGGCATTCCTGGACAGGTTAATCTGAAACCATCGTGGCGAATAGCGATGTCAATCAGTACATGTACCTGTAACATGGTACATGTACTCTAATGGGTCCATCATCAGCGAATTTGTCTCATGCGTTAGGCGCCCATGCCGATCCTGATTTCCGTCCGCCTTCCGACTCGGAAGTTCCGAGGTTTTTGTGCCAAACGATGAGGGGGACTGGCGTGCGCTGAATGCGGCGGCAACCAATGGTGAGTGGCAGCCCGCCCCCACTCACCATCCGCGATCGAGCAGACTGCCTGGTCTCGGCGACGGTCAGCGCAGTCAAGAGCACTGTCGACTGTCGCCATCCTGTGCTGTTGATATCGCCAGCGGAGACGCCGTTTGGACCACCCAACGATGGCTGACAACACCAGAATGTGCGATGCTGCCAGAAGATCGCAAAGCTGTAATATCACCATCTTTATCTCATGTGTATGTCTACTCTTGCAGTAAATCGCAAACAACTCAATCTACTTTCGTAATTAAACGTGTTTATTTCCGTTTACTTCTGTAATTTCTGCGTCGTATCTTCGTTCGGAAGGGGCGCCAAAAGATCCCTCATTTCCGCATTTGCTCCGTCGGGCACAAGAGGTTTCTGGACGTCGGCGAGAATGCTGGTCGGATCGAGGTTGAAGACGGCGGCGGCGCTGTGTGCGCTGCTAGCCGTGGCGCTGCAACCGAGCGCCGTCTCCAGTGAGGCGGTCGTAGCGGCCGAGCCGAACGCACAGCCTAACGCGGTGATCTCCATGGACATGCCGCCTCCAGGAGACGAAGACGACTCCGATGACGAGCCCAAGGACGACCCGCCGCAGCCGGAAGATGCCACGCCCGCTCCGCCTGCCCCTGAAGCCCCCACGGACGCGCCCACGCCTGTGCCTACGCCGGACCCGGGCCCGCGCGACACGCCGGACTTGCCGGACTACGAATGGTACTGGAAACACGGCGAGGCCTCCATGTTCGCGGAAGACAGCGGCGTGTTCACGACGTTCAAGCCCAACGATACGGACCAGACGTGCTCCCAGGATACGCACGCCACGCCCTTCAACAAGCAGGTGCGCGGCGTGAACCTCGGCGGCTGGCTCGTGCTGGAGCCCTGGATCACTCCCACGCTTTTCTACCAGTTCCTCAACACGCAGCAGAAGTTCGGCGACCAGGCTCCTGAGAAGACTGCAATGGATCTTCACACCTTCTGTACGGCACTCGGCAAGGAAGAGGCCAACCGCCAGCTGCGTATCCACTACGACAACTGGGTCACGGAGAAGGACATTGCCGAGTTGGCGGCTGCAGGCATCAACTCGATGCGTGTGCCTGTTGGTGACTGGATGTTCAACCCATACGAGCCGTACAGTGGCTGCACGGACGGCGCCGTTGAGGCGCTTGACCGCGTGACGGAACTTGCACTCAAGTACGACCTCGAGATCCTGCTGGACATTCACGGCTTGATCGGCTCGCAGAACGGCTTCGACAACAGCGGCAGGTCCACGTCCGTCAAGTGGACGTCCATTGCTAGCACGCAGCCGGTGGGCACCACCACATTCGAGCACTGGCCTATCCGTCAGGCAGGGTGGGCTGGCACCTTTAACGTGGACAACCACAATTACTCCAACATCAACTACTATCACCTCAACCACTCCATCGTGGCCGTGGAAGCGATCATCAACCGCTACAAGGGAAACAAGGCTATCATCGGCCTCGAACCGGTGAATGAGCCGTGGGAGCTCACCCCGATTGATGTGCTGAAGGAGTACTACTGGAAGTCGTACAAGCGAGTGAAGGCTTTGGCGCCCACCTGGAAGTTTGTTATTCATGACTCGTTCCGCTTCGGTCTGACATTCTGGGCTGAATTCCTCAAGGGCTGCCCCGATATCGCTCTGGACACACACATTTACCAGGCCTGGAACCCGCCTGGAACTATTGCTGATTTCTTCTCAAATGCTTGCCAGCAGAAGTACGTCATCACAGACATGGAGAATGCAATGATGCCTGTCATTGTCGGCGAGTGGTCGATCGGCACGGACAACTGCGCAATGTGGTTGAACGGGTTTAACGACAACCTTCCGGGATTCCCGAAGGTGCCGTGTAGCTGGGTAGACTGCCCAGTTAACAGCACGTATCTTGGAGAGGGTTTCCCAGGCACGCCGCTGGATAAAACCAAGCCGATCCAGGGCCCGTACGGTACTGGTATGTCTGGCCCTTCGTTCGGCAAGTGTCCGGTCACCAGTGAGAACTCTTTCGGCCAGGAGGACGACGCTGCGCTGACCAAGTCATTGACGCTGAAGAAGCTGAACGGTTTTGCAGTGGGTCACGGCTGGTACTTCTGGAACTTCAAGACGGAGTTCACTACGAAGTGGAGTTTCTTGGACCTGGTGCGCCTGGGCGCGTTCCCGAAGAACGTGTCGGACTACCACGAGAGCGATGGAGTGGAGTCGGCTTGCGGCAAGGAAGACAGAGGCGACTTTGTCTGCCGCGCCAAGCGGGGTGTCCAGGAGTTCGAGCTCAAGAACGGCCTCGCGTTCGCGTGCAACTTCCAGGAGATCGACTGTACGGACATCAAGAAGCGTTTCCTCACGCTGGAGGAGCAGTGCGATTGGGCGTTCAACCAGTACTGGCACCTCAACCGCGAGAAAGGCGCGACCTGCGATTTCGGTGGTGCTGGCCACTTGCTCACTGTTCCGGGCTCCGCTCCGACTCACCTGCCTTCGGTGGTGCCAGTTGCGACCCCAAAGACGGTCAATAAGCAGGAACAGCCAGGCCACTTGCTCGTTTCAGTGGCCAAGTGGGGCATTGCGGCCATCTTGGGCGCCGTTGCGCTCGCGCTCGCTGCGGTTGCTGCTGCGATCTTCGCTGTCGTGCGCTGGCGCCAGAACCGCGTGCGCCGCCAATACTCGCCCATTGGCGGTCGCGTGAGCACCTTGGGAGTGGAAGCACTCACCCAATTCTTGGGGGTGAAAGGTATCTTCGAGGACTGGAAAGCTTGCGGGATTGATAGGCAGAAGGGAACATCGGAGAGTACCAGTAGCGTGAGCGAAAGCGTGAAGTCACTGACGCGACCTAATACAGTTAAGTTGAAGCTATTAAGGCGTTAAGGCGTTATCTAAACGAGTGTGGCTCAGACGAGCCCTGCCCACCACGATCGACAGATCAATCCAGAGACCTAGAGAACTATGCACTACAGTACTGTAGTGTCTCGAGATCTAGAGAACTATGCAGTGGATCGAACACTTATTTTAACACTTTTAAGTACCACATGTAGAGAACTATGCAGTGGATCGAACACTTATTTTAACACTTTTAAGTACCACATGTAGAGAACTGGAGCTTTTCAAACTCTGGAGCTATTCAAACTCTGGAGCTATTTTTGATTTTGCTCCAAGATGATCGTCCAGATAAGCTTACAGTACTATTTTGAAGTGTAGTTCTTGCATCGATAACCTTAACTCAAGCTTTTGGAGCTTAAGGGTTACACAAAGGTTACGGTTTACTGTTGTTGTCGGCTTAAGTATGGAATTTAAGTCCAAACCCTCGAATAGAAGGCCGTAGCCAGATACAACTTGTTTGTATTAGATCGTAGGATTTTCCGCTCCTATTTTTACTGTCATTCAAAATGATGTGAAGATGTATTACTTCGAATTTATATGCAGCATTTTTGTGCTCGGATGGTGTCTATATCGTCACCTGAATAACCAACGATCAGTCAATGCACGCCATTCGCCAAAACGGAATCCAGATCGTCAAAGTCTGCCTTGCACTCGACGCTCACCATACCCCCGACGAGGATACACTCTGGTCGGAAACAGGCCATCCCAGCCGCAGCCCATGTTCGCATGCCTTCTGCTCATGGCTAACGTCTCGTCGCTTTGATCAGGACCCGGCGGCATTGCAGCGCTCGCACCCGGACGAGCACGCGCGGCTCGTGGAGGCTTGGAGCCGCCTCCAGCCAGACTTGCTGAGCTTCCCCACGCACATGGTGTAGGCGGAATGTCACCGAGATGTAACTGTACCACCCTCGACGCCCACCATGAGCTCGGTACCCGTCACACACACGACGGCCTCTTCCAGCACGACGCCCACCATGCACTTGACACCCACCATGGATCCGGCACCCAACCAGTAGCTCGGTATCTATCACGTACCCGGCGGTCACTATCAACACGACGCTCTCCGCACGCTCGAAATTCACAGAGCGCTCGTCGAACACCCAGGCGACCACGAGCAAGGCGAAGAGGAGCAAGAAGGTGCCCGCTCGCGATAGGAAGGCGATGGCTGGAGAAGAGGACGGAGGTTGGGACCAGCACAAGTGATCCTTTTATAGCTAAAATACAGTCCGTGGACGCGGCCTTCACAGCTGAGGTGACTGGTTGTTTGGAGGTGCCAGAAAAGATGGACACCACACCTTGATGGCGAAAAGGGGTTGCAGTAGGCAACATTACAAAGGATCAACTGGAGACTACAACTGAGCGGCTACTGGAGCGTGTTGGTCTAGCGCAAGTGACATCATTGGTGTCTACTGAGACCAAACGTTCCACCGATTGCAGCATTGCTCACTTTTATGATGGCAAATTTCACCTATTGCTGAAGGCTTTTGTGTTTCCTCGCACGGACCCCTTCGGGTATGGAAACTGTGGTGGTTCGGCGACAGTCATCACGGCCATCCTCCGCTTATGAATATGAATATCCGTGCTCATGACCCCCCAACCAAAACATGCAAGAAACTTTCTCGACTGGGGTGTAAAGGTGCGGCATATCACTGCTGTTGCAGTATCCACTGGGTTGTCAATTCCAAGGAAGATGTCGGAGCAACATCAATACAATCAACAGCGAACCGCAACTATTAGTCTGCATTTTTAACCAATAATCATGCGTCTTGGCCTTGTAGCAAAACAATCCTACGTTTTTGCCAGATAATTGAATGATTTCTTTTTTAAAAAAAATCGAACACAAAAACAAAATCCACTGTTTACGTGTGACACGCCAATTACGGCTGGGTTGCTTTGTCGTCACTTTACCGGTACCGGTATCAGAAGTTCCCAGGCGTAAGCAGAGGCGCAAGAAACTTTCATTTTGGCGTCATTCCGAGCGTTTTCCGGCGTTCTGTATTGCGTTTGCCTTCTCCCCCTCTTCTCCTGATCCCAACCGTGTGCTTCTCGCCATCTAGTGTCCAGTGTAGCCGTTGCAAATGGCGTCCAACCCGAGCTCTCGCCTGAACGGCATCTTTCAGGATTCGACCACTGGCGGTGGAGGCAACGATGCGCTGCGCTACACGGCACCCCGAGAGCCTTCGCACAACCAGCAGCAACAGAAGCAGCCGTCGGTGGCCCCGCAACATCCTCGGCACCCTCCTCCGTTGTGTTCTCCACCATGGTCTCACTGTATCAATACGACGCCACGGCACGTAAATACGTGCAGCAGGGAGGCGCCACAACCGGCAGTAAAGCTGCTGTGGGGTGCGTTATTGTGGGTGCCGAGACGTCCTACAACCTACTGTTCTACAATGCTGCCAAGCAACATTTGTGTGCCGTCCCCATCAAGTTGGCGACCTTCAAGCCGACGCTGCAAGCTAAAAGTTACGTGAACTTTTACGACGAGCAAGGGGTGAATTGGTCGGTCAAGTTCTCGAGTGATGCGCAAGTATTGGAGTTCATGAAGCAGGTTTTCCTGGCCAAGATCCACGTGGAGATCTGGGGTAGTGAGAAGACCGTGACCAAGACGAACCCGACGGGTTTGATTCAGGATGAGCTGGTGTTTGTGAAGCCTGATACCCAACAGGTGAGCAATGGGGACACCGTGGCGGTTGCTTTCAGTGCGTGGAGAGTGGTGGGAAATGCGAACTCGGCGCCGGCAGACGTGGTGACGAAATACGCACCCTTTGAAAAGGCTGGAGAGAGCGATCTGCGTAAGATCCGACTTGGAGATAGCAGCGAACGCATTAAAGGTTTGGAAGAGGGTATTGTGGGCATGAGGAAGGGCGGCAAGCGTATGGTGCTGGCCCCGCCCGGAAAAACGAACGGGCAGGATTGGTATTTGTTCGAGATTGAGCTCTTCAAGACCAAGACGGGACATGGTGCAACACAGCGGAAGTCTGTGCCTGCTGTGAATACAGCAGTAGCAACAGAGGCTGCTCCCGGCCGTCTACCACGGAGAAGAAGGCATCTCGACGGCGCTCAAGCCCCAGCTCTGGCACTAGCAATGCTGTCGAAGGTGCATCATCATCGCGCTCGAATAGCAATCGCAGTCTGAATGATAGAAGCGATGCGACCAGGAACGGAGACCTCGTCCCCTACGAAGAAGACTTGAGCAGTGCCGCTGCAAAGAATGAGATGGAGTTGAAGGAATTACGTTTGCTTCAACGTGAGCAGCAATTAGAGCTTCAAGCACGTGCGCTTGAGCGCGAGCGGATGGGTGCCACTGGTGGTGGTTTTGGATCGATGGGCTTCGGTGCAAGTGGCGGCTTCAACAGTAGTTTTCCCAGCTCCTCAGCGTTATTCAACAATAATGCGCTTGGTGGAGGACGCCCCGCCGATGCTATGCTATCAGAGCTAAACGCCAAGGTAGACTATCTAATCCGAATGGCGCCGAGCACGTCATCCAATTCTGGCTCTGGGATCGGCGCTGGGCCGAGTGATGTGGCTGCAGTAATTCGGGGTGTGGAGAGGCTTGCCAGTGAGAACGACAGGCTTTTGACGCAGATCAACTCCCAGCACCAACAGCAGTCATCGTACGAGAAACGTTGTGAGGAGCTTTTGAATCAAAATCAGAGGCTGCAGGAAGATAAGCGCACGCTACAGGAACGGTATCAGTCCGCTGCCAGCTCTCAGCTGAATGCAACGTCGGAGTTGAGTGCTTTGGCTAATGCGCGGGATGCTGCAGTTACCCAAACAAACCGTTTGCACGCCGAGTACCAGCAATTATTGACTGCCTACTACCAGCTCCAACAACAACAGGGTGCTAAAAATGAGACTGAGGAGCACAAGCAGGCTTTGAATTTTGAGCGCGAGGCCCGCGCTCGTGCAGAAAAGCAGCTTGCCAAAGAGACACAGGCTCGTGGCTTAGCTGAACAGGAACTAGTGCTCACGAAAAAGCAACACGATGTGGCTCTTCAAGTCAAGGCGTCTGAACTTTCAACGGCAACTGCGGGATTGGAGCAACAGGTTCGGTCGCTTCAGACGCAACTGCAGAAGGTTAACGACGACAGATTGCGTCTACAGGCCGATGTGGAGGAGCAGACACGGCACTTGGCGGCTCTCAGTGAAAGCAAGGAGCATGACTCGAAGCAGCAACTAGAAAAGGCTGCCCAGCAGGTTGCACAACTTCGGCAGGAGAGGCAAGACTTGGCTGGCAAGTTGGACGCGTCCTCAGCACGCGTTCTTGAGCTGGAGACGGAACTGGAGTCGAAGACAGTAGTCCCGAAGGAGAATACAGAGGAGGAAAGTGTCCTGGCGGCTGAAGAGAAGCGCTTTTTGTCGAGCAAATTGAGCTGCTTCAACAGCAGGTGAAAGATCTGGAGCAAGAGAAGTTTGAGCAAGTCGAGCGGACACTGGCGTCTGGCCGTTTGTCGTCACCCGGTTCTAGCCCTCGGGGGCAGAAGAAGAGTTTCGACGAGAACTTTGCTGCAGTGAAGGAGCGTGAACAGGCAGCAGAGCGTGCCCTGGCTGCCGCTGAGGAGATTAAGCGCGAGGCTCAAGATATGCTTGCCGTAGCAGCGCACACTGGTGGCGGCTCAGACGAGCGTGAACGGCTGGTGGGTCTGTTCAAAGAGTCCGTGAATGAGATGTTCTTCCGCTTTCAGGACTTGTTCGAGGAGGAGACGGCCGTGGACGGCAAGCAGGTTCTCACTGCTATTCGCAAGGTCCTAAAGTCCAGTACGAAGAGTATCATCCAGCAGCTTCAAGAATCCCCGCCGCCGCAGGATACTGAAACTGAACCCGAAAGCGATGGCAACGTGGTGATGGCCCTCCCGCGCCTCCCTCACAGGTGACCCCCGCCGTCCAAGTTGCACAAGCAGTTGAAGCTGTCCCTGAGACTCCTGCGCCTGTCGAAGCAGCAGTGGCAGGAGAGCGGGATGTGGAGAATGACCACAACGCTGAAGAGAAGTCAGCAGTGGCGAGTGTTACTGTCGAGGACACTGTCACTGCTGATCAAGAAGAGAAGACGAGCGCGTCCACCGCGGAAGCGAAAGTGGAGTCAGAACCTGCCACCATAGCCACACCAGCGGAGGTGGCGCAAGCGCCAGCCATAGCCACAGCCGCAAATGCGCCTGACCTTCATGTACCGCAGTACCCTTCGAGCGACGAAAGTGACACTGATTCCGAATTTCAAGGGTAGCTTAGGCGCAACGCCGTGAAACTACGAGGCAAGGCGCGCGGGGCAGCAGGACGATCGAAGGCTTGACATGCTACGTCGCCACCACAAACCACTCATCGCAGCATTCCTAGTACCGCAACTCGATTTTGATGCTGGATGGCGGCGAGTGCTACTTAACCACTAAAGAAAAATATGAACATCCATTTGAACACATTGCAAGCAGCCAGCTCGAGTTGTCTACTGCTAAGCTTTCACGCCCATTTTGTGATTGGACACTGTCAGTTCAAGAGACTAGGAAGCGCAATGCCCGCAGGAACCTCAACCACCAAGAAGACACCCGTGCGCATGGGCAAGCTCTTCTCGCAGATGCTGACGGACTGTCCTATGGATGTAGGTGTCTACCATTTCATTCTGGTGGTGATGGTTATCGGAGCCTTGTGGCTGCAGATGTCATTTTTTAATTGTTTTCTCGCTGATGTCACCAGATCCAAGTGTACGGCAAGTGTGTGGCCGACATCCACGGAGGCGTGAGTCGCCAGGCGTGTGAGAAGGAGTTCAGAAGCTGCGCGCGTGCTTCGAGCGCGTGGCGCACAAGCGGCGCGCATAGAGGAGAGGAGAGCGTCGGTCCCATGATAAGCATTTTGGCTGAATTTCTAGTGCAAAATTGTCCGAAATATCACGTTAGCGGTCCAATCGGTCCGCGACAATCGTCACTCAGGAATTTTACGCACGTGGGTCGCATTGAGGCGATGGATGTGGCGGACGGGTTGGCGTCCTGCGCCTCCCTGGGCGATTCGGAGCGCCGTTATACGCTTGTTGACTCGGCCGTGAACTCCTATATCAGCAGTGACAGCGAGAGCAACGAAGACGCCGTGGATCGAGAAGGATCCTACGAAAGCGACGACAACTTTGGCGCCGACGCGCTGCCCAGAGATCGCGAGAGTCTGGAGCACGAACTGGCGCGACTAGATGATCTGGAACGCAGACTACACGGCGAGACGGCAGAGGACTTTGTAGTTGGCTGTGAGCTGCTCAAGTTCACAAGGCAGCAGCGGGTGGCCCAGGCCCACGCGGCTCTGGAGCGACGGCACACGGCGGCTCTGAAAGTCTACGAGTACGCCGGTGATATTGCCAGGAGACGTACACCAGTCGCTGTGCTGATCTCGAGAGAGAGATGAGTGTGGACATTGAACGGGAGCTGCGGAGACTGCAGACAGCAAGGATGGAGTCAGTGTGACCAGTCGCCGTCGTCGAGCGGTGAGGGACGAGACCCCCAGAGGGTTTTCCACTCCGGCTAAGAGCTCGGGTAACAGCTTGAGGAGACGACGCACCATGTACACCAGTGATGGTGAAGACGATGGACCTGAAGATGTGTTCCTGGCCTCAGCGTCGCCCGAAGAGAGAGCACACAGAGTGCAGTTCCACGAGAAAAAGCGGCTCGAACGGCTGTTGGGACGCGCGTCCGTCTTCCGACCTGTGGTGAAGCAGATGAAGCCCAAGGAGATCGCAGAGGACCTGAAAGCAATTCGGAGTGCTGTCCCGTGCAATACAGAGGCCTTGGACAAGTCTGACAGGAAACACAAGATGAAACCAGACAAGAAGCAACAGCATCAGTCGAAAAAGAAGCAGCAGAAGGAGAAGAAACCGAAACGACAGAGTCCATGGACCATCACTCCAAGAGGATACCGCCGGGACCAAATTTACCTGAGTCTGCGACACTATCGCATAGTCTGACGAAGGCAGCAACGAAGAACCGACAACCCAGACTTCACTACAACCCGCGCATGCTGCAGGAGGGGCAGGAAGTCGAAGTTTACAAGCGTCAGCGAACAGAAGCGGCGACTAGTAACGTGGACGAAAGTCACGACGAGCGCGTGACGTCCGGCATTATTACTGCCGCGACCGAGAAGCAGGTATATGTGCTTACAGCCACCGGACGCTTCGATTCCTTTAACGTTCGCGACTGCGTTCTCGGGTCGCTCTATGTGCGGGCACTAGAGGACAACAACAGCCCGATAAATAGCGTCAGCAACAATACGGCATCCAGTAGCACATTGGAATAGATAAGCAGGCAATTGAACACTACCAAACACGCGACAGCGACCGCAGATAATCGGCTATACAGCAGATAACGTGGAGACGTCTATTGGCGGAGGAGGAGGGTACCGGCGCACTTCACTTGCTTGGCTTCTCTGTACTGGTCTGTCTTGCTACGGGTGTGCTCTACTCAGGGCTACGGATGACCTCTTGGCCACCCATGTACGGCCGCAGAACCTCGGGGATAATGATGGACCCGTCTTCCTGCTGGTAGGTTTCCCACAAACTGATGAGGAGACGAGGGACAGCACAAGCCGTACCGTTGAGCGTATGCACAAAAGACGTTCCAGCCTCCTCATCTTTCGGGTCCTTGTGGCGAATGTTGAGGCGGCGAGCCTGATAGTCTGTGCACATGGACATGCTTGAGACTTCTCCGTACTCCTCACGACCAGGCATCCAGGCCAGCAAGTCAAACTTGCGGTACGCAGGCGCACCGAGGTCACCAGTGGCCATATCCACCAGCTCGTAGTGCAGACCCAGCTCTGCGTACATGCTCGTCTGAATGTCAACCATTTCGTCGAAAAACTCCTGGGCCTGTTTCTCGTTGGCACAGAAGGCAAACATCTCCACTTTGCTGAACTGGTGGATGCGGTAAATACCACGCGTCAGACGGCCACCGTGGCCAATCTCAGTACGGAAGCAGTGGCTAAAGCCGGCGTACTTCAGTGGCAGCGTAGGAGTCGACAAAATCTCGTTGCTTTTCATCGCAGCAAGCGTAATTTCCGACGTAGCAGTCAGACACAGGTCCGAGTTGGCGATTGAGTAGATCTGCGTCGCCTCGCCACGCGGCTGGAAGCCGCAGCCTTCCACAAGCTTGTAATGTGCCACATCAGGCGGAAGCATGACCTTAAATCCACGCGCCCGCAGCTTGCTCAGCGTCCAGTGCACCAAGGCGATCTCCATCATAGCACCTTCGTTGCACAAGTAGGTGAACTTGGACCCCGCAACTCGAGCAGCCGTCTGGGTGTCGAGCAGTTCCAGTTCCGTAGCCAAGTCGTAGTGATCCTTCGGCTTGAACGAAAAATCGGGCTTCTCTCCATGCCTCATGACCACACGTGATTCCTCTTCCGCACCCACAGGCACATCCGGATGCGTGCCATTCGGGATCTTGAGCGCTTCGAGCTCCATCTCCGTCGACACCTGCGTCAGTTCGCTCTCGACGTCCGAGATCTCACGCTTGATCTCCTGTCCACGGAGACGCAGAACTTCGAAGGCTTCTTCTGCCTCTTTTCCCTGCTTTTTCCTGGCTGCAGCTGCCTGGCCGAGTTGCTTGGCGTGCGTGTTGCGTTCCGCTCGTAGGAGGTTGGCGGTGTGGCGGAGCTTGGATTGGCGCTGGTACAGATCGGCCACGAGTTGCGGGTTACCCTCGCTGAAGCGCTTGTTGCCGTTTTCTATGGCCGCGTCCACGTTCTCCACGAGCTTCTTGTAGTCCAGACGCGCCTTCACGTGGCCGTGCATGTTCGAGAAATCGTCGGGGCTCAGCGCGGCTGTGGTGGCGATGGATCCAGAGGCGGTGGAGGAGAAGGAGGAGGCATGAGTGAGTTGTTGGGATGCTGCAATGCAGCGAGGCGTTCGTGGGCGACACGCGCGCGAACGCCACCGCGCTGTGGGTCAGCAACATTGGCATTTTAACTGAGATGTGCGGCCCAGTGATGTGCAGTGTGTGAAACATACATTTGTGTATGGAACATATATGGTGTTCATAACATCAAAGATACCGGTAAGATACGGTTTTATGCTTGTTGTTATCCGACGGCGAATCCGACGGCGTCGTCAATCCCTGCTCGCCGACGGCGGCACGCGCCAATGCTGCGCTTCCTAGAGATTCCTTCCTCATTTGTATTTGCGCCATATACGCGGCAGCTTTCGCTTCCATCCGAGTGCAAGTGCGCGGGCTCTACGGCGAGTACGTTACCTTCCCATCGTTTTGTTACTGCGTCCTCGAACGATTCAACCTCTTCGCTGCGTGTGCTGAATCCCCGTCTTCTTGACGGGGGCGATAGTGCACGGAAGTCTCGAAGCAGGAGCTTCATGCTGCGAACGGGGGCTCAGAGAGGAATGTTTGCTCACTGCTGTCCGCTTTGTTCACGCCCGCTTTGTGTATCTTTGCTCAGGAATGGTATTGAGCCTGTGGACGTCTTCCTCCAGAGTATAAAGCGCCAGTATGCAGCAGCAGGTTCAGATGACGCTTCGATCCTCGAGTGGATCGTCAGCAGGTTTCCCACGCTCGTATGGCTGCACGAGCCGTTGCAATGGACTCCGAGCTTCTGTATGGAAGTGATTTGCCTGGTGGGCGTCACCGTAGCTGTGCTTGGAGTGATTCATCCATTGTGGCGCACCGCTGGACCGCTCATGTTCTTGTGGATCAGCTATCTGTCCATCGTGCAGTGCGGTCAAACATTCATGCAGTTCCAATGGGACTCATTCCTGCTGGAAGTCGGTGTTTTAGCGGTGTTGTTGGCCCCCTGGTGGCATAACAAAGTGGACGAGGTTTTCGAGACCCCGGCTGCTGCAGTCTGGACGCTTCGCTTCCTGTTCTTCAAGTTTATGCTTATGTCCGGGGCCGTTAAGATCCAATCGCGCTGCCCTACGTGGCTTGGACTCACTGCGCTTGACTTTCATTTCGCATCGCAGCCACTGCCGTTACCGCTCGGCTGGTACGCGTTACAGGTCCCGGTGAGTGGGCATTTTGACGTGACCTTTGCGATGATCAACAAGAGATTGACGCGTATTTGTTAGCCGATCATCAACCGCCTCGCTGTAGCCGTCACACTTCTCATCGAAGGCCCATGGACGTTCTTCCTGCTTGCGCCTCATACCACGCTGCGAAGAGTTGGAGCCATCCAGCAGATCGCGCTTCAGATTTCAATTATCCTCACGGGGAACTACAATTTCTTCAACTTGCTGACCATCGTTCTGGCGGTGGCACTACTTGATATCGACAGTCAGGCGAAATTGGACAATGACGGCTCCAAAACGGAAGCAGCAACGGCACGGAAGTCATGGGTTGCTCAAGTCGACTCAGCGTGGCACACATTTCAAACGCACGCGCTCATTTCGAAAGGTATGCTATTGAGCAGCTTTGGGCTCTGCGTCTTCACGTGGCATAAATTATTTGAAATGACTGTACAAGATGCCCCGCCCGGAGACCAACGTGAGCGGAGCTTCCAGGAGCTATTACTTGCCACAAGGATCCAGTTGCTTCCAAGCGTAGAAGATATCCAGGCATGGCTTGAAGTCATTTTGCCCCGCTGCGCGCTTTTCTCCGTGCTACTGGTGGTGTGCTCAAGCTGCTGGCAGTTTGTTCGGACCTGCTCCCACTCGGATCGTGGCTTCAAAACAGCATCCTATTCCAGAAAACGACTCGTATTGCGGTTGTTCTATCTCCTGACGACCTCGGTGGCGAGCATGTGGATCTTCACGAGCAGTGTCTTCACTCTGTCAGTGCTGGACAATTCCTTCCAGCAGTTGGTTCCTCCTTTCGTCGTCTCCGCTTATCGCTCGACCGAGAAATACCGTGTTACCAGTGCGTACGGCCTATTTCGCAGCATGACTGGCGTGGGCCAGGTGGAGCTCGACAATGGACAGCGGATTTCGGTCGTAGCTCGACCAGAGATTATTCTGGAGGGCACACAAGACGGCGGCCGGACGTGGGAAGCATATCACTTCAAGTACAAGCCTGGCGACGTGATGTCCGCGCCGCGCTTGGTGGCCCCTTTTCACCCACGACTGGACTGGCAAATGTGGTTTGCCGCGCTGGGCGACTATCAAAGCGCTCCGTGGCTGGTGCATCTCGTGGCCAAGCTTCTGGACGGCTCCTCCGATGTGAAGGAGTTGCTCGATGTGACGCGTGACCCGTTTACCGACGCCCCGCCGGACGCAATTCGCGCGCAGCTCTACTACTACGACTTTACGCGTCTGAACACGTCGTGGTATCAAGCGCTCCCCACAGCCAAGATCTTAGACAACAGCAGCGACCCACAGTGGTGGACGAGGACGTTTGCGAGGGAGTATTTGCCGCCTCTGGAGCGTGGAAACCCGTCACTCGCAGCGTTTGTGCAACATCACTGGCCAGAGTCGTCTGCATCGTCCAAGCTTGCGCTGGAGATCGCTGAAGCCTCAGCGATGCGGCAGTGGATGGATCAAGTACTGGCATGGCTGTGCAGAGCTCCGTGGTCGCCTGTGGGTCTGGCGCTCGGCTTCGTGGCGAGCAAGTCCGGTGTTGCAGCTTTGTTCCGCTGGTCGCGGTGTCGTTGCGTGTCAACCAAGTTGAAGCTGGAGTGATCCGCCCCAGGATTGGTCAGAATCCGCGTCGGAATTGCATCCAATGGGACACGCATCAGTCGCTGATTGGGGGAAAATGGGGTGGACCGCGGAGGAGGGATGACTCGCCTGGACCGCCGCAGAGATTTTGTTCCATGCTTGACTGCTACCACATCCACAGTCGGGGAAGCACGATTTACATTGCGCGCTGCGCTCGGAATTGCTGTCGTTGTTATTAATAATGAGTCAACAGCGGCTCGTTTTTCGCACCTTGGGTAGTCGCGCTGCAAGTGTGCACCCGGCTTGATGCCTGCCGGTGTAGGCTCCAAAGCGGTCATGATCAATAATTGACTTGGCCCCAGTATGGAACGCTCGGGCCAAAGACACGGCGTTGCGATGTCGCCCCGCCCAGCGCACCCTTTGGCCCACAAGGTTTTTCCGTAAAACCTCGAGTTCCCAGGAACCAATCTATCGGAGGACGCGTGGGGATCTCACCGGCGCCGTGCTTTTGGCGTGTCATTTCTGCGGAAGAATCCAAGACAAGAGGTGAGCTTGGAGAGCATAGCACAACGGCAGCAGTAGGCTGGCGGAGTGGGATCTTCATAGAGACGTTCTTGACCGGCCTACTGCCGCCACTACGTTTTGAGGGAGGAAAACACAAGAACTAACGCGTATCTTTCTGTTTCTTTTGCAGTATCAAGAATGGAGACGACATCTGACCAGCGCAAGTGCCACAACTGCGGCCAGTCCGGCCACATCCGCCGCGACTGCCCCGAGGCCCCGTCCCAGGAGGAGGCTTCGCCGGCGGCTTCAACAGCGGCGCCGCGTGCTTCGGCTGCGGCAAGACCGGCCACCTCAAGCGCGACTGCCCCACGGGCGGCCGTGCGTGCCACAACTGCGGCCAGGTTGGACACATCCGTCGCGACTGCCCCGAGGACGTTCAGCCGCCCAAGTGCCACAACTGCGGAGAGTCCGGCCACCTGCGTCGCGACTGCCCCGCGGAGCTGCGCGAGTCGCGTAAGTGCCACCACTGCGGTCAGTCCGGCCACCTGCGTCGTGACTGCCCCGACGACAGCGGCCCGAGCGAGGACAAGTGCTATCAGTGCGGCGAGACCGGCCACTGGGCCCGGAACTGCCCCGGCGCCAAGGAGTAAGCACCCGTCGCCGTCAAGTATCCAACTGCGAGAGAGGAGGGAGGGAGCGAGCGAGAAGAGAGAGGGTATAGATGTGTGATGACGCGCGGAACTGCCCGCTTTTGTACTAGTATTTTCCCGATGAGAACTTCGGCCTTTCGTGGTGGCGTGACACGTAGTGGAGGTGCGAGAGAGAGAAGGAGCTACCTGGGCGCGGGATCTCGCTGTGGCTCTAACAATATGGAGTCGCGGAGGGGACCGTGGCAGGGCTCGGATTTCTTATTAACTAAACTAACATGTCGACAAACATGCATATCCAAGAGCTGAAGCAAGGAAGTTTGATTGTGGCGGACATGGTGCAATGCTGCACTGTGCATCATGCAGGATGCTTTTGAGTGGCTTGCCGTCGCAACACGAGGTAGGTAATCCCAAACGCGCGCTTGATGCCAGCTCTGCTTGGTGCCGACCAGAATCTACCGGTAGCGCAGGAAGATCTTTGCTTCGAGCCACGTGTGCTACGGCCTGCACATCTGTACCACAGCCCAATGTATCTTGTTCGACATCTGCAGAACTCAAAACTCCCATCAAGCGAGCTGTTGACCCGGGTATATAACCAAATACATCTCGAAGTCATCGAGCGAGCGTGCTGCTTGTCCTGCTTCCTTCTTTACTCTTTTCCTTTTATGTTTTCTCCACGTAGTTCACTTTCCCCGGAGCGCCAAGATGGTCGGTTCAAGTCGCGAGCGGGGACGGGAATAAATTCTTGAAATCCCGGTTGCTTGTCCAATACTGAGCACCTGCCTGCCCGTTCGCGCTGTTCGTTTAACACTGTCGAGATGGCTCCTCATTCCCCGTCGACGGTCTGCTATTGTTTCGCATTGAACGCCGCCACCCTCGCCGCCAGTTTCCGGTCCCGCTCGTCCATCATGCGGTCCCAGTCCGTCAGCAGCTCCAGCTTGCTCTGAAAGTCCACACATCACAAACGAACAGTGTACGTTGGAAATACGCAGCCAACCAAGCGCGCGACGGCGGACAAACCTGCATCTTGTCGCGGGCCTGCATCTTGTTGATAGCGCCGAAGCCCACGCCCATGAGCGAAAAGGCGACGGAGATGACCACGAGGCCGGGCAGCACTTGGTACGGCATCCTGAGAGTCTGGCGAATGAGCGGCGGGGGAGGCCTCAAAATAAAGATGGAGTGGTGTACATATTTACGTGGGACACATATATAGTGTTCATCACACCAATCACTTTGATCAGCAGCAACAACAAAGCGCCAATACAACCTATGCCTGCTTCACTTGCGGCTCATGGTGTCGTCCGAGCTGCAGAATCTCACTTGGACTTCGATGGTATCCGCCTCCAAGACGCACGGGAAGTCCGTCAAGGAGAACGGGTCCAGCAGAATGGTGTCATCCAGGAAAAGTTGCTGAGTTCAGAGATAAAAGGTCAGCAACTACGGAACTACGATCAGCAAGACCAAAACCTTCCACACACCGTTTGATCTTGCTTGAGGTCGTACTCGTCCTCCAGGAAAGCCTTCAGCACAGCAATGGTGTGGCCCTTCTTGAACTGAAAAGCAAGGCACCACAACTTCAGAACCACCACAATAAACAAGCTAACCACCACAAAAGTGTACTACTACTTAGTACCTCGTTGGACACCGTCGAGTCGTCTGGTAGCAGAAATGTAATCTACAGCACGAGTCCCGTCACTCCGATACAGATATCGTCCCAATCAGGCAGAGATCTCACCAGAATGGGCTCCTCCTGTAGCTCCATGACATGGTCGAACTTGCTTTCCTCTCCCCTCTTCTCCGCGGTGTCCTTACTCGCCGCGCCCAGCAGACCCAGGTTGAGCACAGGCTGCGGCATCGTTGCGTCTCTTCAAGATGCAATATTACAGTTCGGTATCATGAGTGATGGTCAGTTGGTGTACACCACTCCGCCGCGCCAAAAACCATTCCGCACTCACAAACATGCAGGCGCAGGAAGGCGATGCGGTCAAATGGCGCGAGGCATTCGACAAGCTGCTGGTCTTCGAGCAGGACTTCGACACGGCCATGCAGATCCTCATGTTCCAGGACGAGAAGGTGGCGCGGCTGTCGTTGGAGGATCCATCGACGAGGAGAGCGGGAAGACGCAAGAGCCGCAACAGTGCGCGCAGCCCCAGCAGGAAGCGCAGACGGACAGAAACATCCCAGTCACCACATGCAGAACCTCCAAGTCCACCTCTTACCAGTAGTACACAGTCCACTGGACTCTGGAGCTCTGAGGAGGTCACACAGCCACCCTGGACGCAAGAGTATGCGGAGTCACAGCTGAGCGGAGCTAGCGGTAATACAGATACAGGCGGTAAACCCTCAGAGACTGATACAGACGCACGTATTCATGGTGCAACAACGACAGTGGATAGTGAAGTAGGAAATGAGTCAGCTGGTACGTCTCCGACTGCAGTTTCTAGCTTGTTTCAGACGCGAGAGGTGGTTTGTGAGGCGAGTGGTAACATGCAGGGATACGCTGCTAATATGGTGCTTGAAGGAGGAAAAGCTGAAGTGGCTGATCTCGACGAGGACTCTTCCGCTCACAACCAAGTACATACCGTTCAGGTGACGACGGAGGTCTTGACAGTTAACTCACAGAACTCCCAACCTGATGATGTCGACCTTTCCACGGCGAATGGACCCGCAATATTTTCTGACGATGCGGAGAACAACGCTGCAAATGTTCGTGACGAGTTGTCGGCGATTGGAACAAGCAAGTCCGGGACAACGGTGCCCAGCCTCTTTCAAACTGCGTCAGGAAGACAGTTGCAGTTTCCAAAGATCGGCTAACAGACTACACAGACAAGCTTTTCGAAGAATTCTCACGGGATCCCCAACCTCTTCGAAAACCCATAGCGACCAAAACACACCACTCCGACCAAAATCAAAACTTCGCGCCTACACTTTTCGAGACCGGTTCGGGGAAGGCGGTGTCAGTATCGAAGGTGCGGCTACAGGCTTATGAGGCAAAGCTTCGCAGCGAGGAGGAGTCGGCAGCGGCGTCCACGACGAGCGAACGGCGTGACGTGCATGGTGCTGTTGGAGGTGCCAGTGCTAAGGCCGACAGCGCGACCTCTGTACCAAGTCTGTTCCAGACCGGCTCGGGAAGGCGGTGTCAGTATCGAAGGTGCGGCTACAGGCTTATGAGGCAAAGCTTCGCAGCGAGGAGGAGTCGGCAGCGGCGTCCACGACGAGCGAACGGCGTGACGTGCATGGTGTTGTTGGAGGTGCCAGTGCTGAGGCCGACAGCGCGACCTCTGTACCAAGTCTGTTCCAGACCGGCTCGGGGAAGGCGGTGTCAGTATCGAAGGTGCGGCTACAGGCTTATGAGGCAAAGCTTCGCAGCGAGGAGGAGTCGGCAGCGGCGTCCACGACGAGCGAACGGCGTGACGTGCATGGTGCTGTTGGAGGTGCCAGTGCTAAGGCCGACAGCGCGACCTCTGTACCAAGTCTGTTCCAGACCGGCTCGGGGAAGGCGGTGTCAGTATCGAAGGTGCGGCTACAGGCTTATGAGGCAAAGCTTCGCAGCGAGGAGGAGTCGGTAGCGGCGTCCACGACGAGCGAACGGCGTGACGTGCATGGTGTTGTTGGAGGTGCCAGTGCTGAGGCCGACAGCGCGACCTCTGTACCAAGTCTGTTCCAGACCGGCTCGGGGAAGGCGGTGTCAGTATCGAAGGTGCGGCTACAGGCTTATGAGGCAAAGCTTCGCAGCGAGGAGGAGTCGGTAGCGGCGTCCACGACGAGCGAACGGCGTGACGTGCATGGTGTTGTTGGAGGTGCCAGTGCTGAGGCCGACAGCGCGACCTCTGTACCAAGTCTGTTCCAGACCGGCTCGGGGAAGGCGGTGTCAGTATCGAAGGTGCGGCTACAGGCTTATGAGGCAAAGCTTCGCAGCGAGGAGGAGTCGGTAGCGGCGTCCACGACGAGCGAACGGCGTGACGTGCATGGTGCTGTTGGAGGTGCCAGTGCTGAGGCCGACAGCGCGACCTCTGTACCAAGTCTGTTCCAGACCGGCTCGGGGAAGGCGGTGTCAGTATCGAAGGTGCGGCTACAGGCTTATGAGGCAAAGCTTCGCAGCGAGGAGGAGTCGGTAGCGGCGTCCACGACGAGCGAACGGCGTGACGTGCATGGTGTTGTTGGAGGTGCCAGTGCTGAGGCCGACAGCGCGACCTCTGTACCAAGTCTGTTCCAGACCGGCTCGGGGAAGGCGGTGTCAGTATCGAAGGTGCGGCTACAGGCTTATGAGGCAAAGCTTCGCAGCGAGGAGGAGTCGGTAGCGGCGTCCACGACGAGCGAACGGCGTGACGTGCATGGTGCTGTTGGAGGTGCCAGTGCTGAGGCCGACAGCGCGACCTCTGTACCAAGTCTGTTCCAGACCGGCTCGGGGAAGGCGGTGTCAGTATCGAAGGTGCGGCTACAGGCTTATGAGGCAAAGCTTCGCAGCGAGGAGGAGTCGGTAGCGGCGTCCACGACGAGCGAACGGCGTGACGTGCATGGTGTTGTTGGAGGTGCCAGTGCTGAGGCCGACAGCGCGACCTCTGTACCAAGTCTGTTCCAGACCGGCTCGGGGAAGGCGGTGTCAGTATCGAAGGTGCGGCTACAGGCTTATGAGGCAAAGCTTCGCAGCGAGGAGGAGTCGGTAGCGGCGTCCACGACGAGCGAACGGCGTGACGTGCATGGTGTTGTTGGAGGTGCCAGTGCTGAGGCCGACAGCGCGACCTCTGTACCAAGTCTGTTCCAGACCGGCTCGGGGAAGGCGGTGTCAGTATCGAAGGTGCGGCTACAGGCTTATGAGGCAAAGCTTCGCAGCGAGGAGGAGTCGGTAGCGGCGTCCACGACGAGCGAACGGCGTGACGTGCATGGTGTTGTTGGAGGTGCCAGTGCTGAGGCCGACAGCGCGACCTCTGTACCAAGTCTGTTCCAGACCGGCTCGGGGAAGGCGGTGTCAGTATCGAAGGTGCGGCTACAGGCTTATGAGGCAAAGCTTCGCAGCGAGGAGGAGTCGGTAGCGGCGTCCACGACGAGCGAACGGCGTGACGTGCATGGTGTTGTTGGAGGTGCCAGTGCTGAGGCCGACAGCGCGACCTCTGTACCAAGTCTGTTCCAGACCGGCTCGGGGAAGGCGGTGTCAGTATCGAAGGTGCGGCTACAGGCTTATGAGGCAAAGCTTCGCAGCGAGGAGGAGTCGGTAGCGGCGTCCACGACGAGCGAACGGCGTGACGTGCATGGTGCTGTTGGAGGTGCCAGTGCTGAGGCCGACAGCGCGACCTCTGTACCAAGTCTGTTCCAGACCGGCTCGGGGAAGGCGGTGTCAGTATCGAAGGTGCGGCTACAGGCTTATGAGGCAAAGCTTCGCAGCGAGGAGGAGTCGGTAGCGGCGTCCACGACGAGCGAACGGCGTGACGTGCATGGTGCTGTTGGAGGTGCCAGTGCTGAGGCCGACAGCGCGACCTCTGTACCAAGTCTGTTCCAGACCGGCTCGGGGAAGGCGGTGTCAGTATCGAAGGTGCGGCTACAGGCTTATGAGGCAAAGCTTCGCAGCGAGGAGGAGTCGGTAGCGGCGTCCACGACGAGCGAACGGCGTGACGTGCATGGTGTTGTTGGAGGTGCCAGTGCTGAGGCCGACAGCGCGACCTCTGTACCAAGTCTGTTCCAGACCGGCTCGGGGAAGGCGGTGTCAGTATCGAAGGTGCGGCTACAGGCTTATGAGGCAAAGCTTCGCAGCGAGGAGGAGTCGGTAGCGGCGTCCACGACGAGCGAACGGCGTGACGTGCATGGTGCTGTTGGAGGTGCCAGTGCTGAGGCCGACAGCGCGACCTCTGTACCAAGTCTGTTCCAGACCGGCTCGGGGAAGGCGGTGTCAGTATCGAAGGTGCGGCTACAGGCTTATGAGGCAAAGCTTCGCAGCGAGGTGGAGTCGGTAGCGGCGTCCACGACGAGCGAACGGCGTGACGTGCATGGTGTTGTTGGAGGTGCCAGTGCTGAGGCCGACAGCGCGACCTCTGTACCAAGTCTGTTCCAGACCGGCTCGGGGAAGGCGGTGTCAGTATCGAAGGTGCGGCTACAGGCTTATGAGGCAAAGCTTCGCAGCGAGGAGGAGTCGGCAGCGGCGTCCACGACGAGCGAACGGCGTGACGTGCATGGTGCTGTTGGAGGTGCCAGTGCTAAGGCCGACAGCGCGACCTCTGTACCAAGTCTGTTCCAGACCGGCTCGGGGAAGGCGGTGTCAGTATCGAAGGTGCGGCTACAGGCTTATGAGGCAAAGCTTCGCAGCGAGGAGGAGTCGGCAGCGGCGTCCACGACGAGCGAACGGCGTGACGTGCATGGTGTTGTTGGAGGTGCCAGTGCTGAGGCCGACAGCGCGACCTCTGTACCAAGTCTGTTCCAGACCGGCTCGGGGAAGGCGGTGTCAGTATCGAAGGTGCGGCTACAGGCTTATGAGGCAAAGCTTCGCAGCGAGGAGGAGTCGGCAGCGGCGTCCACGACGAGCGAACGGCGTGACGTGCATGGTGTTGTTGGAGGTGCCAGTGCTGAGGCCGACAGCGCGACCTCTGTACCAAGTCTGTTCCAGACCGGCTCGGGAAGGCGGTGTCAGTATCGAAGGTGCGGCTACAGGCTTATGAGGCAAAGCTTCGCAGCGAGGAGGAGTCGGTAGCGGCGTCCACGACGAGCGAACGGCGTGACGTGCATGGTGTTGTTGGAGGTGCCAGTGCTGAGGCCGACAGCGCGACCTCTGTACCAAGTCTGTTCCAGACCGGCTCGGGGAAGGCGGTGTCAGTATCGAAGGTGCGGCTACAGGCTTATGAGGCAAAGCTTCGCAGCGAGGAGGAGTCGGTAGCGGCGTCCACGACGAGCGAACGGCGTGACGTGCATGGTGTTGTTGGAGGTGCCAGTGCTGAGGCCGACAGCGCGACCTCTGTACCAAGTCTGTTCCAGACCGGCTCGGGGAAGGCGGTGTCAGTATCGAAGGTGCGGCTACAGACTTATGAGGCAAAGCTTCGCAGCGAGGAGGAGTCGGTAGCGGCGTCCACGACGAGCGAACGGCGTGACGTGCATGGTGCTGTTGGAGGTGCCAGTGCTGAGGCCGACAGCGCGACCTCTGTACCAAGTCTGTTCCAGACCGGCTCGGGGAAGGCGGTGTCAGTATCGAAGGTGCGGCTACAGGCTTATGAGGCAAAGCTTCGCAGCGAGGAGGAGTCGGTAGCGGCGTCCACGACGAGCGAACGGCGTGACGTGCATGGTGTTGTTGGAGGTGCCAGTGCTGAGGCCGACAGCGCGACCTCTGTACCAAGTCTGTTCCAGACCGGCTCGGGGAAGGCGGTGTCAGTATCGAAGGTGCGGCTACAGGCTTATGAGGCAAAGCTTCGCAGCGAGGAGGAGTCGGTAGCGGCGTCCACGACGAGCGAACGGCGTGACGTGCATGGTGCTGTTGGAGGTGCCAGTGCTGAGGCCGACAGCGCGACCTCTGTACCAAGTCTGTTCCAGACCGGCTCGGGGAAGGCGGTGTCAGTATCGAAGGTGCGGCTACAGGCTTATGAGGCAAAGCTTCGCAGCGAGGTGGAGTCGGTAGCGGCGTCCACGACGAGCGAACGGCGTGACGTGCATGGTGTTGTTGGAGGTGCCAGTGCTGAGGCCGACAGCGCGACCTCTGTACCAAGTCTGTTCCAGACCGGCTCGGGGAAGGCGGTGTCAGTATCGAAGGTGCGGCTACAGGCTTATGAGGCAAAGCTTCGCAGCGAGGAGGAGTCGGCAGCGGCGTCCACGACGAGCGAACGGCGTGACGTGCATGGTGCTGTTGGAGGTGCCAGTGCTAAGGCCGACAGCGCGACCTCTGTACCAAGTCTGTTCCAGACCGGCTCGGGGAAGGCGGTGTCAGTATCGAAGGTGCGGCTACAGGCTTATGAGGCAAAGCTTCGCAGCGAGGAGGAGTCGGCAGCGGCGTCCACGACGAGCGAACGGCGTGACGTGCATGGTGTTGTTGGAGGTGCCAGTGCTGAGGCCGACAGCGCGACCTCTGTACCAAGTCTGTTCCAGACCGGCTCGGGGAAGGCGGTGTCAGTATCGAAGGTGCGGCTACAGGCTTATGAGGCAAAGCTTCGCAGCGAGGAGGAGTCGGCAGCGGCGTCCACGACGAGCGAACGGCGTGACGTGCATGGTGTTGTTGGAGGTGCCAGTGCTGAGGCCGACAGCGCGACCTCTGTACCAAGTCTGTTCCAGACCGGCTCGGGGAAGGCGGTGTCAGTATCGAAGGTGCGGCTACAGGCTTATGAGGCAAAGCTTCGCAGCGAGGAGGAGTCGGTAGCGGCGTCCACGACGAGCGAACGGCGTGACGTGCATGGTGTTGTTGGAGGTGCCAGTGCTGAGGCCGACAGCGCGACCTCTGTACCAAGTCTGTTCCAGACCGGCTCGGGGAAGGCGGTGTCAGTATCGAAGGTGCGGCTACAGGCTTATGAGGCAAAGCTTCGCAGCGAGGAGGAGTCGGTAGCGGCGTCCACGACGAGCGAACGGCGTGACGTGCATGGTGTTGTTGGAGGTGCCAGTGCTGAGGCCGACAGCGCGACCTCTGTACCAAGTCTGTTCCAGACCGGCTCGGGGAAGGCGGTGTCAGTATCGAAGGTGCGGCTACAGACTTATGAGGCAAAGCTTCGCAGCGAGGAGGAGTCGGTAGCGGCGTCCACGACGAGCGAACGGCGTGACGTGCATGGTGTTGTTGGAGGTGCCAGTGCTGAGGCCGACAGCGCGACCTCTGTACCAAGTCTGTTCCAGACCGGCTCGGGGAAGGCGGTGTCAGTATCGAAGGTGCGGCTACAGGCTTATGAGGCAAAGCTTCGCAGCGAGGAGGAGTCGATAGCGGCGTCCACGACGAGCGAACGGCGTGACGTGCGTGGTGCTGTTGGAAATATTGATGTGAAAGTTTCGAGAAATGGTTTGCGGAATATGGACAGTGGGAAGGTATTGAATTCATCTAGGCACGAGCGGGTATTGGTAAATCGTCAAGCTTCAGCTTCGGACGAGGTTCCTCGTGCAACCCGCGGAAATGGAGGAACCGTATTATCCGCTCGTACGACTACTTTCCTTCCTCATCAAGACCAGGGACTTCACGGTGGTGACAAGGAAAATGTGCACCCTGAAAATGTGTTGATTCGGGAGACAGCAGTGCTGGAAGCTTCTAAATCATGGCGCTCAACACTAACGACGCAGTTAACCTCAAGATTAACCGGCAGATATCCCCAGCATCAAACGACGAGGCAACAAACGACCGTGAAGAGTGTTGTGAAGTCATCCACCTCATCTCGACCGAGAGTGAACGGTAACAAGCGATTTCACCCGCCAGTTGCAAGCAAAAAGCGACGTACCGGTGATGCTCAAGGTCTCATAGATGTTCAACCCCTCGCATTTCCAACGAGCAAAAAGCAGAAAGTGACCCGCACCGAGTCCCAGCCTTTCATTTACAATGAGGCTATGAAGATTTCATTTCCTCTCTTGGTGGGGCTACAAGAAGATAATACGCTTCCTGCAGATGCTTATCTTCAAGTACTGAACACGATTACAGCGGTAAACGCCTCTGATATTGGCTTTACACACGATGGTGACTTGGTGCACTCCTCCGAACGCTCCTACGACCATGCACTATTCGTAGGCCCTCGTGAACTGTATTCCCAACTTAAAGCAAGGGGTCATATTCTAGAGGCCACTGGGGCAACTTTTACGTGGTTTCTCAATCATTATCGGTGGATCGTGTGGAAATTGGCTGCTATGGAACGATTATTCCCTCGTCTCTTGTTAAAAAGGTACCTGACGAAGGATCAAGTCATGAAACAGATAACTCACCGGTACCAGCGGGATTTGAACAATGCCCAACGCTCGATTGTGAAGAAAATTCTTCATCGAGATGCGAGCTCGCTGAGCTGTATGGTGCTCTGCATTGCTGCTGTGCTACCATTCTCCACTGCCAACATCAACAACTCCGTCGACCAAGAACTTCCAGCGTATTGGAATCTGTCTCTGGTTCTGACAGATGGATGGTATTCTGTGTATGCTGTCCCAGATGCCCCCTTAGCGGCGATGCTGTGGAAATCGCATACAAAATCAGATTTAGTTGGAACAAAAATCGCTACGTGGAATGCTGCTCTGCAAAATTCAACGGAAGGCATCGATCCGTTGGAGTGTGCCATTGTTCGTGAAGCACAGTGGAAGAACCCCTTGCTGGCTAAAGAGGACCTAACACAGTGGCCATATTTGCAGTTGCGCTACAATAGCACACGTCGTGTAAGATTTGACACTCGACTAGGAGCGGAGAAACTGCACTACACGATTCCTACGAACATGCGGGCCCGGAAGCAGCAACCACAACTCACGTTCTCAATGTTAAAGAGTGTACCTCTGAAAAGCTTGGAAGTCGGTGGCGGCATCGCTCGCTCAGTGCGAATCCGTGTGACCCGGATTTCTCCAGTTCTTCACCTTCAGGCGAATGAGTGGACGCTGGGACCGCGAATTCTTTGCGAGGAACAGCTGTCGATGTACTTCCAGCTCCGATCTGAGTATGGTCGGGCGTCGATGCTAAAAAAGAAACAAAATGGAGTAGACTTTGAGGCAGAGGGTTCGCTGGGTGACGACCAGATCGATATGCCACCGCCAATCCCATTTATCAAGATGGACGTGGAATGCACACATTCTTCCAATGGCGATCATGGCGTGGGCTGTGGTATTTTAACTATCTGGCGGCCGTCAGAGGAATTACTCTCTGGTGTACTAAGAGAAGGTGCCGAGTACTTTGCAAGCAGCTTGACCATTAACTGGAAGGTGGACGGCGGACGGGGTCAGGACGCATTCTTGCGACTGAGCTCAACAAAGCATAGCGGGTTTGAGGAAATTCACGACATTTTATCGTTGGGCGACAAAGAAACAAAGGATGCTACTCACCTGAATCGGAGCCAGCGTGTGTGCGTTGACGTCCAACAAGCGACAACATATTACCGAGCCAACTTCGAGAGTAACCGCAGGAATGAACGGAGACCAACAATCGATGTATGCGTCTGCGTTGTACTGGTTACAACTCGAGAAATACAAGATGACTCAAGTATAGCAGCCAAAAGGCAGGCCGAGGTTTCGTTGCTTGACCCCACTATAAAACCGAAGGAATCTCGGTACGTTGAACATGTCTTCGTCACTGACAAAAGTCGGCACCTGATGAGTATTCGCGTCTCTGGAATGGAAGTCAGTATGCTGAAAAAGAAAACTAGCCCTTTGAAGCGCGGTTCGTCTTCCTCATTTGCCTTCCGCCGGGGAAGCAAAAGTATCTGGAAAGAAGGTGCAGTTTTGTGCTTGAGTGGATTGGAGGTATCGCACTATGATGAACAACTGCGTGTTTTGGATTGCGTTTTGGTTGAAAGCACACAAATGATGTCTTTTCCCTCCAAGAAGTCTTCGTTCTGGGATCATTTCCAGTGTCTCCAGCGCGAAGCGGGCATTTCTACATCGCGTAGGTCCACGTTAGATCCTACTTCAAGCGATTTCCCAAAGAACTCGCCCAATTGAAGAAATACGTGGAGCGAGATATTTTGCGAATGGACTTCGTTCCGTCACAAGAATGTGACGAGCACCACGTTGAGGTGATTGAGCAAGAACGGCTCACCCAAGATCTGCAGGCTCACGAAGAAGGAGGCCGATGTGATACACGCGAACAAGCGAGCGAGTCTTCTGGAACGCTGAACCGGCATTTGCGTTGGGATGGAACTGTCGTTAAGATCCTGCCACTGCTAGGGCCAAGCAAATTAATTTTCCTTGCGACGTGATTGCGCTGGCGTCTATCAGCATTAGATCGGACGACAACGCGTTTCGCTCGGTGTATTTGACTCAAGAAGCTGTGGTATGTATGCAGCAAACCTTACTCGAAAAGCAGCTCTGCTTAAAGGGGTGGAGCTACAGAGGATGGTACCGGCTTAGTTACAGAGGATGGTACCATCTTAGTTCAGCGAATCACAGAGATGCTGAACAAGACCAAATCGCGTAATGGAGACAACAGCTTCCAGTTTGCGGTCCGCCAAGCAACAAATGAGCGCCTAATCAATAGTTGGAAGCCATGGGAGCGTCTCCATGCCTCGTACTGGGTGGCGAACACGGTCGCACCTGCGCGAACAGCAAAGTGATTAGCATGGCGGCCGGGTTATTTTCACTCTTCACCTCTGTGAGAGCTTGAAATAGCTCGTCAATTTTCTTGAACGGGATGCGCTGGACTTTCAGTCTTATGACATCGCAGTGGCGTGAGTGCATCATTCCGAAACAAGCCTGCGTTCAAGACTGGACAAGAGAATGGTTGGAAACACGATTTCTAAAAAGAAGAGCGAGGAATATCTTCGGCAGCGTGAGAACGGCTTCAATCTGTCCGGTGTGCACCAAGAGCGCCTGCCGCGATACAATGCGCTGCTGGACCGGAACTTGCGCCATCACTTTGAGAGCCGTCCTCTTCAAAGCCACTTGAACGATCTTGGCCTAGTTGACCAGCGCGGCCGCATCGTGGACCTGGACAAACAAAAATCCAAGCTGTTCATCATTGACCAGGAGTTCAAGCTGGCCGAGGAGGCAGAGAGGAAGAAACAGCGCGAGGAGGAGGAACTCCGTCGTCGTGTGCAGATGAAGCGCCACGACGCGCTCCACGATGCTCGTCAGAGAGAAGCTGCTGCAGCTCAAGGAAGAAAAGAAAATCGCGCGTGAGATCGTGCAGGCCGCCAAAGGCTACAGCTCGGTCAGCAAGCCAGCAAGTAGATAAATAGGACCCAAAACATGTATCGGGCAAATAGTAAACTATACAGCGGGGCAGCCGCTTTTCATCGCATTATCAATGGCCTTGTTATCGCTTAATAATTTCTTGCTCTCACCATCAGCTCGTACGGCGCAGTCTCAAGGCGAGGCAGGCTCTGGCGTCCTCATACCGGGTTCCAGAACTCGTCACCTTCGCCTGCGGGGTGTTGATCGGCAAAAATGAACTTCTGGCAGCGTAACCATCTTCGACATCGCTGTCCTATCTTTCGCTGAGAGTGCTGACGTCGTGCTCTTGCAATGCAGAGCTCCTTGTTTCATCGAATTCACCTTCATTTTCCTCGTTTGCGGGGATATCGCCCCGGCATACCTCAGCGAAATTGTGGGCACAACCATGGTCGAATGGATTATAAAACTCGTCCATTGGTGTCTTCAGATACGGGTACTTGTCCTTGTTGAAGACTTCGTTGGTCGTCAGGTTGCGGCTCACGTTGCGTAGCTGAATTAACAGCAATGTGGCCGTTGGCATACCGAACACAACCGCACACAACAAAAGAATACCGTGGATACCGTGCAGCAGCAGAGTTGCGGACTCCGTGTGTGGGCCCACTTCCCCGTTAAGTGCCCATTTGGG
Organism: Phytophthora hibernalis; assembly: GCA_012656075.1. Classification (NCBI taxonomy): domain Eukaryota; phylum Oomycota; class Peronosporomycetes; order Peronosporales; family Peronosporaceae; genus Phytophthora; species Phytophthora hibernalis. Next base: position 1,026,795 of record JAAKBF010000151.1, on the reverse strand, counting down.
GGCTTGCAACCATCGCCACGGCCACAACACAGTGTCTCCAGGGTCACCTCCAACGCTGGGAGCAGGAGGGTGGAGAGGTACACGGTCTAATAAAATGCTCAGTGATATGGAGCCGATGGTGAAGCAAAAACTCGACAGCGTGATGAGAAAGACCAGGAAACTGCGATGATTACCGATGCCCACGCAATTGTTTATCCACGGACAGTGATGGTCGAAACGGTATACGCAGCGTCTGCAAGCCGAGCAGTGCTTGGAGCGCTGTGGCTTTCTTGTGACACAGGTCGGGCACGGTACGGCATTGTCTTCCGTAGCCAGCAATTCGTAAGCGGGACGTGTCGAGCGTGGCACATACCCCGGGTCCTTAATGCAAACGTACACGTACATGATACACGTGAAAGTCAAAAATGCCATCCCCATTGTCTGGTACCGTATTGTCTGAGACGGTATCTGAGGCGGCAGACACGGCACCGCAAAAATCATCGAGAGTGTAGCAGTCGTAAACACCATTCCAAAAGAAGAGTACCGAAGCGCCCTTACGCGAGGCCCAGGCCACGAACCGGTCCGACGAACCAGCTTTCAACGCGCTGGCTGTGTCGAAGTGGGCCCCTTGTCGCGCAATATCCATGGCCGTTCTGCCATGCTTGTCCTTGGCGTTCAAAGGAGCTCCTTCTACCACAAGCTGCTTGGCCAAAAATGCATCCCCGAGAGCGCTGGCAATCATAAGCGGGGTCTGTTTCTCCGAGTCGCAGATCTTTTGATTCGCCTTATACCCCACCAACAGCATAGCGGTGTACTGAAACCCTTCAAATACAGCCCAGTGTAAGGCCGTCGCCCGCGGTTGTCCGTCTGGTTCACATCGCTCCGCGGTACACCAACAAACTCACGAAAGCTGCATTGCCCGTGCTGGCCGCATAATGCATCGCTGTCATGCCCGACGAGTTCATGGCATCGAGCGATGCGCCACTGTCAATCAACGTGGTCGCACACGCCACAGACGTGCACAACATGAGCGCCGTAGCACGGTGCTTGGATTCTCCGCAACGACTGTCCAGAAAGTCCTGCAGCGTGCCACACGTGCGTTCCTGCTCCTGTTCCTGTTCCTGCGTCTCAGTGCTTGCATTGCTATTGGTCTCTTCATCCTCTTTATCGGACGCGCACTCGGGTCCGTTATGTCCGTTCGTCCGCAGATGAATGTGTCTCTTCTCCTTCATCAACACCTCTCTATCTCTTGGGAAGTACTTCCTGGCCACTGACACCAAGTACGTCACCACCGCCGGGTGTTCATAGAGCACCGCAAGGTGCAGCGCGTTCATCTGATGGCGCGCTTCGTGCACCGTAAGCAAGCGGAAGACGCTGTCGGCCACGCGGCGTCTGACAGCATCAACCACGTGTCTCTCCGAGCGTTTATGTTCTTGCTGCTGTTCCAGTCTCTCAGCCTTGCTCACGGTCATCTCCACGGCGCTCTGGGCCTGGAAATGGTCGCCTTTCACACAGGCCGAGCCCAGCACCTTGGCCGGAGACGCAAAGTACGCGTACTGACTCTCGGTGGCCTCGTCTTCGTCTTCATCACTTGATGGAACGTCGACGTCTTCATGCTGCGACAGGAGCGTCGACAGGTTGCCAGTGTGTGGTGGAGACGCCGCCTTGGGCTCATCGTCGGGCACTGCGAAAGGCGAAAAGGCCGAGGACGACGGTGACGACGCCGCGTAACTGGGCGACAGCAGCGGCGCACATGATCCTGACCCGGAGCGCGCGTGGCCCGCCGTCGGCCCGCCGATCAGCGGCGTCAGCTCGGTGGCCGCATCCGACGGAGCTGCGCGCATTGACTCGAGATCCGGAGTTTGGCAGAGGCCGAAAAAAACTCAGCGGATACTTTAACGGTTTTGATGGATACTTTGTCGAAATGGATAAACTCTGGATATTTATCGAAAATGGATAAAATCTTTGGATACTTTAACAAGAGGTGGATGTAGACTTAATCGAGATTGGATACTTTTTATTACTGCGTGTTTGGGTTTGGTGCTTGGCGACGTCACTTTCCCCCTCGACCGTTCAAGCTTATCCTGATCTGATGGCGTCCTCCTCCTCTGCGCCTGCTGTGTGGGACTCTGCCACGCAGACGTTCCACGGCGGCCAGGACTGGAAGTTCCTGTCCAACTTCGCTGAAGACTTCAGCGTCACGACGAACGGCCTGGGCACGCCCAAGAAGGCGCTGGAGGCGGCCACGCTGGCCATGACCACTGTGCACCACTACCCGCCCGCCGACTTCCAGCCAGCCATCAGCCACTTGGCCGAGTTCCTGTGGCCTGGACAATGGAAGCAGAACCTGCCACTGCTGCTTATGGGCAACGGAGCCAGCGAACTCATCGACCTGGTGATCCGCAGCGTGCAGCCCGGCGGCTGGCGTCCGGGAGGCACCCTCACGCAGTACAAGGAGTACGAGCGTTCCAGCAAGGCTGACGGCCGCGAGACGCTGGCTTGGAACGACCCCAAGGCGGCGCTCACGTGCCTCGTGAACCCCACGAACCCCACGGGCGACTACATGAACGTGACCGAGATGAAGAGCTACATCGAGACCAACTGCCCCGACAACCACACCATCATCATCGACGAGAGCATGCAGCCGTGGGTGGGCCCCCAGTGGCGTGAGGACTCGCTCATCCATCAGCGGGAGTGGGTCAGACAGCTCAGCGAGACCCGCCACATCAACGTGTGGGTCATGACGAGCTGGACCAAGATCTGGTCGTGCACGGGCCTGCGCATCGGCAGCGTCGTGGCCCCCACAGCCGAGCACGCGGCGGCCATCAAGCGCAAGCAGGTGCCGTGGTCCGTCAACTCCATGGCGCTGGCCTTCGTGTCTGCAGTGGTGAAGGACGACGCCTACATGCAGGAGACGTGGGACGTAACCACCAAGTGGCGCGCCAACGCCGTCGAGCAGCTGGCCACGCGCTTCCCGACGTGGGAGTGCATCGGCAAGCCTTTCCTGTCGTGGATCTGGGTGGACACCAAGTCAGCTACGGTGTGCGAAGAGGCCTGTAAGCTGGCCAAGGAGCACGGCGTGCCCGTGCGCAGCGGCAAGCCCGGCTACAACCTCCCCACCTTCGTGCGCATCGCTGTCCGCAACCCGCAGCAGACGGCTGTGCTGCTCAAGGCCTGGGAACCTCTCCAGTAAGTTGAATGTAGCAGTCCGCTATGGCCAACCAGGACATCCAAAAGTACACAACATGCAGATCTTCTCCTCTATTTCTTACTTCACTCTCTGTCCGGGGACATGCGGTGGTCCAGTCTCTTGAACTTTCCCTCCCAGCCTCGCACCACGTCCGTGTACTTCTCCACCAGGTCGTTCTTCTCCGCCAGCTCCGCCTCCAGGTTGAGGATCTCCATCTCCAGCTCGCTCCGCTGCTGTCGTCCGGCCTCTGTGTCCACCTCCGCGTCCGTGGTGGACGTCTCGAGACTCATGGAGGACAAGTTGTCCGCCGTGTCGTTCAGGAACAGCTGCTCCAGCTGCTTGGCGTGCAGGAAGAACTCCTCCAGTCGCGCCTCGATCTCCGCCGTGTCGGCCGCGTCCCGCACCGGGTTGAAGCGGCAGTGCGGCGGGTACTGGATGGGCGGACACACGAGCGACAGGCAGCTCGCGAACGCCGCGTTCATCTCCGACAGCGCCGTCTCGCCCGCAGACGCAGACGCAGTCGTGCCGTTCACCTCCTGCACACCTTCGACCATCGTGTAGAAATCGAAAATGCAATACCGGTACTTGGTCATAATTTAGTGTCACTATTTTGAGTTCAGAGTGTTTCAACTTCGGGGACGGAAACGTTCTTGGATGCTTTTGCAAAACACGGAACTCCAACCCACGACACATTGACAATGTCAACTTCCACACACTCGTCGGTAAACAAACACTATCAAGCAACCACAGGACTACATGTAGCTCTCTGGGCGCCGCTCCGCGGACGCTGTAGGTGTGATGGGGATCACACGGACCTTAGCTTTAGAGGAAGCGTTAACGTGATAACCACAACAGACGCCTGCCGTTCCTGCTGTAAGCTTGCAAAGGCCTGGCCTTCCTGTCCAATATTGTACCGAGTACCAATTGACTTGCGAACTTCCGGGTTAGAGCTAAACTGATTTATATTCAGAACACTGGTGTAGTTCTAACTACTGCTAACTTATTTTGCCACTTTAGTGCGCGGTTTCGTTTAAATTTGCTCAGATCGTTAATTTGAGACGTTGTTGTTTTTTCAAAATATGAAAATTGTGTGGAATGCTATGGACATTCAATGCTATGGACATTCAAAATTGAAGCTAAACGAAGGGTGACCAGTTTCGTGCTTCCTAGCTAAATCACACCTTGTTGTCGCATTTTCATTGTACTGAGGAAGCATTCGACCTGAATGAAAACGCAGAGCCCTTTGCTCTTCTCACGGCAGTAGAGGTGGCTAAAAATGTTGCTGTTGACCGCAGTTTGGATCTATCGCTTTCACTCACTACGTACCGCCTTACATTTGTTCCTGCAGGCTTCACGACTTTTAAAGAGCGGTGCGAGGCTTGAACGACTGCATATGATAGTAGGCTAAGCCACCTGATGCGTCAGACGTTCACCACATCGACGGGTCGTCCTATATGCGCAGCACAACAGGATTTAGCCAGCCATACCGATTGCATTAAAGTCCCTACAACTCGAACCGACACGAGTTGAGCATACAACGTCATCCTCACCATTCGTCCTGAATATCTTGGAACCTGCAACACCCACAAACACGTATAGATGAGTTGCTATTGGCGGGAATCCTACCAGTACACCGCCCTGTTCCAAGCATGTCATTATTCCATCTAAAATAAAATACCCGTCAAAATAGATAGACACACAATTTCAAATGAGAGGGTTCGTCCTGGGTGGCAGTCTCGTTCGGATGGGGACGCCCACAATCTGCACATGAGCCCACAGGTCTCACAAGTGCAGTATCGTTCTAGCGTTGGCAACAGGTCCACGAAGCTGACGTCCATCAACGTCGCAGCTTGATGCCTGGGGGCGCGCGACTTTCTTCGACTTCCTCCTTGGTCTTTTGTTCGCTAGCTCACAAAAAGAATAACTCCCTAAAACGATACTGTATAATCAGATCGGTTTTTGATGTAAAAAGTAAGCACTAAAGTGGTGCTGAAGAGCACATCCAATCAGAATGCTGAAAATCGAATTTGAGAGAGACGATTGGTTAAAAGCCTACATCGTGCAAACAACTGGCACCGCGCACTGAAGTGGCAAATTAAGTTACTGTAACTATCTGCATCCTGAATCTCTGTCTAATCTGATCTGTCCAAATGGGGTCCACCCATTTGATGTACTGCTTTAATACAACTGGCGTACAACTTAAGTACGACTGAAGTACTACTTAAATCCTTGACGTGCCACACACCACGCGTATGGCGGACACCAATGCTGTGGGGCACACCACAGAGAACAATGGTCACCCCGTGTCAAGTGGACCCATTACACCCCCACAACCAAACGGGAAGCCTTGTCCCAGGGGGAATTCCAGCGAACCGCACAGGCAACGCCTCATTCTGCAATCTGCGCCCGAGCGAACACCCGCCGAGATCCCAAGACCCCACCGGACACCAGGGTCTCGATTGTAACTCACGCAACCTTTATACGCGAGCGGCTTTAGCAAAAGCACCCGCTGTTATCGTCCTACGTGTTTCGCAATCCGGAGGCTTTGACAAAACTGAAAGGTTTGATTTTTACGGGGACGGAGTCGTGGCTGCGGCGAACTGGAATCCCTACGCACGTTGAGCTCTTTCAACAGCACCTCGAAACCCGTAATGATGTGCAACAGCTACCGGATGTGTTGTTAGAAGGTTTCGGCAAGCTACTTGAAGATAAATGCATCGGGGGTCAAGTATTACTAGATATACGCTTGTGGAAACGATTCGATCGCTGCTGCAGGAAGCCGGGTTGTGGTGAGAAGTGGCGGCTGAACAGCAAGTTATGGCTACACAAATTCCCAGTAATACTGCTTATTACTGGTCATCTGATCGTCGCTTCCACCGAATGCCTGACGGATTCATGTTCCCGCAGCTCGACGCATTAACCGTGTGGCGTTTATGGTGGTTAGGCAATCCGGCCGCAGGATATCATCCGTTTCGAGCACTGCAATCCTCCAATTTTCTCCTTCAAAACGCAAGATGTACTCCGAATGGTCCGTGCGCGTGCGCCACATTATTGCCGGCGTGGAAGCAGGCGCTGGAAGCACCAAAATACAACGTCCAGGGACGCAGGATGAAGCAGATCGCCTCTACTACCTATCGATACCAAATGTTTCACTGAAGCCGTCTGCCAGCCCGCATAAGCTTCGCCCCGAGCGAGCTGCGACCACGTTGCGCGGACCCGCCAGGCTCTACATGATGCAAATCCTGAAGTACGCTCTGTTCCTTATCACCACTGGAAGCGCAAGAAGCAGCAGTAAGAAACTACATATAATACGAACAAGAAATACTTGCGGGCTGGTGGCTGCACTTTCCGTTGGAGATCGCTTGTGTTGGCATGGTTGACCGTTTGCCGTGCAAAAGAACTTATGAAAGGGGAGACCCAATGTTCTTCCGTGTGGTCCACACAAGCCCGCATAAGTACGAGTACGTGCCCCACACAAGTTGGTGTGTGACACCCGGCGTTCGGGTTAGTACGATTGTGTATTTTACACTAGATACGAATCAGATTTAAGGTAGACGATTGTGACACGATGTGACTTCGGATTTTACCCCGAGTCCCAAGCAGCTGCCTCTCAAGAAAGTCTGATTGGTTGGGGGAGAATAAGGCCAAGTGGAGTGTGACACGTGGATAATGTGGAAAAATGACGGAGTGCGGTGGAGCTTGCGGTTAGCTATGGATGGGCTCGGCAACCCTGAAAGACTATGTACTGCGGTACGGTTGCCAAGATTCCCGACGACAGGTAAAGCCCCTAGGGTGCGTACAAGTGCCTCCGTTGGGCCCAATACCGGAGAGCCACCTGTCCTGGCATAAGTGAAGACCCGTATATGAGCATGACCAAGATCTCCCGAAGCAGAACTACCACTATCACAGCCTTGGAGTCCTGAATGATACCAACCCGAACGATTGCAGCCCTGGACGACGAACGTAGTCCTGAACGTGCATCCCTGGACGTACAAGATTCCAGTATACAAAGCCAAGATGTTAACGACCGACCACCTCGACCGATCAAGAACAAATCAGAAGCTGCGCAAGATACGCAAGCTGGATTTTCCCAAGGTACCTTCCATGTGTACCCACGTGCCTGACCCAGTGTCAGACGCACGCAACGCCTGACCCGAAGTGGTCGACGTCAACACTTTCATAGTGAAATCAAGATTAACGAAAGAAGTGCAAGTCAACAGTAGAAGATAGCCAACAACAGATAACAGACAAACAGAGTTCGTTTTACCCTATAGCCCACAAGTCCGGAAGAAACCTGCCAGACGTTTATCCTGGAGGACCTCGAGGCGTGTTGACTACTAAGGGCTCATCAGGCTGTGCGACAACCGGTGAGGGACTCTCGTTAAGTAAGTCGAGCCAAGTTAAACGGGGACCAGACGTAACCCGTCCTGGAGTGATCCGTTCTATTCCATTTCCTAGTTGTGCTGAACATCCTTGAACGGTTGACTCCCGCATTTCATATTAACTACATCTTTGGACGTTTAAGATAGTCTACGTCTAGGGATTTGAAGAATCTGATTATCGAGTGATAGGTCTGTGTTGTTCTGTTTATTTTCCCTCACTAGTGGGGGTGGTGCGCGTTTTGAACAGCCACCCAGGACTGACCAGTGTCCTGGAAGTGGCTTAGTTGACTGGAGTATAGACCCACCGTCTCAGGGTCTCAAAGAATAAGTGACGGCTACATAGTTTGTATAACTCTGTTTTGTATAGTGGTTATCTCGAGCCGTGGAAGCTACGTCCAAGAAGGTTACGTTCAGCCCCACACTCAATACCTACACGTGTAGAACAACTCATACGGCGCGAATCCAAGTATCGAAGATAAACGACACCGAAAGGGATTGCACAAGGAGACACACCGCCATTCCTGGACGTAATTTACGTTCAGGATTACAACCGTCTTTTAGGAAAGTCGGGTTGGGCTTGCGCTATACACCCTGGGCGACCGAAAGTGTTCATCGACTTCGCCACATACTTGCCTAAACCCCCAGGTGCAGGTTCTCCAGACGGGTCGCGGTCTGGGCGACAAGTTCTGGCGTTAAGAACCTCCAGACGCTGAGTTACATCCCTCACGGAGTAACGAGTGAAGGAACAACCCGGAGTGGTTAACTCGAAATATCAGCCAAGGCTTGAATCTGTCAATCCAGCACGTCTCTATCAATCCGTCACTTGTATTAATATCAATCCGCCACATGAAAAAGTCGGTATAACCGGCTTCAGCAATATCGAATACCGGACCACAAATTCCGGGTTCAGTAGTACCGGCCCGCCTGATTTGGGCTGGTACCTTACTGCTATCCCGTAAAATAACCCCATGAAGAACTGTGTAAACGAAAGGTTGCACATTTGAAATCATGCGCCATTCCTGCAACAAGTCAACAAAGTTGCAAACGGGTGACTTAACGACGTTGTTATACCAGATATGGTAGAGTCTACATGTACCAGATAGACGAGAGCCGTGTCGAAGAACTGTTGCCCCGCGCTCTCCAAAAGACAGAACCGTTCCGTCGTTAAGTGTGGGAGACGCTCTTTCTTCTCGGACTTCTCGGGGTGGTTTCGGCAGCGATCTGGTATTTTATACTTAATACCTTGATGCCTAAAAAACGTACCTAAAATGACTAAAAGACCTAAAAATACAGTAAGATATCGCGGTATATTGCAGTTTTTAGATCGGTTGTTAGAGCAAATTATCCGCGTTCCCCTCGTTACCAGCCGCGCTTCGCTTGGCGGAGCGCCCCTCCGGTTCACTTCGCTCGCGATATGGAAATAGAACCTCCGGCCTCACGTATTGCCCTCACACTTTCGTCTCCGGTGGGGGGCTCTGCCCTGCCTTCGCCGTGACGCTGTGGGAACGAGTTCCGAGACACTGTTTGGATGGTGCCTTGTCAACTAAGCCCCGAAGGCGCTGTTGGTCTCCCCAGCCTTGTGTTGGCAGTAGTCGTTGATCTCCATAGTAGAATGCGGAATGAAGTCAAGGTTGTCCCCTGCGAGGTATTTACTTGTTTTGACTATTGAATGGTAAATTACCTGGTGGTAATTTAGGCCGATTTTAGAGCAAATTGTCCAAATCGGGTAATTTACATTAGGACTTATAGTGCATTTTAGGTGCATTTTTAGGTACGTTTTCTCCTGAATCTAACCCTTTTGCGATCCACCTAGCTAAAATAAAGTATTTAAATATAAGCCAGTCATTTCTTAAAGGGCGCAAAATTCGCCCTTTAACGATTTCACGGTACTGGTTTTGCCTATCCTATGCCAAAAGTTATCTTCGGTGATTTTCTAGTACTGCCTGATCTATTAGTCTTTGGTATCAGTATGCTAAAATGTTTACTTCAAGTACTGTTTAGGATATGTTACAAAATAGGGTTCATAAATAGTTGAACTTATTCTTAAAAAGAGCATTTTCGCCATTCAAGGGGTAATTTTCCACCGCGTTTTGGGAAAGGGCTTCAAGGGCGAGAAATGAGCCCTCGTATCGCGAAAGAGATAATAGATTACGCTCTCCAAAAGACGTCAATTGCCATATAGGTGGCAAGCGTGCTCAGGAAGACAAGAGCAGCACCATAGATACCAGAGGTCGAGAAGTCAATGTACACAACGATCCAAATAATCGTAAGCGGAAAAATAGCCGACTTGTAGCCAAGAGCAAAGCGGTAGATGATGTTGGTAGCAGCATCGGTCTCGCAACCCTGGGCAACCTCATGCACGACGGGTAACTGTGCGATGTGATTTGCTTCGTGCAAAGACAACGATACAGCCGCCCCAAAGACCGACGGCAACGCAGTAAAGGTCACGAATAGGGGTCACATCGTACGAACCGCCGATCGTGCAGGTCGACGGCAGCAGTCACATGGCAACCGGTACGATGAGAATGGCCATGAGCAGAGTGTAGCCGAAGAACTGCACATTTAGCACAGTCTCGATGTCCTTCTCTTTATCAACGGGTCACACGTGGATGGCGAGGAAGCTAATGATAGCGGACACGAAGATACCCGTGGCCGTGATCACGAGCGGGGACAACCGGCTCCGATGATCTCCGGGCTTTGTGTTGAGATGACCAGAGTGGCGCACGTTGCTCAGCGAGCAAGCCGAGCAGGACCGATCCCGCTCCGGCAATGTCGCCGACGTTGTCAGCAATGGTAGCGGTCATGCCTTCCACAATCTTTCACCCATACCTTGATCGATTGACAGATTTTTAGTAACCGGTATACCCTACATACACCTCAACGTTTTACTATGTTTCGCCTGTTCGATAAGGAGGCAGTTTACTGTATCAAATTTCAGAGCTTCTTCGGGCGTGGCACGACTTTGTTAATTTAAAAGCTTGAATGAGGTCGACTGGCGGAGGTCATATTAATATTCATTCTAGCGAGCTGAATCGAATGAATATGAATATTCGTGCATGTATTCATATGAATATCCAATCCTCCAAAATCAAATGGCTATCAATTCCTGGTAATTACACATTTAACTACGACTGGCAGTTATTGTACGTTTCACATATTTTGAACAGATCGTTCATGTATTTTTATAAGTTACCTGGTAGCACTTTGTAGTCCTTCCAACGACCAAGATCAAGAGGAGTCAAGTATTGGAGCCTGAAGACGTGGGGGTAACCCTGGAGCATAGAAGCTTTCCCCACCTCACGCGGATTGAGTGGGAAGCTCTCCATCGCATCGCCGATGTGACCGGTGAGGCCGTCGTCGCCACGCTGCTGAGTTCGGCGACCGCAGAATCGCAGCGTCAAGCTGCCCAAGAGTTCATGGAACGCGAGCTTGCCGAAGCAAAACGGCGGGTACAGAATCCCTCGCGTTCCACGAAGGAGATGTCTTCAAGATCGAGACGTCCGCGTATTCCGGAGTTGGACAAGATCGCCTCCCGCTGAATCGCTGGTTTCGAGAGATCGACAATGCGATTGACTCGAGACTGCCCGAGGCCGAGTCAGCACAGGTGAACTTCTTGCTGTCGCGACTGGCCGGCAAAGCCAAAGAGTGGGCGCTTGGCCGACTCGAAGCCGACGCCGCTGCGCTCCCGACTCTGGACGCTATCCAGAGTGACTTGCGTCTTGCGTTCGAGCCCCCGCAAGATGAGTCCCGGTTGCGCGCGAGCTCCTTCGCGCTCCGCCAAGGAAAATGTCGATGCGCGACTACGTCCAGAAGACACGCCACTTGATTTCGTGTATCATAACGAATCCTGTCGACGTGCCGTCTCAAGTTCATGTCTTCATCTTCGGAATTCGTGAGGGTATGACGCGATACTGCCTCACTCGAGTGGAGCCGAAGACCATCGAAGCTGCCTTCGCCCTCGGGCTACACGGTCGCATCTTCTTATGCGCGGGCGCTGATGCCCGAGGCTCGGGTGTCGGAAGCCGAGCCTATGGAGATTGACGCTATTGAGACGAAGTCGAGGTCATTCTCTACCTCGACTTCTCGACGCCCCCGTGGCAGCAACAACAGTGGTCGTCAACTGACGTTCTTCCGTTGTTGAAAGTCAGGTCACCGTGCAGCAGTGTGCCGAGCACCGGCTACTGTGTTCGCGAGCGTTGAGGCCATCAGACATCCCGATGACAACTTCTCGGTTGCCCACCCAAACGGCCGAGACCAGTACCCTACTGGCTGGAATGGAGGACCCGGTCCCCCGATGACAACCGGTCCTCCTAGCTCCCTCGTGCTACATGCACACTTCAACGCCACCACCACGTCGGGCGACAACAAGCTGATCCTCGTTAGTCCGGCGCGGAGCGCCGCTCCGCGCGCTGCTTGACTCCGGAGCCACGAACAACTTCATTCGTGCGAACTGCTTCTTGCTCCTTCCTCCGCATGTGCGAGTACGCGAGGGATTGGGTGAGATTGTCGTCAAACTTGATTACGGCAAGTCACTCCGCGCTCCTCGCCGAGATGTTACTCTTCCGTACACATTCGACGGGTTCCGCAGTAATGATGACTTCCTGGTAATCGAGATGAACTATGCGTTCGACTGCATCCTCGGAATGCCGTGGCTTGTCCGCTACCAGCCAGAGATCGACTGGTTAGCCCGATCGGTTCGGCGTCGGGTTGGGTTTGACGTTAGCAAGGTGTTCACTCTCCTCCTCGTCGCCCCGACGCCCCATGTCTCCGTCGTGGACAGATCTGCCACGACACCACCCCTACTACGAGCGAGCGATGGCACTCACTGTCTGGAGTGTGCGACATCCGTCGCGGAGTCAGCAAACCACAGCCTCTCGTGAGCGCGCGAGAGTACAACGAACGAGACGGTCGTGCAGCGGCTCCCGTACGCGAATGAGGCGGAAGAGCAGCGGCTCCCGCATGTGAACAACGCGGTCGAGCAGCGGCTCCCGTACAGAATGACGTACTCACGCAGGACCCACACCTGCGCGATACCGGCGTGGTCGAAAACGAGTTCCCACACCTAGAGGAGGTTGAATCGTCATCAAGTGAATCCTCGTCCAGTGACGATGCGATTTCGGCCTCGAGCGATACCTCGAGGCAACTGAGGAAGTCAAGCGCCGGAAGTCACGACGACGACGAATACTGCGGAGGCGTTGTGGGACACAGAGCGCGCTCCCGCCCACCGAGCTGATCAGCGTGGTAGAGTACTCGGACGGTTCTCCCAACCGAGTACGAGCAGTCGCAGTGGTGAACCCGCCTTGCGACGCGAATGCCATCGTGCAGCTTTCAGGCCTTTCCTGGAAGCGCTTCCTACGCGACTTGAAGTCGGGCGACATCGAGCAAGTATGTCTGCTCACGAGTGCCGACTCTCCCGCTGTCGACATTAATACAGTCAGTGAGACTGCAACACCACTTGAGGCAGGTCTTTCAAGTGATGCGTGAAAACAAGCTGTATGCAAACTTGAAGAAGTGTGTCTTCTGCGCTCCGGGGATTCCGGTGCTTAGCTGCTACGTCAATAAGGCTGGCGTTCGCACCGATCCGGAGAAGGTGTCCTCGATTTGTTATTGGCCAACACCCAAGAACCCGACGGAGCTGCGTCAATGGTTGGGCCTCGCCAACTATACACGAAGGACTACGCAGGGCTCATCCAGCCCCTCTCGTCACTGCTGAAAGAAGGACGCGACTTGGTTAATTCGCCCTGAACACCATGATGCGTTTGCCGCTGTGAAGAAGAGCTTTGCATCAGCTCCTGTCTTGATGCTTCCGGATACATCAAGGCCGTTCCACGTTGTGTGTGACGCGATTGATTTCACCATCGGCTGCGCACTCATGCAATTTGACGATGAGGGCCACGAGCGCGTCGTGAGCTACCAGTCACGACACTTGAATCCGGATGAAAAGAATTACCCGGTTCACGACATGGAGCTTCTCGCGATGCGCTACGCTCTGATTAAATTCAGAGTGTATCTCTTGGGATAACAAACCTTCGCGGTGTACACCGATCACGCGTCGCTGCGGACGGCGATGAAGAGCCCCATCTCTCTCAAACGAATGGCGTGATAACTCTCCTTTTTCGCGGAGTACATCTTCGTTGTGCACTTAAAGCCTGGCAAGAACAACATTCTTGCCGACGCACTTTCACGGCCGGACTATGACCCCCGGCGCCTGGGACGTCATCAGGGCATTCCTGATGAGGAGGACGACGACGAGGATTGCGCGGTGTGCGAGGCACTTGGCATCAACTCGATGGTGTCGAGTCCAGTGATGCCACTCCGTCAGAAGATCGCTGACGCGTATGAAGAGGATTCGTTTTACTCCTCGATCATGACGCATCTGCGCAACCCCTCCGCGGAGACACTGGCGAAATTGACTCGTTCAACGCGTACGCACATTACGCGCTACGCGCTCGACGATGGCCTATTGACGTACACGATCGACAAGTTCGACGCTCCGCGCGTCGTCATTCCCGTTGATGACGACCTCCGTGCTCGCTTGGCGCATGAGCTCCACGACGCGTCATCTGGGCCGCGAAAAGACACTCGCGGCGGATGTACAAGTGGATTCGCAAGTGGGTGCGCTCTTGCGAAATATGTCAACGCGTCAAACCGTCAGCGTCCAATCAGGCCCCGCTTCGTCCGCTACCCATCTCCACGGGTGCGTGGCGATCCGTCAGCATGGACTTTATCTTTGGACTACCCCGAGATGACCAGGGTCGGACAGGCGTCCTGGTCTTCGTCGATCGCTTCAGCAAGATGGTTCATCTTGCTCCGGTCGCTACAAGTGACCGCCGAGGATTCGGCAGCGCTATTCATCGACCTGGTCTTCCGCCACCATGGGCTACCGGAATCCATCGTCTCCACAGAGATCCTCGCTTCACATCCGCCTTCTGGACGCGGATGTTTGAACTCCTCGGAACGCGCCTGCTGATGTCGACGGCGGCCCATCCAGAGACGGATGGGCAAACGGAGCGTGTTAACCGGGTACTGGAGGACGTACTCCGCAGTTACGCCACGTCGTTCACGTCCTGGAACTCCTTCCTGCCGCTTGCATAATTCGCGCTGAACAATGCGGTTCACGCGTCGACGGGGCTGACGCCGTTCTTCGTTAACAGCGCGCTGCACCCGCGCGTTTCTGCTCTCCTTGTCATCCAGCGCGCCGAAGCACCTCCCGGTTCCACTCTTGTTGGGGAGGAACGCAGGAGCGCCGAACAACCCGGCGCTGTTATCAAGTGAACCCCGGACGTCGGATGACGGTATGCGAAAGTCATCTGTAACCACGGGTGCCCAGCTAGGTACGCTGGGTACACCTCCCGACGCCTCGCTCAATGAGCTTATTCACAAAAAGACCTTGTCAACCAGTAGCGCGACGGGAGCTGTCGCGTCGGCATCGGACCAAGCCAACTTCGCTCCTAAGGAACTGCCGACGACGATCGACTCGGCAGCCGTATCCGATTTCCTGCTGCATCTTCAGACCGTCACGCAATTCGACCGTGACGCGCTGCAAGTTGCTGTGGAAGCAGAAGTAGATTGCGGACCGACATGAACACGGCGTCCTTTCGACGAGGCGAGCGCGTGCTGTTATCTACGGATGGCATCCAGTCGACTGCAATCATCAACTTGGGCGCGAACAAACTCGCGCCACGCTTCATCGGGCCGTTCAAGATTACTAAGGTTATCGGGAAGGCCTACACCCTAGACATTCCTGCAGTGATGCGCCTGCACCCAAAATTCTACGTCGGGCGCCTGAAGCCGTATGTCCCAGCGACAATCCCGGACGTCGACCCTCCGCTCAATCGCAGCATCTCAGATGACGACGCCGACGACGAGTCTGTCAGAGCACTCTCTCCACACGCGAGTGCGTCGCCGACCGTGCTACCACGCCGACGAAGGTCCCCAAGTGATGAAACCGTTCCGACATCTCGCGGAGCAGTGGCTTCCGCCTGCGCAACAACGTCAGAACGTCGCACCCCAGAACCACGAGGAACGTCGACAGTCGCAGCAAGCCCCATACAGCCGCAAGCACCGCCGCCCCTTATTGATGCATTGGGTGCTCGACGCTGGATCGTGGAGCGTCTGGTCGACCACGATATGCGCCTGCCTTCCGAGACTGGAACCCGCACACGCGCACGGACCCGACGGACACCCGTGAATCATTACCGGGTGCGCTGGCTTGGACACTCCCAGCTGATGAATCCTGGGACCGCGCACACAGTTGATGGAAGATGTCCCAGATGTGATGAACGACTACGAGTCCTCACTCGCGCTGGTGTCCGCGAGCGATTGTGAGCGCACGACTGACATATTGAATGAATACTCGCGCGGCTGCTCGAACGACGACGACCGTCGCGACGACTGCCACCACGACAAGCCGTCCGCGACTTCTGTCACGCGCACGATACTCGACCGTGTGTGCCGCGGACGATATTAGCACGGCGAGCATGAACATCGATCGGCGCCCAGCGTGGGAATCGAACCCACGCGCACTCCACAAGGTCGACGGTGCTAACCAGCCTCGCCACGGTGCTGCTTCGATGAACCTCGAGGAATGTTGTCTCAAGGTATTCACGTCGGTGAGCCCGACGTGCTGGTGTCGACTCGATGGATGCGCGGACGTTCCGGCGCCGCCGCTACGGTGTGTGTGGCCCCTGACGAGCAGCGCGTGCACTCCCCTCCCTCTCCAGGCCTTGTCCGCCGTGCCCGTCGTGTTCGTCATCCGCGCTCATCACTCCAAGCAGACTATTCCGTGTTCTTCGCTCGCACTGACGGGGCGTGAGTGCAACCTTAAGAGGGGTGATGTAACGGGCTAGTCTGTAGTTACATATGTAGGTAGATCTATAAAGGTTGATATTGAAAGTACATACGAAGACACGGCCAGCGTGTGCTTCGTTGTCATTCTTTGATTGGTTGAAAGTGGAGAGCCATTTCAGCCAATCCGGTGACAGTTAGCATTTGAGTGGCCCCGGCGGGCCCTCTCCTAAATCAGAGTTTAATTTGCCACAAAGTCCATACTACGACTCAGTCTTCTGAGTCTTCCGACGCTTCCTCGCATCTATAGTGTAAGCTAGATAACGGACACACCTGGCCCGTTATACGTCGGGACTGCCAAGAGAGCACACCCGTCCAGGCGTCCTCTGTCCCTGAAAGGAGACTGCTCCGAATACGAGAGCAGCCTAGGCATTCGGCCAAGAGTGCGCACCAATCTAACCCCGGATTTGATCAACGGACCCACGTGCCCTTCGAGGAGTGCCCCCGTGAAGCCCGACGTATCGTACCAGTAGAACGAGAAAGGAAGTAGGAGATGCAATATACAGTCATGGTGGAAGAGGAACGTACCGAGATTTTTCTAATGATAAGTAGCTCGAAATAGACCGACTGATTCTCTCTCACAGGCAGGGATTGATAGTCAAATGGCATATTAGTATGTTTGAATATTTTCGAATATTCGAATGAATATATTTGATCTGGTTCGCCCATATTAATATAATAGCTCGAAGGAGGTCGACGGGCGGAGGTCATATTAATATATTTGAATACAAATGAATATGCTTGTCAAAAACAAACACAAACTGCACGGTTCAGGCCTCAAGTCTCAAGCAACGTTTACTTTATGGTTCCCTGTCCACTGGTCTCGTTTCCGCTGCTGCTTCCACTTATTTTAGAAGAAGAAGCCGCAGCGATGAAATGTCCCAGAGGTCGATGTTATGGAGGAGTGTGTCGAACAAAATGTACTGTAGTTTCGTTTGTGCAGCGATGATGATCGAAATGACGTGCGACTATCTGCTAAGTCAGGATTTGTATCTTATCGTTATTCCCCTCAGTAATGCATGGGTGCGCTTTCAATTCTTGCTTTGTTTGAACAACTTTTGCAGCGAAAATTGCAACAAACGGTAAACGAACTCAGAATCTAAGACAAGAGGAAACAGAGACCACGAAACTCTTTTATGGACAACTACCCAACGCGCAGCAGCAGCTACTCATATAGTTCCAGTTGACAGCAGGATGAGATGGATGTAGCTCCTCCGAAACAGTAGCGTACATATTAGGTTGACAAGAACGGCATACCGGATTTAGGCTAGCGCAGACCAAACCTATGACTTTTAATACACTATAATAGGTTGTCTTTCCGGTCACCGCCGAAGTATGGATAAATGGCGGATTCTTAGTAAGAACCTGTAAGAACCAAACAACGTACTCGTACTTCGATGTAGCCATCTTAACATATCCCCTGAAACGCCCTAACTCAGATTGAATACGGGTATTAATACGATCAAATATTTATATTCATTCAAGCGAGCTGAAACTAGTGTCTGAAAACAATATTAATATTCATTCATCCAAAATCAAATGACTATCAATCCCTGCTTACATGCAGTTAAATGACAACGTCTTCAATAAACCATGCAATCTGTCAATCCATCCTGCGAAAAACACAGAAAAATCTGAAAAACTTAGAAAAAGGATAGATGTAAAGACCACAGATTCAACCACAGTCACACACACAGTAGATTACACAGTACAATATAACCACGTAGATGAACCCGCTGTGGACCAATGAAAGGAGGCGAGGAGTCTCTCTAAACCTAATTCTCCACCACCTACGTTCTGGATCTGGAGCTCGCCTGCACGCATCTTGACCTCGCCTTTCTGGCATCGCCTCCCAGTCTCATGCCGACAGCAAAACCTTCCTCTGGAGGCTCAAGACATTCAAGATTACACGAAGCTAGGCAACAGTCTGTCCGTGTTGCCTTAACCCCATCCCACACGCCATGAAGTACACGCTGGTCATCTACAACTCAACCAAATGTCGTGAGTGTGTGCCATACGCCGAATGTCCTTGGCGTGGATAGCTTCTGGCGTGTGCGACGTCAGATAGCATGGCTATCTTTGACCTCAACCAACACTTCTCAGTTGTGGACGAGATACGCAAAAAGTGAATGACATTAAGGAGGAAGACGCTCTGCAAGGACATGGCCGTGAAAGTCCTAAAGCCAGACAGAATACGAAATGAAATGAAGATCATCACGTAACATCTGACTTAGGAGCAAACGCCAAACCTACGGTCCATTCAAAATTTCGTGCACTACTACTTGCGCAAGACGCTTGGGTACAATGACGATCATTTCAAGATCCAGGAGCTTGCTCATAAGGCTGCATTCACCGGAAATGAAGATGAAGGTCAAGAGTTCACGTTTGGTTGGGATATCATCGATATCAGCAAGCCATTCGTTGGAGACGGCTCGGACGAAGTGCCGTTTCTCGTGGGATTGGCGCCAAAGACGTTGATGGATCGCTGTCCTGACACTTTTATTCTTCACGTGGACGCCACATTTAAATTAAATCAGAAGGGATTCCTGTAAGAGTGATCGGAATTTCCGATCGAGCGCTGAGCGTTCCCCAGGTGGCGATGTCAATTACATCTCAGATTACTGAATCCATGTACACGAAAGCGTTGGCGGCTATCAGACGGGGTTTATCTGCTGTTACCGGGAAGCAACTAGCAGTGAAATACGTGATGGTAGATGTTGATGACGGCCAGTACAATGCTGTTAATCACATTTTGGGCGAGGGCAACAATTTGGTCTACATCATGTGTTTCTTCCACGTCATAAAGAAAGTGTTAGAGAGGTCAGAGGATATTGATCCAAGGCGTGCTGAAGGATTTATCTTTGTGTGTTACGCCTTGCACTTTTGCCATTACTCTGGCACGTTAGTAGTATATACTGGCACATTACACCGGCAGTTTTTTTTCTTACCATTATTTTACAAGGAGAATAGGCTTCGAGCATTTCTAAGCGAGAGGAGCTATTTCTAACGATGCGACAGCTCGACCAGCTGAGAGCGTGAGGAGACATCTGTTGCAACTTAAGCGTCCGCACAACCTCTCGCAAATCGATATGAAACATCACACAGCAATTTTTTTCTTCGCGTAATTTACGGTTAAAGCTAGGTTTGCATTTTCGTGGAAATTCCCCTCTTGGAGCCATTACCATTGGTCAGAATCTGTCGTGACTTTTGACCAATAGTGACCCGCTACAGAAACAGAAAGTTCTTTTTCTCTCATCGAGAATCCGCTGCCTGGAGGAAAGATGGTAGCTCTCTACTGTGTCATCGTTGGGGTGAAAGGGAGTGCGTTCCCTGTGGACATCGACGCTAGTCAGTCGGTGGGCCACTTGAAGAAGGAAATCAAGAAGGAGAACTCGAAGACGATCACATGTGACGCCAAGGAGCTGCAGCT
Organism: Phytophthora hibernalis; assembly: GCA_012656075.1. Classification (NCBI taxonomy): domain Eukaryota; phylum Oomycota; class Peronosporomycetes; order Peronosporales; family Peronosporaceae; genus Phytophthora; species Phytophthora hibernalis. The sequence goes on along the minus strand of JAAKBF010000151.1, from coordinate 1,006,967 downwards.
CTTTCTGGCGAAGACGGAGGGCGGCACGTGGCTCTCGTCTCACTTGGAAGACGTGAAGAAGCTCAAGAAAGGGGAAAAGACTGCTCTAATCGAAGGGCTGACACACGAAGACAATGAACTTGATGGGGAGTTTGGCCTTGACGAAGTTCTCGAGGGGATGCCAGAACCGAAAACCAAGCAAATCCACGTGTTGGTGGTGGTTCCGGGCGGTGCAGTTGGTTCAGCGAGCGAGACTTCCAGGATGGATCAACTCGTCGAAAAGGTTGACAAGGTGTACGAGCAGACTGTGCTGACCAAACGCAAGCGATATGCCCACTCGGAAATGAACTCGTCCAAGGGCAAGCAGCTACTGGAAGACTTAAACATTCAGGTGGTTCCTGTGCGCACAGTTCCATTTGACGTTGGAAGGGGAATCCGGTCAACGGATTCCAGTGGATGAGTGTTGAATGCGGACAAGAGATCCACGATCTCTCTGAGGAGCAGCAGCGACGACGTTATCATAAATACGTAGAAGACAACATTGGTGATGTGCTGAAGGAGCAGCAGCTGTGTGTGATTGGCGTGGAAAAAGCAAAAAGTTCTTACGAAAGAAGTTCCTGGTTGCAACATTGAACTAGCTGGAAGCACGGATCTCCTCGTTCTCAGCGATATTGCCGTGGCGAATCCTTCCAGTGTTAAGTACTTGCCAGGAGTGAAGATGCTGATTGAAGTGAAGAGAGCCGTTCAAAGTAACTCCGAGTTCCAGGCTATGTCGGAGCTAATCGCTTTGGATCTAATCGTTCGCAAAGACCCAGTAATGGCACTTCTTACTGACTTGAACGCCGTGTGGATGTTCTTCTGGTTCTCCGGAGATGAAGATGGTTGTGCTCTCATCCAGACGGCGACCATCGCGAATCCAGGGAGGCTTTCGAGGTGATCAGGAAGCTGTTGGCGCAGTCTCCCATTACTGGTACCGAGATCAAACTCCCGTACATTCAAAATCCCGTGAAGAGATTGAAGCTGAAAAATGTGTTACCACCTATCGGAGAGGGTGAAAGTGGCGGGATTCGTGAGAGCATCGAACGATACTATGACATCGCCAGTATGTTAGGTCCCGACATTGAGATGGCGCGTGCTGTGGCCCGGCAGGTCACTCGATCTATTCCCACGTTGAGTTATTTCAGCTGATTCTCCCTTCGGCATGCATCACTAATAAATTGCTTTTTATCATGATTTTTTCATCCTGACAAATATAAAGTTAATAGTATATAAAGATGACATACTCACCCGATCAATACGAACTTAACAAAGAGCGAATCAAAGCCGCTCAAAAGCGGTACTATCTGAAAACAAGGGAAACGCGACTGGCTAAGCAGCGAGAATTCGTGCTCGTAAGAAGAAGAATTACTTAAGTAAATCCGAACTTAAGCAAAGCGAGCTTAACTGATTTTTAATTTTTTTCTCTCAGCCCTAATATAAAGTCGATCCTGATACAAGGTCCAATAATTATAAAGTCGATTCTCACGAGATTAATTTAGTCGAAGATATATAGGCAATATGTTTGCATACGAACTCGCAGGATTAAAGAGATTAAATATCCAAGCTGTCAAATGGGGTAGCAGCTACCGGGTTAAGGTTCGAGGTAGAACTGGAAAGATGGTATATGTTAGCAACATTTCTCGTTCAGTCAACAAGAAATTGGTGGCTAAGCAGTACAATGTTTCTGTTGAAACCCTTGAGAAGCATATGTCGCCTGACTATAAGTCTGATCCCAAGTACCGGTTTTACACTGGTAATCACATGGAATCACACTTATATGAGGGTATCGAGGCTACTGATTTCTACGATAAGCTCGAGAACGTTCTTTCAACTCAGGCAAGTGCTTTTAAGGTAAATATTGCTCTCGGGTACGAACTTGTGGGCAAGACTGATCCTGATGACACTCGCTACTTCTACCCGAATCTCGCAAACACTTATGTATTCAATAAGCCTGTCGCAATCAACAGCAAGGCGGATATTCGAAAGAAGGTGATTTCGGAAATTCGGTCTATGGAGTTGGCTGACAAGCTGAACTACCCCAGCTCCGGATATAAGCTTAAGGCGATCACTGCATTCAAGATTTTAGTCTACCATCGCGACCATGCTCTTGGGGATAGCGACGCTGTTATTCCTAAGATTATCCGCGAAAACAAGCATGTAATCAACTTCCCTAAGACCAACAACAAGTGCGTCTTCCACTGCATCACCTGGCACACATTCCAGAGCGCTAAGAAGGATCCTCGCAGAATTCAGGCTCAGGTGAAGGATGCATTCAAGCGCTACTGCTCTTTTAAGGGAGTAAAGTATACGTTGAGTCTATTTAGGAGCTTCAAGCCTATTGACCTGCTACAGCTCGATGAGGTTGAGGACTGCTTCCAGCTCGGTATTAACGTATATAGCATGGATGTAGCTTCTGGGAATGTAGAATGTATTCGTAGGTCGGACAAGGGGTTTGAATCTATGGATATTCTATCACACGAGAATCACGCTCTCTACATCAAGAGCATCGATATGCTTCAGTCTAAGTATCAGTGCCCCAAGTGTGAAATGATATTCGTGAGCGGTGAAAGACTCAAAAACCACAAGAAAAATCAGTGCGAGCTTGTGAATATTGAGAGCTTCCCTGCTGAGCTAACTATCTACAGGCCAGCTCCTAACGCGATTCGATCACTGCTTACAAAGTATTCCATTAAGGAGGCCAATCAATACATCGACAACTTCATTGTTTATGACTTTGAGGCAATCCTTAAGCCTACCGCGACTCAACACGGTGAAAGTACTGTCTTCACGAACGAACACATTCCTGTGTCTGTATCCGTTGCTGATAGCTTAACCGAGGAGGTGCGCTGCTTTGTGAATGACGATCCGAAGATGCTGCTGACGGATATGTTCAAATACATCGGTGATGTATCGCTGAAGATCCAACAGTACAATGTCGATAAGTATAAGTCGCTTCTGCAAAAATCATCAACGCCCACGGTCTGACAGGTTTGGAAATTCCAGGCGTCAATCTGGGTAAGAAGTACAAGATGTCTGATGTGGAGAGTTGGATTAAGGAAGGGAAGTATGATAGCTTCTTCCACTTCCATAACAGTCTTGGCTTTGGTAAGCAGAGGTCCGACTACGGAAGACTTAAACAGCAGATTGATCAGGTTCCAGTGTTCGGCTTCAATTCGGGTCGATACGATATCAACTTGATTAAGAGCGACTTATTCGCCATCATTGGTACTGACAACATCAAATCTGTTATCAAGAACCCCAGCTACATGTGCATTGCTACATCGAACATGAAAATGCTCGATATTAGCAACTATGTACCGGCTGGTACCAGCTACGATAAGTATCTTACGACATATCTCGGTGGCTGCAAATGTGATGACAAAATTAGATGTGTCTGTGGTCTTGGCAAGGGTCTTTTCCCGTATGAATACATCACCGCGTTCAATGTACTCAACCAGACTACTATTCCGCCTAAGTCAGCTTTTGACAGCAAGCTCCGTGGAACAAGCATCAGCGATGATGAATACGAGCGAGTGAAGTTTGTGTGGAAGTACTATGAGATGAAATCCATCAAGGACCTACTGGTCTGGTACAACAATCTCGATGTAGTCCCATTCATCAAGGCTATCAAAGCCCAGCGCGAGCTATTCATGCGTTTCGATCTGGATATGTTCGCTGATGGTGTGTCTCTACCAGGACTTAGTGAAAAAGTTATGTATCAGACCTGCTTTAACAATCTCCAATATCCGGATAAGACACCTGCTAACGCATTCCAATTTCCACCCCAGCGTATGGGTGGCTACAAGAGTCAGGATGCTAAGGCAAAGCGGGAATTTGGTATGACACTTGCTCACTTGAATACATTGTTGCAAAAGCAAAAGTATCTGTGTGGTTTATGCTACTGTCAGCTGACCGTCGATACCGCTTCAGCAGACCGTATCAACAACAAGCTTGGACACATCGATGGCAACGTATTGGTTAGCTGTATCAAGTGCAACACCGCCCGTAAGGACATGTCTCTCAAGGGATTCCGCTATAAGAAGTTGCTTGAGTTCAACTCGGACAAATTGGTGTATAGCATTGATAAGGAGGAAAAGGATATCTACGCTAAGATGAAGGCCAACATTGCTGGAGGTCCATCTATTATCTTTAATCGCTACGCTAAGCGCAACGAGACGAAGATTCGTGGAGGTAAGCTCTGTAAGAAAATTATCGGATACGATGCCAACGCTTTATACCTATGGGCACTTGGTAATGAGATGCCATGCGGACGATTGACTACGATCGAGGCTTATGATGGCATTGTCGAGGACATCGTTTCTGATAAGATTTTCGGCTTCCTCGAGTGTAATATTCGCACACCAGAGCACTTGAAAGAGTACTTCAGTGAGATGACCCCAATCTTCAAGAATACGCTAATCGATTGTGCTGATGAGAGTGTCATTGGTCATCACATGTACAAGTACAACGAGGCACGTAAGCAAAGCCGAGCAAAACCAGCTCGTAAGCTGATAGGTAGCTACTTTGGTGAAAAGATTCTTATATACGCACCTTTGCTTAAATGGTATCTTTCCCACGGTTTGGAGATTACCAAGACTTACTGCTTTATTAAGGCCAGCTCTCACAAGGCTTTTGATCCATTTATGGAGGCTGTATCAAACGCTCGACGAAAGGGTGATGTTGATAAGTCGAAGGCGATGATTGCTGAGATGATGAAACTTGTAGGCAACAGTGCTTTCGGTCGATCTGGAATGGATATGAGCAAGCACAAAGAGGTCAAGTATGAGTCGAACGACAAAGCTATTAAGAGCAAGATCGAACACTTTACGTTCCACGGGTTGGAGGAGCTTAATGATTCTTGTGAGATTACGATGAAAAAGCGTCGGCTCAACAACAAGAACCCGATCCATTTATCGATTGCTATCTATCAGCTCGCTAAGCTACGCATGCTTCAGTTTTACTATGACTGCATCGACTTTTACTTCGATCGTTCAGACTTTCAATATCAGGAGATGGACACGGACAGTGGCTATATCGCGTTCAGCTGCGAGAACCCATTCAAAGAATGCATCAAGCCTGAACTACGTGATCACTTCGATGAGCATAAGTATGAGTGGTTCCCGCGAGACTACAACGCCGAGGTAGCCAAGTTCGATCGCCGCACGCCTGGACTATTTAAGGAAGAGTGGCGAGGTGATGCAATGGTCTCATTATCCTCTAAGAACTACATCTGCTATCTACCGGACGAGGAGCACAAGGTCAAAGTCAGTGCTAAGGGTGTACAGCAGGGGCGTGGTCGCAATGTTGATGTACTTAGCCCAGACGGTTTTGAGACAGTTGTACGGGACCGTATCACACTTCGGGGTACTAACAAGGGTTTCAGACTATCGAAAGAAACCAAATCGATCATTACCTATACTCAAACCAAAACAGCGCTCAATTATTGGTACGACAAGCGACAGGTACTGTCAGACGGTATTTCTACGATTCCGCTCGATATTTAGGGGATCTATTTCCATATTTTTTGTTTCTAATATAGACCATGGATGCGCTACTATCGAAGTTATATCACAATCCAAAAACAGGGTATATCGGCAGCAATGCTCTATATCAGAAGGCTAAACAAATTGAAAAATCTATTCGATTGAAGGATGTTAAGGAGTGGTATGGTAATCAGACTGACATTCAACGGTACCATGGAAAAACAACACAATTTGATGGTTTCAAGATTGCTTCGACCAATCCAAATAGTTGGCAAGCTGATTTAGCATTCTGGAGAGGAAATACCATTCTAACTGCTATCAATATCAACTCCAGAATTGGTTTTGCTAAGATATTAACTGACAAACGATGGAGCAGTGTTTCCAAGGGGATTAAAGCTCTTGAATCGCTTAACGTTGATATTTTGACAACCGACAATGGATCTGAGTTCATGAATAGGCACGCTCAAGCATATTTCAAGCGAAAATCTATTACTCACTACAATAACGAGCCAGGTGATCATGGAACAATGGGTAAGATTGAGCGCTTCAATCGTACGCTTAAATCGAGGCTGATGAAGATAAAGCAACCTTTATCGATTAAGCTTCTTAGTGACGTCATCGACAACTACAACAATACGGTTCACACTTCTATCAAAATGACACCAAATGAAGCGACTGGACAGGTAATTGAATCAGAATTGAGTCATAACAACACAACTATGGAAAATCTCGAGAATCGACTCGAAATTGGAACTTCTGTGCTTTATCGTTTGAAGAAGAAGCAATTTGAGAAAGAATCGGCTCAATGGAGTAAGTCTATCTACGAAGTAGTTGGTATCGATGGCTATCGGATCCAAATCAGATCTAAAAACGGTCATATTCTCTACAAATCACTCAATGATATCAAACCGGTTGACGATGAGACTACAGATGCCCCATCCGCCAAGAACCAAGTCTTTGAAGCTGAGAAGATCTTAGATCACAAAAAGATGCGAACCGGGAAGTTCAAATATCTTATCAAATGGATTGGATATGATGATTCAACGTGGGAACCATTCTCAAATCTCCGTTTAATTAATAAAAACAGACCGTCTGAGTTAGAGAAGGAATATTTTGGGGCTAAAGAAATTCCTTTCTGAAGCAAGAATTGGGATATATATATAGAAGGCAATCATCGTAAAAATGATTGGGAGAATCTACAAAATTATCCACAGACAGAGTTTAATCTGTTATGTAGGCTCGACACTTAATACCGTGAGCAACCGATGGTCAGGTCATAAGGCTGACTTCCAAAAATGGAAGAAAGGTAGAACGTCCAATGTCTCCATTTTCGAACACTTTGATAAACATGGTATTGAACAATTTAAGATCATTTTGATCAAGGAATATGAAGTTGCAGATAAAACACATTTACGAGCTTATGAACAACTATGGATTAATAAGCTTAGACGTAGCTGTGTCAATAAAAATAACGCAATCATGTTTAAGGATCTTTACTTTAAAAACTATAAAGCAACCCATATCGAACTACTTCGAGAAAAGAGCAGGATTAAAAATAAGCTTCCGCATAATGTTGCTAAGGCATTAGAAAAGTTTAACTGCGATTGTGGCGGTAAGTACGCCAGAAAACATAAATCAACGCATATCAAATCCAGTCGACACCAGACGTGGCTATCGAACTGAAGGCCGCACATTTTTAGTAAAAACAAACAGGAGATCAACTCTTGAAAAGGAGTACTGGGGTTTAAAAAATGAGTCATAGTTAGCTTGTAAATAATTTTGATAGAGACATCCTCTGTAAGCTTTTGACTCAAGTATATTGTTCGATCTATTTTTGCGAAACGTTTTGAATTATCTGACTTGATATATAGTAATAATATAATGTGCCCCAGTTGTTTAGAAAAGGACCGTGAGCTTGCTAAGCTTCAGCGGAAGCTATGGATTATCCATGAAGTAAGCCGAATCAAGAACGAACTAATGAACCTTGATGCATCAGCCAATTTCCGAAAAACGGTAGTAAATCGTAAGTATCGCCACGAGTTGGAAGCAATATTTGGAGTTCCATTTCATTGCATCAAGGACCGCTATCTAAGTCTTCTTAATGAGCGAAATCATATTTGTCATTCGTACTCTCAATTTCGACACGACTCAGTTATGCCGAGCTACTGGTAATTATGTACTCATTTTTTATGATTCAGATGATATAGACACAATGTTCCCTAATTTCACATCCCTCGCTCAGAGAGAGCAAAAACGACATGAGCTTCTTGAAAGAGCTCAACGTCGTGTTCGTCAAGCTAATGCTAAGCGTGATATGTACGAAGGAGCGTCGTGGGCAAGCGACGTAGGTAAAACTATAAGCATAACTTCCACATCTTCCACATCAGCTCAGACAGATTCCTCCACCGGATCATCTGAGCCCTTAAAAAACGGTGAGTGATGAATCCTCCCAAACAAACCCTGAGGTATCAACTGATCCTGAAGTAAATGTTCGCCCCATTATGGTAGATGTTGGAGTAGATAACGGCGTTCGAATGTCAGACAATGCAACAAACACACTTCGTATTGATAAAACTGACAGAAACATTCAGGTAAATCCTACGACATCAGATATCGGGGTGGATAATAGCGCTCAAATGGTTGAGACTGGTTCCCAGTCGAGTCGCGGGCAAAGCACGCTTGATGCATCTATCGATGCCAAGCCTTCAACAACAGATGCAGAAACAAATACATCTTCTAAACCCAGCCGGCTTGATACGGAGGAGCAAGTTTCATCACGTGAATGGGTCAAAGCTTTTTACAAAAAGTATCCTAATTGGGTTGCGCTTAGAATTCGTCCGATTAAAAAGAAAGATACTAAAGACGATAAACGCTATGTTATTAGTGAAAACGGGGCGCTTGTATCGAGAAATGGTAAAAAATACAAACGATACGAGTATATTGACTGGGTAGCAACTATGGAGAAGATTAAAGATATATACTATGATGCTGAAAGTCAATCGATCGATGAAACACATGGAATGTTGGATGAAGAAAATCGAACGAGAACCATTATGCGTTTAGAAAAGAATAAGCGAACTGGTGATGAATTAGAAGAACTTGATGTTGTTCTTAAGGATCGGAGACTGCCCAATATTACATTTGGTAGAAAAATAACTTCTACCACATCCGACGACGAGAGTAGTAGATTTAAAATGCTCTGGATTATTTCAAAAACATGGAGATGCTCGATTCGAATGGACTAATGAAGAGCATTGTACCGATTTTCAAGGATAAATATAAATCTGACAAAAGCTCATTAGAACAGTATGTTTGGGTCAAGGATGGATCCGTTGATGTGTTTGGAAAAGAATCAAACCTGAAGCACACAGCAGCACTGAGGAAGATTGACTGGCAATCCACACTAAGAGTGTTCTTGGACTTGGTTAAGAGCCGAGGCTTGGAACTTACTATGGTTGGAGCTAATGATATCGAGAGAACCATTAAGGACTACAAGCCTTATGATGATGATGAAGAGCGCGAGGCACGACATGGTACGAGAACCGGTTTAGATGAAAATATGGATAGAAATCTATCAATCCCTGATAGCGAAGCTAAGAAAATTCTATATGAGTACTACAAGAGCCTCTTTGATAACAAGATCGTTATCCCATTTCGTCTTAAGCCTGTTGTCGATACTAAGAATGGTGTAAAAGCCCATGCCACGTACTATTTTAGCGTACCAAGTGAGAATCACTATTTCAACATTAGGAATAAGGACCATAAACTTGTTTCAGGAAACGCTTGGACGGAGCTGATGAAGGTGATGCGTTGGATGGATACATTCCTTGCGCTTCTAAGTGGCTTGGAAGATGTCCATCGTACTGCAACTGATATCGAAGGTCCTGCAACTGAAGAGGAGAAGAAAATGATTAAAAATGTGAATGCCAATCTCAAGATCATTCGCGAGGTCATCTTCAACAATGCTGATGATATCAAGCAACAAAGTGAGGAGGTATATGAGGAGAGTGAATTGGATAAGCTTCATGATGACGCCGAACGCGCTTACCTGAATTATGGAGAGGCTCAAAAGCGATACGAAGAAGCTAAGAAGTCCGTTAAAGGAAATAACTCAAAATCAGCTCGATCGGCACTAAAGGCAGCGACATCAGCTGTGAAGGCAACAAAAGCTGTATTTAACGCAAAAGCCAAACAATATAGCATTGCGGCTCAGGAGATCGCGGAAGAAGAGGAACGTGAGCGAGCTGCCGACGACTTTGCTAAGCGTGCTCGCGGGGAGGGGCTTAAGGGTCGTGGTCTAAGGGGGCAGGCGTGGCTCCACTGGAAGGAGTTGTCCGACGAGGAAGAACCTACAATCTGAATGAGATTCAGGGTTTAGCAACACCAAGTGCCTACGTATATCGCCAGCTTGGTAGCAAGTACATTCGTATTCCTGACCTCGATGCTAAGACTCTTGTGATTGTGCAACCGAATCGTCGAAAGTGCGGACCGAAGTGTCAGATCAGTGATAGTCTTCAAGGCATGATCAGAACTCTTGTGTATAAGCAGCATATTGATCAACCAACGTATGACAAGCTCAGCGTCGAAGATAAAAAATGTTCAAGGAGATCCTCGCGATCACTCATCTTCAGTACAATTTCCACGATAAGCTCACGGATCCACTTGAAACACTTCGCGCTGAGTATGATAAGCTCAAGGGGAGATTCAGTTAGGAAATGATAATCCGAGTATCATCAAGCAGCTCAAGTCTCTCACAGTAGATATGTATAGCAATCGTCTCATCGATGATAAAGAATTTAAAGAAATTATCACGAGACTACTATAAACATCATGTTCTTCTTTAACCCCGCATTATTTCCAGCTCAGCTGGTAGCTATGGCGATAACGCCGATAACAACGTCGCTGAACTCAAAGCTATCATGAAGAATCTAATCATTCATGACCGCCCTCAGAAGACTCAGGCCGCTGTATGGGCAACTGATCTCGATAAGTCAATCAGGAAGGTAGATGCTTCGACCCAAACCGAGGGTGGCCGCATGTGGGCTTACCAACCCAAGAAAAAAAGACCGTGAAGACGTTTGCTCTCTAAGCGATACCACTTCGCACGAGTTTATTTCGATATCCTCGATGGACTTCGATTTTTTTATCGTTGATAGATATTTCAAGTATAGCATCCCCACCATCAGCATTTTTGGTTGAGAGGAATACTGAATCCCCTAAGACTACTATCTGATCAGCTCTAAGCATGGTTGATCCTATGACCTGATTCGGGTCATCAGTAGTTAAATTGGTTTTGAGCTCTTTACTCGGACCGCAACCCATGATTATGCTATACACTACCAAAGATATTTCTTTAAAAACCAATATGGATTTTCATCATCTATTGGACGGGCAAGGCCCGAGGTCGCCAGACCCTCGGGCTGAACCCGAGAGCCTTGGCTCTCCCATGTCGCGTGTAGTATGCTTTGCGACGCTTCTTATCCTTATGATGGCTGACCTCGGGCATCGCCCGTCATACTTCTTACCTTTGCGCTTGAAGGCGACCATTTTTCAAGCCAACCAGTTGGCGAATCGACGGACTTGTCTGTCTCTATACTCACTCAGCGATAGCTTTGAGTTCATTAAGTTGGGATTTCAGATCATTAATCTCAGACATTAGTTGCTGAATCATTCTCACATTATATACGCTTAATTTAGAATAATCTACATGAAGCTTGACGCCTAATGGCTCTAGCCATGGATCAGTACTGGTTTGAAGCTCCTCGCTTCCATCAGGTATGCGAGCGACTAAATCTAAAAACCCTTGATCAAGAACATCCTGAGCGATCAAACCCAATTCCTTAGGTTTATCAGGGTGTGCTTTCCATTTATATGATTTCACTCGCAATGACTTGTAAAGGCATTCAACGCGCTCAATGGGCACCTCGTTGATATCTTGCTTTAGGCGGCGGTCTGATTGCATAACCATGGCCTCACAACCAATATAACCATTGAATATCGCACATACATTTGTATATGTTATAGGAGTACCTGTAGCCATCTCCGTAGCACCTGAATCTGTTCTTAGCCTATAGACGCTCAGCCCTATATTTCCTGCGCTATTCCAGGTATAGCTGATAGTAGATGATATTTGCATCGGCGCTGATGGATTTGTTGTACCAATCCCAAATCGGCCCGCATTGGTTAATACCATTCGGGTAACTCCTCCCGTTCCAAAACGTAAATCATTGCCTGTTAAATTACCAATCCATGTCGCGTTGGTAGAGGTTGCACTATTGCCGTTATTGACCTCGATCTGAAATTTCACAGGCGTGATATTCGATCCGGAAAAAGTGCACATCCGTGTGTAGCCAGCATCGAGATAGTCGGTCCCGGAACCAGTGATGGAAAAATATTCATTTGCTGGAGTTGAATGAATCCCCAACTCCGTCAGACTCCCTAACGAGGTTATATTAGCTTGATTTCCATAAGCTAAAAAGCCGTTAATAGATCCGGAGCAGGTTATATCGCTAGTTGTAGAAAGACTTGCTGCTGATATATTTCGACTCGCATCAACGAATGCTGCGCTATTGACTCGATACCCCGCGAATGCGTTCATCGTTCCGCTACAAGCAATATTACCGATATTTTGGATATGCCTTGAGCTTGTGATAACATCAGTCCCGCCGATCTGAATGCTTCCAACATCACAGAGGGTGCCGCTGATCTTTATCGAACCATTCAGGTTTTGAGCATCGAGTGTCCTGATCGACCCAATATCTTTGTTCGCATCCACCACAAGAGCTTTAGAAGCTACAGCCCCACCGAGCGTGATATCCAAAAAGTAATTCTGATTGAAAGTTTTGTAAGTTGAGGTCGTTGCATCCCAAAATTTAAGGGACGGTATGGATAGCCCTGCCCCTCCAGTCGATAGCGTGAGATTAGTTAGCGTTCCTACTGACGTGATCGACGTCTGCGCGGCTGTTGATAGCGCCCCAGTGAGAGTCGTCGCTGAGATGCTGCTCAAGCCAGATATCGATCGCGAAGCACCCGTGAAAACCAGATTGCCAGCGACTGTAAGCCCTGATAGTGTTCCAACCGATGTGATATTGGTTTGCGCCGCTGTAGATAGCGTACCTGTAATACTGGTTGCAGTCAGCGAGCTGATCGTCCCGATCTCCCCAGATGCTCCCAGTACCAACGCTTTGCTGTTTGCTGCCGTTCCAGGCGTGATCCCGACTACGTACGAGGGAGCAGATGATACAGTGGAACCATTCACGGTTAGACTGCTACATGACAATGCCCCAATCCCACTGATATCATTATTAACACCAGGAACGAGGGCTATACCTTGTGTTGCTGTCCCTTGAACAATTCCTGTAATATAAGACAAGCGGTAATCATTCTTATCGAGATAAAGCGTTTGAGCGTAATCATAGGTTAGATATCCACTGGCATCCAATGTTAGATAGAATGCTGGGTTATAGATAGGTGATGTAAAAATTGGTTGGGGATAAGAGAAACCAGAACTCATAGTTGTTTTTGTCTCGAGCTATATAGATCGAGTGATTAAAGACACGATCATGAGCGGAATTCCAGACTTTGGCGCTTCCTTGCCAAAAAGTTCAAGTCTGCTGGCATGGGCGACATCCCTGCGCTTGACATCAAAAAGTTGTTTAGAATGGTTGTCCTTGGTCCGTCATTCAGCGGGAAGAACAATCTATGTATGTTTATCCTCAAGCATTCTCCTCACGTTTTCGCTCATCTAACAATCATAGCCCGCAATCCACACCAAGAGCTATACGAGTACCTCCGAGATAAGTTGGAAGATTTCATTACTTTTGCTGATCCAGATATGCCCCCAAAAGTTGATCAAGTACGCCACACACCTATGAGCTCCAACAAACCTGAGCTTGTCATCATAGATGACTATAGCAACGATAAGCTACTCCAGAAGAATACCTTCTCACATTATATGACCAGGGGCCGGCATTTCAAGCTATCAACAATATTCCTTAGCCATAGCTACTTTGCTACTGATAAGATGATTCGCTTGAATTCAGAGTACGTCGCTATCCTAAAGGCTAATTCGAAGCGTGATTTGCAGATGGTTGTGAAAGATTTCAATATAAAGGGAGTAGATGATCGCTCGATCGTCTATTACTACAACAAAGCCACTGAACAAAAAGGTCAGATGTTGTTCATAGACTCTATCAAGGGTCAAATCAGATACAACTTTGATAGGCCTATTGCAATGGAAGAGTAATTCCAATTAAGCAATCAGAAAAATGCTTAACATCATATACAACTAAAATGGCGAGCTTTCTCAAACTTGACAGTACCAACCTAATCCAAGATGGATACAACTCAACTTGGAAATACTCGTTCCCTGGTTCAGCTGCTGACTTTCGTGATGTAGTATGCGCAGTCCAAAGCATCAGCATGTACAACTCGGAATATAATATCGATGCGATGCAGTTCCAAAACACAAGCTTCAAGATCGAAGTCCCGACTGCGGCGACTACCTCTACTATCAGTATTACTCTTCCTGACGGCATTTATTCCTACGATGATGTAAATCGCAGCATTCAGACAGCCCTTGTTAATGCTGGAGCATATTTGATCGATCCATCTGGAAACAACGTATTCTACCTAAAGCTGAGTGAAAACAGTGTTTATTACGCATGCCAGGTCGATTTTTCTCCGACGCCAACAACATTACCAACTCTTGGAGGTACTTGGGCAAGACCAGCTACTGGTCTATACTCAGCTGGTGGAACTGGATTGCCTACTACCACTCGCGTTCCTCGTCTTATCATCGATAATGTCGAGTTTGGAAAGGTGGTTGGCCTAACCGTAAGTACCTATCCCGTTACCTCAGCGGTAGTTGCCAGTGCTCAGCTCTCTAACATCATTCCACAGATTCACCCCACCAGCTCATACATCGTTCGTTGCGATCTTATTAAAAATGAGTACGTTGCATCTGGTGATATTGTAAGTGCATTTGATAGAGGTGATGCAGCAATTGGAAAGCTTATTTCATATAAGCCGAGTCAGTATGCATGGATGAATTGCCACAATGGCTCTCGCTCTACAATTACTATCAGTATCTACAACCAAAACGATAAGAAGGTTATCTTTCGCGATACATCAGTCTCGATCATGCTGTTGCTGAGGCCAAAAAAATAAGTTAGCTAATGCTTTTTTTTCTCACAAACGGAAGGAGCCACCAGACTTACGCATTGCGCGAATCTTAGCCATGTGATCCTTAGCTTCCTGGGATCCCTTTGCAAATTTCTTACCCTTTGGCTTGACAACGCCTACGCCATATCGACGACGGACTTCACCTCGAATCGATTTGATTAGGTCTCCATGCTCAGGTTTGGTCGCCTTAGATAGTAGGTACTTCTCTCCAGAATCGACTACATCAGTTAGAACGCCTTTGCGTTTAGCATACGAAAGCGCACGCTTTGCTCCTTTCTTAACATCCGTCATGGTTAGTCGTCCTCCTTCCTTATCACTATCGGAGTCATAAACACCAATGCCAGTCATGGAACGGATAGCAGCTCTTGCAGGGATGGCACCCTGTGGAGCTCCGATTGCGGTTGCAAGAGCGGGTACAGCAACGTCGGCAGCGCGAGACAATAGACCCGAATCTTTGGCAAGCTTGAACGCTGATTTAATTCCTCCCCATACCTTGGACCAGATACTCGAACCATACATACCACCTCCTTGCATATGCTTAAACGGGTAGCCAATCTCCTTTTTTGTGATAGCCAAACGTGTTCCTTTACCAGATTTGCGAGCCCGAAGAGCTTTCGCATATGACTCTGGGTGAAGATGAAGTGTAGCTCCAGAACCACTTAGCTCATCTTTAGACAATGATAATGTCCCTGTCTTGAATGCTCTCTTGAGCTTCGACTCGGGAACAGATACGGATACTTCTAACTCTTTAAAAGTCATGATTATATTTACCCTCTTGAGATAAAATCTGAATTATATTTAATCCTGAATGAAGTCTGATATGATATAAATATAAACGTACATTTGTACTAATCATGATCGGCCACATTTATCGTATCATTCATCTGGAGAGCGACGTTCAATACATTGGATCAACCTTCAATGAACCTCGTAAGCGTTGGCAACAGCATAAGCAGCATTATCAGAAGTGGGATAAGGGTAATCACTGTGAAATTGCCATTTATCCATTCATAAAGGAGCATGGTATTGATAAGTTTAAGCTCATCTCTATCAAGGAATATGACGTTGTAGACCGAACCCATCTGGAAGCATATGAGCAGTTGTGGATTTCGAAATTGAAATGTGTCAACAAAAATAACCCGTGTAGTTTGAAGCCGCTATTTCAGAAGCAATATCTCAAACAATACCGTGCAGTATGGAAACCATTAAATCTAAAAAGCAACAGCACTATCAAAAGAATAAAGGTATTATTATCGATCAAGTAAAACAATACTATCAAACAAATAAGGAAGCCATTATTCAACGTAAGCGCCAGCACTAGCAAGCAAACAAAGAACGGCTTAATGCGAGAGCTGCTGAGAAAATTGAATGTGGCTGTGGTGCAAGATATAGACGTAGTGATAAAGCTGTTCATTCCAGATCTCAGAAGCATCAACGTTGGTTAAGTCAGGATAGTTAAGTTCAAATCCTTGAATCGATTTAGTACATTCATCTTATTTTTTGCTTGCAATATAACCACAGCATACACCAAATTCCACAGTAATCACCATACGTACCTTGGAATTGTTTGGGATTGTACTTCCCGATTCCATATTTTGTTGGAGCTGCCTCACCCATTGAATCGAAGAATTCGCCATCATGAACGCATGTCCAGTGTCCTACATCAAGATTAGGTGGTCGTAGTAGAACCAGATATGACCCTTTCTTAGATATCGGCTTTGTTATTTCATTCGATTCATAGATGTCATCGAGATGTACCCCAATTTTTTCGCGAGTTCGATCAGATCATGATCGGATGTGATCGGCTTGATAAGGCTGCTCATAATATTTAATTTCGTTCAAACTATATTAGAAAACATATACAATCAACGATGAGTGAAACTCAACTATCTGACCAATATTTGTACCAGAGCTCGCTTAAGAGCGACCCGGAGATCAAGGTATCTTCTGGCAAGCGAGTACCCTTTGTAATCGATCTCAACCAGGGATCGTATCAGAATGGTGTTATCACTATCGATGCAACTGCCCAGCTTAACGGCTCTGAAGGATTTGCTTGTCTTCGCGATGCATACATCATGCTACCTTACAAGGTCTCAATGAAGAATGGTGCTACTGCTCAGACCGCTGCTGCCAATCGTTTCTGTTCCACGCTAAAGTGCGGTAACTGGAATGTCATTGATAGCATGTCGCTTGAACTAAATGGCAAGACCATCGTTTCCATGGCTGACTACAAGCTCTTTTGGAACAATGTCCGCGCGCAGACAAGCTACAGTCCTCAGTACGTTGAGAAGCATGGAGCGGAGTCGTTCCTTTACCCGGATGCTGCTCAGTCCGCGTTGTACAGTTCGGCTACAAGCTCGACTACTGGAGATGGATACTCAAACACTACTGCATTTTCATCTTCGTTTGCTACTACAGGCCCCTCTGGTGGCGCATCCATCCCTAATGATGGTCTTGTTCGCCGACTTCTGTCAAACCCTCCTAATGCTGGTTCTGATTTCTCTACGTCGTGGCCGTCTGTTGGTGGAGCTGCCGCTTCTACCACTATCTCGAATCAGACTGCTCGTGGTGCCTTCGTAGCTGGTGCGGGTACTGCTAACGCTATCATGGGAACGTGGAACTATATGCTAAAGGTTAAGCTAACTGACCTTCATCCGATTTTCAAGGAGCTCGATTTGATGGCTAACCCTCAGATCCGTCTCCGTTTCCGCGTCAACCAGGGTACTTCGTCTGTTGCTGTAGATGCGTCGAAGGGTATGTCGCTAACCAGTACTACTCTCGCGAGTGGTAATGTCTGTCCTGTTATGGTTGCGGCTTCTTCCACCGGTAATCCTATGGCTGGTGTCCTTGCGGCTTCTGCCTCATTCAGCATTTCTTGGGGCGCCGTTGTCAATGCACTTGAACCGACCATCGATGGTACGTACATGCCATTTACTACTTCTCGTCTGTATGTACCGTTCGTTCATCTTGAGAACCCTCAGGCAATTATCTCCAAACCTGTTAAGAAGGTTCGATACAATGATTGCTATGCACAGTGGTTCTACCAGCGTGCTGGTATCGGTAAGCAGTCGACTCAGCTTAATGCTGCATTTGATCTCCAGCTTTCCGCTTCTGTTAAGAATGCTAAGTATGTTATTCTCCTTTCTTTTGCTGAGCAGACGGGTAGCTTTGCTTCTGCTGCTGTACAGGAGTTCCAGAGTCCGTTTGATTCGGCTCCTTGGACTCTTCACCCTGGTTCGAGCATTCGCAACTTTAACGTTCGTATTGGTTCTCAGCAGACGTTTGACATCAGCCACGACTATGACTTCCACCACTTCACTAATGAAGTCGCTAAGATTTCTTCGATTAACGGTGATCTGACTCCGGAGCTGGTGAATGGTCTTCTTGACTATCAGACGTGGTCGCTAACTAACCGTGTTCTCATTGCTGATGTTAGCCGCCTGACGGAACGTGATGTACCCCAGGCTATTCAGGTTCAAGGCGTTAATGCTGGTTGCCAAGGTACCAACATGCTCGTATTGGTTGTGAGTGAGCAAGAACTCTCCTACGATCGTCTAACGGGTGAGATTTTGGAATTCTCAACCGCATAGGTTGTCGATACCAATTTAAGAGACAAAAAATATGATTGACTTACTGGTGATCAGCTAACCATTGGAGATGTATCTTAGATTTACGAACGTGGAATGATTTATTAGATTTCGGATAGGAACCTCCACATTCACATTCAACTTTGACATTTCGCCGAGCTTTGAGAGCTTCTTTACGCGCGTAATCATCTTCTTCACGTTGTTGATCAATTTGTTGTCTTTCTTCATCAGATGCGATACCATAGCGATGACGTTCGGTTTGCTCGTGTCGAGCTTTATGTCCGCGAGTGTATGTTTCACCACATTCACAATCAACAACTTCAGTGTTGTGAGTTTTGTTATAGACAAGATTGTATTTTTGTTTGCTTGCGAGCTTGTCTTCCTCCGATTTCCAAGCAGCGTTCTTATTAACATACTTAGTCGAATCTATAACCAATTGCTCAAACTGAAGCAAGTTCTTGCGATCTTCAACTTCATGCTCACTTATCAAGTGGATATCAAAGTTATCAACACCATGGTCGCGAAAATGATGATAAATCATAGCACCACATCGCGTATTACCGTCGCTCCAACGCTTGTATGAAGCTGTATGCGCCCACCATCGTCGCTCGAGAGTTAGTGTGGTACTACCCACATACACAATCGACTCGTCCGCGTTGGTGATCTTATAGATATATCCTTTCATTATTATATTATATGACTTTATATATCAGGATCAATCGTAAT
Source organism: Phytophthora hibernalis (assembly GCA_012656075.1). NCBI lineage: Eukaryota > Oomycota > Peronosporomycetes > Peronosporales > Peronosporaceae > Phytophthora > Phytophthora hibernalis. Next base: position 987,970 of record JAAKBF010000151.1, on the reverse strand, counting down.
TAAATCATCGACTAAAAAAGATATTTTTTTAGTTAAGCTCTAAAGCCTCGACAAGCTTAGGACATTTCTCAATTACGAATGGGTTCTTACGAAGCCAATCGATATAATTAGAATCGGTGCGACTAATTTGCTTTAGCGTCTTCCCCTTGTACTTGCCCCAACTCATCATATATGAGTTATCATCGCTTAAAAACTTGGAATGTAGGAAGATCTTGATTTCCTCAGTAATATTGAGACTGGGTTGGTTGTGCATCCATCGACAATAGCCAGGATCAGAAGTATATACTTCTTCGATCGGCGTGCCCTTGTATTTTCCAAAAGTTAGTTCGAACGTCATGTTATCAGTTGGGGTATCTATATACATAGCCTACTTAATTTTTTGAGAAAAATAAATTAATTCGGAAATAATCCGGTTTTGTACATCATCAATTGAGCGGATCTGAAACCACCCTTAGATCGAAAGGGCGTTGGTTTCGCTCTTAGGTGGTCGAGAGATTGCGTCGCTGAATGCGATCCTGACCACAAAGAAGGTTCCAGGAATGTTCTTGTTGGTAAATTACGGTAAGTAAAAACTGCCGGCGTAATGTTCCATGACCCACTACTGGCGTCCAGATTGTTTGGCGTCAGGTGGCCCAAAAGATGTCTCGGTGGAAACACAGCCCCCACAACGGTTAAATTCCCTCAAGCGCACTTTTGGCAAATATATCACGGCATTTCCTCCTTCGTTTTTTACTCCAGTTCAAGGGCATCGAGGTCGACGTAGCGCTCTTCTCCTGAAAATCCGACGTCCCAATTCAGAATCGTTTGACAGGCGCCAGCGGTCACCACCGTCGCCAATGCGTTCGCCAGGACGTCACGGTTGCAAAACTGCGAATACACTAACGGGTACAGAACCATCCATCCCAGCATCTGCGATCGGATGTGACCCACGAAGGATAGCGCATTGCCAGCCGTGAACGCGCTCGAAGATATTTTGACGAAGCGAGATGGTACGATGGAGTCATCATCTATATCTACAGCGAACCATCCTGCCCAACTGACAGCAGTGCTGCTAAGTTCTGCTGATGAAGCGATTATTCAGATCGAAGCCGTATTTTATCTCCTTGCAGTGCAGCACGGGTGATTTGGTCTACATTTGATAGCATCTCCAGAAAAGATGTGGGCTATCCTTTTTCGGCCCCGCATCTAAATAGCGGGGAGCTATTACCAACCGCAGTAAGTCATTTGATTTCAGCAATCGCCGATATCAATAAGATCGCTCATCATGACGTCTTTCTTGATATCGGCTGCGGGATTGGCAACGTTTTAGCGCAGTTTGCGCTGGAGACAACAGTCGGATCGAGTATTGGAGTCGAAATCCGTCGTGAACTAGTTCGCCAGGGTCAACACGCAATCAATAGTCATGCATCGCTGCGGTCAGAGCTCACGAGGGTCCATTTGTACCCTGATGATGTGCGTCAGCTTGAGATTTCGATAGTAAAGCCGTTTGCATCTGCAACAATCGTCTTCGCTAACAACGTCCGCTTTGAGCCGTCGACAAACAACCACATCTATGATGAATTATTCTTCATGCTCAATGCGTGGGTTGTCGCGTTTACTTTGCCCACGTCATAATCGTGCGTGCACAAAGATTTTTGTAGTATCTGCTTCAGCTGCCGGTGGCAGCTGAAGCGAACCCCCAAGTGCCAGTAAGTTGGACAAAGGAAGCAAATGTGTACATTTACACGGCGAAGATATGATACAAGTTCCTCGTGGAAATCGTGTTATGGTAGTTACAGGATTTTTCGGGTTGCACGACTTTTGTTGTTTTCTGGAGGAAAAAGTGGTGGATCCTCTAGTCTCATTTTGTACAGCTCCGACGCCTTCATTAGATTCCCTTAGCAGAAATAATTGGCGAGGTAAGTAAAACTTATGGAACTTCTCCCAGCACGTCCAACGTGCTGTTTGGCAATAATATGGTTTCCCGATGCTTTATGGAGCAGTTGACACAAACACACGTTGTGCAACGTATACTGGTCAGTCACAACTGTATGCGATCGGTTACAGATTACACATTGGTGGCGCTTTTTACTCTGCAAACAACTTCTTTGAGGATACCGCAACGCATACCGGTGCTGTTGCTGTATCTGCTGACGCTGGTGGTGCAGCACTAGCTGTAGCTGGTTTTGAAATCCTCCGGGAAAAAATGATTTTCGCAGCAACTTGAACCTTGCTAGAGGCATAATGCCGTCCAGGCCTGCGCTGCAACCTCCTAGGATCCGGTCTTCAACCTGTTCACCCCAATAATTTGCATACTCCCTTTATCTACCAGCGCCATGTAAAATAAAATCCTCAGAAAGTTCATCATTTCCTGGAACGTGAACAAAGGTCTGTGCATGATTCGGTTTGCACGTTCATGTTCACGCATTTCCTTGTTGGTTTGATGAACCACTTCACCAGAAATAAACAGGAATATAGGCGAAGAATGAGGAGGAGGGTGAATGCTCGAAAAAATGGCGATACTCAGGCCGAATTATCGTCTCTGTGTTACCATCACTGTGTCCGTAAAGATCCGATGGACTTTCAATCTGTGCTTCTGGATCAAATTTCATATTGGCAATACTCTCGACATCGGTCATCGCTGACGGAAAGTAACCTCAGGTTTGTACACGCGGAAATCACCTTCATTGTCCGCCACTTCAATATCGCTGGCATCCTCCTCTACCTCGATTTCATTATGATCTACATGACAAAGGTTTCGCCATGCCGGCTTTGTCGGTGAGTTCATGATATTGCTGTAGTTCTCCACGCCACGCTGCACAACACTGATACTCAGTTACTCGTCTTGCTTTTGAAACTGAGTATCATCAATCCATTGAACCTCAGCAAAGCTTTTTTTGTCGAAATGTGTTACCCTTCCAACGATGTAAGCCCTACCCACATCCACATATACGCCATTTTTCAACCATGCCTCCTTAGCCGGTGAGAAGGCAACAAGTTTCTCCACATACAATTGAGATAACTAACAAAGCGTGCTGCTGACGAGGCGTCCGAGCGCGAGCCTTCTTGGCTGCAACTGCAGCCACGTGCACAACTGCAGGAGTAGCAGAGGTCACAGGATCGCTCATCGCGACTCCAGTGCTCACTGTTGCTGCTATACCAGATACCGCGTTTGGCGAAGCTGGTCCTGTCGTCGCATCATCCAAAAGCGCCTCTAAGTTGCGCTGCCGCTTGGGTTTGAAGTAGTCGCCTTACGCGCAGTGCTTTCTCTTGGTTGGCTGTTTTGATTTGGGTGCAGTCTTCCGTTGTTTGGCTTGGGCCTTCCCTCGAGCACCAGAGCGTAGGCGTCTCATGTTTGCGCCATCTTCGTCTCGTGCACATAATGTCGCCTGTCCAGGCTGCTCTACGACCACGTCACCATATTGATCTACAACCGCTTCATTGTTGGGGTGTGGTCCGTGCTCTTCTCTAGTCGTGTCGTCCAGATCCTCCATTAGCAGCCGAAGGAATGATTGATTCTGCTGATTCTGCTCGTTCACACAGGACGTCGACTACATGATCTGGTTGTTATGTATAATGCTTCCAGCTGTAGGTAGATCGAACAATGTAGGATCAGACATGCGCGTCGATGATGAAAAGGAATTGGCATAGTGAAAACAAGATATATTACCATACCGTAATATAGAGTCCCTGACTGAAGCTGCCATCGGTCCTGCGATTAAATCCCAACCTGCTGAAAACGCACCATGCTGTCGCACGAAGAAGCTGTCGGTGTCGGCTCCATACCAATTCTTCACAGGAAGTGGCGACCGAGGATCTTCTTCTAGAAATTACAAATCTGCTCACACTGTTGGGCCAATCAAAGCATCAACACGAATGATAATGTCACTTTTAGCCAATAGGTGGGTAGTACCAAAAGGGTCCAAAGCAGCACGTTTTGCATAAAACGTGACGCTCGTCCTGCAAGCTCGTGACTCGCAACAACCACGAGTAGGACACCAAAACGGGATACTTTGACCCCTTTTGGTTTTGAATGGCAACATCTTGTATGGTATACAAAGTCAAGTCACTCACGAAAGTGTTAATATATAAAGCAAAGCGAAATCTCCGGGATACCAACTGCTGGAATCTCTGGATATTTTTCAGAGTTTACAAGGTGCAATGAATACCGGTAGATTCATCGTTTACCCCTACACCTGTCAAATTCGGTTTTACGCAGGAATGACAGGTTTTCTTACAAAAGCAAGATAAATGGAGAGTTTCGGGTAGCGGAAATGACCAGTTAAGGGCCGTGATTTTTGCTCTCCCAGTTTTCGGTGTAACTCATGATCAATTAACAAAAATGTGAAAATGGGGCGCTATTGTACTGGCAAGATGAAATGCACCACCAATTTTTTATTTTCATCATAAAATAAAAAAACTTATCGTATTGATACCGGAAGACCTGCAATACAAAGCTCTTTGTTCACTCTAGATATTCATGTGCTTGCTGTTCACGCAGCTCGGAGTTTCAGCGGCATGGAACCGATCAAATTGCCACGGATAAAAGTTGCTGATCATGGATGCACGAGGCATTTTTGTCGATATCTCCCGCCTGAACGCACATGTATAGCGCGCAGCTTTGCGTCAGAATGTAGCTTGGATCCTCACCCTTCAGAAAAACATGCTTTCAGCCGCAGCGGAAGTCCTGGAAGTGAGCTGCATATTGTTCGCGAGCGTCTCTGACATGCAAATTGGTACATAAAACGCTCGTAAAAAGGGCGCCTATTTTTTATACTAAACTGACTAAACTGAAAAGCATCTGGTGCCATCTGGTGTGAACATAGCCTCGATATTTTGTCGAATTACATGGACTTCCGATTTTCGTTTAAGTGTAGTGCAGTGATGCCTTTGAACCATGCGCTTTAAATAAAGATCACTTAAAGAGAGAGACAGAGCTTTCAAGAAAAAAAACTTTGCAATCTGATAATTGGGTACAGAGTTATGGGCCGCCAAAAGTTGGTGGTGCATTTCATCTCGCCAGTACAATAATCGATTCGACCTATATTTAGGGCCGCTAAACAGAGGTCGTGCTGCTTGAATAGCAACCAGAGACTAACGTGAACAACGACATCGATTTGGGCCCTCGATCAATTAAGGGCCTCTTGATTTTACTAACAGTCCTCGACGTGGTTTTCTAACCCCTATACATTTTGGTATGGATTGATTCGTTTTGATCTCTGAATACGGGCATTGTTCTCCCCGTGCGGCACTCCTTAGTTATTGCTAAAACAAGCAAAACGTTTCGACTTCATTCAATTTGAATCTGTTAAAACCTTTGGTATTGAATATACGATCATAATCGGTTTAGACAGGTGATTGGATGGTAAAGTTCAAATGCGAATTTATGATTGGCCAAAACACGAATCAGGGTAGGTGACGAAATTGCTATGATTATATCTCCGCCTTGATTCAACGTGTTATACCGCTGTTTTACGCATAAACGGATGAAAGAACGTTACAGCTTCCCTGAAAGTCTGGTCGAAATCGGAGTAAAAACAACCAATTATGGCGAAAAGCTCCCTCGATGTTGTCGACCTCTGTAAGGACCAAACAGAGGATAGGTTAATTACATTTTGATTATTAGTCAATAAATGCAAATTCGGTGAAATAGAACGATTTGATTGGTCAAATGAGCGCGTCCCTTGATTGATTGGTGGCCCGTAACCGATACCCGTCAACGCGATATTTTTGTGGATGTTGCCTGTGGCGGCAAGTTGTTATGGCCCACCGATTGTGCTACTGTCGTGCTACATTACGACAGTATATTATAAATTTTCGATTTCGGCGTTATGGCACAGGGTTTGTGATGGCATGGTCTAAGTCGACGTGATTGATCGAGAAGTGCGTCGGGTGACTTAGTCTTTTGCCCGTGGAACGTTTGTATTGGGAACACAGGCTACATGTACCAAGATTATCATCTACGCGTTATGTGGCACTGGACGCCTTCAAAACTGGCATAAGGACCCGTCTAGTTGCAGCACATACCGTACGACAGGGATATGTCAAGGATAAGTCGACTTACATTTTGGAGCGTATTTGTACCGGTTTCAATACAACAATCAGGTCTCTGGAGAGACATACCAAGATCAGTATTTTTCTCAATACAAAAAGGTCATTGCAGAGACGATACAAACATCAAGTGAGTTTGAGCCAGCCCATTTCTCCACACACCCGACTCATACGAAACACCACATTGTGATTAGCAGTCAATATCTCTAATTCGTTGTTCGCAAGTCTTGTCTAACAACCGGATTTGTACCGGTTTCAATACAACACTCCGGTATGTGATGTGAGAATCCAGCTCGGAAGCAGAGCAGGTGCTTGGAAGGAGCCGAGTCCGGTGTTACTTGCACTGCGACGGAGCATCCTGCGATGCGCCTCTGTGGAGTGTGTTTTGGTTGGACTTCTACATTAGTTGGTGATGCTCACGACTGAGATGTCGTGTGCTGTGCTGATCGCCGGAACGATGGCGCACCCACAAACGCCAGGCTGCAAAAGGTCTTGCATGATCCTGGCGGAGTAGTAGTTCGGAGGGTTTGAAGCCCAAGGCTTTCCTCCAGAGTTCACAGACACAGAAGCTCAATACGATCGCCTCTGGTGATCACTTTCCAATTGCATCCTTCTCCTCAACAGTCTTCAATCCCTAAAGTGCTCAAGAGCACTGTGTGATTCGACAAGAAAGCTCTTATCTGGAAAGACATACAAAGATCCGGTGGTTTATCTCAAAACAACATCAAAACAAGTCATTGCAGAGACGATACAAACATCGAGTGAGCCCATTTTTCCTACCCGACGCATACGAAACACCACATTGCGGTTAGCAGCAATACCGCTTATTCGGAGTTCGTAACTCTTGTCTAGCAACCTTATTGTACCGATTTCAATGCAACAACCAGGTCTCTGGAGAGACATACCAATATCCAGTGGTTTTCTCAATACAAAAAACAAGTCATTTGCAGAGACGATACAGACATCAACTGAGTTTGAGCCAGCTTCTTTCTCCACACACCCAGAAGCATACAGAAACACCATTGTGGTTATTGTCCCAGTCACGAGAGAAGATACAACACGTTTAATATATTATAACTCCCCACCAAAAGATGCATATTGTTTTTAATTTTTGCTCTATCAAAATGAAACTGCTCCACACGCTCAAGAATAGCACGTAAGGTCTAGCCTAGGCCAAACAGGATAGCTCTTGCTTCGTTTCATTTCGAAAGCGAATGGGTCGAGGCAAGCTCCTCACCTCGGAAGAAAAGTGCGACTAGTGAGCGCACACACTTATTTCACGAAGGAGGAACAAGAAGGGCGCTCTGGCGGCGTGGCGACCCGGAGATCGTGTTGCGACAGGTCGGCGTCGGACTAGCATCGGTTGCACGAGCCATGGCGGCCTGGAACAAAAATCCTGGAACCAAGTTCACAGAGGTATGTACGATGTTACTCTCTAACAAAGAATCGCGGTACTTTTAACAGTTAAATATCAAAACCTCTATTTTTTGAGTCAAACCGTGGAGAGCAAAGCAGGAAGTACTCGTCACCGAAGCTCAATTGCTTTTGACCGTTCAAACAATGCTAAGGGACTCGATGACAAGGTGGGCGTAGCTTTACCAAGGGGAAGATAATAATTGGCAGAAGTACCACCGCCGTGTTAAACGCTTTGAAGACAAATACCTGGAAGCACTGGCTAAGTGCAATCTTGTCAGCGATGCGGAAGAATCCGGCGAGGTAGATGGATACAGTGGCAGCGAACTTGGCAAGCAAGAAGAACGGAAGGAAGAAGAGAAAGATGAAGAGCATGGACACAGTGACGGTGGTGAAATCGTGCAGGGAGTCAAGAAGACGGGGGTCGAGATGAAGAATACGCCGACGAAGTCGTCGTGTACTGTTTTAGCATAACTGCAAAAATTAATATGATGCTTCGTCTCATCTACGTAGCTGTTGAGCGTTGTTATCAACTTCGATGGCCGCTCGCAAAAAACAGATGTTTTGAGAACCAGTCAAGCAGATGCAAATCTAATTGGACTATCCCCGCAATCAAAACTGGCGGGTTTTAGTCGGAGTAGAAACCCCATTTGGGGCCAAACGGCTGCAAATTACGTAATTTGGACGCAAATAGATGTAAAATCAAATCTTGCACCCTATAGTGACCTTTGAAACATAAGAACCCTCTGTAAACAGCCCTGATGAAGTTGTATTCTCTCCCGTGGCCGGGGCCACAATAACCTGTATGTGGTGTTTCGTATGCGTCGGTTGTGTGGAGAAATGGGCTGGATCAAAGTACCTAATTCGCTTGTGATCATCGCATACAACAAGTCCTGCCATGCCATAGCACCCTTTGCGACTGTAATAATCAGCTTCGTCGCGTTCTGGAAAGGGAATAATGTGCCGTCGACAAATCCGATGCACTGTCGAAACCCAGCAACATCTTCTATCCAGGCACTTATTTCCTCACGCTCGTGATCATTTGGCCAAACAACAACTCTGGACTCAAGAGCCACTCGTGCTGTTACGCCAGAGGTATCATCACCTGAGATATTTACTATCGGATTGACCGCGATAGCAGGTTGCTCAGCCTCTAAGCTGATTTCGCTGCCCGATGGGTTGTCTTCATCGTCCTTTGGATACTCATCTTCACCGAAGGCGAAGTCGTAATCAGCTTGCCCTAGGGTGAGTCGTCATCACGCCCAGTGATAAGAGCAGCCATGATGTTACAATTCCCCGGTGTTTTAAAGGTTCCCGTTGGAGCAATGCTGGTGAAAGGACCCAAGTGGCTGCAGATGGCCAAGTGGGTTACTATGGAAGGAGTGTTGGAAACACGCTGAGGCGAGGCAAGGTGCCGTTTGTTTCAAGTGGTTTCTCTTGACGGCGCGGAACATGATGGACCCAGCCTCAGCACTCTCCACGGAAGAGTTTGGCTCCCCAGAACACCTTTTTCCTGGTACGATATGCGTGCTCGTCTACAACGTACCTGAACATATTAAGCAAGGTCTACGCTTGGCGACTGCAAACAGCATCGACTTCTACGAAAGGAAGTATGCCCAAGGTTCGTACAACTAATAGGGGTCACCACCACCGACGGGACTAACAGAAGATGGTGTTGTGTAGAACGTGCCGAATTGCTTCAGCGGAATACCTGGATTTGTTCGGTTGTCTCGTTGGGACTTGGACTCTACATTTACGTCATCGATGAAAATTTTGCTCGTGGACTTTTGAAAGATTTCACGTCGGGCAACAAACTTTGGACTGTGGCCATCGAACGTGCTGCATTCTGTTTGTTTCTGTGCTCGGTGGTCAGATGCTCAGGCAAGGCCTACTACGTCTTGAGGAGATCGAATCTGGAGAAGCACCTTGACTACGCAAATATTGCTGACATCACTGATGCCAAACAACAACTCCAACCCCAACAGCGGCGAACTTTTTCAGCATTAGACAACAGCATTGCGTGACCAAATTTGTATTTCGTAAGAGGCGTAAGAGTACATAGCAAGTGCATTCTTGTCCAAGAACCGTATTTGTACCGATTTCAATACAGCAAGCAGGTCTCTGGAGAGACATACAAAGATCCAGTGTTTTTCTCAGTACAAAAAAACAGTCATTGCAGAGACGACACAAACATCAAGTGAGTTTGATACTGGATGGGCAGGCTGTTCTCACGACGCTCGACTAATGGCGAATTGTGAGCTTCAGCTATTTAAAGACGAAATGTTTCACGGCGACCAGAACCTTTTGGCAGATTCTTGTTTTGCATCAGATACTGCAATTGTTCCTGTGTTTAAGAAGCCAAGAAACGCTTATTTAACGGAAGCGCAAGGAATTTTCAACAAGGAGCTCAGTAAAATACGCGTGTGGAACGAGCACTGCATCGGGATTTTGAAAGGAAGATTTTTAGTTTGAAAGGGATCAGACTTCGGCTTCGGGACAAACGTGACGGAGAGAGAATTGTGGCTTGGATTCGGGCTTGTGTGGTTCTCACAACCTTCTTCTCTACGTCACCAGAGTAGGCGATTCAGAAGACGACGACCCCAACGCTTGATTCCAGTTGCAACGGAGTTGCACGATTTAATTGACGACGGAAACTTTGACAACGCATTAATTAGAGATGCTGACACAGGGTAAGCTTAAACGCCTACGGGTGATGCAAAGCGTATTAGATCACGTAGCTAGCCGCTAAATTCAAACCAAAATGAGCTTACTTCTCATCAAATTGAGCCACAACCATTGCCTTCACCTTAGTTGTACTGTAGATTCCCAACTCCAATAAGTCTTTCGCGAACTTGACTTTTGCTTGTGCGAGCTCAATGCATGAGCACTTCTTCGCAATCTCGGTACGCTCACAAATAGAGTCGTACATGATGTCGTCCAGACTTTTCCTTTTTTCTGTGGTTTTGTCTTGAGCGTCAGAGGTTTGCCGCGCTTCGAATGGTTCGTGCCAGTGCTGCACTAGCCACCAGCAACATTGGTCGTCCTCATGTCTCCCGTATCCGATTTATACAGCGATCAGTGAAGAGCTCGATTGTTCCTTCCGCACAGCGGAAATGGCGGGCTACTTTCCTACGGAGACACCATTTCCATCACAGCCAAACCTGTAGAGTGTAACCAGTAGTTGGCGCCATGCTGGAGTTTGAGCAGCGGGTGATTCGTTGAAAAATCGGATGATCTTGGATCAAATCCACTATCTTCTTAAGCTGCAACCTCGTAACGCGAAAGTCTTGAGTAAACCGTTTTTCATCCAGCTGTTCCAGCCAAAAGTCAACCGGGTCTGCGGCACGAGGCACGGGCTCGCGCTTATTGAGGTAGCGCGATCGGCTAATCATGTCGTCTTCGGGATCGGGTACGTCCAGCGAGACCGCATCCTCATCAAAGAAGAAAGTGATGGCTTCACTGATGATGACAGATCTTATTCCGTGCTTTAGAGACCGCAGCGCGTGCTGACGTCGTGATACGTGCACCATCTCCTCCGAAATCACTCAAGCTACAGCCGTTTGTACAAGTGGCAGGATTCTTGTCCGTGGACCCGTTTTGGCGGCCGTGACCTTGGGTAGCTTCTTCTGGGTCGGTGTGCTTCTAGGGAATGCTGCGGGTTCTGGTTGAAGTTCTCCCGCGCCAAGCGACCGATAAGGGCGTATGTGCCGTTCTTCCTTGTAGACAGGTCTTTGGTCGGCGCGATCCTTGATCCGGGGTGTCGTGTTGCTGAAGAAATGCTCCGATTGAGGGGGCTTCAAAGCAATTCGATAACCAGCCAATCGGACGCAAATATTTTTAATGCCCTTATGTCATATGTGCCCTCCATTTCTACTCTGAAACCCCTATTGTTTTGATCAAAATACACCCTTTCTGTGACGCCCCATTATGCAGCTATTCACTAGCTTCAACTGCAGCTTGATCATCATTATTTTCGAGACGTCGTGTGTCTATTGGCTCCTCGACTGGTCTCAACTTCAAATCAAGGAAGAACACCAACAGCAGAGCGACACAGCGAACAGCGCGCCACATGTATATCGTGTCATGCTGTAGAGTCTCCGCACGCTAAACCTAACTACATGCTATCTATTTCATCGTGTGTTCGACCGTCCATCCAATAGTCAAGTTGTAGCACTTTTGTACACACGTGACTTCTATTGAAGGCTGACACATCCAAGATAAATTAAATCACCCGATTTGATATTGTGAATTGTTCGAAGAACTACACCTTACGCAGGCCGTGTAGTAGAGTCGATCCTTGGTACAGTTTTCAGCTTTCTCCTCGCCGAGGCCACATTCAGTGTGCTCCGTGGTAGCAGCCTCGCTGGAACTGGGGACGTTCTTGGTATTGGATTCGCCTTCTGTGTCCGGCGCCGTAACGAGGTTTGCCCGTTTAGCTGGAGGCAACGGTAACTCGCGTCTTTCGCTGGTGGCCGTCCTTGCGCGCGTTCGGTAAGCTAGTGACAACTCGTCACGGTCACCACTGGATTCGTTCTCACCACGACCTCGATCGGTTCCAGCGTTGGCCTCGTCGTCAACTTCGGTGTAGTCCTCATCGCCACCTCTTCCGGTTGAAGAAGCGTCCATTTCTATCTCGTACAGCTCAACCATATCTTAATGCGTCCACTTCATCCATGTGCGCTTTGAGAAAAACGTTGGCAGCCAAATTGAACCGGTGCGACGCACAGCCAATCAGAGGAACCCCAATCTTGTCGCAGCCGCGCGGTTCGTGGCACCATTATCGCCAATCAGAAACGACGTGGATTCCGGCGATCGGCCAAAAATGGCGGCAATTTTCTTCATGAACTCCCAGTGCGACTGGGCGGTCTGATTCCCTTCCTCCATCGGCACGATCGCCAAGAGCGGCTGCTTTAACTCGCCGTCACCCAGTAGACAACAAAGAGAGGTGCATAGTGCTCCAAGTAGTGGGCCCACCCGTCGAGCATGATGCCGTAAGGTTCGGAAGATTCAGCGGTGATCTTGCGCTCTACGGCCACGACAGTGGCGGTGAGATACGTCTTAAGCTCCTTGATGCTGGCACTACGCACGGGCAACAACCTTGCTGCCCTGCGGCAGCACACGGAGCTGACACCGCTCCGCCCCAACGTGACACGCTGGAGCTCGGTCTACACCATGATCTCTCGGTATGTGCGCATTCGTGATGATGCAAAGAAAGTGGAGCCAGTTTTCGATATTATCCCCAAGGCAGCGATGCATCGTCGGATCGAAGCCCTCCTGAAGGACCTCCGGGTTTTTGACAGCGTGACGGTCAAGATGCAAGCGGAGTATTTGTCGCTCGCGGATGTGCGTGCGCTGTTTGACTCCGTCATAGAGCGGTTTCCCTCCATGAAGCCGTATCTCAAGGCGACTGCCAATGTCGTGCACTCACCAGTATTTGAAGTAGCAGCAGTCAATTTATACTACTCTGTTGCTACGTGCTTGATACTGCTTATATTAATTGGATAAAGTATTTGCTGACAGGTTATCAATGGCGAACGGATGTCTGTCGCTCAGCGCGAGGCCATGAAAAAGTTTGATAAGGCGGTGATGGTCTCCGGTGTGAAGCGCAAGAGAGGCCTCGAAGAAGCGGACAAGCAGCAAGAAGAGGAGTTTGCCACTGCTGTCCTGAGAGCAAGGACGAAGGTGGCAGCCGCTAAGACGTCGCCGCTGTACTAGGACCTGCTGCTTAAACTGCCTCCAACGAGCAACCGCTGTGAGCGGCTGATCTCGCAAGCGAAAACTGGTGGTGACACCGCAGCGAGCGTCGCTGCTACCGGTTAACGTGGAGATGCTACTCTTCTTGCGTACGAACAGAAGCTACTGGGACGTCGGCACTGTTTTTGATGCACAGCAGTAGATGTGAAGTTGTTCTTCAAGCTGAGGTGGCTAGTCGTAAGTACAAGCAAATACATTGATATTTTCGCAATAATTTACTGTTCTTCGTCAGCGTACGCCGTTAACTATTATTCTGGATCGGTGCAGGTCAGATAAAATGATACGGTATTTTCGAGCACTGTTAAGGGTATTTTTAATTCCAGTCAAATTTGGCGGTTGTCGTTTTACAATTTTCAAGTTTGTTTTAGGAAATCGGTACAATACAAAGCTAAACATTTAAAAAATAGGTAATTTAAAATGATTCGGTTTGATGTGAAATTTCAAAATAAGTTGAAATGATTTCACCGTCTTTGAGCGGTACTGTACCGACTTCCTCGGCTTATAGTGGACACCCTACGTACCGGTACAGTGTACCACCCTGAAAAAGTGACCTTCCGATTTTGGCTACTGTTAGCGGTATCGGTATTAGTACTTAAGGGCACTCCAATGTCTTGTTGGGCGATATACGCCTGCTGTCATGATGACTCGTTAAACGATGCGTGCCACGAGTCACTACAGTACACGCGGTACGGGCGATTAACAAGTCCATTCTGCTTAAGAAGCTACATGCAGAAGAAAACCGGCAATCGCTCGATAATATTTGCATTGTAGACAGAGCGGCTTCGGGCTAACTGTCAGCACCGCAATCAGCGCGTCCCCGCCCGTGCAATGGTCAGCCGCTACGTGATTTAGGTAATACAGATACATGCGCCTGATCAACGTAGCCCCAGCGACTTCTAGCAGGAAGGGTCTTGTGGTCTAATAACTTGCACGACAACACGGTACATGCTGCTAGATTTAGGATCACATGAGAACAGTGAGCTCGAATACTCTACGCGGCGCCATCAGATACAGCGGCTGCAGACAGGTAGTGCGCGCATCCACCAACAAAACAGACAACAGGAGAAGGGCGGCTGAGGTGGGAGAATCTCTGAATGACTGGCAGTCGCGGAAGGAAAGTCGTCATACCGGTACGCATACTAGTACATTTGTGTCGAAATAATTGCAGCAGAACTTATAAGCCGAGGCGGCGAGAGGGTTCAAATACTGCAATGCGATTGGTCGCTCTTATATGCGGGTGTCCACTATAAGCCGAGGAAGTCGGTATTAATACCGCTACACTATACGTGTTCATGTTATAATAAAGTGTAGCCATTTATGAGAGATGGCTTCACGTTTCCGTTATAAAAATCAGACTGTGAGTAAAGTTCGGAGCTGCTCGCTTGCACTCGACATCCTGCGCTGGCCACTTCATCCCGTAACCTGCTGACTTGCACCCGTCTCCATGAAGTGCTTCTCCATCGCCGGGTGTGTGTTGCTCCTGTCACCGCAGCTTGTTACGTCTCAGGCACTCCCTGACAGTGTGGCGTCGCTCATTGACACATCCGTCGACCCTTGCGACGATTTCTACCAGTTTTCATGCGGCAGGTGGCTCGCAACCCACGAGATCCCACCAGACAAGACCGCGATGGAATATTCGTTCGATACAGCACAGGACGCAATAGACGCGACCATCCTACAGGCGGTTGCCAACGATTCCACGTCGTTGCTGGGGGAGCTCTACGCGTCCTGCATGGACTTGGACGCACGCAATGCAATTGGAGCAGAGCCTCTACAGGACGGAGTGAACAGTATCCTCGACGCTCAGACCAAACAGGAGCTCTTTCGGGTGGCGGGGCGTCTCGCACGCACAGGAGCAGATTTCATCACGAATCTCGCACCGGATTCGAGTCTGCAGAACTCGAGTCAGAGCTTGTTGTGGGTGACCCACGCAGACCTGACGCTCGACGATGAGTACTACGAAAACCCGCAGGTGCTCGATTTCTACGAGGACAAGTTGGTGGCGTACGCCTCTACGATTCTGAATCTCACGGGCTTCGAGCTGATGAACAGTGAGTACGACAACTACGGAGAGGTGGTGCTGGGCGTGGAGAAGCAGCTGATCGAGCTGCAGAACTACGCCGAGCTGGACCCTGTGAGTGCAGATGTGTACTACCTGTTCAAGTACAAGGAAGCGGCTGCGAATTACCCACTTGTATTTGGAGCGTACGAGGGGATGCAGCTACTTGACGACGCTCCTGCACTGACGGAAGAGACAGAAATTGCGCTATTGAGCATAGCGTACTTGGAAAAGGCCGAGGAGCTCGTGTCACTTGTCACCTTGGACGCGCTCAAGGCTTATGTTGCATTCGCCTACACCAACGGCTTTGCGAAATATCTCAGCGAACCGTTCTTAGATGCGCGCTTCGAGTTTTCCGTGCGGTGATGCTCGGTGCTGATGAGCCGCTGCCTCTGGAAAAAATTGTGTAGCGCAATTGATAGACTTGTTGCCAGCGCACACTGGTGCTACGTATGTAGCGAATCGTGGCGGCATGAAAGAGACTGGAGATGCTTTTATCGCTATGCTTGATGAAATCTTGGACGCGATGAGCACCAATATTGAGAATTTGGGCTGGCTGGACGAGCAGACACGAGCAAGTGCCTTGGCGAAGCTGAAAACGCTTGAGGTTATGAGCGTGGAACCCGGCACCGATCAAATCGAGAAAGAAGCTCAAGGGTTAGCCAAGTTTGACCCCACTGCTTTTCGCCAACGTTGACCTTATCTACACTGCTCAGTTTGTGGCACTGACCTGGGCTATTGGAGCAGATACGGATCGCTGCAAATGGGAAATGAGTGCAGCCTCCGCCAACGCGTATTACACGCCCTACACCAATCAGATTGTGTTTCCTGCCGGTTTGATGCAACCACCTTTCTTTGATGCTACCAGCTCAGCAGCTCGGAGTTTCGGTGCGTTTGGTGTTGTCGCTGGCCATGAGATCTCTCATGGTTTCGACGACTCGGGCTCCAATTTTGACGCGAAGGGTAACTGGAATTCGTGGTGGACCAACACAACGACGTATGAATTCGAAACGCGAGCGCAGTGCCTCGTCGATCAGTACAGCTCATTTTACATTGAAGCGGAGGACGGGGTGCAACTTGTGCCAGTGGACGGCAAGAAAACGTTGGGTGAAAACATCGCTGACAATGGTGGACTGCATGTGTCTTTCAACGCCTACAGAGCTCACGTTTCGGACTCCAGTGGTAGTGAAAATTCCAGTAGCGATGATCAGCTTTTCTTCGTTTCCTACGCGCAGGCATGGTGCGGCAAAGAACGTGACGACACAACTGTGAACGCTTTCCTCACGAACGTGCACGCAGAAGGTGAGGCTCGTGTGAATGGTGCCGTCATGAACAGTGCTGCTTTCGCTACAGCTTTCAAATGTCCGTCGGGTGCCCCTATGAACCCGGTCGACAAGTGCGTCCTATGGTAGATTGCCGATAAATAGCAATAGATGAACACGCCGAGCGATAACTGCGGACTCGAACAACTTTAGCTTCGCCCTCAAAATTAGGTTTTGCTGATTGAACAACCTAGAAAGCAGATTATCGGTCATGACGATACCGTCCGAGACAGGCGAGGATGACGACGACCGTGAGCGGCGTCAGCGCTACGAGGCTACAGAACGTGAATTGTTAGCGGTGCTCGAAGCTGAAAGTGTGGACGAGTCGACGCGCAAACGGCAGCTCGTGGGGCTGTTTGATCGTTTTCGCTCCGAGTACACGCAGCTCAGTGTGAAGCTGCGCGAGAATTTGCGACTGCAGCGCCGACTCGTAGACAAATGCATGCAGATGAAAAACGAGCTCGTGGTGTGCGCTCTCAAGATCAAAACGACCGAACAAGTGCATGCCGACGAAATCAAGAGTCTGATATTCTATCGAGACGAATGCGAGTTCGCTTGGAAACAGAGTGCCTTGAGCCAGGAACGGGAACGTGACGCCATGCGCATTATTGACGACCTCAAGACAAAGGTGGAAGACTTGCAATTGCAGGTCAAGGCCCTCGTGGCAAAGGGATCGTCAATATCAAGTTCACGTCGTCGTCCCCCACTGAAGTATCAGCCGATCTGTTTCAGGCATTTTCGCCGTTGACTTCTCCGGCGTTGAGTCCAACAATGGCTACTGCCTCCCCATCAAACAAAGCAAAACTCGTTTGAGTGGATCACCAAGTAATTTCGTCATGCCGGCATTGCTTCCCTTTGATGAATGGAAATTGGCAACGAAGGTCTGGTGTCCTGCCACCCCCGTGGCACTCGGTGGTCCGTCGCGCACAACTGTTACACCTTCCAAAGACGCCATTCGTTTGTCGGAACGCCACCAAGAAATCGCGCGTTGTGTTAGTGTGCCGAGTTTGCAACCAACGCCAATGGAACGAGTGAGCTCGCCACAGCAGCAGCAGCGAAGCAAACCAGTGACCCCGATATCTGCATTGCGAGCTCAAACAGCTCCGAGTGTCGTAGCTCCAGCGCAATCATTGGAACAAATGTCCTCCCTTCGTCGAGGCGGAACGCCTGCCATCAAACGGCGAGCACCACGCCAGTTACCACACGTGCAGTAAACAACAAATACGATATGTTCTGCAATTAGAGGAACTTCTGCATTGTTTCACTTCTCATTTTTTCACTGCCGTTGTCGCTGATAGTGACGAGGACATGGCAATTCATGAACAACAGAAATGTAGATTTCTCCTGATTATCTGGCTCATGTCAAACCGGAGAACCATAGTGTCCAGTGATATTAATACCAAAACGCTACATGTCGAACCCGAGAAAGGTTTGACGTAGCAGAATCCGGCCTTCAATCTTCAGCAGTAAAATAGTGTACCTGGTGCATATATGGCATTTCAAAGAGTAAAATCAGCTCTTCATGGCCGGGGTAACAGAACTGTTATGATCCATGCGGCGGCAAGTATCAACAGAATGTAGTGCAAGTGGCGGTGTGGGCCGTCCCGGTAGCAAAGTGGGAGTGTTTCGTGTGTAGCAAACTAGATTTCGAGATACTACAGCCTTGCATTGTCTCCAATGTTAACATGTAAAGCTGCGGCGCTGCGAGCAAAGCCAAACCTCTAAAAGGTTGGGTCGGGGCCTCGCTTTCGTTGTTGCAGCTCAGAATTCTAATGGCCACATTCAGATATTCAATCCTGCTCAAGCATCGACCCATTTCAAGGCATTCTCACATGAATAGCTTATTATTAATATAGTCTTCAACCGAGGCACCTGTCGGTCATCGGCACGAAAGCGCGAGATTGGCACACAAGTCGCAGATTTTGTGGATGCATGTCTAATTGTCTAATCGTCACGAAGGCCAGCCACGCAAAACGGACCTGATTTTCGCTCTTCCCGCTACATTGGCCACTGGTGTCAACGGCGTCACCACTTCCTTCTCAAATCGACCTCAACACTTTATCAATTGCACTGCATATATACATAAAAGCACAATACCACCAACCGCATTTCCAACACCATGTGCGCAGCCATCACTTCGACTCCAGTAGAGGTCCCAGTATTCATGCGCCAGCTGAACTCTGGCGTGCGTGGGCCCGTCTACTCTGTAATTTCTGTCCGTTTCCCGTGTATATCTGTAATTTTCTCCCCCATCCCTTCATGGCCATGCTGTAAATTCCCACAACCTCCGGAAGAGGGTCGTCGTCGATCGCCATTCGCCAATTAGCCGTCTAGCGCACACTCCCTCATAATGTACGTGGGGAACTCGCCCATCGGCGAGAACGCGGGTGAGCGCACGCACTCGAACGTGTGGAGGGACACGAGCGAGGAGGAAATGTACGGCAGCTACTTGGGGCCTGGAGCCAACGGAGACACGGGCAGCGACGTCCCCATGATGCGTCCCACGATGGCCGCACGACCGTCTACTGCGCTGCATCAGGAGATCGCAGTGGGCCAATTGGACGACACCACGACAGGGGAGCAGCCAAGACCAAGACGTACTCGGGACGCAAAGTCGTGTGGCCTGGCGCGCTCTTCCTGCTGCTCGTGACGGCTGCAGCACTCGCTCTTATCGCGTACTTTGGAGTGGATCAATACAACAGTGCACAGACGCAGCAGTCGCTCACGGAGGACGCGACAGAAGTGGACAGTGACAGGAAGAGCATAAGTGTCAAGAGCTGTCTACTGCCGGACTATGTGGCCTCGGACAGTAAGATCTACGCCACAGACAGTAACACTGGAGAGAAGAAGCAGATCGTGTTCACAGGCATCAACTGGAGCGGCATGGAGAACACAGAGGGTGTCCCGCACGGCCTGGCCACTAAACAGAGCTATCTGGACGACATTGCTGCTAATCTGTCGGACAGTGGCTTCAATGCTGTCCGACTGCCGCTCAACGCGCAGATGGTGATCGACAACTCGGCGCCCAATACCAAGCTCTTCGTCAACAGTTTGGACACGGATCTGAATGTGGACACGTACATTGACATGATCAAGAAGGTGGTGCAGGGGCTGGGCAAGCAGCAGATCGGCGTGCTGCTGGACATTCACAAGATCGACCCCAACTTCACGGATGACACGTCCGAGCATCTGTGGTTCACGGACGACTACCCTATTGCTACGATCTACAAGATGTTTGAGACACTGGCTACTGAGCTCTGCACGGACTTGGAGTACAATATCATTGGCATCGACCTCAAGAACGAGCCTGTAGGCGGCTGCTGGCCTGAGGACGACACGGACGACTACTGCGACGCCGACGTCAACTGGCCCCGAGCGGTTGAGACTATTGGTAACAAGATCCTGGCTATATGTCCCAATTGGCTCATTGTGGCCGAAGGGAATTACGCGACCAGCACCACAGCGGAGATCAATGGCGCGAACGCGACGTACAACGACTGGTACGGTGCCAGTCTGCAGAATGCCAGTATCAACCCCATCGCGCTCGACACGGAAGGCAAACTCGTGTTTGCGCCGCACTTCTACTCGCCTAGCGTGTACCCGTCGTCGTACTTTTCAAGAAGCAGTCCTCGAGTGGCGACACCGTGTCTGTGACCGAGTACCCCAACACGACGGAGGGGAACGTGCTGTTGAAGGCGGCCGTGACCTCTGTGCTGGACAACGCGTTCGGTAACGCCGTGACGGAGGTGGGCGTGCCTACCTTCTACGGCGAGTTCGGCGGCATCTACGGTTCGGCCGAGCTGCTCGCAGGCCTCACGAGTACGCGAGTCATTGAGATTCTCATCGAGTACGCCAACGATATGAACATGACGGGCGGCTTTGCGTGGGCTATCAACCCTGATGGATCGTACGACTTCAATGACGAGTACAAACCGGATGACCCGTGGCAATACGGCCTGTATACGGACTCGTCGTGGGAGGCCTACAACACGGATTTTGCCACTGGCCTGCAGAACCTCAAGGGCACCGGCTCGTTCCCGTGCTTCTCGAAGATCACGACGGTGACGTCCTCATCCGGCAGCAGTAGCGCCACGATCACGGTGGACTCGACGACTAGCAGCAGCTCAAGTGCTACCACGACCACGACCACCTCGACCGCTTCATCGGCCGCCACGTCTACTGCGTCTTCTGCTGTCGCTGCGACGACAGCGACTTCGACAGCGTCTTCGGGCGCGACTGCCGTGGCTGCATAGAGTGACAAGTGGATGGACGCGCTTGGCCAGGAGCTCGGCGGCGTAGTCGCCTCCCTGTGTAATATGCATCTGGTCATGCAGTTTTTGCCTCTAGTTTCCTCATCGTCGGTGCGGCTTGTGCATGCGCTTTCTTCATTTTCGCCTTTAATTCTACCTAAGAAACGTAAAATGCTCGGGAACGATAATGTTGCTGCTGCGTGAGCAAGGTTGATAAGAGAGATCGTTTGCTAGTGAAGAGATCATGTGTTGCTTTCACAGTTGGGATTCACCATTGAAACACTTCTCGCGATCGCACTCATTGCTTCACCGTCACAGTATACCCAACAGCTTCAATGGCAGCAACCAGGTCGCTGACTGCCGCAAATCCCAAGACGTACACTGCTTTATCATCGAATTCCACGACTGCATCCGTCACACCAGGAGTGCAGTCTCCACAGCTGTGCCACAATTCGTCTTGCAGGACATACCCCGACTTGAATACAGACGGTCGATGGATCGGTAAATCGCCAAGATCCCCGTCCATCTGTCATGTCAACGTTGACGCTCTTGAAAAGCATGAAGCCCAATGAGCGTCACGAACAGACCAGTTTCGTAGGTCATGATGGCAAAATACGCGATGGTCATCTATACAACAGCGAAAGAACCAGCTTGCACTGCATCTTTTAGAGCTTGTCCTTCGGTCGAAGCTTATGCGCCTTCAACAATTTCTGCCGCACTACTTCTCGGGCTTTTACCAGCGATTCATTCAGTATCGCGATGAGGAAACACCCGATAAAACCAAAAGCGTATTTGACAGCACTGTTGAGTGACCCACGACTGGAAAATTAGCATAACGCAAGAGCCATTGATCGAAGTCTGGAACCCGTTAAACATCCCTGACCGTACAGAACGAAGAACTGGAAGACATTGTAGTGCTAGTGTACGCAAAGTAGATTTTCTTACCATTGTCCAAGCAGACGTACACATAATACTACGTATCCAGTGGTCTTTTGTGACTGCGTCGCTTGAGACCGGGTCTGTTCCCCCATCATCGCATTCTGCACAAACATCCTCACAGGCAGCGTAGTCGGCGCTCGACGGGTTTACGATAAACTCAGCCATGTTCGCCGCCAGGTACTCCACGTTTCTCACTTTAACGGCGTGGATTGCGGCCCCATTTCCACACGCATAAATCGTTTGTCCATGCGTCATGACCACGTAGTTTTCATTATCGTAACCGAGTCCACCGTGGACATGCCGCACGGGACACTCGTAGCCAGTTGTCGACGAAGCTAAATCACTATGAACCTGCATTTTGTTGTGGTGGTGGTGGTCCATATGGGCATTTGACAGTGCCACGAGCGCTCCGGCGAACGCCGTGGCAATTACCCATCGATGTCCTCGCATTGATATGTCGTTGGGGGCAAGTTGAAGGGTGAACAGTGATCGCCAAATCCAGTTGGTGGTTTCTGAACCGCCAACACATCGACAAAAAACTAATTCACCTAAAAAGCGGCACACAAGGAAACAGTTAAATGTAAGCGCATGCCTTACTTTGTAAATGACGACTGCATCGAACTTTACAGTACCTCAAACTACGTATTATTAATAGTATCTGGTACCATAGGACTCCTATGGTCCTTTAATAAAACTATGGCAAATATGTCGGTGGGGTTTATTCCTGCGGACGTGACTCTCGTCGTCGCAGGATTAGTGTCCACCAGCAGCGAAACGACTGAAAGGGTCGCCGCAATGTAAAATTGCGACGTAGAGGGAGAGGAGGCCGAATACCTTCTTCACCTTGTGGGTAAAATGATCATGGATCCCGCGATCCCGGTGTTACTCCCCTCAAAAGGGAGAACGCTAGTATTGGATTGCTAAAAATGCCCTTAAAGGACCCCGTCGATCCCCCGCCCTCGTCCGCCGTATGCTCCGCCTTCCGTCTCGCACAGGACGTCGATGGGCGCCACGCAGTCCACTGTACCAGGACCGTGGGCGCTATCGTTCGTGCCACAAAAACCGCATACAAAAATGGATAATGGCCACACATTTTGTGTCCATTCCAAATTTTTGTGTATCTTCGTTTCTAACCGTTTCTAAAGGTGATGTACCAAATCGAAGGTACCCATTAGCGTGTGGAGGAGCTCCTCGCCTCACAGCTAGAAGCCTCATGTTGGC
Source organism: Phytophthora hibernalis (assembly GCA_012656075.1). Lineage (NCBI taxonomy): Eukaryota > Oomycota > Peronosporomycetes > Peronosporales > Peronosporaceae > Phytophthora > Phytophthora hibernalis. Next base: position 964,982 of record JAAKBF010000151.1, on the reverse strand, counting down.
CAAGCAATTGACGCGTGCGCTGCGGCCGTCGGCCCGGACGCTGCGGTTCATGGCCACGGCGGCCGACCCCACGGCCACGTCGGCCGAGGCTCCGGCCAAGTCGGCCCCCAAGTTCCGCAAGAAGAAGACGTTCCAGTTCTCGGGCCAGGACGAGGAAAAGGCCGCGCCCGTGGAGGAGTTCGCGTATCCGTCGTACTGGGACGAGGACTACCCGAAGGACTTCGACAACGAGATGAAGCACGAGGTGGAGAAGCTGCAGATCTTCGCGGACTTCACGCCGTACCTGGACCTGTCGTGGCAGCAGCAGATCCACCCGCTGTTCGACGGGACGCCCATCAAGATGACGCTCAACTGTCCGCTCGAGGACTTCGACGAGCGGCTCTTCATCAACGACCGCAACACGTACGACACCAAGGTGAGCATGGAGGTCCCCATGGCCTGCTTCAAGGGTCTAAACAAGGAGGCCAAGGACGTGGTGGCCCAGCTGGCCGGCCCGCGTTACAACGCCAACAAGAAGATGATCAAGATCACGGAGGACCGCTACAACACGCGTGTGCACAACCATAAGCGCATCTGCGACGTGCTGCGTGATCTCACTAAGACGGCCCTTGAGCTCACGGCTGGAGAGCCTAAAGAGGACAAGAAGCAGTAGACGCTATCGAGTGCTAGGCAGACACCCATGTTGTAAATGAACAAGATAGCAGGCAGGACGAGGAGTGAATAGATGTGGTTTGTAGACGACAGGGTGACGCTGGAGACGAAACACAAACAGGCAATTTTCCTTTCTCGAGGCGCTTTATGGGGCTGTCATGGCTGCCCATGACGAGCTTTCTGAGTTCTGAGGGGGCTTTCGACGACAAGGGGCTGATAGCGCATGGAGTTCCATGCGCACAAGGTGTCTCTAAGATCCCGCTGCTGGGCTACCTAACGCGCCGTTCGTTCGTGTTCCCGTCCGTCCCTCGCTGTCCTGCTCCTGCTGACTGCCGGACTAGATCCTGCACACGTATGAACTGGACTGCGTCACGTAGCGGACCCATCGCTTGTACGTGTAGTTCGGGTGGCGCGCGTGCTCCGGGATGCGCAGGTAGCGCACCTGCAGACTCGAGGTATTGTACATGGGGATCTCAAAGTTCATGCTCACGGGGCCGATCTCGCGCCGCACGTGTGGGCTGGGCTGGCCCAGCGTGATCTTGGCGCGCAACGTGAGCTCCGTGCCGCCCGTGAAGCGCTTGATGGCCCAGCGCACCTGGTTCTCGTTCTCTCGGTACTCGGCCAGCTGGCCGGCCGAGCTCTTGCCGATGTCGCACGATACGGCCACGGTCGACTGCGGCACGGGGAAGCGAATGATGACGTTGGCGCCGTAGTTGTTCTCGGGCATGTCGGCGCGGATCTTGAGCACCATCTCGACCTTAGTGGGGGACAGCTCCTCCACGAAGGGAAGATGCGGAAGGGCGCGCGGAAGTCGCCCGTGATACGGTAGTTGATGACGGTGAACTCGCCGTCGGGAGGCTGGAAGATGAGCACACGGTCGCGCTCGAACTCGTCCAGCTGCACGCAGTCGTGGAAGTTGCAGTCGTCCAGCACCACCTGTCCGTACTGTCTGGCTCCAGCGTTTCCAATCACGAGGTCCTCGTTCAGCGCAAGACGTAGCTCCGGGTTGCCCGACAGGTAGCTCTTGAGCTGAATGCGGCCCTCGATGGACGCGTTGAGCATCTGGCCGCCCGACGAGAAGACCACGTTGAGCCGCTCCAGGATGTCGCAGAAGAGCTCGTTCTCGTCCTGCTTCTTGGAGCTCTGGCCGGCCGTGGCCACGGGCTTCTTGACGGCGCTGGCCGCCTTGATGTTGGAGCTGCGCGTCATGAACTTGGAGCTCGACTTGGGTCGTGACAGCGCCGCGTCGCCCACGAGGATGGCCTCGTTGTGCACGTGCACTTTGAGTCCCTCGGTGCTCGTGTCCTGCGCGAAGCCGAAGTCCAGCGTCTCGTCCAGCAGCTCGTAGCACAGGATGAAGTTCTTGCGCAGCGTCTCCTCGCTCAGCACGCCGCAGTAGTCTTTGAACACGCGACAGAGCCTCGTGAGCATCTCCAGCACATAGCTAGGACTGACATTATAGCGCGTCGTGGCCACGAAGTACAGCGCGTTCTTCTTCACGAACAGGTAGTTGACGCCGTCCACGTTGAACGTCGGGGGCGCGTCCCCTTTCTCCCAGAACTTGACCTTGCGGAAGAAGATCTCGGCCGAGTTGCTCTCCACGTCCCCCGGAAGTCGCTGAAGATGATGGTGTCGCCCCGCGTCGACAGGATGTAGAACTGCGAGATGGACGACGGCATGGCGGAACGCGCAACAAGCTGCCACGTCAAAGTAGACTGAGACCCTCCCCTTTAGTTGTGTGTAGGATCGTTGTGGTGCTTGTAGAGGGAGGGCACATCAGTGTTTTCACACCAAGTTGATGGGAAAAACATAATGTAGCTACTTTCCAACATAGCGGCCCGGGTTTCTTCTTTCTTTGACCCGGGTTTTGTAGAGAAACCCACGGAAAGAACCCGCGCCCAATCGTTCCGCATCCGAATGAGCACCGAGGACTTGAGGCAGCAGCCGTGGACGCTGGACGAGTGTGGGGACCTGGTGACGGCGTGGGAGCTGGCGGCGTCTCGTGGCAATGCGCAGAACCTGCATGACGCCGTGTACAAGCACTTTGTGGCGCTGCGAGGGGGCTCCACGCGCCGTAATAAGGCCTCTCTTACAAGCAAGAGGAGTGCGCTCAAGCTCTCGTACCTTTACTTACGAGACTTTGATGCGAGGCAGAAATTAACTAAAAACAATACGTACTTTGAGTTGTCTCCGGCCAAACGGCAGGAGGTCATGAAAGACTGGAAGAAAGGCAACACGAGCGTCGTGGAGCTTACGCCCGTGATGTTTCAAGCTCTGGGCCGCGTTGTGAGCAAAGGAGGAGACGAGGAGACTGCGAGACGCAAACAGGACACAAGGGAGACGAGGGCCTCGACGGGGGCTTCTACTACTTCTACAGGGAGTTCTACTTCTAAAACTACTAAAGCGAAGGCCAAGAAGAAACAACCGCGGGCCATCACCGGGCCGTGGTCGCGTGAAGAGATGAAGCAGTTGGTTCAGGCTTGGGGAATGGCGGCCGAGACGGTCTGCACGTCCACGAGCGACGAACCTACGTCTATCGTCCATGAAATGTACAGGGAATTTGAAAATTACAGGGCGGGAACATTGTACGCAATCTGTCCGGGTTGGCCACGAGACGCAGAGTGTTGAAGCTCTCGTTCTCGCGGATTTCCGCGTTCAACAAGATCCAGGACATGAACGGAGATCCCAAGTTCGCGGACTTGCCCTTGACCACGAGGTTGAACGCCATGCGCTCGTGGAAGAACTCGAACCTGTTGGATCTGTCGGCTGAGTTGTATGCGGAGCTGGATAAGGTCATTTCGATGGACACTCGAGCGGTGGCGCTGGAAGATATGCGACGAGCCAAAGCGGGGGCCACAAAGAATTCCAACGCCCGAACCGGGCGTAAGCCGGGAAGGCCCTCGAAGAAGCAGAGAGCTGGGAAACTGGTCCAAGAGAGCAAAGAGGACGACGAAGAGAGTGTTTTCTCGTCGCAACCTACTAGCGTTGTTGACGATAGTGAAGAGGAAAAGGCGGCGATTCCAGTGATGGTTCTCCAGAGTCGAACTGACATCGATGGAAACGAAAAGTCCCCGAGCCTGCTGTCGCTAGCAGCTACACTGCAGGGAAGACCACAGCACCCATTCGACTTGAAAATGTTCGCCCTAGAAATGTTCCGCGTTTTCTAGTCACCAATGACAGCAGTACAATGGCTGCTGGGAAGCCAGTGCTACGTCCGAAGCGCACGGATCCACTGCTCCTGCACTTCGGGCGGGGGAATCTACCGCTCTACTAAGGCAGTTGCTGATGAAGCAAAATCAACACCACCGCCTATTCCTCGCCAAGGGCTCGCAGCACCAAATCTTTCGGTTTCTGTGGTTGGGCAAGGTCAAAGCGCACCGAATCCGATTTCTTCTCTGGACAGAAGCCGCGACGTGGAGAAAACGACCCTTCCTGTTCTCAGCCGTGATCGCAGCCCACAGAAAACGCTGCTTCCGAAGCCTTCAACCAACCCAATCCAAGATGTCAGTGCGAGTAAGCCTGTCGAGCCGAAGAGTGACCAAATCGTCCTTCAGAAAGAAGAAACCCCAGATGATAGCATAGTCATGATCACTTACTCAAAGGGACCGGGGAGGTGGGGAAAGCGAAAGCGCAAAGTGCAGCCAGACGGCGCGAATGGCCATTTTTGGGGTAACGCGGAGCTCGAGATTTTGGTGAAAGCATGGGAGAAAGCGGCGCTTCTCGTGTGTAACAGTGACCCCGCCGAGCGATTGTCGCTTAATAGGGAGATGTATCGCGAGTTTGTCGAGATGCAAGGCGGATCGTCGGTGCGGAACAGTACAGCTCTCGCTGCGCGGCGGAGCTCACTGAAGTTTTCTTACACTCACATTGATTCGTTCAACGAGTCACAGAAAGTTAAGGGGAGCCTTCATATCATGACATTCCAGAAGACATCAGGATGAGTGTTCTGCGGTCCTGGAAAACCGCAACTCTGTTGACCTTTCCAAGGATATGTTTGATGGGTTAGGGCGTATTTTTGCCATGGATGAGAATCTTGCGGAAGTTCGAAGTCTTCGTCCGCCGCCTGTGCATCACCAGCCCAAGAAGAAGATCAAGGTCGCCAAGGAGCCTAAAGAGCCCAAGGCAGCATCTGGTCACCTTTCGAAAACGGCAAAGTGGAATACTGAGGAATCGTCCGACTTGATTAAGGCGTGCGCGGATGTGATGAATGGGCCTACAGACAAGGAGCAGTCAGCGACCGAACGCGAGTCTCTGATTTACGACCGTTTTGTGGTTCGTCGTCAAAATGCAGGTGACACTGGCACTCCCATTCGGCGAGACTTAAGATCGATGGCACAGCAGTGGCGATATATTCTTTCTTCATACACGTACATAAAGGCATGCAACGACAACCGTTCGGAGGCCGACAGTCCGTCTTGGTTCGACATGTCTCCCATGCAGAAGCGAGCGTACCAGCAGTGTACGAACGTCCCGTTGAAATTTGTGGATCTTGATGCTGAAATGTTTGCATTGGTCACTGAAACGTCCTTTGATGGAGTTGTGACTGCGCCTTTGCCTTCACCTGTTGTTAAGGCGACGACGGAAGGTATCTCGCTACGTCCTCGATCCACTCGGAAGAGAACAGAAGCCTTTTGGTCGTCAGATTCGGAGTCTTCGGTCACCTCGGTACCCCGGCGGCTGCCATGAAACGTGGTGGCAAGGACCGTACTCAAACAGCGGGGAAGAAGGGGAACAACTGGCCTGCCGAGGAGTTGTGGAACCTGATTCAAGCATGGGAAGATGCATCAGGACTATCAAAAACGAGTAAGCTGACCTCTGCGCTGAATGAGACGTTTGAGGTCTTTACGAAGCTACAGGAGGGCTCTTCCAACCGGAATCGGAGTATTCATAGTGTGCGAAACAAAATGATTGCGCTGAAGTCTTCTTTCACAGGCATCTCGGCATTTATCTCTGATCGAGGTGACAGCGCGGCGTGGTTTGACATGACCCCGGAACAGAGACTGGCAGAGATTCGTACGTGGAACAACAAAACAATCATGGATCTGGACAAGGATATATTTGATGCGTTAGCGCAGATTCTTCGCAGGAAAACGAGCGAGGCGTACCTTCAGGCCGGACAGCACAAATCTGGTAGACCCCCGCAGCACTCGCCAGGTCATGAAGCTCATAAGAGCCACGCTGGGCAGAAACCTGACAAGTACATTGCTGCAAACTGGAGCGATGAGGAACTCCTATTGCTCGGTGAAGCTTGCGGTGAACTACTGGAAGGACGACGGAGCCGGCGGTATGTGTTCGAGGAGGAGAAAGATCGGTTTTACCGACGATATGAAGAGCTGGGCGGCACCAATTCGATGGCTGCCACAGTGGGTCTTGCGCGGTTTGTCCTGGATTCGTATGAATTCATCTACTTCTACAACCTGAAGGCTGCCGAGACAAACTCTGCAACCTGGTTCGAACTTGACCCCGCCGACCGAGATCCCATCATTACGAGAATGAGCAAGTCTTACCGCAGCTTCAATGGTCTGACCAATATTAGTGAAGAACTCTTCGACATTATTGATGGCATCGATGCTGAGCTCCGCGTGAAGCTGGGCGAAACAAAGAAAAAGACATACAAGCCCCCAATTGACGCCTCATCTTCGCGCTACGTCGATATTGAGGCCGTCGTCGAGCGCTGCGTCTTCAAGAAGAGGAGTCACCCGGCTTCGAAGAATCCTGTAGCACGCGAAGAACCGATGGCTCTGGACGCTGTATCAGGGTCATCGGAGGCAGATGCTTCGTCGCCAGAGTCGTTGTCAGGAGATGAACTCTCTGTCAGTGACTCGGGCGCTCCGGTCATCTCGCCAATAGTAGCAACACCTCGGTCAGTTACACAGCCTGATGAAGACGTGGTGACGCCCTCGCCAAGGCGCGATATTGTTCGCCGCGGTTCGGATACGGCTCGTATCCGAGCTGTTTCTAGGTCACGGAAGCGTGCGCGAGATGCTGACAACTCCCCGACTTTATACATCACGGAGATTATTCAGGAGCAAAACAAAAAGCTGGAGCAGGCCGTGAAGCGATTCCGGAAGGACAGCTCGGACGCTCGCAAGGAGCACCATGACTTTTGCTGCGGAAGCTTCAAGACAGCTTTCCGGTTGACCGCGGCACTGGTTCGTTTTTGGAGCGAGTTGCGGAGCAGCAGGGACAGACCTTGGTTGAGATCTTCCAGCGCCTCCACGAGCAGCGCGACGCTGAGAAGGCCAAAGACGAGGAGCTGATGCTTCAGCTGTTTGGAAGCACTGAACAAGCCTAAGTGGTGCGCGGTGGGCATCGTGCGAAGGAGGGATAATCCCGTGTGGTCAATATGTATTGATGTCGCAGTGCATGGGGTCGAGGAGTGAACTGCTGCAGGTAGCGTCCCATTCATTATGTTAATCTTTGAGCTGTGTGTACGTCTCTCGTTTATCGCTTACTTAGTAGTACACCTTTGCGTAGAGAATCGCCCCGCATGTTGTGTGTGTTTGAACCTGTACGGTGGTCCTCACTGCAGGTGGACGAAGACCCCCAGGGAACGCGACAGGACCGATACTGCTGCTGACGATGCAGCCACCAAGCTGTAGCCCTCGGAACAAATCGATGCAAAGTTGACTCACGTCTATAGCATGCACTGCATCTTCGACCTCGTTCAATGCTCCAGCAACCATGAATGCTCCAAACGCACGCTCGTTTGACGAAGCTATGTCCGCTTGGGTACTGTGAAGGACCTCGGTCAATGCTTGAGATGCCCGCGTCGGCTGATGCGAAGCGAGAATTCCGTATGCACCTTGTTTCCAGCACAGACCCGGCAACGACATCAACTCACCCTCCTGCAGGCAGAACACGAACTCTAATCGGTCGATTTGTGCCAAGATTGGAACTAGTAGCTTGGTCTGGCTGGCGCTGCAATGCTCGAAAAGGTAGTCGAGCGGTGCGCTCTCTCGGCACGAGAAGATATTGAGCCCTCTGCCGTCTTGCTCGATAGCCAGCCTTTCGGCTGGTTCCAAGAGATCCATGATGCGGTGCTGCGGTGGTTCATCAGAAGCCTCGTCATTCAGCATCGATACGAGATCGTACGTCACCACCTGGGTGTTTTCTACCGCAACGCTCGCACGCTCGCATCGAATGACGGGTGTGACCGGGTGGTACCCGCTCGAGGAAAACGTTTTGAGGCCGATTTTGCCGTGAAGGCGAAGTAGCATTGTTGATGGGAACGTTACCTGGCCTCGTGGACGAGGTCGACGTCGAGATGCTGGCTGTTTGGCTTCTCCTCTGTTCTTCCGCCGTTGACGCCCAACCGGAGCGGTATCTCCACCGCAATAGGTTGCAAGAGGAACACATCTGTCAACGAGAGGCGACACTGCACCAACAACCGCAGCTCCAGGATGCCATTCCTGAATTGCCGGCACCAGTTGACTTGCACTCTGGTCGTTCACTCCAAACAACAGAAACGACGGCGCGTCTCCGTCCTCCACCTCCTCAAAAGGGTTATCCAGTTCCGCTCCTCGATGATACCGTCTCAGATCCTTCCTGTCAAACTCCGCCACCTCCACCTTCGTCTCCGGTAAATGAGCGAGAGAGATCGAGAGCGTCACTGCACTAGAACTCGACTCCCTCTCCTCTTCGACCTCTTCGCTCTCTCCTAATACCGCGTTCATTGTGAAGACGCCGACAATTCGGCACTTCGGAGGCAACAGTTTCTCCTCCTCAATCGCTGCAATGGCCTCCTCCCAGTATCCACCACTTTGCCACGGCGTGGAGTCGTCACTAGCAGCCGAGAGCAACACCAAGTCCGGTGCGAAGCGGATGTCCGCCCATTTCAAGTGGTTGGCTCGGAGCAGCTCCAGACTCGGAGCCATTGACCGACGGCCCCAGAACCGTCGAGTGCCACTCAGGACACAACTTCTTGGCTCCGTTCACCACTTTTCTCCACTCGGAGCACACACAGAGCATTACGTCTGTGTCTCGCCACGTCAGGAACGGGAGTAGCAGAGTCCACAGGTCGGCCGGTAGAGATGATACACAACTTTGAGCCTTGATAACATTACGACTACGGGGCGTTAATTGACGGCGATTGCGGGACGTTGAAGTCTTGGACTTGGTCTTCGTTGTTGAGCTGTGTTGAGACGTCTGGGAGCGCTGTGAGCCACGGCGAGACGATCGCCGCAAGGCGCCTCCGGCGTTCGCCATGAACTTTCGCGATTGATTGTGTGGTACACAGGAAGGTCTCAGCTTACATGTAGAACGTCATGCCGTCGTAGCGGCGTTAGACGAGGGTACTCGAGATCATTTAAGTGGGGATCGATTGTCCACAGAATTGTGCTCAACGCGCGCTACTCACGCTGGAAGGAGTTGCACAGGAGCTCTTGCATCGAATTTCCAGACGATGGCGATGTTGGTATGTAAATGTACAGGTATTTTAAGTCCAAGATACTGGTCGATGCCGGTGGCCGTCACCAATGCGTTGTACCCGTTCATGTATCGAGAGGACGTTGCCTTCATTGCTGAACCAGCACGTCTTTGAGCCAAAGGTGATGGCGACTTCATAGCTTGGTTAACATCGACACGAGTGATTGCATTGCAAGCAATGCACAACGGAAAAGCAAATGGCGTTGAAGAGGATGACTTAATGCATCTGTTGGGGAAGATCGAGTAGATCTTGTTGATACGGCTGTGGGGAAGATCGATAGTGTGGATGCAATGCTGTGTGTGGCGCTGTCCCTACCGAGATCACGTCGTCGTCGGATCGGGAGATTTCTTGTTGATTCGGTTTGACCGACCCGCCATCAACGCTTCAACGTGTCGTCACTGACGAGCGACACGAACGGATGGCTTGCACCCCGGCGAGGTGGCAGCTCCCTTGCATAGATGACTAAGTGACGAAGATAAACGGGCACTACATGTATGGGCCACGCGTGACAGCGCAATGACTGCAACAACTTCTCGAAAACAGTCTGGGACGTTGAAATGCCGCAGAGAGTCCGGCTTCGTTGACGCCGCTTCCTGAGCAGCAGGTTTTCGCCGCGATCTCTCCGCCCCGAGCTATTGGCATTGTCGCTTTTGCGTTCTCGACCACCAAGCTTCTCCTGCTTCAGAACATTTGCCACCATGTCGATCACCGACGTCAAGATGTTCGCGCTGAGCGCCGCCGTGCTGTACATCAAGTTCCTGATCTGCACCATGATCCAAGGACGCAAGGCCTTCGCCGCTGGTACACGAATGGCGGAGGACAGTCTGCTACCGCAAGCCAAGAACGCTCCGAAACAAGGGTTCGCTGATCTGACGGACGACCACGTTCGCACCGCTGTTGAGGAAGAGATGCGCTGGAAGCGGATCATCCAGAACGACCTCGAGTCCATGCCCATGGCCTACGTTGTCTTCTGAGCGCGATCTGCGTAGGCGTGAACGCCAACGTCACCAGAGTTCTGCTGCTCGTCTACACCATCGCTCGGATCGGTCACACGATCGTCTACTCCCAGAGTTTGCCTCGTGCTCGCATGATCTTCTGGATGACCGGCATGGTCTGCATTGCCATAGGCGCCGTGGTTAGTTTCCTATCTGCAGTGTTGTAAAGAGATCCTGTGCAGATAGATGCACGTAGTAGAAGTCGGCCGTTAAAGCTGCAGCCTTATTCCCTAAATCCATGTTGTCTCGTACACATTCGTCCGGTCGCGGCGATTGACAACTTCAAAAGTGACCGTCGCCCTCAAAACGCCACCGAGACGTGGCCACCAAATGGAAGTGCAGTGCAACGCCAAACTCGATTAGAACTGGTACTGTAGTTCCTAGCACCACAGAATGCATAGGATAAGTTCTACACTGGTAAAGCTCAAGATAGAGCTTCATCGGTGTAGTCGACCTCGCAGGCAGCATGTGCAGAAACTTGAAACAAGTTGAGTGCCTGACCTCGATCAGGCAGGCACTGAGGCCCCAGCTCTGCATCTTGGCGGCATTCACGACGCAATTGTGTCCATTCCTCAATCTCCGCTCCACGTGTCAAGTCTCCGATCTCAATGCTGGGCTCCATCTCCGACGTCAACGTCTTCGGCCTGGCCACCTCCGTGCTTTACGTCAAGTTCCTGGTGACGTCCATGAACCAGGCGCGCATGTCGTTCGCAGCCAACACGCGGATGCCTGAGGACAAGCAGTTGGTGTGCGCCATGGGCATGTCGTCCAACATGGACGAGAAGGCGCTCAAGGTGGCGCTCGAGAACGAGCAGCGCTGGCGCCGCATCGTGCAGAACGACCTCGAGTCCATCCCGCTGGCCTTACTCGTATTCTGGGGCGCCATCCAGAACGGAGTCAGTCCAGACCTCACCAAGACGCTCCTGGTCGTGTACACGGCCGCTCGCGTCGGCCACACCATCACCTACGGCTTGGGCGCCGGACGCTCTCGCATGGCCTGTTGGATGTCTGGCACCGCTTGTATCCTCACGACCGCCGCTAATATCGCCATGATCGTGCTGGCCTAAGGCTAAGGCTCAGGTAGAAAGTGTAGGTAAAGTCCGACGTGACGTAGTGCAATCAATCCAACGTAGCATCAATGGTGCTTCAACATGCGTCTAGATATCGATGGCTTAAGACTTGGTTGAGAGAATGTCAGGCACGTTTCGAACAGTGCCTGATGCTCGAATGGCGTCTGACCTCGAGTCCGATCAGTTGAGAGAACAATGCAATTCCAGTAGCACTGCTCGTCATCGCGATCTTTGTTCAACGTCGCAAGTCAGGCAGGTCAAGTCGGTCAGGCAGTGTAGCCATATATCAGCATCTACCTGCATCTTCCAGTACCCTGTTAGAAAGGGTCGTATTGAATAACTCCATCTAAGAGAAAATAATAATTCATTGCCCTTTGAGACTTAATGCGAAAGGATACCCATCCTCCTCAACTCGTAACGGACAAGTGCATACTTGAAGTGTATCAAAACGAAGAGCTACTGTATCTTCACGAAACGACATTGACCATCGAGCTGAAGCTGCTTGACTTATCACTTATCATTTCTGAATTCGCCTCCTCCTCGCCACCTCCTTCTTCGCCATGTTGGGTCCCATCTCCGACGTCAAAGTCTTCGCGTTGAGTGCCGCCGTGCTGTACCTCAAGTTCCTGGTCTGCACCATGATCCAAGGACGCAAAGCCTTCGCCGCCCACACGCGTCTGCCTGAGGATAAGACGCTCGTGTGCAGCATGGGGCTGCAACTCGACGTGGACGAGAAGGCCGTCAAGGCCGCCGTGGAGGACGAGATGCGCTGGAAACGCATCATCCAGAACGACCTCGAGTCCATGCCGCTGGCCTTCGTGGTCTTCTGGAGCGCCATCGCAGTGGGTGTGAGTCCTATCGTCACCAAGACGTTGCTACTGGCCTACACTACGGCTCGTGTCAGTCACACAGCCGTCTACTCGATGGTGATGCCACGCGCTCGTATGGCCTTCTGGATGGCCGGAAGCTTCTGCGTCGTCGCTGCAGCCGCCAGCTCTGCTTTGGTTGCTGTCATGTAACTTACCACCACTACCACCACAATAAAGTCCCAAGACATTACGATGATTCTTTTCATGTTTGCATTGAGAATACCAATGCACTGCAGTTATGACGTCTTGTGTTTCCTACTCTACCCACTCGTCGTCGATTTACTGCACGGTGCACCAGCCCTCGGGCTCTTGGCCGGGCATGTAGTGCTTGCCGGTCTTCCAGTTGGGGCAGCGGTCGTCCTCCTTCACACCTGGGAGAACGAGACACAAGAGATGAGATATCTCCTTCGATTGAAATTGGTTGGTGACCAACTATGGACGCACCGTTGAGCGCGCTCTCGATGTGCATGCCGCAGCCTCTCCACGTGGGTTTCTGGCAGGTGGGGCACTCGGTCTTCATACACATGGTGACGCTGGACTTGTCGACGGACTTGAGCTGGAGCTGGCGAGTTCGCAAATGAATTGGTATTATACCCCCGGCTCCGCTCCGCCCCAATGTGCGCCTGACCTGGACGTGCCTGACCTTCATGTGCATAGACGACCGACAATTCAGAGATCACTTCAACTGGGTTGTGAATACATGTAGCTCTCAGCTGTTGTTCGCAGCCAGAGGTTTCCTCATTAACGAACTCGCCATCAACTCAAGAACACGTCCGCTCTAAGTTCACTCCACCATGTGCATGAAAATCGAGTGCTCTACCTGCCACAAGACAACCTGGAGGGGCTGCGGAAAACACATCGACACTGCTCTCAACGGTACGTTGACCACCGATGCAAAAGTGGTGACGGGCAGCTCTGACGCTCTTTTGTTCTGTAGGCGTCAAGGAAGAGGACCGCTGCCCCAACTGGAAGACTGGCAACCACTAAACGGAGAATATACATCCTACAATAACGCAGCAATTTTATGGAAATACAGCGAGTTGTTGTTTACTACGTGGAGATGAGTTCGTGTTGGTAGCGTGAACGGCTTTAGAAATGCTAGATACGCAGTGTTGTCGATTGCATTGTGTTGCACGACTTCCTAGTGCCCCACCAACGGGTTAACGCCCTTCTTCTGGTCGAGGCCGGCGAACGTGTGGTTCACGTCGCGGTGGTTTGCTTCGTCCGCGCGAATGCACTTGATCATGTCGTACACCTTGGCATCGTCTGGGAGGTTGTAGTAGCTGCGGCCGATGAGAGGTGCCGTCGTGGTGCACCACTCATCTAAATGGCCGTGCTCCATGTCGTCGAGCAAGCGCGAGTACGTCTTCACAGCCTCTTCCTCCAAGAACCCAACGAAGCGGTGGCAGGTGCGTGGTGAAATGAGGTAGGCCAGGAAGAAGGCCGGGAAGAAGACGCCCTGCGCAGCCAGCACTGTCATTCGGAGGAGCCATCCAGGTTGTTTCATATTCATGAAGATGAGTAAATGCATGCGTTCGTTCTCAGCCTCCTCCAGCAGAGTGTGGATCCAGCCGTAGTCGCGATTGAGCGATCGGAGTGAACGGAGATGGCGAGCCATGCCCGCAACCATACCTGGTACACCAGCAATGGTCTCAAGAAACAAACAACGGTTGAGCCAGTCTTGCACGGTCATGGTACCACCAGGTCCGCGATATCCCGAAAGCAGGTCGAAACTGGCACGAAGGGTCTTGACACCGAGTAGAGCTACGTGCTCGTGCATTTTCTTGGGTATGTGGTGCGTCAGCGGGATCTCTTCGATCGCGTCGAGGTTGTAGACCGGATGCGGCACGGGGTTCTTCCACACTGGTCCGTCGCTCGTACTGGTCAAGGCCGTGCCTCCGATCCTAGTCAACGCATGCTTGTTTGAAGACTGGGTGAAGTGCTTGAGCGATGCAGGCTCCTCCGTCACGTCTTTGATTTCAGGCAGCGGTGCTGCTGTCCACTTGATGTCGGGCAGCTCCACTTTGTCCGGCGGAGAAGGAGACAACTTGCCTGTTGCTGGTACTGGAGCGGTAGCAAACACACGCCAGATCATGTGGCTGGGTACGATGGGAAGACTGTGAACTTTTACAAAGAACTCGGTCTTGTCCGTGTAGGTCTGTGCCACCCCCGAGAGTTGGTGCGGCGCGAATCCTAGGTGTGCACTGACCGTCGAACTTGGTCGACATGACCGAAGGAGACGTCCAGACATCATCATGTTATGGTTGCTTGGTTGCTCTTTCACCACTGGACAAGGCAACCATACCAAAGTTCTGCTTCAGAATAGCACCAAAGACATTGAGGAGTTTCCCGGTTCTTATCCTTTGCTTCAACTTGAGCTGCCCAAAACAGCGAAATTGAGGTGTACCGAAATTAGATGTCGCCCAAAATAGTGGTATTTACTTAAACCAAGTCAAGGACTGTAACGGCGGAGCCAAGAGCTCATTTGCCAACTTGCCGTCTCAAGCTCAAGTCGAAAAGCAAGAACCTGAAGTCATGTGCATGAAAGTGGAGTGTCCCACCTGCCACAAAGCCACCTGGAAGGGTTGCGGCCAGCACATTGACGCGGCGCTCACCGGTGCGTCCCACGAGTTGCTATTAATATTTTAATACCATCCACTAAACACTCGTGTGTTTTTGCAGGCGTTAAGGAGGAGGAGCGCTGCCCCAGCTGGAAGACGGGCAAGCACTAAGATGCCACCAACCATCACTCTTGAAGGTTATCCTACTGTCCTAAAATAGGAAACGAAGATAATCTGTAGTTTTTGAAAACTACAAATGAAAATGATGCTGTTGAAAATGGAGCGTCAAAGTTCTGTAGGGTATTTGCACGCGAGATACCAAGTGCCGCCAATGCCGGTGGTAACGGACCGATTTAAGTTCAACGGTTATGAAATAATACTCCGGACTTATGATGTTCTGTGCGCACAGACCTCCCTGCGATTCAATCGAGCCGAGGTTGGTCATTTGTCGCCATTTTGCCATTTCCACCATGGCAGGGACCCCAGCATCGCCAAGCACTGCAACGTCCTACGAGATCATGACAACCGACACGAAGAAAATGAACGCCAAGGACCTCGAACTCGCAGTCGACACCGTGTCTTTGGCCAAGAATCCGTGCACTCTCAGCTGGAAGAACCTCACCTACACGGTCGACGTGAAGAAGACGCAGCGATGCCCCGACGGGAAGAAAATTATCCTAAACAACGTCTCCGGTCGGTGTGCACCCGGCGAACTCACCGCCGTCATGGGACCATCCGGGTGTGGCAAAACCACTTTACTCGACATCCTCGCAGACCGGGTCGGTTCTGGCACTATTGAAGGAGATATCGCTCTCAATGGGGAACCTCGCAACGTCAAGACATTCCGAGGTGTCACTAGCTACGTGGCTCAGGAAGATTCGTTACTTGGGTCGTTCACGGTGTTGGAGACTCTGGAGATGGCGGCGAGGCTCAGTCTGCCCAGCTCCGTCACGCACCAAGAGATCGTTACTCGAGTGCAGATGGTCATTGACGAGATGGGGCTACGAGTGTGTGAGCACACGCTGGTCGGAGATATCTTCCGCAAGGGCATTTCAGGCGGCCAGAAGCGGCGACTAAGTATCGCCATTGAGCTGCTATCGGACCCGTCGATTTTGCTGCTGGACGAACCGACCTCGGGTTTAGACTCGGCCTCGACTCACAATGTCATGCAGTTCGTGTCGAAGTTGTGTCGCGAGAACAAGACGGTGATCTGCACCATCCACCAGCCTTCGTCGCTCGTGTACAACATGTTCACCAACGTGGTTATCCTTACGGCAGGCGAGACGGTCTACTTCGGCCCTCGAGAGCCCACCATCGACCATTTTTCGACTGCCGGCTACTCGTGTCCGATGTACATGAACCCGGCGGAGTACTTCATCAGTTTGGTGAATTCAGACTTCGAGGGCCACGCTGACATCAACCGACTCGTGTCCTGCTACGCCAACAGCACGATGGCTTTTAAAGTCATCGAAAACATCGAGGCGGACGCTGCTGGAGTCCGCGATGCAGCACCTATCATTCCAGTCAAACCTTCGGCGCTACGCCAATTCGTCGTACTCATGCAGCGCAACTCTCTCAACAACGTGCGCAATCCGGGTATCTACTGGGTCCGACTCGCCATGTACGTAATGCTATCGTTCATGGTCGGCACGATGTATCTCTACACCAACGACGACATCTCCGACGAAGACATGGTGCCATTGCTCTTCTACGTGCAAGCCTTCCTGGTCTTCATGTCGGTGGCTGTGCTACCATTCTTCATTGAACAGCGGTCAGTGTTCCTACGTGAGCGTGCAAACAGTGGACTCAACGTTTTCAGCTTCGCGTTATCGAACTTCATCGCGACACTCCCCGGCATCTTTGTGATTGCACTCGTGTCGACGCTGCTTGTGGTTCTGCTCTCAGGTCTCAATGGCTTCTGGTACTTCCTATTGAACCTGTTCCTGTCGCTTGTAGTGGCCGAGTCGCTCATGCACGTGATCGGAGCCGCTGTCCCACACTATATCATCGGGATCGCTCTGGGTGCAGGCATCTACGGTATGTTCATGCTGTGCGAGGGCTTCATGGTGCCGAAAGACACCATTCCAGACTACTGGATCTGGGCTTACTACCTTGCCTTCCACTCGTACTCGTTCAAGTCGTTCGTGTACGAACATTTCATCCACGTGGACACCCCGGAGGCCAGGGCAATTCTGACGCGATTGAATCTCGAGGACGTCGACACGCCGCAAAACATGATCATCCTGGCGTGTTACGCTATCGGCTTGGAGCTGATTTTCACCTTCATCCTGTACAAGTTCCACACTGGTCGTAGGTAAATCGAGAAATATCCAACAATGTTGGGTACTTCAACGAGTTTGAGTATTTCAGATAATAACTAAACAATCGCTATTGGAGTACTCGCAACTCAATTGGTACTAGCTTCACCAAAGAACTTGAGAGACTTGATGGCCCAGCGATAGGGATTTTTCAAGGACAGTTTCGATGATAACAACCCTGGGTTGGAAAGAACCTCCACCGATATCCCTGCAGAATCCTTTGGAGCTCACACACAAAAAAGCCGTTGATCCACTGCATCTTGACAGCTAAAGACGAATTCCAATATCTCATCCACTGGTCTAAACTCACGGACGAGTTGACATGCGTGTTGAAAACCTCAATTTCCGGTAAACCTGGCAATACGATGAATTCAGAAAACGGATGCATCGTTGCCGTTGGAAAGCTGCGATTGTACAAGCAGTGCATTCAATGAATACTATTCATCCCGTTAGATAAGCTTAAGATAGCAGACTTTTGTTGTTTAAAGGAAGCAAGAATAGTGAAAAAACCAATCCAAACCTGGAGCTAGCCAGGTTAGCCGTTTCATACTTTGGGGCCGTTTCGGTTGCTCTGTCCGCCGTGGATTGAGATCTGACCGGTAAATTTGGCTCACAATCTCGGGTAATGTACTAGAGTAAACCAATTTCTGGATCGTTTCACGGTTTGGTTTGTTCAGGGTGTGAGAAAATCGAAACCTCTTGTTTCTATTGCGTCTTCAACCAGTAGACTCTCTCGAGCGGACATGCGCCGTACGAGCTTTGATCTAAATTCGCTGTGGATAAAGAGGACTCTATTCCAGTGGGAATAGGAAACTCCTTCGTGTAAACTCGAGGTCGCACATCACTGCTCATTCGGAATTTCCCTTGAAGCAGTGAGTCGACATCCTCCTCGCACACCACAAAACAACACGAATATTGCCTTCTCAAGTTGCTGTTTGGACTATTTCAACAAGATGAAGGTTCTCGGTCTTCGTTCTAGCATCGCGACTGTAGCTCTGGTTACTGCTTCACAGATTGGTGCAGCGAATGGAAGCGGTGGGGCGAGCGTGTACTATGAGGACAAAACCTGCACGAAGCCACTGATCAGCTTCGCCAGTATTGGTGGTACTTGCGAGGCCAATTTTGGGTGTGCTGCTGGCAACAACATCAGCATTTCCGAATTTTGCTTCTCGGACGAAGCTGCGCTCCTGAAAGACACCTTCAACGGATCTCCATACGTGCTTGCCGAATTGTACGTCGATTCGGCTTGCGTGACGCTCAAGACCGTGGAGGCTTTCTTGGCCGATGGCAATTGTCATACCTTTTCTGGCTACGATGGTGCCCAGAATTCAGTGAAGACAATTACGGAGGCAAACGGCACCGTGTCAGTGGTCGGTGCAGAAGGCAATTGCTCAACGTCTACTACAACGTTTGACCTCCTTCTCCCTGTGCCCAAGGCAAACCTCAACACCGACACCTGCATATCGATCAAGGTTCCAGCTCGTGGGGACGACAATTCCAGCACACTGGGAGCAAAGTACTATGTTTTTGAGTCCTCAACAACCACTGGCGACTCGTCGGATGCAAGTTCGACTCCGATAAGAACGGCGCTGATGCTGGTGGCCGCGTCGTTGATGACACTCAGCTCAATTTGAGACTACTAGTAGCTAAATTGGTGCGATTGGAAGTTGTGCTTGTATCTATTTCGTGACAACCCTGCTACGATTGACCAACTACATTGCAGACTCCTTGATTCGCTTGCTGCTTAGAAGCCGATCCAAAGTACCGACATTATGAGGATGAAAACTAGCTATACTGAATGAACAACAACTTTCTTTTTAAAAGAACAACACACAACTCGAAATGGTCAACCTACTGTACCGTAATGAACAGTGATTTTCAAATCGAGTTACATTTTGGAATATCCCCTTTAAAATACGATCATGTGTGTTGCTGTGACTGAACTTGTTGTCAATTCATCACATTGACCTCAACGCCAACAAATGAAATTTCGTTGCCGTCATAGTTACATTGAGGCTGCATAAGACCATCTTCTTGTCAGCGTTACGAGCTGAAATCAACGGTATGCTCGTATGAGTATCGAGGCTCCAGCATTCTTAAGAGAATCCAATATGGCGGTAGCCTAGAGACCTTATTCTCAGCCTTATGATTGCCTTCCTAATCTTGACAGGCATATTTGAACTATTCCCTCACTTGGCACTTGGCAGGTGAGAGCTCGCTTCATTCCAGCATCAAGTTCATAATGGGCGACGACGGTGTGGTCATGCCGACTACTGTCAACATTCAAATGGGTCTTCCAACTCTGAATCCTTCGCAGAATTCAGCCAAGAGCAGTACCAGTTTTGCAGGCAAGCCGATGCGAACGACCTCAAACCCGTGCATATTGAGCTGGACCAATCTCTGCTACACGGTGAACACTAAGAAGAAAACGCCGACGAACCCTGACGGGAAGAAGACCATCCTTACCAACGTCACTGGACGATGTGCCCCTGGAGAGCTCACCGCCGTCATGGGACCGTCAGGTTCGGGTAAAACGACACTGCTGGATATCCTCGCTGACCGAATCAGCTCGGGCAAAATTCAAGGTGACATCGCTTTAAATGGAGCTGCACGCAACATCAAGACGTTCCGGGCAGTGTCGAGCTACGTAGCCCAAGAAGATTCCCTGTTGGGCTCCTTCACGGTTCTGGAGACGCTGGAGATGGCAGCGAAACTTAGTCTACCGAGCTCCATTTCTAACCACGAGAGTATTGAGCGCGTACAAAATGTGATCGACGAGATGGGACTGCGAGTGTGTGAGCACGCCTTAGTCGGGGACATTTTCAGGAAGGGCATCTCGGGCGGCCAGAAACGGCGACTGAGTATCGCCATTGAACTTCTGTCGGAGCCATCGATTTTGCTTCTTGATGAACCAACCTCGGGCTTGGACTCGGCTTCGACGTACAACGTGATGAAGTTTGTTTCGCGACTCTGCAAGGAGAATATGACCGTGATATGCACTATTCACCAACCTTCGTCCTTGGTCTACGACATGTTCACGAATGTCGTGATCTTGACTGCAGGTCAAACGGTCTACTTCGGTCCACAGGTGGACATGATGCCGCATTTTGCGTCACTAGGCTACGTGTGTCCTGAACACGAGGACCCCGCAGAGCATTATATCAGCGTTGCAAACACCGACTTCGAAGGCCATGGAGATATTTCACTGCTGGTTTCAGGATATGCAGCTTGCTCCGTAGCTGCTCGTATCCAAGATACCATCCAGACAGATTCAAGCAGTCTACATGCATCAAGAGTGATCGAGCGCGTCCCAAACTCGCCACTTCGACAACTCGTTGTGCTGCTGAAGCGGAACTCACTCGACAACTTACGAAACCCTGGCATTTTTGGGTTCGACTCGTCATGTACACTGTGCTTTCAGCAATGATGGGAACGATGTTCCTGTCTACAAATGAAGGCATCACGGCTCATGATCAGGTGTATCTCCTCACTTACGCCAATTGCTTCTTGGTGTTCATGTCCATCGCCGTGCTGCCGTTCTTCATCGAACAGCGTGCCGTCTTCCTCCGAGAACGAACAAACAGTAACCTCAACGTCTTCAGCTACGTGATCGCGAATTTCTTGGGTGCTTTACCTGGCATCTTCCTCATTGCGCTCTCATCGACTCTCCTCGTAGGGTACCTGGCGGGTCTCAATTCGTACGGCATCTTCCTGTTGATTGTTTTTCTGTCCCTGGTAGTCGCCGAGAGCTTGATGCATCTCGTCGCTGCCTGTGTGGCGCACTTTATCATCGGTATGGCGTTGGGTGCTGCCATCTTCGGTTGGTTTATTCTGTGCATGGGCCTCTTTGTGCCGCGACCTGCGATTCCTGGCTACTGGATCTGGGCTCACTACCTCGGATTCCTGTCGTACGGCTTTGAAGCACTTATGCACAACCAATTCCACACTGACAGCGATCCCGCAGCCCAGTACATTCTTGACAGGTTCGGTATGGAGAATGTCAATCTTGGACGTGATCTGGCCATTCTAGGATCCAACGCGGTGGCTTTCGAGATCATCTTCACGTGGGTCCTGTACAAATTCCACACTGGACGTCGGTAGAAACAAACAAATTCGTTGCTTTACGATTTCACATTTCATAATACACTGCTCATTTACTCATTCGTGACTTATTGTCGGACTTTACAGATCGGTTGTTTCAAGGCGAGGTTGGCCCTTGTAAATATAGCAGACCTCACAATTCAGTAAAGCCTCTTATTGCTTGTTTTCTTCGGTGTCTTCAAGCTTCAGGACATGGGGATTGTTTTCTTGATCGAAAGATTTATCAGGTTCTGGGAAGCTGCTCAGGTAGAGCTTCATGGTTCGTACTCCGTTGAACGTGTTCGAGAACTCATCGCCTACAACCAACGTACCAGCACTTTTCGCGCACTATTAGTATTGTTTTTGATGCCGTGGCCCAGTGTTATCATCACACTTCTCGCCGACCTGATTCCTCTCCGCCCGCCTTCTGATGGACTTCACGCCAACTATCTCTTCATTGTCCGGACTTTCATAGCTTTTTGGGTCGCCAGCACCGTCATCAATCTGCAGTTTCGACACAATGTCCCGGCCGTCCCGCTCCCGAACACACGTGTCATTGTTAGTAGCGCTTTCACCGCCGCGCTCACTACAATTTGTTTTTACGCGACGTCTCTCGTTATCGGCTTCCCGTTACCGTTTGGAATTCTGACACTTTCGCCGGCGTGGGTTCTTTTCCTGTTGATTCCGCTCTTTTCGTGGCTGAAACGCGCTCGATCGAACCCGGAAGTTTGGCCTCTTGTGATCAACACGCTAAAAATTTGGGTTGGTACGGAAATTCTTGTGCTTATCTATCCGACGTATTTCTACATATTCACGACACTCCCCGGAAAGGCCAAGACTCCTTTCGCCTGTCTACTACCAATTATCAAGCTTTTATTGCGTAACGTGATCTCGCGCACGGTGGTGCATTTGAACGACGAAATTCCTGAAGTTGTGTCGATGAACGTTGAAGTTTTCAATTCATTGTTTATGTCATACTGCATGCAGAATACGCCATCGATTTGGACAACGTTGGGACTAATTACAATCGATGGTGCTCAGATGATGGCGTCCATGCACGATGTTAGTGTGGTTATTCGGCGCTTGACAACTCTGAAGAAACGCGTCGATGCTGCGCATGCTCGCCGTTCAATAATTGATCCCACCGCTACAGAGCCCAAAGACCTGGGGAGGAAGACGATACTCGTGTACGCTCACGATATTTTGAACAGATACAAGCTGACACAGATTACCCAAGTCAGAGTGACTTCTGCTCACCCAACGGGGTCCGTGGTCCCTCTCGACCCTAAAACCAAACCGATGAGCAACAGGGAACTATCAAAGCAAATCGTTTATTCGCCAAGTATCCTAGCGCTAGCGAAACCAGCGTCAATCTTTAGTCTGAGAAAAGTTTTCTCGGCACGGGGAAATGATTCCATAGTGGGAAAACCAGATGTCACGCAACTCGAGCTTGAATACGCATTACAGGTAAGGAAAGTGCTCTACATCACTGAGTTCATGGTCTTGATAAACTACGTGGAAGTCATCGTCCCGATCATTTTCTGTAAGTTTTACGAACAAATTCCAATTGAGTGGCGCACTGATTTTTCAACTAACATTTACGTGGTGATTTTGCTTTCTAGCGGCAAACCTGGTGGCGATGTATTACCTGCCGAACCGAGTTTACTACCCCCAGATCGTCAACATGGATGACGATCAGCTTCACGACACGCTTGGGAATGTGATGCTCTATTGCTTTTTGCAGCTCGTATCATTGGTTATACTGTTCTTCGTCTTGTGGCGAAAGCTCCACATTTCAGCACTGCGTCAATTGTCTTTTGTGCTTGAGACACAAGGAGAGCAAGTGCAGACAAAGCTCGTGCTTTGGGTTTTCTACAATGTTCAAGCAACACTTCAACACTTTGGTGAGTTTTTCTATCATGCACTTCGCACTCTGCGCAAACTAACAATTTCTGGCTACTGCAGCATCCGATTACACGTTCAAGTTTGCCTGGCTGCACGGAACAGCGAAATGATCGACTACCACGACACTAATCGCATTTACTCCTCAATAGAGAGTTTCCTACGTGTATTAAAATATCCACTACTACGTATTTTATTTATGCGAAGACCTTTCTTCTTCTCCAAGGAGGAGAAGAGCAACAACTGAGTGTTTTAATTAAAGGGTTATCTCGGTTGAGCAGAGAAGTCAGAGATAAAAATATGTTGTGCTTATACTCATCTCCATTCTTGGGTAGGCAAATATAGCTAAGTACATGTACTACTCTAGCGTTTGGGCTCTCCGTCAGTCTCATCTCCAGGCTCTTTTGCTCTGTTTCTCCTTTTGTTGTCCACCGAGAACCTTTCCGAGATGGGAATTGCAGCTTGCATCGGGAGAATCACTGACTTTTGGGAAGCTGCACAAGTCGAGCTTCATGGTTTCTACTCCGTTGAGCGCGTTCGTGAATTTATCGACTACAACCGAAGAACCAGCATATTTCGAGCTTTCCTGGTGCTGGTGATCGTGCCGTGGCCTTGCGTTATTATCACAATTCTCGTCGACCTGATTCCTCTTCGCCCGCCGTCCGAGGGGCTACATGCTAATTATCTCTTCGTGTTGCGAATATTCCTGTCCTTTTTGGTTGCAAGTATTGTGGTGAACCTGCAATTCCGACATAGTGTTCCGACTGCACCGCTGTCCAATCCGAGGGTTCTTGTCACCAGCATCATTACCGCTGCACAGACCACAGGTGTGCTCTACTGCTTATCTCGCTACGTGGGGTTTCCGTTGCCATTTGGAATTCTCACAGTCTCACCGGCATGGGTCGCGTTCCTCCTCATGCCTTTAGCGGGATTTTTGAAAAAGTCGCGAGCAGATCCAGAGCTGTGGTCTGTCGTGTTAAACTCGCTGAAAGTTTGGGTTTGTCAGGAAAGTCTAGTGCTCATCTACCCCACGTATTTCTACATATTCACGACTCTGCCAACGCAATCCAAGACTCCGTTCGCTTTTCTCCTTCCGATCATCAAAATGATTTTGCGAAACGTGATGTCTCGCACTGTGGTGCATTTAAACGACGAAATTCCTGAGGTCGTCTTGATGAACGTCGAAGTTTTCAACTCGTTGTTCATGTCGTACTGTATGCAAAATACCCCATCGATATGGACAACACTGGGACTTATTGCAATTGATGGAGTGCAAATGATCGCGTCGATGCACGATGTCGGGTTTGTTATCCAGCGCTTGCAACTTGTGAGGCATCGAGTTAATGCGGAACGGGCTATTAAACAGCGGGGTTTCGGAAGTCCCGCAAATGTAGCAACCCAGGATGTCGAGATAAGAAAGACAATCCTCGGATATACACAAGACATCATCGAGCGACACAACCTTTCAACGAGGCAAATTGTCGTAGATACTACTAGAACTACGACGGGACCTTCATCAACAGAAGTGCTGCCTTTTAATGCTAAGGTAGAACCGAGCAAGAAAATGGCCAGACAGAATCAAAATCTACCAAGCGTTCTTGTACGGCCTCAGCCGATGGTAGGCTCCAGTCTGCGCAAATTATTTTTGCCGCACGGTACAGGATCCAGGACAGACACCGGGAAACTGGAACTTGAATACGCGCTCAACGTCCGTAAAGTGCTGTACATCACAGAATTCGTGCTCTTGATCAACTACGTGGAGGTCATCGTCCCTATCATTTTCTGTAAGTTCCGCCACTAATTATCAAAGGGGATGCGAAGCTAACTTCTATCATGAACCGTTTGTTTATGGTTAGCTGCAAATTTGGTGGTGATGTATCATCTTCCCAACCGCGTTTACTACTCTCAAATTGTGAGTATGGATGAGGAAAAACTTCGGCAGACGCTCGGAAACGTGATGCTGTACTGCTTTCTGCAGCTTGTGTCGCTGGTTGTTCTCTTCCTGGTACTATGGCACAGATTACGAATTTCGGGTCTTCGCCAACTAGCATTCGTTCTCGAAAAACAAGGAGAGCAAGTTCAGACCAAGCTCGTATTCTGGGTGTTCTACAACGTGCAGGCCACGCTACATCACTTCGGTAAATATTTCTATTCCACCGTATTCTTTCACGTCTGCAGAACTAACAAACATTTTAACGACAAAATTGTTGTGCCACAGCATCCGACTACACATTCAAATTCGTGTGGCTTAACAGCGCACCACCATAATGGCAGTGGATACACTTTTTAGTAAGATTTACAACTAAAGTATGAAATTGTCGATACCATAATAGATAGCAAGGCCAAAAACGGCAAACCAAGTTCGGGGCCCACCTTCAAAGATCTTAGTTTTATTTTGATCTCGAGCCGTATTCAAAGCTCATTTTACCCGTTCGAGGACAATGATCGCGTTCCCGTCACGAGTGGCGCTGTCATCTAGCTACGAGCAAGATCCGGTCTCCACTCGTTCTAGTGATCACAACTCCGTTGAGACCAATATCCCACCTGCTACATGTAGTAAATCGGCTCTAGCAAATCGAAATCCGTGTACATTGAGTTGGAGCAACCTCTCGTACATCCTTGACACCAAAAACTGCACAATGTCCTGAGGGAAAGAAAACAATTCTTACCGATGTCACTGGACGCTGTGCACCTGGAGAAGTCACTGCTATCATGGGACCGTCGGGGTCTGGCAAAACTACACTACTCGACATTTTGGCGGACCGAATCTGTTCCGGCACCATCAAAGGCGGCATCGTCCTCAACGGCGAGAAACGCAACGAGAAAACCTTCCGAGTCGTATCGTGTTATGTGGCTCAAGAAGACTCACTGTTGGGGTCATTCACGGTGTTGGAAACGCTCGAAATGGCAGCAAGGTTGACGATGCCTAGTGGAGTGACTGTGGTCACCATGATAAAACGTGTCCAAAGCGTTATTGATGACATGGGGCTCCGCGTGTGCGAGAACACTATGGTGGGGGACATTTTCCACAAAGGCATCTCTGGCGGACAGAAGCGACGGCTGAGTATCGCGATTGAAATGCTGTCGGATCCGTCGATTCTGCTTCTGGATGAACCAACTTCTGGATTAGACTCCGCCTCAACGTATAACGTGGTCAAGCTCCTTTCTCGGTTGAGCAAGGAGGGCAGGACAATCATCTGTACGATTCATCAACCTTCATCTCTGGTCTACGAAATGTTCACGAATGTGGTGATCCTGACGGCTGGTCAAACGGTTTACTTTGGTCCACAAACGAAGATCCTGAACCATTTTTCGTCCTTAGGCTACAATTGTCCGCAGTACCAAGACCCAGCTGAGTACTTTATCGACCTAGCCAACACCGACTTCGAAGGCCATGGAGATATCACCCAACTGATCAACGGATATGCTTCTAGCGCTGTTGCAGTCCGCATTTTGAGCGCAATCCGTACAGATGCGACCGGGATTAACTCAACACGAACGAAAAACCTCACCCAGCCATCACCAATGCAGCAGTTCAGCGTCCTTCTTCATCGCAACCTGCTCAACAACCTCCGAAACCCTGGCATCTTTTGGGTTCGTCTCGTTACCTACACCGTCTTGTCTTTCATGGTTGGCACCATGTATCTGTCCTCGAACCCGGGCATTGTCGCCACTGACATCGTCATGCTGCTAACGTACGTGAACATTTATCTGGTCTTCTTGTCCATCGCCGTGTTGCCATTTTTCATCGAACAACGAGCCGTGTTTCTCCGCGAACGAACCAACAGCAACCTCAACGTGCTCAGCTACGTAGTGGCCAACTTGTTAGGTGGACTACCGGGCATCTTCCTGATCGCATTGAGCTCAACTTTACTCGTCGGGTGTTTGGCGGGTCTGAAATCTTACGGTGTGTTCCTGTTTGTGGTCTTTCTCGCACTCATCGTGGCGGAGACTCTTATGCACCTTATTTCAGCAATTGTGCCTCAGTTTATCATCGGAATGGCGTTGGGCGCTGCAATTTTCGGGTGGTTCATCTTGGTCATGGGACTGTTTGTGCCTGGAGCTGCCATGCCAAAGTACTGTCGGTGGGCGCATCGACTAGGATTTCTATCCTACAGCTTCGAAGTGTTATTATTCAACGAGTTTGGTAACGATTCGTCACTGGAAAGTCAAGCTGTACTAAGGAGGTTCGTGCCAGATGAAGTTCACCTCGGAAGAGACCTAGCCATATTGGCTGTCAATGCCGCAGTGTTCGAGATCGCATTTACTCTCATTCTATACAAATTTCACACTGGTAGGAGGTAAAGTCTGGCGCAGAGTAAAGCCTTTTGTAATACTTCAGTAGTAGATAGCTAATATTCGTTCCCTGTTTTTATGCTATCTTACTCTCCTGGTGGTACTTAGCATTGACTATTTTCCTGTGCTTGGTGGTTGTTGAGAGCTTGATACATCTCGTCGTTGCGTGTGTGGGGCAATTAATCCTTGGCATGATGGTGGGTGCTGCTATTGTCGGTTGGTTCATCCTACTTATGCATAACGATCCCTTAGCCACGACAGGTTCGGTAAGGGGAATGTCGATCTTGGACGTCATTTGGCATTCTATTCTAAACTTCAACGCGGTGGGTTTATAGTTTGAGACCGACGCTGGTCATCGGGCCAACACACGTCCCATTTACCCAGTCAAGCACCATATTTATTGTTGACGTTGGACGGTTGCAAGACGAGATTGGTCCTTATTCTCGTCAAATTTAGGCGAGACGGTCACTCGACCTTACAATTTGAAAAATACTCACATTGCTTGATTTCTTTCGTGTAGCGAAGCTTCACGAAATGGGGTTGGCATGTTTGATGAACAAATTGGTCGGGTTCTGGGAAGCTTCACAAGTAGAGCTTCATGGTTTCTACTCCGTTGAGCGTGTTCGTGAACTCATCGCCTACACCCAACGTACCAGCACTTTTCGCGCACTATTTATACTGTTCCTGATGCCGTGGCCCAGTGTTGTCATCACACTACTCGCCGACCTGATTCCATTGCGATCGCCGTCTGAGGGGCTTAACGCCAACTATCTCTTCATTGTTCGGACATTCCTATCATTTTTGGTTACCAGCATCGCCATCAATCTGCAGTTTAGACACAATGTCCCGACCGCCCCGCTCTCGAATGTGCGCGTGGTTGTTAGTAGTGCCTTCACCGCCGCACTAACTACAAGTGTTTTTTACGTGTTGTCTCTCGTTATTGGCTTCCCATTGCCGTTTGGAATCCTTACAGTCTCGCCAGCGGTGGGATTTTTCCTTTTGTTACCACTCTTTTCGTGGCTGAAACGTGCTCGATCAGATCCAGAAGTTTGGCGGCTTGTGATTAATACGTTAAAGGTGTGGGCTTGCCTGCAAAGTCTTGTGCTTGTCTACCCAATGTATTTCTACATATTCACGACACTCCCCGGAAATGCCAAGACACCGTTCGCTTTTCTTTTGCCAATCATCAAGATTTTCTTGCGTAATGTGATGTCCCGCTCCGCGGTGCATTTGAATGACGAGATTCCTGAAGTTGTGTTGATGAACGTTGAAGTCTTCAATTCATTGTTTATGTCGTACTGCATGCAGAACACCCGTCGATTTGGACGACGCTGGGTCTAATTGCAATTGATGGCGTTCAGATGATCGCGTCCATGCACGATGTTGGCGTGGTTGTTCAGCGCTTGATAATTTTAAAAGAACGCGTCGATGATGAGTATGCTCGCCGTGCCTTAATCGACCCCACTGGTACACAGCCAAAAGTACTGCGAAGGAAAACGATACTTGTGTACACCCAAGATATTTTGAACAGATACAAGCTGGCAGAGAATGCCCAAATCAGGGTGTCTTCTGCTCACGTAACAGGATCAGTGACCCCTCTAGATCCTACATCCAAATCAAAGAGCAGCAGGGGTTACCAAAGAAAAAAATTATTCGCCAAGTGTACTAGTGCGGGCGAAGCTGGTGTCCAGCTCCAGCTTGAAGAAAGTGTTCTCGACACGGGGAAAGGAGGAAAAATCAGACGTCACCCAACTCGAGCTTGAATATGCACTACAGGTAAGGAAGGTGCTCTACATCACTGAATTCATGGTCTTGATAAACTACGTGGAAGTCATCGTCCCGATCATTTTCTGTAAGTTATTCCAATTGAGTGGCGCACTGATTTTTCAACTAACATTTACGTGGTGATTTTGCTTTCTAGCGGCAAACCTGGTGGCGATGTATTACCTGCCGAACCGAGTCTACTACCCCCAGATCATCAACATGGATTACGAGCAACTTCGCGACACGCTTGGGAATGTGATGCTCTACTGTTTTTGCAGCTCGTATCATTGGTTATACTGTTCTTCGTGTTGTGGAACAAGCTCCACATTTCAGGACTTCGTCAATTAGCATTTGTGCTTGAGAAACAGGGAGAGCAAGTGCAGACAAAACTCGTGTCCTGGGTGTTCTACAATGTACAGGCTACACTTCAACACTTCGGTGAGCTCCTGTTGTATCTTTGCTTACTACTCATTAAGTATCTAAGCTGTCAATACTGCAGCATTCAATTACACGTTCAAGTTTGCCGGGCTGCACGGGGAGTCAAGATGACCGACCACCATGGGAACCGATGGGTTTTGATCGTCTACAAGTGGGGTTCTCCGTATTCGTTGTACAGCATTTTAAGAATTAAAGTTACCACTTCTTTTTATGTGGGTTGTTTCTTCTTTTAACCTCATGCAGTGAATAGAGTAGTGGAAGGAAAGGTGAAAGTACTGTGTGCTGATACTCATCTCATAGCTAAACCACGAAGTACTACATGTACGTGGTACTTGTAATACTGTCGTACCATTAGAAAACTTTAGTTCCTGGGTTAACGACAGAGCGAAAATCCGGAAAAATCCGCCGATAAATTACGGATAAATTACCACCCATGTTCCAATAGGAACACCGGTTGTTCGACAGGAATTAAAGGTTGGATCATCTCGGTTTTTGGTAGTCCAGCAACTAAAGTTATCTACTTCGAAGTATTCTTTAACTAAGCCGCGTAACTCTGACAAATGTAGAGTTTGGAAATGGTTGTGCAGTAAAATTGCGCTCCAGTACCGATACGCATTCAAGTGTGTGATACCATGATAAACACTAATGCACCAAAAGAGTGATCAAAAGGCAAAGCAAAGGTGCCACCGCAGCAGAACAGAACGTGGCAGCATTGTCAGATAAAAACTGTACTTTCAACACAACGTTGTTGTCTCGGATCTTCTTTCTCTTCTACACGCCTTATCTGCTCTGGGATTTGTTGAGCACTTGGGCGAATCAGTCGTGCTTAAAAACAGCTTTATAATCTCCGCAGCTTCATACAGTAGTATCTGCTTTGACGTTCATCCATGGTCTTCGTCGGCGCGCGATATGTTCATACAACAGCGACCGCTGCACACTCCTCTTCGCCACTGCTACCATCTTCGCACGCGCTGCGACGTTTTCCTACATACCTACTTGTTCATCTATCTACAATCTCCATCCTCCATCAACCGTCTACATCTTGAAACAAATCGGCGACGTTTGCACTGCTCTGGAGTCCGAAGTTTCACACAATGACGTTCGCTGCTTCGTCGGCGTGGCTGGCACTTGCGCAACAGAGAAAGTGGACGTTTCGGCCACCACAGGCAGTGCTGCCTCCATCTGTCTGCTGTAATTCTTTAAAATCCTGGACGCACGCTTCGATCTCGGGCGACCAATATCCACACTCTTCAACTTCATCACTGGCGACGGGGTACACATGTTAAACGTGGACGTTCGTCCACTACCAGGAGCACTCCCAAGCCTCCTCCTGGTTCCACCTCCACTTCCTGGGGCCAGAAACTTCTGCTCCGACTTGGACACGAGCTTGATTCTGGCTGACCTGGTTGTCCTGGACGGCGTCGGGGCGGCTGCGGCTCCAGGACGCTAACGTAAATTTTGCGAATTCTCTTGCAAAACGGCTCTGCGTCCTGCTCCTGAGGATCGAAAAAGACCCCCACGACGCCGCAGTCGTTGGCCACGCGGATATTCACCACGTCGTCGTCCACCAGCACCGTGTCACAGTTGCGGATGACGTCGCCAGAGCGTCTCTGCACCTCCAAAGCCGCCGAAATAAGAAACGGTAACTTGAATTTTCGGTCCAGATGGCGGCCGCCAGTCTGCCACAAAGGTGCAAAATTTGTGGTTTCGTCCTGCGTCAAAGTCCACGTCCTGTCGTCTCCGCGAATCACGAGCTTTTCCACGACTGACGAGGCAAAAGTGAGACTCAGAACCTGTCGAATCAGATCGACCTGCGGACTGAAGGTCACTATTGCGACATTTACGTCGGCCTCGCACAAAAGTGGCACCAGAAGCTGGAAAAAGCGCCGCACGTGCGTCCTGAGGTCCTGCGCCGATCCTGTCCACAAGCCGCCCGTGTGCACGTCCACGAACGTCGCGTCGAAGTCGATGCACACGAGTCTGGCACCTGCGGAGGTCAGTCCTGCGGCGGCCTCCAGGGCCTGCGCCTCCTCCTGGTCCACGCTCAGACGCCGGCCCGACGCCATGCAGGACAGGACGCTTTTGTTTAACTTGAATTTTGGCCTTTTTGGAGGGAAAACGGATAAGGTTTGAATTTAGAGAGAGGGGATTGGCTGGAGGGAATTTTGACTAATCAGGAGAGAGTAGTTGCTTCAAACAGATAACCGGATAATATAATATCTGGGTGTCAGATAACATAATATCTAGAGTACGAAAACTAGAATTTACAAAGTTTTATTATTAATAATACCTCCACATGTATAATACCAACCGGAATTTGTAGGACCTTTAGTGTTGTACAAGGAATGAATGGGTGAATGAGCAAAGCCGATTGGCGACGTGGATCATCACGGCGTTCCGTGTAGCCAGGCAAACTTGAACGTGTAATCGGATGCTACGGCAAGCAGATATTGTCAGTTTTGGCAACTTGATAAGTAATACATGATAGAAAAAACTCACCGAAGTGTTGAAGTGTAGCCTGCACATTGTAGAAAACCCAGAACACGAGTTTTGTCTGCACTTGCTCTCCCTGTCTCTCCAGAACAAAGGCCAATTGACGCAGTGCTGAAATGTGAAACTTGTGCCATAACATGAGGAACAGTATAGCCAACGATACGAGCTGCAAAAAGCAATAGAGCATCACATTCCCAAGCGTGTCGCGAAGCTGATCGTCATCCATGTTGATGATCTGGGGGTAGTAAACACGATTTGGCAGATAATACATCGCCACCAGGTTTGCCGCTAATAAACAACGAAACGTTAGTTGAATTGCTCGAATCACCAATAATACGTACGTAAACTTACAGAAAATGATCGGGACGATGACTTCCACGTAGTTTATCAAGACCATGAACTCAGTGATGTAGAGCACCTTCCTTACTTGTAGTGTGTATTCAAGCTCGAGTTGCTTGATGTCTGATTTTCCCTCTATGGAATCCTTTCCCCGTGTCGGGAAAACGTTTTTCAAGTCCGAGTTTGACGCTGGATCTGCTCGTATTAGTACGCTTGGCGAATAAAGAAGTTGTTTTGATAGCCCATTGCTACTCTTTGACTTGGTCTCTGGATCCAGAGGGGTCACTGGGAGTGGTAGTGATGGGCGAGCAGAAGACACCATGATTTGGGCAACCTGTGCCAGATTGTATCGGTTAAAAATCTCTCGAGTGTACACAAGTATCGTCTTCCTTCGCAGCTCCTTCGGTTGTGTAACGGTTGGGTTGCTTAACATGAGGCGAGCATGCTCTGCGTTGACGCGTTCTTTTAGGATTTTTAAGCGCTGAATAACCACACCAACATCATGCATGGACGCTATCATCTGAGCTCCATCAATTGCAATAAGACCCAACGTTGTCCAAATTGACGGCGTGTTCTGCATGCAGTACGACATAAACAAAGAGTTGAAGACTTCAACGTTCATCAACACAACTTCAGGTATCTCGTCGTTCAAATGCACCACCGTGCGGGACATCACGTTGCGCAAGAAAATCTTGATGATTGGCAAAAGAAAAGCGAACGGTGTCTTGGCATTTCCGGGGAGTGTCGTGAATATGTAGAAATATGTCGGGTAGATGAGCACAAGAGTTTCCTGGCAGACCCACACCTTTAACGTATTGATAACAAGAGGCCAAACTTCTGGGTCCGCTCGAGCACGTTTCAGCCACGAAAAGAGCGGTAACAAAGAAAAAGAACCCACGCCGGCGAGACTGTCAAGATTCCAAACGGCAACGGGAAGCCGATAACGAGACACGTCGTGTAGAAAACACTTGTCGTTAGTGCAGCGGTGAAAGCACTACTAACAACAACGCGCACATTCGGGAGCGGGGCTGTCGGGACACTGTGTCTAAACTGCAGGTTGATGACCATACTAGCGACCCAAAATGCTAGGAAAGTCCGAAAAGTGAAGAGATAGTTGGCGTCAAGCCCGTCAGACGGTGCGCGAAGAGGAACCAGGTCGACAAGAACTGTGATAATAACGCAAGGCCACGGCATGATCATCAGCACCAGAAAAGCTCGGAATCTGCTGGTTCTTCGGTTGTAGTCGGCAAACTCACAAACGCGCTCAACAGAGTAGAAACCATGAAGCTCAACCTGTGAAGCTTCCCAAAACTTGACAATCTTTTCTATCAAGAATGCGATCCCCATATTTTCAGGGTTTGTGATGCTGAAAGAAAGCAATGTGAGGGTTGTGCTGAATTGGTGCGGCTCTGCTAAATTAAACTAACCAAGAACTCGTACCAATAGCATCTTGAAACGCAACCCCTTCTATTGATGGCGAGTTCGTGATCATCAATCCTAAAAAATGGTTCAATATAAAATTGGAAGCAACGAATTTGCGCTTTTAGAGAGGAGAACTGCTGCATTGGTGATAGTAGTAACGCTTCTGCGCCATCTTAATGCACTCTTTATTACTTGAAGTAGCTAGGAATTTATCAAGATCAAAAGAAAATAATTTGAACGTAGCACATGCAGTAGGAGAAATCATTTTCCTGTCAACCAACAATCGCACATGCTGAAGCCGTAGTCATTGTTGTAGCACATCGTGGATCTTTGCAGGATGTAGATGTCATATCATACTGTATTTCTTCCTTTGTTTCACCTTCAGTGCGGCAACGAAGAAGGTAAATCGAAGGGTATTCCATGAAAGGTGAAGCCGTACCCTCCGGGTTGCTCGTTTTTCGCTGACCCATCGAACCCACCACCGACATATCCAACAGGAACTCCGATTTTGGTGCACATCCAGAGACACCAGAAGCTGATAGCGATGAGAGGATCATTCTGCTTCCGTTCCAACCAGTGACTTGAGCTGGAATAATGGCATACGAGTAATCAAGTTGCTTCCCTTGGAGAGCTCAGGGGACCCAAACACGTGAACACTCATCGTGGAAAATGGTGCAATCGACCTTTCACATGGAACAAACTGTAGCTGGCGGCGACTGCGAAGAATGCGAAGTCGAAACCAGCTCAACTATCCCAGCAAACACCAGTGTGGAGACTGAACTCGTGAACTTTGGTCAACGCCGTGGTATCAGGAAGGAACTGCTCCATCGTGATTTAGGGTGGAGATTTACAACCTGGCTACACTGCGGCTCTTCCTTTTGCCCACTTGTGACACAAGTTGTGTTCCTTCTGCGGTAAAACAATGTTCCCCATTTCGCTCACGTGATCACTAAATGTGTCATCTTCATCACCCACGTGTGCAAGGAGGCCATAAAATACAAGTGCGTCGGCGTTCGATCCACGACCAGAGACGTTCCTGAGCACTAATCTCCAGAGGAAACTATGACGACTGACTGCCACATACGTAATTGAGCTTTAGGATCCATGTCACCTAAGTCCTCCGAGTCTTCAGGTCGTGCATACCTACTTGCACCGAAAACGCGTTTCCCGCTGCACCGACAATCATGCAGAAGAACCTTATCATACTTCTTCGCGCGGCGGCAGATTCTGGAATGGTAGGGGTTTAGGCGAAAACAATGGAGTGCCTGACATTCAAACAATGGTGTGCCTGACACTGAAAACAATGGAGTGCCTGACATTCAAACAATGGTGTGCCTGACACTGAAAACAATGGAGTGCCTGACATTCAAACAATGGAGTGCCTGACACTGTCAGGCACTCCATTGTTTTCGCCTAAGCCCTACACTGTCAGTGACAGGTCTCGATTCTTAAGAGAACAGTGATGAGTTGCGATTCTTGACTTTTGATGCGAATAAATTGCTGTATTCTTTTGAATACGTGTGCGAATGAATAGCTCGTTTGAGTAGGTTCTCATGCTGTTTTCCTCCATATTATTTCATTCAGCGCACCCACGCATCTTAGTGTTGCCCGTTGACAAACGGGCTCACGCCCTTCTTCTGGTCCAAATCGGCAAATGTGTGATTCACGTCACGGTGGTTGCACTCGTCAGCGCGAATGCACTTGATCATGTCGTAGATGTTGCTCCCTTCCGGCAGTTTGTAGTACGTCTGAGCAATAAATGGCGCCTTCTTCTCCTTCCACACATCCAGGTGGCCGTTCTCAATATCTTGCAGAAGGCTCGAGTACGTCTTGACAGCTTCTTCTTCCAGGTACCCGACGAAGCGGTGGCACGTCTTGGGAGACACCAGATACGTAAGGAAGAAACCGTTGAAGAAGACACCCTGGGCTCCGACCACCAGCGCACGGAAGAACCAGCCTGGTTGCTTCAGGTTCATGAAGATCAGCAAGTGCATTCGCTCATTCTCAGCTTCTTCCAGCAGTGTGTGGATCCAGCCGTAGTCCCGTTTCATTCGGCGTAGTGAGCGCAGGTGACGCAACATGCCGCCCACCATACCGGGGACACCAGCAACGGACTCCAGGAACAAGCAACGGTGAAGCCAATCCCTCTCCGTCATTTCACCGCCTGGGCCGCGATAACCAGACACCTTGTCGAAACCCACGCGCATAGTCTTGATAGCGTAGAACGCTACGCGCTCGCTCATTGTGCTCACAGGGTGGTGCGTCTGCTTCATCACTGCAATCTTGTCTAGGTCGTACACCGGGTGGTTGATCGGGTTGACCCAAATCGGTTCGTCGTTCTTGGTCAGCGGGTGGACGTTCTTGGACTCAAGAAGTGGGCCTTGTACGCAGGCTCACTAGTTGCATCAACCGGTTCTGGATGAACTTTGTTCTCTGCTTTTTCGCTTCATCAACTGCCTGGGGTGACTGGTTTGCAGCACTGGAGAAGAAATCGATAGATGCTGGAGCGGCTGGGAATGGGAATCGCTGGGAGTTAAGCACTCCTAAAACTTGGCGACGCATCATGATTCTCTGCATCATTGGGGTGATATTCTTGGTATTGTTGCAAGGCAAAATGCAAACTGAGAAGAATGCAGTGGACAGATGAGAGGCGACGAGGCAAAACCGTCTCACACACGTAGGTTGAAGTGGACTGTCACAACCCACGCATAATCGGTTTCCTCGCTTGGGTCGGTGGTAATGTCCGACCGCAGACTGGCGTCACGTACAAAAACTCACAAGCAAATATATTTCTTCAAGCTCTGATTCAAGAACAGTAGCAAGGGTCTCAATCAAAGAGTCCTCTCATCGAGTCTAAACCACCTTCCGGCAATCACCTTAGTGATGGCTGTGGACGAACGGACTCACGCCCTTCTTCTGGTCCAGGTCTGCGAACGCGTGGTTCACGTCGCGGTGGTTGCACTCGTCCGCGCGAACGCACTTGACCATGTCGTACACCGACGCATCCTCCGGGAGTTTGTAGTACGTCTGCGCGATGAGCGGCGCCTTCTTCTCCTTCCACGCGTCTAGGTGGCCGTCCTCGATATCTTGCAACAGACACGTGTACGTCTTGACGGCCTCCTCTTCCAGGTACCCGACGAAGCGGTGACACGTCTTGGGCGAGACGAGGTAAGTGAGGAAGAAGCCATTGAAGAAGACGCCTTGGGCTCCGACAACCAGTGCGCGGAACAAGTATCCGGGCTGCTTGATGTTCATGAAGATGAGCAGGTGCATGCGTTCGTTCTCGGCTTCCTCGAGCAAAGTGTGGATCCAGCCGTAGTCGCGTTTGAGCAAACGTAGTGAGCGAAGGTGACGTGCCATACCCGCAACCATTCCTGGCACTCCGGCGACGGACTCGAGGAAGAGGCATCGGTTGAGCCAGTCCTTCTCGGTCATGGCACCACCGGGTCCTCGGTAGCCGGAGATGACATCGAAACCCGTTCGCATGGCTTTCACTGCCAGGAAGGCGACACGCTCGTGCATCTTAGTGATGGGGTGGTGCGTTTGCTCCAAGTTGGTGATCTTGTCTAGGTCGTAGACGGCGTGGTTGATGGGGTTCTCCCAGATTGGCTCGCCGTTCTCAGACACGGCTACGCGAGATCCCGACTGCTTGAAGTGCGTAATATACGCGGGTTCGTTGGTGGCGTCTGTCACCTTCGGGTTGGTAGTCTTCTCAACTTGAACAGTTGCGGTTCCTTGTACTGTGGCAGCTACGGTCGAAGCGAAGCGCTGGGTGGCAGCATTGAACTGTTGAGATTGGACCAATGTCTGACGACGGTAGAGTGGTCGGATGGCTGATAGCTGTAGGAACTTGGCGCTGGTGACGAACTGCATTTTCTTGACAGAAGCTTCGAGTGCAGCTTTATTATAGAGGCAGGCGTTGAATTGGAAAGTGAGTCTCAATTGGGTTTGAACCAGGTTGTGGTACACCCGCCGACCTTCCTGGTCGGTAGCTCGTCGCATGTTGAATCGCGGCCGAGTTGAATTGGCGGTGAGCAGGCGAATGTGGGGTGGGGAAGCAAGTCAAGCAAGTATTCAAGCCGAACAACCGTCAGTGTCTCATCAATGCGAATCGCCGAGATTACGTGTTGAATGGACTTGAACAGAAGCGGGTGTCGATTTCACTTGGTTAAAGTAAGACATATTTTCGGTGGG
This sequence comes from Phytophthora hibernalis, assembly GCA_012656075.1. Taxonomy (NCBI): domain Eukaryota; phylum Oomycota; class Peronosporomycetes; order Peronosporales; family Peronosporaceae; genus Phytophthora; species Phytophthora hibernalis. The sequence goes on along the minus strand of JAAKBF010000151.1, from coordinate 927,162 downwards.
TCGTTTAGGCGCTGATAAGCAGCACAAAAAATACCCAATATGCTCGTGTTATTAATAGTATTCATGCGCGACCGGATCCTTGGCTGGGAGCTGGATTCAGACATGATAGCATCAAGGCTTTGGTGTCGTCGCTCGCTGCGAAGCTTTCCAGTCAAGGATCGCTAGGATTGCTCCAGTCGAGGATCGCCCGCAGCGGAATCATCATCGCGTAGTTTACGCTTGCGCGATCCTTTGCAGCCGAAAAATGTCGTCTGTTCGGCCAGGACAAGGTTATTATAATACATACCAGACTACTACAGGTATTAGAGAACTTTAGTTCCTGGAATAACTCGCGGTTTTGGAGCAAAAATCCATGGAACAACGGAGGCCCGAGTTGTTCAACTGGAAGTATTGCAGCATCGGGTAAATTTATCCTTAATTTATCTGCGGATTTTTACGGATATTCGTACCGGTACCTGTCGGTATTCCAAGAACTAAAGTTCTCTCATTTCTTTAAACCGGCGTCTGGAAACACGAGCTTCCACGCGGCTGTGTCGCGATTTATTCATCGGTTATGCGTCTAAGGTACTCGTACGGCTTTGCTTGGAAGGTCCTCTCCAGCGAGAGGTTCTCTACACCCGTATGATCATTTATGAAAAACAATATTTTTGGCCCCCGGGCTATTTATGAAATGAACTTCATTTAGGTGCGAAAATAATCGCCATCCAATGCACTAAAGTATCAAGTATTGCTGAGAAGCATGCTGCTTTCTAAGTTGTAGAGTGACCTTCTGGAACGCACTCCAGTGAAAGCCCTCTACTCGGTTTCTGCTTTTGGACATTTCGATCTTGCTGTTGCGCTTGCTGGAGTCGGTCTGGGCTTTTGTCTACCGGTGTTAAGTGATAACTTGCCACGAAAGCGAGGGGGTATGTGCAGGAGCACCATACATTTAACAAGATATTTTATTCCGGCGTTTCCTATTCTTTAAACCGGCGTTTGGGTTATGCCAGGTTAAACGCCTAAAAAAGGGCCTCTGCCTGACTTTGGTATTTTACACCCACCACTGGTGGGTGTAAAATACGTGGTGGTGGCACCACCGGCGGAAAATGGTCGTCGATCAGATGTCGTCGATGGGGCACTTGAATTTTGCGTCTTTATTATACATACAGTCGGGGTCAGGCAGCACCGTCCCCTGGCGCGCTGACTCACCTTCAGGATAACGCACTTCAAGGCAAGAGTTCCAGTAACCAAGCGGAATGACTGTACAGTACTATTAGTACGTGTATGCCGCGCCAAATATACATGCCTTCGGCATTTTGGGGACGCGACGACTGGTGCATAGGGCTGCGTAGAGATATGGCAGTGCCCTGGTCTAAAGATCCGTCACTTTCGAAACCTCGTCGCAGCAGGAACAAGATCCCAGTCTAGGAGTATAGCCATGGCCGATCAACTCGAAATGGTGCGGAACCACTGGAACGGCTTCGCGGTGTGCTTCACGGAGACGGCCAATAAGCGCATGACGCTGCAGTGCTCGAGCCACTTGCACTCCCACATGCAGCTGGATCGCGCCCAGAACGTGTTGGAAGTGGCGGCGGGCGCCGGCTTGGGCTCGCTTGACGCCGCTCAGTATCTACTCGATGGTCGTTCCAAACTACCTAAAGAAACCAAACGCACCTTCACGGTGACGGACCTGGCACCCGTGATGGTCGACTTGGCCAAGGAGAACTTGAGTAGTGTTGGCACGGACAACGTTGAGGTCAAGTGCCGAGAGGCAAATGGCACGTCAAAAGTTAGAGAAGAAAACAAGGTCTATTGCTAACGTTTTTGTGTATTGTAGGTCAGGACTTAGTCGGAGTATCTGCGGACTCGGTGGATCGCTACATTGCCAGCCTGTGTCTGCAGCTCACTCCTGATCCGGATGCATTGCTCCGTGAGGCCAAGCGCGTGCTGACGTCTGATGGCATTGCGGGGTTCACCATTTGGGGGTCCCCGGACCGCAGTGGCAACTTTGTGATTGCTGCCGAGGCGAACAGAGAGCTGGGCAATGAAGAGACTGTAGTGGAGCACCCCAACTTCGCCATGGGCAAGGACCTCGCAGCTTTGCGCCAGCGCTTCGCCGACGCCGGGTTCAAGCACGTCCAGATCTGGCCGTTCCAATGCGTGGTGGAGCTTTGGAGTGGGAAGAGTTCGCCAAGTTTCACCTGGAGAGATTCGCCACGGATAACGAAGAGGTGAAAGCCAAGCGCTTCGCTGTGGTGAAGCGACTGGCAGACGAGTGGCTCGGGAAGGGAACTCCGATCGGCTTGGAGACCTACATCATCCTCGCCAGGAAGTAAGGCTTAACGTTAGTTCCGAACACTATCGGTAAGTTTCAGGTTACATTACATGTGTAGTTCGAGTTCTGTGACTTTGCTTCAACATGACATGTTGGGTAAGGGGTTTGCAAGCAAAGTGATGGCACCGATCGGTCGCACGCGCAAGCCAGCACATGATGCAGATTGTTGGATGCACGACGTCGCCCCGCCGCAGATTGTTGACATGGCTTGCCGTGAATGGTTATTGGATAGGTATTAATACATGTAGGACGTAGTTTAGGATATCGTTTACCTTGGGAGGCTGGAAGGTCCGTGCCCCACATGAACGTTCATGTACACGTGTGGTGCACCGAGTGTGTAATGGCTACGTGCCGTTCAAGGACTCGAAGCAAGCTCCACCTCACATCTGCTCGGCGGGCTTGACGAATCCATACAGTTTATCGATGTGTTCCTCTGCGTTTTTCAGCGCAGCGGGACAGATTAATCGTCATGGCAAACACTGCCTCCGCGAGGCATCGACCCCGTCAAGATGAAGGCCATGACGAAAGCTCCATCGAGACGAGTGGGTGGTGGTTGGCTTCCTGTGAATCGCATGGACGCCGGATTTTTCAGTCGACGGTATGGCCCCAGTCTAAACGAGGCCACACCGCGCCTCAACACGATTGCTTCCGTTCACACCCAGGTCGCACCTTTCGGGTGCGGCAAAGACATGTTCACAACCAAGCAGACTTTTGAAGTTCGGCGGTCAACGTTAAGCCCTTTCGCCATGCACTACGCCGCGACTGCCAGGGTGCAGATTTTTAACACGCAATTCAAGCCAAGATAATGGAGCGCTCTGTCATGCAAAAGCACTTCACTCGCCAAGCAATAAAGCTGCCCAAGCGCTCCCGATCCATGTTCACTGTGGCTCTTACCACAATTGCGCCGATCTCCAAAGCTTCAACTGCGGTCACCCACCCACCCAAGATCGACCAGCCCTACGAGCTGATCAACGTCACCAACGAACCTGCTTACAAGGCTCATTACAAGCAACCTCATTCTCGCCCTCCCATCGGACCCAACGGTGAGCCAATCTGGGAGAACCCCATCAACCACGCCTAGACAAGATCACCAACTTGGAGCAAACGCACCACCCCATCACTAAGATGCACGAGCGTGTCGCCTTCCTGGCAGTGAAAGCCATGCGAACGGGTTTCGATGTCATCTCCGGCTACCGAGGACCCGGTGGTGCCATGACCGAGAAGGACTGGCTCAACCGATGCCTCTTCCTCGAGTCCGTCGCCGGAGTGCCAGGAATGGTTGCGGGTATGGCACGTCACCTTCGCTCACTACGTTTGCTCAAACGCGACTACGGCTGGATCCACACTTTGCTCGAGGAAGCCGAGAACGAACGCATGCACCTGCTCATCTTCATGAACATCAAGCAGCCCGGATACTTGTTCCGTGCACTGGTTGTCGGAGTCCAAGGCGTCTTCTTCAACGGCTTCTTCCTCACTTACCTCGTCTCGCCCAAGACGTGTCACCGCTTCGTCGGGTACCTGGAAGAGGAGGCCGTCAAGACGTACACGTGTCTGTTGCAAGATATCGAGGACGGCCACCTAGACGCGTGGAAGGAGAAGAAGGCGCCGCTCATCGCGCAGACGTACTACAAACTCCCGGAGGATGCGTCGGTGTACGACATGGTCAAGTGCGTTCGCGCGGACGAGTGCAACCACCGCGACGTGAACCACGCGTTCGCAGACCTGGACCAGAAGAAGGGCGTGAGTCCGTTCGTCCACAGCCATCACTAAGGTGATTGCCGGAAGGTGGTTTAGACTCGATGAGAGGACTCTTTGATTGAGACCCTTGCTACTGTTCTTGAATCAGAGCTTGAAGAAATATATTTGCTTGTGAGTTTTTGTACGTGACGCCAGTCTGCGGTCGGACATTACCACCGACCCAAGCGAGGAAACCGATTATGCGTGGGTTGTGACAGTCCACTTCAACCTACGTGTGTGAGACGGTTTTGCCTCGTCGCCTCTCATTTACGTAGTACTGAAGGAAATCCAGTGATTTAATTGGTAGAAATCGACAATACATAGCGACAGAATTCCGTAATACATCGACAGAATTCCGTAATACTCCGAATCCTTCTGTCGCTCTATAATCAGATCTAGCATTCGCATTCACTCCATGTCCTCAGCTTCCCGTCGTCTCTCTGCTGTCCATCGCCACCTCTCGACTCTCCCCATGAGCTACGCGTCCCCGTGACGTCGCACGTGCTCGACACTTCCGTCGGTCGTCCGGCCGCCAACATTCGCGTGGAGCTGCAGAAACTGCAGAGCGGGGCCTGGACAAGCGTCAGTGAAGGTCGCACCAATTCAGACGGACGTGTGGCGTCCCCTTGGTGCCTCTAACTCCCCCTTCAGAGCCGGTACCTACCGCATGGTGTTTTACACCCAGGACTACTTCGTGGCCAATGACGTGACTGAGTTTTTCTACCCGGAAGTCACGATCGTTTTCGTGGTGAATGACCCGAGTCAACATTACCACGTGCCTCTGCTGCTCAATCCCTTCGGGTTCTCCACGTACCGAGGCAGTTAGAACTGTTTTGTAGTCGTAACTCAATGAATCAAAAACTGAGGTTGGGGTCGTAGGCATCTAACGTGGCCACACCACTGAGATCGTCAGGCATAACTGGAGCCTCGTCTACTTCTGGGTCAGATTCATCAAAGTCGCTCAATTCGGATTCCGATCCGTGTTGTTGGTTCGTGATCTGGAGCTTTCCAAGCTTTTGGCCTTTTCACTGGTAGAGACTGTAGCTTGGTCGTTTTCACAATTCGTTGGCGAGACACTCGACGTACTGCTTCTTGGTCAGGTAGAGACTTCTCTTGGTTGTTCATTGAGGTGTTTGGTGTGGTTGCTTCTCCGGAAGATGGTCGTAGTAGTGATGGCAATTTGGATGGGCGCTTTGGCACTGCTGACATTTGCCGAGGATTTCTTGGTTTTAGTGCTGCGGTGTCACGAGGTGGCGTCGGAAGTTGAAGATGCTGATAATACGCCAACTCACTCTTGGCTTTGGCAGCTTGCCTTGTTACGTGGTCGCTGGCAGCGGCAACCAAATTGTTGAAATCCTCTAGTTCAGCTTTGGTGTGTGCATCGAGAGCCACCGTCTCTGGGAACAGCTGTCTATCTGTGACTGATGTAGGGGATACCCCAACCGGTTCTTTAGCGTTGCTTCGTGCAGTTCGTCGGCGACGTAGTTTCAAAATCACTTCTTCAGCTTCACGTTGAGATTGTACAGCAGTCACCACAGGGAGCGGGGCTGGCCAGCATTTACCAATGAAGATTCGTCAAGACTCTCGCGGGACGATGATAACGGGCGTAAAGTCTCAGCACATGGGGTTCGAGGCTTTGGTGAGGCGTCCAGGCTGTTGCTGTCGTCCAGCATCGTCGTTGAGGCAGACTTCACGGGTTCTGTGTGCTTGGTCGGTGACTGACACTGGCCACCGTTCCGCTCGATCGCACCAAAGCGCTTTAGTGGTGGGGCTTTCACATCAGGCAGTGAAGATGGGAACAGCAAATTGTTGCCATGATCGTGAGAGAGAGCTGCCGGTACGGCGTATTTCCACGCCTCCAAATAGACGACCAATTTGCTGAGTCTTGTGTGAATCACGAGTTGGTCCTGGAAGTCGTCCCATACGAAATCGCTCTCGGACACCGCAGGGGGCCTAAACTTGACCATATAAGTCCTTGGCGAGCTAGGACTCAGCAGGCACTCCAGCGGAGACGATGAAGGACCACGTCGTGCGATGAAACTTGATGTAGCTCAAATCGAGGCGTGGAAGGGGTAGATAGAATGATTGGGACAGCCGCACTAGTTGACGACAACGACCTGCCGGAGTAGCTTTCGCGTTCTCTTTCGAGTGTCAGCGTGATTGCTTGCTCTGAACTTGCCTGAGAATTGTGTTGACAAGACAATCCGACGTCAATGAAGGATGCACGCGGTTAAGGCAGCATGTTTGCCGTCGAGACTTACCTCATCGCCACTGTAGTTGTCGAACACCACGCGACCTGGCGAAGCGCGAAGTACATATTCATTTTCCCCCAGCAAGACGAGCGTGGAGACGGTGTCTTTGTCGCTGGCGTTCACGTCCGTCATAGCCGACCTCTGGATGGCTCAAAGTGTCAGCGGCTATAGAGGCCGACGTTTTCTGCTTGCTGGCGCTGAAAATAAGTCCGCCGGAGCATTTCCTTCTCAGCCCAGCAAAGTATCAACTACTTCGAAGTAGTCTGCATTTGCGTCAGGGAAGAGGCAGGATCTCTCAGCCAAGGTGCTGAACATCGCAACGCACGGCCAGATAAAAAATTGTAGCCGTTATGCTGCAATTCTTCCCTGCAACTTCCTTTGCCGTTCCAGGCGTTGGGGGCACAAGGGCGAATTTGAAGGCAGCTTTATCGTTGCTAAACACTTGGTCGGACGCCGCGCGTGACTTTGCTCGAAACGGTCCGCTGAACAGGAACATTACCAAACGGTGCCGTTGAGGCGTTGAGATCACAAGTTCAGCCGATTTTAGAAGACGCCGAGGTCTCCACAGCAGCAAGGTGAGACCATCGCCAGAGCGCAGCATGGCAGACGCAACGGTCCAGCTCGCTATCCATCCCATTCCCCAATTTGCCGAGGCTTCCTCGCGAATTAGTGAACCTGATCATCTTGCGCCAGATAGTCCACAACTCCCAAAATGGCCGATAGCCGCTCGTTCCCACCGCGGGCTCACTCGGGCCCCAAGGTCGTCCCTGGCGTGCCTGTATCGACATGGAGGCAGGACGACAAGGCCTCACGCTGCGGCATTTGCTCCAAGAAGTTCGGGCTGCTCCGCTGGAAACACCACTGCCGAGCGGTAAGTTGATATGTTCATCTTGAAAACAGACCAAGGTACTCACCTCCCGTTGATGATTGCAGTGTGGGGACATTTGCTGTCGTCGGTGCCTTGGGTTCTGCTTGGTGGACGTCCCGGAGAAAGGGGTCGACTTGGCCTTCACGTGTGCTCGGTGCGTCCAGAAGAACACCCCAAGCCGGCGCTTGGAGGTGATGTCGATTGGCCGTTCACAGGAGATTCACAGGGCTCGAGACTCCACTTGAGCCGATCGGTCGACTCGCTCGCGACTATGACGATGAGTGACTGCGCTCCCTCCACTCCCGCCTCTCCATGCTCGTTTTCTTGGTCAATTACACCCACGGCTTCACCGCCGCAGAGTGTGGGCGAGTTCGACGTGGTGGTGAGCCAATATCGTAACCAGAAGCTACACTCCGTCTGCTCCCTGCTCCTTGACTACCTCGACTGCATCGGCGGAGCCATTGTGCTCGTCCAGGGAAGCACCTTTGGGTCATCGCACAAAGGACTTCACTCTCGCGTGCTGCACGACCCCACGTTTCTCGCCATCTGCAGTCGCGCGGTCAACTCCCAAACCGCCTTCACAGTACCCGATTCCAGCAGCCCGTCGTCTACAGCTCCTGCAGCCGATCCTAGTACATTCCAGTTTTTCGGGGCTTCTCCACTGTTTGATGTTCGTGAGTCGTCTGGCCCAGCAATTGGATGCCTTGTCGCGCTGGACACCCGCGCTCGTAAACCTACCGCCGCCACAAAAATGGAAACCACGCTGGAAAATCTGGCAGACCACGTCATGGACTTGCTGGCGCAGGACGAGACCATCTTGCGCATCTACGCTTCGGGCGATTTCAAGATCTTCACTTCGACCGCCACGGATACTGAACGTGGCCCCAGCGAATCCTTCGACGGCTTTAGCAGTGGCGCATCGACTGCAACATCGGCCTTCTTTTCATCCATGCACACGAGACCTCGTCGATCGAGCAGTTTCGCTTCGGGAGACGAGTTCTTCAGTCGCGGTGCCAACGCAGCAGCACTTCGAAAAGCCATTGACGTCGCCATCCCAGCTCCAAGCTCGAAGAAAGAGCAAAAGCGCGCTGTGTTCACCAGTTCCGGCAGCGTCTCGACCTTGAAAGCAGCGTAAACAACAGTATCATCAACCTACCTCGTGGTTCCCCTTGTAGCCTCCACGACACCCCTAAAACTTGTTTGAGTAAACTGTCAACTCTCGTAAATATTATTCTGACCACTTCACCAAAGTACAGTTGCCACCACGCATAAATCTCCACTCCTACCTGTACCGCTCAACTCACCGCTCGTATCCCATGTCACGTTGGTATAGTGCTCTGTCCCGCGCTGTCGGCCGGTCGGCCAACCAGTTGCCGCTGCTAGTCCGTCTCGCAAACTTCTTCTTCTTGCGAATATCGGTCGTCTCGAAGATGGTCTCGAGGTCGCACGTGTCCACAAAGTCCTGGAAAACCGCGGGTGACGGATCCACGGCTTTATTGCCAAACTGCGCATGTAGGATCTTGTTGAGGTGATCTTTCTGCGCCCACCTCGGTACCTTCTTCTTCCCGGGCCGCTCAGACTCTGAGTCACTGCTGTCCTTGTCCGACATTTCATAATTCACGATCTCGGGCGAACGATTTTTCAGAGCCTGCCTCGCAGGTGGGGAGTTGTCAGCACAGGTTTGGGAGTAGGCTTAGGAGCAGACTTTGATACCGGTGCTGGCTTCGAGACAGGTTTGGGCACATGGTTTGAAACAGGCTTCTGCTTTGCAACAGGTTGGGGCGCTTCAGACGCACTTGCCAGACCGCGGTGCTTATGGTATGACGCCGAAGTAGCCGTGGCAGCAGATCTGGATTCCGCAGTCGCACTATCGTAGGCAGACTTCTTTTCGGCTGCGCGCATTGCTCGCTTCTTCTCTATCCCTGCACGCATCTCTCTCAGCTTTTGGTGACGATTTCTCGCAAGCTCGGCTTCACGCTTCTTCCGCTCGTTCTGACGCTCCTGCTCTCGTTTTGCCTGCGCATCTTTCTCCGCTTTCTCCTTGAGCGCTGCAGCCTTCTTGTGCTCTCCCATTTTCTTCTTCAAAATGGCCTTGCGTTTCTCCTTCTCCAACCTTTTCTTCTCCTCCACCGCACGTGACCTCTCGGCCAACTTGAGGGAGGTTACAACAGGCGCACTGCGACCACTGTTGCTTTCTTGCGAGGGTTTTTTCTCCAGCAGCGAGGTAAAAGAGTGCAATCCACCGACTAAATTCGAGATAATTCTACGACCACCATTGGCAGTGATCGAAGCACCGGCTTTCAAAGTAGTTTCCACAACTGAGGTCTCCGGAATTGATGACACCGTCGAGGACAGTGAGTCGGATCGGTTGCGAGTTTCAAAAGGTCCAGGCATCCGCATCTTGGGAGGATGAGGTTTCTTGTCAGGTACTCCCTTATACGATCCCATCGACGTCAAAAAGGAAGACCCGTCCGATTCTTGCCTGGGCACCTTTTCGATGATGTCCAAACCCACTGCGTGACTTTCGGCTGATACATGTGGTACAGTCACCGTAACTGGCATAGACTTCGCGGTTGGTTTATCACCGAGCCGATGCGACATCAAGCGCTCGACCTCATGTTTGTATTCGACCGCTGAATACGTGGATCGAGGAGCCCCGGGTTCGTGTAGCAAACTTTCGAAGGTTGATGACACATTGGAGATCTCTTCCACTTCATCTTGGCGGGCTGCTGGTCGTACAGAAGCATGGTTCTTACCTTCTCTCTCAAGACGTGGCGAAATTATTGAACCTTGAGTCCTCGTTCCATTCGAAGCTGCTGAAGAACTTTCAGATGTCGATATTGGCGGAGAAACATGATCAGCAGCGGACTTATCTGACGAGGGCATGGGCGTCAGAGCACCACTCTTTTGTTACCAGCCGACGAAGTCCGTAACTTGAGCTGTTCACTCTTCACCCAAAACGCTTTAGCCTTGGCTTCTCCAAGCCGCTTTTGAGCAGACAACTTCGCAGCAAGTCGAAGCCGCTGAGTCTCGCGCGCTACGTTCGCCTGGAATTCTCGTTCTTTGCGCTCCTCCTCGGTCTCTTTTTCGGGTTCAACTTGAGTAGGAGTAGGGTCCTTAGGTGGAACTGAGGCGGGAGCTGGGACCACCGGTGTTCCGACAGATTGCGTCGCTTTAGCTTCTGGAAATGCGTCGGAGCTGGTGTCTTCAATATATACAGGATCATTAGGTAAAAATGAGGTGGAAGCTGGAGCCACAGGTGCTCCGACAGATTGAGCTTCTGAAATGCGTCGGAGCGGGTAGCTCTAATATCTGTAGGACCGTTAGATGAAATTGAGGCGGAAACTGGAGTCACCGGTGTTCCAATAGGTTGGGACTTCGCTTCAGCGTCGGAGCTGACGCCTTCAATAGCTGTAGGATCCTTAGGTGATGTTGAGGTGGAAGCTGGAGCCACCGGTGTTCCAACCGATTGCGGCTTTGCTTCAGCATCGGAGCTGGCGTCTTCAATATCTGTAGGATCCTTAGGTGATGTGGAGGCGGCAGCTCGGGTCACCCGCGTTCCAACAGGCTTTGCTTCTGCTTCTGGAAATGTGTCGGAGCTGACGTCTTCAATAGCTGTAGGATCCTTAGGTGATGTTGAGGTGGAAGCTGGAGCCACCGGTGTTCCAACCGATTGCGGCTTTGCTTCAGCATCGGAGCTGGCGTCTTCAATATCTGTAGGATCCTTACGTGATGTTGAGACGGAAGCTGGAGCCACCGGTGTTCCAACCGATTGCGGCTTTGCTTCAGCGTCGGAGCTGATGTCTTCAATATCTGTAGGATCCTTACGTGATGTTGAGACGGAAGCTGGAGCCACAGGTGTTCCAACCGATTGCGGCTTTGCTTCAGCGTCGGAGCTGATGTCTTCAATATCTGTAGGATCCTTACGTGAAATTGAGGCGGAAACTGGAGCAACCGGTGTTTCAACCGATTGCGGCTTTCCTTCAGCATCGGAGCTGACGTCTTCAATATCTGTAGGATCCTTAGGTGATGTGGAGGCGGCAGCTCGGGTCACCCGCGTTCCAACAGGCTTTGCTTTTGCTTCTGGAATTGTGTCGGAGCTGACGTCTTCAATAGCTGTAGGATCCTTAGGTGATGTTGAGGCGGAATCAGGACCCACCAGTGTGCCGACCAATGGCACCTTCGCTTGAGCTTCTGGAAATGCATCGGGGCTGGGGTCTTCAATATCTCTTCGCGGAGAGTGGGCGTCATCAGACAACGTAGATTTTTGTGGACTGGGATCCGGCTGGGTTGAATCGGTCTGGGAGCTTTCGAATATAATGTCCACCTTGTCTGTCGGAGCAAAGCTGACCTTCCGGCTAAGCCCACGCGTGCTCGGCGCTAGTGACGAAGCTTTTCGCAGAATAGACTTTCGCTTCCACGCTAGTGGACTCGACAGTTCACTCCTCCTGCCTCCAAACTGAATCGATTTTCTCGTCAGCTTCAGGTCGTCGTGGGTTATCAAGTCCTTCGATCCATCATCGACAGCAAACTCGATGCCAGGCGTAGAACTGCTATTCATCTCAGACGGAAGCACTTGCTGTTCGCGTTCGTCTGCTTCTGTTTCCAGGGCAGTCATTGCTGTCTCCACTCCAGCAGCTGGCGTTTCCTCTGTCCGGGAAGAGTGACCTGCGTTTGCCCCTTCGCCATCTCTGCTTCTTGGGTCTGGTGGTGAACTGTATGGGTCCCCTTCAACCTCAGGGACGAACTCCACCACATTGTCCGCATCCTCACCAGACAACACAACTTCAGGAGCTGTCGTCTGACTTGGCAAATATCCACCTGGGGACTTGTCGGATCCGATGCTCTCTCGCACGATCTCATCCTCGTCGTCATCGTCAATGACAATCACCTCCTGCTCGTCCTCCGTCTCGTCGTCAATGACAATCACCTGCTGCTCCTCCTCTTCCAGCTTATTTATCTGTCCTGCGTCCTCCTGCTCCTCCTCCTCTGTCTCCTTCAGTCCCGCTATGTTGTCTCCTGCATCCTCCTTCTGCTCCTCCTCCAACGCGTCCAGCAGTCGGTCAAACAGCACGGCCTTCAAACCACTAGAGCGCAGTCCTCTCTTCTTCAGTTCGGACCGTAGTTCCACCACCTTCAGCTTGCCAGGGTCCTGCAGCACCACCTGAGACGGGCGGCCTCTCTTCCTCGTCCGTGTATCCACCTCCACACTCTCCGCACGAGGCCGTAGCGACTTCCGCGTCTCGTACTTCTGCTCCTCCACCTTCTGCTTCTTCAGCACTGGCTGCGACACCTCCAGTGCATCCTCCAGACTGGTATAACACGTAAACAACCGTGAATTACCTCCACCCACCCTTAATAAGGACCAAAACCCCTGTATTTACCTGGGAAAAGGCGCTAAAGCCGCCTCCTTCGCTTCGAAGCGCACCTTGATCTCCAGCGAGTGCGAGATCTGCTCCAGCTCCTCCCGCAGCCACGACACGTTGCGCGCGTGTCTCTGCTCCACCGTCCGCCATTTGTCGAGCGCCAGACTCTGCAGGTGGCCGCGTACGCGCACCACCTCGTCGCCCATAGCAGCCTTTTTCTTAGCAATTTGAATTTTGAATGAAATGAAATGGGTTTGGGAAAACTTAAGCAACTAAGTTGCGCAACCTCCGCTTAGAAATTTGTGATGTTCAGTCAAAATGAAGTTTCACGTTAGCCCACCCTCCAGTGTGCGGCGGTTTGGTTATCATCGCCGTGCTGCTGTCTATTTACTCATAGTCGTGTCTATACTGGCCTCTTGGGTGTGCTGCGCAGTGAGTTCAGGCCAGTGACGCTACAGGATGTGGCAGGAGCTCTTCTTGGGCTTGGGCACCTTCTTCCGACGCACCTCGCGCACAAAAGTCTCGAAAACGGCCGTCACGTTGGCTCCTGTCAACGCGCTCGTCTCGATGTAGCGCGCGTTGTACGAGTGTGCTATCCGCCTTCCTTCCTCCGTACTCACTTGGCACTTGCTCGGGTCCCGGTCTACCACGTCTTTCTTGTTGGCCACGAGGATAATAGGCGGTAGCGGACGGCGACTCTCGTTGATCTGAAGGTGCAGGTCGAAAACGGTTGCAGCTCCTGTCGTCACCAACACATCAACGTCAGCTGCGAAACTTGAACCAGTAGAAGACAGCAAGCAGCACGCACGTGAAGTGAGATCCGCGAATCCATACTATATACAAAAACATAGCCGTCCTTGTCCATCATCCACTGTCCTCGTAGCGACTCAAAGTCCTGCACCAATGACGCAAAACACGTCAGACAAGTCCAACCAACAAGACTCCATCCTGCAACGTACGTCCTGTCCTGCAGTGTCCAGGATCTCCAGCATGCACAGTCCGTCGTCCACGGTGATAGCTTTCCTGTACGCGTCTTCAATGGTGGGGTCCCAGTCTTTCACGAAATAGTCTCTCACGAAGCGCAGCGTCAGTGCGCTTTTGCCCACGCCGCCCGACCCCAGCACCGACATGTGGAACGTCTCTTGACCATTAGCAGGACCTGTACACAGAGCTCATCAGTCTACTACGCTCCACCTTTTACTGCAGACAGCACCATACCCAGACTCTTGTAGAAGGCCTCTCCCTGTGAGACGTAGAGCGTGTCGTTGTTCTGCAGCTCGTCCACATCCGAGATCTCGGCGCCACTGGCGAGGAACAGCCGCTTGGCACGGACGCCCAGTTTCTTGCTGGCCACCTTCTTGAGGCGCGTGATGCTGTCCCTGGCCTTGAGACTCATGACCTGCAGTTGGAACTATTGTCAGTACTTCTCTCTCTAGGTGAGACCTGTCGTCCGCCCACCTTGCCCTCGGAGCCCGCCTCGTTGCGGTAGATGAAGAGCCGCATATCGCTCATTGTGTGGGCCTGGGCAGCTCTGTCAGCGCCTGAGTTCTCGAGCCTCGACTGCGCAACCTTACGACAAATAGCGCAGCGAATTTGGGTGTCCCCCTGCCGCCACATATTGCGAGTATAGGCGGTGCAGACGCAGTAATCCCATGACTTGGAATACATGTGCATGTACCCTCTTGTCAAAAGGAATATGAAAATCACAATGGGAAAGTCACACAAGTTCACACGAGATTCAACAAGCTCACACAAACCTGTTGATTTCTTGCAGTATGAGCAGTTTACCGATTCGCATTAGATGTCCCTTGATGCATGTAGCTTCGGTCCAAACTCCTCTTCACATGTCAGCATTCCTTTCATGTGCACTTGAACCAGCCTCGCCGCTATTTTTTTAATAAATGCAACGCATTCCCGCATTCGCTGCCGAAGTCCTCGATCATGTTTCCTCGGGATGATTATGATTGACTCCGATTTTAATCACCAGCGCGCACTTGGAGTACACGAACGACTGACCCGTTTTAGCTTGTATTTTACCACTTGCAGCATCGAGGGCGATATATCGGCCAAAGCGTATTGTGTACATGCACTCAGCGTGCTTTCGATTTGAAGTTACGTATTCAGTACACCTTGCGATAGAAATGCCCTTAGCTACACCGTGTAGCCTACACGGGAATAAGAAGAAATATACCCTTAGAAAGTGGGTTCTCGACGCAATCACTATGTACTATTCTGTGGATGACCATCATAGGTGCAGTTGATGGAAGTTCGGCATATATATGTAGGAGCACATGAAGACTATTGCCATTGCATTTCGTGTTGACAACATGTAGCCGTATTTTACCCGCAAAAACTCGCATCACAAGTGCATATTTCTCGTTCTGCACCTGCATTATAGCGACGAAGCCTCAAGACGCTCTCCGCTAAAGGGTACCATATCGTCCAGCGCCGCCTCCATCTGCACAGAAGGCAGAGAGTGAGTGTATACGTGCGCCCCCATCGCCACACAGTTAAACAATATCAGTATCCATTGACTCATCCCTCCCCAACATTTTAACCATCTAGTAGATGGCATCTACTGATATCCGTTATCTCCATCTGTATCCATATCGGTTTACCCAGGTCTCAGTCTACGGAACCCACCTTCTGTCACTCTTATCCAGCCCAGAAGCTATCCTATCTGCACGCACCCAAGGCTAGCTCTTCATCCTCCGCCTACAGTCGGTCGCCTTCATACAGTCGCAGTTTTTCGCCTTTCACGCGACACTTTCTCGCGGATCTTTCCAGCCAGCGGACGTCTGGTCAGTTACGCGCTCTCCTTCCCCTCCAGGCTGCAGTTCAGCCCCACAAATCCATTCGCGATGCTGGACGACGTGCTGAGCCAGCAGACGCGCAGACGCAAGTGCAGCTCATCACCAGGTGCAAGACGTCGACTGCGCTCCAAGGAGACGGACGAGCTGGGCGCCCCCGCCGTGTGGCTCTCCCCGACTGGGCGTCGCACCCCGTGATCGAGAGTTTCTACGGCCACGCGCGACGTGCACGCGCCAGCTCCTTCTACGAGGTCATGTGCTCTCCACGGAGCGTCACGGCCACCACGACGCTGGGCGAGAGCTGCTGCGGTTACAGGGTGACGGATGACGACGCGGACGTGGCAGCCACCAGTCGGACGCGGCGGCCGTTCGGCTCCTTCGCCTATTCCTGCACCACAGACACGAGCGAGGAAGCAGCTGAGAGTCCGCTCTACGACCGCCACGTCGCCATGGGCGTCAGCTCCATCGAGTGCTCAGGTTTCGCCAATTGGGACCGGATGAGACGCACATTGAGTCTCCGAGACGGACTTGTGCCGGTGCCTGCAGAGCTCCATTTCAGTATGGTGGAGAACCCTCAGGCAGCAGATTTGACGTTGGATCTGAGTCCAGCAGGGTCTTCCTCGGAGCTGGACTCTCTGGACCAGCCACACTCACCCCCGACGTCGAGCAGGTTACGCGCGAAGCTACAGGACAGTCTGCGAGACATGGACTCTCGTATTGCAGAGGAGCACACACGGCTGCATGAAGCTCAGAAGGTATTCAAGAAGACGAAGAAGAAACCTGCGGCACCGGTCAACGTCATGTGGAGTTTACTGTGTGGTGCGCGGACGGATGAAGCGTCACAAGCTGATGGACTGGCATTCGTGACCGAGAAACTCGGCGTGGCAGTTTCGCACAGAGCGCTGAACCAGTTGCAGCGCCATCGCCGTCACGTGCGTGGCATCTTGCAAATCGTGACGGCACACAACCCGGATTTGGAGCTCACGGAGCGCCAACTGGACTCGTTCGAAGCGGCGGACGCGATGCTGGCCAATGACATCAAGTACAGCGTACTACACCAGCAACACAAACTGCTGGTTACGAGTGCTACACAGCGGCGACGTGCCATTGCCCAGGCAAAACTTCACAACGGCAACGACTGTTTCGAGAAAACACACGTGAAAAGTGTCATGCTTGCCAAGTTGCTGGAGGCCGTCAGCTGGTATCGCTTAGTGCAGCGCAATGCGCGAGAAGAATCAGCATCGAGCTGTGTGGGGTGTCGTCAGCTCCCACGTCAGCTCCTAGTTCAGCCGCTACATCTGCTCCCAGCTCGGGGTCTGTTGGCGGGCTGCAAGAACTGCAGGTGGAGAAGATTTTGGATGTTCTTGCCGGTGAAGAGTTCTATTCCGACTTCAGTGAGCTGATGTGTCTGCCGGACTGGTGGGAGATTGCGCAGGCCCACTTTGAAAACCTCATCTTCTCGTCCAAGAACTCGCGCATCTGTCAGTGGGTACTGCAGCTCTCGAAGGACATTGCAGCCGTGAGTTACGAAGAACTGGAAGAGAACGAGAAAGGCGGTCTTCGCTCTCGAACCGATTCACTCTCAGAAAAAAGTATGCATCATAAAGGCGCTATCCAGCAGGCCTCGTGGACGAAGGATCCCCCACCTGAGCAAATTCTCGACTTTCTGGATCGACTTACAGGTCGAGTGCGCCGTGAGTTCGATGTTCCTGTGGATGTTAGCAAGAGCCTGCACGTTTTTATTCAGCGCACAGTATTCCCACGCATTGCTGTGCTCTGCTTCAACCAGAGAGCTACCCGTGACTGCCAGCGCAAGGACAAGCTATGGCGCAAGAAGTGTGCCGAGCTGGGTGGTTTACCCATGGAAAATCTGGGCGTCTCTCCCGATCTGGTTTCCAAGATCCGCTCCAGTCTGCCTAGCCACCGCATCCGAGGACCGAATGGAGGCGGCAGCAATAGTCCAGTCCAACGACGAGTGTTCCTCGTTCGCGCGATCGAGGCCTTTAACGGCATGACCAGTATCGTACCCTGTGACTTGCTGGACGAGCTCATGCACGGCGTGGTGATTCTGCACCACGAAGCGGCGCTCGTGCTGGGCACGACTCAGTTTTCAGTGGAAACGTTCTTCCCGTTGTTGGCGTATGTGCTGCTGCACTGCCGACTGCCTACAGTTCATGCCATGCTGCATCTTCTGGAGAATTTCGCCATCACAGCCGATAACGCGAACGGCGAGGAGTCCTACTACGTCTATTGCGTGCACGCGGCCGTAGAGTACGTTTGCAACACTGCCGGACTCGGAGCCAGCCCCAATCCCGCGGGTACGATAAGCACAACCTCCAGCGCGGTCTCGACACCAGGTGGCTCCGTTATGCCGATGAGCACTCCGTCGCCACCGAAGACCCACTCCGCCTTCACTTTGGAAGTCGAGTTGGCAAACGAGCTCGACATGAAAGTGGCAATCCCATTCAGAAATTCAGACATGGAGCAGCCCGAAGACACAGGATCCCTCAGCACCTGAACACAGGCAACGACAGCAGTTAGCACGTGGCATCGAGCCAATGTCCTTTATTTAAGTGGCGTGTAGCAGCACGAGGGACATGTCGAAGCAGGTAGCTCTCCCCTTGAATCTAAATAAACATGTCATAGCCACCTGACGTCAGTGAACTGTCCCACTCCTTAGCCTAGTGCGGCTTGGGTACGTGGCCGTCGACGTAAAAGTTGCGCGTGGCCTTGGGCAGCGACACAGTTGTCCCCTCGAAGCCCTCGTCCACGATCACCTGGCAGCCTAATCTGGACGTGTCTGTGAGTCCGAAGGCCATATCCAGCATGTCTTCTTCGTCCTCACAGGCCTCCTCCAGCGACTCGAACACGGGGTCCTCCAGCACCACATGACACGTGGAACAGGCCATGGACGACTCACAGGCTCCTTCCAGGTCGATGTCATTGGCGTGGGCCACATCCAGGATGGACATGCCCGTCTTGGCCGCCACTTCCTGCACCGAGTCGTCTCTCAGCCTGAACTTGATGTGCACCCTAATACAAAAATCACAAAAATTTAGCCTCATTTTGTAGCGATTCCAGGGAATTTGACATTGTGAAGCCCCGTACGTCGGATTGTTGGCGAATTTGGACGCGTCGCCATGCAGCACAGCAGCCGACGAGTGGAAGAAACGCGGGGCGCGTTCAGACGCTGTGGACGCCGACAGGAGGCGCTTACCGAGCACGCGGAGCATTGCAGACCAGTGAGTAAATGAGAGGCTCAAAAGCTCTGATTGGGAAAATGATAATCAACGCGTAATCCATTTTGTGTCATTTAACATTCTTTTCAGCCAATGGAAATACAAACAATTAAATTACGATGCTAGGATTGGTTGAAAGAGATGTAGCCATCGTGGTGACAGGATGTAGCCATGTTCCACTTCAACTTCAACAGCCCAGCCATGCCTCCACTTTAGGGTCGCATTTGTCCCCACACGACGTGCAATTTGCAGTCGTCGCATCTTTCGTACTCACCGAATACATCGCAATGCACCACCTGCATCCGGCCATTGTAGCAGATGCCGCGCGTGCCATTCATGTAACATTCTCGGTACAACACACCTTGACACACTCCGTCCGTGGATTCCAGTGAAGGTTCCGACGCCTCCAAGTCCTGCGTGATGTTCGTTTCACATAGAAACCCATCGATACGTTGAATTGCAGCCAGATCTGCATCCGGAATGCGGTCGCTTACGCACTCCACTGCCGGTTCATCGTCTCGTTTCAGACACTGAAAGTTGCTGAGGTCGCAGTAGCCCGTGGCCCACCCGTTGCAGCAGATTTCGTTGCGTCGGAAGATAGCGAAGTTCTTGAGACTGGTGAGGCCGGTCAGAGATGGCAAGCGAGGTACATGGATGGCGTCTGCAATGTAAAGCGTCGTGAGGCTGGGCAGGTCGTCGAGGTCGGGCAGTTGCGTCAAACCGCGAACGGTGGACATCACGAGTTGACAGCGTGTGCTGGCCTTTTAATGACGGGTACGTCGTCAAACCGGACGCACCACCAGTACGAAGGAAGTGGAGGTTGTGCATATCGGTAAACATGTCTGTTGGCAGGTACTGGAGAGTTGAGTGCATGATGTCGCTCTCGACGTGGCTGGTGGCAAATGAGCAACGAAACAGTTAGTTTGAGAAAATTGACAGCATTTACGAAGGTGTAAGGGTCGTACAAGTACTCTAAGTGGGTGAACTCCTTCATCCACTCAGGAAATATCTGTGTCTTCGTGTAGATCAGAATCCTGTTTTGTCCTCATTGCAAACATTGGTGCGTCAAAATACGCACTTAGAAACCTCTCATGGTGAATCAAACGTACAGAGTCTTGAGTTTTGTGCATTTACGAAGCTCTTCAGGAAGCTCAGGCAGCGCGCGATTGATAATTTGCACGGTTTGCAGGTAACCATTTGATGCTAGAGCGCTCACAGCTTCAGTCACGTCAGGGAATTAATCCACTCGCTGTAGGTATGTGGTGCTAGGTCACGATCCATGAAAACAATACACGGACACGACGCTGTATCACCCCAATCCCATCTGTATGAATAAACAGCACAGTGGGGGTATGGTGCGCAGCTCTTGATGCTGGTCGACAAAGACAGCGCTGTGTAGATGGCAATACCCAAGCTGCAGCAAATGAAAATTACCCCACCCAAGATTGTGTGCATTCTCGAGTGCGGGTGAGTGCGATGTTTAGCGCTGGAATCTTTTTCTTCTCGCCGACTACGACTAGCGAGGATGAGGTGTGCAATTACCTTCTTCCACTTGTAAATACCCAACAAATTCAAGAAGCACTTGACGAGAATGTATTCTCCTTCAGTGATCTGCAAATTGGCGAAGCTCGTTTTGACGAATTGAATCTCAATTGGGTCGGCAAACAAACGGGCGATGCGATCAAAGCTGCCGGGGTGAGTGTTTCCTCACGAATGTGGAAATTCTCGCGATCCAGGTTGAAATTGTAGTACGAGTACACCAGCATCACCATTGGCGCAAACACGGCGAAGAAGAGGTCGAATCTGTTGCATAGAGCTAGTGTTAGCACGAAATTCAACCCGAAGGAGAGCCTAGTGCGCTACCCACAGGTAAAAGATCCGAGCGACGATAACCATCGGGTCAGGCTTATTTCGCTGAAACCTATAGAACGAGATGAGCCAGTTGAATCCAAGAGGCAGCACGTAGAAGAAAATAATTGGCAGTGGGAAGCCTTTTCTAAGGTATTCTCTGAGGCTCATCGTTTGGAAGATCAGCTTCGGGAAGTCCAGCAGTGCGTCCTAATTCATTCATTTTCCGGAGAAAGCAATGGGCGTTAGCCATATATGCCTAGAAAAGACAGACCTGCTGACACTTACATAGTAGCGGTGATACGATCCCTCCATGCTCGTGAAGTCGGAGATCAACTTGCTGGCTGCATTCGAACCAAACGATGACGTGCGCTGAATTTTCGTGCCTAGGCGTTTGAGGCTCTCGAACGAACTCAACCTTGACGAAACGCGATCTAGAGAATTGCTCCGTGCACCGTTGGTTTGACTTTGCAATTGCTTCAAGAGCGGCAACAATTTCTGCATTAGCCGGGAATTCAAAGAAGTAGGATTAGGTGCTTGAGCGAGGGTGTTGACGGTGGACTCTCTATTGTATGAGAGCATGAAGACAATCAGCCATAGATACAAACACGCAAACACCGATAACATCAAAGCGGACGTCACAACGATGGCAGTTGGTGGCTTGGACATCAACAGAAATTCGCCGTTGTCGAGCATTTCGGTGTCCATCAGAAAATTAACCGATTGGCTTGGAATGACTTGCACTGCCGTCATATAAACCATAGCGAAAAACGAAAGCGTGAAGGCCAGAAGCATCACGAGTCCAAGGTAGCCGTACACTTCGTAAAAGCTCTCCTTGAAGAAAACAACTCGAATGGAAGATCGAACACGGCGCAATGTTTGACTCCCGCTGATTTTACTTTTCAAAGACGCCTTTCGTGAGCTCGAACTCACTGGTTGCACTTGCGCATTGGTCGACCTCACTGGTTTTACTTGTGCGTTTGCAGAATATCGACGGGTGGGTGGACAGTACAATGAATCCATGCTGTTGATGAGTTCACTCAAATTTGCAAGCCCATGCTCCGACATTTGACCTAGCGACATTCGGCGTTGCACCACAGTTTCGGGTTGATCAGGAACTTGGTCGTCCCCAGAGCTAATGGGCAAGTTAGGAGGCACATCGAGGTGCGATTTGCGCTGATAGGCTTCCATGAGAAGTTTGGACGGCCTCACAATGAATCACGTACTGATCGCCGCCTGAAATACTCCACGTCGCTGCAGTTTTGTTTAATTTTGGTTTGTCTGTTTTGTGTTTGGACTTTTGTGAGCGACAACGTTTCTCAGTATTTGATTTTACTCATGTTGTTCGCCATGTTGCGGGGCAAGAGTGGGTCGCAAATGATCTTCCAGCTCCAAGTAAATCTTGATTTGGACATTCATCGCATTAAGTTTTTCTGGCAGGGGTTCAACCACTGTGCGTGCTCAAGAGGAGGGCACATGGAATCAATGAAAAGACAAAAGCTTATCTCCCTGAAATGCACTTTGTCATGTTTTGGCTTAATGTTGACTTGAATACGACACTACACTCTCGTACAGCGTGACATCTTCGTCCTAGCTCTCACAAAGAATAATACAATTGCTGTCGTTGCTTCTGACACCAGTCAGCGATCGTGATTCAGAATTGTGCCGTTCTGCTTGGAGCTGACACCTGAACCACCATATCGACGCCAGCGCTGCCACTGCGAATTGGGTCATGTTCATTACCAAACAGTTCTTCCACGAGCGAGCGCATTTCAGCGCCATTCTGGGTGCATGTTTCCTCCACGAAGCGCAGCGCAGACATCAGTCGACGGTTCTGCTGCGTCAGAACTAGTTCCAGGTGCTTGGAGAAACCAATGGAGCCGTCCGCCAGTTGGTCGAGCCTCGTACCTCGGATGCACTCTTGTGTACGCAGGGTTTCTCTGTCCAAAGCCGCTTGTAGTCGATCAAGGCTACTTTGCACTTCACTCTTGTGGATCTGCAGCATCGTCTCCAGAGTTTGGCCTGTCGTCTCAGTTGAGATTACCTGCTTTGGCTCGAGTGGCTCGTAAGATACCATATCTTTCCTGCTAGCTGGTGTAACTTTGGATGAAGCATGTAGTTTCGAGTCAGAAATGCAGGCATCTGGATCAAGTACTCCGAACGAACAGGGCTTCGTTGGCTGAATCTCACTCTGCGTAGCTGCAACTACGGCGTCATCATCTTCAAGCAGTAGATTGTCAAGTGTAGCATCCGTCTCTGTCGATTCACTTCTCGCCTCCTTCGTACATAATTGTGGTAACAACGGTGTGGGTTCCAATGGGGCTGGGGAAATCGGAGAAAGTGCCTTCGGAGACGGAGGGGCAATAGACTCCTTCAGCAGGCAAGCTTGCTCTTCCTTCACTTGAACTGCAATCATTGGTGCAGCTTCATCCATTGCAACAAACACTTCACGTTCAATATCTTCAAAGTTGTCTGGTAGCTCTCCCCACGTGATGAGCAGATCTCTTTCAGTTTCCAAGAGCTCGAACCATCCTGGCTGATGCTGGTTGTTAAACGTACAGATGAAGTGCCACGAAGTCACGAGCGAGCGAACCTTCCGCCACGCTGAGAAAGCCGACCGACCGGGCGATGCAAAACGATCACACGATGAGCTGTAGGTCATTTGCTGGAACCTCTCGAGCGTCAAGCCTTCGGTCGTCATGAACTCACCCCACCGTCGTGCCAGGCACACTTTGTCTTGCAACGTCCAACACGGTTGGTGCTCAACCCTTTCTTCTGTTTGCGAGTACTTCGCTTGAGGTTACAAAAGGACTTTCTCTTCTTGTCACGTTTGGCACCGCCAGTTTGTTTATCCTCAACTGGCAGGATGCAGCGTTTAAACATGTCGAAGAGCTCTGGGGAGAAGGTGGTGATCTGTCGTCTCCACTCGTTCGGAATCTCCATGTTGATCTGCTCCTTGGTAGAAAGTTGAAACCACGAACGGTGCCCTTCAGCGAGCTGCTGGCTGTCGAAATCACTCACGAATCGCGCGAATTGCGTCATGCGGGTGCGTTGCGTGTTGACTGCAGTCGGAGACCGACGGAGTTCTCTGCTCTGAGCACAGCGTTTGTTGTACCGGTCGAAGATGACATTGTTGAGCAGCTCCCTTTGAGTCGTTTGACTTCGGGGGCGCTGCAGATATCGGCCCACACTTCCACGAGCATCGCCACCTCCTTCGTGGTCCATCGCATCTTCAAAGCGCCTTTAGCCTCCGCCATCAGGTCAGGATATCGGATACTGAAATGAAAGAACGACAACGGTCTACCGCGACGGGACGCAAGTGAGATGACGCGCATGAGAAAGGGTCGAAGGAATGGATACCCGAAAGATCCCTATCAACTGTCAAAGGGGTGCTGCCTGGAGATGCATGGACGCAAAGCACTAGTGTTTAAGCGAGAGAAATTGCAGGCAGGACAGCATTTCAGAAGAAAGGACTTGGAGGTAGTACTACGTCGCAGTATCACAAGGAGCATTTCCACGAGCCTCCGTGTCGACGAAGCAGAACCTCCTTCAAGCAGGTCCAAGGCGACTTCAACCAAGCAGCAATCCGGACCTGCATGATATCGAGGCTGCTTTCGAACAGCAAAGTCGGGCATCGACGCCGATGGAAATGCGAAAACCATACCCTTCACTGTCAAATATGAAGACACCGCTGAAGTGAGGCGTTGCTACAGGTACGTGGTCCAATTTTCAGCGCGATAATGAGCGTGTCAAGTTGACACGACTCTCAACTACATACGTTTCTGCTTCAAGCTGATCCAGGGTAACAACAGCTAGCTGATTGCGGTGTCACCCTTGCTGAGTCAGGCCTCGAGTGCAGCATTTCTGCAACCGCAGTCTGCCAGTCGAGCGCTCCACTCCAAGCTCTTGAAAAGCTCATTCATCATTTTCCAGTCGTCAACACAAGTCGAACAGCAAAACAGTCCAAGAGCTCCATGTTCCTCAAGACGGTGCTTCTCGTTGCCAGTGCATGCGTTGCAAGCGTGTTCACCACCGCTGCGACCATGATTAACGGCCACGACTTGTCGTCCGTGGCTCTGATGGAGACTGCGGAAGGTGCCCACTGGATCTCCACCACAGGCGATTCGACCACCATCGAGTCCATTTTCAGTGGCGGAGGCATGGACGCTGTGCGACTCCGGATTTGGACCGACGGCGACTACAACCTGAACTACACGTTGGCACTGGCCAAGCGGTTCTCCAAGGCGGGCTTCAAAATCTACCTCGACATGCACTTCTCCGACACGTGGGCAGACCCGCACCACCAAAACATCCCTGCAGCATGGGACAACTCGTCGGTCGCGACACTGGCTGTTGATCTTCAGACCTACGTGACCTCGACACTTCAGGCGTTCACGGACGGCGGCGTCGACGTCGACATCCTGTCGCTTGGCAATGAAATCACCATTGGATTCCTTTGGCCAACGGGTAAGATCATCGACGGCGAATTCAACGACTTTGCCGCGTTGTGGAAGGCTGCACGTCAAGGTGTGACTGACGCCGTTGCAGCCGGCACCAAGCAGCCAGAGATCATGATTCACATTGACAATGGATGGGACTACGACTACGTGATGGACTTCTTCACGGGCTTGTTTGCTACTGGTATCGTGAGCACCGACGACGTTGATGTGTTTGGCTTCTCGTTCTACCCGTTCTACGGTGTGGAGGCGACCATCGACAACCTCAACTTCTCACTGACCCAAGTCGCCAACAAATACAACAAACCGATATACGTTGCGGAGACGGACTGGCCGACGGAGTGTGCGAATGTCACGCTGAGTGCGGACTACCCGATCAGTCCCGAGGGTCAATTGCAGTGGGTGGCTGCCATCAAGGACGTGCTGGAAGGTTTGCCTAGCAGCTTAGGGGCGGGGATTTTCTACTGGGAGCCGGCATACCTCACGGTGGCGAGTCTGGGAAGCTCGTGCCAGTCGGCTCTTCTCTTCAACGTCAACTGGGACAACTGGCCGAAGACGTACGCGACGGCACTCTCGTCTGTTTACATGTTTGCGAAGGAGGATTAACGTGGCAGCAGATCTGCTACATGTATTAGCCTTGACAACTTCGTTCCGGCAGGAACATGGGTTTGGCGTGGTAAACTGGTGAAAGCTTAGCAGGCTAGAAAAAATGATGTCTTTGTCTCTATCCAACATCCAGCAAAAGAAAAGCAAGAATACTCATCTTGGTGCTTGTCCGGGGTCAACGTTTTTTTACTGCTTACGCAGTACTACTGTAGTACCGTGGAATTAATTCGGGTTTCCCAGTGCCGCAGCCTTACTTTTAAAAAGTGAGGCTGCGGCTTATACATGTACTTGGATTTATTAACTGTAAAATAAATCCAAGTCAAATATTTGTTTCCACAAGATTTTGGATTTTATACTCAGATAGTAAGCAACGAAGTGCTTAATAGCACAGCCCAACTAGGATTAATTGTACGGGCCCCTCGGTATAGCGAATGACATACCATATGGTATCGGTGTCAACCACGACCCTGTCACACTGGCACCGGTAGTATACCGATACAATATCGGTGCCAACCACGGGCCGGTCGCACACTGGCACCGGTAGTATACCGATACAATATCGGTGCCGACCACGGCCCCTCACACGAGCACCGGTATACCGATTACGTATCGGTGACAACCACGACCCCCAAACAGCTTGATCAAAGAATAAGCTTATTATAGATGTATTGTGACCAGGGATTGATAATCAAATGGCATATTAATATGTTTGAATATTTTCGAATATTCGAATGAATATTCATATTCATATTTGATCCATATTAATATAATAACTCGAATGAGGTCGACGGGCGGAGGTCATATAATTATATATGAATACAAATGAATATGCTTGTCAAAAACAAACACAAACTGCACGCTTCAGGCCTCAAGCCTCAAGCCTCAAGCAACGTTTACTTTATGGTTTCATGTCCATTGGTCTCGTTTCCGCTGCTGCTTCCACTTACTGTATTATTTAAGAAGAAGAAGCCGCAGCGATGTAATGTGCTCGAGTCCCAGAGCTCGATGTCATGGAGGGTGAGTCGAACCAAATGTATCGTTTGTCTAGCAATGATGTTCGAAATGACGTCCGACTATCTGCTAAGTAAGATTTTGTATCTTATCGCTATTGCTGCCTTCATTTCGTGCTTTGTTTGGACAACTTTTGCCAGACGGTAAACGAACTCAATGACAAGAGGAAATAGCGATCACGGAACTCTTTTAGGTACAACTACCCAGCGTGCAGCAGCAGCTACTCATTTAGTTACAGTTGACAAAAGGATGAGAATGGATATAGCTAGCAGCGTACATATTTGGTTGACAAGAACGGCATACCGGATTTAGGCTAGAGCAGACTAAGCCTATGACTTTTAAAACACTAGAACACATTGTCTTTCTGGTCACCGCCGAAGTATGAATAAATGGCGGGTTCCTTCATGTTCGAGAATCTCCTGTGTTGAGGAAAGATGGAGGATCTCTTGCTAATGTGCGCAATCGATGGCGTGGCTGGGACGTTCGAGGTGAAGATCGACAGCAAAGAGAGAGTTTCCACGTTGAAGGAGGCGTTCAAGGAGAAGAATGAAGACATCAATGGTCCTGCCCGTAACCTGCAACTCTTCCTGGCGAAGACGGCGGACGGCAAGTGGCTGCCAGACGACGATGACCTGGACAAGATGCTGCAGAACAAAGATGACATTTCGAAAATGAAGAAGTTCGACTCGTCGTGGAAGTTGAACAAGCCAGACCTGTTTGGGCCAGACGTTTCGCTTGGAGAGGACGTGGTTCACGTGCTGGTGGTGGTTGCGAAGAGTGCTGGAGATGACGTGGCTCCACCAACGGCAATGTATCGTCGCCCCGAACGTCTCGAGCGTTGGGCTGCGATTAACGAAATGGTCCGACAGAAGAATCGGGACGGAAATGAGAAGACGAGCAATCAAGACATCAACAGGAAGCGAAAGAACAGGGATATCGATAGGTCAGTGCCGTATTCAAGTTTGTCGTTGGCCGATTTTGAACCGATTCTGGCGATTGAGGACTTCGATCTCCAAGCAACGACCGTTCCTGACGAGGTTGTCGAGCAGCTACATGCTCGGCTTGCGCAAATGCAAATATGCAAATTATATGCAGTTATAGAAGCAGTATGCCTCCTGCTTGGTGATGCCACGATTCTTGTCGAAGAGGATGTGATAGAGAAGAACGTACATGTGCACGGTCGCTTCGAGTTTGTGCTGAAGCGTGGCAGGAAGCGGATATCCATCGTCGAAGCAAAACGTGATGATATTCCGCAAGGAATTGCTCAGAGGTCTCGAAGCTTTGTGTGATGTCGAAGGACTAGAGCGGACACTTGGTATTGTTACCAACTATCTCGAGTGGGTATTCATTAGCGATGAGGACGAGAGAATTCGATGGATCGATGAAACGCACAAAGTGCGTCGATCGATGCCTTCAAAGGAGTCACTGAAGGAAATTCTTTCGCATGATTTATGGGATGCTCTCGAACAACACTTAATGCGTCGAACGGTGATTTGTTGATGGGGATACGTACTGCTAGTTAACGTCCTGGACGGCTTTCTGGTCGGTTGCATTGTTGCGCTTCGAAGGATATATTTTCGTCCTGATACATAAAAGTTATACGGGGAATCCTGAAGAATGAGGGATGGACAGCTCCAACGGATTAATTCCACGGTACTGCGTAAGCGTAACCTGGGTTAACATCCGTACAACATAACGAAATGTTGCATGTAAGAAATAGAACGTTTGTGGGCCACACTTTTGTGGTATGTTAAGGAAGTTGACGTCGGCGCCGCATCGAGCAGCAGCTTGGTTATGCGGCGCGACTTGGCCGCGGCCAGGTGGACCTGTTGTCGGCCACGTTCACGATGGAGCCGCACAGCTGCGGCATGAGCAGCGCCTGCACCACGTTCAGGTGGACGCCGCGGATGGAGAAGTGCAGAGCCGTCTGGCCGAACATGGGGTCGCGTCGCAGGATGTCGGTGCCGGCATGGATCACGAGCGCATTGACCAGGACGATGTCGCCCGCGCGCGCGGCCTGCTGCAGCGGCGTGATGCCGTCGGGTGTCGAGCCTGAGGCGGCCACCGACGGCCGCGGGTTGCTGTTATACGCGCTGCGGTAGCTGTCGTCCATGCGCATGAGCGCGCTGCCCAGCTCCGTGGGGCGCCCGCCGCTGTGCGAGTCCTGGTTCGAGTTGTGTGCGCCGCCCGGCATGAGGCTGTCGTGGAATGTGCTCTCGCGCATGTGCAGCATCTGCTCCACGTCGAAGCTGCTGGCCTGTTGCACGCGGCGGAAGTCGGCGGGCACCTCGTCCTTGGGGCAGCCCTGGGAGTACGCCTGGAAGCTGTTGCTGCTGGTGCTGCGGCTGTCGTTGCTGCTCGTGTGCGCCGACAACTTGTCGACGGGTGTAGGTCAAGGGCACGTGCTCCAAGTGCAGACTCCACGGACAGTGAACGATTGGCATCACGAAATGTCTCCGCACCGCGAGTGCTTCACGCGCTTCTACCGCAAGTACAATGACGACAAGCTGCACGAGATCGACGGTGTGATGGAGCGCAGCGCTGGCGCTGGGCTGCGAGGCGCAGCTGTTCTCGGTGCTCGTGAAGAAGTACGGGCCTGAACCTACAGAGAATGAGCAGTTCGACGGCGCTAACGAAGTAGAAGAAGAGGAGGAGGACAAGGAGTCAAACTTCAACCACCAGCGTCTGCTGGCCTTCTACGACACGTACAGCCCCGAGAAGGTTGACGGCGTGCCCTCGGTGCTGGCCGAGTACAAGGGCAAGGAGTCCAAGCTCTTCGACGCACTGGTGAAGAAGCACGGACAGGAATCTTGTGACTCGGACGACGAGGAGGAAGAACGGGAAGAAGGCGGCAAGCCCAAGTTTAACAGCGTGCTGTACTCCCCATCGACACGTTCCCGCCCGAGTACTGTTAGTACGGCCCCGTGTTCAACGAGTGCAAGCCGATCACTGCTCCGACCTCGTGCTCACCACGTACAACCACACGGTGGTGGATCTGCTGGAGGCGGAGCAGTAGATCGCGGAGGGTATCCCGCTCGAAGTGTTGGACAAGACCGTCAAGGGAAGAAGAACAACAAGATCGAGGAGGCTGCCAAGCGGAAGGAGAACTGCAAGGTGACCATCTCAAGATTTCGCGCAACCGCCTCACTATCGTCGAGGACTGAGCCTCAAATTGAGGAGGTCAACATCAAGGACGCTATTAATAGCAAACACCTGGGCAAGAAGATCGCCCGCAGCTCGTCGCTATTCAAGACGGACAGGGCCAGCAGCAGATCCAGCTGCAGATCGACTGCGCCACGGGGCTGCTGGACGTGCTGCCGGAGTTGTTCGGCGTGCACGAAGCCCAGGTTGTCGTCATCGATGAACCCATCAAGACCGCCAAGACTACCAAGAAGGGATGAGGCAAAAAGTAGTTGGATGTAGGACCCACAGCGTCAAGGTTGCTAACAACTCGCATTTGATGATCTTTTGCTAGGCCTTACTTCCATTCAGTCATTGTCAGATGCTTCGTTACATCCCCCAGTACCAATTGATATTCCCAGTCTAAGTCGCAGACGCCCTAGTTACAGTGATCTGCTTCCTCAGCGAACACCCAACACTAAATAACCTTTCAAATCGTATGTTCCAAGTGATAAATAGACGATACAGAGAATGTTTTCACATAAATAAATATACTTGTATTCTCTAAATATATCAGGTGTTCGCTCTGTACGCTGGATCGGCTGCAAGTCACCGATATCTTCTCTTCGTTTTGCTGAGGAAACAAAATGGTGCTGTTGAACCGCGATCTCTGTTATTATAATATGACCGCCGTTCAACTGAAAGATTTTTAGTCTTGCAGCACCGTTGACTAATGCGTGCCAATAGAGCCTGTGCCGCACATGATGTGCGTAAGTGAATCTATGATGTAGATGCCCCAAGTAATACACTTGCGATACTACTGCTCTTGCTTTGGAGAAACTACCGATCCAAAAGACCATTTTTAGCTACTGAAGTGATGCAGGTGCATAACTTTGCGCCGGCACGCGAAATGAATGCAATTGAGATCGTGTAGCAGCACCGACATACTGGCTTGTGTCGCTACAGTTTAAATGGCAGCAAGTGTCCTCCCCATTAACGGCTGGAATGCCGAGTCGATCGATCACCACTGGTCACGTAAAGTCTTGCTTGCTGCACGACGTATCCTGTCTCCTTCACGAAGGCTAACCAC
Organism: Phytophthora hibernalis; assembly: GCA_012656075.1. NCBI lineage: Eukaryota > Oomycota > Peronosporomycetes > Peronosporales > Peronosporaceae > Phytophthora > Phytophthora hibernalis. The sequence continues at coordinate 896,444 of JAAKBF010000151.1, read as the reverse complement.
GACGAGTAATTTCACGGTTTGTTTGAAGAGCTCAGTCGCAGGTTTCACTTCTCATTCACACGTCACTCCAAGCCTCAAGTGCGATGTTTCTTCAGACAGCACTGCTCTTCGCAGGTGCATGCGTTGCAAGCTGGTTTGCCTCCACTGCGGCGTTAACCAAGGGTCATGACTTGTCCTCCGTTGGTCTAATGGAGACTGAGCAAGGCGCCAGCTGGATCTCCACCTCGGGTAACACTACCACAATCGAATCCATCCTTGGTGAAGGAGGCATGGACACCATTCGGCTTCGGTACGTTCTTTTGACACTACTTTGATAAGTACCAGCAACTCATTCTGTTGGTTCTGGATAGCATTTGGACGGATGGAGAGTACGACTTGGACTACATTGGCGTTGGCTCAGCGGTTCTCCAAGGCTGGATACAAAATCTACTTGGACATGCACTTCTCGGACACCTGGGTCGACCCAACTGACCAAGCTATCCCTTCGTCATGGGACGACAGCTCGGTCACAACTCTTGCAGCTGATCTGCAGAAGTACGTGACGTCGACCCTGAAATCTTTCACGGACGGGGTGTCGACCTCGACATCTTGTCGCTGGGCAACGAAATCACCGACGGATTCCTCTTCCCGACCGGTCAAATCAACAATGACGACTTCAGTGACTTTGCTACCTTGTGGAAGGCTGCGCGACAGGGCGTGACAGACGCTGTCTCGGCCGGGACGACCCAACCCAAGGTGATGATCCACCTCGACAATGGCTGGAAGTACGAGACCGTCTCGTGGTTTTTCGAGGGTCTTTTCGCTGAGAGCACCGTGGCTACCGACGACGTGGACGTGTTCGGCTTTTCGTTCTACCCGTACTACAGCACGGATGCTACCATCGACACTCTCACGTCTTCACTGACTCAGTTGGCTAACACGTATAACAAGTTGATCTACATCGCTGAGACGGACTGGCCGACGGAGTGTTCGAGCGTCACACTGAGTGGTGACTACCCAGTGAACGCCAATGGCCAACGCGAGTGGGTGATCGCCATCATGGACGTACTGGAGAGCTTACCCAATAATTTGGGCGCGGGTATTTTCTACTGGGAACCTGCATATTTGACAGTGGCAGGTCTCGGAAGTTCTTGCGAATCAGCGCTGCTATTCAGCGTCAATTGGGACAACTGGCCGGAGACGTACGCGACCGCGCTCTCGTCGATCAACATGTTCTCGTGAATCTAGGAAGGTTGATGCAGATGTATGTCGAGAAGGCGGCCATTTTCATTATGTTCGGATACCGGTAAGTCTCTGCGTTCGGTTCAAAGGGAAGCATGTAAAGTCTCCGAGTGCACGTTTCGGTGTCAATGAATTGATTGTCTTGGCACCAGCTGCAAAAGCAGCAAGAGGTCACGTTAGGATGGGACTCGCCCCAACTTGAGAATAATCTCTTCAACATGTTGAAGGACCTGTACATGTAGAAGCACCTGGTAGAGTATCTCGTTGTTCGTTGCTTTATCAACTTTGACTGCACTGGATCTGTTCGTCATTCTGCAATTTTTGCCCCAAGAAAGAGTTCGAGTTGGCAAGCGGTGAAAACATGGTCGTCGGAAGGACTTTGTTCTGGGCTGGAGCTTGTGCGACAGCTCTTCTCAACATAGCCCAAGCTTTGACAAAGGGTCATGATCTATCATCCGCTGCCGTCATGGAGAAGGAGCAAGGCACTGTTTGGTACACTACCGCCGGCAAGGAGGCGACAATCGAAGAGATTCTTGGAGCTCGCGGCATGGACAGCGTGCGACTTCGGTGCGTACAATTAATACCGGCAACACATTCACGATACCATTCAAAGGAACAATTAACTAACAAAAACATACTTCGCAGACTTTGGACAGGAAAAGAGTACGGCTTGGACTACACCCTAGCACAAGCTCAGCGATTCTCCAAAGCGGGATTCAAGATTTTCCTAGACTTGCACTTCTCCGATACCTGGGCACAGCCGAGCGACCAGCAAACTCCATCAGCTTGGGATGCCTCGTCCGTGGAGACATTGGCAGCAGCGTGTCGTGAACATGTCAGTTCCACGCTGAAGGCGTTCACCGATGGTGGAGTGGAGCTTGACCTCTTGTCTATCGGCAACGAGATCACTGCCGGATTTCTCTATCCGACTGGAAAGGTCAGTAACGACGATTTCGGACCCTTTGCCAAGCTTTGGAAGGCAGCACGGGAAGGTGTTTCGGATGCTGTGAAGGCAGGAAGTACACAACCAAAAGTGATGATCCACCTGGACAATGGCTGGAAGTACGAGACGGTGTCGTGGTTCTTCAAGGGTTTGTTTGACGAAGGAACGGTGACCACCGACGACGTGGACGCATTTGGTTTCTCGTTCTACCCGTACTACGATACGGAGGCGACACTGGACGCACTCACGTCGTCACTTACCCAAATGGCGAACACATACAAGAAACCGATCTACGTGGCGGAGACGGATTGGCCTACGAACTGCACGAAGGTGACGCTGAGTGAAAAATACCCAGTTAGTGCACAAGGCCAAGGCGAGTGGGTGACGGCCATTATGAATGTGTTGGAAGGTTTGCCGAACGCACTTGGTGCTGGTATTTTCTACTGGGAACCGGGCTACATTAAGGTGCCGGGTTTGGGCAGTGCATGCGAGTCAAACCTTCTTTTCGATGTGAACTGGGACAGTTGGCCGGAGACGTACGCGACTGCACTTACGTCAGTGGACATGTTTAACTGAGGGTCTGCCCAATCTTTTCTTTGAAAGGTTTGTAAAACTCTAGCTTTCAGACCTGAGCTGGTAGAAGTAGCCTGGAATCGAACGGGCTTTGTGTGCTGTTAAAAATTCAGTAAACTTTCCAATGTTGTTGTTGATTTTCATGCTGGAGATGCAAAACAAGTGGCGAAGAGAGCATAACTGTTCACTGGGCAGCAAGTGCAGTACCTATCCGGGCGTGAATGATTGCTTGTATGGCTTTTCTAGAGGCTTCAGCAGGACGGCTTGCCTCCATTTAGTCGGCGGCAGTGGGGGTGTTGACGCCAATTCGGTACATAAATAGGAATTTTTGCCTTTGTAGTCAGGGTCTAATGGTAATTCAAATATGCATAATATTTTCGGGTATTGGTAGTACTATTTTGGGCAAAAATATCAATATTCTTTCAAAATGCAAAAGAGTATCATAATATTTAAATATCATCGAGGATTTTTCAAAATATCAGATATAAAAATGAGATAAAGTGATATTCTGAAAGGTAGCCCCATCTGCATGAACACCATGTGTGAAGGCGAGCTGCAGCTTGCTCATGCGTATTCGAGCTATCCGACAACAGCGCTGCTGCTCAATGACGGCGAGGTATTATATCGTTTCATGTACCCATGAGCATGTGCAGCTGCACGACTGGAGCGGACTTATTCCTCCAACCTTACCCTATGTGCGTGGTGCAGGGTACTCCATCCGGACACCAAGCTTCGCTAGCGCAAGGCTCCGCACTGTGGCTATATTCCCGAGGACACTCAGTCAAATGTACTACCTGAATAGAATATTATGAATGCATGTCTTGTAAATAACTGTATCATATATTATGCTGATGCACGTGCTATATTATGCATACCGTACTGCCCTATATGCGCTGGTAAGTTCCTAGTGGTCACGAAGGACCTGCTCATCATCGCCTTCACGACGGTCACAACCGAGGCTGCATTGCCCAAGGTCTTCAAGCGCTCAAGAAGTACGGCGTGGGTTTCGTGGCTACTCGTTCTACTTGGACAGTTCGACCCGCTCTACCGGTCACTGACCTCTGTGCTCAAGCTTCGGGTGCTGACAAGTCCGTCGGTGAACAAATTCCCAGGGTACACTTGCTCAAGGTCTCGGCAAATGGTGTGGCCTGACATCATTGTCGTCGCCTCATGTGTAGCACGTTGTTGTGCTGGGGCCAGCTGGAGTAGTCGATGGTGCGGTTGCCCTTGGCCGTCGATTGCGTAGTATGCCAATTATGTTGGTGGGCCTACATGTAGTAAATATCTGAACCCTAGTCCTTCAAACTTTTGGCCAAAGCTTCATCATTTTCAAATATTTTCCACACGTGTTATTGTGCACGACTGGATATGCACTACAGCGTTTCTTTTAGAAATTTACTGAACAGTACTGTACCGGTACACACTCGTAATTTGTGAAGAAATACATGAATTGGCATGAATCCAACACAGCGGAACAGTACAGACTGTAGCTACAGCGCTGCGCGATATCAGCTCTCAAAGCTCGCTGTGGGGTTTCCTGTAAAGTGTGATGTGTGTGTGGTGTATTGTGGCTTGCTCGTATTTTGCCCCTCCAAAATACTGAATATTTCGCAGTCCGTTTTATATAAAATCGTTTTTGGTCGTATTTAGTCGGCAGTCTATTTTGCTCTTTTGTCCTACTCTGAGCACATCGCCCCCTCAAATCGCACTTCTTCACGCCACCCAAATCGACTCAGCTCCTCTACCAGAAACGCCCGACGCCTACTGCGAGGATCCCACGAGTATGAGAGGCCCGGGATCCCACAAGTTTGAACCTCCTCCTGTTAGCAGTATGTGATTACCTAACAGTGGCTGCTTGTCCGTGTCAGTTTGAGATGGTTGCTGGAGAAGGCAAAGCGCGTGTTGGCGCCCCGACCTCCTCGCCATTTGGCGTCCTGACCTCGCCATATGTGCACTACGAGCTGTCAAGGCCCCCTCTCCCCCTGTGGCCACCTGGCGAGAGATGGTAAGGTGCACAATACCATTCAAAGCGTATGGTTCCCCGATGGTGGGTTTCCTTGACGAGATCTTGCATACGTGTTCTGGTATTGAATGCAGACTCAAGTGGCGACCAGGTGAGATGTTTATCTACCCACCATGATATCACTACAGTGATTACACAGTTTGTCGGTGGTGTATGCCTTTGCTTAGAGCCACACGTTCCGAACCATTTGGTGTACCGTTCCGAGAGCAGTTTCGAAGGCAACACGCGGCTCTGCCATATTGTTAATACTCTGCCGCAATGATTTCAATTCAGTACAAGGTACTATACAGCTGCTGCATTGTATCAGTGGTGCTCGTCGGTGCTCATGATGATTGTTGTTATGTGATCTTGTAGAATGCCAATGTTAATAAATCACTTCTGCTCAACCACTTCCCAAGTTGCTCTATTAAGCGAAGTTATCTGCTTTTAAAGTCGGAACTAATTCCAAGTTAATCAACTCATCAACCATGTCTGCTCTATCAGGAAACATCCTCCCTCGTGTGCTGGAGGCTGTGTTGACAATCCGCGTCGGCAAGACACATGGAACACGTCGTGGGGCTGAAAAAGAGGTCATGCTCGACGTTGAAGACGGTTATGCGGTCTTCCGTGAGAAGTGTCTGGCGAGGTTTGCAGCACTTGTCGCAAGCACTGAGCTGGGTCAAAGACGCATTGAATTGCAAGAGGACTCGGATATCTACTTGAAGCTGGCGAAGAATGATAAGCAGGCCGACTAATGAGGTTATCGGCCAATACCTTCGCATCCTCACTAATTCAGCGCTGGCGCCTTCTGACACCCGCTGTCAAGGCGAACATCGCAGCATTCCGCTTCGACGCATTCCTCTACGTAGCGAATGTGGCCCCACCACCTGCAAACTTTCACCGCGCGACACAAGGTCGTGTGGATCAGGCTCGGCTTCAGAGAATCGCCCATGAAGCCGCGAACGCTGTGCAGTTCGGGCCAATTGCTGCGCATCATTTGGACATTGTGAACGCTCGACGTCCCGACAACGCTCCCTTCGAAGTACCGGCGGATAACACAACCGCCCAGGCAATTGAGCTGGACCGACACCGCGCAGCACTCGAAGCTGACGTCGCAGCCCATGACCAGCAGCGCAACCGGCAAACAGCTACCATGACCGTCCAGTTAAATGGTACTTGGGTTCCTGTTGAGGTTGACGTCATTTCGATGCGCCGCGCCATTGGGCTCCCCGACCACGATATTTTTACGGCAGGCATCTTCCATGAACGACTACCAGACATCACACCTACTAATCCTGAGCTTGAGGATGTCGATCACATTGATAGTGAGAACGAGCACCCACGCGAAGAAGAAGACCCACTCTAGCTTCATCTTTAAGAAGAAAACAAATCCATGCCATTTCGTTTAGCTCTCCTACTGATCAAATTGTCGAACGTCTCATCCCACAATGAAGTCCCTAAGTATCCGCAGTGCTGAAAAGTTCCGAAGCAGCCGTTTTGATCTCGTCTCGTGCAGTGCCGCATCGCCACGTCTAATACGAGCTCGGGGTGCAAAGGGAACACCAGGTTTGCCTGCCGCTGAAGCCATTGTTTCAGCAAGCCGAAGCAAGGCTCGATAGGATTCAGCTGAGGGCAGTACGGGAGCAGGAAAAGGAGTCGAGCACCGCATGCATGAACCACATCTTGGAGCTCAGAATACGCATGAATTTTTGCGTTATCTAGTATCACGATCGAGCGAGGCAAAGGCCACGGATTGAGATGCGGCACCACATGCTTCATGAAAGCAGTATGAAACTTTGCTCGTGTAAACGTACCTTCAGTCCACTCCCACCCAAAGAAACCTCCGACATCTAGTGCCGCCATAATAGACAGCCTTTTGCCTCTTCGAAAAGGTAGTCGAACGATGGCGGGTGTGTTTCTTGTCGACCACCCGTACCTTCGGTATGCATGGCGGCCATCTTTGGCTGTCTCGTCAATAAAGACGAGTTGCTCTGCGTAGGAATACAGCTGTCACGATAAATTTTGATCTCCGCAGGAACTGCTTCTCGGGCTGCTTTTGACAATACCTTTCGACTTAAATTGAGGTCAAAGTTGAGCACGCGGCAGATATTCGACGTTGAAACGTTTTGTACCTCTGGAAAATGTCTGGTAACGTAGCATTGCAGTTCCTCTATGTAAAACGTCGGGTGCCTCTCCACATACGCCAAAACTGTCTTGAGAATCACTGCAGGCCATCGGACATGCTTCTTCTTCTCATTTTTGTCATTAACAATGCCGTCGCGCTGGAAAAGCGAGTACCACCGTCGAATTGTACGCAGCTTAGGACCGAACAGCTCCGAGACTTGCGCAACAGGAATGTCGTACACGTGGAGGAGAGCAACCGCCCTCCAGCGGAACTCGTCCGCGTAAGTCATTGGCTGACTGAGTTGGATGTACAATGAACCGGCACTGCTGGTGAATGGAGTCTGTTCTTTTCGGTAGCCAACCAATTTTTGCCGAAGCAAAGCGGCAAAACTGATTTGTTTAGATATATCTGACCGGTTATAGTTCTTAGACCCACCCCTTTGGTGTTATATCGAGGCAGATGAAAATACAAACCGGACCTGTTACACATTTCGGAGCTGTCATTTCGGATATCGGACCCTCTGTTTTGCCAAAATATTTGCAAACCACAATACTTACTATTATAATACTTTAGTCGGGCACAATAACCTGACCTATTCACTGAGTTCGGTTCAGTTCCGGTAGATTTTGAGATCCGCAACAGATTATGACGGTAATGTTACCGGCACGATGATTCTGGTTAATAAATTGATCGCAACTTCAAAGGAAACAAGAGCCTATTGTCGAGTGATCCTGGACACCTTCGGCATGCTCTTGACGAAACTCCAGGCATTTCGCTGCTCCCTTTTTAATTCCGACCCCTCCAGTCGTATATTCGCCTCCGGTGCATCGGATCTGCTCGCTTACCGGTATTCTACGTTTCTCCACCATCCTCGACAACCAGTTCGACTTGTCAAGTGACGGAGGGGGAACTGCCGGTATGGCCGTCGGAAGAACGCTATTGTGGTTTGCAGCCTTTGCGGTACCTCTGCTCAATAGCGCGCAGGCGCTGACCAAGGGCCATGATCTATCATCCGCTGCCGTCATGGAGAAGGAGCAAGGCACCGTTTGGTACACTACCGCCGGCAAAGAGGCGACAATCGAAGAGATTCTTGGAGCTGGCGGCATGGACAGCGTGCGACTTCGGTGCGTACAATTAATACCGGCAACACATTCACGATACCATTCAAAGGAACAATTAACTAACAAAAACATACTTCGCAGACTTTGGACAGGAAAAGAGTACGGCTTGGACTACACCCTAGCACAAGCTCAGCGATTCTCCAAAGCGGGATTCAAGATTTTCCTAGACTTGCACTTCTCCGATACCTGGGCACAGCCGAGCGACCAGCAAACTCCATCAGCTTGGGATGCCTCGTCCGTGGAGACATTGGCAGCAGCGTGTCGTGAACATGTCAGTTCCACGCTGAAGGCGTTCACCGATGGTGGAGTGGAGCTTGACCTCTTGTCTATCGGCAACGAGATCACTGCCGGATTTCTCTATCCGACTGGAAAGGTCAGTAACGACGATTTCGGACCCTTTGCCAAGCTTTGGAAGGCAGCACGGGAAGGTGTTTCGGATGCTGTGAAGGCAGGAAGTACACAACCAAAAGTGATGATCCACCTGGACAATGGCTGGAAGTACGAGACGGTGTCGTGGTTCTTCAAGGGTTTGTTTGACGAAGGAACGGTGACCACCGACGACGTGGACGCATTTGGTTTCTCGTTCTACCCGTACTACGATACGGAGGCGACACTGGACGCACTCACGTCGTCACTTACCCAAATGGCGAACACATACAAGAAACCGATCTACGTGGCGGAGACGGATTGGCCTACGAACTGCACGAAGGTGACGCTGAGTGAAAAATACCCAGTTAGTGCACAAGGCCAAGGCGAGTGGGTGACGGCCATTATGAATGTGTTGGAAGGTTTGCCGAACGCACTTGGTGCTGGTATTTTCTACTGGGAGCCGGGTTACATCAAGGTGGCGGGCCTGGGCAGCGCGTGCGAGTCAAACCTTTTGTTCCATGTGAACTGGGACAATTGGCCGGAGACGTACGCTAACGCTCTGTCGTCCATTTACATGTTTGCCGAGAAAGGTTCGGACAAGGAGGCAACGGGTCCGCTCAACAGATAAGCCCCACTCAACAAGCCCAGACGAACTCTTTGCAGCAAACGTCAGCTTCGGAAAGTACCATGCAGCAACAGTAATGATCTCCTCGTGGAAATTAAAGATACCGTCCAGCTTTCGTCCTTGTGCAACCACAACCCTTCGAGCGCCCCAGTGATTGTCTGCAGTGCGCTCGGATTTGTCGCGTAGAGTCAAAGTGCTACATATACTGAAAGCGCCAACGAAACTAATGCGTCAACATTTGCGCCGATGATTGCAAGGACTGCATGGCTGCTTGATCTATGGGTTTCCTTGTCTTTTCTAGCTCAGGTATTCACGTAGAAGCTCGTTCCGAGACTTCTGTTAGCGTGGGGTGGGTACTACTACATGTACCTGGTTAACTTTAGGTGCAAATGTAGGGATACCTGCTACTACATGTAGCCCACGAACAGCTAGCCGTGAACTCCATTCCAAGAGCTTTTGAGAAGCTCATTTCCGATTTCCAAGTCTTGCTCGTAAGTCGAACAGCAAAAACAACCCACCGCGTGCAGAATGCTTTGCAAGACGGCACTTCTCCTTACCGGCGCATGCGTTGCGAGTGTTTTCTCTACCGCTGCAGCTCTGACCAAGGGCCCTGACTTGTCTTCTGTCGCTTTGATGGAAACTACTCAAGGTGCTCAGTAGATTTCCACCTCTGGACAGACAACCACGATCGAATCCATCATCAGGGGTGGAGGTATGGACTCCGTTCGACTCCGGTACGACTACATTTCAATCTTAGCATCGCTTCAACTTGCAGAATCTCACAGCATTTGGACGGACCGTGACTACGACCTGGACTACACTTTGGCGTTGGCCAAGCGCTTCTCCAAGGCAGGTTACAAGATCTATCTCGACAGGCACGTGGGCCGATCCGCACCACCAAGACATCCCTGCAGCATGAACCAAACGTCGGTCACGACGCTGTCTGCAGCTCTCCGAGCCGACGTGAAGTCGACGTTGAAGTCCTTCACCGATGTCGGTGTCAACATTGATATCTTGTCGCTGGACAATGAGGCTGTCGGATTGCTCTGGCCGACGGGCAAGATCTACAGTAGCTTTGCTACGTTGTGGAAGGCAGTGCGTCAAGGTGTGACGGATGTAGAAGTGGCCGGTACCTAGAAACCCAAAGTCATGATCCACATTGACGACGGATGGAACTACGCCTACGTGTCCAAGTTTTTCACCGGGCTCTTCGCTACTGGAACGGTAACGACCAGCGACGTGGACGTGTTCGGCTTCACGTTCTATCCGTTCTACGACTCGAAAGCAACGATCAGCTCACTGAAGTCTTCGCTGACTCAAATCGCCAACAAGTACAACAAGCCGATCTACATCGCCGAGACGGACTGGCCGACGGAATGCTCGAATATGACGCTGAGTGCTAGTTACCCAGTCAACACCAAGGGCCAACGGCAGTGGGTAGCTGCTATCATCGACGTACTGAACGGTTTACCAAACAACTTGGGCGCGGGTATTTTCTACTGGGAACCTGCGTATCTGTCTGTAGCGGGTCTGGGGTACTTGTTCAGCGTCAACTGGAAGAATTGACCGGTGACCTACGCTACAGCACTCTTTGTCTGTCTACATGTTCAGTTGACCAGACACGGCGTACTCATCTCAATTTTTTGCAAAGTCGAAGCACTTGGTTTAAGATGCAGAGAAGTTTTGAAGATTAAAATGCCATGGTTGAGGAGTAGTAGCTCTGTAGATGTTCAACTAGGTCTGATATCTGCTCGTGGAGTTTTGAAATTCGTTGTCCCCGAAGTGTTCTCTTTGAAATTGGGCAAATCGGTCTTGAATTTTCTTTTGCTGCTCATCGAGTAGGTTTGCAACGAATGCGGCGTCCCCGCTTCCCCGGTTCACCAAACCGATCGAAGAAAATTGAACGCACCATGTCCGTACTGAGACGGAGATCGCGTTCGACGTCAGCGCGCAGGCATTTTATCGTTTTCTTGAATTGCTTCTTCTGAAGTTTCTCGATGGGTTCGTACAAAGTGTTGCAGTCTTGACGGTCTTGGCGAGTTCGCTTTGTGTAAGGCCGAATTCGACCTGGGATTTGAGATGGCTCCATGCATAAGTTTTGCTTGGGTGGATTCGGCATGGACTCTATCGGGCTCTCGTCACATTCATCTGAGCTTGAGCACTCGCCAAACAACGCCTGGCAAATCCGTTTCTTGGATTTCCGATCTCCCATGTCAACTGGAACCCTGTCGGCTTTGCCATTTTCTGGAGCTGGGGTTGGTAAGATGGAGTCTACGCGATGCATTTCAGCGAAAATGTCGCCGCTGATGTTTTCGAACTCTGCTGGGAGAGCGTACCAGTCCATGCGCAAGTTTTGCTCGCTGTCAGAGATCTGGAACCATGTCACGGGGGCATGGCGCTCGTTGAAAGCTCGAATGAAGAGATATGAGGCGGCAATACGTCTCATTTTTCGCCAAGCGCTCAGCGTAGAGTGATTCCAGGGAGTGTATAGCGTCGCGGACTCATCATAGCTTTGAGCCATGAAATCACTGGCCAAAGTGTTCGACTTCTTCATCACACGACTCCAAGACTGTACGAGAGCTTTTACTTCGGACGAAGACCAACACGAACTGCACTTTGACGGGTGTTGCACACGACAGTCCTTGGGCTTGGATGCAATCGCTTTCGGCACTTTCGCCCACTTGCGGACAGATTTGAACTTGAGAAGCGCATGGTACGACGCCCGTGTAAGATTCGAGCTGGTTTTCCTTAGTGGCGTAGGCATCTCCACTTGGTTCCGTTTTTCTCTTGGTAGATCAAACCACAGGCGACCACCGGACACTTGCTGCATCTCGTTGAAGCGGTTTACAAGTTGCACGACCTTGTAGAGTTTGCGGCGTTGGCATTCAATGCTATCAGAACTTCGAGTTTTGTTGGTTCGCTGCGAGAGTTGTTGAGCAATACTGCTGGCAATGCTGCCTCCACTCTTCGTACCCGACTGCATATACGCTGCAGGGTTGGATTCCAGCTCCTCCACAGTTCAATCATCAGCGACATCTCTTTCTCGGTCCATTCAGGGCGGAGGCAGCTTGGATCACTTCGATCAAAGACCCTGGACTTCATCGTGGTTGTGTCTGGTTTGGCTCTTCCAGTAAAAAAATACGAGAAAGGGAATGGTGTTGGACAACAACTTTCTTTTGAAATCGATTTACCTACCTACTGCTGCAAGATGGAATGAAGATAGACTACATGCACATTGCTCCCACTGATGGTCCTCGGCCAAATCATTTTTCTCATGATAGCGCAGCCCAAGAAGCGCTCGGTTATCATCTTCTTCACGAGTTCGTTTCTCCATAAACTGATCAAACCGATCGCAGATCTGCTGATGTTGCATGTCCAGCACTTTTGTCACGAAAGCGACGTCGCCACTGCTGTCCGGGTCTTCGAACTGGTGGCTAATGATGGAGCACAGCATCTCCGAGCTGCGCTGAATTTCACTTTCAATGTCCGCACGCAGCTTGGTCGCGGCTCGACGCATTTTCTTGTTTTGCAACTCCATCATGTTCTCGAGGAGAATATTGCAGTCGCGGTGCTTGCGTTTGGACAGAAATTCAAGACCAGGCTTGGGCTTCTTGGCTTCCTCCAAGTTTTCTGACGCTGGAGGAGAGGATGCAGCAACAAATGACGATTCGTCATCACCAGAATTCGAGCCCAGGCTGCATGTAGAACTGTCAGAGCGCTGTTCCACCGGTGTCGGTAGCTGAACCTCCATCTTTTCTTCCTCTTGCTCAGCTTTTGGGGTGTTTGACTCGGACAGTGAGAAGAAGTCGTAACCATCACGACCCGGCATTGTTGCAGCTGATCCACTGCTTGTTGGGGAGATGAAACTCGAATCCGTCCGACGCCCTTGCACTTCTCCTTCTTCCTTGTTTGGCGCAGCAGGCGCATCACCAATCAACCACCGCTGAGCTCGATCCATCTTGAGTAGCTTCACATAGGCTTCCTTGCTAAGACCGGTCGTTAGACTCCGCAACCTTTTAGGTATCGTTCCGCGGAGTTCCTCTCGTTCTTCACCATTGAGCTCATACCAAAATCGACCTCCATCTTGTCGACGTTCTTCGTCAAACTTGTGCACAAACAACACAAAATTGCGGATCTGGTTCTTCATATGGTTCACCGCGAGGGAAGAGCGAACGAATCTGCACCGCCGCGAGAAAAGAGTGTACACCTTCGAGTGAAGTGTTCCGGTGCCTCGTTGGCAGCGCAGGGTAGGGTACTTGGCCTCAACCTCGCCCCACGCCTGAACGAGGATATCGACTTCACTCGTTGTCCACGAGGTTACATTCGACATCGGAGCCCAATCTCTCGAAATGCTAACTGGCGGGTGCGGAAATTGACTGGTCCTGTCCCAAGCGTAGGAATGATGGGCATTCAAGTCTGAATAAAGGTCATATTAGATGGTCTCTTCTTGCGCTTGCCCAATGTTTGCTGATCCTTACAATCTGGGCCGGAAGCATAGTTGACGCAGCAACTCATGAAAGTCCTCTCTCTCCTGCTGTCGCTCCTTGTGCATCTGTTCGAATAAATCCATGAACTGCTTCTGCTGCTTGCCTACCAGTGACTCCATGAAGGGCACGTTCTCTTGTGGGTCTTCAGGTGGCGTTCGTTGATGCAAGATTCCCAGTAGCATCGCTTGGTTCTGCTTGCGCTCCTCCATCCGCTCCTCCCGTAGATCGTGCATAAGCTGCTCGAAACGTGCGTTCTGAGCCTCCAAAAGCGACTCGACCACCTGTTCATCTACTTGCGGTTCCTCTTCATAGACAGAAGGGGTTGGCCTTGTAGCAGCGACAAAATCTTCTGGATCAGACACTTCATCGTCGTCACGGGACGGATAGAGGCTGGGTGAAATGGGCAGCGAGTCCTCGGACAATGCCTCGGACGACACGGATGGTTTCCGTTCCTTCTTCGGAGTCCTTTTCCGTTTACGCCCAGTGATCGCCGCTAGCACCTCCTCCTTGTCGATAATGACGCCGATCTTATGGAACGTCTCGCGGTCGATCTCGCAGCCCACTCGTTGACTTGACTTGGGACTCACTAGTTTCCGCTGGAGACGAAACCTTTCATCGAAATTGAAGTCAAACCAGTCGGATCCGTCGAGCGCCTCCAGTCCGACCACACACCGCGTGATGAAGTGGTAGGACTGGATGACACACCGTCTCTTGGCCGTGATCGAGCCGACGGTGGTCTCACTGGATCCCCGTGGCCACGAACTTCTGTCGGATCAACCAGTTGGGTAGTTTGACCTTCTCACTCGGTTCGTTACCAAGGTCGATGAACTCGTCCACCGCGTCTTGCCACGCATCCACAAACAACGCCCAGTCTCGGGTGGTCCATGGCTTGGGTCCCTCCTCCACCGCACTCCCCGTCTCGGCTTCCGTGTCGTTCTTCTTGATGCGTTTGAGTTTCACGTCCTTCCCTACTGTCTTCAAACCACCAACACTCTCTTTACCCCACAGACGTGGTCCAGTTGACGGAAGAGTTCGGGACTGACCACCGTCATTCCTTTCTCCTTCTTGTTGGTCGCCCGACGCAGTTCGTGCTGTTCAGCGGCCGGCAGTTGGAACCACGAGGGGGACCCCGTCCGTCGACTTTTCCGGTTCGTGTCCACAATGAGGCGGTACGACATGCAGAGCCGATGGTGCTGCCGGGTGATCGACGACAAGCTGCGTTTGTCGTCACCTGATAGGGCACAGAACCGCGCGTGCAGCGTGGAGCGCTCCCCTTGGACAGGATGAGGCGGTTCTTGGGGTCGTCCACCACTTCCTCCCAGGCCTGCACCAGATGCGACAACTCGTTTTTACTCCACGCTGCATTGACTCTGGGCGATGCACTTGGTGTGGTCATGTTCCCCACTCGATTGGGCTCTTGACGAGGTATTGGGGGCTTTAGGAGACACTCTGTAGCTCTCTCGACACGTGCAAAGGTCGGTTTCCAGCCGTCGAATTGAGATTTCGAGGACTGTCGCGCTCACTGGCTAGGGATTTGTCGAAAACTGGACGGACTCACTTGATCTTTGTATGCTTCTCAAACTTAATACTCGAAATTTGGCTCCAGAGGATGGTTCAATGCAACATGGAAATTCCAATTCATGCAAACGACTATACTGCTTGGTCATTCCTTGAGCTCCTGCTCCTGGCCGCCAATGAGGCGAGTCCCACCCAACTCTTGCAGCAATATCCGAGCTTGTTCGCGCTCCTGCGACCGCTCGTCTTGAAGTTGGTTGAACAGCCCCAGCATGTGCTGGCGCTGCTTCTCCACCAACGCCTCCACGAACGGCGTCGGCTGGTCGGCTTTCTGGGACGACTCACTGCGCAGCTTGAGCGCCTCCAGGATGATCTCCACGTTGTGTTGACGCTCTTGTCGCCGCTCCTCCTGGAATTCCGCGAGAAGCGCCTCAAACCGCTGGGTCTGGCCATCCAACAACCGCGTGACCCACTTGGCGTCACTCACTCCCGTTCGACGGCGCTTTGGAGGCGAACCACCGGTACTTGCAACGCCCAAGTCGCGACTCGATCTCCGCGCGCCGTTCTTTGCAGACCGAGGTCGTCTAGATACGACGAGGGACCTTGAATTGGCCCCTCGACTTGAATTTTCACCCTTGCCACTTCGAGATGGTGCAGCCCAGTCGGAGACTTCCTCCCCATCCGACTCGGACGTTCGTTCTGCAACCACGAAGCCACGAGGGGGCCACCGTTATACTTTCCCTTGGCCGACTTCTTACTCACCTTTTTCCGGGGATCACTTGCACCTTTTGTCGTCCGTCCAAGAAGCTCATCTAGTGTCATAGGCGCGCGCAGTGCGTTTTCCACCGGGGTTGAAATCGTCCGTTGCGCGCGATCAATCTCGCCAAGGCGCTGGTACACATCCTTCTCAATATAACACGCGTGCTCGTGGTGGTGTCCGTGCATCTTCTGCAGCTCCATCCGTTCGTCGGGCGTCATGCCGAACCAGTTGGGACGTTCACTCAGCGACGCCAGCGTGCGGAGCACCCGCGCAGAGAGCGGAAGGCCATCATGATGGCGTGTTTCTTGGCGCCAGTCGACTGGTTGGTGCGCGGCGTCTTGTCCCCGCAGAGCTCCACGTACCGCTGATGAATCAGCGAGTTCAACCGTAACCCGTCGTTCCTGGACGCGAAGGAACCTTCATATCCGTTGTCCGTCAACATCGTCACGAGGCCATGCCAGGCCGAGATCAAGAGTTGTTCATCCCGTTTCGACCACTTGGACGACGCCTTGCCCTTGGCTTTCCCCTTTGCTTTGGGTGGGGAGTAGTCCATGTCACTGTCCTTCCGACTTCTCTTGGGTACGAACTCCTCCACGGATTCATCATCTGATTCCAACGTTGCTTCCGGTTTGGTGGTCGTCCGAACGGGGGACGACGGTGGGGACAGTGACGGTGACAGCGTGGGAGGCGCCTGATTGAGTGAATGGAACATGGGCAGCCCCGCCAAAGCTTCCGCTGCCGCCTTCATCTCGTCGCCCATTGGGGGCGATTGCAATTGCAACGGGGGTCACAGATCCGTTCCAGGAGCTGGAATTCGTCCTGCAAGACCACCGCGAGGTCCCCTAAGCGCCCGTTCATGCGGCGTAAGTCGTCCTGTTGCTGTGTCGGCAGTTGGAACCATGTGGGGCGTCCTGCACGCGCACTCTCAGCGTTGAACGCGCGTAAGAACAAAAAGGTGCGGACAAGTCGCTGTCTCTGGGCTTCCAGTTCGGAACCGTCGATTGCTTCGCCGTGTTGAGGCCGCAACGCGTCGAACCGCGCGAGCACCTGCTGCAGCTCATCGTGCGTGAGGTCGTCGCGGTCGCGGGGCGGGGCGATCGCCTGTTCCCACGCCTGCAGCAACGCCAGCAACTCGTCTCGTCGCCACTGGACCATGTTCGATTGGTTTGGTTTCTTGGATTGATTCCTTAGACTTTTGTTGTTTTATCTGACGGTTTGTATGGGGAGTTGAATTGACTTTCGAAGGTACTGGCAGGTTTTTCTGGATTGGAGATTTTTGACTGGACGATGGGAGATACTTCTGATATCGTGCAGGTGTTCGACGAGGGCGAGGTGGATAGAGTGGAGGAGTCCATCCGCGTCCGGGTGTACGACCAGCAGCTGAAGCTGAGTCTGCTCATGGTACAGTTTTCGTTCGAAAAGTGTACGACCACGTCTGACTTGTACGACCAATTGTCAATGTTTGGTTTGTAGCAAGCGGATGAACTCGCTCCGTTGTTTTCCGGCGCTGCATGGGCTGGTACTTTGCTGTGGGATGCTGCTGTACACTTGACAAGGCGGTTCTTGGTCGAATATCGGCAGGAATTGGAGTGTCCGACCAATTCGTTGCGGGTTTTGGAACTTGGTGCCGGCATGTGAGTTGGCTGATGGTCAATTGCTGAGACTTTAGAGTTGACGATGGTGAATTGGTGACTTTTGATGCAGTGGTGTACCCGGTATGGCAGCGCGCGTTGCAGGGGCCAAGCACGTGGTGATCACGGAACAGGATGAACTGCTTCGATTGATGCACGTGAATTTGGCGGCCAACGCGGAGGTGCTGCGACTTCCAGGAGGTGACGAAGATGTGGACGACAAGGGAGAGATTGTGGCCAGACCATTGAGCTGGGGCGTGCAGCAGACCCAACAGTATCTGACCGAGTTCCCCGACAAGGTGGACGTGGTGCTCTCGTGTGACTGTATATACGAGCCACTGTACGGCACGAGCTGGCGTGAATTGGCGCAGACGATGGAGCTTTTGTGTCTGGCCAACCCCAAGTGCGTCGTGCTCATGGGCGTGGAGAGACGCAATCAGGACGGCATCGACAAGTTCCTGGCGTTCGTGGACAAGGAGACCAAACTCGTCTGCAGACTTGACGAGCAAACGCTGGGCACGAACAAGAATCGGTTAGAGGTGTATTATCTAGGCCTGCCCACAGGCGATGGACAATGAAGAGTATGCAACACGCAACTTCGTAGCTAGTGAAGGCGTCCAGGTCAGTCAAGACAGACAAGAGATTTGACACGGCACGACATACCTTCAGCTGGTAGGATGTTTTGGCTTTTTCTGGACTGGACTGATCTGGCTGAGTTCATTCATCTACATGGGGCGGTGCCACACTTCTTCGCACTTGTAGGCCCTGGGTGTGACCTGGATGACCACGTGCAGCGGGATATTGAGTGTGGGGCACTCGTACGGGGACTTGTTCGTCAGATACGCGTACAGCACACGCAGAATGGCCTGGTGCGCCACGATCAGCACGGGTTGGTCCATACGCATCAGCTCCGTGATCACCGGCTCGAGGCGGTGGATCACATCCTGGTACGACTCGCCACGCGGGTAGCGGTAGTGCAGCTTGTTGTTCTTGCGCGCCAGATACTCCTCCGGCATCTCCTCGGCCACCTGCTCGTACGTCATGCCGTCGCAAATACCGGCGTCGATCTCATCTAGCTGTTTCCACTTCACAATTGACCGGCCACGGGCCGCAATGCGTTCTACTGTCATACCCGTGCGCAGCATCGTCGACGTCCAAACCGCAAGCTCTGTGTCGGGTGTCGGGTAGTACGCGTCGGTAAACCGGTCTAGCTGCTCTGCGTACTGCACTCCTAGTGGGCTAAGAGGGGAATCGCCACCAATGCGCTTCTGTGTGTTGTACATACTCTCACCGTGGCGACTCAGCCAGATCGGTCGCGGCTTCAGGTTCAGGTTAGCCATCAGGAACATGATTCGCGACTGCAAGTAGCCGTACACCTGGTTGCAGAAAATCTGGCGGCCAACGTCGATGATCTTAATAAACGGCGCGCCCTCGAGGTGTGCAGCAAGGGGTTCGTAGACCGATTGGTAGTGGTTGATGCGACTGTTGTAGTCTTCTGCTGCCTCCTCCATCGTCTGACCAGCGTAATCTGCCGAGTTCAACTTCATCTCATTAATCGACGATGCGATGAGGTCCGGGTCGTCACACACAGACTCGATGAACATCATTTCGCACTTGTATCGCTGGTGCACCTCGTTCACCAGCATCTGGCGGCGCTTGCGCGTCACGTTCGTGGCATCAAAGATCACACAGTCGCAGTCGTTGCTCTCCAAGGCGGCAATCGAGTCCTCGAGACACTTCTTCGACAGCTCGGTGCGGATCTGGAACGACTCCTCGTTGAACGGGTCCCAGAACGCGTGGTTCACGTTCGAGCCAACAAGCTTCCGGCGGTATTCTCCAGTGTTAAACGTGCGCGATTGGTGGCCCATCCACGTCAAGTGGCGCGCGAGGATGTGGCCAATGTACGTCTTGCCACGACCCGGCAGACCAACCAGAAAGATAATGAGCTTACCCCCGCCGCGTTGCTTCGGGGTCGTCTGCATGGCCGTATGCGGGCCGCGCACCAGCACAGACCGATGTCCGCCCAGTTGAGCCCGGGTATTGTGCTCATGCGTGACGAGGTCCCCGCCAAAGTGCTGCGTGGTGGCCGCCAGCAGCACCGAGTTGGAGATGGCGTCGTCCATGTAGTTGGTGTACTTGGGCGTGGCCGCCACGTCCGTGGTCGCAAGGCCAGACAGCGACTCCTCACTCTTGGACCTGGTCAACGTCCCTGCCCGGGGTCGGCTCAAGCCGCCGTTAAGAATATTGTGGCTGCTCATGCGTCTCTCGCTCACTTCAATGCCGTACTCCGAGTCCTCCATCTCCTGCGGTTTACGAGGGGCTGTCAGCGGCGTGGACCTGGGTATCGGGTCCGACCGACTTTCCTGGTGCGTCCTGTTGGTGGGAGACCGCTGCGGTCGCAGTACAGGGGACGTCTGCAGTCGCAGCTTCATGAGTTCTTCACTGGCTACAGGGTTCATCACTGGTAGGCCTTCACTGTCTCGGATGATGGTGCGGATGGCTCTCTGCAGTGGCTTCTCCTTGGTCTGAGCGTCCACTAAAGGTGCGATCTTGATGAAGTTGTTGAGGTTGCCGTACTCATCTGGAGCGAACGCCACCTCCGGATCGTACTGCCAAGCTCCGTCCACGCAGAACTTGAACAGGTGCGTGCCCACAGGCAGCCACAGCTTGGCACGGAACAGCGACGTATCATCCTGCGGCTTGAGCAGGATCTGCGAGCCCCAGCTGCATCAAAAATCACGTTAGCACCGTCGGAATTGCACGGTTAGAAAGCTGGAATGTTAGGTTATATGGTGACGTACTTGTTGAAGGAGCCTGTGACGCCTACGGACTCACAGGGACGACTCCACTCCAGCACAGCCGGATACAGATGCGCCGCCTCCTCGCTCAGCAGTGGCGGCTTCGCGTCGCGCGCGGGTTCCACGTGCACTTTGAGGGAGGGAGGGGGCGAGTCGAGGGACAGGGGACTGGTGGCTCCTTCAGCGTGGGAGGCGCCATCGGGTGACGCGTCAGAACTCATGACGACACTTGCGTACGAGGCTGACGGTTCGATTGTGGGCTGGTATTGGGGCGCTTGAAGCGGAGGTGTATAGTTGGTATACAGTATACACGGGGTGGACGATGCACTGGCCATGTCAAATGAAACTTTTGGAGAAAAACTGTGACGTGGCGTAGATTATCCAAATGAAGTCTTCCGCAGTTCCGACAATGCTTTTTTTCAGGAGTGTTTTAAAACGAGTCGTTTTGGCATGAAATCAGCAACAATGTTATATTCCTGTTACATGTTTCTACGCACCTCCGAGTCGGAGGTACTGGTATTGGCGACGCAACGTTGGTGAGGGTGGACGATTGCCATTTGGCCTGCTTTTGGCATTTTTCGAGGCTACAATGTCGTTGATCGCCTTAGATCGGGACGTATACTGGATGTATACTTTCTATTAGGGCTAGGTGTTCTTGTCGTGACTAGGCGATGTCACCACTTAATTATATCGCATTTCAAAGGGTATTCGGAGCCAGATCCCGTTGTGACCAAAGTTACGCTATTCTAACAACTTATGATCATTTGATATGATAGGTAATTAGGTATATTTCAGCTTTAACTTGTCGCTATTGCCGCAAGTATTTGCAAGTTGCTAGTATGTGTAAGTTTTACCACAGCATTTTCCAACTCGCTGCAATGAACGACACACTCACACATTCGCCCGTCGTCGTTCCACGAGTTGCAGGCTCCGAACAGTTCAGGATTTTCTCGTCCGTGCGGCGGAATGGGAGGTTGATTGCTCGTCGGTGCAGAGCCGAAACCTGTTCATGTCTAAAGGTTTCGGTGATACCCACAACGCTGGACTTGTCGGGTGCAAGTTGCACTGCAACGGGCAGCACCAGCGTCACACAATGCATTTCATCCAACGGAGGTCTAGATTCTCACAGCCTGTCCCAGGTGCGAAAAATTCGACTTTTTGACTGCATTGAAAACTACTCTTTAACTTCGTCGTTTTGAAGCTGGTTGACACGAGGTTCCGGTTCAACCGGGTCTATCAGTACAAAATGCAGTTAAATAGCGTGTCGACTCACAGCACGAAGTACGTTCGCAGCTTCTTGGAGCTGCCGTTGATGGACAGTAGCGTGTGGTACTCGACCTTGAAGCCGTGCCCGGGTGTCTCCTTGTTCATGCTGGCCCACGTACTTTCGCTAATGTGGATCCGACCGGGCACGCCGCTGCTTTCGAGAAAGTGCGCAATGCTCACTGTGTCTCCGAAGAGGTGGTAACGAGGGTCTTTACTACCGACAACACCAGCGAGTACAGGCCCCGAGTGAACACCGATTCGGATGTTGAGGTCGGGGACGCCGCAGTTGCGTCGTAGCAGCGGTAGTGCCGCGAACATGTCGGTGGCAGCAGTCACCACCGCCAACGCGTTGCTGGTGTTCACGATCGGGCACCCGCCGACCACGAAGTAGGCGTCTCCGATGATTTCCACTTTGTACAGCACTTCGCGCTCGGCGATCGTGTCGAAGCGCGTATACATGTCGTTCAGAAACTGCACGAGTTCCATGGCTGAGACTTTGGACGAGTAGGCCGTGAAGTTGACCATGTCGGTGAACAGTACAGTCACGTTGTCGAAGAAGTCGGCGATCGTGGCTTGCGGGTCTTCCTTGAGCTTGTGCACGATGGTCTCGGGAGCAGATTCAGCAGCAATTTCGTGATGCGAGCCTCTTCCTCGACGAGTTTCTGCTTCTGAGAGTTGAGTGTGATGTCCCGGTAGTGATTGATACGCTGCTTGAACTCCGAGTTAAACACGACCCACGCTTGGCCGGCGAAGAACATGAAGATGTAAAGCGCGTTGCGCAGGACGCGGAGCTGAGTCGCGTTCACTTCCCAGCCGAAATACGGCGCGACCAGGAGGTTGGCCAGCAAGTACAAGGCCAAGATTTCAAAACCGTTTATCACGCGGAGAAGGAACGACACGTTCGCGAAGTAGCACTGGTACAGGGCAAGCGCACTCATGTATGCGTGGCCGAGCGAGTTGGTCGCGAGACTTTCAGCACATAAAATGACGGCAACTACCGAGATAACCATCACCGATGCAAGCTGCTCCCAGTTGCTGAAAGTTGGCGAGAACGTGTGCAACAAGAAGCCCAGCATGACCGGGTACATAATGCAGAAGTTGAGCAGGAAAATGAGTTGACTTTCGTCAAAGGAGCGGATAGTAGACAGCCTTATGGTCTGGTACAGCGTGAGAAAGGGCTTGAGGACCAGGAACACGGTGACCGACAACCGAAGGAAGTGCAACCAACGAGCACGGTTCTCAATACGGTAGCTCTCTTCGAACTCATAGGCCTCTTTTGTTAGGCCGCGAAGACCCATTCGATTGCCATGCACGCGAAATAACACCTCTGTGCGAGTCAAACCTTTAGGAAGTGTCATAATGGTGGCGCTGAACAACGCGGCGTCGTCTTTCTCAGGGTCTCCATTCGCGTCGATGTCCTCCACGATATCAAAAATGTTTTCCCTGAACATTGATCTACGGACAGTAGCGATTTGGCTTAAACTGTGGCCTCTGAGCGCACTCACTGTCCCTCGTCGCTGAGCTAATCGCGTTGGTGCGTTGGGAGATGGAGGTTGGTCGGCTAGTGCAAGCAATGAGTGTGAAGGAGATGCCGCACTTGCAACGTCCTCTTTACTGGTCGGGAGTTTGGTACCCTCGGGAAGCTGCATAATGATGGACGGACTTCTTCCTGAAGGTGGGGCAAGCGCTAGCAAGTTCGCGATGGAAGTTTGCTTGTTCGACGAGTCTAGTGCTCCCATGCGGCTGATTCTTCTCGGCTGACGAGCATTTGCCGCCTTTGGGATTGGCGGCAGACTTTCCTCGATCAGGTTTGACTTCAGAGGAGAAGAAAGGATCGGAGAAAGGGTCGGAGCAGGAGCTTCGTTGTGGTGGTGTTCCGGAATGGCGTTGATAGCTGCTCCGGGCATACGACTGGTTCGTCTAGAGCGGCCTGACGTCGGACTGCTGCTGCCCGAAGCAGGTTCAGCCACCACATCACTTGACCCACCGTGCTCCTTCGAAACTACCGAGGCTGGCGGCACAATGTATCCGTCCTTGCCGCGCAAGAAGTACGAGTTCATGTCGCCTCGGCCTTTCACGAAAACTTTGCCGCGCAAGGCGGTGTGAAACTTGTGGTAGATTGCGTTGTGTGTCGCCTCCGTGATCTGAATCTGACCAGGCAGATTGGTAGTCTCCATACGAGAAGCTACATTGACAGTGTCTCCGAACAATTTGAAGCGCGGATTTCGGATGCCTACAACACCTGCCATTAAGCCACCGCTGTTGATCCCGACGCGGATGTTGAGATTCGTGACCATGTGCCCCCAATTCTTGCGAGCAATTTTGGCGCTAACTTCTGGGATGCAGCGGATCATATCGAGAGCGAGGTTCGCAACCAACTCAGCGTGGTTATTAATCACGTCAGGGCACCCGCCAACCACCATGTAGACGGCACCGATGGTCTCCACCTTGTGCACATGATGTACATCCACAAGCTTGTCAAACTTGTAGAAGAGTATATTGAGCAGCTCGACAACTTGCTGAGGCTGCAGCTTGGACGAGAAGAGGTCAAAATCGCACACCTCAGCAAAAAGCACGGTGGCATCTGCGTATTCGTCGGCGATAAGCTCTCGGCCACACTGAAGCTGGACAACGATGGACTCGGGAAGCATACTATTGAGCAAAGCCTTGGATCGGGTCTCCTCCATTTTCAGCTGCTCCTGCTGCAAGAGCACCATGAGTTCGCTCATGTAGCTCACGCGGATAGCGAATTCGCGCGACTGACTCGGTAGTAAGATCAAGAAGAAAAACAAGCAGGCATACAACGTCTCATTCGCAATTTCTTGTCGACTGGAAGACGCTGACGAAGTTGATCCACCTGGAACGTACGCGAGCATGACGACAACGTACGTTGCCAAGTACGCGAGGCAGAAAATTGAAACGGGGAAGAACCTGATGGGCGTGCAGCTGTAGACGTACATAATAACGAGGCAGACCCAGGATACACCGTAGTCATTCGTGATTTTGTTGTACACGACCGGGTAGCTCGCCACGACGCAGATACAAATCCACGTGAGCTTGAAATCTTCGTCGTACGGGTGTTTCCTTGCTCGAAAGAAGGTGAGAAGCAGCAGTGGCAGCACCACCGCAAGCTTCAGCACTACAACGATAGTAAACTTTGGCAGCTTGGTGTTGACAACGCCGTCCGCCGTTGCATTCGTGCCCACACTATAATCCTCCCAGAGCACGATGTAGTCATACACGAACGTGGAGATCATAAAGCCGATTAACGTGAGCAGTCCACGCAAGTACAGTTTGTGCTGCGAGCTGGCGTAGTACTTGGCAAACGACTTCTCCATCTTGAGAATCACTGCGAGCGTGTTGATGTTGATGAAGTAGAGCGTGATATGGTGAATGGCCACCTCGTCCATGATTTTCAGGAACAGGATGAACTCGCTCACTGCGGTAGCTCGAGACACGGAGCTCTCTCGTGCCCGTTTATCGACCGGACTCTCGGGTACAACCTGTGACTGCAGTCGGCGAGACGTCAAACCCGTGAGTGCCGCCGAATTCATGAGAGTGCCACGAACCGACTCAATCTGGTCGATGCCCTGCATGATCTTGTTGGAAATGGTGCTGGTGCGAGACGTGATCGGCTCGATCGCGGTCTTCTGCCTTGGAACGAGCGGCATCGCGCCCAATGACGCACTCAGAGTGTCCATTGGTTTTATCGTCCTGAGCGACGGCATGGCACCAACCGAGAGATTGGGACTTCCAGGACGAATCGACAGTTCTAGCAAAGGACAGAACGTCGGCTAAAGTGGGCACCGAGCTCAGGAATAGTGGTAACGGATGCCATGCTGGACAAGTTGTGATGACGTGTCCGTATTGATAGTATCTGCTACCATTTGAACATTGCGGCGTCCGTTCAAACGGATCTGGTAGTGAGTTCATCATGGTGCTCAAGACGGGTATGTTGGTGGGGATCGTGGGCACGGAGGACATTGGCGTCTTGATCCAGATCCGGTCGTCGTCCAACTCGTGCGTCATCAAACTCAACAACGGAACTCTCAAGAAAAACGTTCCGTTGGACGACGTTGAGGAGGCCAAGGACATGAGCGACACCAAAGAGAAGAAGTCTCCCATTCGACTGGGCGGGGAAGCGACAGTCAAGTCACCAGGCAAATCACCTTCAAAGCTCGCATCCTTGTCATCTGATACTAGGAAAGTATCCGAAAAGTTGAAAACGGTTCTGGAGGTCGGGGACTCGGTTCGAGCTCGGTGCAATGGCGGTAGTCGATGGTTCCCTGGGAAAATCATCCGCGTGCATCGAGATGACACGTACGACGTCGAGTATTCGGACGGTGACATTGAGAAGAAAATGGCGGCGGCTGATGTTGAAGTGTCCTCAAAACTGGACAAAACACCGCTGGGTGCGTCGTCCTCACGGAAGAAACTCGATAGCGTGCTTTTGCAGTAGGTGACAAGGTGAATGCGAGATACAACAAGGGCACCAAGCTTTATAGCGGTAAAATTGCTCGAGTGAGGTCGGATGGCACGTACGACATCACCTATGACGATGGAGATTTGGAGACTCGAGTGCCGAAAGATCTGATTGAACCGAACCCGGAGGTACGGAAGCAGGATAGCGGCGATGAAGCGCCAACGCGTACGAAATCGAAAAGCAGTGGGTTTCGCGTCGGTCAAAGGGTTAAGGCGCGATACAAGGGAGGTAAGAAGTTGTTCTTAGGCAAAGTCAAGAGAATACACGCCGATGGCACGTACGATATTGTGTACGAAGATGGAGACGAGGAAAAGCGAGTGAAAGTGGAAAATATTGAAGCTTCGGCGGACGTTAAAGCTGACAGTGATGAGGAAAGAAAACTTGCAAAAGGGACTACCAAGAAACTTACAGTAGGGAAGAAGGTGAAGGCACGATACAATAAAGGGAAACGCTTGTTTCCAGGTAAAATCAGCAAAGTGCGTCCCGACGGCACGTACGACATCGATTACGACGATGGCGAGAGCGAAACCCGCGTGGAGGCAAACCAAATCGAGTACAGCGACAATGAGGATATGTTTGCAGATTCGGATGAGGACAAGAAGAAGAACTCTACTGCGAAAAAGAAGACCGGCACATGGGAAGTTGGTGATCTCGTGAGCGCGTACTATGGCAAGGGGAAGAGGTTATTCCCAGGTAAAATCGCGAAAGTTCACATGAATGGGACCTACGACATCAAGTACGATGACGGAGATTCGGAAATTCGCGTAGAAGCAAATTTAATTGAAGATGCTGATTCAGGTAAACCTGAAAAGATAAACTGGTATCAACGAAGTCTCAAGCCAGCCCGAGGACAGGTTCAAAGGGCTCAACGAAGCGGTCACTTCGGGTTGGTGACTTAGTGAAGGCAAAATATAAGCGCGGAGCTAAGTTCTTTGCAGGAAAAATCACGCGTGAGCGCATGGATGGCACCTACGATATCAAGTATGAGGACGGTGATGTTGAGGAACGTGTTGAAGTAGATTTCATCCAACGTGTAGATGATGTGGACGAACGCGACAAAGACGATGAGAAATTAAAGAAGAAGCTGAAAAAATCTTTTGAAGTTGGCGACGTAGTTAAAGCACCATTTCAGAGAGGCAACAAACTCTTCCGAGGTAAAATTTCTCGTGTACGTAGTGATGGAACTTACGATATCACTTTCGACGATGGAGACAAAGACACTCGTGTCCCGGCCGACCTCATTCAACCAGAAGAGAAACGGAATACCCGCGATGAGGAGCCCACCGACTCTGATCAAGAAATATCAAAGACAAAACCCAAGAAGAAGTCAAAATCACACTCTTCGTCAGAATCTTCTGAATCCGATCGTGCGGAGCAGCCTTCTCTTAAAAAAGGATCTCGGGTCACGAATCGAAAAGCAGAAGACAAGAAGACACGACGAGTTGGAATCGTTCGAAAAGTTCATTCAGACGGCAGCTGTGACGTTAGATATGAAGACGGCGACACTTCCAAGCGGGTATCAAGGAAGTTGTTGGTTTCCTGCTCCGATTCTGAGGACTCGGACGATCATTCAGCAGGGAAGGCAAAACAACGACGCTCCAAGGGATCGAGCTACCGCCGAAATCAACATGTGATGTCGAATTGGCGGCGATCAAGCAAGCTATCCAAACCGAAAAAGTCTGAGAAATGGGCAAAGGCTGTCGTGCTCGAGAAAAACTCCGACGGAACCTACACGGTACGCTGCACCACCTGAACTGCCTTGCAACGATGTATGCTATCCTAACAGTGGCGTTTTCAATGTAGATTCGATACAAAGATGGAGTTGTCGAAGAAGACGTGCCATTGGAGGCCCTGAAGCTTAGTAAGAAGAAACAAGATGACTCTGACTACGACGGGAGTTCATCTGACCAGGCACGGAGACGAAGATTGAAGCGTGGCAGGTCAGTATGTCTTTACATTCCTCAGGGTTTTGCTTCGTTCGACTGATTTCATGAACCACTACAGGACGAATGGGATCGGCACAGAGTCTCTTTTCTTGCTGGAGCAACTAGCTATGTCGGTATGCACCTCACGCTGTTTATCACTTCGATCTTTAGATTGTTGACATTTGTGTAATGTCCCTTGCACACCAGCTCTTCGAAGAAGGTGCACTGAAGAAGAAACCAAAGCTACAGTTGCTTAGAAACGGTAATGATACCTCAAGTTCAGATTCTTCATCATCGTCGAGTACAGAAAGTGCGTCACCGTCTTCGAAGTCAAGTAGCAAGAACAGTGTAGACAAGGTACCGTTGTAATGCGTCCTACATTTGTACTAGCAGCAGCACTGACGCATTCGTAATCCTCACAGGTGTTGAAAAAGCTGTTTGACTCGAGTTCAATACAGAACTACCGGAGAATGTTTAAGGAAAATGACGCCAAAGGTTCCGGCAAAATTTCACGAGGTAGGATAATTGCACTTGTGGAGGAGTTCATGGCAACATCCAAGCCGACGAAAGACAGCGGACATGCAAACCGAAACATCACGCGAAGTGATGAAAACGGTAGCTCTGTAAATGTCATTCTGACGGAATGGTTCGCAACACATGATGATCTCCGAATACATCGTCATTTTGAGTTCAAGACGCTGATGCTCGCGTTCGCATACGCCAAAAGCCGACTCGGTAAACGACGCATAGAACAAAGTGTTGCGACAGTCCTGGAGGGTAGATTTGCTTCGTACCATGAGAACAAGCGGCAGCTGGAACTATGGCAGCAGAAACTTGGTTACAGATTATTTGAGACTCTGCAGCGCCACTTTCATGACCACGCACTACCGAACATGATTCCATCGCGCATTCGAGTGTCAGAACTGTCCCTGATCTTCGAACAAATCGCACGACAAGCGATGCCTAACAAACCACTGGACGTGTATCTGCAGCAACATCAATTGTTCCCTCATCATACACTGCTGCTCCCAGAGTTTGTGTGCTGCTACTACCAGCTCTATGGATCGGAGCACTCGACATCTTCTCGTTGGACTGTAGCTGTGGAGCTTCGACCGATTGCGTTTGTTGCCTCTTGCCTGTTTTCTAATGGAGATATCGTGTGCAGACGTCATGGCGATCTTGTCCGCCGTCTTTCGGTCGGCCGAACTGAAGCGCAACAGGATTTGATCCTGCGCTTTCGAGAGGCTTTCGAGTCGTTGCTGAGCACGGAGGCGGATAGCGGGAAGTCACAGGAAGAGAAGCTACTGGAAACTTCGCAACTCTCTGTGTTTGCTGCTAAAGTGGCACCCGATCCTTCCTTGCTCGAGCCTGCCATGACCTTACTTCGAAAACGATCTGCTGTAGTCTCGCTGGTGGAGGTATACGGGAGCTGTGGTTTTATTATCGATGAGTTGACCTCTGCCCCTACGATTCACAATGCTATTGAAAAGATGCGGATGCGAGTTGACTTGGCAGAAGTGCGTCGAGTAATTGGTTTGGTCAGGAATATATGTGTGAAGATTTTGCGTTTCCCTAACAACGCTGACTACTGGCGAATTCGAGCTGACAGTGCTGCTTTCCAGCAGAAAATTGGTCGGTTTGATGGTGCAACCAGTCTGTTGGAAGCGGTGGGATTTGTTGAGTACCAGAAAACACATTATGAACTGCGTGGAGCACGAAACATGGACGGCAAACGCTCCAGCACGCTCGAAAAATCGTCACTTGATGCTCTACGGGAGAAATGCGTCCAATTGGATGGCGAACTATCTCTTATTGACGGCGTTGAATGTATCAGCTCGATTCTTGAGCGAATCTCGAAAGCGCAGGAATCTGAGGGAACCCACTTTACGCTAGAAGAGTGCCAGACAGCATTGAAACATTTGTCGTTATATGTTGAAAATGTTTTGAAAACCCCGAAAGACTCGAGGTGCTGGCGTATCCGAGAAGCTAACAGCACGTTTCAGCGACAGATTGGATATTTGCCGCATGCGATGGAGCTGATGGAATCGATCGGGTTTGATCTGGCGCAAACTTCAAATGGCAACGTGTACGCGCTTCGAGGAACTGGAACGTCGAACGTAGCAACCAAGAAATCAGGCCAGGAAACACAACACGCAGCTAGCTTGTCCAATTTTGCCTTTACGAGTGTAAGTAGTCAAATGGAGTGGTTTCTCTGGCGTCGAAAGCAAGAGATCGATAGTCTACTGGAAGACGAAATGAGTTACCTCCACGATATAGTAGCCCATTTCTCGCAAGCGACAAACTCGGCTAGGATTGTAGCGAAAGATGACACTGGTCCGCGAAGGTCGGATTCAAGTGAGACACGAGAAGCTGCCCTTGTGAAAATGTACCCTTACGGAACAAATGCTATCGATACATTCAACAAGTCATCAATCCAGCGACACCAGCTCGAAATGATGAAGAGCACATTCAGTAAATTGGATGTTGATCAACAAGGCTTCTTGGTCGAGACCGATTTCTCTAGAACGAATGGGCCACCCTCCGCTCTTCAAGTTTGGTCTCGGTTTGACGCCTTTGATATCAGTAATGATGGCAAGGTGGATATGGCTGACTTCGTTGCAGCGCTAGGCCCTTTGTTAGATCATTCCTATGAACTCATAACTGGCAAAAATGGGCAGCAGGTAGTATCTTCACCAGGAGATGACACCGATCCAACTTTGTGCGAAGCCATCTCATTATCGGTTGGAGATCTACGACTTGGAACTAGTTGTGCCGCAGCAACTGCAGCTTTGGAGTCTTTGCTAAGTCATTTGTACAGCATTATTCAGGAGCCTGGCAATTCTTCACTATGGTTGATAAACGACAAAATGGCGATATGTAGTAAGCTTCTCCGTTTTTCAGCTGGTCGTGAGTTGCTACGACTGGTTGGGTTTCGTGAAGCTGCAAAGCCACCGAATGCTAGTACTTCTGAAGCGACAACGAAGAATTACGAGCTTCAGCCACAACGAGTTCGTTTTAAAACATCGAGCTCAACATCTGAGCTGCCATCGTCGCTTGATACTGGTACACTTGAGAGGATACAGACGATTGCCTCGATGCTTGCTGGTCACTTTCGAGGATTAAAGAATCCCACCGTGAGTGATATCTCTGCTGTATCAAGAGCAATTTCCACCGCGGATCGATGCTCGGAGAACTGGATCCGTGCTGTTCAGCTTGGGGTGAAGTGCGTAACAAACATCGAAAGTGAGCCCAATAATCCTCGATACCGTGAGATCAACACAGCCACCAGCACGTTTACAAGAATTGTTGGCAGTGCGCATGGTGGTTTAGAGCTTCTTCTCTCTGTGGGTTTCGTGAGACTGATACCGGCACGCTGCGAATTCCATCGGACGTGTCACTGGAAGAACTCAAGGCGCGGCGACTGGAACTTGAAGTCGGACTGGGACTACTACGGCTCAAATCGAATGTCAACGAGCCCCTGAGTACCAGCTCAGCATCTCAAAAGCTAGAGCAACGTCAAACAGTCAAGCAAAACCTTGCCGGCAGTGGAGATAGCAATGGCCGACCTGCTTCTGGAACGGCATCTCAACAAGTCGAGACGAAGCGAACGATGCTGCAGGTTGCTAAAGGCCGACCTCAGGTTCAGACCCGACATCGTTCTAACCGAGCAATTCGAGCAAGTACTGCGGCACAACGATTAAATCAGGCTAAAATGCTGACCAAGACGAACGCGTTACACAAACAGCGCCCGCACTCTGCAAGGGCATTCAATGATCCCATCGAAAAGGAAATAACCTCTAGGCGATAGCGTGTATTCCACCAACGTAAAACACGTAACGAAGATCATCTTGTTTGGCATGCAATTTCTTGCTCGCCCATGAAGTGAGTCGAGTCTAATACGCGCGATGTGGCTTCGGTTGTATTGGTCGAGGAGCGAAAAGTTATACCATGCGGCAAATTTGCCGTGGCTGATCTACCGGGAAAGCGTTGAAGCAGCCATCGCACAACCTCCACATGCTCATTCAAAGCAACTTTCACTGCTGCGTCTGACATACACCCGTCAGAGTGGTTCGCATACAAAAATATCATAACTTCCAAGTGTCCAGCTGCTGCACCATCCATCACGGCCGTGGAACAGCCTCCAACCTCAGGATGACGCTCGTGAAACCACTTGAGCACGTTTAAGTGCCCACCGCTCGCCCTGTGATCCATTGCGACCCACCCAGAGGTCCCGCTAAGTGAGCTTTATTTGAGAAGTCTCTGCACGGCTTCACTTTGTCCAGTTGCTGCTGTATTTTCCAAAGCACAGCGTGAAAAACTGCAATTTTCAGAGCGATGCGCAATGAGCCATTGCATCACCACGACATTTCCACCCTCCTGCGTACAACCCTCGGAGCGATGAGGGTGAAGCCATCGAATTATATCAAGGTACTTTTCTTTAGCAGCCCCGTTCATTGCGGCGGTGGTACAGCCTAAGCCACTGAACTATCTTCAATAAGCTGGTACCCGATGCACGGTGCATTGCTCCCGCAGAGCACACTTCGGTTCGGTTGCGATCCAACCATTGAATCACTTTGAAACCAGATTCATTGCTACAGTGGTCCATCCATTGCTGCAGTGGTGCATCCTTCATTGCGATGCTCATGAAGCCATTTCACGACATCAAGATGGCCATTTCTGGCTGCTCCATCCATAGCAGCGGTTGTACAACCCTCCAGTCGATGCTCATGAAGCCACTGCACCATTTCCAAGTGCCCGTTAGTTGCAGCACCATCCATGGCAGCGGATGTACAGCCTCCCGACCGGTGCGCACACAGCCACTCAATAATCTCCATACGCTCGTCAATCTCTTGAAGATACTTCAGCACCTCGAGGTGACCATTTTTCGCGACCGCATCGATCGCAGTGCTGGGCTTGTCGGCGAGAAGCGTCAGAGAGTAGGGACGCAAATTCCTGTACAAATGAGTTTGCGACTCGGCCGCAAATTCATCGTCTAGCCACTTCACCACGTCAAGAAACCCTCGCCCTGCCGCGCGAAGCATAGTCCCACAAGAAACACTGGCAAGCCCTTGGAATCCCTGCTCATGAAGATATCGTGCCACATCTAGGTATCCTCGGATGGCAGCTTGGTGCATGCCAGACTTAGCGCCACGTCCAAGGTTGTGCCCCAGAAGCCAGCGAACCACATGCAATTGATTTTCCCTCGCAGCAGCATCAAGAGCGCGACTTGCGTTCCCAACCGGGTGATAGCGCGTCAACCACTCCACAATCTGCAGAGCTCCGTTGCGTGCAGCGTGTTCTAGTGCAAAACTGGCATGATGCACATATCCGTGCTGGTAGAGCCACTGCAGCAGCTCCAGGTCTCCTGTACGAACCACACTTGTCATGAAGCGACCCCAGTCTCGATCCACACCACTTAGTTGCTATTGACCCCTTGAGCGTCACCTGCAGCACCTTCTAGAGCCAAGAAGAACTGCTCCTACTGCCGCCCCAAATGCGCCAACTCTGTTTTTGAAAAATGACGTTTGCGTTAGTATTGTTAAATGGTTCTGGCCAAACGTGATATTTCATTTTTATACCTTTGACATTCAAAAATTGAAATTCAGGTCAAGCTACAAATTAAGGTTCAGCCTAAATCAATTGCGCCACATGTACTCGTCTAAGTACATGTGCAGCAAGTATTTTTTCATTCCCCGCATGCTCTGGTCAAAAGATACGTTAGTATGGTTACGTGTACGCGGCAACGTACTGCATGTAAAGCATTACCTTGACAAATTGCTTGATCATGATCTCCCACGCGCCCTCGACACGATTGGTGTGGGCACCAGTGATCGGGTTGACGTAGGTCTCACTGTGGTTAACCTACAAGTGTCGGTAGCCCATGTCGCTCAGAAGGCGGTTGTTCGCCAACGTGTGTTTGCCGTTAACGGATACGTACGAGGCAAACTGGTCACTGATAATTGTCGTGCTGCAGTCATTAACAAACAATACACTTAGTTTTAATATGAATAACCATTTAGGGAACGATACTTGATGTGCTTCTTGATGAGAGCAGACAATGTCGGCTTCGTGCGGTCCGCGTACGTCACGATGTCGAATCACCAGTTGGTCGTGCGGTCGACGCCGCCAAAGAGCCAGTAGTCTGGGAAGCGACGTCCCCGGTTGTACTTCGATTTTTAGCGAGGTGTCGTCGATCTCGACGACGTGGCCCTCGCCGCCTATCTGCATCGAGATGGAGAGCATTCACTTCGAGCAGATGTCTCTGCAGTATGTGAACCATTGTATGGCGGCTTGTTGGTGCACGCCCACCATAAGTGGCTGCTGTGGTCACTGGCGTACATGTACGAGCACACCAATAACATAGCAGCCAAAAATTGCTTCCGTAGATGCAGCCTACTGTTAGCAAAGAACTTCCGTGTACGGATGCTGCGCTCGGTCCGGCACGCCGCGTGAGAGCAACGCCAGCGCTCGTGATCGATGTTCACGCGCATGGACGTCGTGCACTTAGGGCAGATCAACGACGGTGGAAGCAAGTGGACCGACATGGCCCACTCCACGAGCAACTTTGACGTCTACCGGACGAGGTAGACGTGGGCAGGCGTCGGATGTGGCAGATTCTTTTGGGCGGGACAGCATGGTTGTTGGGAGGAGGACGAAGGGGCTCTGGGTTGTGCGCGAAGTTTGAAAGGGCAAAGCTTTTGGCGCGCGGGCGCTCCGTGGGGCGCTAACTGACTTATCTTTGTTTATGTACGCAACTTCAATTTGGTATCATCAGTTCAGTCGGCTATTGTGGGGCTGAGGCCACGCGGCTGCGCTAGATGCTAGTCAACAATAACTTGGAGTGGCTCTAAATTATATCATAGGTTAATCTGAATGTGGGGCTATATCCGAGGAGAGCCCATATTAATCAAACTTAAATGCTTGCTACTGTTTTAGGCTAAGCTGTATTATTGATTGACTAAGAATTAACCAGTTACGGTAATACCCATCAAATGCCTTTTGATCCTGTAGCGTGATGACCGCACATGTACCTGCGCAAGTTGTAGTTGTAGTTGAATTTGAACTCTACACTTATTCTACCATAAATTTGATTGGTCGATGCCCCTGCTAGAATGTAGTATGACGCTGGATACGCCACACGACCTCCTTTTTAAAAGAAGGTTACAGTTCGAGCTGCGGGCACTTGGGCACGATGTGGCCCACTTCGCGGCATCGATGGCAGGTAACAGTCTTTCTCACGCATCCTCGAGTGTGGTGAGACAGCCAGTCGCCAACGCATGAGCAAGCTCGACGCTTATTTTAGGGTAGCTGGGTGGTGTTTTCTGATGTGATTGTTGGTCTCTTAGCGAAGTCATTGTTGAAAATAGAACCTAAGTTCTAGTGCCGAAATCGGTAGTTGACACTCGAATAAATACTTTTGACTTCTTCAAAGTAGTCGTGGAGCGACCCCTGTTGTGTAAGTTTACACAATTTTGATTGAGGTCTAAACTCATTGCAGGCAAAAACCTTGCACAGCGCGGCTTTGAACGTCTCCCACATGTGTATGGTATTCAATTACGAACTACTGGTACCAGTTCATTGACGTCGGCGTCAGATGGCACGACACCATCGAGTCAAGAATAGGTAAAATTTCCACCATAAGTGGGTGATAGACGGAGTAGTCATGCTCAACGAACAAAAACCAGATCTCAAGGTCTTCATCCAAGGTACATTGGTACTTGGGCGGCTTGGATCTTCGAGCTACCTTGATTTCGTGTTGAGAGTCTCAAAGTGCAGCTAACTGTCCGTTGAATTGAGCCTGCGCTTGGGCTTATTGTTGGGATAAAATTTGCCCTGATTTTGAAGAGTGCAATTCTGTTTATTGTCCAAAGGTTTGAAACCCACCGTGAAATCCACTTCCGACACAAAATAGGTTCTTGCGTACGTGGTTGAAAGAAGCGGGATGGGCGCGCGATTGAGACTAAGTTCATTCGGGGCTTTCCGTCACCTTGCAGTGCTCAAGGAGATGTTGCATGCTGGAGCTGTACCTCCCGAGTATGGGAGTACGATTTCCGCGCCGCGGGTTCTTACGTCATGTAGCGAGGAACTTTTTCGGCTACTTTCTATTCCCGTGGCTTTTCCATGAGGGCAGCTATATTGTACTACCTCTGGTCGAAAATGATGGAAACAATGACATATGACAGGCTATAGGTCCAGTTGATGAGCATTGGCAGTGCAAAACTGATACGATCATTTTTAACAGGTATTATCTACTCAGCAGGATCAAAGAAGATCATACTTGGGCGACCAGCTTCGACTAGACATGCCTTAGCGCTATCATACAGATGCTGGTCGCACTTCAACACTCTAGGCAGTATGCCTTTTCTTCGTGGTGCTTCCTTGCCAATGTGCGGCAGCGCATAGCGATTCCCACCACTTTCCTGTAGAATGCATAACATGCAGCCCTGCAACGTCAGAAATACGTTGTCCAGCGTGTCCGTATCCATGTTGGCGTATGCATTTTGAACAGCAGTGATGAGGTTGTCGATTCCATGGATCGGCACACGGTTCTGGATGCTCTGAATAGCGTTGAATAACCCCAAGTCCAAGACATTGAGGTCGGGCGAGTTGGGGGGCTGAAACTGCAGCCGAATACACCACTCGCCTTCCATCCCCGCCGCCACAATGTCTGGGTCGAGGGAGACACGTGCGGCTTGGCATTGTCTTGCTGAATCATGATGGGGTGGCGGCGCTGCCCACGAGGCCACTGCTTCTTGGTGACAGGGATGACACACCTCAGCAGATAGTCCTTGTAAGCATGTCTATTTACCACGTCAATGTTCCGTGTACAAACCGCGCCTTTAAGTCGGTTACGGCTGCGGCGCTGGGCCACGTACTCTTCTGTCAGCGGCCACAGTCCAAGCTTTCCGTCCCATTGGCACTTGCGATGAGAGTCGTATCTGCAAATATTAAATTTTAGGGATATCATATTCGAAATAATATTAAATATTGAAGATCTTACCGTGGCCTCGCTACCGCTGCCAAGAACATCGTCTTGGGGATGAAGCGCTTGCTCTTCCGGGTCCGATGGGGAGGTTCCTCTCCTGGAAACAAGAGGTAGCTGCGTTTGTCCTTGTCCTCGTAGAACCATTTTTCGTCCACATGGACGATATTGTCCGTGGGTTCGAAAAATAGGGTCGAATCGTCAATAAAACTGAGAACATGCTCGACACGAGCAAGCCGGTTCTCCTCCGTTAGAGTAGGACGAATGCGGGCCGTAACCCTTGCCAGTTCATCCTCAGCCACCAGTGCACGGATGAGATGCCGCGACACGCCCGCCAATGAGGCAGCGCGCCGCTCAGCCGAGCGGTCTTCAACCGGAACAGCTTGCAGCAGCTCCACGGCTTGAACTCGCGATTTTTCTTCATGCCGGAGTTTTCACGGATGCGGCTTCGCCACTCGCCCTCCGTGACTCCCGCCTCAATACTGAGGCGATAGCGCGCCCAGATCTTGGACACAGCAGATCGCGAGCGCTCGAAGTCGCGGGCGACAGCAGCTTTCGCTCCGTGGGGAGGTCGCCACAGATGCTTCGCTTCAGAAGCTCGTCGACAATGCATCGACGTTGCACGTCGGTTAGGTTGGACATGACGAAGTAGCAGGTGCTGGGGGTGTTTGGTGTGGCCTGGGCGGGAAGTCATATAATGAGAGGGTCGGAGCCACCGCACACAAGAGGCCGTAAAGTTTCAACGGCTTGGTTTTCATGGCCAATCAAAGTATCAACCAATAGCTAGGATTCAGACGCAGATTAATATCCAATCAGATAGCGTTTACGACGCTCAGAGAGCTCACAATGATTATTTTTGTCTCATTGTTTCCATCATTTTCGACCAGAGGTAGTATTTCCTATGGCTATAATTGATTTCGTAGCTGTATGAAATGGATGTAGCGTTCAAATGAGAATGAAGGTAAAGAAGTGCACGTTTAGGAAATTGTTTGAAAATTTACATAGAAAATAACTGCCAATATTAAACTTTATCTGAAATGAATCTCTCTTTGAATTACCTGCTCAGGGAAGCGGAGGAGATGTTCGTTTCGCATTTGCCATCTCAACTGCTTCCACGCTTTGCACAATCACTGACTGAACCACGTCCTTGGCTGCACGCTCCACTTCATCTTCAAGTTCTTGTCGGACGGGTCCTCCTGCTGCTGCTGGCGTACTGCTTGGTGCTTCAGCACTTGTCACCACTTGGACTGTTGTCCGCGCTTGTTTTGCTGACGAACAGCATTCTGATATCGCCGTAGCGACCATCTCCATCGACAGACATTGCTTTGCCTGTTTCGCTGTCGTTGCTTCCATGGCCACGTCGGGCCATACTGAGTCATACGGGGCCATGTCAAGTCGGCACCCGTGCCGTCCTCCGCGCTAGTGCACGGCTTTCCAATCACTGGGTTTTCACTCGCTGCTTCCCGATCACTGCCATCAACTTCTGCGTCCCGCACTGGTCCTCGAGAGAGGGCGTACGCAACACGGTTATCTCTTCCGGGCCGATACACAACTTCAACGTCAAACTCCTGTAGCGTAGAAGCAGCGGTGGAGTCGGCCCGCATGCTCATTCGTAGTCATCAGCCATTTTAGTGCAATGTGATCATTAACTATCGTGAACTTGCGTCCGTACAAGCGCGGTCGGAATAGACGCACTGCCCATACCACTGCTAAACATTCGAGCTCTGAAACTGTATCGTAGGACTGTTGGCCTTTGATGCATAGGCTACAGGCTGATCGCCCTTGCCCTTGCCCTGGTCCTGCGACAGCACGGCACCTAGCCCGGTTTTCGAGGCATCTGTCGATAGTTTGAACGGCAGCCGATAGTCGGGATATTTGAGCACTGGCTTCCGGCTCAGCCATGCTTTCGCCCATCCAAAAGCTTCTTCCTGTTCGTTGCTCCACTGCATTCGCTAGTCTTTCGCAGCTGCTTCGTTAATGGGGACATCCGCGCACCAAACGACGGCAGAAATCGTCTGTATTAGCCGGCTAACGCCACAAATCTCCGTACCCCTGCAGCATCAGTCGGCCTTGGAAACTCGGCCCCAGCTTTTACGAGTCTCGCAATAGGTTGTATCCCTTCCGTAGTTAAATCATGCCTCAGATATTCCATGCGTGTCGTTGCAAACGAACACGTCGACGCTTTCAAGCTTAATACAGCTGCCGACAATCGCTCGAGCATGACGGCCAGTTCGACCACGTGCCGTGCAACTGAACCTTTCATGAAAATGATAACATCATCTAGATAAACTAGGCAGTAAATCGACGTCGACCCCCGAAGTACACAGTCCATCAGCCGCTGGAAGGTACTTGGGGCGTTGCATAGCCCTGACAAAACTGAAACAATCCGCGCCGCCTGGTGAAAGCAGTCTTCGGCTTGTCTTGCTGCGCCACTGCTAGCTGACAGTAGCCCGAATGGAGGTCCAAGCTCGTGAATCGCCTGGAGTCGTATAGTGTCTCCAAAGTGTCGTCCACCCGTGGCAGCGGGTAAACATCCTTCACAGTCACAGCGTTCAACACGCGATAATCAATACCAAATCTTACGCTTCCATCCTTCTTGCGTACGAGGACAACAGGAAATCCCCATGCACCGGGGCCTTCCTCGATCACGCGTCCTTGAGCATCTCGCCCACCTCCGTGTCAATAATCACATTCCCGAGACAGCATATCGGCGGCTACGCATGCGTACCCTCCGACACATCCGCTCCGCCTTCAATGACGCCTATGATGGCATACGGCGCCTTCGCCAACAATTGCGGGACACAGAAGACACTACCTGACGCCAAGCGCGCGAGATCGACATGCTGACGACCTCGCTACGCCGGATGAGACAGGGCCGCGAGCTGGTTTCGGAAACCGATTCCGGCACGGAGGACGAAAATATGTGGGGCTTGCGGTCGCCGTGCAGACCAAGAACACCGGAATTCATCGACAACTTTAACACGACCCCGTTAAACCTAAATCATACAGGCCATTATAGCCACTCGAACGACGAAGAATCTGAGGATAGCGATTGATTCTGATTGGGTTGTACCCAGAAAGATTCATTCATTGCAGTTGCTCATTTTTT
This sequence comes from Phytophthora hibernalis, assembly GCA_012656075.1. Classification (NCBI taxonomy): domain Eukaryota; phylum Oomycota; class Peronosporomycetes; order Peronosporales; family Peronosporaceae; genus Phytophthora; species Phytophthora hibernalis. Next base: position 856,508 of record JAAKBF010000151.1, on the reverse strand, counting down.
CTTTTCAGAAGGCTAGTAACGTTTAAGTCAAATTCCTTTCTGGGGTTAAAACTTTTCTGTACTGATTACAATTTGATTTCTTCAAAATCCAGGTGGTGTACCGCAATAAAATTTCCAAGCCTCTATAACTGGAACCAAATTTATGTGTGCGCTCTTCTAGAGCGTCTTTGCAGCGTTGTCGTCTCCGACGACTGCTTACGCTTGCTTGCCTGCGTTTGTGTTCTATCGTTGGAGTCTTGCCCACTTTCAAATTTGCTTCAAAGCAGACTAACCGCCCAAGTTTCCACCCCGCCGTTCACGACATACTCCACAATATCACCCGCCGCATGGAAAATAGCCGACGAAGAATTAAAAGCATCCGAAAATACATGAAATAAAATTTAGGCGATGAAAGAATTAAAACGACCATGTAGAGACGGCGTTTGGGCACTGGATACGACAAATTCTACTGTGTACGAAAGGTCTTGAATGGACGCTGCCAGTCAGGTCGTCTTTGAGTCGGCATATGGAGGTAGAAGGGTTGCTAATTAAAATTGAGCTATTTGCTTTATGGATGCCCGGGCCCCGACTAGTGAGCTATCCAGCAGTCCCTATTCCCAGTTGCGATATGTTCTACCGAAAATATTGCGTAAAATCTCCCATTGCCGCTAATTCTGGTGACTACCAAAAATCCAATTTTTATCCCGGATACTATGAGAGCCAATGGACGCCTGCCGAATATAGCTTAGACGACCGACTTAGTTGCAGCAAGTATGCCGCGACTTAAACGCGCATAAATCCTCGGAGACACAGATTTCGTCTCGATAAACTCCCTACCTCTAGAAGTATGCCGTGTAGCCATCTTAAAGTTTATCTTGGAATTTGTATTCATTATGCTGACCATTACTCCCGTCTATGTGTCCTGCATTCAGCAGGGCATATATCTTCCGACAGATTGAAAGGGCGCTCACTTTCGAATCTCCCCCGGAGGCGCGAAGACGACTGCTGGGACCTCCACTTCTACGGGTGCATTCTTGGTCGACTTTATATATGCTAATCTTGCGGTGTAATAATCTAACGTTCATGCGCAGGTGCGATGGTGCATATGAGGCACTCCGTCCTGCATTGGGAGCGCCGCTGCATCAGCGACACGTCCAGTGGCGACGATAACACGCCGCCGAACGTCGCGTCTGGCATGCAGCACGCCGCCAGCGGCGCCCCCAGCGACACGGGCACGGCGACTCCTCCCTGGCTATCCCCAGGCCACAGCAAGCGCCGGATCGTGGACTCGACGCATGCAGCACCAAGCCCAAATACGCCATCTTCACCGCAGGCGTCCCCGCCGTCCGCCCAAACCCTCGCCAGCCCTACGACGTCATCTCCCGTCATGCTGGCGTCGCCGCCCCGTGCTCCGGCTCCTCCAAGACGAATCAGGGGTCTTCGGCCTCTCCGAGACGATCGTCAAGCTCGTCGTGAAGCCACCGCTCCGTATGCGCGACCCCGCCCAGCATCTGTACGTGCAGATCGAGGAACCAGCAACCCGAAAGCTTCGCGGACTTCTGCTGCAACAACGTCGCAGAGGCGTCCATCGACGTCGCGACCCCGAGACCAGTTCGAGCCCGCGCAATGGCCGTGTCGCGTGATTAATCTGCGCGAACAGTTCAACCCAATCGCTACGGTGTTTCCTGCCGTCCCGCACTACGAGTGGTGTGACTGTCCGAGTCGGTGCAGAGTGGAATCCTGCAGGAACTCGCTGGTTCACGTGTTCTGCAACATTAACTCGTGTCCGTACGACGGACTGTGCGGAAACGGTCTCGGCGAGTCGCCCAAAGTTCTGCTGGGAAGAACGTGCGCACGCAATCGCTGGGAGTCTTTGCTGCGGAAGATATCGACGCTGGGGAGGTGGTGGGTCAGTACCTCGGTGAGCTGGAGCACGTGAGTGCTTCGCGTGCGCAGCGACCACGCAACACCGGCTATCGTCTAAGGCCCAAGGCGAAACGGATGAAGGACGGAGGGCACACGACGGATGTGTCCATGAAAACATGGGCCACTTTCATATTGTACTACTTGTAGTTTCTCCATTAACCTCAACACGGGCCCGAAAGCTTTCAATGTTCATCTCCAACTACCGCGTTCATCACATGTGCGAGCTACAACGTATTCGCTCACAAACACAGGCTACTGCCAAGTAATTTCTGCAAGTATATTAGGAAAGCGGTGTTAACGTGGACAAGCTCGACTGCTACTAGTTCGTCAAGGGCACCTCCATCTCGCCCGAAAACGTTGTGCGGAGCCCACCGTGCGCACACGATAGTTGGCCATACGAAACAAATTGTTGATGCGTAGACCGCGGAGCCCGGGGTCGTACGACAAGGGGGTTGAGCCTGCTGTAGACCTTCTGCATGCTCCCCATGCCCACTACACCGCTTGACGCACGGAAGTGATGGCGTTGTGGAGCGTACGGGCAGAACTTCGGAGTGAAGGCAGGATCCGCTCCAGGTCGCCGTCCTTCAGCGGGGTCAGGATGCGGCCCGCCATGGCAGCAGAACATGGGAAGGCGGAGTCCGACACAACGCTCGTACGTGTGTCAGGACAGTAGGCTGGGTCGTGTAGCTTGTTGCGAAAGCCGAGTGACGTGTCCGAGTCGTTCCACGACCCGGGAAGTCCAGATAATGCATCCGTCGGCCGCGAAGCAGATCGTGCCTGTGGCGAAGACGGTATGGAGCCAGCCGTTGTACATCGCATTCTGTAGGTCATCATTAGACGGCTGCTGCCTTTAAAGTGCATTGTTCATTAGTATCACACGTCGTTAGCTCTGCAAAGCTTAAGATTAGACAATAGTACTTACCCTCAGGTTCTTTCCGTCTATGAAGCCGAAGGTGTGCTTCAGCAACGGCTCACGCGCTTCGACCAACTTGGCCAAGCGGGCCTGGTCAGCAGGAGATGGCCACGAGATCCTCGCTGGCTCATAACTCTCTAGCGCGCTGGATAGCGCCTCCTCTGCTTGCCCTCGAAGAGTGCTTGGCGGCACGCCGAAGATCAAGCAGAGGGTGCTATGCTCCATGGAGCCCACATAGAAGCACAGGACGAGACCCAGGATCTGGTGATGGTAGCGTAGCTTGGGAGACCGTCTGCGTCCGTTGTTGCGCGGGATGTAGTAGTAGTCGCTAAACCTCCGCAGGAGCTGGTGAAACGCCGGCCTGTGCAGATGCACACCTTAGCAACAACAACAGTAAGAGTAGTAATACACAGTAGCACACGTTGTCAAACTAGTCGTGTTCAGGAAGTCGAAGTCCTTGCCGAACTTGTAGATCATCATTCAGGCCGCGTCGCACGGCGGATCTAGGCTCTGCGTCGTCAAGTAGTGACGGCTGCGCATAGCGATCTTCCAGGCATCCTCCACGAGCAAGTTGTACACCTCGCGGCGGACCTCCCCAGCGCCTCGTCGTGGCAGAGGAAGGCCTCCGCCACGAGCAGCATGACGTCCAAGTCCCCTCCGCCATCGCCCAGACCGCTTGTGCTCGACGCGCGCGAATTCGAAAGTGAGGAAAATTCGAATGGGCGCGGCGCCGAGCGACTGCAGCGGTGTCCGGGGCGAAGTGACGGGTACACTCTCAAATGGCAGTCAGCTCCTATTGCACACTACCTGATTCAGGGCAGTATTAGTAGGACGCATAAAGTGGATGTACGCCATTCGCGGTGAAGCTTCCGAGCGGTAAGTCGACATATATCTTCTTAAAGGGCGACTTACCTGCTGCAAGTAAGTCGCCCGTTTAATGTATATTTGGCTGGCGTCCAATATGCTTTCAAACCGATTATCTGACGTTCTTATATATTTAGATGTCTTGAACCGCACACGTATTGGTACAGCAACGGACAGAATGCAACTGCCGCCAAGCTAACTGCCACCTCTCTGATTCGGAACATAGACACTGCGTATTGTCCCTAAATCCGCCAATCAGTTTTTGCTTTTTACGTTTTTTTCTACCAATCATCACACAGGCTCCGAAATCAATTCAGTGGCTATCAGTCGGTAAAATGGAGGCAGCCAGCAGCATCGAAGAGCCCCCAGATGAAACCAGCGCCTCGGTAGTGACCCTGCAGGCAATAAGTGCGCAGATTAGTACAGGCAAACAACATCGCAAGCACTACAGCATGAAGAAGAAGAGAGCGGTGCTTCGCGCGACGGAGGACATGAATGAGCGAGAGGCGGCCAGGACGCAAGGAATCCGCCGATGGACGCTCAACGATTGGCGCAAGTCTGCCGACGACATATTCGGCTACAAAGGGAGCGAGAAAACGCTGTCCTGCACCCCTGGACGGCGTGAGCTTGTTCCCTTTGGAATCGAGTTGATAACATTCATGAAGAACACCCGCCGTGACAGCGAGGTGCTCACAGCCAAAACCATGGCGAGCTTCGTACGCGACGTGTATCCAGATTGGCTTGAAAGCTACATTCAGGGGAAGAAGGACACAGCGACAGCGTACGAGTCGCTGCTTCGGCTACTTCGTCGCTTCGCTTATCGGCATGGCTTCGTTCAGCGTACGCCCAGTGGACTCGAGGTAAACTGCTCTTCAATTGTAGGCTTTAACGTTGTAGTGTCGTATTGGGCATATAAATGTATTAATGGTGCTATTTAACTGTGACATTGCTCTTACACTGTACAGGAGAAGCTATCGGACCTTATTGTCGTTCGAGATGAGTTTGCTCAGTCATTTAAGAAGAGATACAGTGGATTCGACGCCAGTGAGGTGTACAATACCGACGAGACAGGCATTTACTATGACACTCCAACCGTCTACCATGCTATCAGAGAGAGGTAAGTCCGTCTATTACAGCGGAGCAGAAGCATTCGGCGCGGCTGACCGCCGTCTGTACAATTTGTGCCGACGGTAGGAAGCTGCCTCTCCTCTTTATCGTTCGTGGCGAACCGGGAGGTACAATCGAGCAGAGCGAGCTCCAAACCTACCCAAAAGGTATGTATTCATACATGGCTACATTTTCATGATTGATATTCTAACTGTGCTCTTAAATACTGTGATACAGGGCACGTCTATACAGTGCAAAAGAAGGCATGGATGGATTCGCGCGTGTGGTTGTTTTACCTGCGCTCCTTACTGTACTGGCACATATCTGGTCCCTCGCTTCTGCTAGTTGACAACCTCGACTGCCATGTGTCTGAGGAGTCAGAGGACGTTCTAGCAGACGAGATGCTAACCATCCTCCAGCCATTGCCCAAAAATTCGACCTCTGTATGCCAGCCTTTGGATGTTGGCGTGATGGGGCCGTTGAAATCCAAGCTGAAGGCGCTTTGGATGCTAGAACGACCACCACCACTGCGAGATGGAGAGAAACGTGCAAAGAAGACCGCCAAGGACAAGCGCTTGGAGACGATCAAGCGAACGATCAAGGCGTGGGACGCAATTGAGCCGGAGACGATCATCAAGTCGTTTAACAAAGCTCTTCTTACTAATTTTTAGCAAAATACAGCTGCATCCTTATTTTGCCTCAGTTTGTGTGTAAATTTTAGATAAACTCAAATCGTCAATGATATTTTTATCCAATGGCATTGTACCTCTGTTCAAACAGAGCTGGCAGTTCCATTCTGTCCGTTGCTGTACGGCAGGGCATAGGGTTGAGACTCAGACAAAATATAAGGCTCAGACCCAATGGAACAGTACGGCTAACAGGTTCAGGCGCAGACGGGGTTAGCATGTGAAATCGCGGCTGCAACAGGCTGAACCCTCTTACAAGTGCAGCTACTCCCAAACCAAGCGCTGGTACAGCGAAAACATTCTGGTCAACGCACAATGCTACCCAAGCCACCGCAGCCCGTGCTGGATTGAATATTTAATGTCATACCGGGGATAACGGGGAACTACGTGGACGAGCAGCTTTACGTGAGTAGGGGCGACCTGGAGCCATGAGGGTCAGCTCAAACGCCTGAATGAGGGACATTAATTTGGACGCGCCAAAAAGACTTGATAGTAGTATTCCATAATTGGTTTAGTATTTGAAAGCTACAAGAATTTTCCGATCAAGTACTACCCGAGCAGCATCATAATTTTGTCTACAAGCACTTCCTGTTACATCACCGTGCAAGGGACTCGAGTGAGCGATGTAAAAGAAATTATCTTCTTAGCGTGATCACCAGCCACGACCTCCGCCTTGTCCTTGTGCTATTGTCTTGTCCACATACGCTAAAAGTAGTCGAAGACCTGGCGAAAACCTTTCGTGATGACATCCATAGCACGAGCGGCAAAACGATGCTCACCACGATGTCGAAACCTGCAGATCTCCCGTGTATTCGTCTATATGAGTCGGCAGGTTCAAAGCCGTGACGCACAGCAGCACGTTCGCATTCGTGGTGGGTGTTGACACAGCACGTACTTAATGAGACGAAAAACAGCATAGCGTCGAACATCGAAATGAATAAATAGCGTGACTGTGGTCACGCACACCACGTTGTTAGCTCTGAACAGCAAGAACGACGCTGCGGAGACTACCGAATCAGCTACGGTATGGTACCGAGGAGCAGCAGCTCGGGCATAGCCTCTAAACAGCGGTCGAAGTTAACTCAATTTTCGAAGCCGGAGCGCTGGACATACACACTTTGCGCCGACTGTTTGGGTAATCTCCTCTGCGCAACCCGATGCACTCGCGTCACCAGACACCACCACGTCGTCTCCAGCGAGCCAATATATATATGAACCCCGTGGGATTATTTTTGATCGGCTTTGAGATCCACTGTAAAAACAATCGGACGAGTCTGAATTGTACCGACTGTGAATATCATGTTGGATAATAACTGAAATCCCCACACAACGGACGTAAAAAATGTCTATAACGAGAATGTGGTGTGAGCGGCGCTCGCCCGGGAGGACCATATCCATTTTTAGGACTGCGGCAGGTCCTGATTTGACATCGATGATTTGTTTGCCGCCAAGGTGATTTTGATTTTCGCAGTAGATTTCCAGCCTGAATTTTAGCGCAAAGAGGTGCCAAAATTTAGCTCATTATCAACAAGCGATGCATATCAGAGTTACACAGTTATACGATTTTCTCTGACAGCACGTCAAAAATATCCCCACCATTTATGAGGTTTGCCGCGTATGAACATTCATGTACCATTGAGTGATGGCAGTATTTCCTTATCAAACGATAATATAGGGTATGTCTTGTAGCCCGTCGATATGTCTGCGGAAGCGTTTCGACAATCGGATGGATTTCCCAGGTCTACCTTGTGCGGCCATACTATCCGTAATATCAGAAAATAGTATGAGGTGCATTAGAGAGGCACCTTATACTTTTCGAAAGCCATTTGGATAACCATTAGCTTCACATTTGTGTTTAAAACAGAAGTTGACCCAACCCGTATCGTCAATTTCTGGTGGAAACCGCAAATGTGTGGATTATACAGCTCTCCCCTGCCACGACCAAACATTCTAAATCATCTGACACTCAGTTTTGGGTTTTGCTTGACTACTGCTGAAGTTGATATGGCGGAATCAAGAAATATTTTGCTTAAGGAGGAGGACGTTATGCTTCTAAAGCAATCATTGGTGGATGGACCCTTCCGTCATGAACATGGCAAGGTGATGGAGGCATGGAATTGCTTGGCTGCAACGTTGGCTGCTTGCCCCGATTTCCTGAGGAACACTCTAAGTGTCAAGACAGCTCAGAATCGTGCCAACGCATTGCTAAGCAAGGTACTTTAATGTTTTCTTTCAATTGTGTGATATTTTTGTTTTAACTTAACTCTTTCAACCCCGAAGATAATTCTGTATCATACAGAATATGCAGATACTTAAAATTTGTATTATTTTTTTCGCGGGAATTTTCCGCCAAAGGCTTTTTGAAAACTGGCTATGGAAGCTTCCGTATCATCTCAATGTCAATATCGGATTGGCCAGCTATACACCGGCTGTTTTGAATATGATGATCTGATTGGTGGAGTTTGACGAGTGCAAATCTCAAGAGACCAGTCAAACGTTTTGCATAGTATACCCTCTTAAATCGATTATCATCTCCTAACGAAAGCACTGACCCCCGCCTCCCTCGCGAATCCTCCCTCTCCTCCAGAACCAGCTTTTTCGTCAAGCTCTCTCCCGTTCATCACCCAGCTATACCGGTACAGCCATGTCAGTCGAGGTTCTCCAAGCCGAGAATCGGCACCTCCGTCGTGAGCTTCGCTCGTCCAAGCTTGCAAACCAGCAGCTGACGAGGCGTATTTCCCAGAAGGACACCCAGATCACTCAGAAGGACACGCAAATCGGAGAGAAGGACACCCGGATCCGTGAGAAGGACACCCAGATCGCAGCGTTGATTCGCTCTAGCCATCAGGAGAAGATGCTACTTTTGGGTTACCTCGAGCGTCGCATGGATAGTCTCCTACAGATGCACAGTCGCCTCGTTCAAACGCTGGGGCCTGTGAAAATCGTGTCACCTTTGCTCCTGAAGAGGAGAAGATACACGGCTTCGCCATGACCATCCGCCCCCTTCGTCAAGATTCGATTTAAGGCGGATCAACAGCCATATGTATCGCGGGAGATTCAGGGTGCTTTTCGATTGTACACAGACCGAAAACCCGATCGACCTTCGCCAGAACTTTCAACGGGAGGCGAACACATGCCTCCGTGCAAAAATAGGAGTCTATCTGGAAGCGAACCCGGTAAGTATTACTTTTTTCTTGGACTATATTTCTAAAATAACGTCAATGGCTACCTGTTGTTAGAGCAGGAAGCGGAAGCTCCTAACATCATCTTCCGATGTTGCCGCTCAAGATGGGTTGAGAACGATGCGTTCCCCTCGAAGAGGTCGCGGACATCGTAACCGAGCTCGTCGACGAGACTAATGTAAGCTTGCGCCTTGCTTCCATGTACACTCACATATACGGCCAGCTTCAGACGTTCATACGAACCGAACGCTTTCGGTTGGCGTTGTAAATTCGCCTTTGCTGGGTGCTTGACTGCATGAGTCGTCAGTCTAATTGCAACAATTACATACTTTGAACTACTTGCATTCGGCTACTGTCTTAGTAATATATGTATTTGGTAAAAGCTCTCTGGCTGAGAGACACGACAACTTCTCTTGGTCATCGTGAGTATCATGTTCTGCAAAACACAGTTGCCAGTACACAGCGTCTTCACGTCCGTGTCCTTGATCCACTAGCCACGGGATTACGGTTGAAGGTCCACCCAAGCAGGTGTTCGTGCTGAGCCTTCGTGACCATCTGCCGCTGCATTGGGTTCAGAACCGCAGCTAGAAGCGAACTATTGGTCGACCAGCACTCTAGCGAGAACGAATTCGCCAAGATGTAGGTTCTCCTGATGCGGAAGCCGGCACTCCAGCATTTGCGGGTCAAACGTTATGCACTGCAACGCACGGAATGGCGACACAACGCTAAGCATCTCACGCGAGTGCAAAGGCACATCGTTCCGATGGGTGAATCCTCGCCAGACCTCGTGCCAGTGTAAACAGGCCGGTCAGTCTGTTCGTACTTCTTCTTGCGGTCTCGATCCTGCGCTAGCGAGTCCGTGATCAAATTCTCCACATCTTCAGCCGCTTTCGACGTCAACATCTTGAAGGCGACGTCGCCAGCGACATCGTCTCCAGATTCACGTTCTCACCACTGGCACTACTAGATGTGACAGTTCGCTTCCTGCAACAGTCTATCCGAAACACTTTCAATGCCATCCACGATCTTGTAAATGACCACTTTTGGAAAGAAAAGATCAACGCACGTAGGGTTTGTCACCACTACGCTGTAGTCAAATGTCCTTCGGCATCACGCTTCACGGATGTTTTGCATGATTATATCACGCAGAAATACTAAATCCACTAGAGCCCGGGCACAGGAGGACAAGCCGGCGTTCTCGCCTAGATAGCGTTCAGCGAAGAAAGCTTCGTCAGGAATCAGTTGGCCGGCCTCATTATCAGAGAACATGGCCTTCTCCATCAACACTAACACAGGCTGAATTGGATCGCGAACAGCAAACCTTTTGAGGTCGATAAGCTGATGATTCATCGATTTCAAGAAGAAGTGATTAAATCTTACCAATCAGTGGGCTGTCGCAAGTCAAGTTCATGTAGTTATCGCAAATAGCGAGACTCTTCTTGCCAACAAATTCACCGAAAGGGGTTTTGTGCACCATCTCCAGGATCGAGAAACCAAAGGTCATGCGCAATTGAGTATCGCCACGGTTCCAAATCTCATGGGCGATTGAGGGTAGCTCGCGTTCAGACTCGCGGTGATGACGTCCTTCATGTTGACGTGGAGCACCAGCTCGACCTGGTCGCGCGGGGTCAAAAATACTTGTATTCTAGCTCGTTCAACAGCAGTGCGCAGAGGTTCGCCGACCTGGGGATGGTTTCACCCAGTTCGAACGTGGCTGTTTACACGGCGCCCGTGTAGCTCGTTTTATACAAACCGATTAGACGCCAGAGGTGTCTTCAAGCAGCTTCTTCACCTCCAGCGCGGTCGCAGCCTCCTTCACAACCAGCACGCGAGGGACCACCACCATCCATTTGACTCCGTTTGCGCTTTCCGCTCCTAAACCGACTTAGCCTCATAAAATTATCTGGGATATTGGTTCCATTCTTCCAGGAGTCATGCCAAACTTGATCACACGTCAAGTTGTTACCATCTTCAAGCATGTTCGAGGCAAAATCGGAGAGGTGCAGACCCAATAGTTCTTTGTGCAAGTGCCGCATATACTTGGCGTGCGTCGTTACCTTCACAGTTCGTTGCTGCTGGATGTACTTGTGGATGATTAAGCCATTTGCTATAGTCATATCAACTAAGCCAATAAACAATTGCTTGTATTGTACTCGACATAATTCATTGGACCAAGACTTTCTAACCGACCACATAAAATGTCTTAGCTCTTTAAATACTTATCAGATGGCACTTTAAAAACCACCAGCCGCTTCTATTGATAGCTAGGCGTGCACGGACTCTTTAGCTTATTGAAAAAGCGCATTCCGCGATGGAGGCCCGCGAAGAGCTGACACCGGGGCAGAAGAGGTTCAAAGTAAGATGCTACAAATTTATGGACAATGCAGACGCCTGGAATGTATTCAAGGTCCACCGAACCAGGGAACTTGTAGCCCAGTGTCGTGGGATTGGACACGGCATGGCTTCGACGGTCATGGAGGAGTACAAGGCCGAGAACTTGACCGACTTCAAGGTTATCTACCGAATCGCCCATTCTTTCCTTTCTTATCAGTTTTATAACAAAACATCTATAATTTTATTATGTAGTCCAAGCCATCTCAACGCCGTAAACAGCGCACGGGCGACCCTGCACTGCTAGAATCTGTTATCCGCAGCTTCATAAAGACGCAAAACAAACTCGTTCAGTCTGTGACAGCCAACAAAATCGTCTTGGAGGCTACAGCCAAGACGAATGTCACCCTTGAACTGCGGACCATGCAGCGCCTTCTAAACGAGCTCGATTTTCACTACATTGTTGGTAAGAAAAGGCATGCAAGTGCTGATGGGGTTGGAAATGTACTTTCCCGTGCTACGTATCTTGAGAAAAAAACTTGCAAACCGGCGACCATGTCGATATGGTAAGTGTAACCCGCGCCTCACAGAGGTATTCCTCGACGAGTCATTCTGCAACGTGAACCACGTTTCAGAAAAACGTGGGTTCTTGAAGACAAAATTCGCTACAACAAAAGCGGCAAAGGAGCACGGTACGATGTTTTTGAAAATTAAATAACGTGAGTTCAATTTTGCTAACTGTATTATTGCAATTTACTAAAACGAATTATTAGTGCTTGTATAATTGCTGCAGGCTTTGTTTCGTTCGTAGGCGGACGGGTGAAGGCTGGCTTTGTTGAGAAGTCAATTAAATGCTGGAACTCCACGCTGAAAAGAAAAAAGACGAGCGCGATGAGACGTGGACTATCACGGCAACTTTGACACAGAAAGTTCGACCGGTGGTTTGAAAGATTGTGCGTGACTTTGGCTTCTCAGCATGGATCCTGTAGAATTCACATGGATGGAGCTTCTTATCATAAGCACCAAATGAATAAAAGCCCAGCCATGGGCTGGAATCGTGCTGGTATGCACGCGTGGCTGGCAGCAAAAGGTATGAATATTCGGTTATTATTTGTTTTTACTATTCATTAAATGATATATTTGTAGGAGTGCAGTTTAGCCTCAGTGAAACGAAAGCTAGATTGATGGGCGGATACCCCCGCTTAAAGAAAAGCCTGTGTACAAAGCTCAAGAAAATGCTTCGCGCTACGGACATTACCTGATGTATACCCCACCGTATCACCCAGAGCTGCAGCCGATCGAGCTCATCTGGGCTACGGTCAAGGGCAGGATCGCAATGGACCCTCCCAAAAACGCGAACGACGCGGCCGACAAGGTGCTCCACGGCCTTGACGCTATCACGCGAGAGAATTGGATACACGTCTACCGTCATGCACAAGGCTTCGACAATATGTACATCGATCGAGGGCGTGAAGACACAGAAGCTCAGCTGATGACGCTAGATGATCATCTTTAATACATGTACCTCTGGGAATGCATAGAGACCTGTCTCATTACATTCAGTTTGTTCCAATGCAATTGAACAACGCTGGTCACCCATTGCCTTTTTTGAAAAGTGCGCGTGCTTATAAGCAACTGCCAATCAAAGGCATCCCTGAAGATCAACCCTTTACTATCTCAAACGCAGAATCCGAGGCGTAATAGTATTTGCGCATTGCCACCGCCTTTGTAAAGAATACCCTTGAAGTTGGATTTGGTCATGACGTCCACTCCCCCATACCATTGAGATTTTCAGGCACAATGGTGGCCTCAGAACAATTGACCTGCTGCTATTTTTCTCAGTTCGAAGAACAGAAGTCGGAACTGTGCTACATCCGGTGGCCAGCATGTTGAATGGTCTTGAGTCCATCCAAGATAGCGCGATAAGCTCAGGGTGCCCCAAGGCCTGGGAAATTCGGTACGTTCCCCTCGCAACAGCTTCGGGCGCTTATTGTGAGTGTACTGGATGGTTTGACACCAACCAAGTCTGTTCGCCCACACAGTACCGCATGGTAAAGGTCCATTGACAGCAGTTTGAGTGACAAAGCGACGGAGGAGTAAAAATTGTCGGTAACGATCAAACGCTTGGCTGCCCTCGCAGAACCTTGACAATGTTTTGAACCACCGCCATCGGTCCGACATTCTTTTTGGCTACCTTCTCTTTTCCTCAATACACTTCCACTCTGGATATTGTCAAGCCCATGATATGCGTTAGATATGTTCCTCCAAATAGATATGGTCTGGCTTACCTTGCGCATCAGGCAGTTTTGGAGCACAAAGTCATTTAGAACTTCGTTCCCCACTTGCTATGCTTGCCTTTGTTGTAGCTCTGATCGGGTAAAACATGCTTCGGTTTGGCGCCATTCCTTCATCAAAAGAAATCGCTCGACCGAGACGATAACCCCTTTTGAAAGTTGTTTCAAGAGCCTGCAGAATTGGTCTAATCTCCCAAGCTTTGTCATGCTCTGACCCAGTACTTTCATTATCGTTGAAATGAAGAAAAGGCATCATCTCTTCGTAGCGTAAACGCATCATAAAACGCCCCACGTTTCACGTGGAAGTGCACCGTCCTAGGTCGACGCCCAGTGTTTTACGATATCATCACGCATGGGGCATAGCGAGTGAGCAACCACAAGGCCAATCAAATCAACAAATTCATGAGTCTCAAAGGGTTTGTATTTTGGCAAGCCTGCCTCGATCTCAGATATTGCTGGCACGCTAATGAGTGGATCCTTTTGCTGGGAAAGTAGCATACGCGAACGTTTTTCAGCCGCCATTCCAGGTACGCACTGAGAACGGTACTTGTTGGATCCGGATGCAATCATCAGCCACAATTTCTTTGGATGGAAATAAAAAATAATTGAGTGGAGATTTTGCAAAGGCTGCTGCAGATTGCGCCGGACCCCACGGACCGCAATAGAAGTCAGTTGCACCATCAATTGCTAGATCTCCAAAAAAACATATACGCGATGTCAGTCGTGCTCTACTATGAAGTTTCATGGTACCATAGCATACGAATCTAGATGGTGTTCGTCGTAGACCTCCCACCCAGAATCTGCAATTGCTCGCAAATTATTGTCCTGAAAATCAAACGCAAAGGCCGCATCTTCAGTATCGCTGGAATCCTCGTCATCCACGTATCCCCACTCGCCTGAGGTCTCCGCGTCAGATTCTTTGCATGACTGCTGATCGCAGCCATATGCCGCATCCCTAACTTCCGAAGTAAGATTGATATTATCACTGGGAACTGGGTGGAAAATAGATTCGGCTCGCAGAGTCTCCATAAAGTTTCCATCCTCATAACGAGAGAGCTCATCGAATTTCAAGCTTTCAGAGTCACTCTGATTCTCTTGGTCGCAGCCATCAACACGATTTTCCGCTCGATCACCAGATAAAGTAGCAGGAGCGATTTAGAAGGACTTGAGTCCAGTGGAATGGATTGACTTGGTGTCGATAAAATCAGATTGTGATTGCGCGCATAGGCTAGCAGCTCTATCTCACCTAATCAAAAACAAAAGATTGCTACTACAAGCAATGGTCCGAAATTTTGAACGACCATACCTTCCACGTAATCCCTTCTGTGGACGAGCCCTGTCAAACGTCCATTTTCCCGGGACAACGAAGACATTATGCCTTCTTGTACCCTGCGGTGCACGTTTTTTCAGCTTTTTCGTCGAAGTGTCCGCCATAGTTGGGATATTTTAACTGCATCACAACCCACCACTTCTAAGGATTGACTTCCCGTATCAATTCGAGTAGTCGTCAACGAAGATTTTTTTGCCGCGATAGCCCTCGTGGATGTCACCGCATCCACCAGTGTTGTTTGCTCTGACCCTGAACAACAATTCACCATTCGTTTATTACGCGTGGTCACCAACTGACCTTGGGCAGGTCTTGTCATCGCCCGAGTCAATCGCGTCGGCGGCGCTGCAGCAGTCTCCACTGATCATCAGCGCGTCGACGCTGGCGTGGTTCTCTCCATCGTGCAAACGCTAGCCGTCGTTGACGGCGCAACAGCAATCTCCCTCAATCTTCGAGCTTGATCAGCGGGGCGCGTCGACGCTGTCGTGGTCTCCCTTCACTACAGCCAAGAACAATGCCAGCAGGTGTCGGCGACGGCGGCGCTACAGCAGTCTCCCACGAGCCTCGAGTTTGATCAGCGAAGAGAGTCGACACTGGCGTGGCTCTCTCCATCGTGCAGATGCTAGCAGTCGTTCGTGGTGGCGTTACAGCGGTCCCCCCGAGCCTCGACCTGGATCTGCGAAGCGAGTCGACGCTGGCTGGGCTCTCCTCTCGACAGCCAAGAATAATGCCAGCAGGCGTTGGCGATGGCAGCACTACAGCAGTGTCCCCGAGCCTCGAGCTGGATCTGCGGAGGGAGTCGACGCTGACGTGGCCCCTCACAACAGGCGAGAACAATTCCAGCAGGCGTTGGTTGCGGTGGCGATACGGCAGTCTCCCTGACCCTCGATCCTTGAAAGGTGAACGTGTTGATGTCATGGTCGCCCCACGATTTGGCTCGGGATAGCCCCAGTCAGTAGAGGACAGGTGTTTACTTTGGTTGTAGCGCTGATGGTATTTTATGAAAAAAATGATTTTTTTAATCAGGTTGAGGAACCGCCTTGATACAAAAGCTTATTTGGCGGTTTGGTCCCTTGCGGGGAACCTCTGTGGCATCGCTGCGGGACTCGAACCCGGCCGTGCCGTATGGTTGGTATACCGCTAGACCACTCCACCAATGCCATCGTTTTGACGTTGGGACACGAAACTCCGACCTTATTGATCTGTGATTACTGTGTTCCACACTGATCGGTCGCTGCTCCGGTAAATGTACGTAGCACTACGTAGTATTACTTTTACAAGATCTCCGGGGCCAAGGAACTCCGGGGCTATGCGTATGCTATCAATGCTGTCCGCAAGAAGTCTCGACCGTTGAAAGCGACGAGGTCCCAGTGAATCTGTCGACGCTGATCTGTACAAGCAGTTGGCACACGTACTCCAGCGTCCCGCACAGCTGCGGTACGGAGCCGGATTACAAGACAATGTTCTTCACGGTCAAAATGTTCGAGGCGAACGGAGATCAAGGAGTACATGTCGTACTGTTATCCACACCAGTGCATCGTCACTTGGCGATCATGGAGCCCGCGGAAGCTGCACGTGAGCTGAACTTGACCGAAGCGTCAGCGTCGGGTGAACCTTCCGCCGTTTTGTGGCGTTCACTGCGACGGAAACGTGATGTCTTCGATCGTATCGGTTATCTTGGGAAAGCAGGCAGACTTTGAGTAGCTTTTGGCCAACAACGTCATTCCGGAAGCCAATTTGCGCTTGTGCTGTGCGGCGGCAACTTCCAAGGCTTGAAGATAATGGCGGCAGAGTAGCACGGCATTGCCGATGTGCTGATCTGCTCGGAAATAGATTCTATCAGGGGCCTTCGTACCTAAGTACATTATGCAGTCTTTTGGAGGCAGGGAAGCACCTAGTACGGAGGTCTCTCGCTGTCAAACGGATACCGTATCGGTGATCTACTCAAAGCAGGAAACCTCGTCGTGCGTTGATTCTTGTTTCATGGGACGGTGAGAAGTATGGACTGCGAGGAAGCACCGAGTACGCTGTCGACAACGCTGAGCTCTTCACGAAGAAGCTGTGGCGTTCGTCAACGTGGACGCTATGATGGGTCAGTGCGAGTGCTACTCAGGCATTACTCAGTTCCGTTACTAGACGACAAAGTCCGTCCCTGCTAGCGAATTCCATGGCGACGAAAGAAGAGCCGCTATGAGCAGTAACACAAGCAGGCCCCTGCGCGCCGCGACCTTCTCCACGGCCCAGTGATGGAACACGGATTTGAGCGTTTGAATAGCTTCATGGACTACGACATCCTTTCTACCGCATCAATAGCGCCACAAACGCAGCATCGACCACGTCGCCCGCAACGTTGTAGCGCGCATCGGGGAGACCAAGCACGTGTCGAAACAGCTCTCCACGCAGCGTTATGGGCTGCTCAAACTCGACTACCGACAGACGCTCCTGCAGAGCACGAATTGTCGGCCTCACTACTGGTAAGTCACGTGCATCATACCTTGCCAACACGCTGATCTTCTTTTGTTGTTGTACCTATATATGCAAAAGATTTGGTTAACGACTCCAACAGCCAAGAGCTACGCATGGAGATCCACTGGATCGCGAGCTTGGGCGACGCTTTGGCATATACTGCTGAGCCGCGGCGTAGCGAGTGACTCGTCATGTTGAGCGTGAGGGAGTGCCGAAGGGCGGGCTCCATCTCTGCTTGTGTAACTCTAATGACTTCTGTGATGTAGCTAGCCACATTTGGCCGTGTTCGCTCTCTCTTTGGTGGTGGTTGTGTGGTTGAATCTTCTGTGTGCTGTAAGCTCTCCCAGTAAACGATTGCCTCTTCTAGTGTGTAATTTTTCCCTCCTGGCAAGTCAGAGACCGCGCAGCGGGAACAGGTACTCAGAAGGTTCGTCGTAGCATACGAAGAGCAAGCCAAAAGCGTGGGACACGCATTGCTGCCACCGCTCGGGGGACTTGAAGATCTACAAACCCTGCACCACAGAAGTCTTGATGTACGCGATGTGAATGAATAGCTCACCAGATGCAGCCATCGAGAGCTGCTGCTTGCGGACGAAGCAGGTGTCAATCGCTCGACCGAACGTGTTCCACATCATGTTCATGAGTGCAGTATCATCGATTGCCTCGAGTCTTGTAGCCACCGCTGCGTGTACCGTTAAATGATCAACGTATATACACATATCATTGACAATACATCCTGGGGCGTCGTTCGTGTGCATGTTTGTTCGTAAATTGCGTTCTTCAATATTGGCAGCCATTTTTGTCGCGGATCTTCGCAATCCGCTGTGAGTCGGAAAGCAAAATCTGATAACGATTACGTAGCATATTGAGAGATTGAGAGAAATAGCCCAACGCGGTTGATTTCGCCAGTAGACTATCGCCTGAGCGAGCTCTTGCGCTCTTCTTGATTTGTAAGAAAATTGAGAAAGCTGCTAGCAACGAGTAAAAATTCAGGGTCGGCAAACTAGTCCCTGAAGAAAGCACAGTATGCCTTCCATCTAGCGTAGCCGACGTGAGTCCTGTTGAATGAAAGAACTTCCCAAACAGTTTTTCTGCGGCCAGCTCCTGGCCCATGGTCCGCGCAGGGGTGTCGAGTCCACGTGCTGCGTGCTGCATGATGACGGATGCATCAAATAGTCAGAAATTGGTTCTGCTGTTGTCGCCAGAGACTTCAGGCTGAGAATATTTTTGAAGAAATGAAACATCCGCACCAAATAGCACGTATTGTGTAATATAACATTATACTTGACATCAGTATTGGGCATTACAGTACCTATTCCGGAATTTTTAGAAAAAGTTGGCACTGAATAAACCTACGATTGGCAAAACTTGAGTTTAACTCAAACTGGTGTACAGCGATTGGTAGATCTTCTAAGGGAGCTCACCAGGGGCTAGGTATTCTGTAATGAAAAGACTTATCCTACAGATCAAGCCACTGCGTGGCCGATCAATGGAGGCTTGAAGCTCAAGTTCGAGAAATACGATCTGCTGTATCATATGCGCTGCCGTCGTTAGCTGCACCTGTTTGCTGCTGTAAGGATGCGATGATGCAGCTGCACAACCGCTTGGACCATGCCAGTATGGATTGGATTGAGAAGCTTGCCAGCGGCAAGACTGACTTTAGCCTGAAGTTCAACATGAAGGATCTTTTGTCGTATGAATGTGTTCCCTGTATTTCAGCTAAACTTAAACGAGCGACTTACAAGCGTGATCCAGAGCGGAAACGGCGCCCACTAGAGAAGCTCTCAGTGGATTTGTGCTCAATCAATCAAAACACTGCCATCGGTGCCAAGCAGTTAATGTTGGTGGTGGACGAGGCAACACGTTACAAGTGGTGCTTCCTGCTTACTATTAAATATGAGGCAGCCCTCCTGTTGATGAATCTAATTCGCTGCCTGATGAATGAGTTTCGAAGCCAGAGCTATAGCGTAGTCAACCTGCATTCAGATCAGGGTGGCGAATTCAAGGGAGCTGACCTTCAAGCATTTTGTGAACGTCGTAGAATTGCGCAGCAGTTTACGAATGCCTACTCTCCTGAGGAGAATGAATTGGTTGAGCTGCCAATGGCATGGTGCTGTCTAGGCTTCGAGCGTTGCTGCATGCAACTAACCAGACCAATATGCTGTGGGGAGAGGCTCTCCTCCACGTGGTCGATACACTGAATCTATTGCCGACAAAGCCATTGCAGGGCAAGTCCCGTACGAAGTACTGTATGCCAAGCTACCGATGCTGCATCACCTGCGAACTTGGGGGTGCATTGTGCACACGCACGTGCCTCTTGAATCCCGTGTTACTCGGACCAAGCTAGAGCCACGCGCAGAGTTGAGCTTGCTACTCGGGTACAGCAACAACACAAAAGGGTACAAGCTGATGGATTTAAGGAAATGTGAGGGCTTCACGAGGCGCAGCGGCAATGTGTATTTTCATGAGAAGATTACGATGGCTCAGACGTACATGAGACAACTACTCTTGACATGTACCAGCATGGTGATTCTTCCTGCGGATATTTCGATTGTTCCCATTGCTTCATCGATCCAGACTCGCATATCCTGAAGGTGGCTTAGCACCAGGATTTCCTGCAGCGCCTCTTCCACGAGGCTTGCAGCCGGAGGTAACGTTGAACATGTGCATTGATCCAGTGGGAGCCCAGTCACCTGAAGCACAGTCAATCTCGGCGCCCATTGTGCAGAAATCGACCAGCGCGTCTCGATCCCTAAGCCCGACAGTCCCGCGGACATCGGTGAGGAAGCCGAAGCGCAGGCGAAAAGGTGTGAGTGGGTCCAGCGATGACTATGAACCACCGAAGAAGGTGTCAGCTTCCGTAGCACCGTGGGCTGGAGTTTCTCGCCGTGTGAGAAAGACACCGGCTCACCTGAGCGAGTATGTGGTGGGTTCTGTCATGAACACGGTGGCAGACATCAAGATACCAACTACATACAAGCAAGCCAAAGCAAGTGAACAGTGGGCTGAGTGACAAGCTGTCATGGATGACGAACTAACATCACTACGACAGCATGGCACATGGAAACTTGTGTTATTTGCGAAGGCTAAGCACCAAACGGTTATCACAAGTCGCTGTCAAGCACGATGCCATGGGCAAAATCAAGCGGTTCAAATCCCGCTTGGTTATCCACGCCTTCAACCAGAAATTTGGAATCGATTATGTGGATACATATGCACCGGTCATTCGATTTGAGACGATAAGCGATCCTGTACGGTCGAAAGCGAGGATGGTGTGTACTGCAGTATGATGTGAAGACGGCTTTCCTGTACGGCTTGTTGGAAGAGCTGATTTTCATAGATTCCTGTGGGACGGACGAAGGTAGTCCAAATGGAGACATGGTGTGTGAGATCATCAAATCTCTCACGGTCTCAAACAAACACCAGCGGTGTAGAACAAGACCTTGACTTCCTGCGAACGATCGGATTCACTCGGCTAGACAGTGACAATGGCTTGTACGTCATGTACAAAGACGACGAAATCGTCATGCTTCTGACTGTCTACGTCGACGACCTGCTGTTGATGGAGCCTCAGGCCCTGTGCGATGAAGTTGCTGCGCAGCTTGGGGACAAGTTAATCCTTACAAGCATGGGTGAAGTGAAGTTCCTTCTCGACATCGAGACTACATTGGGCAGCGCCCACAACCAAATCGAATACAGCCAGCGTTCGTCCATCGAAGCGAAGATGAAGGAGTTTCACATGGAGAATATCCATGGTAGCTGGGCTCCCAAGCAACCAGTGAATCAAAAGTGATGGTCAACAAGCTATCCAAGGACGCCGATTTGCCATATCACGAGTTGTTGGTGCACTGAATTGCGTATTGCGCATGCCGTGCGACATCTGGGCAAGTTCCTGGCGAACTTCACACCAGGTCATTACGCGGAGACCCAGCGAGTATTACGCTATATGTTGCAGACGAAGGACTATGCGTTTTACATAGACGTCATCGCAGGAAATGACGTGTGTATTACTGTCTTTACAGACGCAGACTTCGCGAACAACCCCGACGATTCGAAGTCAGTGTCAGCATACGTGACTTACCTGGATGGCAACGTGATCTCGTACGCATCTCGAAAGCAGGGTATCAATGCCCAGTTGAGTACTGAAGCCGAGTACATTGCCATGAATGAAGACGTCCGCGACGTCCTGTGGGTGGTCGGTTTGTGCGAGGAGTTGCGGTGTCGCCGTAACGTTCCCTTGCTACGTGGAGATAATCTAGCTGCACTGTATCTCTGACGGCAACCTGGTAAACACTCACGAACCAAGCACATAGCAAACAAATACCATGCCGTACGACACCTAGTTGAAGAGGACAAGCTGCGCACACGTCATGTACCTGTGAACGACAATACGGCTGAAATCATGACAAAGGCACTCGGGACCGACAAGTTCAGCCGATTTCGTGATCACATGAAGGTTCTACCAGTACAACAAAGTTCGGCAAAGATCGACATCAAAGAGGAAGATAAGGACTAGAGTATGTCATCAAGGCTTACGCTCTCAACCCTGCGTCTCTTTCATGCAGCCCGGCTAGCCCAGTGCAGCCTGGTAACAATACTTGTGATGAGAGCGAGTGGGAGTGGGAGTTGAAGTGACGGCTGAGGTGCTCAACGGCCGACGCACTGCATTTTGTACCGGAGCTCCTACTGCCACCAGCAGCTGCCTGCTGCGGTTTGAGTGCGCCGCACTACTGGACAGTACCTAACTGTCATCTGCAGTTGCCTGATGCGGCTGAGTGTGCTGCATTACTGCATCTGCAACGGCCATGTGAGCGGCAGCAACCACTCACACACGCCTGCGTCCTTAGCAATGGCCTACGGCCATTAGCTTGCGTTGCCAGCGACACGCTAAATACCTAATATATATATATGGGTTGCGGAAGCGGAGGTGGTGCAATAGTTCATTGCAGCATTTGCCGCTTGCAGCGCAGGCACCCACCTCCACTACCAAGTCCCGCTGCGGCATTCTGCTAAAGTACATCGTGTAGAAGTCGTTTCCAACCAGATCTGCATCGACGAGTGGACACCGCCATAAAAGCCAAGTGGTCATACGTCGCCGGTTATGAGCCCAAAGGGTTAAATGACAAAAATGAACTCATGAAAAATTGTCCTGCGTCTCATCTTTCCGATGCCCCCAATCCTATTATTATTTGTAAAGATATCGATAAACTTCTTCGTGCAACGCGCGACTTTTGTCTGCTTATGATCCGACATAGTATTAACCCTTTCGCGAGCCCCTTGCCTAAAGTATACTCTACAAGGTCAAGATCATCAGTCCTAAAAGGGCACAAAAATCGCCCTTAAATTCACGGTACTCGCCGGGGGCCCATGTGCTGTTCACTATCCTCCCGGATGCAGTACAGAGAAAGACGGGCGACCTAAAAGGCACAGAAAGCTTAGTTCTTTAGGACACAGCGGATTGACTAATATGTTCTTTTGTTGTGGCGACTGGACGAAGTCGACGTTCATTGGTTGAAACACAACGTAATTTATAAGGTAAGAAATCAGCATCTTCGTAGTTTAACTCGGCGGCCTCGTCTCCGCACGATGACGCGCCTGGTTGACGCTGTGTACGAGTGCGCGTCACCAATACCCGGAGCTAGCCGACGCGTAAATAGTGCTGAGTTAGAACAGTAGGCCGGTACAGCAAATTTAGTATATAAATGGACCAGGAGTAGCTGTTACGGCAAGTTGGCAGAGGAATGAGTGTGGGACGATCTTCGACGGACTTTCAACTGGATGTTGGGCTCTTGTATGTATATAATTGTCCAATTGTATGCCCGTCTGTTCCTGCGCTCGTGATAAACACAGGTAGGTTTAATTGTCTTTATCTTACTATGCTGAGTACTGCATTGCTCATCACAAGATCCCGGCGCGAACTTGTAAATTTTATACCTTTCCAAACAGATTGATATCAGTTATTTAAAAGACATAATTTTGTATCAAATCATACCCCTTTTCATTTATTTTGATGTGACATGATTCGCCACCACTCTCAGTCCACACCACAGAATTTTCTTCCGACGGAGAATGCCAAAGTGGGCGCTGGAGGGAGCGGACGACGGAAGCACCGCAAAACGGCAACGGTCGTCTCGCTCGGGGCCTGCTGTAAGCGAGCTCGGAGGTGTTGTTGCCTTCAACGTTGCGTGGGCGTGGATGCGACGCGCAGGATGGCACTCAAAACCGCCTCCCAGGCGAAGTTTGGATCCTCGGTACCGCTATATTCGGCCTGAAGGCGACCCAGACGGCGAGGAAGATGTCGACATTCATATTGGCCAGGTTGCCGTCCTCCAATATGCTGCTCAAGCGACCGGTAAGGTGATTAATGATATTGAGTTAGTGCAAGTGTGCTAACCACGTTGTTCCAGCGGCTGCAGCAGCCGACATGAACGGCAGTGACACGGAACAAGGCCGCGAACAAGTAACACGCGGCGGCGGAGGCGACCAAGATGATGAACGAGAAGTGAGCTACGGCGGAGACACGAGTGATACGCGACAACAAGCGCGTGATCAAGTAGGGTACGATCCTGCAGCAGTCCAACAAGCTGGAGCCGGACAAGGACGTGGACACAGTGCAAGTCGCAGCAGTGGTCGTGGCCGTGGCGTCGCGAAAGGTGAGGTGCTTTATCGTTGTTGCGTGCGTTCTGAATGTTCACCATGTGTTTTTAATGACAAACGTTGTATTAGAAGACGACACTGGGGAGACAAGTGTAGATGCTGGGTCGACACAAGTCAACGCGGACACAACTCTCCTATCGCCTGACTCGTCCCGTCGGACGTCAGCGACAAGGACACCCCAGTGATGCTGCAGCACGTGTATGTCGACAAGCTGGTGGCATTCACACCGCAGCGAGAGGGTTGGATGAAATCCAAACTCTATCACCCTATCGGAACAGCATACGTTGTTGGACGTACTTGTCGACGGCCGATGCGAGGCAAGCATGCTTCACTGGTTGAAATTCGCTGGCTTGAAAGCCAGTTCCAGAACCTTGTGGAGAATGCCAGCGTCGGCTGTGTTCAACGTGGTATAGAGAATTACGAATCTATCATCCGGCTGAAGGACAACCTCGACTGGCAAGAGTTGGATACGGGTGACGCTGACGACGATATAGACGTAGATGATAATGACGACCTTCAAGTTGCGGACAATTACTAAGAATTCGATCCTGGTATTTTGCTTCCAACTAGTTTGGAAGAGATCGAAGCTAAGCATGCGATTTGAACCTACAGGAGAAGTTGATGCACCGGGCGACCTCTACCAGCGCGCTGACGGCTCTACGACGACGACACTGTTGCCAGAATAGAGGCACCTGTTTGAACACTCGACCTCCTCCAGATTTTTCTACTTGCCTCAGTACTACTGGCGTCAAGTGATGTTCGAGACGAACAAATACGCTGTAAGTTTCGAAATCAAGGTTTCGACTCCATTCACTCTCACGGAGCTGATGGCTTTCCTAGGCATCTTGTACTACATGGAGTTGAGCGACAAAGGAGAGTATGCAAACTACTGGGGCCAACAACCAGAAGATATGATATTTGGCGGCAGCTCAACCTCGCTGGATTGTGTGATGACACTCAATCGGTACAAACTGCTGCGGTGCTGTCTCAGTTTCAATGCGTCGCCAACCACGCTGCATCGCGAAGCTGCAGCCCGTATACGACCTCTGTTGAATTTACTGAAAGTCAATGGCGGACTATACATCAAGGTTGGGAGGAATGTGGCTCTGGACGAAGCGAGTGTAGCCTGCAGGTCTCGGCAAGGAAGGCATATGAATGTATTCAATCCAATGAAGCCGACTGGAAAATGTCATTTCCGATTCTACGTTGTATGCTACTCATCTACCTGGATTGCACTCAAATACAAGTTGCAATGTAAAAGGTGTGATGTTGGAGACCGACTCGATGGTGTTGTTGGGCGTGAAGAAGCGCAGTCGCTGCGGGAAGAATTTGATAGGGTGTCGAAGATTCGACAGCACGTGCTGGAGATCATTAGACCATTGTTCGGCACCAAACGCTTCGTCAATATGGACAACTAGTACACCTCAGTCCAACTTTTTCAAGAGCTCGAGCTCAAAGGTCTGTACGCTCGGGGTACCATCAAATCTAACAGCAAGAATTTCCCCGCCACATGATCCTCGATGAGACCAAATCTACTCGCGGCGATACCGCCAGGCCATCTCACGCGATTTTAGTAGTATTGGTGCCTCCTGGTGCGACGGGGACGTCGTCAAGATGGTGTAAAACGCTGACGTATCAACGATCTCACCTGTCACTAGGATGGTTGGCAATGCGTCGACTGCGTTTGCAGCACCAAGATGCATAGGTGAATACAATCAGAACATGAAAGGCATGGGCAGATTGGACCAGTTCCGAGGCAGAGTTTCCATTGCAGACGGTCATTCTTCCAAAAGATGGCAAAAAAACTTGCTCTAGCCATGATAGACATTGCACGGTCGAACGCGTACTTGACGAGCCGAGTGGCAAGACCCGATCCAACCGCGCGTGATCCGCACCGACAATTTGTTATGAATTTAGCTAGTGAACTCATGAACGGCAAGTGGGTCGAAGCTCCAAGATAGGGAGTATGATCTATGCAGCACGGTTGGTAGACCAACATTTGGGCGTCGGTGATGGTGGAGATTCCTGCGTTCCACCCACTCGTCGGTCGACCCCGGGCGCCAACAGTCTTCTCCGGCAGTGCACGGCAGTTGCATATAAGCAAATGGACGATAAGAAGAGTAGGAAACGACGTCGGTGTATTTTTGTAGATGGGAAGACCGCTATCCGACAGAGGTGACGACATACTGACTGACACACGGTGTGTGTCTATGCCGAGAAGTTAACGAACAGCCGCCAGCGACCTGGATGTGCCCACAGCAGGCGTTGACTTGCTGGGATAAATTCCACAAGTTTTGTTTTCCCAGAAAGTCTTCACCGCGAAAGGGAACATCCACCGGTGGTCGTTGCTCGGTAAGCTAAAGAGCGCAGCTACTGGCACCGATACTAGCAAATTCGTTCTATCTCAGTTTATGGTGGCCACCCCAACGCCCGCTGTCGTGCGCCAAATTCTTTTATAACTGCTGGCTTGGACATTGTGGCCGAGATCCGGACAGTTGCAGCGACCTGGCGGTGAGCTGCCGCCGGACCCCGGCGTGCACGTGGTGGCGTGCTTCAAGCGGACCCTGTCGTGGACGTGTCGGAGCTGAGGAAGATGGCAGCGAATTGGTGACGCGTGGCGGCACTCTCAACGACTTGGCGGCAGAAAGTCCGCCGTCGGACCCTGGCGTGGACGTGGCGGCGAGCTGCGGAAGGACCTTGGCGTGGAAGGCGACCGAGATGCTGCCGGATACTCGCAGCGACTTGGCGACGCGCGGCATCCGGACCCTGTCCTGGACGTAGTGGAGCTACGTACGCTCGCAGTGACTGGGCGGCGATCTGCGTACGGACCCTGATGTGAACGTGGTGGCCAAGTATATGTAGCCCGAGCCGACGCACGTCATGGTGTGGATGTTTAAATAGATCAAGACTGTAGACCATATTCAAGACTTCACGTAAATGTAAATAGACGTTAAATCTGACATTCTACCTTTAGTTCGTGTGATAGCTTCCAATTAACGCAAAATGGTTGTGAGCACCGCGTTCGGTGCCTTGAACAAAACCGAGAAGTTGATGCAACGAAGCGCTCTTTCGGCATTGCGCGTAACTCTCGGGCTAAGAAAAGTTTCGCCGCTTCCTCAAATAGGAAGTAATTGGCGAAGATAAGTGTAGCTTCAGACATTGGAGCTTGAGTAGAAAGCAGCACTTCGCGCACATCCGCTGCCACCACGATCACTTTGTTCAGGAGCGGGTAGGCAGCGTGGCGACGCAAATGTCGTTCGGCAAGTGAGCAAAGATCATCGCGTACCTCAATACCGAGGCACCTACTCACCTTTGTTGTTAGCGCCACCTGCACCAATACATTGCCTTTCCCGGCACCGACGTCCATGAACACGTCGTCTTCGCCCAGTGGCTCCATCGCGGCAATCATCGCAGCGACACCCTGCGGCAGAACCTCACCCGCGTTGTTTTGGGTCCTCCCCGATTCCTGGCGAATGTCACTCGCCGTGATGTCTCTGAAGATGGTAGCCAGCGTGCTGTAAGCGGTCGTACCGTGAGCAATGTAACGGACTGCACCGCCAGCGCTCCGGCTACCTGCCCATTGCTCACAGACTCCGCTGCACTGGTCAATCTCCGGCTTGGCGTCAGCCCCACTGGTGTCTTCGTTGACGAAGGCGTCAGCGCCGCGGATAATCGTGCTGGCGTCGGCACCGCCGTCAGCACCGCTGGTGATCTTGCTGGCGGCTGTGGGGGCGTCGGAAGCGCTGTTGTCGTTGCTGGCGGCGGCGGGAGGGAGGTCAGTGAGCGCTGGCTAGCACCCCAAGATGGACAACCGCTCGATAGCACCAAGTGCCGCCCTGCCACTGGCGCGCTGAAGAAGCAACGCGGGGGTCCTATATCACCTTGCCATACGTCCGCTTGAGGGCTGCGAGGCGCATCTGAGCTCGCTAGCTGTCCGCTTGGACTTTGCCATTCGCCTCGCCACGTACTTTCATGTCGCCCGGATGCCTTCCTTCTCGAACTCGAGCGCAATCTGTACAAACTGCTTATCTTCCCAATCAAGAAAGTTGGTGCGCATGGCGCACAGGAAGAGGTGCGTGCAAACATGCTTAAAGGGCAAAAAATGTACCCTTTTATCGCGAAAGGGTTAATAGGCGTCCATCCCCAAAAAGTCACGTGAAACCGCCCGAAGTCTCGGCATCCTGTGCCGCCCGCACTCGCGAGTGTCGTGTGCCAGTTTAGGTCTAAGACAAGAGTGAAAGCGATCGGAAGACTGTACGGTGGTGGAGTGGAATTTTCCGTTTTCTGCTGTGTACGTCTTCATAGAGAGTAAGAATTAATTTTTCGCAAGGAAAATAATTTACGAGCACGACAATTGTACCTCAATGCCACGAATGTCCATTCTCCCAACACCTAATAGTGTTTCAGGACAAAGTCTGATAATATTCACTGCATTGTGGCCGATCGATGAAAGGATGGACGTCTCTTTCAGTGTGTGAGAGATAATTGCGCACTTTTGCCATTACAGCCATCGAGTTCTCGGCCAAGACTGCCATCACTTTGGGTGTGTGCTGGCAATCCCGAGAGGAATATCATGTTACTCTTGGAACCCTGCGTAAAAACTCGAATTACAATTCCGCAGAGCTGGTGAGGGACATAGCTGTCTAAGAGTTGGCGAAGTACGTGCGCAAATACGTGCGTGTTGGTTGCGTCCGTTTTGGCGTCTCGTTCGTGTCAGAGGAGCTTGTCGACAAGCCCTGTCCAATTCTCAGCCAAGCCTTGGTGAATATCTTCTCTGGAGACTTCATCCTCGCATTTCTCGATACACACGCGAATGCTTCGTTGTAACGTACAAAGATTTCCACGATAGTCATCACCTGGAGATCGAGAACACAGACGCCAAGCAATTGAAATGCTGCTGGTAAGCTTCTCAACTGTGTTGGAATTAGTGGAAGCAACGACAACCCTTGAAGCCTTACAGAGCATTTCGCTTTTGATGAGAGTTGTGCTGCAAATTCTTGAATCTTTGCTGAGTGTTGCAAGCGCACAAATGCCACACCAAATAGATGCTCAGTCCAAAACTTCTACTGCAAATGCTGTACTTTGGCGGTTAAGTGAGCTCGTTTTCAGAGAAATACTTGCCATTGAGACGACATCGAGCAAATATCCTTCTTTATTGCGGTGGCTCAATTCCCGTCGACCACCTTTTGGCTTCACCCGGATACGTTCGGTACAATCATGTGCATGTACAGTACTTCAGGAGCGCCAGACATGCCAAAGCATGAAATTGCGCTTTGGTGGGGCGACCACGCTGCTCAAATTCCTCAACATAATCCTAGGAGCGAAGCAGAAAATATATTGGAGAAAAATGGATTTACAGGTGAGGAACCCGTGACTGCGGACTATCTTAGGTGCGTCTACGAAACGAAAGAGATCGAGTTCAAACTGATTAGCGGTGTGAGTGTGCCAAAGTTTCGTCCGGCGGCGCTGCAGCAGCTCTTCGGTTTAGCCTTTTTCGAACGAAAACGCTGCTATCCGCTGGTACTTATTCATCGGTTGGTCGCAAGAGTTTGGAAAGATTTGGCGTTTGAGCGCCTACTCTGCATTGTTATGTGTGACCATGACGAGAAAATGGTGCTTGGCGCGTTGTCCTTGCTTGAGTGCAGCACCCGTATATTCCGTTTTGAGGCATTGCGAAGTCCGAGGATTGGAGCTTCCAAGGACAACAATCCCAACTCTTTGACATTTTCGTGTCCGAAACGGTTTGCAATGCAGTTGTGCAGCCAAAGCGTAGTGATTGAGGTGAAGCGTGTGCTCGACCGAACAACCCGTGCACTAAAAGTTCTGGGCACTCCCAGGGCATCTCGAAGCCAACACACTTTGGTTGCTACCCTTTGTGTTGGGCTAGTGAATTGTATGCATGGTGGCGATAGCGCAACGCAATTCTGGGGAGCGGCGGGTATTAATGAGTTGCTACTTGCTCACTGCACAGCGAATTCGCTGCCGTTTGTGAAAGTGAACGACTTGAATATCATGAACCAAGTCTTTCGCCAAGGACAACGAATAACCCGGCAAGACCCCGTGACAGCAAACAAGTGGCAGGTATTTTCTTCTGGTAGTCGAAGTCACCACTTGGGAAGTCGCAAGTGTTCACCATTTCGCTTGATGGTCGAGGAGATGGTCGGCATTGGAAGCGTTCGAGCGGTAGGTTTGATGCGAATTCTTTTGTTGTCACGGACATTTCGCGACGTATTTCTTCACTTCTGGTCCAAGTGAAGATTTCGTGAGGAATGTTTTGTCTTTTCGTCGTCTGCAGTACTGAATGTTGTGAGCTCCACGATGTTTTCGATCTTGATTGAAGCGTGGGTGATAATGGCATGTAGCAGACCAAACCCGGCCACCACGACGTCACCCTGCGCTCTCGAAAGTTTCACTGTATTTTCAGTGCTGCTCTGACGTGCAAGAGTGCTGCTACCCAAACTCAAATCTCCCTGCAAACCGGTTGAAATTCAGCAACTTGCAAGTTCGTTGTAGTCTTAGTGTGGGGCTAGAAGAGCGCCTTGGTGTACAAAATGAACCCAAGTTGGTTGGTCGTGGTGCCACCCAGTTGCGAGATATCTCTCGAGAGAGCAACCGCTTGACTCACCTCCCCGTAGGTTGCGTTGAAAAGCCAAGCTTCCTCATTGGAAACTGTAGATACCAAATTACTACTAGAATTGCTGAGAAGGGACTGCACGAGCAGATTTGGTCCATGTTGCTGTATTTTGACACTCGTGTCATCACTTCTCCTACCCAATTCTTGGGTTTTGCAGTGGTCTCACTTGTGGACATTCAAGACGAGGTTTCTACCCTCAATCGAAGGTTGGAGGTGGTTATACTCTTGAAGTGCTAATTTGCACTCGTGCAAATAGTGCAACTCTCAGTTGCTGTTTACTGAAATATGAAAATGCAAATTGGTTTTGCACCACGACATCATCGCGAAAGTGGTGCAATTCATGCGAAACGCTAGCAGTGCCAATAGAAGGCACTGCAAACGCGTTTTGCAGCTGATGTGCTGCTTGTGTATTGACTTTACATCACAAAGTGCCAGTCGAGAGTTGCTCGAGCATCTCGAAGCTGTGGGTTCCCAGATTGGATTGGATTGCGCCTTTCATCAAGGCAACGAACAATTTTCGACTCGAGTTGAGCTCTTCTGGAAAGACTGGCAAGGCGCAAATGTTGAGCGCAAAAGCGAATCTGAGAAAGTTTTGGGCGAAAAGTTGCAGACTCGCACGAATCGGTCGAAGGAAGACTTAATAGGTCACTGGCGTCGATTTCGCCTGTGAACCCACAGCTGCTGCGATTCGCAACAAAACCGTTGCCAAGAAGAAGGCGGACAAGGTGATTCACACAGTTTTGACTATCGACGGAGCTCTGAATCGCGCCAAAGTTCACGTTCGACTGCGCGAAAGTCGTAATTTGCAAAAGACGAGTGCAAATTGGAGATGGACAGCGCCGAACGAGTCGAATTCGACCCCAAGCACGGAAAACAACGCAAAACCAGCAGGATGTCATTTTCCGCAAATACGACGTGGACGGAGATGGACGTCAGCTTCATCGACCTGCGACGCGCAATCGGCCCATCGCGTGTCGGACGTCGAGATCCAGCGGTGGATCAGCGAGAAGGACACCAGTGGACAAGGCGTCGTGCAATTTGAGGATTTGCAGCTGCGTTCCAGAGCTGTAGCAGTTGCAGTGCAACTTTTGCACTTTGTATCAGAGTTTTGCGGTGCCGGTGCTTGGGTGTCTTCGATGTAGGGGATGGACAAGAGCGAGTATTATAATAGATGGACGTATCGGACGCAAAAGTGGACACGTTCGGCGTTCGAGCGCATGTTGAAGCTGCTGCAACGTGGCGTTGCGGTTTCGACTGCAACTTGCACAAGCAGCTTGTGGACTGGCTCTGGTTCGCATCGCCAAAATGTGCGAAGCCCTTCTCAACAATTTGCAGCAAAAGAGACCAACGTGTCGGTCGGCTGGAGTGAAGCTTCTTCACGAAGTGGGTGCAGCCAGGTGCAGTTGTGCAAATTTCGCGCTGGATTCTTTTGCAGCGCGAAATACATCTTGGTGTCCTCGCTTCGCTTGGCCTTCCGCCCTCGCCTTCAATAAAGGCGCAGCTCGTTACTCACCATTTCGCCCCCAAGCGCGTAATTGCCTCCACGAACGAACGAGCGACCAGTAAGTTGCCTTTCCGTCGTAAGTCGCCACTTGCGGCGGAAAAAAACAAGTTGTCCCGTAAAGTATGGTGCACTTCACTCTGCACATACAAACGTCAAGTGAACGGGGTCAGAGACGAGGCCCGTTTAAGTGGGCCCTATTCCCTCTCGTCTTCCTTCTGGCACTGGGCCTTTGCACTCTCCAGTCTGCGTCGCTCGAATTCGCAAATTTGCGCGATGGCGTCTCCAGCGGCAGCGCGAGTTGCAGCCACCATCTACGACTCGTACCCGCTGAGTCTGCGCACGTTCCTGGCCGAGGGGCCGCCGCCTTTTGCGCGCTCGGTTTCGCACTCGCCCGAGGACCCGACGCACCAGACCATGAGCGTGGACGACGACGATTTCCTCAGCAATTTGCACAACACGTCGTCTTCGGTCGACCTGAACGAGGTACATTTGCGCAACTCCTTCCTTCGTTTTGCGCAAAAGCTGACTGTTTTTCCTTCTTTTGCACCAGCGAGGGCCAGCTGCGCCCCGGCCGTCGCCACTTTGCAGCACGTTCGGCAAGTTCCACAACGAAGTGTTCGAGACCAAGGAGCGGTCCAAGGTTTTAAGCGCGCTTCGCCACCGCGGCAAGGCTGCAAAAGGTGGTGCAAACGCAAACGGCATCAAGCAGCGCGTCATCGCGCGCCCTGTCGCTCCGTCCACTTTCACGGCGGACGACGTGTTGCGCGCTGGCACGCTGACGAAACAGGGCAGCTGGCGGCGCAACTGGAAGACGCGCTTCTTCATTTTGCGCAGCGATTGTCCCAGTTTATGTTACTTCACGTCCGAAGACAAACTCGAGCTTTTGGGCGAAATCCCGGTGACCGAAGACACCATCATTCTGGACCGCAGTGGCGGCGGCCATGCGCCATTTCGCTTCCAAATTCGCACCGACGCGCAAACGCTTTTGCTGGAGGCCGAAAGCCGCGAAAACCAAAAGCGCTGGATCGACTCGTGCCAAGAGTTGGCAGATGCTATTCGCGCGTCGAAATATTCCGTCACCACGTCCATGTCGAGCTTCTCGCTGGACGGCCGCGCGTCGTTGCGCAACATGTTGCACCGCCAAACCGAAGAGACTTCGCACCATTCGCAAACCTGGGACGAGACAGAGACGAGCCAGGTGGACGACGACGTTCCAATAAGTCGGCGACGAAGTGTGCAGCAGCTGAGCGCCAGCGGGTCGGCGCGATCTTTTGCGCAACTCGAGCCCCCGAGAAGGACGTTCGACGTGTCCATCTCAGTGGTGATGGGCAGACGCAGCAAGTTGGCGCAATCCGCGGACGTGGCAGAGAAAGACAAAGACCGCACGGGATGCTTCGTGGCTGTGAGTGGCTACATTCGCAGCAGCAATTCGTTCGTGGAGTTGGGTGCAACGGATTCCGTCAAGTTGTCGACGCTCGTTGCAGCTTGTGGTGCAAATTCGGGCGACCAGATTCCAGTCCCCTTTGCATCGTGCTGAATGCGGAATTGGAGCGCTTCGACCAGTTGCGTCTCACATTGTGTCGCACGCTACTTACCCAAAGTCCGGGCAACATTCAAGCAACAATTGGCGTGGGGCGTTGTATACTTAACGAACAACTTCTGGGCTCGATTCCGTACGCGGTTCCTGTAACCGAGCGCAGTACGTCGTCTAGAGACTCTCTGACTGCCAATCAGCCACTGCCACAACACAAGACAGCGGGGATCCATGCACAGGCTCGTCTTCCAGTCTCACAGCAAATAGTGACAGTGTCCAGTTGGTAGTACAGGCTTTCCGCTCAGTAGCTCCACAACGTGTACTCCCGACCACAGGCGTGGACATGGCCAACTCCAAGTTCCTCATCCCGACGACGCTGGCGCCTGGACGAGAGACGGCGGGCAAGATGGCGACGGGGACGCGCATCGACTTCCCTGGCTGCACTCGAGGGAGTGACGTGCGGACGTTCATGGAGAACGACACTTTTCTCACGGGCATTGGATTGGGGACGCTCAATGAGGCGCCAAACGGCAACCTTCGCTTCGTGGCGGTGGATGAGATTCTGCGGGTGCCAAGGTGCACGTTCGCACTGCCGGTGGCGTATTTGGACTTTCTAGAGGAGCAGGCGCTGGAAAGATCGAGGTACCTGCAGAAGCAGTTGCACGCCAAAGCTGCCCACCCGCGGGATGCTGAGAGGATCAATGTGGAGTTGGAGTTCTTGCGTAAAAAGCAGGAAGAGTATCTCAAGCAACGGCAGTTCCTCATTCGACAGGAGAAGCGTTTGCTGGATGAGCAGAAGGATGGCAAGTTCTGTTTGGCGGCCAAGCGCGCTGGCATGGTCTCCGTTACGAACGAGCGAGACTCTCTAGGCGCATCTAATGCTTCTGCTGCAAGTTCGGCGTCAGCTGCGGGTGGAGATGCCGATGCAGTAGCGCCTTCAAGCGCAGCACGTACAAGAACCTGAATTTGTGGCAGTTTCTGCCCACCAACATGCAGGACCAGTTCCTTTGCACGTACAAACCACCCACGCAGAACAAGCGGAGTCGGAGTGGGGCAAGTGCGCCTCTCGCGTCTCGCCCGTTTGTGTGGCATACCATGACCATGGGTTGTCCAGCTGCTCACACGAAGGGTTTTGCCAACGGGGGCTACCCGGCCTCGGTTCCGATTGATACAGCGAACCCGACTGGTGCCACAGACGACGAGCCTTCGCTTGACAGCAGCTATGATATCGATTTGCCATGTCCGACGTCACCCCTGTCTTCATCAAGAGGAGGCAATGGTGCGTCTTCTACTCAAACGACATCGCCCAGTGATGATACTTTGGCGGCGTTTAAATTACGTCTGGACCTCCAGGACCGCCTCACTGTCATCGGCAGCCAGATTCTATCGGCTACTGCTGCCTGTGTGCTAGCCTCGTTGGATTTGGCTTTGAGCGGCAGCGCTCTGCACCAAGCACAGATCGATCGTGCTCCCACCTTTGGCTACCTTATGAACTTTGAGTCCCTGTTGAGTACGCAAGGCAAGGAATATGGAATGGTTGAGGACTTTGCCGCTGGCGCACGGTGGCTGCGCAACGTATTTATCCAGTTCCGTAGGCACTCGACAACCGGAAGCTTCTTCTCCTGAAAAGTATACCCCGTCGGGATCGAACGATAACAACTGCCTGCTGTTGACCATGGGCATTAGCGAAGACCACATGTCCGTACTGCCACAGTCGCTGGTCTCGGGCGACGGAGTTGTCCACGTTCGTTGCGTACTGTTCACCCAGGGTGTCAACGAGAAGCAGAGTCTCGTACACGCGTACAAGTCTAGCGCTGTCAAGCTGCAGGAACGTGTCAACCGTGACAACCTGGTGGAGCTGAAGCGCGTTTACGCACTCTATCGGCAGTTGCGTATGGATGAAACGGAGAATCGAGTCCGTGAAAGTCGTCGACTTCGAGCTAACAGTGCGATGTCGTCTGCTGCTGGTGACGATTCAGACGAAGCTGCCATGGCAATCGACCGACATGACCTCCAAGCTTTGGATGATCTGCTGGTTCAGATCGAGCACCACATTTGTTCGGCAACTAGCCAGTACAAGAAGAATGTGGCGTTGCTGATGGACTCTTCAGACTTCTGTCGCGCACTTGGTGGCGCACGAATTACGTGCTGCAAGAGTGGTAAGGACCGCACGGCAATGTCCGTGACTCTGGAAGAAGCACGTCTGTTGTGCGCGGAGCTGCAGGCCTCCCAAGGCGCTGCACTCTGCGCGAACATGCGGCTCTACGGTGTGCGTCGTCGCAACGTCTTCATGAACACCAAGGCGGACAAGTTTGCCTTCAACGAGGTACAACGCAAAATGCTGCCCGACTGCTACAAACCGCCGGCAGGCACATACAAGTCCGGAAAGACATAAAACCCGTTCCTTACACGATCTGAAAAGGAAGCAAGGACTACGACTCCGCGAAGAGAAGCGGACGAAGACAAAAGTAAGTGGTGTTAATATTTAGGAGGAGGGTGACGACAACAGACTCAGGAACCCGTCGACAGCAGCTCGCGCCGAGGCTTGGTTGCAAAGAGTCCCGACTCGACGAGCCAAGTGTGCAGCTCGGGCGAGATCCAGGCTGGTTGGTGGTACAGTGCTCGCGTCGTGGCTGGAGATGCGAGCTTGTCGGTACCGTGTCCCTGGGGTTCTCGTGGCGATAGGGTATCTGCGGTGTCACGAGGCTCTGAAGTCTGATCAAGGAGGATAACCACAGTAAGTGCCACATAGAGTTAGTGGTCATGTGCAGCGATGATAACAGCGCTCGGAGACAATCTACTATGACATGAAACTACATGATGTCGTGCACTCACCTCTTCATCTTCGATGTCACTCTCGTCGTCTTCCTCCTCTTCGTCGACTTTTGCTCGCTATCGTCGTCCTCATTGTCGTGTTCGTTCCCGTCACTAACAACTTCATCTTCAACTTGTTCGCCTACAGATCCAACTTGAACGGACTTTTCAGCCTGAACGTGTGTGCTGTTCCGATTCAGTGGTGGTAGCGGCATTGAAAGTACTCGAGGAAGAGCCAGCATATTCACCTTCCACTCGCCAAGACGCTCCACCAAACGAGTGGCGTTGATTCCTGCGATGTCCTGGCGACTGTGGTCGACGATGTAGTCTGCAGAGGCATGATGCGGCCAGGACGCATGTGACGACTGCCACGTTCGTCTTGCACGACACCGCAAACGTCGACGGCGTACGCGTTTACGGAGCCGCTTTCGACGGATCGGAGACCGTAAAGGGCTCTGCCGTTCGTCTACCGGCGCTGGTAGCAGCATGCAAATGTCAAATGTAAGCTGCCCCTGCAGCGTGCGTGGCAAACGCTTGGCCACATCGCGAACCACGTGCTTAGGTGATTTCACAGGCGATTTAACCGATTCTTGTCGAGTCGAACGTACAATGGGGCTCAGTGCTCGTTCAGTGTTGCCTCGAGTAATTGGTCGACTTACTGGGGAGTTCAGAGTAGAGTTGTCCCCCGATGACTGGTCTGCAAGGCGAGTCATGAGCGCCATCACGTTCAAGAACCGCTCCCCCAGCCGCAACTCAACTTGGGAATCGTCGTCACTGGCATCGTCTTCGTCCTCCTCACTCTCATCTTCAACTCTTTGCTGCTCTTCTGCTGCTTCCAAGAGTATGTCACCGACTTTCTGGCGTCGTGTAGGAAGTGGAGGCGATTGAGAAGTTGCTCCCCTCGAGTCTTCAGTGCGAGCAGCGGCTTCAGTGTCCTGCTGCTTCACATCATCCGCTTTGGACCCGAGTTTAGAGCTTCCCACCACCTTTTCTTGGCTCGAGTCGCGTGCTTCAAATGACCCCGAGGCACCAGCGCCAGAGACGGAACCTTGCGAGTCGACACGTCGAATGCCGCGCACGAGGCCGACGCACGCAGAGCCATCCCAAACAACCAACTACTACGTAATAGAACGGAAGTCTAAACTTGTCGTTGAAGTTTGTTAAGTGTTGTAAACCTTACAGCTCAACGACGGGTGAACGTACGCAAAAACAATAGACAATGCAAACAACAGTGCAATGATTGATTTCGTAAGAGCTGGCTATTGTTACGTTAGCCTTTTCAAACCGGTACATCTATACCCAGCGCACGAGTGTCATTGATGGCCACCGCTAGGCCAGACGAATGTACTTTTCGAACATGCTGGCAATGTCGTCCGCGGAGAGACCTAATTTTTCCATATTGTGGGCAGTCTCACTGCCGATGACACTTTTTTCAACAGAAATTTCCGCAGTTTTTCAGCGGTGGTTCCGCTCTTGAAAACAACGGGGCCCTACGCCCTCTCTTCATCGTCTTCGCCAACGAATTCGGTTTCGTCGTCGTCTACGTCTTTAGCTTCGTCGTCGGCTTCGTCTTCCGGTGCAGTTTGAAGGGACCTCAGCCTATAGTGGCCATAATCACTGCCACTTATCGACGGTACAGTTTGAAGAGACCTCAGTCTATAGTGGCCATTATCACTCCCACTTATCGCCCAACCATCGGCTTCGTCTTCCGGTGCAGTTTGAAGAGACCTCAGCCTATAGTGGCCATTATCACTGCCACTCGTCGACGGTACAGTTTGAAGAGACCTCAGTCTATAGTGGCCATTATCACTCCCACTTATCGCCCAACCATCGGCTTCGTCTTCCGGTGCAGTTTGAAGAGACCTCAGCCTATAGTGGCCATTATCACTGCCACTCGTCGACAAACCAACGGCTTCGTCTTCTTCAGTTCGAAGAGACCTCAGGATATCGCTGTCACTCCCCATCTCACTCGCCCAACCGTCTTCTGCAGTTTGAAGAGACCTCAGCCTGTAGTGGCCATTATCACTGCCACTCGTCGACAAACCAACGGCTTCGTCTTCTTCAGTTCGAAGAGACCTCAGGATATCGCTGTCACTCCCCATCTCACTCGCCCAACCGTCTTCTGCAGTTTGAAGAGACCTCAGCCTGTAGTGGCCATTATCACTGCCACTCGTCGACAAACCAACGGCTTCGTCTTCTTCAGTTCGAAGAGACCTCAGGATATCGCTGTCACTCCCCATCTCACTCGCCCAACCGTCTTCTGCAGTTTGAAGAGACCTCAGCCTGTAGTGGCCATTA
This sequence comes from Phytophthora hibernalis, assembly GCA_012656075.1. NCBI lineage: Eukaryota > Oomycota > Peronosporomycetes > Peronosporales > Peronosporaceae > Phytophthora > Phytophthora hibernalis. The sequence goes on along the minus strand of JAAKBF010000151.1, from coordinate 817,992 downwards.
TCACTGCCACTCGTCGACAAACCAACGGCTTCGTCTTCTTCAGTTCGAAGAGACCTCATCTTGGTACTGCCACTCGTCGACCAAAAAAGGAGGTCGGCATCAGCAGCAGCCGTTGAGAGCTTGATCTGAGTGGAGTCGGCACTGGCTGAGACGACGTCGGTGCTGGCAAAAGTGTGGCTGCGGCCACAAGCAGGATATAGTGCAGGCGCATGCTTGGCTAGTGGGAAGACACTTGGGTGCTGCTGGGGAGGCAAATTGCGAACTGAGTGTGAATAGCGCAGGGGTTGAGAGGAGTATCAAACATACTTTTATCAGTTTAATGATCCCCAGACTGGGAATGAATTGTACGTGACCTGAATTCATTGACTAAACGTGCTGGCTGGTTTTGTCGCAGGTACATTTTCATTCTACTGAAACTTAATAAGTATTATATGGGAGGGATGTCATCTTGCTACAACTCATGAAAGTCACTTGAAAACCCTGAGAGCGGTGACACAACCCGAAGCTGAGCTAGGTGTGACCCTGCTTGGACCTGGGCTTAAGCCCGCGTACTGCGCACACGGATCTTTAAACCACAGGCGTTGTTTCGGGTTGCCAAGCGAGTTGGCTTGCACCCCTCTTTCTCCAGGGGATGGGTGGTTTGTACATGTACCACTAGTATTTTCCTTTTCATAAACTTCGAAGTACAGCAAGAGTTCCATTTAACAAACTAACTGTGCTGTCATTGATAGCACAGTCTGTCAGCATTACTGTTTGCAAACTGCTGGTTAGTGTACATGTATATGGAGTTAGGCGAATCACATTGGCAAGACTGGGAAGTACCCGTGCACCGTCACTAGCATCTCAATTCACATGTCAGTTCTGGTTTGTGCGCATTCCTTCTTTCTTTCCCAATTGTCAAGCTGCTTTCCCCGCATCACACCACCAGAATTATAGGAATTACAACAGCTTACCGCACAGAAGAATTGTAGGAAGCAACAACAATAAATCGTCAAACAAAATTTGTTTACGAACCCAATTCTTTTTGCGGGTTAAGCATGCCAAAAACGTGTGACTTATAGCTCTTGGTTGTTTTGATATATCTAATGCTCGATGCGCGATGACCATCTGGAAAAATGCTTCATTTTCAGATCCTCAAGTACTTGACTATTTTAGCTTTCCGTTTATAATTGGTGAGAAATTTGACCTACCGTAGCAACCGTGACTATTAATATTTCCCTATATTCGCTCTAAAAATATCTGGTTAAAGTAAATAATGGCTCGTAAACATCAGTTCATTGGACAAATTGTCATGGTTCATAAACATAGGTTCGTTTGTCATGGTTCGTAAGCAGGGATTGAGGGATTCCCACACACATCATCTCAGGGCCGTTCTTAACAGTGAGGGCCGTTCTTAACGGTGCTACTGGAAACTACGGTAGTACCATAACTCAGCAGCGTTTTCAACTACTAATTAATTAAGTATGGTGCTTCAATCGTCCAAATTATTTTAAAGAGCACTGTCTTGTAGTTAACATGATTAATGTTTGAAATGAAACAATGACAGAGAACTTTATTGACAACTAACGCTTATTTTTTTGACGCAGGCCATCTTACTACGGGGAAAGAGCCTCGGTATTTTAAATTTAAATTTGCCGTAAAACAATCCTAATCCAGAGTTCCTTTGCAACAGGAGAGCTGCAACGGTCCATTTATCTTTGGATCATTACCTTTTCCTACCTCCATATAATTCCTTGCGAATAGTTCACCCTTGGGTTTTTATCTCCAAAATATCACTTTCCTTAGCAAATACAGTATGTAGCAGTAACCCCAACAGTTTATTCCTTAATTTAAGGACTAAAAGTCGCTAAAGTACGCTGGGCATTCCCGGAAATTAAGGACATAAATGACTTAGTGTTTGTATTGAGGGTGTTTAATCAACGCTAAATGCGATGTGTCTGATATATCAAATTTTCTAGAACAGAGATATCATAGGAAGGCATAAAACCCTTACTCGACGCAAGTTAATTCGAAAGTTTGTCTTAGAATTAAGGACAAAACGCTAAAGTGATATGTATTTTGAATTGACATTTTCAGTCAGATGGACAACACTGGACACAATGATAGACATACCATTCTTAGAGCGAATAAAATGTTATATGAACATACCAGAAAATTCAAATAGCAAAGAAAACTCTGGTCAAGATAAGGCCCTTGCTTTTGGTCCTTTTATTTGTCCTTGGATGTTGGGGCTAACGGATATGTTTCTACAAGTTTTAGTATATAGAAACACATATGAGACGGCGTCAAACCAAACCAAATGATACTAATCAACCGAAGAACGAATCGCGATTTAGGCACACCACTCGCACGAGGGGTGTCTTGCGCTCATTTTGAGCTCTTGTCCGCTGGAAAATGTTAAAATTGGTGAAGTGGCACGCTCTTTGAAAAATATCTCCATTTTCATAAATGGTGGGCAAGTATCATTTTATTTGCTGCAGTCTCATATTTAAGTAATGTTGAAGTAAGAAAAGCCAAGGTTCAATTCACTGAGATTCTTGAGCTTAAGAGATCCTTCAACCTTTCGTAAGTTATCAAAAAATGATTTTCGAATAGTACTAACATCACAAATAAATGGAAAATTTTAGCTTCTATGTAATATCATCAAATTTGCTGTTTTATTATATTATTATTGAAACAGTACAATTTGTAAGGCATAAAACAGTATTATTTAAGCATTACAATTAATCCCGTTCGTAAGCATCACTTCGTTCTCGAAACGAACTCTCCGTGTGCCACTTACGAAGACGAGCCATTGTAATGTCGTCTTGTAGACTTGTCCTGGTGACTCTGTACAACAGCATACTTCAAAGGCTAGTAAAACATACACACCACAGGTATAGTTGTCGACCTGGATGACCATGTAAATTTCGGAAGGTAGCACGTGGTAGCAACCTTCTTGTGTCTGTGGCAGAAGGGGTACCAGGAATGGTTCAACCGCATGAATGCTCATCTGGTACGAAGACTTCATAGTATATATCACGACGACTGAACTAATCCTCCATAATGGAGCACGAATGGTTAGCGTTGCAGTAGATTGGAATCAGCGCTCGCTCTGTCGATACGCCAACAAAATTCGATTCCAGCGCGGCCTTGTCTGTCGTGATACGACCATCCACAACAGTTCCGATAGTGATGAGGTTCTCAGTGATGACGCTTGAGTTGTGGCCAAACAACTTTGTCATCAGAGCTCGCATCGTGGTGTCACTGGTGCAGCTTTTGGCGGCTAAATCGAGAACCTCAGCCTCGAATACAGCGACACAAATAAAGTGAGTGGGACACCGGCAGTACCTGGACAATACAACCTACCTCGTCGGAATGATGATTTAACAGCTGCAGCTTGGAATTGAGATCTGAGGTGTTCTGCGTGTAAAATGAGAGAGCTACCTGCAGGGTTAGGTTAACCTCCTCAGTCTTTTTTAGCGCCTTCACAACCTGCATCACTTCCACGGCAATGTCCCGCTCAGCAAGTCCTCGTTTTTTTGCAACGCCGTAACTTTGCCAGCACAATGTATTTCGGTAATATCCGAATTATTTCGTCAGGTTGAATAATCCGTTTGGTGGCTGGAATCTTGGTTATCTTACAGGGGTGTCAGTAATAGTTTGCGGCACATTATACCGTCAGTTTTTTTCTTACCGTTATATATCCACGAGACTTACTATGCACGTTCCTGGAACATTCCAGCAGTTTCTCACGAGCCGACCGCTCGACCACCTGAGAGACTGAAGAGGCATCCGTTGCAGTGCCACCACCCGCACACTCTCTCGAAGGCTCATTTCACATTCAATGTATTTAATACCCCATGAAATTAAAAAAAGTCATGAGCTTACTTCAGCAACACTTCAACTTCAGCCTTAAGCTTAGGCATTTTAGTCTGTACAAACTCGTTCTTACTCAACCATTCAAGGTATTTAGTATCAATGGCTTGGATCTGTTTAATAGTCTTACCCTTGTACTTACCAAGGTCATAACATACGAACCATCGTCATCACCGAACTTCTCAGCGAGGAACTTACGAATATCACTATCATCTACAGTGAGACCCTTTTGATTTGATAACCAACGGCATCAGAGGTGAATACCTCTTGAATAGTCTTCGATTTGTGCTTGCCAAAAGTTAGTGCGCTCATGATATGTTTATATAGGTAGCCAGATCATTCTTTTTAAATTTAATTAAATGTTCAAATCATCTTCCTTACGCCGTAGTGTAGTCGGGAACCTCCCCGTTAGTCTATCATAGGATAGTTCCTGCTCGGATACTACAAGTACCAGAAGGTTGCAACCCTGGCAACCAGCGTTGGTGCCACTGATCTGAATCGCCTGAGGTACGTCCTTTTCGGTGAGGCGATTTACATCAGCTACAAGCACGCGGTTTGTCAGCGACCACGTCTGATAGTCAATCAGACCGTTAGTAATCTCAGGAGTCAGATCACCATTGATCACACCGAGCTTAGCGAAGTTATCAACGAACGTGGCGAAGTCGTAGTCGTGTGAGATCGCGAACACATTAGAAGAACCGATGCGAACGTTGAAGTTGCGGATAGTCGAACCAGGCTGAACAGTCCAAGGAGCCGAGTCGAACGGGGACTGGAACTGCTGAACAGAGGCGGTGGTGAAGTTGTTAGTTTGCTCAGCAAATGGCATTACCGCGACATACTTAGCATTCTTTACACAAGCCGATAGCTGAAGGTCGAACGCAACGTTGTGCTGAAGACCAGAATTTTTGCCCGTGCCAGCTCGTTGGTAAAACCACTGAGCATACGTATCGAGGTAGCGAACCATCTTCACGGGCTTAGAGATAATCGCCTGAGGGTTCTCGAGGTTGTGGAAGGGGACGTATAGTCGTGCAGTGGTGAATGGCATGTAAGGACCATCAATCGACGGCTCAAGCGAATTGACTACAGCACCCCAAGCGACGCTGAAAGTGGTAGAAGCGGTGAGAACGCCAGCCATGGGGTTGCCAGTAGCAGCCGAGGAGATCATCACAGGGCAAACATTACCGCTCGATAGAGTAGTGCTGGTGAGCGACATGTTCTTAGAAGCATCTACCGCGACAGCGGACATACCCTGGTTGACACGGAAACGAAGACGAATCTGCGGGTTTGCCATCAAATCAAGCTCCTTGACGATCGGGTGAAGGTCCGTGAGCTTAATCTTAAGGATGTGGTTCCACGTTCCCATGATGGCACCAGCAGCAGCACCACCAGCTACGAAAGCTCCACGAGCACTCTGATTAGCAATTGTTGTAGAAGACGCAGCAACGCCTCCCGATGGCCATGTAGCAGAGTAATCAACACCAGCTGTGGGAGGATTGGATAGAAGACGGCTCACGCAACCATCGTTGGGAATCGTAGCGCCGCCAGGGCTGGGAGTAGTTGCGCTGACACCGAATGCGGATGAGAACGCTACATTGTTCGCATATCCATCACCATTAACGCCAACGGCACCCGAGTACAGAAGCGACTGAGCGGCGTCGGGGAATAGGAAGCTCTCAGCACCGTGCTTCTCAACGTATCCACGCGAGTACTCGGTCTGAGCGCGGAGGTTGTTCCAGAACAGCTTGTAATGAGCCATGCTAATAACAGTCTTGCCGTTGAGCTCGAGAGACATCGAGTCAATGACATTGAAGTTGCCACACTTGAGGGTAGTGCAGTATCGGTTAGCAGCAGCAGTCATAGACGTAGTACCATGGGTATTCTGCATCGAGATCTTGTAGGGGAGCATGATGTAGGCATCACGGAGCGAGGCAAATCCCTCCGAACCGTTTAGCTGACTTGTAGCATCAATTGTAATTACACCATTCTGGTAAGAACCCTGGTTGAGATCGATTACGAACGGCACACGCTTGTTAGAGGCAACCTTGACCTCCGAATCGCTCTTGAGCGAGGACTGATATAAGAACTGGTCGGCAAGTTGAGTAGCAGACATCGTTAATTCTATGGGTGTTAGTACTATATGAGCCTCAATATAGTTCCAAAATTAAAAAAATATTACGAAGGGTACGTTAGCCTGAAGTCTAAGCGCCAGATCATTATGGATCTCGTTAAGGCGATCACCAGCGATCACGATCTAATTAAATTAGGGAAAAAGCTCGGCATACGAATCAATGGTATTTTCGAATCATCTGAAGTTAAAAACCTCTACCACGAAAAGGTTCGTATCTAATATTATTGCGTAAGCCTGATATGGATGTTGGACATTGGGTCTGCGTCTATGACAACGAATATTACGATTCAATAGGTGAAGGACCACCTACAGTGCTAAAAATCAGTAAATTCAACACCAAGCAATATCAATCCACGTATGCTGAATATTGTGGCATTTTTTGTCTAGCATGGTTGTACTCAAAGCAGCATAACATGGATTTATTTTCGAAGATGAAAGATCTGAATTTAACAATTCTTGATTAATTCTCTGACAGTAATTATATAGAACGATCATGTACATCAAATTACCAGTATCCGATGATATCAGTCCGGCTAAGCTCAAGCGTGCTTTCAAGACCGGTAAGCTAAACCTCACTAAGGAGGAACTCAATGGGTCAGACAAGGTTATCCATCTCCATCCCGAGAGTCATGAAAAGGCCCTCAAAGCTAAGAGGGCTGGTCGCGGCGTGCGTCTTCATTTCACTCGACATGAAGTTAAGAAGATCTACAAGCGAGCACAAGGTGGGTCAATTTGGTCCAAAGTATGGGGAGGTATCAAATCAGCTTTAAGTTCGCCAAAGACAGCGGACTACTCAGTAAGGCAGCCGATTTCGCTGTTCCAGCATTAGCAACCGCTGTTGGTGCACCGGAAGCTGCTCTACCAGCTCGCGCAGCGCTCAAGTCTCTAACCGGAGTTGGTGTATATGACAGCGATAGCGATGTTGAGCTCCGACAAGGGTAGTGGAGCTACTGCTGGAGGACGTATCTCAGTTGCTGATGTTAAGAAATCCGCTAAAGCTGCATTGGGTTATGCCAAGCGCAAGGGTTTAATCTCTGACGCCATCGATCAAGGTGAAAATACCTCCTCAGTAAGTCTGATAACCCAGATCACCATGAGATGATTCGATCGGTTCGTAAAGGAATTAAGAATAGGTATGGCGTGGGTGTAGCTCCTAAGAAGAGTAAATTAGTCAAAGGCAGTGCTGAGGCTAAAGCCCACATGGCGAATCTCAGAGCTAAGCGAAAGCCCGCTGGTGGCTCTTTAGACTTTAAGAGTTAAAAAATGCTTAATTTTTTTATCACCTTACTTCTTAGGTCGGATCAGAAGCATGATCGACACGGATGTGTCTCTGAAATGCACTCGCTGATCATTTTGGTTGTAGATGGTGATCGTAATCGATGATCGAGCTCCATTGAAGCAATTCATCCACGCATACTGACTTGGTTTATAGGACATCAATTGTCCAATGCCTGCATCACCTCGATCGAAAGCGCTCAGGATATCACCAGAAGCGACGTAGTCGTTCTTAACGAGATCGCATCGCACAATGTAGCTTGATGTTGGATGAACCATTGGAATAGTATTCGAGATCAAAGAATACGCAGTCGTTTGCGAAGCCGCCGGATACGTAGCCGTAGTGAAGCCCAAGATCTTACCAAAGGCGGCATTGTCGATGATCAAACGAGGAACGCGAGTCGTTGCTGGGAGTCCAAATCCTCCAGCAGAGTACAAACCGGTTGTAGGGCGTACGAATCCAGTTGGTAGTGAAATTGGCGTTGCTGAGCAATCGAGCTGACACGAGTAATACACGGAATTCTCACTGATTTGAATGTAGAAGACGTTATTACCGCTCGCATCAATAAGGTAAGCACCAACCGAGACCAAAGCTGTCTGAATATACCGATTGATATCAGCATAGCTGAAGTATCCATCGGGTAGATTGACTGAAACTGTAGATGTCGTTGCCGCGGTAGGGACTTCTACCTTGAATGAGTTGTTGAAGAATGCTAACGAATCAATGTTGAACTCAGAGTTGTATAGGCTGATCGACTGAATTGCGCAAACGCTATCACTGAAATTAGCAGCTGATCCAGGGAACGAGTATTTCCATTGGGAGTTGAGGCCATCTTGGACCAAGTTAGTGCTATCGATTTTGACGAAGCTCGCCATATTAGTTGTATAACTATGGGATTATAGTTCCCGCGGATCTAAAATTTTATTAAAATTCCATCGCATCTGACCCTTGACTCCATCGATGACCAATGCCTGACCGATATGCGATGTGCATTTATTGTATGCTCTGAATATCATCTCCTGACTCACCCCAGGTAGATTAAAATCTTTGAGAATGACCTGTAGATCACGCTTTGAGTTAGCTTTGAGGATCACACAGTATTCACTGTTCAAGCGAATCATTTTAGGTAGAGCAAAGAAGCTGTGCGCGAGCAGGATCGAACTCAGTTTGTAGTGTCTGCATCGGATGTAGAAGGTTGAGACCAACTTCTCGAGGACATGTTTGTCAGTGGTGATATCGTCGAAAATCACCAGTTCCGGCTTACCACTATTTAGCGGCGTTCGCCTGATCTGATCTACTGTAGGAGCTGTGTCAGGATCGTAGAAGGAGATGAAGCCTTCGAGCTTGTCGCGTAGGTAATCATACAAGGGCTGGTTCGGGTTGCGACAGATGACGTGGAGATAGGCATAGACGTTGGGAGAGCTCTTGACGATATGGAAGGCCTTGTTAGTCTTGCCAGATCCACTCGGGGCAAGCATAATCATTCTATACAACGCGGGAATGCCTAAATCCTTAACCATAAGCGATTTTCCTGGCCCATATTGCTTAGGAATCGCTCCACCATAGTCGGGGATTAAACTCATGATCACTACTACTTTGGTTCGATACTATATAGCTAACGGGAAAAAATGAGTGGCTTCTCATATCCACAACCTACATTCGTGTCAGATATCTACAATCCAAGTTTCTACCTAACGGTCGACGCTAATGGGTATCTGACCTATGATTATGCTAAAACTATCTTCCTCGACAGGAACGACTATCGACTGGCTTATCTAAGCGGGGTTTCAGTTGGTATCGGTACTCCAGGAACCGCGCTGGTACTTAATTCATCCTCATCTATTACAGGCGGTCTGGTTGATCTCACAGCCTCTGGAACGTTTAAAGGAGCAACGATCAATGCCACGACCGGGTTTCAGTTGAATGGTGTTGCTCTGGACTTTACCAACCTGTCATATCTAAGCGGTATCACGGCTGGTACTGCGGCCGGATATAAAGCACTGATCATGAGCTCTACGCGTACGATCTCGAATATTGCTACGATTACCATGGATACGGCTGGTACAGGCCTCTACACCCCGAATATGCAATTCTGGTTCAACTCAACATGGACGAACTTCGATCACAGCATGTATCTGAATATTGTACAGGGTGGATGCGTAGCTCAAAAAGCACTCGTAGTAGATAATAATAAAGATATCAGTGGTATCAGGAATTTTGGCTGTACGGGGACATCTACGCTGAGCGGAGCCGTGAGTTGCGGTAGTATCACCACTTCAAGCACGAATACAGTCAATACTTACGGCATTACACTCGGTTTAGGTGGTATGTCATCGACAGGATCCATATCCGTGTCAGGAACCAGTACTATCTCAGCGTATGGTATCACCGCTGGTACCGGAGGTCTCACTGGAACGATCAAAACCGCTTCGCAAACCAATATCACATCGATTGGTACTCTCGGTAGTCTGACCATCACAAACGGTCTCTCAGTGGGATCCATTACTGTGTCAGGATCGGGCACTATCTCTGCGTATAGTATCACTGCCGGTACTGGTGGATTGACTGGAACGATCCAAACCGCTTCGCAGACCAATATCACATCGGTAGGAACTTTAGGATCTCTCGCGGTGTCCGGTAGTGTTTCATGTACTAAGATTGACAATGCTCAATCGATTATTACTAATGGAGGAGCTAACTATCTATCAACTACAAGTCGCGTAGATCCATATAATCTCGTTCTCGTTAGTCCAGCTGATATCGTAGGAACTGGTAGCGGCATTGCCTTCTTCAATGATGGATCAGGTTCTGTTGGCTTCACAGCGTCGTCATACACACCTTCGTGTAGTATCATTGCTGAGCGCATCACAGGTTCATATGCCGCCAGTGATTTGGTATTTTCGGTGAGATCGGCAGATGCAGCGACAAGTAGTTTGAGAGAGTGTATCCGCTGCAGTCAATCGGGAATCGTTAGCGTTGGGGGCATCGCTGGTGCTCAGAATCTAAATCTTCTCAAGAATGCCTCGTGCGGCTTTCGCATAGGACACTCGGAATCATCTAAGAACTGTATGACTCTTCAATACACATATGCTGGCGCTGCCTCTGACAACAATACTCTATCCGTGGATGTGTATGGTTCCAACAACGCTCTCGTCATCAAATCCAACAATCAGGTCGGTATTAATGCCACCGCGGCAAACATTCCAGCTGAATTATATGTGAATGGCTGGATGAGAGGTACTCAGCTGATCTATATCACGGCAAATAGTAGCTCTAACGCATCGTACGTTGGCAATTGGAGCTCAAGCAATTATTGGGGCATCGGTAGTGATTCTACGGTTGGTAGTATTCGATTTGGTGTTTGTAGTATTTTGGGTGTGTGGAGTGCTTACGTACCTGTCAGAGGTGGTGCTTACACAAATGCATCGGATCGAAGACTGAAGAAAGATATTATAGATATCCCCTATGGTCTGGAAGCTGTTATGAAAATGAAGCCACGTCGTTTCAAGATGATTCAGGAGCAAACAGATCATGTCGGTTTCATCGCTCAAGAGATGGCTGAGATTGTCCCTGAAGCTGTGGCTGGCGAAGAATGCCCCAACGATACTCTGAACGAACAGGGTTTTCCTGTGGATCCAATGGGTATCGATCTGGCATCGCTGACTGCAGTGCTATGCAAAGCCATACAGGAGCAGCAGGATGTATTGCTATCTCTGCAATCACGTATTGAGGAACTGGAGAAAAAGATCCCGAGTCTAATATAGAACCATAGAGCAGAGCTTAGAGAACTTGTTCTCAGATCTGTGATCCTTCGAACTTCGTTCTAATGGGCTGCCTATCATCCAAAGAAATTGTTTCAAACGTGAGAACGCCACCACATCAAATAGTTGGTTCTACAACCCTCCAAGCCGATCAGATCGTAGTTCTTGGCGATAGTGTGTTCTTACCCACTGAAGACTGGTGAGAGCGCGATCATTGAGATTGAAGTTGATAACAAAAAAATGCATTTATACAAGGGCTACAAAGGTAGATTGGTGAGGGAAGGCATTAGCTTCTAAGCTAACGCTTAAATAGCAAAAGTCTTTACTGTCTTCTTTTTTACCATACAGCCAGACCTGACCGCCGCTGGCAGACTCAGTCTGAGTGGATGCGTCCGAAGTCGTTGGAAGCTTGGTATCAACCCATGACTTAGCTTGCGTTGTCTGAGGTCGTTCCCGGATGATAAGGTTCTTCATAATCGATTTAAGTTCAGTGATATTCAGATCGGCTTCGTCTCCGTACGATCCGCCTGACTGAGCGATAATTCTGGGGTTGAGGAAAAAATATTTATAGTAGGCGAGTGATAACTTGTTTGAATTCATCGTCAGAAATTAGGCGATTCGAGTACATATCCACCGTGATCACCTTCAGCTGCTTGAGGATACTGGGATTATCATTGCCCAACTCGAGCTCACCCTAGAGCTTGAAATATTCGGCCTTGAGCGCCTCCAGTGGATCGGCCAACTTCTCGGAGAAACTGTGCTGGAGATGAGTAGCGGCAAGAATCTCCTTGAAGATTTTTGTCATCGGTTGATAACTGATCATACGATGATTGGTTAATATTCTTCGAATACACCAGATCCTTGAGCATCTTCTGAAGCTCTTCACTCACCTCACGCTTAGGACCAATCTTGCGGCGGTTAGGCTGAACGATAACGAGCATTCCTGCATCGAGATCAGGGATTCGAATGTACTTGCTTCCCAACGGTTTGTAGGTATAGGCGGAGGGCGTTGCCATGCCTTGAATGTCGTTGAGATTGTACGTCCGACCTTTGCGAACAACACCATCTAACTTTGGCTGACCTCCAAGGTGAGCTCTGCTCGCCCCGCGTAGGCCTCGACCGACTACATTATCTACCGTCGATGATACAGTGAGAGGGGCTCTCGGAACTCGGTCCGAGGGTCTTTGACCTCGAACTTCGTTCGCCTCCCCACCACGCGTTTAGATGCGATGTTGTCAAATTCATCAAGATCCATGTCTGGGTAGCCCTTTTGAACAGTGTGTATTTCTTGAGCTTGCTGTTATAATTAGCCTTGGTAGCTCTCATCGCAGCGGTTGCAGCTTTGAGATTAGACTTGGCAGCCTTGCTATGTCTGGATTTAGTAGCTTGCTTTGCCTCATCATACATTTTCTTAACTTCTCCATAATCCTGGAACGCAGCCTCGGCTTCGTCGTGTAACAATTTTAGTGATACATATGGATCAATGCTCGTCTCCTTCACTCGAGATGTTGCCTCAGTGGATTTAGTATTCCTTTTAAGAACTCCATCAAGTATTCCGAGATTCTGAGTTAGGCTATGTTGAGCAGCTTTCTCATCAGGACTCTTTCGATCGATACCCGTTAGATGTTTGTCAAATATTTGAAAGCCATCTATCAGTGCTGTGAATGTATCCATCCAACGAATATTCTCCATGAGATCGCGTAAATCATTAGCCGAGGTAGCCTTTTTATCATCAGAATATCTGACATTGAATAGACGCTTCTGAGTTGGATTACTGAAATAGAGACCGTTCTGAACCTTCACACCATCTGTAGTATCAATAACTGGATTTGGTTCAAATGCGAGCTTTACCATTTGTTTGCGAAGCTCTTTAAAGAATTCACTGAGAATGAGTTTGGCATCGTTATCAGCATTAGTTAGATTCTTATCCATATCGACATCAATACCGCTTTTAATTCCATGCCGTGCCTCAGCCTCGTCTGAACTCGGTGTGTATGGATTTGGCGTTAATTCCCCTACAGTGTCATCGTCAGGTGATGTCGATGAATCAACAGCAAAGCTGTCCTCAAGCCGTTGTTTGCTACGATTTGAGTCATCATTCTTCAGTGGGTCAGATAATCGACGCTTTTTACCGATCTGACTCTCCCATACTTTCAGCGGTTCCGTAGTCTGATATCCAGGGAATACATTGGATTTTGCCTTTTTCAAATCACTGACATACTGAAGAAATCGTGGGTTTGTCTCCATTATAATCCTAATTGAGTCATATGTCGCATCCCAGTCAATTGCATCAACCTTAGCCCATTTCTTGCTCTTTGTCGTATAAATCGTGGTACCATTTTTAATGATGAATTTAGTCATAAATCGTCCGTTTTTATCCACGGGGTGTAGTTGGAGTTTATTAAACACTGGATAGATCTTGTAAATCTTAACCAATGCTTCTTTAGTTTGCTGGTCCTCGTCAGACTCATAGTCATTTGCATCAGGTTTTACTGGAACTTCCACTGGTGTCTCAGCTGGTGTCTCAGCTTTTACCTCAAGTGAGGGCTCAGGGATTTTTTGGGAGCTTGTATCACTCAGACTTTTTGCGGCCTCAACAGTCGCCGATGAGGTATCTGTTGAGGTATCTGTCGAAGCATCCGACGTAGTCTTTTTAGATAGTGATAGCATCTTATCAGCATCTGACGCCCATTGAGTGTCTGCATACATCGAACGCTTGGCGAATGCTTGACGAACCCGTCGCTGGGAACGTTCTAACAAATCCAATCGCTTTTGCTCTCGTTGAGCAATGCTTGTGAAGTTCGGAAACATGGTTCTATCGTATATATTAATCAATTATTTTTGCTGTGGTTTTGAAAATTGATATCGTTTCTTCGCGATTCTTGGGACTGGCCCCTCCTCCCACTCGCCCATCGTATACTTATGAACGATGTCGTTTCGACGCTTTAGCATAGCATAGTACGCGGGAAGAACCTCATCGATTGGTAGATCAAACAATTCCTCGACCTGATTTTTATACTTGGGATCGGTGATTACATGCTTGTAGGCTCTGTCTTTACCTCCATTGATTCGAGCGAGGTGAAGCTTGATGTAGTCGCATCGCTGAATGTCAATGATCATATCGTTGAAGCGCGAAGTTTTCTCGACATAGAACCTAACTCTCTCGTGCATTTTTGCGAGCTTTCGCTTGTACAAAGCGATTTTATAGTCCTTGTCGTGTTGCTTACAATATCCACTCTTGAGAGCGGTTCGAGAGCATTTCTCATTCGATTTCGTAGTCGCGTTGCAATTGGGAGACGGTATCCGAGGGTGTCTATAGGACCCCTGAGGGATCTTCGATCCTCTCCTTTCAACGTCGTTTGTCATGATTTTGATAAAGTTTTGGGTATATATATATATAGATGGGGATATTTAACTCGACGATGAATATCGAATATATCGATACTGATCCATTCGACGCGGAGGGGTATATGAAAATCGATTCCTTGAGAAAGAAGTAAAAGAGAAGCCTACGCTTGAACCAAAGCGTCATGTGCATTTTGATCTACGGACGCCCTCAACTCCGCGAATCGTTAAATGTCCGGAGGATTTGAAGTCTATCACCCTCTAAGACTCTTGCCGCGGTGTTGAAACCCCGTTCCAATACTCCTTCTCGAGTGTTGATCTTCGATTCTTATTGATTAAGCGGAGATTATCCTGGGGCTCCAGGAGTCGGGTTCATTACCAACCCACTTCACTAAATATTTGTATTTACCAGATCGCATTTTTGTGGTCTAATATCTTTCGGCTTCTAAGATATCACCCTTGTTAATTGTGGCGTCAGTTGTCTTCGATTGCACTATTTTCAAATCGTTTGGTGATTTGTAGAGTGTATGACCATTCTTTGACCTAATTTCAACTCGGTACCCGTCCATTCCTACAATTGTATAGACAGCTCTACTCCATCTGGCAGCTTCCTTGTCAAATGTTCGCTTCTTAAGGCGGTAAAGGACGTTTGTACCAACTTCAAGCTCGTTTTCAATTTTTTCTGCTTCCTCTTGGTTATGTGTTATCTCAGCTTCTATAACTTTACCTTTTGCATCGTTAGGACTCATACCAATCGACCGATGAATGGTGCTATTGTAGTTTGTAATAATATCATTTACCAGTTTTTGTGTGATTCGCTTCGGATCGATTTTGGTTAATCGCTGCTTTACGGTTCTGTTGAATCTTTCAATTTTACCCATAGTACCATGATCACCAGGTTCGTTATTAAAATGTTCGATCTTTTTGGATTTGAAGAATTCTTGTGCTTGGGTGTTCATGAATTCGCTTCCGTTGTCGCTGGTGAGTATATCGACCTTATTACTACGAACAAATGTTTTAAGAGATGTGAGTACAGTTGGCGCAGTCTTATTCGTCAATAGCTTAGCATACCCAAGGCGAGAATGATATTGATAGCCGTCAAAATTGGTCGTTTTTCCCAGAACGCAAGATCCATTTGCCATGAATTGGGGTTATGAGAAGCAATTTTGAATCCATCGTATTTCCGTTTTTGCTCTTGAAACCGTTGTATACCTGTCTGGGTCGCATACCATTCCTTCACAGCTTTGAATGTGATTTTGGGGTCTAACTCCTTTGCCTTCTGATACAAAGCCTGAGCACCGACATATCCCGTTTTAGGGTCATAATATAACTTTGCCAGTTGCTGATCCATCGTAGCTACTAGTTCTGCTCTATATATTTATGAGACAAAAATATCTCTCTAATTAGTTGCTTAGATTAGCCAACTTCGTTTAAATATCCAAAGCTACGGTGGTGATACCATCCTCAAGTACTCGACGCTTGTCGTAGTAGTAATTGAGAGCTGTTTTAGTTTGACTATAGGTAATGATTGACTTAGTCTCCTTGCTGAGTCTAAAGCCTTTGTTTGTACCTTGCAGTGTGATGCGATCACGGACAACACTTTCAAAGCCATCTGGGTTGAGTACATCACTGTTACGACCACGTCCCTGCTGCACTCCTTGGCACTAACCTTGACCTTGTAAGATTGGTCAGGTAGATAGCAGATATAGTTCTTTGAAGATAGTGACACCATAGCATCACCAGACCACTCATCCTTGAACAAACCAGGTGTGCGACGATCGAACTTAGCGACCTCGTTGTTATAGTCGCGTGGGAACCAATCATACTTATGCTGCTTGAAGTGCTCACATAGCTCAGGTTTGATACAGTTTTGAAACGGATTTTCACAGCTGAATGCGATGTATGCCGAGTCTGTGTCCATCTCCTGGTATTGAAAGTCCGAGCGATCGAAGTAGAAGTTGATACAGTCATAGTAGAACTGTAGCATGCGTAGTTTAGCAAGCTGATAGATGGCAATCGACAAATGGATCGGATTCTTGTTCTTGAGTCGCCGTTTCTTCATGGTAATCTCACACGCACCATGAAGCTCCTCAAGTCCATGAAATGTGAAGTGCTCAATTTTGCTCTTGATGGCTTTGTCGTTAGACTCGTACTTTATCTCCTTGTGCTTACTCATGTCCATACCAGATCGACCGAAAGCGCTGTTTCCGACCAACTTCATCATTTCAGCGATCATAGCCTTGGACTTGTCAGCATCACCCTCCCGTCGAGCGTTAGAAACCGCCTCCATAAATGGTTCAAATGCTTTGTGGGAATTGGCTTTGATGAAACAGTAAGTTTTGGTGATCTCCATTCCGTGAGCGATGTACCACTTGAGCAACGGAGCATAGATAAGAATCTTTTCACCAAAGTAGCTACCAATTAGCTTACGAGCTGGCTTTACTCGGCTTTGTTTGCGTGCTTCGTTGTACTCAAACATGTGCTGACCAATTACATTCTCATCGCTGCAGTCGATTAGCGTGTTCTTGAAAATAGGGGTCATCTCACTAAAGTACTCTTTGAGATGTGGTGGGTACGAATATCACACTCGATGAAGCCAAATACTTTGTCATTGACAATGTCGTCGATAATACCAGGATAGGCATCAATCGTAGTCAATCGCCCACAAGGCATCTCATTACCGAGTGCCCACAGGTACAAAGCATTGGCATCGTATCCGATAATCTTTTTACAAACCTTGTCCCCGCGAATCATCGTCTCATTTCGCTTGGCATAGCGATTGAAGATGATTGAAGGACCGCCAGCGATGTTAGCCTTCATCTTAGCATAAATATCTTTCTCTTCCCTATCGATGCTATAGACAAGCTTATCCGAGTTGAACTCAAGCAACTTCTTGTAGCGAAACCTTTGATGGACATGTTTTTACGAGCGGTGTTGCACTTCACACAGCTGATCAAGATGTTGCCATCGATATGCCCAAGCTTGTTGTTTATTCTATCGGCTGAAGCAGTATCAGCGGTCAGCTGACAGTAGCATAGACCACACAGATACTTTTGCTGTTTGAGAAGGATGTCAAGGTGCTCAGTAGTCATATTGAACTCTCTTTTAGCCTCAGCATCCTGGCTCTTGTATCCTCTCATGCGTTTGGATGGGAAGCTAAATGCTTTCGCCGAATTGGTGGGGTACTGGAGATTGTTGAAGCAGGTTTGATACATGACTTTCTCTGATAGACCTGGGAGAGATACACCATCGGTAAACATATCCAGACCGAATCGCTTGAACAATCCTCGTTGAGCCTTGATAGCCTTGATAAATGGAACAACATCAAGATTGTT
Organism: Phytophthora hibernalis; assembly: GCA_012656075.1. Lineage (NCBI taxonomy): Eukaryota > Oomycota > Peronosporomycetes > Peronosporales > Peronosporaceae > Phytophthora > Phytophthora hibernalis. The sequence continues at coordinate 800,289 of JAAKBF010000151.1, read as the reverse complement.
GTACCAAATAAGTAGGTCCTTGATCGACTTCATTCCATAGTACTTCCAGACAAACTGTACCCGCTTGTAGTCATCATCACTGATGATGGTATTTCGGAGCTCACTGTCAAAGGCTGATTGAGGAGGCACTTCAGTTTCGTTGAATACATTGAATGAGGTAATGTACTCATATGGGAAGATACCCTTACCCAGACCGCAGACGCATCGAAACTTGTCATCACACTTGCAATCACCAAGGTATGTTGATAGGTATTTAGCGTAGCTTGTACCTGCTGGTACATAGTTGCTAATGTCTAGCATTTTCATGTCCTACGTGGCGATGCACATGTAGCTTGGTTCTTAATAACCGATTTGATGTTGTCGGTTCCAATGGTAGCGAACAAGTCTGCCTTGATTAGGTTGATATCGTAGCGCCCTGAATTAAAGCCAAGGAATGGTACCTGATCCAGAGTTTGCTTGATCTTACCATAGTCCGATCGCTTCTTACCAAACCCAAGCTTGCTGTGAAAATCAAAGAAGCTGGCGAAATATCCAGATTGAATCCAAGCATCCACATCCTGTGTCTTGTACGTATTACCAAGAGGAGTACCTGGAACCTCCATGCCTGTCAAACCTTGAGCGTCGATTATCTTACGAAGCAAGACCTCGTACTTGGAGACATTGTATTTCTGGATCTTCGCTCCGACATCATTAATGTACTGGAACATATCCTTGAGCAATGCCTTCGGATCATCATTTACAAAGCAGCGAACCTCCTCCGTCAAGCTATCAGCTACAGAGACGGACACCGGGATGTGCTCGTTCGTGAAGACAGTATTCTCCCCATGTTGAGTCGCCGTAGGCTTAAGAATGGCCTCAAAGTCATAAACAATAAAATGATCGATGTATTGATCGGTATTCTTGATAGAGTACTTTGTCAGTAGCGAACGAATTGTATTTGAAACTGGGCGATAAATAGTCGGGTCTTCAGGGAATGATTCAATATTTACGAGCTCACACTGGTTCTTCTTATGGTTTCGAAGCTTGTCGGAGCTGACAAACACCATCTCACACTTTGGTCATTGGTATTTACACTGAAGCATATCAATATTCTTAATGTAAAGAGCATGATTCTCGTGAGATAGAATATTGATAACATCGTACTCCTTGTCAGAACGTCGAATGCATTCAACATTTCCCGTCTCCACATCCATCATGAATACATTAATGCTTAGCTGAAAGCAGTCCTCAAGCTCATCAAACTGGAGAATGTCGATTGGTTGGAAACTGCGAAACAGGCTTAGTGTATAATTGATGTCCTTGTACGAGCAGTACTGCTTGAATGTCTGCTTTACCAGAGCTTGAATTCTACGCGGATCCTTTTTTGGTTCATCTTGCTTGTGGTATGCGATGCAGTGAAATACGCACTTGTTGTTAGTCTTTGGGAAGTTGATTACACTCTTGTTGTCGCGGATAATCTTTGGAATGACAGCTTCACTATCACCCAGTGCGTGTTCGCGCTGGTAGATGTAAATCTTGAATCCAGTGATTGCCTTTACCAGATATCCCGATTTGGGGTAGTTAAGCTTCTCAGCTAATTCCATCGAACGAATCTCCGAAATGACCTTCTTGCGAATATCAACCTTGCTATTGATAGCAATCGGTGAGCTGAACACCGAGGTGTCGCTCAAATTCGGGTGGAAGTATCGGGTATCGCTATCATCTGTTCGACTAACGAGGTTGTATCCAAGTGCAATATTAATCTTGAAAGCAGCTTTCTGACTCGCAAGTACGTTCTCGAGTTTGTCGTAGAATTCTGCTGGCTGAATCCCTCGTATAAATGAGACTCGACATGGTTTCCTTGGTAGAAGCGATATTTCGGGTCAGCCTTGTAGTCAGGAGACATGTGCTTCTTGAGAGTATCGATACCAACATTGTACTGCTTAGCTACCAGCTTCATATTTTTGGGGTTGGAGATGTTGCTGACAAATACCATCTTTCCAGTACGACCGCGTACCTTAACACGGTAGCTACTACCCCATTTGATAGGTGTAATATTCAATCTCTTTAGACCTTCGAGCTCGTATGCAAACATGTTGCCTATATATAAGCGTGGCTATATTATTCTCGTAAATTTGACTTTATAATATTTTGGATCTTGTCTCAGGCTCGACTTTATATCTTAGGCCTCTACAAAAAAATCTGCAATTAATTAATTCAAATAATTGGCATATGACTTGTTGGAGGTTTTAAGCCAGTTATAAGATCCAATATCGTAGCCTTAATCCATTGAAGGGTTTTGTCGTGGTACATACCGGTACCAATAATTGTTTGTGGTAGTACATTGCGAGCTAAATCCTGTTTAGAAGCTTCCGATACATTATCACACTCAAATAGGAAGTGGATGTAGCCATCATCCACACCTAATAGTGAAATAGGCTTTCTTTTTATACTTCCCAAACTGTAGCTTTTCATCAACTAAATGAGGTAAGACCACGGTCTCGACAGGCTTTGCAATATATATAACCACCTCGGTATCGTTTTTGACAACCGAGACATACCTTGTAGTGCCCACCAAAGAGTTTTACACACTCTGAACCAATAAAATGATGATTATCATCTTTATCTATTATTAGAAAGTGTCGCTTGATTGGGGTATCACAGTAGCATCTCGAATTTACATTAGGACGATACGCAGGGCATGGATATATTTGGGTCTTACCCATTTGCATCCATTTTCCGTTATCCTCTAACGTATTCCAGTACCATCCAGAGGAGTGGTATTGGGATAGGTCCCCAAGCGCTTTGAGTAAAATTTTACGTGTATTTCTCATTAGCTATACAGTTTTGACTTTATATATCAGAATAGAAAAACAGTTAAGTTCGATTTTACTCGATAGGTACGTTTTCACTGTCGTTAAGTTCGCTGCTGTGCTTCCGCTTGCGAGCCCGAATCTGCTCTCTGTTCTTATCATCATACCCTTTTGATAGGATAGACGAGCTTCGCGCGTGCGCTGGTAGTAGTGCTTCTGCGCTGCATTAATGCGCTCCTTGTTAGTTTGGTACTGCCCAGGTGAGTACGCCATCTTTCTATATTACTAACTTTATATTTATCAGGATGAAAACTAATTTATTTTTGACACACCTGGAACCTCAACTTATTATTTGTATTCAATCGACCGCCGGAGTCATATCAAAGAAGCTTCTCTGGAGCTTATCGTTGTCATCATGCTTCGATCTCATACAGAAACAAAACGTTTCTGGATCCTCCACGTGAACAAACGTCTTCATCACGAGCGGATCGTCGGTCTTGGTTGATCCTTCTTTCAAACGACTGAAAACACGATCTGTGCACTGTGTATCTACAACCTTCACGAACACCTCCACCTACACACGTAAACGTCAGAATAATTGCATACACAAACCTCTGCACATATTATGTACCTTGCATCTGTTGCCAATAGATGGATTCTTGTCAACGGATCCGGGGAGCATATTGACGATGGGAAACTCGATGCTCATACCATCGTACCAACCATGCATATCGCGAGAAAGAGCAAGCCGATTGTTCGGGTCACGATCGTACTTGGCGAATTCTCGTTTGTGGTCTCTGCTTTTCTTTCTCGACACCAAATGGCAGCTTTCTGCCTTGCCGTATGGAAGAAAGAACTTCTCGTGTTCGATCCGTTGGTAACGAAACTCGTTAGTCGAGGAGTCCAGATTCGAAACGCTTGTAGTCAACGATATGGATGACATTGTGTTTTGCGGAGAATCCGACTCTTGTGGGTCATAGTCGGTGTACAAGACACGCTGTAGTTCAGTAGATACAGCTTTAACTTGTGTAACTCTCGTTATAACCGTTTGGCCACAGAACGGAGAGCCCAGCGTTAGCGGACCCTCCCTCAAGTCATTTTCGAATAGCCATGCAGCTTCTTCTGTAAACGAAACAGTGTCAACGTAAGCAGCACTATCACGCAGTGGCGAGATGGACGCACCTGTCTTGAACAGAATATGGATGCACAACGTCTTGTCTTCATACCAAAACGCGACATCCTTGTCCTGGGTGCGGCGCGCAGGATCGTAGCATCAAAGCCGTAATCCTGCCAGACGGTAAACTCTGCAGCGAATCCCTTTCGTGTTCAACGCGTTATCAACGGATCCAGTGACAAGCCATAATTTTGGTTGGGGTGGTGCTCGCTCCGGAACCACCACCAGCACGTGGATTTGCTTGGTTTTCGGTTCTGGCATCCCTCGAGAACCTCGTCAAGGCCAAACTCCCCATCAAGTTCATTATCTTCGTGTGTCAGCCCTTCGATTAGAGCAGTCTTTTCCCCTTTCTTGAGCTTCTTCACGTCTTCCAAGTGAGACGAGAGCCACGCGCCGTCCGCCGTCTTCGCCAGGAAGAGTTGCAGCTTGTCTGCGTCGACATCTTTCAAGTCATTTGGCTTCTTCTCCTTGATCGCGTCCTTCAAGATGCCCACCAACAGACTCGCATCAATGTCCACAGGAAACGCGCTTCCTGCCACACCAACGATCACACACACAAGCGTCACCATCTTTCCTCGAGGCAGCAGATTCTCGAATGAGAGAAAAAGAACTTTCTGTTTCTGTAGCGGGTCACTATTGGTCAAAAGTCACGACAGATTCTGACCAATGGTAATGGCTCCAAGAGGGAATTTCCACGAAAATGCAGACCTAGCCTTAACCGTAAATTACGCGAAGAAAAATAGCTGTGTGATGTTTCATATCGATTAGCGAGAGGTTGTGTGGACGCTTAAGCTGCAACAGATGTCTCCTCACGCTCTCAGCTGGTCGAGCTGTCGCATCGTTAGAAATAGCTCCTCTCGCTTAGAAATGCTCGAAACCTATTCTCCTTGTAAAATAATGGTAAGAAAAACTGCCGGTGTAATGTGCCAGTATATACTACTGGTGTCGGGGTTTTTATTTTTGTCAAAGACGTACAACTTGTACTTCTTCAGTAGTGAGGCCGACGAGACATACGTCATTTCGCTAGAGATGACGTCATTTTTCGACTCAAATTGAGATGCAAGCTGAACTTCTCGGAGTCTTCCTGAACCATTGTGATATCCATGTTGCGTTTTCGAAGATGTCATTGTCGTTGTCGAGCGAATCCTCACTTCACTCAGAAGGTTGAGTAATTGTTTGTGATGGTTGCTCAAATGGATCAAACGGATGAAATGGTTATTCAACTGAACAAAACGGTTGAGATGGGTGCTCAACTGGGCCAGGTGGTTGAGATGGTTACAAGCACTAAAAAGCTGGCTTTTCACAAGGCTAAAGCGGAACTAGTTAATGTAGTATGCTGCCGCTCACAACGAGTGTAATTGATCATGTGAATGGATGTATTTATTAAGGCGGTAGTGAAGTGGGATGACTATGAAGAAGAAAAAGCTGGTAATAGACTGCATTCTGGCTTGCTGGCGGTGCTCAGAGTTTGGATTTGTGCTGTTTGGTCAACACCCGCGCTTTCGTTTGTTGCAGCTTGTGGCAGCTCTTGCTGGTTTTATGGCGGGTTGATCTCGACCCTGTATTGTTGCACTCACACCAGAACTTTGACTTGAGACTTCAACCGCACGTGATGTATTAAAACGGTACTCCCGCTCGCTGTACGAAGTGTTCGTCTCAACTGCTCTCCATTAAGCCGACAGCGCAGCTTGTTCAAATCCAGATGTGCCGGATGGATTCATTTTCTGATATTTTGCAACGACGCTTGGCCATTTTCCGTGAGTTCCCTTGCGAAAACCAGCAGAATGCTTCAGTAGCTCGTCAAGCGTGCTGTCGTCGAGAACTTCGTATCTAGTAGACGGGGATAATTTCGGGGCTTGGAGGCGACGCGAACAGATAGCCGTTGCTGTCATTTAGATGAGCAGCGTGGATGCAGTTGCAGAATGATCCCCAATAACTATCACAGGACATACACTCCAGGTTTTAGTTATAATTGCGGATGACGCATCGACTGTGGTCTGTCTGATCTTGTGAGACTTGCAAGTCATCGTTGACAACACAATCCGATGAGAGAAACGGTTTGTCCAGAGTTTCGTCTCTGCGGCGGTTTTCTTGCTTATAGCTCACAGCTCGGCTCGAAGAATCCCATTGACGCTCAAGAAATTCATCGCTCTTTGGGTTGATACCCATGCATGTACAGGCAGTAAAGCCATACACGGAGCGATACACTTGCGTGATACGTACTGGTAATCAAAATAATTCAAACACCACTTACTGAAGGGCTTTTTCGTTGGGCATATTGACCTCGTCGTTGTGTATTGTGCCGCTTTTCAAAATCATTACACGGGAACTGCTCACGGTGTGTTTTCCGAGTACTGTTTTATTTGAACATTGATGGGGCCTATACGACGAGCGATGCACGGTACCCACGCTTTTTGATGTCCAAATTGGGGTAGTCGAGCTGTCTGGTGGCCGTATTATACAAAATTGTCGCGACCACTTCGCAGCAATCCCACGCCTGCTGCTTTGAAGATAACTGTTCCGCACGCAGCATTTTCAGCAAGACGAACTCATGCGACATAAAATCCGCTGGGCTACCATACTCTGCCTCCAGACCAAGGTTTTCAACAAAATCACGCTGTTTCATCGCCTTGCGTCCCTGATTAACTGTACATAGCTGTTTTAGGATATCGCTGTGCGCGGTGTCGTCTCGAAGCAAGTTTCCTCTGCTCTCTCTGCATGTAGCGGGATCATGTCGTACTGTATTTCCCAAGGACGATGAACAGGGGCTTCTCCTCCACCTGGTCTATATCTCTGCTGCAAAGTGGTGGGCTTCTGCCGAGTTGTCAGCAGCTCGTTGATGTACGCTTGCTGTGCGCTGCGACGCAGGGGTATAACGCCAAGCCCGTTAAATACAGTATTGCGGCTGAGCTTGGCCCCAACTTTCAGGTTATGCTGGCATCACATAAATTAAGATCAGCGAGGTGTCATTAAACAAATTGGTAGGAAGGTGTCTCTTGCTCAAAAACGAACCTGCAACAGGAATATATCCAGGATCCGAAGGCCAACTTCGATGGACAGGTCCGATCAAGAAGCATCCTGACCTTGGAGTGGATTGCTTCGTGTTGACTTGTAGATAACACACGCACCGTACTACCGCCCTCTCTTTAGTCACTTTCTTCGGCAAAAGATCACCCGACGATCTGCTCGATGTTGCTGTTGACACTGCCCTTCCATTCGCTATTTTCCACACGACTACTGGACGACGGAACATCAGTGATTGTGTTAGCAAATATTTCAGCCATAACTTCCGTCGAACGGAGGTTTCTCTCCACATCGTAAATTGCTCTAGCCAGATACTAAGACAGCCAGCCCGCTGAGCTTGATTACTATTTTTCTGTCATTCTCTGAATGACGTGGAACGGGTCCTTCATCACAGCTACGGTATCTACGAGCACCTTGTTGGCGAGATTGCGCATACCATTCACATGATCACACACACAGAATCGATCCTGAGCCGGATACGAGTTAAATTTAGTTGCGATGCCTTGTAAATCGCTTCTGTTTCCTCGTGCATTTTGGACCGGGTGAGACCTCGTCCAATGCCTTGACCTATCTCAATCTGAATCAGTAGCAGCATATGCACACTAGACACTTGCTCTTTGCTTCCGTCAGCCCTAAACACTTTGAACTTACTACAGAAATTCTGTGAATGATCCACGCGTATAACCTTTTGCCACTGTGATATTGTCATGTGTGCTTCAAGTAACCTAATGCACACTTTGGTCTGAGAAAGCCATATCGTTTGGAGTGCCTCGCTATCCAGACACACGTGGTTAGTCAAATACGATTTCTTAGAGATCGTAAGCAGCATCCATGCTTTTACGTTTTTCAATCTCCGAACATGCAAGACTGAGCATATAGTAATACCGTTTTTGCCGACGATGAGTTACCTTGTCTGTTGCACCTGCAAGCCCTTTGGTTGTCTGCATGTTATCGTAAACGAGATCAAACAAAACAAACGAGATACCAGTCTGGTTAGTAAGCAAATAGGGAAATGCTAACAGAGCAACTTTTGATGAAGCTAGATAGCTATCATCGACAGTAGAGAACGACAGGTACAACATCTGTATCTTACACAATACAAAATGGTTTTGTATTCGACATCGTGAACAGTTCTCTGCAAATATATTTTTACCTTTGGTGTACACTTACAACATACCGTTGTACAGATGGGTAGTCAGCTCACATTCAAAACCTCGGCTGCCCGTGCGATGGTTGGGAGTGTACACCACCCCAACAGCATGGACCCCGCTGCTTCTCTGGGTATGTTAGCGCAAGCGGAAACAGCTTCAGTGCGATGGCGTCCCGCACCGCACTCCGAGCCGCTTTATCCTTCATCAGAGTTTCTTTCTAAGTGATTTTAAAAATATATTCCTAGAAACTGAAGGGCGGGCGGCGGGGCCACCCTTTGAGAGGCGCCAACCCCGGTCAAGCCTAAGTTCCCGGGACGAATCCCGGGAAAATCGGATTCAATTTACCAAAATAAGAATGAACGCTCGGGAAATATGTATCTAACATAATCTTATTAAATGTCATAAACCTACAATGTTTCTTATGGTTTCCGATACGACGAGATACGCTTGGAGAGCGTCTTAGTGAACTACTTTGTAGAGCGAGGCAGGGGTAGCTTTAAGCCGACGACATTCTGTCCGCGGAGCGTTGGCTCCCCATGCCGTATACGTCGGCATCGCGCCATCAACGCGGTCGAACTCTTCCATTGTCGACTATCCGCTGGAGAGCTTGGGGTCTTGGGCTCTGGTACCCGCCAATCGTCCCACTCCCGGCGACGCGAAATAAACCCGTGAGTGGGACGGTCTTGAAGGATTCGACCCTGTGCCAGTATATGGTCCCGGGACGTGGGAGCGGGAATTTAAAAACGACCCTAAGCTTCAGCTCGTTTAAATACTTACGAACTACCGTATTTGTCAGATCGAGTGAGACAATAAATATTGGCCAAAATCAAAAAAACTCATAAGGTTTTTAGTTGTAGCTGCGCTTTTCCACCAACAATACCCGTCCGATTCACAACGACACGTCTAGCTTGCCGCGCAGTCCGAGAACAAGAATAAGGAGAGATACAAAGTTGTATTCCCTCCCCTCTTACTCTTACTGTGACTAACTTTGCTATGTATGGCGCGCTTACGGATCTTTCCGCTGTGGATGCCGCTGCACTCTTTCGAGTTACCCGCGCCACTATTAACAGGTAGCGTAAAGACGCTGTTAAGCTGGAAGAGGCCTTTCCAAGGCACCAAACAATTATTTCGTGCCCTCAGCATCTACGAAGCCGCAGTACATTCTCTACTCTGAGCTAGAAGCACGGTACAGTATTGTAGTGGTGCATACTGGTTTTCTGTGTAATTAGCTATGTGACTGTGTAGTCTAGTAGTTTGGCTTAAGCTAATGCGCCAGACTAAAGTGCTCTGTGTTACTATGAAGCGCATCATGTTGATGATCGGCTAGTTTGATAGAGAATTCGCTGTGTCTAGGACGCATTGTGCTCTTCTATCGTGGACGGTCTCTTTTTAAGGCGAAACAAGCTCGAAGTCCGCCGCATCACACACAAGGGAACCAAGCACAGGGCAGACAAGCTGGTATTTCATATATTTTGGATTTATTTCCGTTTATTGTGCAAAAGTGTGAAGCAGCATCTCGAAGATACATGCTGTACAAAAGTTCAATCTATCCCTCCCGGTATCACTGGGCTCAGTCAACCAAAGCACGCGGGCGTAATGCACGCCTTCAAGACCCAGCTACGGTGCGTTATATAGACTCTTATTGTTTTTTATTACCAAACTAACGTATAACATGAATAGGGATTGGCACATGGATCACAAGTTTGCTATGAACGCAAGCGAGAGACGCGTGCTTCTGTCGCAGATCATTGGGCGGGTCTGGGAAATGGTGGACCCCAAAACAATCGTTAGTGGTTTTAGAGGGCAAACTACGTCCCAGAGGGACCTCGTGATGCGAACGGCCGATTTAAGACGCATTTGCTGCCTCCCTCTAGATGATGTTGTACCGGAGTAACTTTAAAATATATGCTTTCATATTGGCCGAAATATATTATTTAATGAAGGTTTTGTAGGCTTATCAGAAGGGGTGTTAACCATATGTATCCATTGTCTCACTTAAGCCGTATGTATCACTCGATCCGACATAAATGCTTACGAGCGCCACTGGAGTTTTTGGGGCGTAGCCCACCACTTTAACCAAATGGCACATACATATTTACGAGTTAATACGAGCCTTTTAGGTAGCAAGCGCATGTATAAAGTTTCAAAATAGGTTAGGGACGATGAACTATTAGGGGCGGCCATTTGTCATTTTCGTTTAAAGTTTCCCTCTGTATAGCGACAAAAGAAAAGCTTGTCAGGGCTTCAAATAGCTCATCCAGGTTTTCACCCATCGCAAATAGACTAACGGCCTTAAAAGAGGATAACGTTTTATGCAAAATAGACTTGCTTTGCCGGCGGCACTAGTGAAACAACGCTGCTGAGACCGGAAGAGGTAATCAAATTATGTGCCAATTCTGTTTTATTTTGTGTGGGTCCGGTGCTCGTAAAAAGAAGTGTAGCGGCCGTTTTCTGCAACAAGGCGACAAGATACATTTCGGGAGCGGGGGCAAGTATTCTCCGTGGTGTGGTGCACATGAATTCTAGTGTGGTGTGCGTGAATTCTAAACGTCAAATTTCGTAAGTTGGAAACGAGTGGTATTCGTCGTTTGGTTCCCTCGAGAAGAAGCGAGAAAAGCGGCGCGGATCGCAGAAGCTCGTTAGACACCTGGGACCCGGCACGATGGTGACCTCGCCCCTAGCTTACGCCCGTCTATTTATGCGGGTTTCACACTAACTACGTCTGATTTTCGTTCCTAGTCGACCCTTCCAGACGTGGACCGACTGATCAAGGAGCGTGGTTCTGCTGCTGAGGAGTAGCGACGCGCGGTGAACATAGCGCGCCACGCGGCCTTAATCGTTCGTCGTCGCCAGCGCGTGGCATCCGATCGGGAAGAACCTCCCTCCGTTTCCCGCCCCATAATAAGCGGCTTCCGAGGATTTGCGCGTGCAGCGTGCCGCACGCAGGGAGAAGGAGATTGTTGAAGAGCAGTTGGGGTCACTGGACCGAACCATGCGCACCCGGGCACCGGACGCGAAGTTCAAAAAGGATAAAGAAGCGGAGCAAAAGAATAAAGGAGCTGAGACTGCGCTTGGTGAGGGCATGGTACAATTGGACGCAGAAGGCAGAGAACGCGAGCACTCGGATTCCGGTGATTCGGACTACGAGGACGCAAATGCTGGTGCTCCACGGTCTGCTGGTGTATCTGGAGTCGTGCCGCATGAGAACGGGGACGGAAACCAGCGAGGACAGTGTTGCGAGCGAAGACGTCGATGCCAGTGACTAGGCAGAGATGATCGAAGTGATGAGCTGCAGTGACAAGAACGCAGCGTTGATGAGACCAGCAGCAGCAGCAATGAAAAATCTGCGGCCGGTGTCTCACAGAAACGAAACCAGAAAGGACACCGGAAATCACCGCGGAAACCAGCACGAACATCGACGACACTATCGCCGTGTGAAGAAAGTCATACTGAAGATGATGCGTTTATGGGAGGTTTCCCTTGTCGCTGGCCATCTTGGGAGGCGTTTGACCGATCCTTTGAAGATTTCAAGCGGCGACGTACCATCAATTTTCAAGCCGGACGAGCAGCCGGACGAGCACCTCGGTTAAAAGTCGCAACAAGCAAATGCGCGAAGCTGTAGGCGCAAGTCAAGGCCACCGGGAAGCTACATGGGTTGTGTAGACTCGCAAGGGCACGCAATATCTACACGATACCTGGGCCAAGTACATGTACTGCACGACCCTTCGGTGTAATTACGGACGAAGTCAAGCTGCTCGTGGGTCGAGAAAACGCAACATTGCTTGGTTCGGACGACCGAGTGTACGGCCAAGGTGAATGCTCGCGTCGTGGCTGGACGTTCGGAGTGATACGCCGCTCTAAAGGCGTCTGGGTACCACAATCATCCTGTCACGAAGCACCAGTGGTTCAACTACGCGAAGAATCTAACGATCACCGACGAAGTACTTACGCGTGGTGTCTAAGAGATGCACAAGGCGGGTGGTCACATGAAGGGAATTCTTGCGTATCTACGGGAGCATTCTGGTGAGTTTGTGTCGTTCCGGTGTGGATACTGTGTCAGTCCGGTGTACTAATATGGGCTTTGCGAATGTTATTTTTACGTACATGTAGGCCATCTTGTGGCACTGCGTGACGTCCACAATATGATTCCGAGATTTAAAAAGGAACAGATGGCTGGACAGACCGATGCCGAGCGTGCACTTGCAATTCTGGACGATTTCACTGTGGAGAGCACCAGCAACGTGGCGGAGATAATGGTGGACACCGAGTCGAAGGTCGCGCGCGTTCTCATGTTTCAAAGTGCTCGCATGAAGTGCTTGTTTCGCGCCTTTCCGGAGGTGGTGCTGGTAGCTGCAACGCAGGACATCAATGCGAATCGGTACAAGATCTTCCGTTTTGCAGTTCATGGCGTGTTCGGAAAGGTATACATAGACGTGCATGCAGCGATTTATTATACATTTTCTTACATTTCTTATCAGGGCCAATACGTTTATATTGTTTGATATAGTGCGAAGAGAAGGCGAACCTTCGTCTGGTCATGAAGAGTTTTCAAATACAATCCAGTATGGACCGGCATTCGTGTGTTGATTACGGATAAAGCGATGCATGAGAAGACAGTGCTGCTGGAAGATTTTCCTGAAGCTCGGCAGCGTCGGTGCCAATGGCACGTCATTACCTGGTTGAAAGCTACGCGTTTGGCAGCAGCACACAAGAAGGGGTAAAAGGTCTCCTGAAGGCTCTCGTTTACTCAAGAAGCCGTGAGGTACCCATACGCGAAATATGCTCTTCTTGACACGCTAGGTGGCGATGCGGAACACCCGATGTACAAATTCTTCCTTAGGGCCAGGTGCCATACGTGCCATGCGTGCCGTAGGGGTAGAGGTAATTGAAAGTGCCACGAAGTCCATGCCTGACCAAAACGAATTGTGCCCCGCCACGGAGTGTGATAAATTGCGTCGATCGGCAACGCCGCCCGGTTCCCACACGCAGCCTCGCATCATACGAATGGCTGCCCCGCTGTAACGCGAAAGGTATGTGGTTGCTCACCACTCGTCTGCAACAACTGGCCACCGAGTGTATCGCGCTAATTTACAGTCATTTTGTGATACAAAGCGGAGGGCGAAGGCAGAGGGCAAGACAAGATGGAAGATCCGGACAACAGCGACAAAGTCCCGGGTACCGACGCTGCTCCTGTAGCGGATGTAGAAACCAACTGATCCGTGAAGAACACCGGCACGACGACAGCACCGACGTCAAATGCCTACACAGCGTGAACAGTGGACCAACTCAGGAAGGAATGCACGAGCCGCGAGTTGCGACTTGCCGCAAGACACCAAGGCCAGATCGCATCAAGCTCCTTCAAGCGTACGACGAGCTTCATCGCTCGTTGGTCACTGCGACGCTGGACTCATCCACCATTGCTGGTCTACATGCACCATATTGCTCGAAGAATTGCTGCATTCGTCTCTGAAACTGGGAAGCGCAGCTGTAAGTCGTCGAGAGCTTCAATGGCGCACATGACGCTGTGAAGGCAATCGTAGAAGCCTGACTAACTTGCTCCAGACAACATGCGCACGGGGTGGTACGAATACCCGGCATGCCACGATATGAACATCTGAACCTTGTTGACGGGCGTGGGGGTCAGTGCTAGTTCGGCGGCGAGACTGAGCCTCGTCGACGCGTAGGCTTGGCTCCAAGAGGTGAACAAGCTTCTCAAATGATCGGAAGGACATCCGATAATACCGCTTGAACTGCCCCTTGTTTAAGAGCAAATGCGAATGGTGCTTCCAGCACAGCCGGCTGCGCTTCCAGCAAGACTGTCTCTCGTCCCAGCAGAGTAGATAGAGTGAGAGTAACTGTAGGGTGAGGATCGCAACAACTACTTCCGTCTCCGAGTCCATTTTGGTGCGAAAGTATTCGAATGGTCAACACAAAGTAAACCATAGACTGCTCCTGGTAGATTTCATCAAATGGTTGTAAATTTCAGCGTGGCACGATGGCACTTCAAGGTGCCATGGCATTTCGTTGGTGCCACCCTTGACAAGTATATCCCTAATCCACGTGTCTGATCTGCCAATCAGGTTCGAGTATGGCACGTAAGGCACGTACGGCAGCCGGATAGACTTAACCCTTAGCAATTGGGACAACACGCAAGAGGAGTGGGTTTCCAACAAGATGGAAACATAGCTCACCTGGGCAACAATACGAACAACCGGCTGATTGTGCAAGTAGGGGAAAACAAGCAAGTGTGGGAGCCGCATTTCACTTTGGAAGAGCCTATTTCGACACTGATAACCCTACAGCGACTTGCTGAGGACGAGTAGGTTGCTCAGAACCATGAAGTTGGAAGTCGTCCCGACTTGGGTAAAGATACAGGGCGCTTGCAGCCCACGGAATGGAGATCAGCGAGTACACATTCACCTTAGTCGCGGAACAGCACGCGTTTGCAATCGGACCCATAGGGGACTACTCGGCGTACGTGGAAAAGCAACGCTTACACGTTCGGGCACGGGAGTTTGGACGTGGTAACTTCGGTACGAAACCAGTGATTTCATATTTTAAGTGGACTTCCGGTGGTCGCCCGGTATGGTTCGTGTCTTATTTCTAGTACGTTTTCTATTTGAATATGGCTCATGTGGCAGCTTCATGTGACTGTATTTTCATGCAAACTTGCCTTCTACCTCGTAGACATGTCATGCACTTTCGCTTCAAGAGCAATAATGAAACCGTAATCCCGCCGCTTCGAACATTTTCGACTCGGTGGATCGTGCACACCGCAGAACAATATCGATGAGGGTGACGTTGGGTGAGGGGATTTCTCAAGGGTAGCTGCGGAGCTATTCGCACGGAAGTCCCTGTGTGTTCGACAGACGAGTACATCAAGACCAAAGCGTTTGCCGAGAAGATAGAAGACAGGATGGCACTGCAGTCGACACCAACGTTCCGGGTCGATATCGAGTGGCTGCGAGGATTTTATGACGCACTTCACGGCGGTGATGTGCCACGGTTCGTGATGGAGGCGACAACCAGCAACGCTTTGACAGTGCTCTAGCAGTATTCGTCCACGAGCTTGACCCGGCGTCTCCCAGATTTCATTTGCTACTGTCAACACGTCACCAGCTCAAGGTGGTGGCGATGGTTTGGAAGATAAACGAGTCCCGCCAATTCAAGATGGAAGTGGCGAACAGCATGACGTACAGGAAGATCAAGGTGTTGAGGCCATTGAACCACCAGATGACGAGGATGTTGAAGCCTCACAGGCTTCAACGTCAAGGGATACCGGATCGACACTGGAAAACTGAAATCACACCGAAACCACCCCAATACGGCTCTAAAACTGCACCAATCTCATTCACGCCTCCTCCTCGTGTTCGAGGCCTCTCAAAACGTGATAAGCGAGGGTTTGCTGGAGGGAAGGACTTCCGAGAGGCGCGTGCACTGGCCGTGAAGATAAGGGACGGCAAGAAAACACGGAAGGCTCGCCTGGATGATGTCGCTGCTCTTCTAGACGGCGCTTACAGTATTGATATCACAAAAGCGATGGTTGATGCTTTAGATCTGGGTGACGTTGAAGTTCAAGGAAGTCTGTCGGTGTGGCCGTACAATTTTGGTCAACAAGTACCACATATCACTCGAATTCCTCAGCTGGACAAGATTCAAGAAGCTATCACGGTTATGAAAGCCACTGATAATTTTAACCTGCTAGCGAACTGGAAGGACTACGGTTCCACTACGTTTGACCAGCTGGAGGCAATTTTCAGTGTGCTGGAGGCAATTTTCAGTGTGCTGGAGGCGCGTAACAGATTCCTGCTGGTGCAGGTCACGGTGGACTGGATTGACGGTGTTGAGTGGCAGATCAAGGATGTGGTCGCACCGTTTACCGACGCCTGCGACTATACAAAGGTAAGTGCTTCAACGCATGGATACGCAACCAGACTAAACAATGTTAACAACTTCTATTTGTTTAATGTCGATGCAACAAGCCTACAAGGATGCGGTAAAAGGGATGCGGCTGGGCGAAGTTCGGCTAGGTCCCGAATGGTCTCTTGGTTGTTCGTTGGTGGGCTTCCGCGAGAATCGGTGGCTTCTCAGATCCTCGATTATATCGGCGATGCTGGCACTGAAGCAGAAGTGTGACGAAGTCGGTGAAACTTTCTAGGCCAAGTGTATAGCGGTAGCCCAGACTTAGTCCTCAAACTTAAGCCTCGGGGTGTAAACCCTGAACGCTGTTCCTTGAAACCGCGATTCAGGGTGGCGTGGCACCTGTGTAATCCTTATCGGCGTCGATTAATTCGGGAGCCTGGATTTGCCACCAAATGAGTTGTCCAATACAAATAGGCCTTGAAAATACCGGGCGTAACGTTCGCTTCCTGAACGCACTTCTCCAATGTCTGAATCCGGATCCGAGAACCCAGAAGAAACACCACTTTCAGATAACCAATACAAATACAGAGTTATATACAACAAACAGCCGCTATTTATTCTTATAGACCCTTGAGCGGTGGGTCTGAACGCCAGTCAACTAGGGCTGCGTTCAGGGTACTGGTCAACCCTGAAGCCCTTTCACACGCGCACCACCCTCAGATGAGGGAAATAACACACACAAATACAATCCAACCTTGAACGCAGTCTATCAAATATTCATGGGGATGTCTGCTACTAATCACCCAAGAAGGTCTTGTCAATATGAAATGAAACACCGCCCTTACCGTACACGCAGCGGGATCAACTAGAAAATGAAATGCGAGGATCACGTCAGACACCTACGTGAAGGATCCCTCACGACTGGACTTGAATCTTTTAGGGAGCCCCGCACCGAACCGTCCTTAACTGATCGATCGGCGGACCCGTTTCCTGCTTGTCGGAAGCCCTTCTTTGAGCGACTTGTGTAGTAGGGGGTAAACGAACTCTGATTGTTATCTTTACTAGCCTATCGCTAGCTATTCGTAAATGGTATCTTGTTGTCTTCGTTCTTCGATGTGCTTCCGTGCTCTTCAGTGTTCCTTCATTGCGATCTTCTGCTTTGACTTGATTTGATTAAACTGGATGTTGACGTTGACACTTTGTGGGTTGATCTACCCATCTTCAAGGGCCGTGTCTTTGTGTTTGCTGGATTCTTGATATCCTGAACGCAGGTGTTTTCCACCTACGCTCAGGATCCTTGAACCTGGATATAACTTGAAACCGATTTGTGCGGCCTCACAGAGCAGGATGACCGTGGGCGCAAATAATAATTTGCACGCTCAGGTATCTGCGTTCAGGGACGATCTGCGTCCAGGAACTAAAGTGCACCCAAGGTCTTGCGACCAAAGCTACACTCACTGTAGACGCTTCACACGGTATTATTTTCTTGGTTTTCTGCTGCACTCGGTATTTGTAGGCACGGCGAGTTCCGGGTACACGGATATGTGTGCATTCAGACTTTAGGCGAGGCGGACACCACATACAATACGTTTGCATGGGCGTTTTCAACTCCAGATTGGGTTAACCCGCTTAAGGACGGGGGCGATCTGGACATAGATCTGCGATCAGGGTTCAAGACCCTGACCGCAGTCTTCTAAATCTAAATGGCCCATCTTATAGCCTGGCCGCATCCGCTCCGCGGAACACAACTCCGGTACGAACTAAGGCAGGCCTTTGTGGCAATGGCCATGAAATCTCGCATTTATCTAAACTGTTGCGAAGAGAATGCAACAAACTTTTCAACCTATAATTTATCCTATGGCTGGGCTCACGGGGTTAACGCGACTTGGCCGGGATGTACCAAGATGAAATTAAATTAAATTAGCGGTTATGTCGGCTGGCTACGCCCGGCGCTGCGCACTGCTACAGCGCCGCATACCGGATCGCCCGCGGTAGCAGCCCAGAAGATAGATCTACGCGTTATGTGGGACTTGCTGACACTGCGGCTGCGAAGCAGGCGCAGGAGATGCAAAAAACGAGTACGTTATCGTATACGTTATTTACCTGCTGCAGGGTTACTGCACACCAGAGCTCGCAAATGGGTGCCCAAAGTAGGGTAATAGATGTACCCACCCGTGTCCGTGTGTTTCATTGGAGGGTATGGGTACCCGAGACTCAAGTATGAGTGGGACACGCGTCGGAACCGTGGGTTTCCGAACTGAGACAGAACGGAGAATCCTGGTCATTCGCCGTTTGTCTCTCCCGAGCACAGTGCCAAAGAACCAGCAGAGCTCACAGCTCCACGAAGACGCAGTCTGACTGCCAAAAGAATGACTTCGATCGCGTCAAGGTCGTCCCCCATCCTGGAACCCGGCCAAGCGTGCCTCCATGGACCCCGCGCTACGAGGCAAGACCGTGCGGCTCGAGCCCCTGACGATCTCCCTGGTGAGTAGGCTGGACCAGTGTACGCCATCCTGGGTCGCGACACCAAAATGCGTACCACGACTGGCTCGGGCCCATTCGTCGCCGAAGACGACGGTGTTCGGCGGCCTGCCTGGAAGGCCAAGCTGATTATCATGCGCCACGATCAGCGTCGTGAAGACCTTCCGTCCGCGCTCCAGGAGCACGTCGACGTGGACTACTGGATCCAGCACTGGCGCCTGACCACGCCGACGCGAGACCTTACGGACGAGTTGGAGCATCGCCCGCTGCTGTCGGTCTTCCGCTTCCTCCGTGTCACCGAGTTCTACGTTGCCACGCCACGTTGCGACACCAAGTTCACCCGTCGGGCGTCTGGCGTCTTCGTGTACGGCCAAGTGCTGACGTACCAGGCGTCTACGAGCATCTCATGGTTGATGACATCGACGTGTTACTGGATCCTGGCTCCGGTTACACCTGCATAGTAGCCCTCCGCCGCCGCGCAGACGAACCCCACTAGGTCGTTGCAGTCCCGCTCGACGATGTGCGCACGCACCACGTCTCTTGCATGGAATTCATGCTTGCCTACATGAGGACCTCCCGGCGTCCGTGGAGCCGTCCAGCTTTGAACGGACCTGGTCCGCGCTGTCTTTCGAAGGTGTATCTGATACACACGCGCTACGATCCCGACTCGTTTCGGTTTTCCCTCGCCAGGCGAAGGTGAGTCGCCCACCGTAGATCTGGACTCGCGGGCAGTTGCCTACGTGACTCCTCGCGGCGAGAAGGCTGCGACTATCCTCTTCGTCTATGTTCGCAGCATTACGGCTCTACCGTCGCCTGAAGTCGGCGATTTCGCGGAGGAAGAACCGGTGCTCCCACTTCTTACGCGCGAAGACACGATGCTTACGCCTTCGGACATTTTAGATGGCCAGTCACGGCTCGCACCCGTGGTCGCGGGAGCGCCTGGAGGTTCATCAGCACCAGCGGCAACGGTGCCTGGCACCGGCGCTCCACTGCTGATCTCGGACCCCACGTCCTCTCTGCTATCTGCGCTCGTGGAACAACAACGGGCCGCTACAGCGGCCCCACCCAGGCCGCCACGCAAGCGCTTCTACACCAAGTTTCGGACTTGATCACATTGGTCCACTCTCAGTTCCAAGCACCAGGTGCGCTGGCCCCGGTCCCCACTCGCGCCCGTCCTGAACCCCACGATGACCTGGTAACCGACGAGCTCCAAGTCGTTTTCGTTCAGCGCGGCCGCTCCCGGTCTCGGTCATCGCGTCACCGTTCGACTTCGCGACAGCGGCGCGGCTCGTCCCCACGCCTCCGACATCCGCGTCAGACACGCTCTCGTACCAGCTGCGATCTCGTTCCCGCAGTCGCAGCCTGCGCCCGTTGCGCCCTCGCTCGCGTTCCAGGGAACGCCGACCTCGCTCGTAGGACCGTGACGCATTCCGCTGGTCTCATTCCCGTGGCCGCTCGCCCCACGGGCATCAACCCACAGGCAACAGCCTCTTCCGTCCGACGGATAACGAGGCTGCTGTCCATAGCATCGCCCGTGTTCGGACCTCGGCCTACCCGGTCCACACCAGGTATAGATGATTACTTCCTTCGTTTCCTGAAAATGTCTCCCCAAGATCGAGTCTGCTCCAGGTTCCAGCATGAGCGTTTCCGCAATCGCTACCGGGTAACTAAGGTGACGACCATGATGCTGTACGCGGTCGACTTCAGCAGCCGGCCACTCGATCACGTCTTGTCCTCAGAGGAACCTGGTACATACCAACAAGAGCGTACAGTCGTCCATGACGACACGCTGTGGGGAGGATCGATCCCGGCCCACCTTTCCAGATCCGCCAGTCGAACCAGCTCCATCATGTACTTCATGTCATTCAGGAGGCGGCAGCTGAATGGTATCCTCCGAACCTTGCGGCGGTCTTTCGGATGATTCACGGCGACTCTATCCAAAACGTGCCCCAGCGGGCTCCGCCACAGATCGTGCACGCTTGGTGCAACCTCTACCTAGTCGCGCTTAGCGAACTGTTCAACGACGTGTTGACCGGCGAACACAGCCGCACGGACGCTGCGCTTTCTTAGTAGTGACTCCCGCGAATACCAGGTCTATATCTCCCGTGTCCTCACCGATGCCGTGATGCGCAGCGTCTTCGACGATGCTACCAGCAAGCCTTGCCGAGAGCAACAGACGTACCACCGCCGTGCGGTTCAGGCGCGTCCTCTCTGTCTCGGGCTGCCGCCCCGAGACAACGGTCATACCGCCGGACACCCGGGCCCAAATCCCAACCATCAACGGCACCCAGGTGTGCATTTTCTTCCTGGCAGCGTCCGACTGCTCCTTTCCTACGTGTCGCCACACTCACGTTCTGCAGCGATTCCCGCCTGCCGTCGTGCAGTGGGTCACCTCGCGACACGGGGCGCTCAAGAGGAACCACCCGCAGTCCAGCTGAAGTCGCGGGGAGGCCATGTCCGCATATCTACGTTATCCAGTGATAATTTGCACCTTGTATTTGCTAGCCCTCCCGCGTTGTTCGATCATTCTACCAACCCTGCGTCAGCTACTGACGCCGTGCCTGGCACGAGCCATTGGGCTTTGAACCTGTCGAAATGGGTCACAGCAGTTCCATCGACGCCTTACGCCACGTCACCAGCTGACTACGATCATTGAGCTGTTTGACGGACTTGTTATGCTGCAGAAGGGTGGCTACACGGCGTACTTCGGTGACTTGGGCGTGGACTCAGTGAAGATGCTCGAGTACTTCGAGTCAATTCCTGGCGCAATGGAGATCCGTCCGCAGTACAACCCGGCCACGTACATGCTCGAGGTGATCGGTGAAGAACTACTCGCTCGAGTACAAGAAAGAGAGCTCTACAAGTCTAACCGCGAGTGCGTACATTACAGTTGGCGCTGGTGTCAAACGAATTCGTGCTCCACTTGATGGTGAACTACAAGCCGATCGCGACGGGCTTTGCCAATCAGCTTGGACAGCTTGCCAAGAAACAACAGCTGACGTACTGGCGCAACCCTCAGTACAACTTTATGCGTATGTTCCTGTTCCCGTTGTACGCGATCATCTTCGGTGCCACGTTCTACCAACTATCTATAGCCAGTGTGAAGAAGATCATCTCGCATATCGGTCTCATCTACAACAGCATGGACTTTATCGGCGTGATTAACCTCATGACGGTGCTGGGGTGACTTGCGCCGAGCGCGCCGTTTTCTACCGGGAGCGCATGTCGAATTACTATGGCCTCTTCCATACAGTCTGTCGCTGTGATTCGCATAGGTGCCGTATCTGATCATCCTTTTCGTACTGGCTGGTGGGCTGGAGTGACAACGTTGGTCACTTCTTCTTCTTCATGTTCGTGTTCTAGCTTTACACGTCGGCATGCACGTACTTGGATCAGTGGAATGTCTGCATTTATGCCGAACGAGAAGGTGGCGAACGTGGCGGTCGGTGCTTTGTCGTGCCTGTTCAACTTATTCTCGGGCTACTTGCTGCCGCACACAGCCATGAAAGCGAGCTACTAGTGGTTCACATACCTGATGTAGTGGAGCTACTCGCTTGCGGCGCTGGTGGGTGTGCAGTTCGGCGACAATCAAGACGTGATATCTGTGCCGTCGGGTAACACAAAAACAAACATGACGGTGGGAACCTACATCGAGAAGACGTATGACTTCCGTTCGGATAGCAAGTACAACTTCATGGCGGGTCTGTTGGTGATCTGGGTGGTGTTGCAGGTGGCCATTTACCTTACGTTCAAGTTTGTGAGCCACCTCAAGAAATAAGCAGGTGGATATAGCTGTGGAGATCACTACATGTACTTGTACTACGCATGCTAGACGCTCCAGGAATCGTGTTTGTCACTGAAGACTTGTCATCTCCACCGGTTGACAAAACCCAAGAAGATTTTGACTGCTGCAACCGGAAGCCAACGATGCAGGCGAAGAAATCCCCAGAATGCTCCGAAGTCTGCAATACCCGTACGCGAACGGGTTGACATCATGATCAGTCGATACAGCAACCTCGAAACGATGCCCGGTGGCAGCATCGATCGGTTCTTCAACAAGTACATCCAGTTTTCACGCAAGATCAACCTGCTGTGCCGAGGTGCGCTTCGAGAACCTGTCGTTCTCGGTGCATGTGCTGGGTGAAGCTGGCGCGTAGGGTACGGTGGGGTTGCACCTGGTGCAGATCTTCTCGCTGTGGCAGAAGACCGCCATAACCACCAAGCTCGCGCTGCTCTCGATGAGTGGTATGATCAAGATGGACTCCATGACATTAAACCTGGCCAACTCCGGAACCGGCAAGTCTTTACGATTGCACTGAAGCTGTCTCCCACGGATTCCGGGCAAATGCACACAGCTGGTAGCAAATTCCTTCACGGACCAATGCCACTATCTGAAGATGAAGTATGCATACTGCAAGAAACAAACGTGTATTGTTACGACAAATGCCGATGCGAGCCAGGAACGTGCTAGCTGGTGACTAGCTCGTGCCGGCTTCTAGCTTCACACTGGTTTCGTTGAATTTTAGAAACGACTGCATTTCAGATATTGCCGATACGGCATCATCACCGAGTCGCGCGCGCCTTACACTGGCCGTGGCACCAGCAGCAGAGAAAGCTTGTTCACTTCGCCATCACGGCTAGAAAATCACGGGCCATCATTTGAATTCGGGGAACTGGTCAATGCTCTTCATCCAGATGCAAACTTTGCTGCTCGTCTTGGAGCTCATCATTTTGTCTCGATACGCCAGCCACCGTTCCAGCTCTAAGGTGAAATCTTCCCCAACGAAAGTCGCAGGTTCATCCGTTCCGAAGTTGTCATCTATGAGCTCGTACAATGCCTTACCAAGAACGACATTTTGTTCTTCCTGTTGATTGAGTGAAGGCGGGATGGCACGTTCCCGTTGGCCTTCAAAACGAGCTCGGTACTCCGCTTCGTACTCGTCCAAAACTTACTGCTTCATGACATCCATGTCATCGACTACCTTAGGCAGCAATTTGAGCTTCACGGCTCTTTACAAATGTGGCGTATTCATCCATCTTCTGCTTGAAAGCAGTTGCAAATGAGGCCGTGTAGCGCGATATCGCCTGATCAACTACCTTCGCAGCGTGCTTATACACCAGCTCAAAGGCGACGACTGCCATGCCGAACGTCGGATAACTTTTCCCGGACAGCATTGTGGTTGCCGCCTTCACTGGCGTTAAGAATTTACAAAATTCATCAAGTGTACTCCATACATTCTCAGCAATTGGTGCGGCGAGAGGTCCGTCCGGCGCAATGGTGAAGCCCGTGTAACCTTCGTGGCGGTCTCTGATGCGCCTCTGGAGTTCCTCGATGGGTTTTCGCAGCTTGACCGCAGACAGCACCATCTCCCAGGTACTGTTCCACCTCATGACGCAATCTAGCTCCGGCTGTCGGAATTGCACATTCAGCACGATGCAGATCCGCTAGAGAGCTTTGTTGAGAGATGTGGAGTCCGCCAACTTCTTCAAAATATCGCGCACGGTGCCGATGCTGCTATCTACAAACGAGCATTCTTTGAGGCCCTCTTTGACTCCTAATTGCAGCACATGTGCCAAACACCGAACTTGAAATATGTTGTGTGGTTCACCAAGAAGGCGGTTTGCATCTGGTGTCATCTCCACCGTCGACGATGACACTGTGGCTTGGGTGCATTCTTGAATCTGTTGGGGTAGTTTGGCTTTGATTGAACTAACCATAACCTTGTTACTCTTAGCATTATCCGTCGTAATCGCCCACACCGACCCCAACAGCTCTCCATCCATCGCCTTCACCACTTCCAGTAAATGATCATCCAGGCGAACTCCAGTATGCGGATATTCTACCCTTTTAAACCCCAGCATGACAGATCGTAGATGCCAGTATGAGTCGATCCAGTGCAGAGTGACAACCATATATCCTCTGTTCGCCGCGGATGTCCACATATTCGTTGTAATACATGTGCGACTGGGACGGATGTCACGGAAAATAATACAGTCCACAATTGTTTTTCTCGCCAGCTCCTTCTCTAATTTCCAACGCACAATAACGTGATGTCTGACAGTCTGGCGAACAGGTACCTTGTACGAAGACTGCAAAACCGCACAGAACGAAATGAACTTCGGCTGTTCAACGAGTGCAAACGGCTGCGAGTTGGCAACAATCCAATCCACGAGCGCACGGTCAGCTTCCGTTTTGCTGAAGTTGTTACCAATACGCTGCTTGACCATCCGTTCGAACCGTTCGAATCCGTAGCAATAAAGATCTGTTTGCCTTGAGGTGGATGACGCATCTGAGTAGCCGACGTACTCAGTTGTGTGATAGGCTTGCAGGTGCTTTCTCATTGTCGTGTGAGCCTTCGAGTTCCATACCTGGGATTTATTCTCACGCTCACAACATTTACATGTGTATTTTCCATCCCCTAAGTCATTAATAAAAGCCCATATATCCGACCGCTTTCGGGACCTTTGCTCACTAGACGTTGCTGTGCTGTCTGCGGCGAGAATGAGGGTACCTTCGTCAGCTTCCACGTCTCCTTGAGCATCTTCAAACAACAGATTGCCGTCGTCTGCCATCTTCGGCTGCAATTGAGAGGGGAGGTCCTGAACTGGAAGGAGGGAGTAGCGGGCCAACATCCGGATCCGGATAGTCGGTACCAAACGACTCAAACCGACTCGATCGGAATCGAATCGACTCAAATCGACTACGGATTTCCTTTTAAATATTATAAATTGAAAATAGGAACTGACTAGTGGTACAAAACAACACATCCCCGGGATAAAGGGGAGTGAAAGCAACTCGCTCGGCAGGCCGAAATAACACCTGCGGTTTAAAGATCCGTGTGCGCAGCACGCGGGCTTAAAGCCAGGACCAAGCAGGGTCACACCTAGCTCGGATTAGGGTTGTGTCACCGCTCTCAGGGTTTTCAAGGGTAAGGCTCGGGTGTAGTTTTCCTGTCGGCATCTCCGACTTTCATGATTTAAAGCAAGATGACATCCGTCCTCCAGGCGACTTCAAAGTTTATACGATGTTGAAAAATACTCTAAATCATACATAACCTCCACAAATATTAAGTTTCAGTAGACTCGTTTTGTACCACAAGCACGAGCCTTGAAAATAACCTCAATGATGAAATATAGCAGGTCGTTCCGTTATTCGGTCTCCAAGTTGGATTGAGTCGACTTGATCGATTTGATGCACAGACCGATTTGAAACCGTGCAAATCCGACTGAATCGGTACACCCAATCGAATCGATTTTATTTCATAAATCGCAGCTAGATATGTGCGGTACCGGTACCGGTATTAATACCGGTACCGGTATTAATACCGGTAATATTTAAACAATTAATTGCATTCTGTATTTTCTCTATATAAACTCCATTGTCCAGTCAAGCCCCTCTATCAGCTATGCCCCGCCGCTCCGTTCCGGACGATACGCGGCGCGAGGCGCCTCTGCAGGCGGTTCTCTTCGCGGACTCGTTCACGGAGACGTTCCGTCCCATCACGCTGTCCCTTCCCAAGGTGCTTCTGCCTCTGGCCAACGTGCCCATGCTCGAGTACTCGCTCGAGTTCCTGGCGTCCGCAGGCGTCCAGCAAGTGCTGCTCTTTTGCACGCGCCACGCCGAGCAGATCGAGCAGTTCATCGAGACGCAGTCGCAGGTGGCGCGTCGCCTCCACGTCACGTGTATCAGCAGCCCCAGCTGCCTCACGGCCGGTGACGCGCTGCGGGAACTGGACCGACTGCAGCTGGTGCAGAGCAACCCGTTCGTGCTCATGAGCGGAGACGTGGTGGCCAACGTGGACCTGCAGGCAGCCATCTCCGAGCACAAGAGCCGCAAGAAGGCGGACGCCAACTGCATCATGACGTCCATCTTCAAGGAGCTGCGGCCCAACTTCGCCACGAGTGTGCGGCCGCTGGACGACGAGCTCGTCGTGGGCGTGGACGCTGCCACGTCGCAGCTCGTGCTGTACGAGGACGACCCGCAGCAGCGCAGCACGCGACTCGCAACTTTGTTCCTGGAGGACCACGCGCAGATCGCACTACGCAGCGACCTGCTGGACTGCTACATCGACGTGTGCTCGCCTGAGGTGCTGCTCAAGTTCGCCGAGGACTTTGACTACCAGGACTTGCGACGCGACTTTCTGCACAACGAGGCGCAGAACTACGAGCTGGGCAAGAAGTTCTTCGTCAAGATCGTGACGGACGAGTTCGCGGCCAGGGTCATGGACCCCAGGACGTATGCCGGCGTCTCGCAGGCCATTTTGCAGCGTTGGGTGTTTCCCATGGTGCCCGATGCCAATTACTTGGGTGCAGGCGACGCGACCCACTACGAGTATTTGCGCGGCATGCGCTACAAGGATGCCAATGTGACGCTCGCACGTACGTGCGACGTCCAACGCGAGAGCATCTTGGGCGCCGGCACCACCGTCGCGGACCACGCGCACGTGCGCAAGAGCACCATTGGCAAGAACTGCGAGATTGGCGAGAACGTGACTATCGACGGCAGCTTCTTGTGGTCGAACGTTGTGGTGGAGGACGGCGCCACAGTCACGAACGCGATTTTGTGTGATAATGTGGTGGTGAAGCGTGGCGCGGTTGTGGGTGAAGGTTGTGTGTTGTCATTTGGTGTGGTCATTGGTGAAGGATTTTCACTGCCGCCGTTCACGAAGGTCACGAAGAGCGTTGCGCAGGTGGAAGACGATGGCTTCTCCTCGGACGAGGATGAAAAAACTTCGGACACGAAGGACGAGGTTGTAGACGGCGATGCTCAGGCTCAGTGGAACCCGAAGGACGTGGGTGTCGGTGGCGTGGGGCGCATTTGGTCGCTGGACGAAGACGACATTGAAGTGGATTCGGACAGCGAAGAGGAGAACGATGACGAGGAGGAGGAGCTGATAGAGGCAAAGAAACAGGTGCGTCGCCTGGAGAAGCTCAAGAGCACGCTCATTGGGGCGCGTGATGTGGTGTCCAAGAAGATGCAACGTTGGGATGAATGGGACACGCTCAGCTCATCCGAGGAGGAAGATGAAGACGAGGATGACCTGCTGGCGGAAGCCAACATGACTGCTCTGGAGGTGCCGTTCCAGCAGATTATCCGCGAAAATGTTTGCACTGGTGACGCGGCAGGACACAATGTTGATGATCTGTTCATGGAGATCAAGAGTTTCAAGTTCGCCCAGAACCGGTCGTTCGCAGAGGTGATCGGTGCGATATTGCCGGGTCTGCTGGATCTGATCCCGACGGGCAACGGACAGTCAGCCATGGTCATTCTGGGCAATGTACGCACCAAGTTCCAGAAGTGGAGCTCGGTGATCCAGCGATGTCTTGTGGAGCAGGAGGACCAGCTGGTTGTGGTGGGCGCGCTCGAGAGTTACTGTGCTGCGCCGGAAGAGCGTCGGGTGCTGTGGCTGCCACTGTTCCGCTTTTTGCTGCAGACCGTGTACGACCTGGAGTGGGTTGTCGAGGATGTGATCATCAAGTGGTATGAAGCAAAGAAGGCAAACGTTGACGAGGAGGAGGCGCAGGACACGTTGGCTGCTGCGTCTAGCAAGGACGTGCAGGAGTTTATTGACTGGCTGCAGGAGTCTGACGATGATGAAGATGACGATGAGGAAGACTCGGAGGACGAGTAAGTCCGGTCGGCCGATATTAAGTACACACGCTTCCTGGTTACCTGTTTGTTGTTCATGTTGCCGTACTTGTATGCAACCTGGTAGTATACTACTACTACTAGTGTTCAATTTCTCGCAATGTTGGACTCGATAAAACAGCAGCGAACCGAGTGGACTTCACTGTGCCACTATCTGTGGAGGGCAAGAAAAGTTGATTGCCGATCAAATGTTGATGTCGTTTTGGAGATCTCGCTGCATTATCAGATATTCGTAGTCATCGGTACCAGCACCGATCAAAGCAGGCACTGAGTGCGCAGTTTGCATGTGACGCAAAGCAAGTCACGCCGGAGAAATTTTCATTTCATGCAGCGAGATCATCTCCTCATTCCTGCAGACAGGGTTTAGCATGGACTTGGGGCATGGCGCTGCAGCGCAGAGGTCCTGTAAGTGAATGCAGTTCGGTGGGGGCTATTGCGATCTTGACAATGCAACCCCTTCGCGGCAACCTTGTCCAGTGCCCGGGCGGAAATGTTCTAACCATCCTTGATCAAAAAGGTGTCATGCGATGTACGTCAGTGGTTGAAGTGGTCGCGCGTAAAGAACCGACACGTTTAACGCCAGACTCAGGTTTTTGCTTGTTCAGAAACGCCGTTTCCAAACACGCTGGATACCAGTCCGCTTCAACTAGATCGGGTGGCGCACAGCAATAGTTCGCCCGCTGCAGCTCGTCGTGGGAAGTCGTTTTGAACCTCCGGTTAGCGCCTCGGTTTTCAGTCTGCACAGCACATGTTCTCTCAGCGATAAGCTGCACGAAGATTCATGAAGAAGACTCTTCGTCGACTCGGCGGCAATTCAGTTGTCGCAGCCTTGGTTGCAAACGCGCCCTGCTTGACAACGTCATACCGACGGCTAAGCAATCGCGAACGGATGCGAGCACCAATATGGATATCTTCGACGAAAGTCGCAGCTGATATCCGATAGAATAAACGCTGACGCAGCGCAGGTCACGGCGAAACAGCCTCTCAAACCGCATAAATCAATGCTCGTCGATCCCAAGAGGGTACACTGTACCGTTAGGTATTCTATCAACGTAACTTTTTTTCTACTTGCGTCCAGTATGCCTCCGCCGTGTCTCTTTCCCATATAAGCCATAAACCGTTTCAAGCTCTCACAACTCAATCCACCGCCAACAGCGCGGAACGTTCTGACTCAGGAGCTCCAAGAGGCGCAAGATCCGCGTTTGCAGCTTCAAGCCTGTGCGCTCACTTCGCCTTTATCCTCCAGCACCGGCACCTCACCGCGCAGCCATGTTCTGGTCCGCGGCGCTCGACCTCAAGACGCAGCGCCCGCCCAGCCGCGCGTCCTACGGCTCCTTCAGCCGCTCGGCCAGCAACAGCAGCTTCCACATCCCGCAGAGCATCCCGGAGCACCAGCCCGTGTCGCAGTTCACGTCCCCATTGCCGGAGCAGCAGCGCCGCGTCGAGGAGTACGTGGAGCGCCCGGACACGGCCTTTGCGCGTGCGCGCGCGTCGCTGCAGCTCTCGGAGCACACGCAGACGGCGCTCAAGCTGCTGCTGCAGGACGAGCGCGGCGCCAAGCCCAAGCAGGCGTCGGTCCGGCCCAAGTTCGCGCCGGACATGTATAGCATGAGCAAGATCAGCGGCTACAGCGCGCACCAGGCGCCCATGAAGAAGCTGCCGGAGCGCACGCCGCTGCTCAAGCCGCTGGCGCGCGCGCATGGCCAGGAGGAGCCCAACCCGCAGGAAAACAGCAACGAGCACAACTACTGGATGCAGGAGCTGGAGCGGCGACGCGCCGGACTCAGGAGGAGCAGGCGCCGCACGTGCACCCCATGTCGGAGCGAGCCACCACGTCGCCCCTCAAGGTGGGCGTGGTCATGTGCTCCGTACCGCTGGTGCTCGTGCTTGGCTTCGTGCTCTTCGTGATGCTGTTCGGAGACGGAGCTGACACCTCGAACAAGGTGATGGATGTGGTCAACAACCTGCTTGGAGGCGGTGATAATGACCCGGATTCCATTGCGGCAAGGCATGCCGCGGCTACGGAACACAGCGGTAGAATGGCTAGGACTTTTGCGCGTCCGCCCGAGGAACTGCTGCTTGGAGAAGAGGGCCCCGTGATGGCGCTGGACGTGTCGTCGCACCTACGCGGCGCACAGAAAGAGAAGATGGACGAATGAGTGTTTGAATGTACAACAAAAGTGACACAATAAGCACTACAAGGGTTACCACCTTGCACTGGAAGCTCTCGCAGAATCAGGTCGACGAGTAAAACTGGCAAAGTATAACGAAAGTGTGGTGACAAATGCAAAAATGCGGCCATACTCATTGCAAACCTCGAACTACACTTGATCTACTCGCGTTGCTCGTGCTACTGCAGCACTACGTCGTAAAGAAAAGGTTGAGCAGTCCCTTGAGGTACGCGACGATCTCTCCGGCGCCTAGCTTCGACTCGCCATAGATGCGGTCCACGAACGTGATTGGCACCTCGGCGATGGAGAACTG
Organism: Phytophthora hibernalis; assembly: GCA_012656075.1. Taxonomy (NCBI): domain Eukaryota; phylum Oomycota; class Peronosporomycetes; order Peronosporales; family Peronosporaceae; genus Phytophthora; species Phytophthora hibernalis. Next base: position 769,671 of record JAAKBF010000151.1, on the reverse strand, counting down.
GCGTTGGCGAGCGCGCACGAGAATCTCCATCTGGAAGACATAGCCCAGGCCCTGGATCGCGCTCATAATGTCTTCAATGACGTCGCGTTTATACAGGCGGAAGCTGCCCGTGAGATCCGTCACCGACGGTTTCAGCAGCACCGTCGCCAGGTAGTTGGCCACACGGCTCGTGAGCTTACGGCGTAGATCCCAACCATACACCTACACAAAAGCCAAATGAGCCAACAATAACCACTTTAGCGATGAAAAAACACAAGACGTACGCCTCCGCCCGGGGCATAGCGTGTGCCTGTGACGATGTCGCAGTTCTCCTCAGTCTGCTTCCTGTTGACACCAATACACCATCGCAACGTAAGTGTGCAATTCTTATCTGTCCACTTGGTAAGTCTGACATACTTGATGAACTCAGGAATGAACTTGGGCTAACAGTGAAAAGTACATCAACAAAATTATTAACCACACTGAACACCCACAACAATTGATTGACGCACGTGGTGGGACAGATCTGCGTCCATGAGGAACACAAAGTCGCCCGTCGCCAGCTTGAGGCCGTCGCGGTAGGCGGATCCCAGTCCGAGTTTTCCCTCACGCGGCAGGATCACGATCTTGTCCTTGCCGTAGATTTGCTGCAACTCACGCGCCACCTGCAGCGTACCGTCCGGGCTGTTGTCCTCCACGACCACGATCTCGTACTGGAGTTTGCTATCATGGAAACAGTCCACAAGGTCACAGTGCGATGCAGAGCGAGTTTGAGAGCGTAAACAGCGCGTACTTGTCCGTGAACGACTGGTCCAGCAGCCACACCATCAGCGGCAGGTTCTCGCGCTCATTGTACGTCGGCAACAGCACCGAATACTTGTGCGACGTCGCCATCTTTTGAAATTAGGTGTAGCTTCCACGCGGCGAAGTTGAAAATGCACTTTGTGTACAACACTTCAAGTACGCCTATCATTTCGGTACAGTGCTGCATTCAGCAGTCTACTGTAAGGTATCTTTTGGTAATGGAGCGCAGGACGCAGGCTGGAGCAAGACCCGACAGCCGAGAGCGCAGGTAAAGCATGATATTAAATCTTAGTGTCGCATGTATTGGAAGAGTTTGGTTTCATTGAAATTGATGTAGAAAGTGTTGATTGTTTGCTGTGTTGTGGGACTTTAGGCGGGCGGTGCGCTTTCGGACGTCTCTGCACAACACGGTGCTGGACGTTATGCAGCGACAAGGAGGTTGGATCGAGACGGAGAGTGAATTGGACTGGGACTTGCATTGGGCTGATGTGGGCTGGATCCGAGAGAACCTGGACGCCTTCACGCCGCTTCAAGATCATCAGGTGTGTGGCCAAGATCTCGTCGAGTAGAGATGGAAACTCATTGTTTTCGTAGCGAATTAATCACTTCCAAAACCACTACGAGCTTACGAGGAAGGATCTGCTGGTCAAGAACCTCAAGCGAGTCAAGAGGCAACTCGAACGCAGGTAAATTTGATGTAGCCATGTGTCACAAAATGTAGCCATCTAACGGACGCTGTTGCAGCGGCGACACGGAATCTCGTCGCGAGGCAGGACTCTACGACTTCTGGGCAGCTACGTTTGTATTGCCGCATGAGTATGGTATGTTCTTGGAGGAGTTCAAGCGGACGTCAGGAGGAAGGTGGATCATGAAACCCATTGGCAAAGCTCAAGGTCGCGGAATTTTCCTGTTTGAGAAACTCAGCGACATCAGCGAGTGGAAGCGAGATTCCTCGTGGAAAGGAGATGGAGCTATGCAAGCCAAGACAGCAGATACGTACATTGTGCAGAAGTATGTCGAGTCCCCGTACTTGCTTGGTGGCAAGAAGTTCGACTTGCGGTTGTATGTGCTGGTGACGAGCTTCTCGCCGTTGACGTTTTGGATCTACCGCGCGGGGTTTGCACGCTTCTCGCACGCCCGCTACTCGCAGAGCAAAGGCGACATGGACAATCTCTTCATGCACCTAACGAACGCCTCAGTGCAAAAGGGTGCGGACGATTACGACGAACGCCGTGGCTGCAAGTGGCCGCTGCACAGTCTCAAGATGTTCCTCATTAGCAAGCACGGACAAGAGGCTGTTGATCGTTTGTTTCTCGCGATCCAGTCACTCATCACACGCTCGCTGCTGGCCGTGCAGCCGACCATCATCCAGGACCGACACTGTTTTGAGCTGTACGGATACGATGTGCTCATTGACAGCGCTCTCAAGCCGTGGCTCATCGAGGTGAACGCCTCTCCGTCCTTGACAAGCGATACAGACGCTGACTATGCCCTCAAGGCCAACGTCGTGCAGCACACACTGGATGTCGTGGACTTGGAGCGTCGGCGAGAGGGCAACGAGCTGCACGTCGGTGGCTTTGACCTCATATGGAACAATGGCGCAGCGGTGCCACACGCCAAACCAAACGGCTACAGCTCGTACCTCGGGTGCACGTTCGAGACCATGGACGCTCCTGAGCGAGGCTAAGGTTCAAACGTACATGAAGCAAGACAGCCCATTCGTATTTGATGATTCATGTTGTCTGGTTCGACACTGATGCTCCGTTCTATTTCACTTTTCTTGCCACGACACAGTATGAGCAGCAGCATTCTCCCAGTAGTTCCGGCCAGGCAGGGCAGAGCGTCTTCTACTGTCTTGCAACGTTTCGGACTCCAGCTCTCAATTCTGAGCCTCTCAACGCGAAAACCCGGCTACTTGCCCTCAAAAGCTGCACGCGTCACCCATCCGAAGCAGCCGCTTAGTCCTCGTCTTCGTCGTCATGCAGCGAAGCCCAGACGTTCTTGGTCTCGACGGCCTTGCTGGTGGGCGCCTTCATGTTCTGCATCTGGGCCCTGGCGGCGTCCACTCCCAGCGACGGGAAGGCGCGCTCGTTGTCCAGTTGGATGCGGCGGTTCACGCGGTTGCGCTGCTCCTGCTCAGCCCACGTGGTAGCCACCGTCTCCTGCAATTAAACAACAAAAATAACAATTTTAATAAAACTTCCGTCGCAGTCCCATTTCCTCTTGGATGTCCGCACCTTCTCGTCCGAGTTCTTGTACTTCTTGGGCTGCTTGGCCCACTGGAAGGCCTGTTTCTCCTGCTCCTGCTCCTTGTTCAGCGACAGGTCGGACAGCACCTTACCAGACGCCGTAGCGGCGGGTGCCGGGGCCTTCGCCTTCTTCTCGGGCTGTGGGGCGGCAGCAGCAGCAGCAGCGGCGGCGCGCTCTGCGTTCTGTGCGCTGGTCTTGACGATGACGTTGGCATTCACGGTCGTGGATTTTTCTTCTTCTTCTTGCCGAACAGGGAGTTGAGCTTCGCGTTCGACGGGTCCGCCATCGTGGTCTACAATGCCAAGATTTTTGTGGTTGGCTCGCGCGGGTTGGGATGGTGTAGCGATACATAAAATGTAGTGGAATTGTGTGTTATGTTGGAAGTTCCAACAATTCACATGCAGCTTGGAAGTGAAGCACCGTTACGAAAGACTCGCTCGAGTCGAGTGCTGCAGCGGCACTCGTCACTCGGACTACACGAAGCCGTTGCATTTTGCCTTCGGGAATGTTCGACGTTGAAGCAACAGACGAATTGAAGCAGAAACGGGTGAGCAACCGAAAAATTCTCGTGGGCTGTGCGATTTGCCTGCGCAGCATCGTTCGGTGTACCAACGCGGCATCCGACCTGCTTTCTGATTGTGCGGCATTTTGCAGTGAATTACTTCGCTGTGAGGGTATCTCCACTAGAGACTCCAGGCAACGCCTTGCCGTGGACTCAATGCCTGGTGCGTCAATGAAAACACTGCGTGTTATTAGAGCTTCCCCGTCCCCTGCAGCCAGCTCGCTTGTGATTGGCGGGCAGAGTCTGGGCGCTTCAACACTGCACAAACATCGCCAACCGATGGAACTAAAACCAGGTTCCAACTTGCCACAATAGGGTACTTTTCATTCAACCAATTTTCAAACGCTGCAACATCCGGTTTTCCGAACCGTCCTCTATTCGAGTCGCCACTCGAAGCGTCATACAGCTCCTCACTTTCCAATCTGAGCCCTTGGACGCACGCGATTAGATCCTCCTCCGCCATGACCTCAACCACCCTCAAGAGCAGCTTGTCCTGCGGCAAAGACGACGCCAAGAACCGCTGCGGCGGCTGCCGACGCGTCTTCTTCTGCGACCGCGACTGCCAGCGCCAGAGCTGGCCCTGTCACCGCCCCCAGTGCTTGCAGACGCCTAAACCCGTCGAAGCGCCGCATATACCTGAAAATCGCATACAGTGCGTTGGTATACCTGACGCTGCTGCTGCGTCCGCGTCGCCCAAGAGCGTGCGCCTCATCACTGAGCCCGTGCAGGTCGTGGAGATCCCTGTCGAGCCCGAGCAGCAGCAGCAGCCCAAGAGTAAGAAGAGCAAGAAGCACAAGAAAAAGCGCAAAACGCGCAGCAACAGCATGCACGTGGCTTCCACGAGCGCCCCATTGGCCCAGCTGCAGCAGCGGAAGAACCGCTCGGCCTCTCTCGGAGCCAAGAAGCACATCATGTGGGGCGGCGTGACGGCGCGGGAGTTCGCGCGCTTCCCTGGCGGAGGCGGCGCCGTCCCGTACGACGGCACGTGGGCTCTGGGGCTGGGCAAAAAGCTCGCAGATGTGGATCTGGGCAGTGTCCTTGAAGTGGAGCAACAACGAGAGCAGCAGCTACAGGAGCGAGTGAAGAAGCTCTCCAAGTCCAAACGACGCGACGTCCGCGTGGGCGAGACGCGCCAATTCGACTACCAGCGAGGCGTGGACAACCCGCTCTTCTCGAGATTGACCGAGGACGAGCGCAAGAAGGTATTTTCGCTGGAGAAGCAGGCCCAGGAGGACGACGCGATCCAACTGTCTTCATCCCCGGAGATGAAGAGGTCCTGGCGCAAGTACTCGACGGGATCGGCCTCGAGTCTGGAGGCTGTTGAGGAGCTGCAGGTGGCTGACGCAGCGCTCACCACGCCGGATTTCGGCTGCGTGTCTATTGAGCAACTTGATGAGTTCGCCAAGATTCGCGACTCGCGTGACGACGCGTGTGGGTGCTCCTGCGGAGACTTGGTGAAGAAGGTGGCCAAGATGAACGTCAAGAAGCTGCGTGTGTTTCTGCAGGAGAACAACGTGCCGCTGCCCGGAACCGGCAAGATCGAGCTGATGGCAGCCGCGAAAAAGGTGGCCCGTGAGAAGAAGAACTGCCAGAGCGCCGACTCGGACTGCGAGTGCGCGCGTAATGGCGTGCCTTGCCACTCGGACGTGTGCGAGGGCTGTGCCGGCGACTGCCATAACCCGTTTCAGCGATACGTGTACAAAAGTGCGGAGGTGAAGCAGTACCGCAAGGAGCAACTGGCAAAGTGGCGTCAACTGGAGGGTGAGCTCCAGCAGACGAGTGAGGCGGCTGCGCCGATCTGTGTGGCGTAAGGAGGGAAACAAATAACAAAGACGCCATGTCAAACTTGCTCACCATGTATAGAAGCTGTCGCTGCGAAGAAGTGCACCTACAATAAAGTGTAACACCAGAAAAATATAGTCGTGACCTGAGCCTTGGCAGACTGCATGTGATATCGATATCCTTTGCGACAGCATTTCGAACTCTACCGCGCCATCGTCACATGTCAAAAGATAAAAATCCAAATCCCATTGAGTAGCTGACTCCACCACCGCTCTTCAATCGAGCGGAAGCCACATGTGAAGGGCTGACGGACTAACTGACTGTCTAGCTCTTGCAACTCGACTGTTCTGCTGCTCTCTACTACTGAAAGCACGCTGGCTCAACTCTGCATTTGCATACAGCAGCTTGACTGGACTAAACAATTCCCGCGGCTGCACTGCGGCGGGATATTTTCCTACAATTACCGTCGTCGCGAGAAGATGCCGCGGCTGGTGCGGCTGTTAGGCTGGCTGCTGGGCTGCGTTGCACGTTTGTTTCGGCGCTTGTACACGGCGATCTGGTCGTCCACTCGAATACCCCACTGAAGGTGCTCCGCCTTCACAGCGGCGTTCAGGAAGAGGTTAAGCTTCTCAGCACGCTCACCGATTATCTTCTGCGAGAAGTTGCTCACGATGTGACGGTGCGGCAGCTCCGGGATATCGCGGCGCTTCATGCCGTTCTCCTTCATGAGGCGGTCACACAACGAGCTGTAAAACAGAATAGTGAGATAACCACACGTTGGCAATCACCCTCGCAGATTTCTCGCACGTACCGGAAGGTGCTGTAACGCTTCCAACAGTACACGGTGCCGTAGTTGGTCGTGCGGATCTCCAGCTTGTACTGGATGAATTTCTTTCCCGTGCGGTTCACAATGCGGCTATCAACGATGCGAGCCGACACGAGACCTATCTCGCTAGGAACTGTAAAATCAACAACACATCATCAGTAACCAGTTTCACCATCTTCAATGAACAGCCAACACCATGCAACGTACTCGGCAGGGAAGCATCCTCCACAATCGCGCGCTCCTCTTCTTCCTCTACGTGAATGACGATGTCGTTGATCTGCACAAAGGCCAGGAACTGGTCGTTGTCCGGGGCGTTCACCTCCGTGTTGATGGCGTAACATCCGACGTGAGGGTCAAGACCCACAACCTCGCCCGTACCGAATGGCGTGTCCACCTTGGTGCGCGGCGACAGGATACGGTCGTCGTCAAGGTTCACGTCGTCGCTGGGCACAGTGATCTGCATGCCTCCCATGGCGTTGTCCATCTTCACAGCGTACGTCTCGCGCTGCTTGTCGTAGCTCACGACGCGGCCCGGGCCACGCTGACGCACGAGCACAGGCACGTCCTTGGACAGCGATTGCTCGTACTTCTCGTTTTTCTCCTGCTGGATGCGCTCCTGGCGAATACGCTCGGCCTCCTCCTCAGCCAGCTTGGCAGCCAGAGCCGCCTCGGCAAGCTTGCGCTCGTGTTCTTCACGCTCCTCCTCCGCGCGACGCTCCTCCTCTTCGCGAATACGATCCTCCTCGGTCTCTCGTGCCAGACGTTCCTCCTCCTCGCGGGCCTGTGCCGCCAGGAAGACAACCTCCTCCTCTTCTCTGCGAATGCGCTCTTCCTCAGCACGAAGCGCCTCCTCCTCTGCGAGACGTTCCTCCTCCTCGGCACGCAGACGGTCTTCCTCTTCCTGACGCAGTCTCTGCTCCTCCGCAAGGCGCTCTTCCTCCGCACGGCGCGCCTCTTGTCCAACCGCAAGACGCGCGGCCTCCTCAGCAGCGATGCGCTCTTCCTCCTCCCGGATAGCCTCCTCCTCAGCAGCAATGGCGGCCTGCTCCGCAGCAAGACGCTCCTCCTCTGCCTTTGCTTGGCTTCCGCCTCTTCCGCCTCGCGTCGCTCCTCCTCCTCAACGAGGCGTAGTTCCTCGAGACGCGCCGCCTCCTCCGCCTGAAGACGCCGCTGCTCCTCGTTCTCCTGTTGCTTGCGCGCGCGTTCCTCCTCCGCGAGTCGCGCGGCCTCTTCACTAGCCGCAAGCGCCGCAGTCTTGCGTTCCTCCTCCAGTCGACGGCGCTCCGAGGCGTCGGCCGCCTGCTTCATGCGCACCTCCTCCTCGGCGCGACGCTCGTTCTCGATCTGCTCGCGACGCAGACGACGCGACTCCTCCACGCGCACGTCGTACGCCTTGTCGTCCAGCTCCTTGGCCGCGCGCTCCTCGGGCGAGAGCTCCTTGAGCACGTCGGCGTCGCGACGCGCCTGGTCCTGTCTGGCCAGCTCCGCCATGTACTCGGCGCCGTGGCGCTCGCGCAGCTTCCGTACGGCGAAGGCGCGGCCCAGACTTTGCATCTTGGTGGCGTTCTTGTGGACGTAGGCCATGGTCTTGGGGCGGTGCAGGTACCAGAACTTGACGGCCGCCTTGGAGCTCATGATGGTCTCCAGGTCCAGCGGCCGCAGCTCCGTCTCGTCAGACTGCATGGCCTTGTGCGTGGCCTCGTCACGGTGCAACGCCTCGTGGTCCGTGGGCACGGTGGACTCGCGCCCGTCCTGGGGCTTCCAGTACGACGAGTACATGGTTTAGGGACTCGTTAGGGGCGAGTAGAGAGGGAAATGCGCCACAAGACAGAGAGCTGGGTCGCAAGGTCGAAAGCCTTGTCGATCGCGGATAATGAGGAGAGACGAGGCGAGGGGGAGAGGACAGCCCGACGGGTTCGATACACGGAAAGAACATAATGTTGCAATGGAGGTTTGTATGGCATGGTCAAATATGGGTTTGGTGTGGGATTGATGTGGTGCAAACCCGGCCCGAATGACACGCCGAGAGCGGACCACAATGTAGCGCTGGTGCTCCGCCCCGCTGAATGCCTCCGGCTCCTTTGGCCGCCTGCAATTATAGTTCCTGCACTCAAAGACTTGTGAGTCACGAGCCGAGCTTTGGTCATTGGGGTTGCTGCTGCTGCAATGGAGGCGTGGTAATGCTACTTAGGGGGCGTCTCTAGCTCTACTGTTGTGGCACCCTCAGCGAGTCGCAATGTTTGTCATGTTGCGCCGCCTCGCGTCTGACGTACAGTGCCGTCAGGTCGTGATGAACAACGCGTTGCCTGCCAGCCTGTCCAAGCAACATTCGTCGACGGGGACTTGGTCCTGCCTCCGCCACAACTGCGACGGAGAACCGCACTGCAACAAATCTGCTAATTGAACGTGGCAAGTCTTACATTCGCTCTGTGGCGGAGATGTTGCTGCGAGTAGTGAGATCAGCCGTAGACGAAAAGTGCTTCCGGCACCACCCTGCTGCTGAGTGGCAAGTGTAGCTCGACGATCTATTGCATTCCTACCATACATCGTCGTCAGTACTGTGGATCGCACGCGCTCGCCATGGCATTGGCGTTGAGCGTTGGGAATCCAGCATCGCTACGTCGGATCGTCGATTTAGTCGAGTGCTTGTAGGGTCTACAATGTAGTCTGCGCAACGTCCATCGAAAGCACGAAGTGGTCATCAATAGGGATACGTATCGCTTTTTACTCGATGCTGTCGTACGCTTCAATTCATCGCTCGGCAACGTAGCGTCGCATTGACTCAACTCAACTTTCCTTCAAAAGTTCAACTTTTGCTTCAACTAGAGTGATGGTCAATTCCCATTACCCTTATCATCCAGTTATATCCGATTCCTCACCACCACAGCCTCTATCAATTGAAATGCGTCGAGCGATGACGCCACTGCTGCGCCATGGGCGTCTGGCGGCCGCTTCCCGCCGGTTCTTCGCTTCACAGAGCTTCAATGACTTAGGTATCGACGCGCGTCTGGTCTCAGGTCTGCAGGAGATGAAGGTCACGTCGCCCACGGGCATCCAGCTCAAGAGCATCCCTGCCATCCTCAACGGCCACGACGTGCTGTGTACAGCTCAGACAGGCACAGGCAAGACGCTCGCGTACCTTGTTCCAGTAGTGGAGCAGCTTCTTCGCAAAGAAGCGGCCAATCGCAAGCTCAAGGCCAAGGGCGACGTGGTGCTGGGTCGTCCCAGTGCGCTCGTGCTGCTGCCCAGTCGGGAGTTGGCGCTGCAGGTGAGTCATGTGGCCAAGCAGCTGTCACACTGGGCCAAGTTCGCGTCCTGCACCGTCACAAGTGGAGAGCGCAAGAGCATCCAGCAGAAGAACACAGCGCGCAGATTGGACCTGATCATCGGCACGCCTGGACGCGTGGCCAAGTGCATCAGCAAGGGCGACTTCTTCGTCTCACGCATCGACACGGTGGTGGTGGACGAGGCGGACACGCTCTTCGACGCCAAAATGGGTTTCCGCACAGAGCTGGACGCAGTGCTGGGTCCTATTCAGGCCAGTGCGGCCAAGCGCAACCAGCCGCTGCAGATGATCTTGGCGGCGGCCACCGTCCGCTCGCCCATTGACCAAGTGCTCAAGAAAAAGTTCGGCGATCTCCGAGTGGTAAGCGACGACAAGATCCACAAGACGCCGACGACGATCAGAGAGGAGTTTGTGCGCGTGGTGCCCGAGTCCAAGCACTCGGCACTGCGTGAGACGGTGCAGCTGCACCGCCGCCGCGCAGCCAAGACAATGGTTTTCTGCCGGAATTCTGCTAGTGTGCGCTCCACGGAGCATATGCTGAGTGAACACGGCTTCCTAGACACGGTGTGTCTGCATGGCGACATGCCGCCTGCTAGACGTCACGGAGCTATCCATGCGTTCACCGAGGATCCCGATGTGAATATCCTGGTTTGTACAGACCTGGCAGCCCGTGGCCTGGACGTCGAGTCGGTGCGGCACGTGGTCATGTTTGACTTCCCAAAAGCGCTGTGGACTATGTGCATCGCGCGGGTCGCACTGGCAGAGCCGGCGAGCAGGGACTTGTGACCAGCCTGGTAACCAAGCACGACCTCAAGCTGGCCATGAGCATCGAGAACTCCAAGCGGAGTGATAGCACAATCAAGGAGCTACGCGAAGACGCGTCCACAACTCCGTCGACAGGATCGCAGCAGTCTGTGCCGGGAGAAAGCAGAAAGGAGAAGCAAGAGCGTCGCGGTCCACCCCAGAAACGAGGAGGCTATGGTCGCGGCACCAAGAAGCTTCAGAAACACAAGATTCGGACGCCACGTCCGAGACGGTAGAGGTGGGTTGCTGCTCTAAGATCAGGCAATAGAATACAGACAGAGACTCGTAATGGCAATGAGAAGACCAGTTCATCTATCATATAATGCATTTATCTACCGCTTGTTCCGCGCACCCATGCGGCGGTACAGCGTCTCGAGCTCACGCTTGGCATCACCGGGAGGGAAGTTGGCCAGGTCGAAGTAGTGGGGCGCGATGTCAATGAGCCACTCGCCCATAATGCGGGTGTTCAGACGGATATAGTTGCGGCTCGTAAGCACGAACTCGTTGTAGACAACCCAGTCCGGCTTGTTGTCGAGCACGCACGAAGGGTGCAGGTGCACAACCTGGTTGTCCTTCACCGTCACATAGTGTCCACCAACGGCCTTATGTCCAACCTGCATGAAGAACCCAGACACCAGAGCCTTGATGATGTTCGGGTAGTACTGCGGCGAGTGGATGTCCAGCGTGGATTGCGTAGGCATCTCCAGACGCTTCATGTTGCGGATAAGTTGGTCGCGCACATTCGACGCGCTCTGCAGAGAGCGGTTGTTCAGGTAGTTATCGTAACACCAGTTGATATCGCCGTTGTTCAGCTTGTACGCGTGGAAAACGTTCAGCAACGTGAGGTGGTCTCCATCCACGTGAGCGAAGGTAGCCTTGGCCTCGTTGGCGGCCTTGGCATCGTTCTTGGGGCGAATAAATGGTTCCTGGACAGACAGCATAGCCACAATCGTAGCAACTTCTTGCGGCACTTGGTACTTGGCCGACGAGATCAGCATCTTGGCCAGCTGCGGTAGAACAGGCAGCACGGCCATCTGACGGCCAAGGTCCGTCAGGTCACCTTCGTCGTCCAGGGCACCCAGGTAGTTCAACATTTCCAATGCACGCATCAACGTCTCGGGGGCAGGCGGATCCATGAAGTCGAAGTGCACCAGGTCGTCAATTCCGAGCTGCTTCAGCGTCAGAACAACACCACTCATCTCAGAGCACAGAATTTCAGGGTACGTCTGCTCCTCCAAGTCGCGCAAAAACGACTGCTCGGTGTAGAGACGGAAGCACTTACCCGGACGTGTACGACCGGCACGACCTGAACGCTGCTTTGCCGATGCACGAGAAATGGGTGACACCAGAAGAGACTCGACACGGATACGCGGGTTATACACCTTCTGCTTGGAGAAGCCCGGGTCAATAACGTACACGATACCGTCAATGGTCAGCGAGGTTTCTGCCACATTGGTCGACACAACAATCTTTCGGCCCTTGGGGCCGCCGGGGAAGCGCGGCTTCGGAGCGTCCTTGAAGATAAGCTGCTGCTGCTGCGGAGTGAGAGACGAGTACAGCGGGTACACGTCAAGCGGGCCGTACTTGGACGAGTCCAGAGCATCCGCCTCGGCGCGGATCTGACGACAGGCATTTTCAATCTCCTCCTGACCAGTAAGGAAGAGCAGCACGTCTCCTTCGTCCTCGCAAATGTGAATCTGGACGGCAGTGCGTACAGCAGCCTCCAGGTAGTCGCGCTCGGGCTCGGGCGTGTAGAAAATCTCCACCGGGAAGGTACGTCCTGGGATCGCAATCAGCGGCGCTCCTTCGAAGTACTTCTGGAACTTGACAGCGTCCAGCGTGGCACTCATGACGACGACCTTGAGGTCCGGACGCTTGGGCAGCACCTCCTTCAGTAGGCCAAACAGGATGTCGGTACTCAGCGTACGTTCGTGTGCTTCATCCAGCAAAATTGTCGAGTAGTTGGACAGCAGCGGGTCGCTCATGGCGTGCTGCAGCAGCATACCATCGGTCAGGAAGCGCAGCTTGGTGCGTTGGCAGGTCATGTCCTCGAACCGGATGGTGTAGCCCACCTCCTGGCCCAGCTGCACGTCCATCTCCTCGGCCACGCGCTTGGCGATGCTCATGGCAGCCACACGACGCGGCTGCGTACACGCCACCATCTTGTTGCTGTTGGCGTTCAGCAGCGTGAGGAACTGCGGGATCTGCGTGGTCTTGCCACTGCCGGTTTCTCCCTCCACGACGATGACCTGGTGCTGCTTGACGGCGTCCTGGATCTGCATCAGGAACTGGTGCACGGGCAGCTTCTGGCGTGTGGCTAGCAACGTCTCGTAGCGGGCCGAGAAAGGCGCCCCGTGAGAGGATTCGTACCAGCAATGGCTGAGGTGGCGCCGGCTGGAGGCGCATCCGAGAACCTGCTCTTGCGCTTCTTCTTCTTGCCGTCGAGGTCACCCACGTCCAGTGTGCGCTTACGGTCCATGGTGCGAGGAAACTGCTTGTCTGCGTCTGACGTCAAGGCGCTGGTGGCGATTGGTCTATTGGTTGGTGGCTGGCTGGCAGTTGTGCATACTCAAATTTTGGACTTTCTCAATATTTGGTCTTGCTCGTAGTTGTGCATACTCAAATTTGGGCCTTATCAATTTTTGGTCTCACCTTTTGAAGGTGCTTACTCAAATTTTGGACCTTATCAATTTTTGGTCTGCTTACTCAAAGTTTGGACCTTATCATTTTTTGGTGCACTTTTCGAACCAAAAACAGGGCATTCTCTAAAAGGTGCTCATGATTACCACCATTTTCTAAAAGGCGCGATCGTCTTTAAAAGGTGCTTGTTATCTTAACTGATATTTAACAGAAAGGGTCTTCAAGCAATGCATTGTGGCGAAGCATGTAAGCTCCGCTGCTAATGTTTGGGTACACATCGGGAAGTATGTAAGCTGTGCTGCTTCTACCTTAGTAGCTTTACGCTCGCGGACGGTGTGGTCACTCGGTCACTACGACCGTGGGGTTCGTGCATGTGCGCCGATTGTGACCCGTTTCATGGCAGTTCTTGCATCTACGAATCCGCTTCGAGGTGTTCTCTCCACGACTTGGCAATCGCTTCTTGCGCTTCTTTCCACGTCTCACAGCGCACTCCGCAGGCTGCAGCTCCTCGTCCTCCACATTTTGCAGCAACGGCATTTCAATACTTGCTGTACTGAACGCCTCGTAGTACCAACGAACTTGGTGGCATTGCGCAAAGCGCGAAAATACTGAGTCCAGCTTCTTCTTTTTCACTAACACCGCGATCATGTGCAGGTGCATGAGTTCTTGGTTAGATCGACTCGACGTCGTAATGGGGGCACTTGCTGAATCCGATGGACGAAGGCGATATCTGTTTTGGAATCGGCGACGGTGTAATTTTCTCGAATTGTTCTTCGTACAATGATTGCGCTCCTACGGTAACCAAACGCTGCTCCTTTGCCCATTTGGAAGAAAGCTGTGCCCTCGTATACGCTGCATCCATCATGGACGCCATAATTGTGTCGAAGTACTCGTAGGGGCGCGAGCTCTTGACGCAACGCGCCAGGAAGTGGTGTTCGTGCAATGGTACAGGTGCACAAACATCGTGCACGTGCTCGACGAGCACACCAAGTACCGCCTCCTCATTTGACCTTGACGTGTTTCTTGATTGAGGCGCGTAGTCTTGTATTGCATGTAATGCCGAATCCCCTTCAGGAAACTCTTGACCCTCGTCCGGCGGGGAGGCCATTTTGTACGCTGGATATGCGACCGGAACGCTGTGGGACTTCTAAAGTGCTGTTCGTGTTCTAGCTATTGCACGTGCAAGGCTCCGATTCCGTTCGTACGATACGGCAGCACGTGCCGTCGTACCTCCGTGTTATTTAACTTAATCAACAAGCACCTTTTAAAGACGATCGCGCCTTTTATAAAATGGTGGTAATCATGAGCACCTTTTAGAGAATGCCCCCAAAAACACAACCCGCATCGCCACCCGTCAAAATTAGTGATCATCGAGAGAAGTAACTATACGTTTCCTCCAGCGAACACCCAACACTAAATAACCTGTCAAATCGTATGTTGCAAGAGCTAAACGAGGGCTCCGCGAAGGCTGAGATAGGAAGTAACAAGGGCTCGCTGAACCTGCGCGCCGCGCGCCTCGCCAAGGCCTTCATGGGCACGCACAAGAGCGGCGTCTTCTCCAAGGGGAGCTTCGATAAAACCGACATCCGCTCGGCTACGGTCGTAGAGGAGATCCCCATTGAGATCCGCAACTCGGACCTATATCCGACCGCGGTAGCACTCGGATGGACGTCCCTGCAGTGAATGCCACTGGCACGACGGAAGTTCGCTGTCGTACGTTCAGCGAGCCCTTGATCGGCTCAGCCGAGTCGTACACGAGGGAGATGGCGTTCGGATCCAGCGACTTCTGGTATACCGGACCACACGAATTAGCCTCCTGGGGAGGCAGATTGGCACCTACATATACCGGTGTGTACCGGTGTGTACCGGACCACACGAATAAGCCTCCTGGGGGCAGATTGGCACCGACACATACCGGTGTGTACCGGTGTATACCGGACCCCACGAATAAGCCCGGGAGGCAGATCGGCACCGACATATACCGGTGTGTACCGAACCACACGAATAAGCCTCCTGGGGGCAGATTGGCACCGACACATACCGGTGTGTACCGGTGTATACCGGACCCCACGAATAAGCCTGGGAGGCAGATCGGCACCGACATATACCGGTGTGTACCGGACCACACGAATAAGCCTCCTGGGGAGGCAGATCGGCACCGACACATACTGGTGTGTACCGGACCACGGAGTTTGGGCTGTATAGCAACTTTCGTTCCTATCTCAGAATAAACGATACTGGTCCGGAAAAGAATTAACCGTTCTAATTTTGGACCGTAACTTTTTCTAATTCGAATTTGCACCTTGGACAAACACCATCAGAAGCACCGTTGTCTAAGCTATTTTTCAAGCTATTTTGCGTTAATAACGGCCTGCTTTTAGGGTTTATAGCCTTCCTTACATGTCATACGTTTTCGAAGGTAGTAAGTTTTTCGCAGCTCAATCAATTTTCGAGCGGTTTTAGTGGGACTTGCATGAATAGATTTGAAGTGCGCCAGACTATTAATATCTGTAAGCCGGTTTTGCAGCTGCTGAAACGCTGTTTCGAACGTTGAAACGAGGTTTTTCACCTTTTCCCTAAACACATCATATTTTCGACCAATCAAAGTGCGATACCATATGGTGAAAAACGTAACTGCTAATTCTTTTCCAGACCGGCTTTCACATAAAATATACTTGCATTCTCTAAATATATCAGGTGTTCGCTTGAGGAAGCAGATTACTGTACTGTACATGTATTACATGTAATATATCAATTGCTCCATACTTCCGTGTGCTCATGCGAGAAAAATAACCTCTTTTCACCTTGAGGGCTGCTCCTAACCACGCCATACCATGCCATACCACGAAATAAACTCACGTGATTGGGGGCGGCTTTGCCATGCTGCCATTGTCGTAATTTACAACCAACGCACAGTAATCGTCGCCAGCTGCATAGCTACGGCCAACAAATGGAGGCTCGGGCGGCTGTGAGTTTCGGGTTGCTATTGCTCGTTCTGACTCTTCGTGATCCTCCCTGAAACACGACGGCGGTGTCGTGAGCGCCAACGCCTCGACTGGGAGAGCCGCGCACAGCTGCTAGAGGAAGAAAGAGAGTTCCAGAAGTGCTACAAGATACCCCGACAGTTCTCCATGGCTCTTTCTGCCAAGCTGGAGCCATATCTGAGCGTAGACGAGCAGCAGTCTCGGAATCGGATCGGCATCGAGCCGATAACGCACATCAACAAGTTGCACATGCTGATGCGGTGGCTAAGCGGCGGCTCTTACAATGACATCCGTTCAACAAGTGGGGTCAGTGTAACGGCCTTTATGACTGCATCCATGAGGTCGTCGAAGCAGTTATCGCGCATCCGGACTTACAATTACAGTTTCCCATGACCACCGCTAGACAACGTCATGCTGCAAGTGGATTCAAGAAACTCAGCAGCTCCAAAGTCATGAAAGGCTGCGTCGGTTCTGTGGATGGGTGGTTGTGTCCGATCAGGGTGCCAAAGAAGAAGGAAGTTACGAGGGTGAGCTCTTTCTTTTCTGGACATTATCAGAGATATGGAGTAAATGTGCAAGACTGTTGCGACCACCTGAGCCGTTTTACTGCTGTCACATGCTCGAGCCCTGGTGGAACAGGAGATGCAGTGGCATTCGTGAAGAGGAAATTGTCTGCTGTGGTGGATACCCTACCAAATGGATTGTACTTGGTGGGGGACAACGCGTACACAAACACTAACAAGCTGTTGACTCCGTTCCCCGGCCACGCATCTCAACGCCGTACCATAACAGCTCCAATTTCTACCTAAGTCAACTTCGCATCCGGGTAGAAATGGCGTTTGGATTACGTGTTTGTAAATGGCGCGTGTTCAACGCACCACTGGAGATTGCATTCAGACGGGTCCTGCAAACAATACTAGCCGCGTGTATTTTGCACAACTGGTGCATTAACCGACGTCTGCTCGAAAATACGGGTTATCGCGTTGAGGAAGACGACGACTTGGTTGGTGGATTGACAGCATTGTTGGTAGCGGACGAGCCTCCGGCGGATTTGTCTGTGGTATCGCAAGATTGTTCTCTTTATCGGCGTTTGTACGACTCATCTGATTTGACAGCCGACACCGACACTTACAATTCTTCGGAGTGCGTTCGAGACGCTATCGTTGGTGTTCTAGAACGAGATACAGTGTTTCGACCGCAACGCAATAGGATCAGACGTTCAACAGAAGCTCGCGAAGAGTAACTACTGTTTTTAAAGTAAAAAACGATAATTCTATCCTAGTTCTTTAATAAATGCTGGTGTGTCATCCTTCATCAGCTGCATGGATGCTGGGAGTTGAGCGTAAGCGTTCTTTGACTTATTCAAGAGCAGCCAGGCAGTTTTCGTAGTGGCGAAAGCGCTGCTCGTAGAGTGCAAGGCTGTTAGTCAACCAAGTATCCGTTTGCTCCTCTAGACCCGCCTTGCGCTGGCGCTCCTTGACTTGCCCAATGAGGTGATGTTTACCAGTCAACAGGGTCCCAGTCGTCTCACACCGAGACTTAATCGAGCACATCCGTGCAGAGGTTGGACCCACAATGAAGCTCAACTGGTGCTTCCGCACCCACGCATATCCAGATTGGTGTTTTGGTGGTTAGGAAAGCGGCGATGGAGTGTTGGCAACAAGAAACGACTGGCGGCTCGGGCGCAACAGAAGGCAGTGAGGAAAGTGGCCAAGGCGACTGCCCGTTGGAGGGAGCTGAGCAAAACGGCGGTCAAAGGCCTGGACCGTGTCACGTGAGGCAGCATTAGGAGGATTGTCGGACTGAACCCGTGGGGGGACAGTTGCTGCTCCGAATCAACCATCATGCATTATCGTTCTACAATCCGGTTTCGGCCGGCCTGGGCTGCCCACACGACACGTTCATTCGGACGCGTCGGGTGGACCTGTACCATGTCTTCTGAACATGTACAGCCGCGGCCCAATTGCGAAGCATCTTCGTGGGGAGCTCGCAGCCGGCCGGCGCGCCTTGTGCGACGAGCTGTTACTGGAGTTCTGCCGATCGAGGGAATCCACTTCGTATTTCCGGTGCATTCCACCACGAACGTAGCCTTTCAGATCAGGATTGATCTCCAGTCACACCGTAAGGTATAATACGTCCAAGTTGCCATCACAAAAGTTGAAAAACTCTTCGGAGTTTTGGCCAGATACGTAGCCGCCTTGCCATATTTGTTCATAGCTTTTTCCACATGTCGTACAGTCGTGTGGCTTCATGCATGACGATGTGGGATGGATCGATGCCGTGGAAACGCGGGTTGCCGACTGTGAAGAGGCCATTGAAGTCTGTCTCGTTGTTGTGGAACTGATCAGTAATTTCTTTCCAGAGCTGGGTCCTGTGGTTCACCTCGCCAGCATTAATTTCAGCACGAGTTGCAGCGTCATTCGACGAAGCAATTCTGGATGCGAAATAAATAATGCTGAGTAGCCGGATGCAGCAGTGCTTGGTCTTTCGCAGACTTGGCTCGATCATGTACTCGTCGTACACCGTTGACTGGACCGCCTTGCGAGCCGCATCATAAACCCTCAGTTGTTTAATCTGCTCTAGCTTCGCCGTTGTCCTTGGTAGACGAAGCTTTCGCTCTGTGCACTCCTTGCAGAGTTGCACTACCGTCCAGGTATCGTAGTCATTGCAAGTTGGAGGGGTCACTTTGCCAGCTTTCTTTACAGTCCAATTTGTTGCAGGAACTGAACTAGTAGGAAGTGCAACTACCGGTTCTGGGGCTATCCGCATAGGTTCTGGAACTCTCTGCATAGCCGCAACCTCGTCAGTGCTGTGTGCGTCTTGCTCATCAAGAAAAGCATCAATAGCGTGGAGGAGCTCTGCATTAGTACGCTGACGATCCTCCGTGGAAGCACCAGAAGTCGTCGCCGGAGTCACAAACACAGACGCCAACTCTGCAATAGTGGGTGTTTCCACGTGTGCACTTGAAGACGCAGTAGAGGTAAGCGGCGCTGGCAGCGTACAGGTTGCAGGATCGGACGCTAGCGCAGCTGTAAATGGCACCAGTGCAACCTTGACCGCTTCGCAGGACTGCGTTTCGAGTAAGTGGCGCTCTTGGGGCGTTTGCCGTTCTTGGACATGATGTTTCTTCTGCAAGAATGAAAGTGGCCACATGTTTTCTTTCGCGCGTCGTCTGATATAATACCCGATGGCACGTCGAGGCAGATTTAATTCCTAACAACAAGATGCCATCGATGCCACACGACTAGACGAATGTGGCGTGGTTAGGAGCGGCCCTGAGGTGAGAAGTTGCGCCGCACAAACATGATGGCACATTTCTCTGACTTACTACCAGTCACTTCCTTTTCCGGTCCGATATTACAGCAATCTGCTTCCTCAGCGAGCACCTAATATATAGAGAATGCAAGTATATTTTATGTGAAAGCCTTCTTTAATATATATCGTTTATTTTGCTTTTGGAACATACGATTTGAAAGGTTATTTAGTGTTGGGTGTTCGCTGAGGAAGCAGATAACTCTACACGTATTATACAGTTTAAATTTTTAAGCTTATTGTGCTTTGCAGGTGTTTTGGTCTCGCTTTTAACCAACTAAAACAGACTCTCCCAACTCTAAGATGGCCCTGTTCAACTCCGGAGTCATGGCTATCTCAGACTTCTCAGCTCGTAATTATGCCCTATCCTCTCAAGCAATGTGCCATTTCAAAACCTCCCCATCATGATTACGGCCACACCTTTTTTGCCCAGCGGAGCCAGTACCACCACCACTAATGAAACGACCAAAAGCGACGCAGAAGCCGGAACACAAACGGTAAAAAGTCAGTCATTGTCCTTGAGCGGAGTGCTCTCACTAACCATCCGCGTTCATCATATACTATGCAGCCTCATGTTGCCATCAAGGACCCCATATATTATCTAGCAGCGTCTGTCGCATTCTCCTCGCATCGGTATGCTGGGAGCAGCATCAGTAAGCTTGCATGGGAACTCTCACGCAGTACGGAGCTAAACCCCACACGTCAACTAGGCAGGTTTGATTTTATGACAAGGTATCTGTTGCACGAAGTCAGCACGAGGTTCCTAACCGTTGGAAGCGGCACCACGCAGAGGTTGGTACCAATTGGCGATTCTAATACTCAATCATCAGCATACATACTAACTGACGTGCACATTGCATTCAATGGTGTTACAGATTGACGTAAAAATCAAGCGAATTATAAGCCCCGAGCTTCAGCAAACACGGGTATGCAGCGTACAGTGATTCGGCAAACTACTACAGCGCGAATCGCTGAATTTTGTTATGCTACGTTTTGTTTTAGTATTTCCGGCTAGCCTCTGTCATCAAAGACAAGCACGTGCACGTCCTATCGAGAAGGCGTGGAGGTTGATAGCTGCTACCAAGGCGCTTTTGACGGAGGCACGCTCAGAAATTAAAATGGTATTCGTAGTTTGACGCAATGAGTTTATTTTGTATTGAATTGTGTGTACTTAGTTAACATGGCGCAGCCTTTTGAGTGCCTACTGTTAAAAAAGCGCGTAGCTCAACATTCGCGCTATTTTAACGGCTAAGAAACGCACCATACAGCGAAACCCTCGTGGTGGCAAGACGACTGCGTTCCAGTTTACAGCCAGCGAGTGTTACAGCGTACTTCGCGCTAAAGACCTCGGGATTTTGCAGGATCAATCCTTTAGCAAGCTGATCCTAAATGATGAGGACATATACTTCAAAGCGATCAAGAGGGCAGCGCAGCATCGCTTCGAAGTCATCAACGAAGGAAATGTCACAGCGCTGCTCACGCAAAGAGTAAAGCGAGTGTCGAAAAAGGATAAAGAGGCATGGGGGCAAGATGTTATCGGCAACTTGCCGTTTGAAGTTTTCGTCTACTGTCAAGAGCGGGCCGCCGCCAGGCCAACAATGCATCGTGCGACAGCTGCACGAATTCGTGACGCGACAATTGTTGTAAAGCGCTTTCAGGAAGAAAACGGTATTACGCTCAGTCCAATTGCTCTTAACCATGCAGTGGCTACGGATGCCCGTCAACCAGACGATACACCTTTCGCGATGCCTGACGATAACACCACACGACAAGCGATGTCACTTGGCTCATCAGTGTCATCATCAGCCACAGGACTGAGGGAGGATGCGGAGCAGCGTGTAGCAACAATTCGCCTTAAGGTCAATGGCAACTGGACTGATTTTTGAGAAGATATACCATCTCTTCGCAACGCACTTGGGCTTCCTGCGCACGACTTGTTAACGGAGGGAATTTAACACGGGTTTCTCCCGGTCGATCCACCGGGACATGACATGGAGGACGTTGATCATCGTGATGATGACGATGGCAATGATGAAACCAGCCGAGTCTTTTAATTAGGCACATCAGATCAACAACAGATGAAACATGACAACACACTGAATTCTTATTCTTTCGGTTTATACAAAGTTTCAAAAAGCCTATCGCGGAGACAATTGACGTCATATTCACAGTGTCCATAGATTAATAAGGATCCATTTTCAGTCCTCCCAACGCACTCCTTCATCACCACCTCTAACAACGGGGTCAAGATAAAGAGGAAATACCAAATTTGTATTCCGCTGAATACACGTTTTCAGAGACCCGAAACCAATTTCGATTGGATTCAATTCTGGACAGTAAGGAGGTAGGAACAGGAGCCTTGCACCTGTTTGGTGCAAGACTTGCTCCCACTCGCTGTATAAGTGGATTTTTGCATTGTCTAAAATGACAATAGACCTTGGTAGTGGCCACGAATTAAGCAGAGGCACCACATTCTTTACAAACGCACGGTGAAATGATGACCGCGCGAATGTGCCCGGTGTCGTCTCCCACGCAACGAAGCCGCTGTGGTCGATGATCGCAAATATCGAGCGCCGTTGTCCTCGTCAAAAGGAAGTTCAACAACGCACTTACTGTTGCGAGGCGACCACTCATACCAAGTGTAGACATGTCGGCCGTCTTTTGATGTTTAATCTATAAATATCAGCTGCTCGGGGATGAATATATGGCGTGCATCTTGGCCTTGTAGTTCGCGACCTAGAGAAACCGGCAGAAGGTTAGTAAATAAAAATAAATACACAAATGAAAGTTACAAACCTCTGCTGGCGCACTTTCTCTGGCAGCACGGATGATACCTTTTCGTGTAAGCCCCAAGTCGAAGTGCAGTGCACGGCAAATAGTCGACACGGATGCGTTCTTCACTGAAGGATGCTCTTCGAGCAAGTAGACCTGTAGTTCTTCTAAATAAATGTCGGATGCCTCTTTACATAGTTGCAAATGTCCTGAACGACATCGTCAGACCATCTTGAGCTGCGTGAAGGCATATTCTCCTCGTCTACAGCTCCTTTCTGTAGGAATAGGCTGTGCCAGCGAAAAATTGTGCGGCGCTTGGGCCAACAATATCACTGATAAAGCCAGCATCAATGCCATACACGTGAAGCAGAGACACGGTACGCCAACGGAAGTCAGAAGAGTACGTCATCTTGCTTTTGGTCCGAAGGAGGGGGCGAAAGAAGGGGCGTATTGAGATGTGAATCGAACGAAAGTGTGAACTGCGGAAGAGAACTCTGAAATGCTCTTTATTGGTGCAATTCTGAATTTTCTCTGTTAAAACCTTGCAGTCTGTCACAAACTCTAATTCACATTTTCAGAGCGCCATCTTACACATTGAGCCGGCCAACATGTTAACTAAGAGATGCACCGGTACATATTAAAACAGACTTCAAAAACGATTATAACTGTTTTGCCAAAAGGGATGCAATTCAATTATTGTGGGTTCTACTCACAATTTTCAGCGATCGGCCGATAATTGCCCCACAACCAAATAGCATATGCTGTGTGATAGTTTTTCTCTTGCGTCTGGCAGTCCTCAAGATGGCGTCGACATCGCCAACCCAGGCATCCCAGGAACGCGTCTGAGTCTCCCCGTATCCTGAACGGCGTCACAGCCCAGCGTCAAGCGTAGTGTATCAGCCTGCGACCTCCAACATCTCCCGATTGGTAGTACAGCCAATCGTGAAGGCAACAGTAGGCGAGCGCGACACCTACGCTTGAGCCCTTTGTTGCTCCTGGGACTTCCTTTCAAGCAGTGAAATACCGTATTCGGGTGAACATGCTGGTTTGTAGCAGCGGATTCCTTTATAAAAGGTCCACAGAGAGACTCAACAACCTGAAATCCCTACCCCCCAAACTGGTGGAAACAGCAAGGTCCTTAACGACGCCGTCGTTCACGCACAACATGAGCTCCACGAATTACAGGATGTCCTCCAACCCCACAAAGTAACGTTAGATCGCACAGCACGAAATCCGTGAGCAACGTGGGGCACACGAAAACTCCGCGCCAAAAGTTATCGGCAGGGTGAGTTCTGGTCCGTAACTCAGTCAATTCTAGGAATATAAAGATGCTATTTAGATATGACCGGCGTACTAATGCCCATAGCCTAGTATACGTGTTAGCATCCGCAATTATGACGTTCTTGACAGGGCCAGTATACAAACCACCGCATATCCGGCAGCGTCAAAAGTATCGGCAAGAGCCAGGCCATACAAAATTTAAGACAAAAAGAGTGATTGTAAAAATCGATCGAAGCCTCACCGCCAGCCACGTAGCTGGCGTTGCTGGCGCCACCAGGGCTCTGACGGCCAGTCTTCAATTTGCCAACTTCATGGCAAGCAAGCCAAGGGTATTGGCAGAGGAGGGTGGGAAAATCAAGGGGCTGCACGAGGCTGAGCTGTCGCACAGCGAGATCGCGCGGCGTGTACAGCGCTCAAGGGACACCGTAAAGCGTATCGTCACAAACGCCCCAGTAGGCAAGCGCACTGGGCGACCTCCGCGCACATCGGACCGGGAGCTGCGCCGAATCGTGCGCACGGCGGCAGCCGATGAGCTGAGTGCGTCGCAGCTGAAGAAGCAGCTCAGTGTGGGTGGATCCGTGCGAACCATCCAGCGGTTGCTGGGGTGTGTTGACTGGCTGCAGAACAGCAAGATGGACAACACGTTGAACTTAACGCCCTCACACAAGAAGGCTCGCCGGGAGTGGGCAACCGAGCACCTTCTCGAGCCGGACGTCTGGGCGTCCACTGTCTTTTCAGACGAAAAGAAGTGGAACTTGGACGGCCCAGATGGGTACCAGCGGTATTGGCGAGACGTGCGGCAGCCTGCGCGACAGACTGTGAGCCGCCGCCAAAACGGTGGCGGGTCCGTGATGGTGTGGGGAGGCTTTGGCGCCGGAGACAAAACTGAGCTGGCCGTACTGGTAGGAAGGCAAAACTCGGACTGCTACGGCTACACTTTGTCCGAGTATCTGCTTCCCTACGCACATCACTATGGGACCGACTTCACGTTCCAGCAAGACAACGCGAGCATCCACACGTCAGCTCGCACGAAGGAGTTCTTCGAGGAGCAGGGCCTTCATGTCATGCAGTGGCCTGCCCGGTCACCAGATCTCAACCCGATCGAGAATGTGTGGGCCATCGTCTCGCGATCTGTCTACCCTAACGGTAGACGGTACCGTAATGTGGCGGAATTGACGGCAGCAATTATGGATGCATGGGCGAGCATTCCTGAGTCTATGCTAGCTAAACTGGTTGACTCCATGCCGAGGCGCTGCATCGAGGTGATCGAAAAGAAGGGTGGTAAGACGCACTACTAATACAATGATTTTTACGATCACTCTTTTCGTCTTAAATTTTGTATGGCCTGGCTCTTGCCGATACTTTTGACGCTGCCAGATATACGGTGGTTTGTATACTGGCCCTGTCAAGAACATCATAATTGCGGATGTTAACACGTATACTAGCCTCTGGGCATTAGTACGCCGGTCATATCTAAATAGCATCTTTATATTACTAGAATTGACTCAGTTACAGACCAGAACTCACCCTGTCGATAACTTTTGGCGCGGAGTGTAGCACGATTTCGGCAAGCGGCGAGAAATTCAAGTGCACAAGCTCCACGAGCAACAGAGGCAATTAAAGGCGCACGTGAACGAGGGCCAAGAGCAGCGATAGATCCACGGGTACGGGCGCCACGACCAATACGAGACAACACGAGCGACGAGCACCGAGGGCAACACGATCTCCACGGGAACGATATCCACGTGCAGCGGGATGTTCACGGGTCCGAGCGCTACGAGTACCACGATAAACAACCAGATGCCTAGGGGGCGAGCTCCACGAGCGACACGGACAACACGAGCTCCACGGGCACGAGCTTGGTAACCAACACGTGCAAAGGGGTTCACGGACTCGATCACCACACGTGCAACGAGACCTCGCAGGCAGCAAGCGCTACTACGCAGCACGAACTCTGGAGGCAGCAACGGTAGCGAGAGATCTGGCCAAAAAGAACAATATCACATTCTTGCATTTACGTAAGTTATATATGGGGTATTCCACCAAACGTCTGCGAATTCGCTTATGATTTCCGGAATCAGCGCATTCTTTGCGGGTCTAGTCACTGTACTTTTCTATGGGACGGGCAGGAATCGAATCGTCCCGAGAAGTCAAAAGTGTCAGGAGCCGACGCTAACTTCCAACTCCGAATGGCCAAAACCACTTGAATAAATACGTCTCGTGCTAAGATGGCTGATGGAAGACCACAAGACGCTGCAGCGGAAGTGAAGGCAATCCGCGACGACAAAAAGGTTTTTTTACGAAGACGACAAGCTTAATCTGAACGAGTTCACCCCAGTGGTGTTTGTGGTGTTTCTAGCCTGCAAACGCAACACGACTAAAGTATTAACCTTGAGTTGATATCGCAGCGCGGTAAAGGTCTTACATGCGATGCGGAGTGACATGGGCCAAGGACACGGCGTCGGAACCTGAAGCATGTGTGCCACCAGATCCACAAGACCTCGCAGCCGTCCGAGCCCGAGGTCACCTCTGCCCGCAACAGGATGGTCGTCAAGGCCCTGAACATCTTGAAAACTACGGCTTGCAACTACGACCAGAAGAACGGCAGCTCCAATGGCGTCAAGGGCGACGTCAACATCCATAACCACAAGGAGAAGAGCGAGAAGCGGGGGTGACCTCGGACTCGGACGGCTGCGAGCTCTCGTGGATCTAGTAGGCCGAGTGGTTCGGGTCCGACGCCGGGTTGATGAAGCGGTTGCTGTGGGACTGTCGTACTCGGACAGGTTCGTCTTGATCATTTTGAGGCATCTGGTGGCGTCGTGCGCGGTCTGGTTGAGCAAGGCGAACTCCTCCTCGACGGCCACGTTGCGGTCGTTGGACTTGCCCATGCTTGAGATGTTGCGGTTGGTGGTTGTGGTTGGTGGTGGTGGCCTCGAGATCATGAGCAGTAGTGGCAAACTCGATCGGGCTGGAGATGGCACCACCACCAACGACGAGAGTAGCAGCTACACGACCACCTTCGACATCGGCGGCACTGTCGCACCCTCGACACCATCCGCGCCAGGCTTTTCCCAGAAAGCTTGCGCTTGAAGGACTGCACAAGGGCAAAAGCACGCACAGTTATGACAGCACAGATTTACTACACAACAAACACGAGTGTTGAATGAAAGGATAACAGCGCTCACGTACGATCGCTGCACTTATCACCACGGTAACAGAGCACTCTACTTGTGGTGCTGTCAAGAGGCAGTCACTCCTATAAACCAATATTAGCCAATAGGAGTGCGCCCTTGAATCGTCGGCGTGAGGAACTTACGTTTTCTCAAGTCAATTCAATCCTTTAGACAAATCTCAGGGAAATTCCTTCCCCATAGTGAAGCCCAGTCAAAGCGTCCGACTGTTCACGGTAAAGCCTATAAGTCGAATCTGCTACAACATGTATTGCACTTACCGGTATAAACAAGCCAGACAAAATACAAATGGAAATCTATTGGCATCTTAGTTGCAGTTCGATATACTGCTCCGCATCGTTTCCTGCCTTCGCACTCACATGCCTAAGTGTTGCCTCAGGAACCACCTCTGTAAACTCGCGGATTCAGACATCGTGCCCAACAAACCGGTACTGCCGTGACGGTAGTGCAGCCTTCTGCCTCGACGATCACATGCCGGTACTGTACGTCTCGGACGCTTTTCTTTTGTTTGCTTCACTCCAGACTACAGAATAGCCATTGCATTTGTTCTCTTCTGATGACCTGTGCGAAATTCCACGTACAGGTTCCTACTATTTGGTGCTGTGCTCGACGACTCAAAGTTCAGCAGCGCTGAGAGGAATACCAGCCATGGCTTTCGGCAGGGCTTGGATAAGGGGCCAATGCTTCTAAGATAGAGCTGTAAACTTCACGAAGTACTGTACTTCGACGTATTGTTTGTACTTTGAAGTGTACACGTCTCAACTTGAGACTTTGAAGTGTACACTTCAAAGTACATCGAGGATGTGGCTCAAGGCAAGCCTTGTACGAGCACGGGGAGGGAGCTGTGAAACAGTATCAAATTTGCTCTTCTGAAGAGGCGCGAGCAGGAGGATCTCATTTTGATACTCCCCGCTTAAATACGAGAGCAGCGAGCACTTTTCCGTGCTCCCTCTTCTCGTGCTCGTTCCGCAGACCGATCGGAAATAAGCGAGGTTCTCATGCTCTCTGTGAGCGTGTCCAATTGGCTGATATCCTTGAAGATCTTCGAAGGTCGCAATGCAAAATTTGCAAGACCTCTCCAAGCTCACTCCCAAGATTTCCAGGTCGTAGCCCAGTTGGAGAAGTTGTGCGTCCTGCTGTCTTCAACGATTAGACTGAGTATTCGCCGAGACGCCGTGCCCCTGCAGCGGTAGTCGCTGAGACGCCAAGAACTGCAGCTATTGTCGTCCAGACCGTCGCCGACGACATAACACTACAGCTGTTATCGTCCATCCTGTCCGCCGTTCACCGAACACTGCAGCTGCTGTCTTCATACGCTTCCGCTGACCACCGTGCACTGGAGCTGCTGTCACCAGCACGTCTGCCGGCCACCGATGGCGAATCCTCCAGCAGCAGTTCGACAAGCAGTTGAGAGCTTTCAATCTCGGGGCCCCTTTACGGTGATAGCCCCACGCCCAACTGAAACTTCATTCATTTTCAAATGGGGCGTGTGCGTTGAATATCTTGAGAACGGCAAGATGACCCTCGCATGGGCGTACTTAGCGGACGAGGGCTGCAGAACGTCAGGTACAAACTTGATCAAGTTGCACCCCGGAAAACATCTTTGGCAGCAAGACACCTCCAGAAACTACACAAAATCACCTCGCCTAAAACCGATTTGGAACTGACTACGAAGCGAAAGCGGGATGCTGAAATCGAGCACCTGCAAATATCTGTGCTGTATTCCAGCAACCCAACCCGGCTCAACTTGCTGCTGACGACACTTCGAATTATCAATCAGAGCCTCCCTTTGGATGGTTGAGTATGAAGAGACAAAGATCATGGAGGCGCTGCTGGTTAAAGACGAGATGAAATCGACAATCAATGCAGAACGCGTGAAGGAGGCAATCGTTGAGCTGTTTTCATCGACTAAAAAGGAGATCGTGAATTATCTGGAAGAAAACCAGGCAGATTATCCAACCTTCACGCTCGTTGCAGACTTCTGGACATGCAAGACAACCAGTAACAAGTTTTTGGGGGTTCGTGTGTACTTGGTGGACATGAAATGGCAGTTCAAATCAATTCTTCTGGGAACAAGGAAATTTGATCCTGCATACGGAGACCGTGACGGCGGCATTCAAAAGCCGTTTCGAGCGTGGCTGGACAAAATGCTGGAGGACTTTGGCTTGAAGAAAAATAACTTTTACGGAGCCACCAGCGACTCTGGAGCGGATGTGAAGTCAATGCTGCGCACCGGATTAAACCTGCGTTGGGAATGGTGCATCGCGCACATGGCACATGCTGCGACGAAAGCATCGTGTGGTGTGAATGGGGCGGTTTTAGTGCAGAGGCAAATCCAGAAATGGCGGACCTGATAACGATAATGGCAAAGGTGATATTCCAGATCAAGCACGTATCGACAACAGGGAATTTGTTCAAGGAACTCTGCAAGTCTAAGACCAAGGGTGCATCTTCCCGACTCCTTGAAATTCAACATCCCGCTTTCTAAGCCTAACAAACGCACTGGAGAGAATCATTCTCAAATGGCCCGCAATTACGGCGTGGTACGAGGAGAGAAAACGTCAAGCTCTTCGTGCCAACAAAACTCCACCCGATTTTCCACTGGCAAACCGACATGACGACTTGGTTCACGTACTCTCAGTGCTGAAGCAAATGGGCGAGATAAAGCTCAGATGCCAGGCAGAGCGGCCAGTGCAGGTCGAGGTGCTTGAGCAATTATTCTTGGCTCGTATTCACGACCTGAACTCTGATCAAGCCCTACCATATTACCTGTCGACCGATGAAAACCTCGCTAGATTGCAGCAAGTGAACTTACCCCGTTGGCAGTCCAAACACGGTCCCTGCTGCGAGAAGCACTGGATGAACGCTTTTTCTGCAGATACTATAATGACACGGCATTTGACAGATGTGATTTTCTCCTGGAAATGCAAATGAAGCTCCACCCGATCTACAAGCGAACTGAACGAAGTCTTGATCGTGCTGTAATTTTGTGTTGCCGCCAGCACGACGAAAAAGGAAAGGCGGGCGTTGAGAGGAAGAACGCAGTGAGTGCAAAGATTCGTCACAACCTACTGGAGCTGCTCAAAGCGGTCGTTGAACCAGCAGACAAGATTTTACTCCCTCCGTTGCGCGTGTTAGCAGGCTAGAAGCGGAGTTTGCTTTAAGGCCGAGCAGACCACCCATGATGAGTAATCGGGATCGACGCGCTGAAGAGGAGCTTGATCGGTGGCTTGAAGACGAAGTTGATGTAGAGCGGCGCGATGACAGTATGCCGAAAGAAACGGTACTTGAGTTTTGGCAGCGCCTTCATCACGAGGGTGAATATCGTATTATCCCAAAAGCTGTCAAAGTGTTGTTCGCCATTCCGGCGTCATCGTGCGAGATCGAACGTGATTTTAGTGTAAGTAGAACCATGGTGAATTCCCAGCGCACGAGTCTAGCTGATCACAATATTGACATGTGTTCATTTCTGAATCGGAATCGCGACTTTGTTGACCTGCTTTAGTGCGAGGAAATCCCGAAGGGCCAACACCATCTACACACGCCATCCAACTTTATTTTCGCATTTGACTCTGATCTGGACTGTGAAATGGATGAAATGACGAGCGATATTACTAGCCAACTTCGTCTCCAGCACTTCGTTGCTCGATGATATGGGGAGGAAGAGGAGAAGACTTCGTTGTGAATGCATTTGGAACTTTACATGAAAATATACGTGTTGGCAACTCGAAAGTGTCTGGTGTTCTAGCATTAGTTTTTGTGAAACTCGATGCCAGCTCAACATATCTTCATTTCTTACGGCTCTTTTTCTTGCTCAACAAGTATCGTCGAGCTGCCGTCTCCGCTCTCACTGCGACCTGTAGCTGGATCTCAGAGATAACAGCTCTTAGATTCACCCGCACGGCTTGTTGTTGGTGATGTGGGCTGTACTGCTGTTGCTGCGCGTTCTCTCGAACATCGATTGGTTGTGTCAGCACAACATCATCCAGCCCCGAGTACTTGTTTCCTGCAACACGATTGCTTCCTCTTGTTGTGAATATGCATTTTCTACACCCTCCGTCTCTCTAAGCGACTCATGCTCCATTCTAGAGCCATCATGCTGCGAGACGAGAAAGACCCCGCTGCACATCTCTTGATCGGTACTAGACGGTGTTCCTTGCACGCCAGAAGACGAATCCTCCATGTAAGTCCTCCTCCAAGCCTCTTGCATTCGTCTTTCAAGGTGGTAATCATCGTTGGTGACTCCATAATCTCCGTTCGTATCGGTGTCGTCGTTTACGGAGCTCCGCCGTGGCTTCGGTTGTTCTACTTTAGATGTCATCGTATGTACTTCGTCTTTAATGGCCTTGCAAATGACGTCAACAGCTGACTGTATACTGCGATCAATTATGCAGCGAGTTTCGTTGAGATCAATCTGAAAAGTAGTTTCTTGCTCCGAGGCATCAACTGGTGTGAGCGATCGCTCACCTTGAACAGCATTCAATCTTTGCTGCACTTCCTTCTGCACCATTTCTGATATGGTTGCTTCGAGCTCGGCATCCTCATGCAGACGGCCTTGCTTTCTCATGCGCACACCCTGCTTCCGGACCTGATCTCGAAGGGCTGCGGTAGCGTCAGCCTGACGCTGAATTTGAAAATTCAGGTCTGATTGAGTTTTCGTGAGAGCCTTCTGCATTCGGGCTTCCGTGTTTGACGTTATTTCCCAGGCGAGGGCGCGGGCGGATTCTTGTAGAGGTTCTCCAGCACGGTTGACGCTCTGCAACAACTCTTGTCTAATCTCTTCGCACGCCAGGTGAATGTCCTTTTCTAGGGATACTTTTATAGCAGCTTTAGCACCCTCGGAGGCTGCTTGCACTTGCTGCTGTACGAGCTGATCCGTCTCCTACCCAAGCCGCATCTTGTTTTGGGAGGCCGTGAACTTGGCCTCCACGAGTTGTTGAATGTCCGCTGTGATTTTCTCGAGTTCCCCGTCAACTTTGGTCGCTACCTCCTCCAGCCTCTGATGAACACCTTCGACTTGAGCAGAATTAGCCAACTTTGACGCGGTGGTTTCTCGATGCACGTCTCATAGAGTCTGGGCGAGGCGATCGTTCACGAAGCGCTCAATTTGGCCACCTCGCTCGTCTTGAATCATCTGCATTCTCTGAAATTGCTCGTGGAGATCTGCGTGCGTTGCCGTTAGCGCCTCTCCAAGCTTCTCGACAATGATGCGCTGTTGTTCCGTGATATTCCTCACACTGGTTTCCGTCAAAGCCTGCACAGCCATGAGCGCTGCGTTCTGGGCATCGCTTTGCCCCTGCTGCTGAAACTGTAGCGCCGTGTGCTCAGCAGCAAGAGCTGGGTCCGAAGGAGTAGATGCTGAGCACGACTGGCTAGTTGGTCTCCGACGCTGGGCACTTGATCGATGGCTGATGGCGCTTGGTCCACGTGCTCGACGATTGCAGTCTGCATGTCTTCAGCCGCACATATCGACGCTGCTTCTTCTGCGGCACGTTGTGCTCGGGTGAGAACCATCGTGTTGGACGGAGGCGATTTTCCCACCGTCTCGAGATCTTGTAAATATTCGACTGAGCTTTGCAAATATCTCGGCTGAGTGAAGCGGATTAATGTCCAATCACCGCAAATTATATTTTCTTATCACCGCAAATTATATTTTCTGAAGGAGCACAAGCGCAAGGGTGCCGCAAAGTGCTTCTGCTCCTCTGCAGAACACGATTTGTGCAATGAGCCTCTAAGAGGAGCACAAAACCTCACGAGCAGTGCTCGCGAGGTTTTTGTGCTCCTCCTTTTTCCAGGGAGCAGTGCTCCCACTTTGCTCGTCCGAGGCTTGGCTCAAGGGACCACATCTTCGATGTAATATTTTTGGTGGGCTTGCGAATACAGTTTAGGGGCTTGCATGTATCGTCTCCCGTGCAGATGCCACCGTCGCGGGAGTGTCCTCTTTCTAGGGCACGTCTGCCTGCGGAGTGACTTCACGTGTCTACTGTTTTAAAAACAAACAAAACAGTGCTTTGTGCGCGTGTCTACTATCAAAATGCTCGCTGCACGTGAAACGCATGGTCCGTTGAGCACCGCTTCCTCCGAGTGTAAGGAAGTTCCTTGTGCGGCGCCGTCGGTGAAGTGGCTGCACGTAGAGATTCCGATACCAGGATGGCGAACAGCGCCGTAAATGCCGCCGTTCGAATGTCCAACTTCAATAGCGTGTGACGTCTACGGTACATGTGGTTATATATTCAGTATCGAGCTAAACTTAGAAAACCGTTTCGACACGTTATGCAAGTCAGAGTGGGGAGGACGAACACGAAGAATAGGAAGAAGAGTAAGCGAACAGATCACTACACGGCGCTTGCTTCGCGCCGAGTTTTGCACAATTACATTATAAGTTAGACCTTGCTGTCCAGGTCGTTTTTCCGTGCGGTGGCAGTGATGGAGCGACGCACGTCGGGGATCAACGCGAAGCTGTTGATGAGGAAGAAGCAACTGCCGACCACGTAGAACGTGATGGCCTTGTTCATGTAGTACGTGCCGTCGTCGACGCGGTTGATATACCGGGGAAGGTAGTACCAGCTGCCGATAGTGAAGAGGAGCGCGCCGATGAACGTGCCGAGCGCAGCCACGGTGGCCCAGCAGGCGGCGTTCTTGATCTTGAAGCCGGTGACGCGCGGGTCTTCGTGGGTCATGCAGATGAAGAGGAGCTCGACGAGGGCGGCGATGCAGAACAGGATGCTGCCGATGATGAAGGCCCAGCAGCCGAGCTCGGGGCCTTGGCATACCACGTCGGCAGGAAGTAGAGCGCGCCGAGGATGAAGATAGACGCGGCCATGTAGTTGCAGAGCGCGTTGAACGCACGCAGTACCTGACGCAGCTGTGTGCCGTGGTTGTAGCGAATGGCCTGGATGAAGTCCAGGTTGGCACCGGTGAAGAACATGATGCAGCCGACCACGAAGCACCAGCTGCCGAAGAGGCCGGCGTCGCCGTCCCACATAACCACATACTTCGGGTAGAAGTAGATGGAGCCGACGAGGAAGAGCAGCGAGCCGAGGAAGAAGGACACAACGCGCCCAATCTCAAGCCCTTTTTCCCAAGTGGCCAGCTCATGGCCGTCGTGCAGCAGCACCTCCGGCTGCCGCGGGGTCATTTGGACCGAGTAGTGCGAGTTACGTGGAGAAACGCCTGGCATGGTTTTGTTTTCGAGATGACTTTGATGGACCACTTCGCTAGTTGATGGCGAGTTTGTAAATGAATCATGCCGCCATGACTCGCATGTTGGGAGAGTGGAGTCTCCAGGAGGGATCCGTTGGAGGTCCAGCCGCGCATACAAAACCCTAGGTCTCCGCGGTCAAAGCCGTGTTCGCTCAACGATGAGCTGATGAACCCGACACGGCCGCCAACGACAACACGGGAAAGCTGTGAAGTGAGACTCGAAATGTTTGCTGCCACCGGTTTCAAAGCGTGGTCCACACTTACAAGTGATTACCGGATACATGCATTAAAGGGGCAAAAACACTGGGAAGAACAGACTGTGATTAATGTAGTCACCCGTGGCAACAGCAACGTCCGTATCCCCGGCGCAGAAAGCCGGAGGCACCTTGATTCCAGGTGTCCACACATCACGAAAGACTTTTTGGCTGCGCTCGGCTGCCGAGTCGGCAAAGCTGTTCAATGAACAGTGTTCATCTGGCAAATCGTGCATCGAGAAGCGGAACCTTTGGGCGAGACAGTGAATAGCTCCGTGAGCGATCTGCGGAGCTGATCTCGCGGCGCTTGGTTAGCAGAGAAGACGGTCTCCATTGTTGTTGGAGAACGCCGTGAGTGAACCGGGTTGTTGCCGCAGCCTGCGTCACAGTTTGAATGATATGATTGGATGCACAGCAATCGTAACACGCGCAAATGCAGAGAGAGTGCGGCGGCAGGACAGAGGAAGGCGCTCGGTGAGCGAGGCCTCGTCGGGAAGTTTTCCATTCGCGTTCAGGCGGGATGGGTGGTGCGCGGCAGCCTCGGCAGCTTCGAACACGGCTTCGCACCCTGAAATCCTGCGAGCGCGCTGGCAGCATGGTGCTGCCATGATGGCAGCCATCCGCGCCTCAGCAATGTCGTGCCGATACACGTACATATTAATACATGTCATGTACCGGTATCAACAGGTGAACACGCCGTCGCGCCAAGTGGCTGCATAATACGCATAGGCTAGGAGAAACGGCTGCGGAGCGCTACTGACCAGTCGATTCGTACAGTACAGAACGCCCGTTACATACCGAAGATCGTCATTCCGATTCGTTATGTCGGTCGCGCAAGTTGAAGAACTTCAACGCGGATAGCCGTTCACAACTAAGGGGCGGAGAGAATGTGGGCGTCGTTTTCGCTAACCGGTGACTTCGGTGGGGCCATTCAGTGAAAGCCCTCCGTGTTGGGTTGGATTGCGGGGTGGTGGCGCTCTTGAGATACGAGTCGAGCTTCCAGCAGAGCAAGCATGTTGTAGTTGTCACGCTAAGTACGTTTCCGAATTTGGCCCGGCTCCGTCCAACACGCAGAATCCAGAGGATGGGCCGCGCCGACACGCCAAAGTTTGGCCTGCGCGCGATGCGACTCTCCGACAAGGCAATGCAGGCGCGTCCGCCCTCGAAGCCATCGTGCTCCTGGAGTATTACCTGATGTGCCTCCGTTTGCAATCAGATCGTTTGCCGTCGCGATTGTGGCATCGCACTTTGCAGCAGCGTGTCCTGCGATCCAAAATTGGCGATCGTCGGGCTTCTTGAATACAGACAGATAGCACATACACTCACATGGAGGCCACGGTACATGTATTGCTGTCCAATACTGGGTCGGCTTCCGGTGGAGTCCATCCGCTTTGTTGGGTCCCTTCGGTATCCCTGTTTCTTTATCCAACCGCCGAGTACCAGTACACGCCTTCTACCGTTGTCGAGCATGCGAACATTTCCGTCTGTAAGCTTCCGCAATGAAAAGGCTTGCTCGCAAAACGCTCCTCGTGGTAGTTTTGAATCGCGGTTGGCTGTCGCGTAATTGCCTTCGAGCTATATATGGTACACGAGTGCGACGATGAGCACAAGACATGAATACATGTACTTGTTCACGTTGTAGTACTACACGTAATGCAACGCTGAAATGCGTCGTTGAAGTCATGAAGATGGCTAACGCTACATCATTATGTGCGGAACACCAGGTTAGTGTCTCGCACACATTCCAATAATCCCCGAGACGGAGCTCTATCAACCCAACCGATCCAATCCACGCTCGTCCGCCATGAAGAAGACGCGCATGTCCATCGACGACATCCACGCGATGGTGGGAAGCATCCGCGCCAACGTCGTCAACATGCGCGTGACCAACATCTACGACGTGCAGGGCCAGGGCGACGCGGGCGCGGCCAAGACGTACATCCTCAAGCTGCACCAGCCGCCGTTCCCCAAGGTGTTCCTGCTGCTCGAGTCGGGCGTGCGCTTCCACACGAGCAAATACGCGCGCGACGCCAAGGCCGGCAGTGCTCTGCCCAGTCAGTTCACCATGAAGCTACGCAAACACCTGCGCGGCAAGAGACTCTCGGCGCTCACGCAGCTGGAAGGCGACCGCGTCGTGGACCTGACGTTCGGCCAGGACGCGCTGCAGTGCCACCTCATCCTGGAGCTCTACGCCTCGGGCAACATCATCCTCACGGACAGCAGCTACCGCATCCTGTCGCTGCTACGCACGCACCGCTTCGACGAGAACGTCAAGATGGCAGTCAAGCAGGAGTACCCGGTGCAGCTGCTCGGAGACCAGGAGAAGCAGCGCAGTATCCAGACCACTGCGCAGCTCGAGGAGTTTGTAAACAGGTGGTTCGAGCTGCAGGAGGCCAAGGCGGCGGTGGCGCTGCCCGGCAAGACGCAAAAGAAGAAGAAGGCGCAGACGATCAAGCAGCTGCTGCTCGTCAAGGACTCGACGTTCGGCGGCCTGGGTCCGGTCATTATCGAGCACTGTCTGGTGGGCGCGGGCATTTCGCCTACGTTGAAGCTCAAGAACGCTGCGGAATTTACGGCGCTGGGCGACGACAAGTTGACTGCCTTGCTGGCTGAGATCCAAGAAGGCTGGAAGTTACTGGGGAGACTTCAGAATGAACAGATCTCGGTGAATGGACCCGTTCCTATCCAGAACGATGATGCAGAGGGCGACAATGAAGACGATGAGGAAGCTACTGTAGCTGTCGCCAAAGAGTCGTCTGTCTCTTCTCAAAAGTGCGGATTCATCATCCTGAAGGATTCCGCGGACGAGAGCGCACCGGTGCAATTTGAGGAGTTTACGCCGTTTCTGTATGCCCAGCACCTGCAAGCACACAAGAAGGTGCGCAGCTTTGACACGTTTGACGAGGCAGTGGATGAATACTTTTCACGCTTCGAGGCCGAGACTGCTGAGGTGGCAAAACAGAGCGCTCAGCTTGCGGCGGAGAACAAACTTGCGAAGCTTAAGAAGAACCAGCAGCAGCAGCTCGCTCAATTGCGCGAGGTTCAAGAGCAAAGTTTCCAGGACGCGCGGCTTATTGAAGCCAACCAGCAGGATGTAGAGAACGTCCTTCTGGTGATTCGTAGTGCGTTGGCCAGTGGAATGGATTGGCGTGGTCTGGAAGAACTTGTGCGTTACGAACAAAGAACGGCAACCCCGTGGCAAGCCTAATTCACCAGCTAGACTTGGAGCACAATCGCGTGGCTATCTTGCTTTGCGACGACGATGATGACGGAGGTGGTGACGATGGAGGTGACGGTACTGGCGAGGAGGATCAGCAGGCACATGTTATCTGGATTGACTTGGCACTATCGCCACTTGCGAATGCCCGTGAAATTTACACCAAGAAAAAGAAGGCAGGTGCGAAGGTGCAGAAGGCCACAGAGGCTACTGACAAGGCAATCGCATTGGCCGAGAAGAACACCAAAAAGACGTTGGAAAAGCAGCAAACAAAACGCAACGTGATCTACCAACGACGTAAAACGCTCTGGTTCGAGAAATTCCACTGGTTTCTCACGAATGAGAAATACCTGGTGGTGGCAGGAAAAGATGCTCACCAGAATGAGCTGCTCGTGAAACGTTACCTGCGCAAGGGTGACGCGTATGTCCACGCCGACCTTCACGGTGCTGCTACTTGTATCGTGCGCAATCACGCAACTGTGAAGCATAAAAGACCCAGGAATTACCTCCGATTCCAGTGGCTACGCTTGAACAGGCAGGGTGCATGAGTGTATGCCGTAGTAACGCATGGACTAGCCAGGTAATTGCCGGTGCGTACTGGGTTCACGCTGACCAAGTCTCTAAGACCGCTCCTGCAGGCGAATACCTCAGCACAGGAAGTTTTATGATTCGCGGCAAGAAGAACTACATCCAACCGTCCCGACTCGAGATGGGCTTGGCAATTCTTTTCCGTATCGACGAGAGCTGTATCAGCAATCACGGGCGTCAAGGTGGCGGAAGGGCACTGCAAGCGTCGGAGACCTTTGGAGAGGATGATGAGGATGAAGAGCAAAGCGCACCTCAAGCTGACAACGCAGCATCAGCCGATCAAGAGAAGGATGCTGCAACAACGAAGCCTGACGATGGCAGTAAGCAGCAGCAGCGTAAAACTCAAGCTGCTAAGAAGGAAGTGATCGCCGTTCAGGAAAACAAACAAGATGAAGAAGATGAAGAGGAATCCTCCCAGCAATCGCAGCGCGATGGTAAGAAACATTTGACTGCGAAGGAACGACGTGACCTGAAGAAGGGCAAAGCACCAGCTCGTGAGGAATCGGTAGACGAGCAGTCCCCGGCAAAGCAGAAGCTGTCAAATGGCAAAGACAAGGGTCAACCTCCGGCTCCTCAGCAGAAGAAGAGCGTCCGGGGTAAGAAAGGCAAGATGAAAAGATGAAGAAGAAGTACGCAGACCAGGACGATGATGACCGTAGGTTGCGTATGGAAGCCCTGGGCCACGTGGTTGAAGACGACCAGGAGGACGAAGAGCACAGCAAGGATAACGACTCTGTCGAGTCCGAGGATGAAGACGGTGAGAGCACTACGGATACCAAGCCCGAGGCGAGTGAGGAGTATATTCGCCAGCAGCGCCAGAAGAAGGAAAAGTTCTTGGAGGAACAGGAAGACGAAGCTGAGGGCGTCGACTTCTTCGACGCGTTCACGGGCGAGCCGTTGCCGAACGATCTCGTGCTGTTCGCAATGCCCATGTGCGCGCCGTACGCCTCGCTGACCAAGTACAAGTACAAGGTGAAGCTCACACCCGGCAGCCAGAAGAAGGGCAAGGCGGCTAAGCAGGCGATGGAGCACTTCTTCACGTCCAATTTCAAGGACGAGAAGGACGGGAACAAGGCTGGCGCGCCGCACCAGCAGAGCGAAGCGGACGACGAGGCCCAACCGGACGTGAACCCGGTCGTGGTGCAGCGCGAGCTCATGCGTTGCATCCTCGAGAACGAGCTGGTGAACTGTATGGTCGGCCCCGTCAAGATCTCAGCTTCAGGCCTACATGGTCCCAACGCAGGCGGCAGGAAGGGCGGCAAGCGTCCGTCCGGCAAGCCCAAGAAAAAGGCAAGAAGTAACATAGCTACACTAACTTCAACTTGAAAGTCGCCTCGAACGTTTTTCAAGTAGCCTGTATAAACTTATGCTGCACAAAAGATAATTTCATACAAATGAACCTGCCACTCTGAATAAGTAGCTGGAATTTCATGCGAATCATTTCTGCCCAATCACACTGCTTCAAAACCTGGGGGCCGTTGACAACGTTGTCAGTATCGAATTGGACCGCAGATCAAGATGCAGCAGGTCGAGTTGCGCGCGTTCCAGCGCGAGATCCTGGAGCTGGCTCGCGAGAAGAACGTGGTGATGGTGGGGAAACGGGCATCGGCAAGACGTTCCTGGCCATCGCGCTGCTGAGTGAGCAGGACTATTCGGGGACAAGCGCGCCTTCTTTATGGCCCCACGCGGCAGTTGGTGGTGCAGATCACGGCCAAGATCCGCCAGACGAGCACACTGCGCGTCAACGCGTACTGCGGCAGCACCGCCGACCTGTGGGACGCGAACCAGTGGGCGCGCGAGCTCAGCCTCACGCGCGTGTTCGTGTGCACTCCCGAGATCGTGCGCAACGTGCTGCTCAAGGGCTACGTGACGCTCAGTCGCATGAATCTGCTCGTGTTCGACGAGTGCCACCACGTGACCAAGCGCCACCCGTACGCGCAGGTCATCAAGATGTTCAACCAGCAGGAGCCCAGTGCTATGCCCCGCGTCTTCGGCACCACGGCGTGTCCGACGCGACACTGCGCAGAGAAACTCCACGCTGAGATGAAGAAGGTGGAGCTGGACAAGAGCCAGATCGCCGCGTTCGCTGCTGCTGCTCCCATGGTGTTCGAGACGTACCCTGTGCAGAAGCCGTGGGGAAGGAAGAGACGAAGGAAGGCTGGGTCTACGAGGCCATCCAGAAGGAGCTGGAGGAGGTGAAGGTCATGGCCGTGTTCGAGAAGATGGTGAAGAAAGGCAAGAGCGATGCGGCCACGGACCCGACCAAGCTGGCCAAGGTGAAGAACAAGTTCGCGCTCAAGTGCGTCACCATCTACAAGAATCTGGGCCCGTGGTGCTACTACCGCTTCGCCGAGTTGGAGATCCATCGACTGGCGATTGCGGCGTCGCTGCTGATTACGGTCCCCGGTAGTATGTTTGGGCTGGACAGGGATGCAGTGAAGACGATGTTACTGCTTGGTGCCAAGCGCTCTGGGTGCAACTTTGCGTGCACGGGGAAGGTGGAGAAAGTGGAGGAGATCTTGCGTGCGCAGCTATTTGACGACGAGGCCAAGGTCGAGGAGGTAGCTGGAATCGAGCTGGATAATAGTGACATCTCGGACAGTGAAGGTGTTGACGGTGCTGCACCTGCTGGCCAGGGTGGAAAACAGGAAGACAGCAAACGGCCCCGCCTTGATCTACAAGGAATCGTCTTTGTGAACACCCGGTCGGAATGCCGCGTGTTGTCGGACTTCTTTAACGAAAAGTTCGCTCCTATAATGGAAGACACAGATGAGCCCGACAATGAAGAGGTTCCTGTGGACTCGAGCGACCTGGAATTGGACGAAATCCCAGCACTCCAGATATTTGCGAGTATTCTTGGGCGATCTTCACGCAGTGACACTGCGTCTTTCCTATTGCCCAAGATGGAGACGACGCTGGAGCAGTTCGAATCTGGCTCCACTCGTGTTTTGGTTTCCACCGCTGTATCTGTGGAAGGTGTTGATTTTCCTCAATGCGGCTTGATCGTCGTGATGGACCGCGTTGAAACTGCACGCATGCTGGTCCAATTGAAAGGCCGTGCTCGTCACGAAGATGGTATTGTGTACTACTTGGCAGAAGAAAACGATTTGAGCCATGAGGTCTACTACAAGCAAAAGGTTAGCGAAGTGGACGTGATCAACAAGCTTGAGTTTTCGCGGGAAAAGGTCGAGACAATCCAGCAGAAGCCACGTTCTGTTGCAGCCGAAATGATGAGTGGTGTGGTGCCCAAGATTGAGATCGAGTCCACTGGTGCTGTGCTGGATCTGGATAGCAGCATTACCTGTATCAACCAGTTTTGTCAGTCGTTGCCGAGCAAGTTGTTCACTGTTGACGTGAAGCGGCTGTATACGATCTCGGAGGTGCGCTATGGCGGAAATTGTGTGTTCAGGGCTGAGCTTAACCTTCCTATGGAGCTGGGGCTGGAAACGTTCCGTGGGGATCCCATGCCTTCGAAGGCCGGTGCTAGAGCCTCTGCGGCTTTTAGCGCGTGTCAGACGCTCCTGGAGCAACAACTATTGGATGATTCGTTGAATTCGATCTATCGAACAACTAAGGTGAAGTCGTCGTCGAATGTCCGTGATCTGTCGTTCTTCCTCAACCGCCTTCACACGTAAGCTTGTTACGATGCGGAGGAAGGCAAACTGTGCCGGCGATGATAATTTTGGCTTGTGTGGAGGAGGACTATGGTGCTGCCGAACAGGCTTGCATGTTGAGAATCATCATTCGGCTCCGTGTTTTACGAGTTGCACGACATATGAAAACACCAGGGCAGTCAAAGAGGGGACGAAGTGGGTAGTAACGTAATGAATTGCCTGTGTTTGGTGCAACGGAAGATCTGGTGCTGTTCACAGTTCGTCCCTAGATCATGAATGCGATGTCCGGGTTCTTTCGACCATCTCCGAAGTAAACGCTGCCGTAGTGCGCTGACTCAGGTCGATGGAAACAGAAGGTCCCCGGGTACACGTAGTTGCGTAAGGTCGTGTAGCTGCCGCTGTTGTCCTTGGAAATGACCCACGCGCCGTCCAGATCCTGAATCAGCGGGTCGAAGAAGTCACCGGCGCGTACCAACCCGTCGGCATTCTCGATGATCTGTGCGCGTTCCGGCAAGTCCGGGTGGCGGAAGTGGAAGAAATTGTAGAGCTGCAGCGACTGGTCCCACGTGAGGCCGTGAAACGAGGGTTGGCAATGACTTGGTGCAATGGGGACACGACAAAGGCTCCCAGAGGTACGACCGACGTGGCGTGGTCGATCTCCTCCACGATGTGCGCCAGTCTGTCCAACTCGTAGAACGGAGCGTCGCCTTCCTCGTGGTTCTCTCCTGAGTCACTGAGCAGGAACGCCGGGTCTCCCTTGAGTCTGGAGGTGAGCGCAGCCGCCATCGCGCTCTTCTTCTTGTTGAGCTGCGGGAACTGCTGCAGCTCCGGTGACGAGTTGGTACTAGACAAAAGGTAAGTGTCAATGCATCACAAAGCAAGAAAATAGTCATTGCAACCTACCAGAAGTAAAACTTCTTCTTGGGGTAGTCCTTGCCGGGCAGCACGGCCACAGCCACCAAATAGTCCTGCGTCTCGCCTGAGATGCGTCCCCAGAAGCGCAATGACAGGAAAATCTCCGTGGCGCTGCGCTTGAGCATACCCAGTTCAAGATTGGACCGCTCCTGCGGTGTTAACGTCTTGCCGATGCAGCGACTCACAACATCAAGTTGCTCTAGTTCCATTTTGTCAAAGTATCTTGTGATGTTGCAGTCTGAAAGCCTAGTGCGTCGCTTCAAGATCGCAATTCATTGAATTGAAGTTGTGTGATGTAAAACTGGTGTGGAGCACATCTCGAGGATAAGAGACTGGACATTTTCAATTTAGACCCAATTTGGTTCAATTTGGGATGACGACGCCCGTGTGCCTCATTGAGGGCGGCGCTGACGGCCTACGCGTGACGGAACAAGGCGTCAGGTATGTGTACTGCAATGCTATGCGTCTTGTGCATATGTTGCTGGTCAATTTACGGTCCTTTCCGCCTTCTTCAAGTCACTAACAACTATTTGGTAATATTGACTAACTTTTGTATTGCTGCAGTCTACTGGAGAGCTTGAACGAGCCTGTGGCAATTGTCTGCTTGGCAGGGCAGTATCGGTGGGTTGTTGTCAGGTTCTTATTGTAATTGTTCTCCCACTAATGCTTTTTACTGTCCTGCAGGACGGGCAAGAGCTTTTTCCTGAATCAACTCGCAGCCCATCGAAACGACTTGCCGTGGACCGACAGTAGAGACAATATTGCAGTTGTCAATGGCCATTCGTCCAATGGAACCGCTACCTCTGAGACTGGAGGGTTTCGAGTGGGGCCGACGACCGAGTCGTGCACGAGAGGCATCTGGCTCTGGGCGCCGCAGCCTCCAGTACGCAATCCAGCAGGTCAACTGGTACTTCTCCTGGACACGGAAGGAATGGCGTCCACGGACAATGATGAGAGCTACGACGCCAAGATTTTCTCGCTCGGATTGCTGCTTAGCTCGCTTTTCGTTTTCAACACGATGGGCGTGATTGATGAAGGAGCGATCGACAGACTGTACCTAGTTTCGGAGCTCACGAAACACGTTTGTGTGAGTGCATACCCTGCAACGACACCATCACCGAATAATACGTTTGGAAGCACTGGTGCGAGTACAGAGGAGTCAATACTGAGCAGTGACAAGCTTGAGGAATCTCGAGAATTGGCACCGCATTTTCCGCCGTTTGTATGGCTACTTCGTGATTTTTGCTGGACATGCAAATTGATGGCAACGCACTTACGGCGAACGAATATCTCGAGAAGGCGCTAGATGCCCGAGATGTCAGCACCACGGCCTCCGAGAACACGAGAATGCGACAGGTCGAGCGGAATTGTACCCGTGCTTCAATTCGTGTCCTGTTTGGTCGGCGTGAATGTTTTACACTTGTACGCCCCGTGACCGATGAACGGGACCTCCGGCGCGCTGCAGAACTTTCAGATAGTGAGCTGCGACCAGAGTTTGTGGATCAAATATCAACTGTACGACGTCACCTGCTGTCTTCTGTGGCAGCAAAAGAGCTACTTGGCAAGGTACTAAACGGTCCGCAAGTCGCGCAGCTCGTGCATTGCTACACAGAGACTATGAACAGCGGTGCCGTACCAGACATTAAAGCTGCCTGGGAGTACGTTTCAGATGCTACCTGTCAGGCCGCGCTTGCTGCAGCTATCGAGTTATACGACACGCTGATGGAAGCTACATCAGGCAAGAAGCCTCCGAAAAAGGTCAATGACGAAGGAGACTCGGAGGACACAGACGAAGTGGAAGACGATACTGATGACGGGGCTGGCGAAGAAGCGGATGGTGTGGCGAAGATTCTGTCGCAAGCAGAATTTGAGGCCATCTACAAAGATGCCCAAGAGCAAGCACTGACGTTGTTTAAGGTGCGCTCTGTAGAAGGCGCATCGCGGGCTGTGTGCTTCCAGAAACTTAAGCAGCACATGCATGCTCAACGAACAACTCTAATTGCGAAACTTCAAAAGCGTTCCAGCAAGTTCTGTGTGAAAGTGCTAGACAAGTTGCGGGCAAAGTTCCTGGTTCGTCCTTTGGCTGCTGGGGCGTGGGATGCTGCTGCAAACAAGGAGGAAGCCTTCCAGGCCACGATGGAAGTGTTGGAAGAAGTTTACGAACGAAAGGCTCGCGGTCCTGCGAAGAAGAAGGCGTTTTACCAGTTTCTGCGTGTGGACTCGCTCTTGTTCTTTGAAGCTCTTTTTCAACGGATGGCAAACAACCATGCACAGGAAAAAGCTCAGTGGGAGCACACACGAGAGCAGCTTGGGCATCTTCATGCGAATGAAAAAATGGATTGGAGGCAGAAGCTGCAAGAGAAAACGATGGAGGCGCAACAACTTCTTGCAACCAAGTCACACCTCGAAGATAAGTTCGCCACGCAGGCTGAACGCATTTTAGAACTGCAAACCTCGTCACAACAGCAAATTGTTGCGCTTGCAGACTTGGAACATGAGCGTAAAGGTTTGACCGAAGGGATCGAACACCTTCATGCGGCAGCAGCAGGAAGTAACGAAGGAGCTAGAGAAAAC
Source organism: Phytophthora hibernalis (assembly GCA_012656075.1). Classification (NCBI taxonomy): domain Eukaryota; phylum Oomycota; class Peronosporomycetes; order Peronosporales; family Peronosporaceae; genus Phytophthora; species Phytophthora hibernalis. Next base: position 724,833 of record JAAKBF010000151.1, on the reverse strand, counting down.
TCAACTGCGTTTTCAGCACAAGGCGGAATATTTAGCGAAGGTCGAAGCTGACGGGCTGAGTACGAAACAAGAACTAACAAACCAGATTGAACTGCTTCGGACCACGCATCAGCGGGAGAAAGAGGACTGGATACGTCGCGCGGCCGATCAGACCGCGGAAAAGTCGATGTTACAGAAGCAACTGAGGCAGTCGGAGCTTGCTGCTCAACAACAAGATCGTGAAATGGAGTTGCTGGACAAAGAGCGGCAACAACTCCAGCACTTATACGACACTGAGGTGGAGGCTCATGTTCGACTCGAGAGAGACTGTGAAATGCTTCGTGGGGACAACGACGAGCTTGAACGTCAACTAAAGCAAAGTGCTGCACGACAGCTCAGTGTAAAACTAACTGCAGAGAGTGAACAAGCACGTTTGGAAGCGCGTCTAGAACGCTTCCAGATGCAACTGGGACGGATGGAAGGAAGCCGTGAGGTCGAAGAAGTCCTGCGTGACTGTGTGTCTGACGTGGTTCGACTAGCAGACGAAGAGAAGATAATCACACTCCAGGAAGAACGACGAATACTGCAGGAACAGCTTGGCGATCTACACGAGAAGATATCGACCTTACCAGATTTTTACGTGCGGCAGGTATTCTGCGCACCAGAACCAGTGCCGAGTTTTTGATGCACTGACATCGGTTGTTGGAGATCCAAGTAAATGGTAAACGAATTAAACACAATAAATGCACAATGCGGTCGCTGGTTTTATGGAGACTACATGTTGTATAACACCTGCAGTGGTAACCAGAGGTCAATAGTTGCCTTTCATCAACCAAAACACTGTGAGCCGAGACCCTGCGAGCCGGGGTAATTTCTTGTGGTTCCTAACTCCCTCTCGCAGTTCGTGCTAATGGTATCGGGATAAAACCCCAGAGAAAAGTTCAACGCATTGAAAGGGTTAAGTGTCGTTTGCCGAGAATTTCTTCAGTGACGCATTGATCGACAGACTTTTGAGCGTCTTATCAATCCATCGAATTGTCTCGTCATTCGTCGCTAATGAATACCCACTGGAATGGAAATAGTTGGTAACAATTCCAAGTCCGCTCTTGTCCTTCGACATCAGACAAAGCCTCGAGACCTGCCACGTTCTGAGCAATTCCTTGCTGAATTTCATCAAGTTTTGCTATATACGCTTTCTGTCACGCGTCACCACAAACTCAAAGCGACCGTGCACAGATACGTTCTCCCCTTCCACATCTTCTTCGACAAGAATCGTGACATCATCAACGAAGAGGCAGACTGCCTCAAAAACTGCCACAATAAACGTCTGACGCTTGACTTCATTTCCCGTGTAAAGATCCCATACAATTTGAGTAATTGCTCAAGCCGGGCGTGTACATGTAGCTGCTCGACAATTTCGTCAGGAATGGTCGTCGCTTGGAGATCAAAGTCCTCTATCGTCAGAATCGGCTCAAAATCGGCCCACGACAAGCTTGAATACGGCACTTGGCTATCTAAATCCCTGTTCTCTTCCTGTCAGTGTCTTTATAATTGCATTCGTGTTCGTGTCTGATTCTTCTGTCGGATCATTTTGTAAATCGCAGCCCATCGCTTGAGACGTTCGGGATGACGATACATTTTCGTTGGTGAGGGCTCAATTAACGCCTCGTCAATTGACGAAACACGTACGCCATTATCGATGAAAATGCGCAATGCACCGATGTTCCCAGCGAACTCTCGCATAATCCTCTCTTCCAGTGATGGACTCCTCAGATTCGAGAGTAGTCCATTACCCCAACCGAAAAAGTGAGGCCAGCTAAGCTTCAGCACAAAATACCCCCTGCTTCATCGTCGCCAAGTAAAACATCATCCCTCATGATCCTTTTTCGAAAACTCTGAAACTCTACATGTAGAGGACTGTCTGATCACTCGCTTTCAAGTGTATCGTTGCAGAGAAAACAAATCGCACGTTTGATGGGATCCAAGAAGAAAGCCCTTGACCAACAATGCCCAAATGGCAGGTTAGATAATGGCGCTGAGAATCGTCCAGCATCACCACAATTATCGCACCATTGTCACGCAGCTGACACGTTTGCTTTGACACATCACTACCATGTTGGCTAAGGATTTGACTGATTGGGCCCGCGTGGTTTAACGATATCCCCACAGTGAATTTCAGGATACCGATGCTTAAATAACGTCAACAGTGAAGTCTTTCCGGACCCCGAAGGAGACGACAACAACACAAAGTAGTGGAGAGAACAGCGTAGTTTTTCTACTAACGCATTCCTTGAAAGATGAGGGAGTCGCACATTGATTCCTTCGGAGTATGGTCGAAACGTAGGAAATATCTGCGTAGGTCGCTGCGGAACACCACCAGCACTAGAACTTGGTCCTCACCCGGTTGAAAATTCTCACGAGAGTACTCAGCGTCCTTAACCTGCAACGTCGGATTTATCTCCTTCGGGTGCCCATGCTCATAGCTACCGTGCCAGCCCCATTCAGCTACGCCTCACCCTTCTTCGGAAGAAAGAGTCGCAAGTCCGTCGAAGGAACTGTGATCTCTCCATCGCTCTGATCCTTGATCACCGTCTTCAACTGGGTCTCACATCGAACACGCTTCCCGCCGCCCCAACGATCGCACATTCTAGCGAGTCCTTCATCTTTCCACGACGCGACAGATTCTCGAATAAGATAGGCGAGACAGATCATTTTTCTTATGCGGTTTTTCATGAAGATCGTGGATTTTCCTTCCAAGATAATTTGCGACTGGGGCTAATTATTTCCCCAGCATCGTGGAGCCCGTAAATTGAATTTCTCATTTTAACCGAAAATGGCTTGGGCGCTGAAGGGTTAATGAAGAAGCTGAGCGCTGTAAAATGCTTTCTTGTTTAAGACGCAACGACCTCAACTTTTAACCGCTTGGTTTCAACAAAGAAGTTAGCTCGTCAGAGCTGCAGACCCGCCTCTTCACAATCTCGTCAGCGACTTCTTCGACTTCTTTCTGGTCACCCACCAATACAGTCTTGAGAACAGTTTTGGACGCCGAATTGACTGGGATAATAGACGAACACGCTGGATGATACTTCAATGTCCCATGGAACGCATCAGTCTCATCTCGGATCATGAGGAAACAGTTAGAAGGCACAACGAACTCCGCAATATTCGGCATGGCAACGCAGCTCATCACCCCTCGCACCAAACATGCACCACCATCCTTCAGAAACGTTGGGATATCCGGTATTTTGCCAAGACACTCCTTTGCGCGACTTGGTTGACATTTAACAAGATGCCGTTTTCTCTGGTCGACAAAAACGACCATTTTCCCAGGCGTTGTAGCATCTTCCAGAGCAAACAAAATGTCAATACCAGCCCCGCCATCTCCATTCACGACAATGCACCCACTCGACGTCCAGTCGATTCTGTGCTCTTCGTTCCCTCTTTCAGAAATGAATCGTGGAGTTGACGCACCAAACGTGCTTGCACATTGAAACACTCGCGAAGGAACAAGCTTCACCGAAATCGATTCCATTTCCGTATTCATCAGTGCGCCAGGCAGCAATAGTTTCAACGGGACCGTTGTGTGCCCAAGCACCAGTAACGCATTGATTCTCACTGCATAAAAGCAAGCACCGAACATCACCCACGATTGCCACGCTTGGCTGACGAACATTGTATCGTCGACATATTCTTTCAGGTCATTCAGAGATTCCACGAACGCTCTCTCTGCTGCGGTTGTTATCTTAGCACGAATCGATCCAACATTCTGCAACAACACATAAGGAACGTGAACATCCAATCCAGGTGCCTGCGGAGTCAGCAAGCATAGTGAAGAGTCCCGGAGTTTTGACCACTTGATGTCCCCATCGAACGTCTCACTTAGGTCACATGGTTGTCCAGCTATAGCAGAGCCCGCCAAACGGATGCGATGTTCGGTTGTTAGACCGGTGAAGTAGTTGGCAACGTATTTTGACCAGATGGCATCACAGCAATCCTTGATTGTGGTCAAACGAGGGATCCCCTCATCTCTACAATTGTTCTTCACCAACGTCAAATACTCGACAACCCACCGCGGAACACCAAGAGCAAACAAATCACGGCAGATTTGGGCACTCTCCAGCAGCCCAGCATAGCTGGTATTGGACCTCACCATCCTGAACATGTCATGCATTGTGAAGAGGGTCATAGGAAGCCGCTCAGTCTGGACGCACGAAGAATTCACATTCGACTGAATTACACCCCAATCCGTCCCAGCAAACATGGGTAGCACAACCAGGCAAGAACGTTGTGGTGATTGTGTGCATAAGAAAATTCCGATGGCTTCCACAAGCTCGCGCAGAAGTGATGTATCGGAATGTTTCCGTTGAGCACCGACCTTTTAATCGCTTGGTATTCATCAATGCCAAGAAATAAGTACAATGGTGTGTCAGATTCTCGAATGAGAGAGATTTTCTAAAGCGAAGATTTTCTCGCGATGGGCGTGATTTATGGAGGAGCGGGATTGACCGTCTGTACCGGTACCTGGTTTCGGAACTGACGAAACACAATATCGGGATCCCTATTCACTCATTCTTTAGTACCAAAGTGGTGTGTTGCCTACTTTACGTAGCATTTAAGAACAGAGGGCACTTGTGTAGAAGCTAACGGTGACCAGCAGTCGACCCACGAGCAGAGACGCTCACTTTATCGAGGTGGTGGCCGGTTCAGCCTCTTCGTTCTGTTTTTGATGCCACGCCTCAGTGCGGAACTCGTTTTCCAGCTTGGCCATCACAGTGGCGGCCAAACAGTTTCCAGTCAAGTTGATGAATGTGCGTGCCATGTCTGAGATCCAATCGACCCCCAAAATCAACGCCACTGGCCACGACGGGATGTCGAATTGCGTGATGGTGGAGGCCAGAACGACGATGTTTGCCGAGCGTACGCCAGCAATACCTTTGGAAGAAATCATCATCATGAGCACCATTACGACCTGCTCCCCACCGTTTTGTCGATGCCGGCAGCCTGCGCACAGAACATCGAGCACAGCGCGAGGTTCATCGCTCCCGCATCCAGGTTGAACGAGTATCCGAACGGCACCACGAAGGCGAGCACGTGAGTTGATACGCCATATTTCTCGAGAGATTCAAAGACCTTGGGAGCGCAGCTTCAGAGGAGGCGGTGGTGAAGCCGATGGCCAACGGCTCGCGCATGGCGACAAAGAACTCGGGGATGTTGATCTTGAAGTAGACGAAGATCGGCACAAAGAGGACGAAAAACATCACCACGAGCGTCCCGTACGTAGTGGCCACGAGCGCCCCTAAGCTGGAAAGAGACGACAAGCCGTTCCTGCCGATCGAGTTGGCAACTGCGAAGCACACGCCGACTGGGGCCGTCCAAATAACAATGTCCACGAACTTAAACATCATCTCGAGTACGGCGCGCGCAAAATCGACAATCAATTGCTTGTGTTTTCAGGGATGAATGCAGTAGAGACGCCGATGAGGATCGAGGCGATGAGAACTTGTAGCAACTCTGACGATCCCGACCCGCCCATCATTTCGCCCCACGTTTTGGGCGTCAGGTGCTCGATGAAGGTTTCGAACGTCAAAGTCGAGCTGGACGATGAGTATTCTTCACCCTCGACGAGACCGACACTGCCCGGCTTGACGATGTTAGCGGCGAGTAAGCCCATGACCATGGCAATTGTCTACAGCATAGATCACGGAGTCGACGAAAGAGTCAGGAAACTAGGCAAAAGAGCAGAATTAATGGTGAGACGCGCAACATACCGTCACGATTTCGAAGTAGATGATCGACTTGATCGCCAGACGACCCAGTTGCTTCATGTCGTTTTGACTGGCGATGCCGACAACCAGAGAGGAAAACACGAGAGGAAAGACAATGAACTGGATCGGGCGCAGGAAGACTTGAGACATCGGGGCGGCCTTGACAGAAAACGTTGGTGCGAATTCGCCCAAAATCACTCCGAGAGCGGCGCCAGCGATGATCCAGAACGTCAAAGACGTCAGGATCGCCCGAGACAATGTCTTCTTGGGCGGGGTCGCTTGTTCTAAGTTCTGGTAGGCGTCTGGCATCGAATCGGTAAATGAAGATGTTAAATTGGAAACTAGCATCAAAAACCAAAGAAAAACTTCAGCATCGAAAAGTTTGGCACCGTGTGTAAAGTTCACGCGGCACAAGTTTACGCGGTTTAAGGTTTAACATACAGTACCGGTATTGGCCGGGAAAATATGTTTGTACATGGCAGAAGCTATTAAAGGAAGAGATATATATATCACGTTGTTGTGTTGCTGTGGGAAGGCATGCAAGCAGCTTGATCGGTCGTGATGGGTCTCGCATCCCGCTGATCAGACCGTATCCCTGTTTGATCGTCAAGGTACATTTTGTATGTGTTTGCTCCAGTTAAAGTATAATACATTTTGCCAGTTCTGATAGACGGTGACCGATTTGTTTGAGGTTTCCATGAAAGTCCTAATGTATTTGGATTCCAAATGGTATCGGATTGGACACAATAAATGCAACAGTACTGTCTTCTGCTTTACAGATCAAAGTGGTTGTAGTCGGAAGCGTTGGCTCCTCCATCTACCGACAAAACGGCTCCTGCGATGTTCATCGATCTGTTTCGGCGCATGGTAGGGCTTCCCATCGCATCTATCATTTCTCCGTCTTCAAGGCTGCCTTGCCGAGAGCGCTTTCCTCGCTATTTGGAGGCGAGGCATACTCTCGCGGGGTGGGGGAGAATGATCTAGGTTGGACAAGTTCATAGAGCTCGGAGAGGTGTAGAACGACGGCACGCGACCGATTGCCTTTCGCCCGCTTCGTCGTTCGTCTTCAAGCGCTTGCTCGCCACGCAAGTACCGTACTGCCCGCTCCAATGCGAACTCAACACGACACATTGTGCGAATTCGTGACATTACTGGCCAGCACTCTCGCTCACCAGCTAGCAAGAGTTCTGGGAAGGTTTCACGTGTTGGATTGCTCAGCACTGTTCGTAGTAGTTTAGTGGCCGGTATCTTGTTCGTGGGGCAGATAGTAATATCACCTTCGTACTTCTGCGTGATTAAAGGAACGAACCCGATGTCGAGGAACTTCAAGACGGAGGTGTTGAGGCCAAACTCCGCGATGTTTTTGATGTAGGCTTTCATCTGCTTTTTCAAAAATCTCATGAGACTGCCGGTCTGTCCATTTCCAAACGCCGAATGGCCTGATACAATCTTGTAGTGGATGTTGACTTGGCTGACAATGAAATGATTCACGTTGAAAAGCTCCGACAAACGTTCCATTGGCAGATCGCATTCGACACTGCCGTCACTCCACTTGAGCCCTCGCGGAAGTAGGGGACAATGTTCCCATTTTCATCCTTGGCCAGCAGCTCGACAGGACGGAACAAGTTCGGGATCGCACACGACGCAAGGGAGGCTGACCAAATGATCACGTTCGGGGCTGTAAGATAGTTGAGCAATTGAGGATAATCGTCAGCGGTCAGTGGGGTCACCGTGATGTTGATGATCCGACCCGTCCTATCGTATGCTTCTCTAAAAGTGTAGTCCCCATGGCATTTCGCAAGCAGTCACGCAAAGTCTTCGTGTCCAGTACGTAGCGTTTGTCCAAGAACCGATTGAGTAGGACAAACGCATCCCGCACAAGTTCGAACCCACCCTTCGGCAGCAGAACTTGCGCCGGGGGCAGGAACGAAGGCGTATACTCCGCACGGTCCTGCTCTGTAATGTTCGGCCCCAAGAAACCAAGTTTCACATTTTCGCCGGTCAAGAACTCCAGCACCTCATCATCATTGCGCACACCAATCGCTCCCGCCAGAATCGACCCCGCTGAAGATCCAGCAATGACATTGGGCAGCAGATTGTTCTCCGCCAAAGCCTTGATCACTCCAGCGTGGTAGAATCCATGAGCTCCACCCCGGACAGCATCAACGCGGACCGCCCGAACGCGTGACGCGTTTCACTGAAGAATGCAAGTTTGTTGTCGATCGACAGCTCGTTGTCCTCTTCGTCACTTCCTTTGGCCCGCAGCACCACGTTCATGGACTGCACGATCGTATCGAGATACTCCTCAATCACGTGCTTCGTCCCCACTGTCAAATAAACAATCTACGTCAGTACAGCTCCCTCAGTCTGTAGCTAAACTCTTCGTACCGTTGCTGACTTGGTACAGTCTCGGGTTGCCGAGTCCCCAGTGCTTCCTGAGCAGTCCCGCCCTCAGTGCAAACATGAGACCCATGACGTCGTTCTCGAGCTTCAGTCTCCTGTACATCTGCGTCTTGTTCAGCACTCGTTCGTACAGGAAGAGGCCGGACGCCGGGTCCTCGCGCCACTTGTCCTTGCCCTCGAGTTTGTCCAGTTCGCCCGCGATGGACTGTCGCTCCTGGAAGCTCTTGACGTTCTCCAGCTGTTGTCTGAGTCGCAATGTGCGTCTTCCTCTGGCTGTAAGTCGCAGGAACGCGCCGCCTAACACGCCCGAGCCACCGACTGCAGCTCGTACACAATGTGCAGCATGAAGGTGGCGCACAGATAGCGCGCGAAGACGTCGGGCACCAGAACCACGCGCAGTGTGCGCAGCCAGAGCTCCACGAGCGTAATGGTGACGTGGTGCAGGAAGGCGCGTCTCTTGGCGGCTGTGTGGTGCTTGAGTTGCTGCACGACGCGCCACACGAGCTCCTCGTGCTTCTCCAGCCCCGTGGCGAAGATCCAGAAGCGCGCCCACAGGTGCAGCAGCCACAGTGCGCGCTCGCGTAGCCGCATGAGCGACGTCTGGCGCTGCGTCACCGTCAGCGACCGACCAGAGGACAGCGCGGCGCCCATGCGTCCGTTTCCTCCTAATGCGGAATGAAAGGGCAACGTCTCCTCCGAGCTGACCATCACTCTGCGAACTGGGGACAAGGTATTGTTGAACTTCAACATGCACATCAGAATCTTCAGTTTTTGGCGTGAAGTTTTATGAAGTTTTACATCAGATTCTTCAGTTTTGGGTGAAGTTTTATAGGATGATGCGGATAGGAACTGCAGTTAGCTATCGATGCCCGTGGCGTGGCTGGGGATGTACTTCTCGGCCTTGAGCACCTCGTTGGCGATCTCGCGCAGTTGCTCGTCGTGCTTGACGTCAGTCTTGATACCGTCCAGCAGCGAGTGGATCTTGGCGGACGTCCGGTCGCAGTACAGCGTCGTCAGCTTCTTCTCGTGCTCCGCCGACTCGATGCCTGCATTCAGCGACGAGCTTGCGCGCGAAATGGTGGCGGTCATAGCGAACAGCGCGATGGCCGAGTCGGCGATCCGCTCCAGCTGCATCTGCTCGTCCACGATCTTCTTGCCGTGCTTACGCAGCAAAAACTCAACCGCGTCGCCGAAATCCACTGTGCGCTTCTGCAGTAGCTCGGCCGGGGTCTTGAGGCTCGAGTGCACACCTTCCAGTGGAGTTGGCGAGAACTTGCGCTGCAGACGGTCCGAAATCTCCTTGGCTGCGCTCGACGGATCCGACAGCGGGTTCTGCAGCAGCTTACCGACTGCTGAGAGGCGATCGCCAGCAGTCTACAGAGCAGCAGCAACAGGAGTTAGAAGGATCACAAAACATAGTAGCTACGTTGATAGCCAACGTACCCGAATTCCGCTAAGAGCGATCAGCATGCGGAGAATCTCATTCGTGCCCTCAAAAATCGACAGGATGCGGCAGTCGCGCATGAGGCGCTCGAACGGCCATTCCTTCATGAAACCAGTGCCGCCCATGACCTGGATGCACTCGTTGATGCCCGTGAAGGCGACTTCCGATCCGTAGACCTTGCACATAGCGGCCTCGATCTCACAGGACGGGTCGCCACGGTCGATCATGCCCGTGGTCATAAACGCCATAGACTCAATAGCATACGCATCCAGAGCCATGACACCAAACTTCTTCTGGATCAGTCCGAAGTTCGCCAACGGCGCACTAAACTGCTTGCGCGAATTGGCATGCTCTGCCGCCGCGCCTAGCACGCGTCGAAGTGACGCACCAGCGCAAGCACCAAGCCCGAAGCGACCGTTATTTAGGATGTTCATAGCCACCTTGAAGCCTTGGCCGACACCAGCCGCGCCACCTTCCTTCATGTCCGGCCCACCTCCCAGTACGTTCTCAATGGGCACTTTGCAGTTGTCAAAGAAAACTTGACACGTGTTTGATCCACGGATACCCAGCTTGTCTTCAGGTGGGCCACTGGTCACGCCTCCAAAGCCGCGCTCGACAATAAAGGCCGTGACCTTGTCCTTGCCGTCCACTTCCGTCTGAGCGAAAACCGTCATGATCTCTGCCCACCCGCCGTTACTGATCCAGATCTTGCCTCCGTTCAGGAGAAAGTGCTTGCCGTCCTCCGACAGCGTTGCGCGCGTCTTGATGGAGCCAGCGTCCGAGCCGCTGGAAGGCTCCGTGAGTGCAAACGCCGCAATGTGTTCACCCGTCGCGAGCTTGGGCAGGTACTTGGCCTGTTGCTTCTCGTTGCCATTGAGCAAGATGCCCTTGAGTCCAATAGACTGGTGAGCCATGACCGTCACGGCCAAACTGCCGTCCGTGATCTCCTCGCACACGCGAGCGTAGCCCGTGTTCGACAGTCCCAGACCCTCCAGCTCCTCTGGGATCTGCAGTCCGAAGAGTCCGAGCTCCTTCATGTCGTCCAGCACCTGCGGAGGGATCTCCTTCGTCTCGTCGATCTTGCGGGAGTCCACGGCACCGAAGAACTTGCTGACGGGGTCCACGAGCATCTGCAGCGTCTCCGACTCGCCCTCCGACAGCTTTGGGTATGGGAAGGCGCGCGCCGCGTTGTTCACGCCCAGGAACAGGCCGCGCGTGTACGAGACGTCGGCAGTAGCTTCGGCCGCGGTCTGCAGGCAACGCACGCCGTGCTGTAGTAACAGGCGACGACTCGGACGCAGCAGAGACATCATCACCATACTCGCTTTGGCTGACGGCAAATTGGATTGTGAAAGGGCACAGGATATGACGTCAGGCTTCGACGTTGAACCTGACGTGAAAAGGAGTGATCATCTATTTGGGGTGACAAACATAAAGGCAAGTTGAAGTGCTTATTCCCCGAGCACGACCTACGATACACCCACCTCCAGATTCATCTTCGAGAATTTCTTCAGCTGCTTCGTCTCCGGCACCGAATTGGAGCGGTGAGGCTGCGTGAGGAACGGCATCACCGTCTCCTTATCGGCCATGCTGTCAGAGTTCATCACTGGTGTAAATTGCCGTACCGGTAGTAATTCTTTGGACGAATTAAGTGACTGCGAAGGCGGTACCGATAGCTGCAGCATACTACATGGAAAGTCTTCCAAATCAAAGAGATACCGCGCACCCGCGTTTTACCTGCACTCAGGAAGAGGCGTTGAGCAACACTTACTTACGTGAATACAGAACATAGATCACGGCTGCCAATGCACTGACGCCAAAAATGGCAAGCATGGCATCTCCGTAGATCTCTGACAAGCTGTTCTTGGCCAAATACATCCGAAGTCTGCCAGCTCTCTTTTCGTTGAGCGTTGATGGATTTTGCTCAGTAGCCCTTTGAGTTTGCTGTTCTTCTTGATGTCCTCGACATTCTTTGGGTGAGTTTGCTTGGATTCCTTCCGAGAAGTCCTTTGAAACGGCTAAACACGGAGTTATTGTCCTTCTGCGAAAATGTCTTCAGAGCGCTGGTAATTGGAGCACCTCTCTCTTCACTTTGATCGTCCATGGGTTTCGCAACATTCGTGGTATCGGCGGTCTGTAGATTCCGCGAACGAAGTGTTGATAATTCCGCGTGCTGAGCTTCGTCTCCTTCCTCACCCTCGGCCCTGAATTTGCTCTCTCCGAGGTTTACACGGGTACTGCGGTGAATGGAGTGACCCCGGACATGGTTGTTGTCAATGATTTTCTTCGCGCTCGGTCCATAGCAATTGGTAGAGTACAAGACGAGCACTGCTACCAGCAGGATGCTAAGACGCATTTTGGACGGCCTGGGGGCACCTAAGTGTTAAATTCTGAGTGTGAGAGGATAGGCTTGAACGCCATGTCGCGACTGATCCCATGATTTCAAGGGAAGTCGGTACATGTACCCACAAACGGTTGTGAGTATGGATAGGATACTTTCTCTATTGACATGTCTGCCTGTCAGGTCTACTCGACAAGAGTAATATTAATATTAATATAATTAACTAGTGCGATGCGGCCAAGGCGCGGGAAATATATTTCGTGAAGTACTACGCGAGCTAATAGAAAGGTGTAATACCGGTATTGTGCTTTGCAGTCTTTTTGGCGCTTTCGATTGTGACTTGTCTTGTACTTGTACAAAATAACTATAAATCGTACTCGTTGCCGTTGTAGAAAATGTCTCGCAGCACCTGTGTCTCTCTGGAAGTTTACTACGAATTACAGTAACTCGTGCATGCTTCATACTCCCCATAATGTGCCTGTGTGGGTCTGAATGCGTTCCAATAGCCCTATTTTAATAGGCTATAAGTCGTGCTATTAAAATAGCACGACTTGTGTTTGCTTTGGCACTTTCTATTAAGGAAAATTCAAAGGGGGCTGAAATCGAAAACATTTTCAAAGGGGACTCGATAATGAAAAGCTAACGTTAGGATAGCTTTTACTCACTGAGAAATCGTCGCTGGACGGCACGCGATCTACGATAAGAACGTTATTAATTACTTCGAAGTAGGACAGAGTTGATAGTACCGGATATTCCACGACACCAGCAGCGTCATGCTTATCCCCCTCTCCATCAGGTGCATGCCTCAGCGTACTTCGTCTAACAACCCGCCCGCACCGCATAATGCTCATCATCCCGTTACATAGGTATCTCACGCCGTTGAGCGCGTGTCGTCCAGCGACGATGTCTCAGGCTGAGTAAAAGCTATCCTAGCTTTTTAATTATCGAGTCCCCTTTGAAAATGTTTTTCGATTTGAGTCCCCTTTGGAATTTTCCTTCTATTAGAAGACGTCCCATTTTCTGCTCTTGTAGTGCAACCGACGTGTACCCAAGTTACATAAAGAGTGACGGATGTCTCTCTTTAGAGTCCATGGTACATGGTACCGGTTGGCTGTGAGCCAACCATGGATGCTCTTTAGCTTTTACTATAGATGACTTAGAGTTTGTATGCTACAAGCTTAACTCAGCTATAAAATATATTCAGTCTTTATCTTGCTATCAAACCCGCAGACAGTTCCCTTAGGCCGGGAACTGTGAACTTATCGCTCACTGAGAGCATTTGCTCTCTTACGCTTCCTCAAGGCAAGGTGCTGTGTGACCCCGTTACACTTGGTACAGTAGCACTTGTAGTCAATCTCGCGCCTACGCGGGTAGATTCAACTACCTGATCCTCTGTTATCTCAAGGAGTGAGTCACGATGGACCGCAGTGAGTTTCCTCACTTGAACGACTCGCAGTTCGAGTCAGTTCGGAAGATTGGAGGCATCTTCGGAAGAAATGTCATCCGGGGCTTGGCATCGGCAACGCCAGCCGAGCAAGAAGAACGCGTAGCTGCGTTCGACGCGTACGAGCGTAAGCTCGTCGCGCATATGCAGGAAACCTGCAGGCCTCTATGGCCAAGCCGAAGCCGGTCTAGCCGAAGCCTTTGCGGTTGACCGTGCCTCCATTTGAAGGAAGGACTTCACTTCTGGATCCGAGAGGTTGAGATTGCCATGCGGGCCGGTCTCATCTCGGATCAGGAACTTCGCGTTGCGTTCGCGTTGTCCAACCTTGGCGGACGTGCCAAGAACTGGGCGTACACTCTGGAGACGACGTCTCTGGCTGGTTCGCATCCTGGGCACAGCTGTACGAGCAGCTTCGCGCTGTACTTCTCCCTGCAACCGATGCCTTCCGACAACGTTCATGGTTTCTCGCTTGCAAGCAAGGGAAACGTGAGCTGTATGAGTACGTACAAGAGATTCACACGTTGTCGTCATCTCTGGTTGGAAACCCTCGCGCTGAAGACGTCAAGACAACGGTATTCATGGACGGCTTGAAGGTCGGTCCCGCGCGCACGCAGCTGTTCCGCGTGCACGCATCCACCATGGAGGAGGCGATTAAACTCGCCCTCCAAGAACAGTAAAGCCATAAACAGTCTGGCACATCGGGTGCACCAGTTGTCGTCGTGGACAACGATCCAGAGCCCATGGACTTGAGCTCTGCTGAGATGAGTTCGGTCCGCTGCTATACATGCGGCGGACTTGGACACTATCAACGAGTGTGTCCCTCGACTGGAGGGGTAAGGAAACCATTCCGGAAAGCTCAAGGGCCTAGTGGTCGCTGGCGCAAGCCGCGGCCGTCTGGCCAAGGATACCCCGGCCACCAGTAGTGGTGGGGAAGACCCGAGGCTTCGTGACGGGTGCGCGGGCGGCTCGCACCGCGAAGGCTTTGCGGGTGAGAAACTTTGTCTCTCGAGTTGATGAAGAGCAACGCTTGGTTGCTGATAGTACACGCGAGTGTACGGGATGTGAATATCCCTTGAAGTTTCGATACCTGGGGCGTCAAATGATGTTGTACGCCGTCGGGGTATTGCCAACGCTCTATGCTAGGGCAATGACATTGGTCTGTGTTGACCTGGTTGTCACAGGCTCGAATTCCTGTACAAATTAAGCCGTACGTGGTTGCGAACACGTACGATGGGTACGCGGTGGGACGCACGCAGTACATGATTGTGAACACGTACGATGTCCACTTGGGTTTGCTGCGCCACGAACGCACGCACCCTGAGCCATTTGGCGTGGTAGGCGCTTAGGAGCTAGCCGGCCTCCGGGTTCTGACAGAGCATTGGTGAGTAATGTTCCCCCTCTGAGGCTCCCATGGACGCCGGTGAAATACCACGGAGGCCTCTGTTGCTAATGAACATGCAACAAGCCCAAGGGTCTTGGGTGTCTCCAGACCTGCGAGGAAGATGCAATGCCGGCATCTTCCAGCGCACCAAGTCGTCGCCGTACAGACATCGACGGAGTCCGTGAAGGACGACGTCCGTCTACAAGAGGGCGTAAGCCCACGTGAGACCGGAGAGGTCGAGACCGTGGCCAGCGCCGAGGTTGCTAGCGGCACCTCTAGTGTGGGTAACATAGTTCCACACGGGCCGGTACAGCCTCCAGGCGTTGTACCAAGACAAGTAACGGCTGTGGGTAACACATGACCACGCCAAGTGTCCCGACACGATGTCAGGACTGAAAGCTCGGAGTCAACGACGACTCCTTCGGCGTCGCCGCCAGGAGAATGCTATCACATCTTCGACAGCATGACTGGCCGCAAGGTCACGTCCGGGTCTGTCCAGTTGAAGGCCCTGCCGGAGATGTCGGATCTCCTGCATCTCGATGCTATGCAGATCGACAGGGCTATATGTCTAGCATGTGTGTCTGCAACACGAGTAGCACACATCGCTGTCAGTTGTCGCGCCGTACGGGCTTCGACTGACGTCTTGTTGATAAGCTCAACCGCAATGGTGGATTAAGTCCACGTGAGGTCAATAAGGCCAAGACCTGGCCAAGGCAGAGGTGCGTTACGCAACCTCTAGTGTGGGTAACCAAGTACCACACGGAGTCAAACAGGACTCTTGAAGCCTCCATTAATACGCCTCTGGACGTGGGTAACCAAGTTCCACGTCCGGATGACCGTCGACGACGCCGTCGCCGGCACATGTCGAGTCTGGCCTTGTATCAGAACGGAGTCGATACGAACGGCTCGGAGCAATGCTCCCCAGACATGTACTGCTCGATGGCGTACCTTTCGGTGAGGCCGTACGCGGACGTGGTGTCAACAAACAAACTGTCCCACCTCCCACTGGATCGACACGAGGCCAATGATTGACCTTGTGCCCAGCACAACGTACTGTGCCACCGGACACACAGTCGCCCAGACCTAAACTGAAGTGGAAGTCGTAGGTTGCGCTTCCTGTGTGGGTAACATAGCTCCACACTCCAATGCGGGTAACATAGTCCCGCATAGAGCCATTACAGCTCGGAGAGGTGAGGTCGGGACGATCTCACCTGGCGTGGGTAACATCGCTCCACGTCAAGTCGTGCAGACTCAAACTGCTAGCGGTCTGGATGCATGCCAGCCGCGGTCGACAAGGTCGACCGGACACGGCTTTGGTCGTAAGAGGGGAGAGGCTCGGAAATACCTTTCCCTCCCGAGTCTCTGTTGAGACTAGTTTCCTCACGGAAGGTGTTGTTGGTACGGACCAACAACTGTGTGTGCAATACGTGTACACGGACACGTACTCTGACCGAAAGGAAGACGAGTTATTACGTGGGTCGATGGAGGTCTTGTACATTACAAATATATATGTACGCTACCTACCTACACTCATCGTCGTGCTCGCAACCCTGTATGCTTGCGGCACTAATGGTGGCCGTGGTACTTGCCGTACACGGCGTACCTCTGGTGTACGGGGTCCCGACCCTGTACGCCGTCGTGGTCGTGGACTTGTACACCGACGTGGCGTACGCATACGGGTCATTGAACCGTACGTCGATGTGATGTACGCCTACGTTGGCATGTACCTGTGCGTCTACATGGCCATCGGTCCACACGGCTACGTGGTCATCAACCCATACGCCGAAGTGGCCTGTAGGCCCACGTCACATGACCATAGACCTGTACGCGGTCATGGTCATCTAAATAACCGAGTGTCGTGCAGGCATGCACGCACTCTGACCATGTCCTGGTCTGGGCGATGCGCGAAGCATCGCCGATGCCGCATTGACAGTGGTGGGTTCACCAGTTAACCTGCAACAATGCTAGAAGTACCGTTGGGTACGTTGGGGTCGATGCCCGACACTGACGCGTCTTTGGTTTGATACCCAAGACGCGGGAAGAGCTTGCGGCTCCACCCGGCAAGCTCTAGGCTGCTAAAAGCGGCCGTCGAATGACAACCTAAATCATGGTGCTTCTATGCTATTGTCAATGCATGACCTGAGCCCGTGTACGGCTCCGAGGGTCCACTCGGGGTCGACAGTGGCTAGCGTGACCCATACCGGGCTGCCATAATGCCAGGAGATGAGCTGCGAGCTCACTCCACTCTTTGGGCTATGCGATGGCCTTCGAGGTGTAGCCCTGCGCGGGAGGAACAAGACACATGAAGTGTCAGGAGGGCCCACGGGTCCTCCGCCGTGAACTGCAGGTGGTCGAGGAGGACCACCGCATGTTTGGATGCTATTACATCCCGTGCCGATGCACTATACACTTTACAGCGCCCAATCCCAGACCAACTATGCCCGTCGGCATTGCGGCCAACGTCGTCGCGAGTGCAAGAATGCAGCTCCCAGTGTCCGCCGTGGACACAAGTCACTGTGTGACCGACGAGAGTGAGCGCCAGTCGTGCTTGGCTGCGCCCGAGAATTGCTCCTTTGGGTGTTCGATTTCTCTCGCTTCTGATTGGAGAATCAGGTGTGATTCTCAGTTCAGTGTGAGAGGATGTAACGGGGTACACCGACGTGTACCCAAGTTACATAAAGAGTGACGGATGTCTCTCTTTAGAGTCCATGGTACATGGTACCGGTTGGCTGTGAGCCAATCATGGATGCTCTTTAGCTTTTACTATAGATGACTTAGAGTTTGTATGCTACAAGCTTAACTCAGCTATAAAATATATTCAGTCTTTATCTTGCTATCAAACCCGCAGACAGTACCCTTAGGCCGGGAACTGTGAACTTATTGTTCACTGAGAGCCTTTGCTCTCTTACGCTTCATCAACCAAAGCAAGGTGCTGTGTGCCCCGTCACAGCATGAAACACGATTTCGGAAAGCCCTTTAGCGCTAAGTACGAGCACTAACTACTGCACGATATAGCTGGACAAACTGGTTGCAAAGCACAATACCGGTACCCGCAATGCAACTTGCCTTCCGAGACGTCGGGGCCACTTCAACTTCTTTTAATGATAGTTCCAACGTCAACCAATAATAAATGAACGACGTTGGAACTATCGGCAAGCTTAAGTTCGGCATTCAGAAAACACACTGCAATAATACAGACCGTCTTATTTGAGGAAATATTACATTCACAAGTAAAAATCTGACAAACACAGTGACCCATCTCCCACAATACACACACACAGTTCAGGCCCGAATGCCCTGCTGCCCGGCTGCGCACAACCGCACAGTCCGTGCGCACCTGCCTCTAATGCTTGCATTATGGAGTGGTGCACTCCATAGTGCACCGCCCATCTGCCTCTGAAATGCTTGTATTTTGGGGTGGTGCACTCCAGAATCATTTCAGCCGACGACCAACCAGGAAGCAGTAGCGCCGCCGACCTGGAAGCGCTTGCTGCGCGTACAGCACCAACCCGTCGAAGATACCGGGCCTCAGCGCTTCGGAGCTGCCTCCGGAGGCGCTCCACGCAGGGGACGCAGAAGAGTATTTCTCCCGCGCGTTCGTGTGCGGCGACCGCAGAGGATATCGCCGCGCCAACGTCACCCGTGTTAACGGCGGCGAGAACGTTGAGTTCCCGATAGCAGTGAACAGGAGGAGGTCATCCCAAGGGACATGGTGGTGAAGCGTGTCTCAGACCGCTTCAGCAACCCACTCAAGGCTGGAGATTCAACGTGGCGCAAACTGCGCACCGACGCGATGGTTACTGGAATCTTTCGGCTCCTCCGAGGGCCAGTGCAGTGAAAAACTCTGGAAGGAGAAGTCACAGCTGCTCTCGAAGCCGTTCACGAATCCCGTCATCATGCGTGTGATGAAATTGTGCCTGAAACTCTACAGAGCAGTATTTGCAGCTCCTAGCCGGACTTTGAGATCGTGTAGCCACCCATCACTCTAAGCAGCGATCTCTCATCGACAACGGGCAGCGGATGCGAGGTCCCCTCGCATCCACGGCCTGCGACACAAACGCGGGAAGCTTCGAAAGGTCTGCGATTAAGCAGATAATCGACCTGGTGTCCTATGGAGACGACAGCGAAATGCTGTCGGGTGCTGAGGTTGGCCAGCCAAGTTCAGTGAGCAACATGGAGGGGTAGTCTACGTGCGCTCCATTCCAAACCGTCACGCCCGTTCCAAGATCCGGCACCAGAATAAGAAGAAGCGAGACCAGTGGCACGTCCCCAGGTCACGGAAGCGCCGACACCTGGCGAAATGCACGATATGGAAGAGCGGCATGGAGATCTACCATGCCAACACTTTCAAGACTGTCAAGTTCAAGGCTCTGCAGAGCACCCCGAAGTGAAATAACAGCTCGACAGCCTGCACGCCAAGCGGACGTCGTTTCAAGATCCTGCAGCGAAGGAGAGTCGCACGTTGTGCCGGACCTTGCCGTGGCTCGCAGACATCGAGCAAGTTACTACCTGCAAGTGCTTCAGCGACTGTTTTGGGGTGTACCGAATTCCTATGTCAAGGCATACACCCCATGTGAGGTGTAGAGACGTGCGATAGGCCAAATTGGGTTGTTTATTGGTTGAATAGGAAGTGCATGTCTGAGAAGTGAGTCAGATCGGACTGTCTATTGGTTGAAATGTTGCTGTATGCCTTGACATAGAGTATGTCTTGACATAGAGAATTCGGTATGCTCTAACGTCGCGTCCGCGACGTTCTGTACCCCAAAGTATTGCAAGCACGGAGCGAGGTGCAGCAACGCTCCGCGGACGCTGAGCACGCTGAAGCTGTTCGACACAGGTCGCGTTGGCCTTGGAGTCTACACACCTACGGCTCTGGATATAGGCGACGTGTTAGGCAAGTACGGCGGGGAGCTGACGGAGTTCCCTGCTGTGATCGAAGGGCAACCACCGCAAGCGATGAAGCAGAACACTGGATATACGCTACGCGAAATCTGTACAGGGCAACTACGTGTACGTGGATACTCTGAGGTGCGGGTCGATTACCCGCTTCATGTCTCACTCCTGCGCTCCAAACGCGGCATTCGTGGAGAAGCAGGCGTGCACTCGCGTTAAAGAGCTAAAGTATCTGCTGGAGTCCAGATAACCGTGCATTACGGTAACGAGCGGTGGATTACGTGCGCGTGCGATCGGTGCTGGAAACCCCGCGTCAAAGAAGGAGGCGCGGCAAGAAAGAGAAGGGTGCAGAAATGAGGAAGTTCCTCGTGTCCTGAACAAGGCACAATTGCTCACCTTGAAATATACACACACGGAGCGAACATTCTTCGCCGTGTGCGCATGCTGGATCTATTCGTACAGATAATATCGAGTGAAGCAGTGAAAGTAAACCTCTCGTATGTACTGAAAAGCAAACGTTCAAGCTATTACGATAATGAACTAACAACGTCAGATAGATAGATGCTGGGTCACACCAAGCTCAGCGCTGCACCAATTATGCGCGGAAGTCCGAGGTCCGCAAACACAGCAACTTCGCCTCGTTTCTTTTTGCGCCTGCTAATTAGTACCTCCCTGCCACTGCTGTCGACGTGAACGGTGATGCGGAGGGCGAATATGACGAGGATACACGCTCCAAAGGCAAACCAGTAGTCGCACGGACATCATTGACGCAAGACATCAACGGCCCCGCCATTCACCGGCTCTCCTTCAAATTCCTTCCTGTCGTAGTTCACGCCCATTTGTGCTGTCACCGCGATGACCTCTTCGCTACGGGTATTTGGCGCAACGGAAACACGAGATGTTGGTAGTGAGATCACACGGAGAACGCAACAGGCTCCAGCGCGCACAGTATCCAGGTCCTGGTCTTCTGCCACACCCAACAACTTCTCGCGCACCAACTCCGACACCATGCGCGCGAGGATGGGTGCCGGACACACGGCAAACTCAAAACGCGCGCACTACTTGACTGATCTTGGCAGCACGCACTAAGATCTCGCAAAAACGTACCCATTTTGAGACGGCGGCGCAGCGTGTAGTCGCGCTTCAACAAGGTGAACACCCGCAGAGACCTTCAACAAGGTGTTGAAGGTCTCTGCGGGGTTGTTCATGGACGCGAACCCGCTCGGAGTAGCGAACACCTGCCACGCCGTGAAGTGCCCAGTCAACCATTTCCCGTACACGTACTGCGCAAATGGAACCAAACTTGGCTCACTCATCCATTCCTTCAAAATGGGACGCAGCATCTGCATATACTACGTCTGGCTACGAGCGAAGTGCAGGACGTATATCGCTTGTAGAACTCGTGCTTGTGCGCCCGAGGAACGTAGCTTGACTCGCGCTTGGATTTTCTTCATGGCGTGAAAAAGCACATGAGAAAGAGGTAGCTCGGGTTGTCCCTGAAAACTGAAGCGAGAGCGTTGCATTGAGCTTTGTCTCCATCGGCCATCGCGTAGCGAACACTAATATGCTTGTCTGTGATCCAGAAGTATACCCGGCGTAGCGAAAGCAGGGCAGTCACAAACATCGATTACGTCTCTTGGGATATCACGAAGAGAGCGACCAGGTGGAACCTCCGCGACCGGTCTGACACCCCAACAACCAGGGCGGGGTAGTCGCACTGGTTCGTCTGGTACGTTTCGTCCAGGTGAAGGATGAAGCTCTCGGGCGGCACAGTCAGCCTCAACATCAGCGCCTTCGTCGAGATGCCCACCAAGAACGGCCTCTTGTCGGATCCGCTGCCGACTATGGGGTTGCCCAGGTTGTCCATCTCCCAACCGAATGTGAAAGGTTGGGTCATCGGCTCGGATCCACTGTGCGCGTGCTCGCGAATCCACGTCGTGAGCTCTTGGATGCGATCGTGGTTCACCACCTTCAGTACACTCGGCAACAGCTCCAGCAACTGATCGCAAAACGTGTCTGCAAGTTTCAATAAGACCTCCACGAATCGTCAACACAAACCAGGCCTCACCTGCTATCAGCGAAACTCACCACCAGATCTCCAATGTAAGATGACAAGCCCGATGACGACACATTCCGGTCGGCGGCAAGGATCACCAGTGTGTAAGTCTTGCAGTGGATCGATCTATCCTGTATTACGGACCGTCCTCTAGTGAACCAGAACGTCGGACAACGGTCTGTCAGCGACAGTATCAGCTTTCCAGCTCTTCAGCACAGTTTGCAGCGAGTGTCAAGAATTTTAGTAGCGCTACGGTACATCCCACCAGTGCACCTGCCCGTGGTGAGACCAAACAACGGTCTCTCAGCGACAGTATCTGCTCCACAGCACAGATGCGCAGTTTTCAGTCTCAATTTACCGAAAGAAAGTGGTCAGAAATGCAACAGCGCTACAGCAGCGCTCACCAGTGCAGCACGTGGCGAGATCGAACAACGGTCTGTCAGCAACAGATATCAGTCCAGTTCACAGCAGTACAGCCGCACAGCGCACTCGGCCCGACCTACAGAAGGTTACCAGCACATTTAGCATCGCTACGGCACCGCCCGCCAGCGCGCCAGTGCTTGGTGAGATCGAAGTACGATCAATAGTTATCAGATCCAGTCGCAGCAGCACAACACACATCCATCCGACCCG
This sequence comes from Phytophthora hibernalis, assembly GCA_012656075.1. Taxonomy (NCBI): domain Eukaryota; phylum Oomycota; class Peronosporomycetes; order Peronosporales; family Peronosporaceae; genus Phytophthora; species Phytophthora hibernalis. Next base: position 702,494 of record JAAKBF010000151.1, on the reverse strand, counting down.
ACCGACAGAAGATTACCAGCAATTTTATCAGTGCTACGGCACCGCCCACCTGTGCACCAGCACTTGGTTCATAGCAGCCCAACGCACTGTACCTCCTAGACTGAAAGATGGTCGTTAGCAAGTTTAGCAGCGCGACGGCCCCGCCTACCAGTGAGCTGATAACTGTTGCTGACAGACCGTTATTTGGTGTCACCATACTGCTGCACTGGTAGGCGGGGCAGCGCGACGGCCCCGCGGCGGCCCCGTCTACCAGTGCAGCAGTATGGTGACACCAAATAACGGTCTGTCAGCAACAGTTATCAGCTCACAGTCACTCAGCCCGATTAAAAGAAGGTTGTCAGCAACATTTTCAGCGCTAGGGCGCATCCCACCAGTGCAACGATATTTGGTGAGACCGACACTACCAGCTTCACAGCATAGCAGTACAGTTTGCAGTCTCAATTTACCGAAAGATGGTTGTCAACAATGCAACAGCGCTACGGCACAGCCCACCAGTGTACAACAACGGTCTGTTAGCAACGTCAACTGCCTTTCAGTGCTGCATGTCGGTGTACAGGCACTTGGCATCAGCAGAGATCAGCTATTCAGTACAGCAGCATCCAATTCAGCGCTACGGCACAGCCCACCCGTGTATGAGCACTCGGTGAGACCGAACAACGATCTGTCAGCAACGTCAACAGATTTTCAGTACAGCATATCGGTGTACAGGCACTTGGCATCATCCGAGATCAGCTATTCAGCACAGCAGCAGCCATTTCAGCTTCCCAGTAGCATACACGTACTGGGTGATACCGTACAGCGATCTATCCGCGGCCTCTACATATTTCCAGAACGACAGACTGGGGTGCATGCTGTTGGTGACTCCAGGACAACAGTCCTTCAGCAATAATTCAGCTTTTAGCAGAATTTTACCGGTGTCCAAGCCCTTAGTGTCAACACACGACACTTAGGCAGTCAGACAGCAGGAATTTCGGAGCTACGGTACAGCCCACCGGTGTAAACGTACTTGTTGAGACCTAACAATGGTCTGTCAGCGATATCTCCAGGGTTCAGTACAGCATTCCAGTGTACACGGACTCGGGGAGACCGATCAACGGTCTGTCAGCAACTTCTACAGCTTTCAGTACAGCTCGCCTGCGTCACGAACTTGGAGCGAACAAAGGACCATTCGCCAGTCAAACAGCAGCTATGTCGGCGCGATGGTACTGCCCAGCACTGTACATGCACGAGAACGAACAGCACTCTGTCAGCGACATTCACAAAATTTCAGAAGATCAGGCTGGTTTAAATGTCCTTGGTGACAACAAACAACAGTTCGCCAGCGACATCCACAGAATGTTAACTCAATCCTACCACTACGCAAGCGCTTGGGGTTAAGAACCCGCTGGCAAGGAAGAAGTCCAAGTCACGGTACCAGTGAACACCAAGACCACTGCAGTACTTCAGTGCGTCGGCGTCTTCAAACGGGGAAAGGCGATCGAGGATTCCAGACTTTTGGTCATCACCAGCGATGATTTTCAGGGGGTGGTTCTTTGCCATCATCGGGTCCAGATCCAACTTAACAAAGTCGCGTTCTTGGTCAATCGTTAGATGCAAGGACTGACAAGCAGAGGTCTGCAAAAGTGAGCTGGTTGGCTCGTTCGGCACCGTCATGGCCCAGAAAGTGATACCCTCCTTTCGTGTATGCATCGAAGAACTTGGAGTAGTACAACGCCAACGCCTCCCAGTATTGCTCACCCGGGTTACCCTTGAGTGAGGAGTTGATCGTCGTATTTTTCGTGGTCATCCAGGTTGGAGGAGCCCACGACGATGCAAACAGTTTGATATCACGAGGTGAAGTCTTGAACGTGCGCTGGATCAGGTTGATCTTGTGCGAGTACGACGACTTGTCCACACCGATGGGGAAGTGCTCCATCTCGAAATCGTCCACTCCAGCCAGCAACGTAGTTGTTCGATGTCTTCAATGATGTCGTGGCCGTAGTTTTCGGCTCGTGACCAGCTCTTGTCGGCGTCCGTGAGCGACACTCCAAAGCCCGTACCCAACCAACTCTTTTGTTAAAGTCTCCTCCAGAGCAGCTCATCAGCCAGACAGCAGCAATTTCAGCACTAAGATACTATCCACCAGGGTGCATCACTTGGCGAGACCGAACGGAGGTCGGATCAGCGAGATCCACATTTTCCAGACAACCACTCAACAGGCGAGTGACATTTGGTGACAACAAACATCGCAAGAACCCAGATGAATTGTAATGCAAGCACTTACAGAAACGCGAGCTCAGCATTCTCAGCAGTACGGTACAGCACACCTGTGTGCTGACACTGGGAGAGGCCAAACAACAATTCAGCAGCATCGGCGTACACGGATATGTGACGCCAGCCTCCAATTCGACGGCAAGAATACCGTCTTTCAGTTTAACGACCGATCGAAAAGTCAGCAGTTTGGCCGACACCCACAGGTTCCCGACGCCGCGCACAAGTGTGTTCACCAGCGCTCAGTTGAAATCATGCACATGACCAACGGCAGTCGATCAAGTTTAGCAGCCTCATGCCACGCACCCGATAGCCCAATGTCATGGAGTCAATGGCAAAGTCAGTTCGTACCAATTTCACGTCTCCAATTTCAATTTGGGGCTAAGCCATTCATTGCTACGAACCAACAATCGCGGAGCCAGAGCCGCTGTTGCAGTACGACCGACACACGCTTCAGGGTCCAGAACTATACAAGCAGGACGGAGCGCATCATAGGTACCGCAGATATGCCAACGAAGTCGCCCAATTTCACAACGTCAGATGCAGCTCGCCGCGGGCAAGCTCCGAGATTGGGACGAACACGACGTCACCTCAGTCTCCAAAACTACCATAGCAGCCGACGTCGACAGCACTATACAAGACCAACTTGAAGAATGCAGGCTCAAGAAACGAAGGGCTTCATCGAGCAACCAACACGTTCAACTATGAGCCGTCAAATCATGGGGCTAGTCTCTCAGAGCACTGCTTCGCAGTGAACTTCAAGCCTCGGCTCATATTCCACAATGAACTGCTCGATTGCCCCCTACGATGCCTCACGTCAGGAAACGAGACAAGGCATGTTAAAAGACTCCTCGTATTGCGATCTGGGATGAGGCAAACGTGAGAGCTCCTTCGATTCCTGAGCGTCTCGTCAAACAAATCCCCCACTTCTGATACTACATGTATTAGTACTGCTACTAATACGCTTTTTCAGTACCCTAGCAAATCCGATTCCCTTTTCTTTGGCAAAGATGCTCAATCCTCTTTAAATTCGATACCCGAAAAGGATGATTAAAATTTAGATATCAGAAGTGTGAGCGGCTGCTTAGTTCGATATTCGGTTACTAACGTTATTATCAAAATAGTTTCAGTAGTAACTTCTAGTTTTCCCGTCCAGCAACTCTATTTTCTTACGTCGGTTGGTTAGCAGCAAAATTGTTGTGGCTCAGATGCAGAAGGTAGATCCAACCTACCAATGCACTTGCTCCAAAAATTGCAACCACGGCATCTCCGTAGATCTGAGTCCAGCCATTCTTGGCCAAATACGTCCGAAGTATGCCAGCACTCTTTTCGTTGAGCGTTGATGGATTTTTGCTCAGTAGCCCTTTGAGTTTGCTGTTCTTCTTGATGTCCTCGACATTCTTTTGGGTGAGTTTGCTTGGATTCCTTCCGAGAAGTCCTTTGAAACGGCTAAACACGTCGTTCTTGTCCTTCTGCGAAAATGTCTTCAGAGCGCTGGTAATTGGAGCACCTCTCTTCACTTTGATCGTCCATGGGTTTCGCAACATTCGTGGTATCGGCGGTCTGTAGATTCCGCGAACGAAGTGTTGATAATTCCGCGTGCTGAGCTTCGCCTCCTTCCTCACCCTCGGCCCTGAATTTGCTCTCTCCGATGTTTACACGGGTACTGCGGTGAATGGAGTGACCCCGGACATGGTTGTTGTCAATGATTTTCTTCGCGCTCGGTCCATAGAAATTGGCAGCGAGTACGACAAGCACGACTACCAACAGGAAGCTAAGACGCATTCTGGACTTGTGTAAGACTGAGGCCCCGAAGTGGTTAAATTCTGAGTGGGAGGCACCGAAGTGTTAAAATTCTGAGTGAGAGGACCGGCCTGAAAACCAGGCCACGACTGATCCCATGATTCAAAGGGTAAAAACAAAAACAAACTAGCGTAAACTACTGGTACATGGTCATCAGGCCGTTCGTAACTCTATGTCCGCTCCAAATGTGGTTGTGAATATTTTATTTTATTTATTCAATTCATTTTTATTTTAAGCGGTCAAAGCCGCAAGCACTGCATCCAACCGACTTCCTCGGCTTTTAGTGGCCACCGGCATATAAGAGCGTCCAATCACATTGCCGTATTCATCGTGAAACCACGCCAAACGCGATATATTTTCTCTAATACAACATTGTTCTCTCAGTCAAGTGTACTGACGACAGTAGTTTCCTCCAGTTGCCAGGTCCTAATCGTTTGTACCGGTACCTTACATGCCTGGCTAAAGGACCGCCCGTAAAATATATTTTTTTCAATATTTGTCTTTTGTTTGCTTCGTTTTTTATCTTTTTTAAAAAAATTAAAAAAGATAGCAATCAAAAGACAAAATTTATTGTTTACGCAAATACTTGATTTTGCGGCAAATTTTTGATCACCGAACGTATATTTCGCCCACTCGTATCGCTGTAGATAGTCTACAGAGACGACGAAAACAGCTATAATACACACCATCAACACAACAAGAAGGCAACTCTCCTGCATCTCTGAAGGGAATCGCTAGACCTTCAAACATAATGTTCAGATACGCGCTAAATTGCCATAAAACCATTAGATTTGATACAATCGCTGTACTCGGTGACAATCAGTGCCAGTGCTTTAGGAATCGATACGAAGATCTTAACACTTCAGCACTACTGGCGTCGAGCGAGCTTGGGCATTAGGTGGCGTTAGCTTAGACTAAATGACATTAATGTACCTCACTTCAAATCAAGATCTTAACCCTTGGCCGACACGAGGGATCTTCGCATTCACTGATTACCTTTACGCACTGCAACTTGACGGCAGTCGTCTGCGCGACAATTCGTTCCCAAGCTTGACCCAAATCACCCATTCTCATTGCAATAATGCATGTCAAGTTCCTCGAAGGTGTGAATCGATGGTCTACATTTGGGGTCAATCACATACCGTAGGAAAGTGGCCTCCATTTGATCTGCAATATGCTTATTCCGCCACGAGCGAACCGAACGGGTACTCACCCGTCGATAGAGTGAACGTCGCGCATAACGGGTTCGCTGCTGCAGTCTCGTTGTACACGTCGCAGTCCGTCTCCGGTTTGATGGCAACCACGTAGTCTGTGTCCTCCGCAACGAGCTTCAAACCGCTGCCGATCTGAGGAAAGTATACGCTCCAGTCCGCCGCCGTCAGCTCGAATGTCACGACCTGCGATGCACCCACCTCCAGATTGATCTTCGAGAACTGCTTCAGCTGCTTCACCTCCGGCACCGAAATGGAGCGGTACGGCTGCGTAAGGAACAACATCACCGTCTCCATACCGGTCATGCTACCAGAGTTCGTCACCGTTACCGACACGTTCACCGAGTCCGAGCTAGACGTCACGTTTGTCTTGCTGATAGTCATGTTCGAGTACGTGAAGTCGGTGTAGCTGAGACCGTGGCCAAAAGTCCACTGCGGCTCGCAGTAATCGCCCGTCGCACACTGCGTGGTCACGCGGTGCCGGTACGGGATCATGACGTTACCAGAGTCCTTGGGGTATGTGATAGGCATGCGGCCACTCGGGTTCACGTCGCCATAGATAATCTCAGCCACGGCCTGACCACCCAGCTCACACGCCAGCATGCCGTTCACGACGGCGTACACGTTCTCCGGCAGATCACCAAGCAGACGTGGACGGCCTCCAAACAGCACCACGATGACCTTAGTTCCCGTGGACGCCAGTTCCTTCACGTACTCAATTTGACCAGCAGGCAGCGAGAGATCGTCGATATCTCCGGTCTTCTCCTCGTACGGCTCCTCGCCGATGACAGCGATCGTGAACTCGGCTTGGCTGGCGTGCTCCTTTGCTGTCTCCAGATCCGCATCATTGTAGTTACCCGTGATGTTCAGGCCGTTGAAGTAAGTGATCGAATCATTGCCAGCGATTGCCTCGAACCCCTGCTTCACCGAAACACCGTGCGAGAACATGTCGTTACCGGATACCCCCATACCTGGAGACTCCAGCCACCGCACTGGTACCCGATGTTGTGGGCGCTGGGACCCGTCAGAAATACTGACGCGTTCTTCGAAAGAGGCAGGGTGCTGTCATTGTTCTGCATCAACACGATCGACTCACGAGCTCCTGCCAATGCGGCGGCGACATCATCAGTGTTGCCGACCATGTCGACATACTCCGCGCCAGGCATTGGGTTATCGTAGAGGCCGAGCTTCAGCTTCGTCTTGACGATACGACGCACAGACTGTTTGAGACGGTCAATGATCTCCGGACTCTCCTCAATCAACTTGTTGGTCGCATTCGCGAAAGACGGATTCCTGCCTACCATACTCATATCGAGTGACGTGCGCTCAAGGGCGAACTTGGTGGCCTCGTCAGTCGAGCGAGCAGTGCGGTGGAACTCTGTGAGTTGATTGATCTCACCATAGTCCGACACCACCAAACCATCGAAACCAAGGTCGTCGCGCAGCAACGTCGTCATCAGCTTCGTGTTTTCGATCACAGGAACACCGTTCACGGAAATGTAGTTCTCCATGCCTGTCAATAGGCCGGCATCCACAGCGGCCTTGAACGGCGGGAAGTACGAGTTCATGAGGTCGTAGTCCGAAATCTCCGCGCCGTCCTTGTCATGCCCCGTCGGCGCCCACGAGTAGCCGATCCAGTGCTTCATGCATGCAGCCGACTCGTTGTAGCTCTGGATACCACGCACCATAGCGACTCCCATGGTGGAAATGAGGTACGGGTCCTCGCCGAACGTCTCGTACACACGCGGCCACAGCGGGTTGTGTACGATGTCGAGAACGGGGTCAAAGACCCAAGGGATGCCAGCAGCTAGCGCATCGCGGGCAGTGATCCGAGCTTGTTCGTATGCAATATCCGGGTTGAAAGTGGCAGCAGCGTTGATCTGGTGACCGAAGAAGACTGTGTCTGACACTAGTGAGTTTCCGTGAGCAGCATCCACACCGAAGATCATTGGGTGACCGCCGTTCTCCTCCATGGTGATTTCTTGAATGCGGTGGATGAAGGCTCGCATTTCTGCCGTCGTCCAACCCCAAGTTCCATTGACTTCACCCAAAATCGATAATGGAAGTCCAATGTAAGAGCCCACGTGCAGCTTGGCGTAGTCGCGTAGCTTGTCTTCGTCCAGTTGGTACGTGGAGTTAATGAGACGATATACTGCGATTTCCGTCATTTGACCCACAATGTCGACATTCGAGAAGTTTGCCATCACGGTGTCCACTTTGGCATCCCATTCGTCAGCAGCAGCGAAATGGCTACCATTGAAGACGGCCAGACTCAGCATCGTGCAACCCAAAGCGGAAAACCACGACTTGAGCATCTTGGCTTCTTGTTCTTGTTAGAAGAGCTTGCGACGATGAAGGCGAATTGCGAAGTGGGGATCATCGCCGATGCGGGTACCAGCAGATCGAGCTTGGATCGATCGGCAACGAGTCCATCGTGCTGTGTGTTCGTTCGACACGAAAGGGGCAAGTACCTCTTCAGTTTTGCATAGCCTATGCATTGACAAACCACAAACAGACGAATAAGCTTACACGAGGATTCCAAACATGACCAGCTTTGATTTGGGCATGTACCGGTAGTCCTAAGTTCACAGTACCGGTAGTTTGGAAATTCTATCGCGCAGTGTGTGGATTGGTCGTCCAAGAAGTGGACCCGGGTTAACTCAGACACCTCGGATGCATCTTGCCATAATTTACTATAATATTTTAACATTTTCATGAAAATTCGGGGACGTCAAGTTTCCTTTCAACACTCACAGCTTTTCAGCACTCGCAATGCAAGCGCAGTATGCTTTACTGACCAATCTGCACATGATGGTGCAGACAAATGGTCATCACAAAGCGTGATTTCAACGACTCAAAGCCAAATCGCACAAGCTGTGAAAAGTTCGGCCTGTCAGTACAGCGCTTTGTGTACACGTACGTTTCAATCGCACCTACCATTTGCACGTGAGGGGGTTCCCACTGACGTCCTACATGTAGCAGAGCCGAAACTCGTTTTTCGAATTCCCTCGGTTCGTAATCCCAGGTCAAGGCGCTCTCTTCATCCAGAGTGATGTTCAACTTCAACTCGACCTGCACTCTCACTAAGTACACCACACCACCCTCCGTACCCCGTTACACTCAAGTTACATCCGCATTACAGCATCCCCGACATGAGCGGCTTGGGGCAGCGCGTGCGCAACACGTACGCGTCTGGCGCGCCGGCCAACTATGTTCCTGGCCTAGGACGCGGCGCCGTGGGTTTCACCACGCGGTCGGACATCGGTCCTGCGCGTGCTCCCATGGCGCAGGACGGGACGCAGGACGCGCCGTTTTTACCTCCCGCAGGACGCGGTCGTGGCGCAGGACCAGGACCAGGACAAACACCAGGATCAGGACCAGCAGGCGCAGGACGCGGGTCCGGCACCGCTGGCATGGGCGGCTTCGGGCGAGAGAAGGACGAGAACGAGGACTTTGGCGACTACAGCGAGACCAACTACGACGAGTTCTCGGGCTACTCGTCCCGCGGTCTGTTCCAGGACACGCCGTACGATCAGGACGACCAGGAGGCCGACGACGTGTACGAGCAGGTGGACGAGCGCATGGACTCGAGACGCAAGCGACGGAGAGAGCTGCGCCAGCTGCAGGAGCTCAAGAAGGCGCGACTGGACAGACCCAAGATCAGCGACCAGTTCGCAGACCTCAAGAGCTCACTGCAGAGCATGTCGGACGCTGAGTGGGACCTGATCCCGGACATTGGCGACTACTCGCTCAAGTACAAGACCAACACGGCGCTGCAGAAGAGAAACGAGATGTTTGCACCTGTTCCTGACAGTGTCTTAGGAGCTACTGCAGGACAGAGTGTGAGTGGCACCATCACTCCTGCGGGAGTGGAGACACCCAGTGGTATGACGAGCTCTGTGACGGGTCTGGCTGGAGCCAGAGGAGCACAACTGTCCCACAAGCTGGACAAGATGTCGGACTCGATCTCGGGTCAGACGGTCGTGGACCCCAAGGGCTACTTGACGGACTTGAACAGTCTCAAGCTCACGAGTGATGCAGAGATTGGAGATATCAAGAAGGCCAGACTGCTGCTCAGGTCCGTGACGATGACGAACCCCAAGCACGGACCTGGATGGATCGCGGCTGCCCGACTGGAAGAAGTGGCGGGCAAGATCGTCCAGGCGAGGAAGATCATTGCGCAGGGCTGCGAGTCTTGTCCCACGCAGGAAGACGTCTGGCTGGAAGCGTCACGCCTGCAGAACCCCGAGAACGCCAAGACCATTCTCGCCAAGGCCGTACGCCACGTGCCCAAGTCGGTCAAGGTGTGGCTCCAAGCTGCACAGCTCGAGAACGACGACGAGTTGAAAAAGCTCGTGATGCGACGTGCACTCGAGTTTGTCCCCAACTCCGTGAAGCTGTGGAAGGCGCTCATCGAGCTGGAAGATGTCGACGGAGCGCGCATTTTACTTGGCCGTGCCGTTGAATGCGTCCCACAAGCTGTGGACTTGTGGCTCGCACTGGCACGGCTGGAAACGTATGAGAACGCTAAGAAAACGCTGAACAAGGCACGCGCTGCGATTCCGACGGAACCGTCTATCTGGATCACGGCTGCCAAGTTGGAGGAAGCTCAAGGCAAGAACCTGGATATGATCGATCGTATCATTCAACTGGCACTCAAGTCCTTGCAGAAACACCAAGTGGTCATGAACAGGGAAATGTGGCTCAAGGAGGCTGAAGCGTGCGAGCAGGCTGACGCACCATTGACGTGCGCGTCAATTGTTCGTGCCAGCTTGGATGTTGGAGTTGAGCCTGAAGACCGGAAGCGCACGTGGATGGACGATGCCGAGAACAGCATTAACCGTGGAGCAATATTAACGGCAAAGGCCATCTACGCGTCTGCGCTGAAGGTTTTCCCAGGAAAGAAGTCGATTTGGTTGCGAGCTGTGGCATTGGAGAAACGAGTCCAGGAAGGCAAAAACTCCGAACCTGTCGAGCAACTCTTGCAGAAAGCTGTCACATGCTGCCCCCACGCGGAGATTTTGTGGCTTATGGCTGCCAAGGAAGTGTGGACGAACGGATCGGTAGATAACGCTCGTTTGATCTTGCGTCAAGCATTCAGTGCCAATCCGAACAGTGAGGCTATTTGGCTGGCTGCAGTGAAGCTGGAATGGGAAAATGACGAGATCGACCTCGCGCGGGCACTGCTGGCCAAGGCACGTGCGCAGGCCCCATCGCCCCATGTCTGGATGAAATCTGTGTTACTTGAAAGAGAGTGCGCGGAAAATCGTAAGGATGAAGAGGATCTCGTGCTGGAAGGCATCAAACTATACCCGGACTTCCCTAAGCTGTACATGATGGCTGGTCAATTTTACGAAGCACTGGAGCCGCCGAACTACGAATCAGCGAAGAAGATGTATCGCGAAGGTGTTCAGCACTGTCCAAAGTCGATTCCGTTGTGGACCCTTTCTAGTCACCTAGAGGAGAAGATGAATGGTGTGACGAAGGCACGCTCTGTGTTGGAAATGGCCCGCCTCAAAAACGCGAAGAATGATGCGCTGTGGCTTGAAGCTGCCCGCCTAGAGGCTCGATGGGACAACCTCAAGGGACAAGAAATGCTGATGGCCAAGGCCTTACAAGAGTGCCCAGAGTCGGGAATTCTCTTGGCAGAATCCATCGACATCGCTCCCCGAGCGCAACAGAAGCGTGCATCCTTCACCGCTCTCAAAAAGAAAGACAACGATCCGTCCGTGTGTTTGGCCGTCGCCAAACTCTTCTGGCAGGAACGCAAGTACTCCAAGGCACGCAAGTGGCTCGAACGAACTGTTCAATTGGAGTCGGATTTCGGAGACGCGTGGGCTCACTACTACCTTTTCGAATTGAAGCATGGCTCTGAGGAAGCAGCGGAGAAGATCCTGAAGCGCTGTGTCACCTCGGAGCCCCGTCACGGAGAGAAATGGACGCGTGTTTCCAAGCAAACTAGGAACCGCCGCAAGAAAGTCGAAGAGCTGGTGAAGCTGGTCAGTCTCACCCTGCCATTTGCTGAGCAGCCTTAGGGATTCGTGCTCAACTCGGGTAAGGAAGAAGAAGCTGACTCGTCGTACTCAACAATGCATTGTTACAACTTACCCTTGTCTACATGTAGTCCATTTGTCAAGTCTAGGCCTCTTTCTTGATGAAGGCGGCGACTTTGCGAGCCATGCGCTCGATTTTGTGGTTGTTCCAGTACTCTTCCTCCTCCTCGATAGCCTCTTCCGCTCGGATCTGGGAGATGAACTCGGCGAGCTCAACGCGTTTGTCTTCGGCAGCAATACGACCCAAGCGACCGCGATACGCGCGCTGCAGCGTAATGGCTGCTGCATGATCCAGAGCACGTTGGGCATCAATTTCTCGTCGTCGCACCATCCACTTCTTGCCAGCAAATTTGCCCAAGTGGCCACGGTACACGCGCTGGATGTTGACGGCTGCTTTCCGCTCTCTCGTGGCCTTGCGGTTTTCGTCCACCAACCGCTTTCTGAAGGCTGACATTTTCTGCTCTTGGAACTTTTGCTTGCGAGCCTGACCGATGCGAGCTTTTTCATCATAGAACGCAGCCTTGCGGGCTCGCAACTCCACATTCCGCTTCTCGTTGTCCATGCGTCGCCGTTCAGCACTCTTAAGAGGTTCTGCCGCAGCTCGCTGCTTTGCAGCCGAGACAGACCAGACAGCCTTCTGTTTCTTCAGCAACGATAATCCTCGGAAGTACATGAGCGTCATGCAGAAGAGGCCGAACTTCAACGCGTTCTCCGTCTCGGTGAGTGACTGGTCCATCTCGGAGCCCTTTTGAACAGCTTTCTTGGTTAAATTCACCTGGAAAGCTTCGACTTCAATCGGCTTCCACTTGTCTGACGGTAGTCCCTGTGCATTCTGCAGTTGCTCGTCGCGAATATCCTGACGAATTTGGAGAATACGACGATCCTGTTCGAAGCGACGGAGATCTTGCATGGTTAGCGGGCCCTCGCGCTTGAGACTGGGAATGTATCCAAGAACTTGTCGCTCGGACTCGCGCTCGCCGAAGATCCATCCTTCTAACATCGACTCAAGAACATCCTCCACCACTTCGTGTGCAGTGAGATTGGCAACCAGCACATTATGTTCGCGCTGCAGTGCTACTTGCACTTTGTCTTTGTGCTGTATTTGACGAAAGCCGTGCAGTGCTTGTGTCTCGAAGAACTCGTTCTTGGACCGAAATGTCTCGTGTAACTCCTCGTCGACAGCCTTCAGGCGCAAATTTTTCTCCCAGATCTTCACCTCGAGCGTTAGTTCATCAAACAAGTCATTTTTGCGCAGTGTGATAGCTTGGTTTCCAGACTTGACCGCAGCCATGCAGACAGTGGATCTTATCATTAAATCTGGGCAGTGCTTCACGCGTTCCAGTTCCTCTCGGATGATATCGATGCGCTCCTGGATGGTCACGTGTGATTCCTCAAGAAATGTCTTCCGCTGACAAGGATTCGTCCAGCAAGCAGTGCATCCACCGGGGCCAAGCTCCTGTTCTCGCAGCATCGTGCGCTGCTCTTCAAGACTACGGCCCTGAAGGGCATCTTTGATTTCGCGCCGCTGCTTTTGCAAAGACTTCGACTTCAATGCTTTGCCACGGACTTTCGGTCCGTGCTTGGCATCGTCTTTCGCCTTGCTTCGAGCTTCCACTTCTCGAGCGATTATGGCCTCCTCATCACTGTCGGAATCAGAAACGGGTTCTCCACTGCGGTCGGGGGCCTCTTTCTTGAGAGAAAGTTGGCTAGCTCATAATCTTCCTTCTCTTTGATCTGTGAAATGAGCAAGCGATCCAAGTCCTTTTCGAGTTCGAGGCGCAAAACTTTGGTGGGAAAGCGCTGCAAAGTTGAGTGCAGCACGTATGAGTCCATAAATTCGTTGCGTGTATTTGCTATCGCACGCTGGAGTTCCTGATACACGAGGCGACACCGAGCATCAACGTCTACTTCGACGGCGTCCGTTGCTGTTTGTGAATCCTGACTTTGCTGTTGTACCCGCGCAGCGTTGACGAGATTGTGTGTGAGCTGCGGATCATACTTTAATAACAGGGTGCGCCCACGAAGCAGATCACTGGGCAGCTTGTACAGCTCCTCCTCGGGAGTGTTGATAGCCATTACGAGGTCTTCTCTCGTTATCTTTGCCGAAATCGACACTTCTTCAAGACCCCCAGGAACTGCTGTAGCTCCTGCGAGCTCCTTCGCGAGACGCTTGAAATTCACTGGGTAGTACATTGGATTGAGGAGTTGATCGTACAAGCGCCACTCGCGTTCCTCCCGAGTCAGTTCTGTTGATTTTTGTGCGCGCAGCAGCGCTACCATCGTTGTCGATGACCCATTTTGATTCATTATACGTTTAGCGTTGCCTCCATGGTCGTCTCGGAAGCGCGTGAGGATTTTGCGAATCAAAATTTCCTTTCGCTCCAGCAGATTCCACGGTGCTTTCATGATACGATCAACTTCCATTTCCGATAGGGCTGCGAGTTGTTCTTCATCCTTTGAAAGCTTTGGATATGCACCATGGAGTTGGAGTTTTACACCTGGAGCATTGGTATAGCCCCCATCAGTTGCGCCGCCGTGTTTGTCTTGCTCCCATCGGTACAATCGGGGGTGGATGATACGATCAAGCAGTACCCACTCGCGCTCCTTCTTGTCCATCGTGTCTCGCCCCTTCTTGTACTTTCGTCTCAGTCGCTCGGCAGGAGTCATCATTGATGGCAGCTTAGCCTTCATGGCAGATAGCTCGGCCCATCGTACCTTGGAAGACTTCGTGCCATTTTTATTGACGTACTCGACGTTGAGTTCTCTAGCGATCTTGGCAGCAGCAGCGTCTCCTGTCCCCTGATTTTGCTCGCCGGACAGCAGGGCTGCAATCTGGGGCAATTTCGTGCGGTACTCAGCAAGCAAATGCTCCATTTGCTCGCAGTCTTCCAGGATGTCGACATGTATCCTGGTGAGCTCTCGCAGACTCTGTTCAATGTCGCGTACTTCTTCCTCACGCTTGGAAAACAGGAAACAGCAGTGCGTGAATCTTTCGTTTGCTGCTCTAATTGCTGTGTGGAGATCTCGTCTTTCCTCGTGATTTAAAAGCGGCTCGGCGTTATCGCGCTCAAGTTTTTGATTGTTTCGCAGCATTTCAAGCTCCGCAGCGCGTGCTTGGTCTTTCGCTTCAGTGGCCAGTCGGTGTGCCAACCTCTTCTTTCGTTCGCTAAGTTGTATCGTCAAGAATACGTTTTGCAGTTCGTCCTGCTTACGAGGCAGAAGATCTTGCTTCTTTAGCGCATCAACGCGTTTACGTCGCAGGGCTTCATCTGCAAACAGCGCTGTCCGTCCTCGTACCTCAAGGGTGTAGGCTGTGAACACAGGTGCTCCTAATACAATTTGATACGTTGCGGTCGAACTAAGTGGAATTGCGAGTGGTTCGTGTCGGAGAACTATCTTGCCCATACTGTGAGGTGAGCACAATGAGAGGTCTCCGGTGTGGAAGCACTTACCAATTGGAATTGGAGCCTGAAATTTCTGCAGCGTTGAAGTTGAGTCGGTGATTGGAGGCAGCATGTACAGCATAGCTGCTAAACGTCCGTTTTGGTACCCGACAGACTTGAAATGCCCCTGAAAGACGATGGAGACTGTAAGCGAGAGCACAGCTACACCTTCAGTGCCCTTGGGAAGCTGAAAACTGTGCGTGGTGCTTTTATGCGGGAAATTTTGAGTCTGTGGCACATGCAGCAGTGTCAAGGGTGGCATTTTATCATCCAGCAGTGCAGCCCTAGTTCTTGAGCACCGACGAACCCGCGATGGAGGCAAGTCCGCAATTCGTTGAAGAGTCGAGAGAATTTCTTCAAGACTAGAAGCGAGGTCGGCACGTGGAGCAGCAACGCCACCAGGCCCCTCGAAGTCGTGATCCAGTTGTGCAAAGTGCTCTTCACCGTCGCCAAATGTGTACTTGCGCAGCAAATGGTGGCCTTCCATTTCTTCAGGCGATTTAAAGAAAGCAAAGGCCAAACAATTGCGCGCTGGGAGCTGCATCAATCGCTGGAGGTGGTCTCCTGTCAACTTCTTTTCGCTCTTCTGCTGGTACTCGCCATTCTTCTGAATTATTTCGACTTCTTCCGGAGCAACACGTTTGTAGTAGTGAGCGAAGTTTGTGATGAAGTCCAGAGCCACCCATTGTTTCTCCTCCGGCGATCGATCCTTATGCTTCATTTGCCTTACACTCTCGGCGACGTCTTGTTGTTGATATCTGGCTGCTACTTTGGCTTTGCTGGGGCTGGTTTCGCTGCTGCTAGTTACTCTAAGATCCGTGGCGTCGCTAGTGCTCTGCAGATTCCGCATACTTTCTTCCAGGACGAATGTACGGGTGGCCACCTCCTCTAGTGTGGTTTTGCTCCGCTTGAGCGAGTGAAGCACAGATTTTTCTTGTTCGTCAAGATCTTTCATACGCACTGCTAGTGCCTCTTCTTTGGCTACGAACTCCTTGATAATGACTGTACGTTGGACTCGTTGTAGAGCCCCTACCACGCGCAGATTGGTATCAAAGAAGGCTGTAGTTGCAGCTCGAGCGCGTTGACATTCACGTTGAACTGCTTCTTGGCGTCGTTGTAACTTCTCGCGAAGCTCAATGAGTCCGTCGCGTTTGAATTCAAGAGCCTCGTTATCCTCACGTAGGGACAGTACCCGCTCGTTGCCCAAATCTGCACAAGTTGTCAGCTTGGCTAAAACTTCTCCGCGAAAACGTACGTTGCGCTGGATGATCACACTCAAACGCTGCAATAATTGATCTTTCCACGCCAAATCTTTACGACGCAATTTTGCATCACTTTGGATCCGTTCGAGCGCGTCACGAGCAACATCAAGCTC
Source organism: Phytophthora hibernalis (assembly GCA_012656075.1). Taxonomy (NCBI): domain Eukaryota; phylum Oomycota; class Peronosporomycetes; order Peronosporales; family Peronosporaceae; genus Phytophthora; species Phytophthora hibernalis. Next base: position 686,359 of record JAAKBF010000151.1, on the reverse strand, counting down.
TTGACCAAGCGTTTGCATCTCTGCAGGTGTGATCGGCACAATGCGAACCGTGCCCATGCCGGCTTTGGCGATCATTCCAGTATTTTGCGCCTTGGCTTGCACTCGCTCCAAGTTGCGAACTTGTACCTCCTTCTCGGCAAGTGAACCGTGTTGCAGGGCCTCCAATTCAAGACGTTTTTCGGTTGATTCGCGCATCTGAAGTGCCTTGATCTCATAAAAATGTGCGAGATCAGTGGCTAACACGCGTGCTCCACTGGATACGTCCTCAAATTGTTCGTAGACGGCTGGAGAATCCAGCTTGTAAGCCTCCACGGGACTTGATACTAACTCCATCTGCTCGAATTCACGTTGGAAGGCTTTAAGCGCCTCACGTTGTGCTTTTTGTTCTGCGAGGCAGAGTGACTGAGCTCTACCTGGGCATCACGTTCAGCCTGTTCTTGGCGTTCGGCTTCAAGTTCACCCATTTGGCGTACAATAACTCGGTTGCGCTGACTGCGCTCTAGATCTCCAACGAGCAGGTCCTCCACCTTTCGTGATCGAAAGTCTTCGAGTGTCATGCTTTCATTCTCCTGCAGCCGTTGAACATTCTCGAGCTTTTTGCCTCCATCTGCTCGAAGAAACGCTGTTGTGTCTCTCGTTCTCGCTTTTGGATCGAACGCCGTGCTTCAACTGCACGCCGTTCACGTTCCCTGGCTTCTTCTTCTTTAGCCTGGCGCTGAGCTTCAATCTCGGAGTGTTTTGCTTGCATTCGTTGCATATCACGCTCACGACGCCGAGCAATTTGATCTTCTTCAGCTAGGACGCGCTCATAGCGCTCAAGAATAATATCGGTACGGCCAGCACCTTCAATTCCCCGGTCGTAGAGTTCTTGTTGAATCCAGGGAAGACCGCGCGTTGTCAACAGCACAGAAACCCGTTCACTGTGGTCTGAACGTCCTTCCGATGGTAGTGTCGGCGATGTCTCTGAGTCTTCAGATAGGTTTGAATCCTTTTGATTTTCACTTTTGTGATTGGAAGTGGATACTTGCTGCGAAGGAGGTGATGTCACACTGCTTTTAGGCCGACTTTGGCTAGTCGAGAGGTACTTTTGGTCTACATTAGAGACCGATTTGATTGTGACTGTTTCGTCGGTGAAGTCGACTGGTTCTGGCCGTGTTACCGCGGCCATCGCAAGCTGTCTGAACAAATCGAGGAAAAATGAGGGACGTTCCTGCAGCAGTTCATGGCCCCCTTTAAGCCACGCCATATGTAAGTGTCGATCATCATCGTTCGCTTCATTTCTTGTTGAAGTTGACCCACTTCGAAGTGCCAAAGCTTCGGATACGTTTTTCGCCAGCGAGAATCCAGAGGGAAACGAAGCCTCGTTGTCTCCGGTGATCAACTTCGCTTGGTGAGGAGTAAATAGAGCGTTTTGAGACCCGTGGACAACAATCAGAGCAAATGGTGCAGGAACGGCTGCTGCCAGGTTCGATACAGCTGCGGCGATGTCTAGGTTCTTATAAGCCCCACGCAACAGGACCGGGAGAAGCTGACCGGTTTTGTCCCCACCAGTATCGTTAACACTATCAGCAGTGGGCGATATCGACTGGAAAATCCACGCCGAGTATGGAAAAAGGTTTCAAGAGCTGCTGAGCGGCTAGAGGCGACTTGGCTAAGATAGTGGTCACTGAAAAGCAAGGACGCGAGCGCTTCGTTCAGCTGCACAGCATCACCACCGTTTGACGACGATCCAGGCCGAATTTTATCATTCGCTTCGACCAGCTTCTGAAGAGAGCGCACTGTCCTGCGCTCTATATCTGTGACGCTCACTAGCGTATTGACAAGCACAGCACCCCGTAACGACCTTGCAAACATCCCGAGCACGCCTCCTCCATCACCTTTCGACTGACGCATCGGGAGCTCCATACCAAGCAATTGCAGTGCCGTGCTGCCACCAGTCCCAAAGCCTACAAGGTACTGCGGAATAGCTCCGATGCCTAGCTTTGGCTGAACAAGCCACTCCCGCGAGCGAGTCATGACGTGCTCAAGAAGCTTCGAGTAGGCAGTAGCGAAACATGCGTTGTGCCATGTAACACTGCGTTTTGAACGTGTCGGGAAGCCACAGAGCAAGATTTTTGCTCTCGGGAAGTGAACGAGCAATGGGTGAAAGAAAGCTTCCAGAGTCTCCAGCCGCTGGAAAACATCGAGGAAGACGGTCAGTCGGAATGCAGTCGTACTCGGGGCCCCGGATGCTTCCTCCTCGGCCATTTTTTCTGCTGATGTCTGGGATGATGAAGTCCATGCACTAGTACTTGAGCTGCTTGTTTTTGATGGTGACAACCGAATCGTGTCATGTGAAAGAATCCCGTACGAAACTATGGTATCCCCGTCCACTTGGAACGTTTTCCATCGCTCAGACAGCGAAAAACGAGTGAATCGTTGGGATTCTCGCCTGATTTCGTCGATTGTGCCTTCTTTTTCAAATCAAGTTGTGGGACTGTTGCTAAGGCTGGTTCGTTGGACTCGTTATTGACGTCGTCATGGAAAACGTCGTGGTTATCTAGAGGCGATTCGGACAGGGAGCTGTCGGAGTTGAAGTTTGGCGTTGAGCTCAACGTAAGGAGGCTGCGATTTAGGTCGTACCCTCGCATCCAATTCCTTCAATGCACGTTTACTACGAACATGCGCCCACTCCGGCAGCGTCACTCGCAGCTTTTTTTCTCCGTCGGCGAGTCAGCAAGCGAGTGGGAAACAGCAGTGGCTTGTTCTTGTTGATGCTGAAGATGGGTCCTCTTCTGTGATGACGTCTTATCGAACCGTACACGACGCTCTGGCCTTTTAGATGGATAAGTATCCTGTCCTTTATTGCCATTTCGCACACGATGCAGTGGGGATGCTGTTGTCTCTGAAAAGAATCGGACAAAGTCTTCTCGGGTGAAGTACGCCCTCGACTTGCCACGTGACAGAACCACCACACACTCTTCTGCATCTTGCTCTTTCCACAGGTCACTGCTTGGACACAATCGCAGCTCCACAACTGCTTGCATCAAGTCATCTACACTCACAACTCCTTCATCGCGCTGGTCGAAGTGCACGTACGCCTCTGATAGTGGGAGACCTCGCTTCTGAGCCTCGGAAACGACTTCAGCGAGAGCCTGAAGCACTTCCCGGACCCTTTGCGATGGTGAATCAGCTGCATTGCGGTTTGGCCGCTCATCGGGTGGCAGTCGGCGGGTCATGGAAAGCTTTACGGAGACCTTGAGCAATGAGGACAAGATGGCTACAGTGTCGCTTCGCTATGTACCAGTATCGTGGTACACACAAGTTGAAGTGAATCAGCCAATCAGCAACGCGTATCCAGGGAACGTTCGCTTCATTGCTGTTCTTTCGATCACCGAAATGCAACAAGTTCTACAGCCTGAAGAAAATAATCATGCTGAAAGGCATACGAGGCTAAACAAGGCAGTCAGGTGCGACTTGGAGCTTATTTTCCAATTCGAACGCACAGCTCAAGACACACATCGGTTCCAACACTTTGCTCGATCATGGGCAACTCCACTTCTACTCCTTCGTACACGCACACGTCGGACTCTTGCTGGGCCTACACCGCCTCTGATATGTTGCTGGATCAGCTTGAGAAGCAGCCTTGTGCTGACCAAATAGTCGCCTCCTCGAGGTGGATGGAGATCGCTTCACGCTACTGCGCGATTGTGCTCTCGACGATTGCAGCGCTGCTCATGGGCACCTTCTTTGGAGCACTGGATCAGCCGAACAAGACTCCGGTTCTTGTCGACGCTGCTTGCCAGACTGAAGACGAAGATTTTAAGGAGTTGGTAGTGAACCGTGACTACCAGTTCTGCCATCTCGACAACAAGGGGGAGCTGACGACGACAACCATTCTTGCACGACCGAGACGACAGAATTGTTCACCGATGCTGAAAGTGAAAACTACAACCAATACTTCAACAACGACGAGTCTGATTGGGAAAACGCGGACTTATCACCTGACGAGGTGCTTTGCGGTATCACTGACGCGTGCAAGAGCGCCAGTTGCAACTGCGAGACCCAGGCTGAGCAGCCGCTACGCTTGACTCCCATTGTGCGTGTTGAAAGAGATCACTATTATCCAGTCTACCTTGAAGACTACTTGTGCACATGCGGTGAGTGCCCCCAGTACAAGTTGATCACGGACGACGTTGCAGCTGCAGTGAAGATATCGCCAGTCAACGAGCAGTCCAAGCGGAGCATCATACGCCTACTACAGGCATTTTCTACCTACAACGAGGTGTTTGGCTATCGTGCAGGCATGATCTCCACCGCACACGAGTGCCTAAAGACGTGGTGTGGAGATGAAGACAAGGCGTTCAATTCGTTTGTGACGCTGTACGACGAGGTGCCACGACTGTGTGATTCTGCGAGCTGCGATTGAAGAATAGAACTCCATCGACCAAACCTTATAAGAGCTGTGAGATCGCGGTGCCTTCCCTCATCACGGAAGGCATTGCAATGCCCATATGACTGCAAGTTTGTTCCAGTGTTGCCCTCATTTCGGCTTCACCTGGTTCAAACGCAGACACTGGCGTGCGATCGAAGAGTTTAGCGCAGTGCTTCCCTCATTTTGGAAGCGTACGCGTGAAGTTCAGCGTTGCCTTCATTTCGGCTAAGCTAAACACAGGTAGACCAGTCGTCACACGATAACAAACAACTCAAATGTAGGATCAAGACGTAGCTAGCGTTCAAGTTGCATGTGCAAGTATCGGTATTTATTCAACAATTCAAGTCATTTGCATAACTTACGTCGTCCTTTGCTTTAGGAAATATATACACAAGCCGGCTTTCGAAGCCCTGCTGCTGCCATCTTACCATCGGATGGTTGATAGATATCATTATGATTCATCGTCGTAGCTGTGTGTGGATGCTACACCCACTCAGCGTTCGACTCGGAGCGCATTGACTCCACTCGAGAACGAATTGCCTCGATTTCGAGCACTTGTCGGTAGACAATACTCTCTGCGAGGTACCGCGGCATCATTCCCTTAAAGTCCGCCCGCACGACGCAAGTGAGTCTTGTAAACGTTCCATCCTCTGCCGAGTTTTCCTCGTCCGCTGCACATGGCTCCACGAGGAAACCACCCGTAGCAAACGCCATTCGGACAACCCCTTGCGCTCGGGCACATCGGCACGTGGAATTGATTCTTGTAGTACGGCGTATGTATCAGGCCGACCAGTCTTCTCAACAAAGCTGTGTAGATCGCACGAGTCTCGAGGCTTTACTAGCCATGTTGGCCATAGCGACAGCTTCGAGTGTGAGCGATATAGAACTGCTTTCGAGTCATCCAGCGGCTCCACCCTCCTGATCGTTGTCGTTTCGTCTTCTGTACTGGCTCCTGAGGCCATGGCGCGCGTGTTATCGAGCGAGCGGAGATAGCGAAACAATCGCATTGGAGTCGATCGGATGATGACATGGCCCTTCATCTCTACGAGGCGGTCCTTTTCAGACGCAAAACCACCTGATGGGCTCACGAAATGCCCTGGCGTTTTGCGAAGAACTTCAACGTCCCCACTGCTTCTATAGGCCGTCCACTCGGCGCCATCTGCATCATTCACCTGAAGTAGACTCTGTAGACCATTTTGCGATAATTTGGCGTAGTAGACCTTCATCAACTGACTGTCGCGATGACTTGTGCGGCCCATGACTCTGTCCAGCTCGTCTACGGACACTGGCATCGCGGTATTACGCCGCTGCGTGGCCTTGTATCCTTTCACTGCTTCACTGCCTTTTTCCTCTTCGTCCTCTTCTTGAATTTCTGCAGGAAAAGCTGCGCTCTTGGACGACTTCAACTTCCTCTTTGGTTTCGGGTTTACAGGAGAGGCTGTCATTGCTGAAGTTGCTGTTGTCGGAGGGTGGAGCCGCTGCTGCTACTGCTGCTGCCATTATTGACGACGATGTGGTGCTGCCGCCGGAACTTACTGTTGTCCGCAACTTCCATGGCCAGATAGTTTAAATGTGAACTCATCCAGTTGCGCAAAACTGCGCAAGATGCCTCCGGCGCCTCCATCAACCGCGCCCCAGTGAGGTTCACAATCGACGGGTCCCTTCCCAGGCTGCTGCTACTCCGACTAGCCCAGAGCTGGGAAAGCCGGGGAGCAGCATTGCTCTGCGCAACCATACTCTCGTCGAGGGTCGTTCTGCGCTTGCTGGCACAGTTGGTCATAGAAGCGCGTCAGCTTGGGTCGATTCCTAGACAGGAAGCCGTTGAATGGCACCATGAACGACTCGGTCGAGGTGCTGTACTCGACATTGTTCGCCAGGGATTGCATCAGCTTTGCGAGCAGCACAAGCGTGCGCTGCGTCTGCTTATTGGGCGGAGCACCTCCCGGCGTCAAGTTCATTTTGTGCGGCACCACCAGCGCTGGGCACAGGAAGCGCAAAAATACCAACCCTCCGAGGTGCACGTAGAACTCCTCCTTCGCAGCCGAGATCGTCGAAGACGTACCATTTGAAACATTCGACTGCGTCAGCACCTCTTCAAAGATACTTTCCTCAATGGAGCTCAGTCGGGGTAGCTGTCCCGCGCTTTCCACCGACGTGCCTTCCACAAAGCTGTTATTGCCAGCGTCCGAGTACAGCAGACTGTTGCTACTGCCTCCCAGAGCACTGAGTCGAGGCAGTGACACATTGCTGCGTCGGTCTCGCTCAACGAGCCTCAGCATCTCCAGTTCCAGCACACGATAGATCTTGGCAATCTGATAGGGGAACAGCGACGCGGCACTGAAGATGCAGCCAAGTGTGCGCTCCGCCAGCGCCTCCAGCCGCTTCTGGTTGGCGTGTAGGTCGTCCTGTGGCTGTAGATAGCGCGGATTCACTTCGAATCCCTCTGGAGAGATCCACAGCTCGTTGATGACGTCACCCAGTGCGTGCTGCAGGAAGTCCCCGCCCAACTCACACGTGTATTCACGCAGCAAGGCCGTCGTGGCCGAGTTGGCGCGGAAGAGTTCGTTCCAGTTGAGCGTGTGCATCATCTCGCGGAACATGAGCAGTCCCAGTAGTTTACGCAGTTGGTCCTCGTGGCTCTCGAACACGAACAACAGCGCGCGGATGACGTTCACGTCCGTCCCTGACGGCATCTACATAGAGACCCAATTAATACAGAGACTAGAGGAGTTTCGAGCCACTGCAGCATACCGAGACGAGCGCCGAGGCCAGGCGGAACTCCGGGTCGTGCACCAGCGCGTAGATGAGCGCGCTCTCGGCGTCTTCCTGCGTCAGAAACGCCACGGCATTGCGCACCGTCTCGTCCGGACCGGAGACGGCGGCGGAACGCGCGCTCGTGTGCGTCTTGCGGCTGCTTGGGGCGGGCACGAGGCGCGTGGGGCGCGCTGGTTGTCGCGGCGGCGGAGGCTGCTGGCCAGCGCGCGCATGACCCGCAGCATGCGCATGGACGTTATCCTGGACACGAGCTCAATAGAAGAGTGAGACGCAGCATGGAGCGGGTGCGGAGGAAAAGCCGGTGATTTGGGAATTCAAATGATGCGATTAGGGAGGGAATGGAATAGACCAGGTGAATTGCTACTACTTGGATGTTATTGATAAGCGGATTTGACGGGGTATAGAAACATAGGTTGAGGTAACTGTGATTCTCACGCGATGTGGCCATGGCGTTCACGTCCCATTTGGTTGACCGCAACCAAAGACTTGCGGAGCCGTGTAACGCTCGGTCGCATGCTGCCTTGCGGGGAAACGGCCTGAATGAATCAATTCAAGGCTTGATGGCGCGGGCATTGCCCGCCGGGCAGCCCGGGGCAATGCTGGTCGATAGAATTGCCGACCAGACCCAGACCAGCAAAAGGCTGTCTGCCCTGCTGCAGTTCAGCGCTCACACGTCGCATGCACGGGTTGAAGCGCTGTAAAAGGGCGCGAGGTGTCAAGGAGTGAGTCAAAGCCTTGGACTCAAAGACAACTTCTTTGGGTTCAACGCGAGTGTTCGCTACGGTATGCCAATATCCAGGATACAACGGCATTTGACACGGACACTCGAAGATCATGATCCACACGCGTTGGCGCTTGTCCGCTGCTTTGGGTCCGGAGCCACTGGCGATTCGGCCGGTGAGTGCCCGTAGTAAACGGGTGCATTGTTGCGTTACATGTACGTTGTTGACTGCAGTACTGCGTCTTGCCGCGCGTTCGACGTAGAGGACGCCGCTGGGTGCAGACAGGAAGCTTTTATCTGCGACTTCAGGTACACGCTCATCGACCACCGCTACGCTGGACGGGCTTGCCGAGACCAGCACCGTACTTCAGCAACAACTTGTAACGGTCAAAGCGGCCCTCACGTACAGCTGCGCGAGTTGCCTCTATAGGTTGTCAAGAAGCATTGCCTCGCGTCAACTCATAAAAGGGCAGGCCTTGCCTAAGGCACAGTATGGGGCGGCTTCGGTCGTCCTTGTGGTGAATCGCAATCAGGAGATTTGCCCTGCATAATTTCTGAGCAGCCGCGCTGGAATGGGCCTCATGGGCTAATTCCACCGGCACCTCGACGTGCGATTAATTCCTTACTGCTGCTGGTCGAACTGGGCCAGAAGCTGCTGCAGACGTCTCAGGAGCTGCTCGTTCGCGCACTGCACGGCGCGAAATGGCGCGCACAGCGTCGCGGCGCCTCCAAACACTCGAAAACTGCCGTCGGTCTCCACTTGGAACGGGACAAAGTTCTGCCACCAACAATCAACCAAAACTTAATGAATCGATCGCAAAGCATTGTCTCAGCTGTCAATACACGAACCGAAGACAAGAACTGGCCGAGTTGCTCTCGACGACGCTGGATGCTTGCAACGTCGTCCTGATGTCCATTGGTGTCCACTCCAAGCTCTTCCTGTAGTGCAGCTAGCGTCGGTAGGTCACCACTTTCGTTCTTCTTGATGTCTCGCACGTGGTGAGCCAGAACAATCTTGACGCTGTAACCTGCGTCTTGCTGGCAAAGGAGCGCGACGTGGTCGGTCTCAGGGTCGATGCAGTACAGCACGCCGTCTGTGGCCGTGCCATCCTGCAGCTGTACATGTACAGGCTGCCCGACAAGCACGGAGAACTGATCGAACAACAGAGAGTTCACGTTGCTCATGCTCTGCCCTCCAGTCAATGGTAAAATCTCAAACAAACGAGAACAGCCATATTCATTACGAGATATGGCATAAAAAGCAAACTAATGGAAGATGAAGGCGAGTAGAATGTAGTGGTGGCGCCACTGACAGCTGGCCGAACCTAGATACCAAGCGTAGCTCTCCTAGCCGGTCACGGGCTTCTCCACGTGCACCCACAGCGCAATGAACATGAGGCCCACAGCGATGGAGATGGAGCCCATGAAGTTGCCCTGGTCCATGAGACTCTGATAGCTCCAGCCGAAATACTCCTGAATGCTCATGCGTACGCTCGGGCCCAGGTTGTACGCGATGTAAAAACCCATGAGGACGGCGGCACACAGCATCGAGTCGCCGTGCGAGTACACACGGTTGTAGTACGCCACGATGTAGCGCACCATGGCCCAGACAATGCCAAACACGGCGCCGGAGAACACCAGCACGTTAGGCAACTCGGCCAGCGATCCGCGCGTGGCGTCGCGCTTGTTGAGCCACTTGGACTTACGGCCAGTGAACTTCCACACAATTGCGCCGAGCATGGCCGTGAAGTTGGTGAAAGCGTACACAAACCTCGTCTCCTGCGATCGCACCACATCGTTGTTCTCGACACCTCGAGTGCTCAGAGCCTGGAGCAGACCCTGCACAATGAGCTTCGGCACCAGGGCCACAAGCACGCGCAGGCCGTTCACGAAGATCGGGGCGTAACCAGTGTACAGGAAGTACAGCGTCACGTAGTACAGAAGGATGACCGGAATGGAGTCGATCGGGTACAGCGTCGAGTTCAGGTAGAACACACGGCGCATGAAGTTGTTTGGCTTGCGGTACTTAGGGATGTCCACGTGCGGACGCTTCCACTCGGGGTCGGCAACGTTCTTGTTCTTCTTCATTAGCGCGGTCTGGAAGTTACCCTTGGCCCAACGCTTGCGCTGCGCCATAGCTCCAGCAACAGAGTCGGGGATCAGTCCTTCAGCCAGACGAATACGCTCCTCAGCTTCACCTTCGAAATCCTTGCGGTAGTAGAGCGCCTTCCAGCCCATGGACACAAGGCGCTCGCCAGTGTAGCAGTCTTCCGTCAGTGTGCCGTACTGAATGCCGCCAATGGAGTCAAGAGCCTCACGACGAATCAGGGCGTTGGTACCAGCAAAAGATGCACAGTTGTAGCCGTCCTGGCCTGTCTGAATGGCATCGTAGAACGTAGAGTTACGGTGGCCGAGCGGGTCGCCGATTTGCAGTTGCACACAGTCGCGGAAGTACTGCGGCGTCTGCACGAAGCCCACAGCGTTGTCACGCACATCGTCCGAGTACGTGTGCAGAATTGACATGTCCACATCTCCGTTGTTGTTGTTCGTGTTGCACTTGCGGCACACACCGGATTTGCCCAGCTTCGAGTCACAGTTCATGCAACGCAGATCCTTCTTCGTAGCGCGTGTGTCGCTTACCGTGCCGTTGACCTGGCGACGGTGCAGGTCGCTCTGCACGTGCATGGCGTTCTCAAAGCATTCCTTGGAGCAGTAGCTGATCCGCTCCTCCGGCACACCCGCGATCTTGCACGAGGCGCAGCACATCTTGGCCACATTCTGGCAGCCCGTGCAAGAGCAAGAGTACTTGTTCTTGTACTGACGGTCTTCGTCGTCAAAGAAAAACGGAAGCGTGGCCAGAACGAACTTCGGGTGAGGCTGCATGTCCGAGTCGAGCAGCAGCATGTAGCGGCCGTTGGCACCCTCGTTGTACAGGCAGTTGTTGATGTTGCCAGCCTTGGTGTAGTGGACCTCCGACTTCACACGGCCGACGTACGTCACGTGAGGCAGACCAGGGTAGCGGTAGTCGTCACGGAACGAGCCCACGGCACAGTCCGCACGGTTGACCACCTTCGGACGAGAAGCCGACGGCAGGTTCGCAGACGAGTGCAGCTTGCGCCACGCGTACACTTCCATGTCTTCGTTGGGGTCGCACACACGGTCGTACATGAACTGAGCCACCTCCTGACGAAGGTCACCCGCTTTCTCCAGCACTACCTTGTTGAGCTCAATAGCCGGCACCGGGTTGCCCTTGGTCCACTTGGTGCTGCAGTAGCCGTCGTCCAGGACGTAAATCTGCAGCAGGTGCGGCGGGTACTGCAGGTTCATGCAGGCCATCAATGTGTCGATGGTCTCTTCGGCCGGCTCCGAGTAGTGGCACAGCAGCACATCAATCTTCGGCCACAGATCATCGGGAACCTTGGGGTCGAACTCGTCAAAGTAGTGGGCGCCACGACGCACAGGCTTCCACATGCCGAGGTAGTACAGAGCACCGAGAATCATGGACACGACCTCCGCCACGATGAGGGCGAAGAACGAGACCCACTGGGCGATGGGAGGGTCGTGGAAACACACGACGTCGTCCACGCCCGCGAGCGTCAGGTACCAGTCGGGAGGCGTGAACCAGCCGCTCATGGGGTTCTCTTGACAGTTCAACTCGTCCGAGTGTTGTCGTACACGTCGTCACAGGCCAACGTCCTGTTCCCAGAGTCACAGGGTTGAACTCCCACAACGAACCAGAAGACCATACCGAAGATCTCGACCACACTCAGGATGAGGAAGAGGAAGTACAACAGACGGTAGGTGGTGATGCCCTTCATGTAGTACTTGCGGACATTGGGCAACTTGCGTTCGATAATGTTGCCCGAGCCGCAGGACACGATGGCCTCCTCAACACCTTCGAACCAGAGCCGGTACTCCTCCTCCGTCTCGGGACACAGCACCCAGACGCGACGCTTGGTCATGATCTCAAAGCCTCTGTGGGGCAGGTCCAGTCGTGCACAGGGACGTAGTTGCAGTGCGTCCTTGAGTTCAATGGCGCCCACCACCAGGTCCGTGTTGCGTGTGGTGAAGTACTGACGACACTCAAGATGCGAGTGGAAGTAGTAGATCTTGGCCTTCTCCAGTGCAAAGTAGCGACGTTTCCAGCTCTTGTGCAGCGGTCCCTTGATCGTGCGCTTGCCCTGCTTGTGCATGTAGCCATGTACTGTGATGACGTTCTCCCGGAAGCTGCCGTCCGAGGGGATGGCTGGGGGATCAGGGGACGCTCCACGACGCACGATCTCCGTCTCGCCCGGTTGACGGCCTTCCGTGGCCGAAGGCGTCGCGTACATCTCGTAGTCGTCCGTGGGCGGCACAGCCGGTGGCTGGTCCTTGGCGAACATGACTCAGAAGTCGTTTCTCGCTCACGAGGGCTTCTCTCGAATGGGTGGGAGGTCGCCTTGGAGGCTCTGCGGACGTTGGTTTCTCCTCTTCCTCTCGCGAAACTCCGAGACTGACATGCGCCTTGGCTCCATCGCAAAAAGTGCTAGCCAGTCTGGGGAGGGACGGTTTCTGCACCAATGGGCGGACGCGAGATTAGGGGAGGCGGACGGAAGAGAGAGGCGTTTGGGACGAGGACCCAATTTTGTGCCACGAAATGGGCACTAAAGGATGCCAGGACGGTACAAACCAATTCACACAGAAAGCATGTTTGCTGAGCCTTTTGCTCAGGATTTTCTCGTGACAGAGAATTCAGCACCCGGTGTGCCGATATCGGCAACAACGCTGGCTGGCGCTGATGTAGCACCTGTGGGCCCTGACGCGGGCATGCTGGGAAGATGACGGTGAAGTTCAAGAGTGCCGTCCGACTCGCTGGCAGCTTGGTCAAGATCACGTTTCCGAGTGATATCTTCCTCGTGACGAGTTGCGGTCTACTTCCGCTACTATTGCCGGCAGTAAAAGTGAAGCCGAGTGAATAAAGGTTATGCTCGAAAAGTTACAACCGAAGGAATGTATTGCGCCTCCGCTTCTGAATGCAGTCGTACAATGATGTAGGAGATCAAATACTCCAAAGTAGTTACCACGAGCGAGTATGACTGAAGGCGAGACCTTGCAGCCTGCTCTGCATCGATAGCGCACTGAGCGCTGCTTAAAAAACAATCAAGTGGAGACACGTTTTGAATCGAAAAACACCAGCCGCAGAGCTCGCAGCGCCATGCTACGATCCGACTGCAACACCTGCATAAGATCAACACGCTCGCGCCAGATGATGCCCACGATGGCAACAGCTTCAATTTTTGCATTGAATCCGTCCTGCAACACCGTCTCAGAAGCGACCCATTCTCGTAGCGCCAGTGCTCATTCTGAGGATAAAAACCTCGCGCTCCGTCCGCCATCGTCCGCCCAAGTGGCGTGCTGAAATTTTCAGCATTTTAGGAATTTCACCCAGCTGGATTGTGCGATATCAGGGCGCAGGAATCAAGGCGCGATATTCGACACCATGTGCGTTGGGTGCTCTGCATCAGCAACGCCAACATGACCGTAATATACATTGTGGGCTCATTCTGTTGGTGCTGTTGTAATAGCTGTTCTGTTGGTGCTGTTATAATAGCTGCGAGTTGGCAGCGGTGAATGCTCAGTAAACTAACGTTAGGGCGAAACGACTTCCGCTGACGGAGACCGCCGCAAGCAGTGTCGGTTAATTAGGATCTCACGAAGACAGCCATGGGCTCACCATTGCGCGAGGCTTTCGACATGCACCACGACTCGTGGTCCACGAGCGGGTCTTTCCTGCGAGTGGTTTCGTCCCGTGAGTCTCACGGAAAGCCCTGCGACTCGTGCACGAGATACATCCCGCACGCATGCGTACACACTCAAGCTAGAAGCCGAAAATATTGAAAATCTAGCACACAAGCATGAAGAGCGCCGACACATCGGCGCTGTTTTGCTGCTTCAGAGCTGGGCAGTCGCCACAATACGCATTCGCCAACGACTTGTTCTGGTCAGCGTAGGCGTGTATTCAATTACCAGTAGGCAACATGAGTCAGAGCTCCTATCCGGCATTTCAGTGTGTGGTCGCGACCAAACCCCAAGCGTCGCGCGACAGTCGCCTTGTAATGTAAATGCTGGTTAGAGCCTGGAAGCGCAATCTCCAGCACCAAGTCTAACCAGCATTTACATCGTGTTAACCTCGCATGCACACGGATACATCGTGTTAACCTCGCATGCTCACGGATACATCGTGAAGAAATGAAGACTTTAGATTTCAGCGACCTTGGCTTCAACTCGGGCAGACAGTGCGCTGGGCGAACACACAGCAAGCTGGTGAGTCGCTGGTCACCAGTGGTGACCAGCGACACCAACTAAGCGCCATGAGCAGCAGCTCACGCCCACCACTCAAGTCTGAACGAAGGCCGGCCGCCTTCTGAAGGCGTATCCTGGCGAGGAGTCGCCATGTCCGTTCGCCACCTACACAATGCAGGCCGCGTCACGAAGCAAAGTCGCCAATAGCGTTGGGTGGGTGGATCGAATCCCACATAGCGGATATCACATCGTGGGTTCCGCTCCATAGTAAAGATTCTCTACAGGAATCCTGTTACATGCTACTTGCCACGATGACTAGGATCTAACACGCCGTTCGTCCTCGACGCCTTGCCCTCGCCGTCTATCAAGTGGGCATGAACCAGTCGCCGACAGCAGCTTCAGCTTCCTCGTCACCACTTCCTCGCAAATGGGTACACAAGGAGTACCTACTTTTAAAAACCTCGTCCGCCGCCCTAGTCACTGTCCGCCACCCCTACCCTCCGTCCGTTGGCCCGTTTCTGCCTACAAGTCCGGCATAGAGAATCCAAGTGGTTTACTCCGTAACAGCTTTCGCAGGGTTTCGGGCCTGGGCGACGCTCGACGCGGGTCTCGTGCCAGTTGCGCTTCTTCGCGAGGAGTCCAAAGCACGGCAGAGCATACGTACAAACCTCAGTGTGTAGAACCCGCCGCCATGTTCGGAGGCGACAAGCAGGGGCTCATGAAGCACGAGGACTACGAGCTGCACGGCACGCCCGCCACAGGCGATGGCGCGGCCTTGTACGCTTCGGAAGGGCGTCCTGAACCCCAACAGGGCTACGTGGACCCGCGAGGACCGGCACTTCCGCCCATGAACGTCTCGGACGCTGTGGGGCTCGGAGGCCAAAGAGACAACATCATTTCGGTACATGGCTACATGCACAAGCAGGGCAAGCGCACGATCAAGGGGCCGATCCACAAGAGCTGGAAACGTCGCTACTTTGCACTGGAGAAGGCCAAGATCTACTACTTCCACTCGCATCTTGAGTGTCGTCAGTACTTTACCACACGCAACGCAGACCTGGTGGTGGGGGCCATTGAACTCAAAGACGCACTGCAACTACGTCCCTGTGCACGACTGGACCTGCCGCACAAGGGCTTCGAGGTGCACACCAAGCGTCGCGTCTGGGTGCTGTGTCCCGAGACGGACGATGAGTACCGTATGTGGTTCCAAGGAGTGGAGAGAGCTATTGTGGCCAACGGAGCAGGCAACATCATCGAACGCAAGCTGCCCAACGTCCGCAAGTACCTGATGAAGGGCAACCAGACGTACCGCTTCTTCTACTTCGTCTTCCTCATCGCAGGCATCGTGGAGCTCTTGGCGCTCGTCTTCTGGTTCGTCATTGGGTTGGAGCCTTGCGACGCGTCACGACTTGAAGTGGACTGCGCTACTATCACCAGCACGTCGTTGGAGGAACTGCGTTGCTCGAGTCAGACGTTCAGTGGCTGGTTCACGCCGCCCAACTGGTACCTGCAGGTCGCTGACGTCGAGAACGTGCAATGCTTTCGTGACCCGCCCATCCCGCAGTGGGTCTCGTACTTCGCCATGCTCTTTGCTGAGGTGCTGACGTTCGGACTGGGAGTGCTGTACTACCTCGGCATGTGGAAGCCCGTGCGTCGTGGCGCCCACTACTTTGACGAGTTTGAACCCCCGTGCCAGATGAGCTGTGGCCTAAGGTGGATGTTCTACTGTGTCACTACTCCGAGCCAGCAGAGGAGACGATCGACACGCTCATGGCCTGCATGAACCTGCAGTACCCGCCCCACCTCCTGCAGATCTGGGTGCTGGATGACGGCTACTGCAAGGCCAAGTGGTCCAAGGGCAACCCCGTCCCCACGGTGGAGCTGAACAAGGGCATCCTGGAAACCGCCGGTGATCTCCGTCAGGAGGTGGCGCAGTTCATGTACGACCGCGTGTGCGACCCCAACGAAGACATGGAAGTGTACGCGTGGCGTAAGCTCCACTCGTCTGCGAACTTGCCGTCTCCATCCCGTGTTAAGGTGGTGAACCGCTTGGATTGTGCCGTGGGTTCATTCCGCGACGACTACCGCTACCCTGGTCTTCCGCACGTTTCCTTCATCGGTCGTGTCAAGCCGGACGTCCACTACTCGAAGGCTGGTAACATTAACAACTGCCTGTACAACGAAGGCGCCAACGGCCGCTACCTCATCATCTTGGATACGGACATGCAGCCTCACCCGAAGTTCATCCTGGCCACGCTCCCGTTCTTCTTTGACGACGAGGATCGTCAGGACAAGGCCAAGTACATTTGCTGTGGTATTGGTTGCAACGCGGTCGCGAAGCTTTGCTGTGCTTCATGTCAGATTGCCGGTGTGCCCGAGGAGCAGATCAGCTACTGCTCGAAGGACTGTTTCGAAAACGCTATGCACGTACAGAGTGCGGTCCACCGCCGCCAAGTGAATGGTACGATGAGCGACACTCGCGCGAGCAAGATTGACATGCGCTGCATGAACTGTGATGCCAAGCTGGGAAAGACCGGTGTGTGCCGCAAGTGCAACCCTGGCGAGATAGGCGGCGATGGAGAGGACGTGTCCTCTCTGCACACATACTCGGACGACGTGCGTGACAACGCGGTGGCATTTGTGCAGACGCCGCAGTACTTCCGTGATTGCATTCAGCTTCAGATCGGCGATCCGATGGGGCACCGTAACGCTACGTTCTACGATGCCATCCAAACGGGCCAGGACGGCTACGACTGCGCCTCTTTCGCCGGCACGAACGCGATGTTCCGTCGCGAGGCTCTGGATTCGATCGGTGGCATTCAGTACGGTAGTCTGACGGAAGATTGCTACACCGGCCAGGTGCTTTGCGGTATGGGGTGGAAGGCGCAGTACTTCCGTAAGGATTTCGAGGGTGAACCGTCGGAACGCATCCGTTTGGCTGAAGGACTGATCCCCGACTCTGTGGCTGGTTCGTTGGCACAGCGTAAGCGTTGGGCCAAGGGTAACTTCCAGATCGCGCTGATGAACAAGAAGACGCAGTATTTCGATCCTGAGTGGAAGATGCCGGAGGTGCAGATCCCTACGTACCACAAGTCTAACAAGTTCATGCGCCGCGTGTTCTACTTCAACTCGACATTGTACCCGTTGGGCTCCATCACGGCCATCCTGTTCTACTATATCACGATATATTTCCTGTTCTCTGGCTACGCTCCGATCTACATGGCTGGTGCACGTCTCGTGTACGCTCTCGTGCCGAAGCTACTGGTGCAGGGTGTGCTGTCTGCGCTAAGCAACCGAACCGTGGACAACAGTGATGTGATCCGGTCTCAGGAGGTGTGGTTTGCATACGCGTTCACGAACTGCACTGCCGTACTGGAAGCGTTCTGGTGGAAGATCACGGGCAAGGAGCCCAAGTGGTTTAACACGGGCGGTGCGAGCCGCGGTTCGACGGCGGAGCTGCCCAATGTGATCATCTTCTTCGGTACGGTCGTGGGCGTGCTGTGGTCTGTGGTGCGTTTCCTGGCTGGCTACAACAGCATCCAGACATCGCACGGTGCTTCGCTTCTGTTCGCGAGTCTGATGATGGGTCTGTTCATCGCCGTCAAGCTGGCGCCGAGCGTGCGCATGAGCATCCAGGAGTACTTTGGCTGGAGCTACGAGAGCCTGACGGACCAGGGCAACGTCGTTGGCTCGATCTCGATCGCGTTCGGGCTCATCTTCATCACGCTGTGGGTCTGGATCGAGCAGCCCACGTCCAACCCCTTCTAGGAAGGGAGCAACAGCAGCGTAGGGGCCTTAGGCCAGGTCCGGTCATCAGAGACCAAGGATGTCGCATCGGAGGTCATGCCGGTGCTGTTCATGCTTACGTGCTTGATTTTCAATATATTTTCTCCTTCCAGCTCGGGTGTAGCATCCATATTAACATGCGTGCAAGATTGCAGGATGCATCTTGTGCACGAGTTGCAGGACTGCACGGCCATTTTGCCATACGAACTCACAATGCTGACAGGAAGGTGTTCATACAGGATCGCCGCCTACAGCGATTTCAACGCCACGCCATAGATAACAAGTGTTTCAATCCTTCATTTACGCGATTTGTTGGCCACCTACCTTCAGTCGGAAGCTGTGAGTTCTGGGTCTACTGAGGCTCTACGACTTGACAGCCAGGTTCATGAGGTGCTCCATGAACACCTTCAGACTCACGTCGTCCGTAAAGATGACCTCGCCCTGACCGTCCATACTGTTGTGTGTGACGCTCGGGTTGAGCTTTGCCATGAGGAAACGCGACTGCGACTTGTGCTGGTCGCACACCACGTAGCGCGGGACGGGGAAACGGGAGTCCATGATAAGCTGCGCGTCGGCTTGCGGAGCCTCCAACAAGTTCTTGAAGTTCTCGTGCGCAGGGTCCTCGTGGAATTTCTGGTCTCGCCACGCGGCAATTGTGTCACCGTGGAAGACCACAACGTAGAAGAACGAGTCCAGCAGCAGGATCGTATCCGACCGCACACTGGCAGCATCCAGCAGCGCCGGGACGGGCGGCCCATTGAACGAGTACGAAAGCAGCGACGGCTGAAGCATCACCAGCGAGTTCGTCGTGCTCTCACGCAGCAGGCAGTGGCGGTAGTACGCGCTTTCATCGGGCGAATAGCCGAACACGGTCAAGAACTGCGAACGACGCAAATGGAACATGAACTGAGGGAAGATGGCGAACTCGGGCGACAAGCGGAACGATGAAGGATCGTCCTTGCGGTAGTCTGCGAAGCGAGCGGCCAGACGAATAAGCGACCGGTCGATCCATCGCATGATGTCCAGCTGCTCCTCGCCTTGCTCGGAGCGGTGTACAGCGATACGTGCCAGCAGCACGGCGGCGGCCTCCTGGTCAAAGCCGCGACCCAGCGTGGCGGTGTCATTCGGATCCACCGTCCAAGGACCGCAGATCGTGGTCACACGTGTACGATGACGACCACTAGCGTGCTGGTAGCGCGTGATCAGCTGGATGTAGCGTGCCTTGCCGGGTGCCAACGGCGTCTGGTTGGCAATGTCAAAGTAGATGGCAACGGTGGTGTTGGGGTCAATGCCGCCCATGGACCAGGCGTTCGTACCGCCCACACCAATCTCCACCTCGGACACGTTCTTCGGAGCCGCACCCTGGCGCTTCAAAGGCGCGCAGGGACCAATGGCTCCCGCAACCTTGAACTCGCGGCTCGTAAGCACCTCCACGGAGGCGGCAAAGGCCATCGTGAGCTGATCCTTGTCGCAGTCAGCGGCTTCGTCTGAGAACTTGCTGAACATGCGACGGAAGGACTCGCGGAAGACAGACTGGCCGAACGAGTCGGCCAGTACGATCACTCCGCCAGTCTTCTGCACACAAGCTGCCATCTCCATCACACCACTCTGGTCCAGGGAGCACGCGAAGATGTCCACGACGTGGCTCGAGGCTACGCAGCGGGCCGCCAGGTCGTTGTAGTGCACCAGCGCCTTCTTGGTGAGCGGGGCCTTGTCCTTTTGCAGGTCCGTGTGAGACCGGATGTCCTCCTTGCGGTCGCGACTGACGATAGCTCCCGGACCGACCGTAGGGGGCCGCCGACGAACATCATGATGCGGGCGCCCTGACCACGGAACGTAGCCTCCAGGAGACCCACGCACACCGACATGGCCACACCCGTGCAGCGCTGCGGACGCTGGTCGGCCGCCACCGGCCACGGGTCGCGCTGCAAGTCCTCCAGGATGGACTCGAGCGTGAAGCCGCACTCGAACACGGGCAGCAGAAAACGCGCCGAGTTGCTGGTCTGCTGCTGAGGCTGCTGAGGTTGTCCCTGTGGCTGCTGCTTGCGCGTGGCAGCCAGGCCCAGCATGTCGTACACCTGCTGCGCCGTGAAGTCCTTGTTGCCGCGGAAGACGTGCGACTTGGGCACCTCCGGGAAGCCCAGCTCGTGCACGTGCACCATGGTGCCGAACGTGACGAGGCCAATGAGCGCATCGGGCGGCAGCTGGTTGAGCGTCTGCTGGATCGAGTCCTTGAGCTCCTCCAGCTCCTCTTCAGGGACGCACGTGTCAATGCAGAAAACGAAGACAGGGGGTCCTGCCTGACGGTTCTGCAGCTCGTACTCGAGCGTCGTGTACTGTGGGATGAGCTCAGCTGGCAGGTTCTCCTGCGTGATGTTCTCGGCGTAGTGCGGCGGGAAGTGGTTGCGCGTCACGCAGAACGGACAGACCCAGAGCTTGGACACGAAGTCCACCTGACAGAAGGGTTCAGCACTGCAGCACAGGCCTTGCAGTGGATGGGGTCGTACTCTACAGCAGGCGGCATGCCATCAATAGGCTTCAGAGGCTGGTACAGACAGCCCGTGGGCATGACGCAGCGCGTCTGCTCCAATTTGGTGCAGGGCCACGAGTTCCACGAGAAGCGGACGCCGTCCTTGGCCTCCATGGCGTGGAAGTCCCACTCCTGGGGCTGCATGCCTGGCTGGTAGCCTCCCTGTTGCTGCTGTTGTTGTCCATATTGGTCGTAGCCTCCCTGTTGCTGCTGACTGTACTGTTGTTGATCGTAGCCGCCTTGTTGACTGTATTGCTGCTGCTGGTCGTAGCCTCCCTGTTGCTCATAGCCGCCCTGTTGCTGCTGGAAGTTTCCCTGTTGCGCGTACTGCTGCTGGTCGTACTGCTGTTGCTGCTGCTGAGGCTGCTGGCCGTAGCCGCCTTGCTGCTGGCCGTACTGGTCGTAGCCGCCCTGCTGCATCGTCGCGTCGCCCGGAAGGGGAAGATGGAGATTGGATCCTCGAGGCAGCGCCACGTTTCAGCCGGTTATGTGGTGGACACTATGATAGTGTGGAGAACATCATAAACTTAGGCGACGTCATGTGGCTACATAGACTGTAAGTTTACTTGGTGAAACCTCTTGGTGACGACCCGCACGATCACAGCCTGTCGTGGTGGGCAAGGCGTAGGAGTCGCAATGATAGTCTACGGTTTTAATTTGATGTGGCTTGATCTTATATATATGTGTGCTGCTGCGGGCCCTACGCTTACAAACTACTGCTACATACGACGGTCAATTTACGGGCATGTACTGCTTGCTCTCGATGCGGCGCTCTTCTCGTCGGCGCCGCAGGAACGTCGCCACCCTCGAGATGCTCACGTACATGCCGACTGCAAAGAACGGCAGCACGAAGGCCCATGTGAGCGGATGCACCAGTGCCTCCGCGAGGTTTGTCGCGGGTCCTCCCGTCTGCACGTGGTTAGCAGCTAGGGCGCCACTGGAGCGCAGTGCGTGGCCCGCGCCGTTGTGGTGTCTCGAGTAGTAGATGTTGATCTCCATGGACGAATCGTCATCAGCTCCGTCCTCATTGGCCAGCGCCATCTTCTTCGCCGGTACAGACGTAGCTACCGTGGGCAGCGCAGCGTCAGCCGAAAGCGTGTTCACACACTCCACGGACAACACGTCGGCGTGTGTGACCATACAGAGGCGAACCTTCCGTACGGCCTCGACCACCTTCCTGGGCTCCACTTTATCCGGTGCTTCGTGCAACAGCGCCACTATGTTGGCCTCCCTCTGGCAATAGGAGGCTACGTCCTCTGCACATGCGGGTCTAGTCGCGACATCGTTCGGCTCAAGCTCGAGCTGGGCGGTCACACTTGGCACGGCGTCCGTCCGCAGCTGCTTGGGTTGTTCCTGCTGCTTGTTCATGTCTTGCGGCTGCATTATGCTGCTGGGAGAATCGCTCGTGTCCGGCGTGCAAATAGTCGAATGGCTGGACTATGGCGGGACGCAATGACGCTTCGGAACGGCCGTCTGCTGTCATCGCTGGTCTCTTCCCGACTTAGCCCTACGAAACCTTTGATATATAGTAGGATGCCGTTATCAATATTCGTAGCTATATCGCTTTCGGCGAGGTAATGTAAATAAATTGCACAAATAGGGTATCTTGTTCCCTCCATCTTCCGATAGCCTTGGACAGTTACTGTGAGAATTCAAATAGACGACGCGGGCATCTGATATCCTGCTGCTCGCTCTCTTGAAGGCCCCGATGCTGGAGCACTTATGGTGTTGGCTGCAAGTCACAGTCGTCGATAGCCACCGAGGCAGGCAGATGGCTGCGCCATTTCGGGACACGAACCACATCGCGTGCGTGAAGTGAAAAACTGTCAAAGGCCGTAGATCTGCATCTTCCAGCGGCCACTTCAACCTGCGCTCTGTCGTGCCAGCACACATCCGACGAGAGGCGAGTCCTTCCCCTTAAAACCCTTAAAAGGGCCGAAATAGAGCGCGCGATGGAGCAACCAAAGCTCAGTCCAGCTCAGCCCAAATGCGTCAACTTGTTCTTCAACTTGCGTCGCGCGATCGCATTGCGGTGTCAGAGCTCCGAGCTCGGCTCCGAAGGTAAAGCGTGCGACATGCGCCCGAGGTTGGTGTTCCGTACACAATAGAATGATGTGGTGCACCCGATATATCCTCTGAGAATAACATGAGCTCCTTGACAGCAGCGGAGGTGTCCGAGCTGCTCTGTCTGCTGTGGCCGTCGACAGGCGCTGGCGCCTCCGACGACTCGCAGCGCTGGCACCAGCAGGGCTTCGAGTTCCAAACGGCGCGGGGATTTCCGCTGGGGCTCGTGCAGGGCCATGGCGGACCGTGCGGCGTGCTGGCGGCTGTACAAGCTGAGATGCTGCGGCTCTTGCTGTTTGTGCGCCACCACGAGACGCTCAACGTCGACTGCGACTTGCAACAGCTTCTAGAGAGGGAAAGACTGGAGGAGGAGGAGGCGGCAAGGCAAATGCTGCTGGCAGAGGCCATGGCCTCACTACTGGTGCAGTGCACAGCAGGAGACGAGCGACTGGTGCGCGTGGTGGTGCAGCAATTAGGTAGTGAACCAGTGCAGTACCAGGAAAGTATAGTGTTGGTTCCTGCTGTACAGACTGATACCCCACCAGAACATTTGGTGGCGCTGTTGGTGCGCGAAATGCCGGCGTTCTGCAGTCCCCTCGGAGTCATCAACTTCACCTTCAGCGTGCTGCGGACCAAGGGCGTCGCCACTGTTCGCGAGGAGATGGACGACCCTGCAAACGTTCTTACCGCGGCATTCGGTCACTGCACGCAGGAGCTGCTGAATCTGCTACTCACGGGCAAGGCCGTGTCCAACGTGTTCGACGGGAGCGTCCCCATGGGCGACACGGGGCTTTTCTTGCATGGTGTGCCGCAACGGCCACGGATCGGCTACTTGACGCAGCTGGAAGCGCTGCGCTACTGCCATGTGGGGAGCTACTACAAGTCGCCGCAGTTTCCCGTGTGGGTGCTTGGAAGCGCGTCACACTTCAGTGTTGGATTCGCTCTGGACGCCCGCGTGTGCGAGGAATCGGCCTCTGTGCAACTTTTCCAGCGCGTGCAGCGCGTGTTCAAGGCATTCGACCCAATGGAAACGGGTTTCATGCAGATGGCTTCGCTCTCCGAGTCGCTAAAGCGGCTTGGCGTATCATCAGAAATCCTCTCGAACGAGTACTGGATGGCGCGACTTCTGGCGAGACTGGAAATCTCTAGTGGGGCTGGCATCGTGCTGTGGGATGAGTACTGGAAGGTCATTTCGGTGTTGCTGCACACCAACGATTTTGAGCTTGCTCTGTCTGGAGGATTCGACGCCAACCCAACGACAGAAACACAACGCACCCTTCAACGATCGGATTCTGATCTCGCGCGGGAGTTGCAGGCGCAGTTTGACGCTGAAGAGAGAGGTGGCTTTGTCTCTGCTATTCCAGCTGAAGGTAGCTCAGAACCAAGTCAACCTCCACCACCGGAACCAAAGCCAACTCCACTACTTTCGTTCGATTGGTTCTACTATAACGGATTGGGCAGCAATGGCGACCAGAGCAATGGGCGACGCCCTCAATTGTCCAAGTGTCGTGTGACGCTCGAAGAATCGGCCGAGTTTATTGGGAAATCGGTGCCTATTGAGGATTCCGGGAGTAGTGGTGGCCATGGCTCGCCTCCCCTCGAAGAAATTATGAAGACAAAGTGGCCTAGCGCGCGAATCGATTGGTTAGGCTCTCCAATTCCCAGTATCGATTAATTTTTGCGTAAACCGCGATACATTCGCGTGGCTATGAACTATGGGGCCTGATAGGCATGTGTGCGAGATAGCAGTGTGCCTATGTTCGAACGGGTAACAAACTTTATCATTCGCAAACTACATGTATTATGGATCATACATGTATGCTCAAGTAGCAGTAACTTGATTCGAAGTTCTACGGCCGGGTTGGATTACCGCGAACATCTCTCTTACGAAGTAGTGCCTGTCTATGGACCCTCGAGGAGTACGAATGCAGGTTGAACGGTTATGCAGTCGGGTACCTAGTAGTTTACTCGAGGCACGCTTTACAGTAGTCAACTTCCACAGTTTCACTCCAGTACTAACTTCGACCAACGAATTCGGTGGTTGCTTCCTCGCCAATGACGCGAAATCATACTTTTCTGATTCTTACGGCAAATGAATGCCATCCAGCACAATGCGAACACTCCAAATAGTTGCTTGCTGTCCGTTTCAACGCCTCAATCTCAAAGGGCCGCTGTGTGCACAGCCACTTTGGAAAGGTGCGGGGAGATGCTGGCACACCTGGTCGGCGAAGTGCTCGACGTTGTAGACGAGATGGATACAGCGAGGGACGTGCCACACGTTGCAGACCTCGTGGTTGGAACGGATGATGTCACCATGATCGAAAATTCACATCCTGATCAGAGACACCGGTGTGGTCGCGGTCATGATAGAATGCAAGTGGTGACATCGCCGACGAGATCCACGCCCAGGACGTCGGTCGAGACCCGGCCATCAGTCACAGAACTTGTTGTAGCCGAGGTAGCCACATTCTACGACGTCTTTGGGTTCCTTGGAGTACCCATGATCATTGTCTTCCTGCTGTCAGCAGTGTGGACGTTCACATTGGCCTACATCCAAGTACACGCAACCAAGATGGCCAACTCCGTGATGAACACTACCAACTTCGACAATGGCGAATTTTGGCTGCTCCCTCACCCGGAAGACACCATCGTGATTCCATCTGTAGTGATGCTGTCGCTGTTTGGAATCGGCTATACTGGTCTGACAGTCATGATGGTATTATTCCATCGCTTGGGCAAAAAGGTTAAATCACCAACTGATATTGCAAACTCGAACAACCGCGAGACCGAGTCAAAGGCTGTAAAAGGCCGTAAAATTGATTCTCTCATTTACTGGATCAGTCACAAGTACCATTTGCCAAAAGATATTCGCGACCACTACTACGTAAGTTGCATGTGTGGATAGGAATCTAAAGCCAGGAGCTGACACTTCCATATTCCTGCTATTGCGTTTTCTTACATTACGACGATATAGGCTGCAGCATTGGATCTTCCGAAGCTGATTTTCCAGTCAACAACACTTACCACGTATCTAAGTCATGGATTTCCGACCCCGATCATTTACTCTTATTCCGTGTTGTTGTTGTGCAACTGGTTCGTGGCCTGCTATCGATCTCAGCGCTACGTGGTCGACCCGGACCTCATCATCGCTCGGATATACTACACGTACGACTTGTTCTTTGCCGTGTTTGCACCGCTGGTGGTCCTACTTTACTTTATAAAGACGTTTGAATTCGACCGTGACGAGTTCGCGACGAAGATGGAGACAATCCAAGGTGGGTCCTACGACACCATCGCTCGCCTCTTCGGAGATCCATCCCAGATTTCGAGTTTCTGCAACGCGTTTCACTATTTGCAATTCTCTACCGGCGACTCGCTTTTTATCAAGTCCGCACTCAACTTTCTCTCGCTGTACAAGTGGCAAAAATCATCATGACGTTGATTCACAACCACCACGAGCGCCGTCTTGAACGAGAGCGCAAGGCACAAGTTCAACCGCTACCAGATGAAAACAAACCGCGGGCTCGCGCACAGAGCTTTAAAGCAGCCATTGCCATGAAGATCGAGGCATCGACACAAAAATCCAAACATTTCATACCCAAGATTTTACTCTCATTGATCTTCTTCGTCGCCGGCTCCGCCATTTTCGTGTATTCTATTGGGTCTGTGCGGTCCAGTCATGCGGTGTGCAGGAAATTCGACAAATGTGTCGTGGTCAGCTACCAATGGAACTTTGGTGTCGAGCACTGCCCGTGTCTGGTTTTCGCAGACCGCCACCCAGCACCTCGAACGTACGCCGAATGGACGGACCCCGAGGACATCACACCCAAATTGGCCGAGCTTGCTTTTGCAGGCGAACTTCGCATCGTCCAGATCATCAATCGAGCTGTGCCAGAACTGCCGGGGAGCTGCGAAGTTGCAGCCACTTGGAGCAGCTCATTCTGGTGTACACGAAGACCTTGGGACTCCCCGAGTGGATGTCGGAGTTCAATGAGCTCCAATACTTGTGAGTCACGTGTCTGATTTGAAGGTGTTGACTCAAAATGTGCCTAACGTGTTCGAATGCTCTGTGCTTGATGTACAGTCATATGGAGGGAGACTACACCAGCAAAAGACTCCAGACAGTACCAGCAGGCATTTTTGACCACATGCCCCACCTCACGTTCATTCATTTTGGCGGAATCCCCGACGTGGAAGAGCTCCCGTCATTCTCGTCACTAGTCAATTTGCGGTACTTGACCCTTGCGATTCTAAACTCTTTGAAGGAGCTCCCTAGTTTCGACGGTCTCTCGAAACTAACCGCATTGAATATTGTGGAGGCGACGAGGGCCAAGACACTTCCGTCACTGGTTCCGCTTAAAAGCCTCATCTCACTCGGACTGCGCTACCGGACTGGCGTGTGCTGCAACGGATTCATCACGGGCACCTGTGATACCACCTCATTTCAGTGTGTACCAAAAGTTGACGAGAAATACCCCATGACTTGTATATCAGAGCGTGCATCCGAAGAAGACAAGGCCATACTCGCCATGTACGATACGAGTGCGATTTGCGCGAATTCATTCGCGTACGACTTGGAGGCGTCAGCTCCTACAAAGTATACGTCTGATGAGTTGTGTGGCAGTACTCTTTACAAGGAGTGTTATCTGAATGGAGTGCAAGGTATCTGTTTCAACACGAGGATGACGGTGATCAGCTGCGTCACCCAGGCAATGTATATTACGATGCGGCAGATTCAGATCCAGCGTAAGGTTGGAGATCCTTGCAACGTGGCCGTTGAAGCTTGGCTTGGCTGCACGTAGGTTACGGCCCCGAGTAGAAGGTCACAAGACGTAAACACCCGACCTTTAAATTTCAAACAACTCAAACAGCAATTAGAGGATAAGTTCCACTAATTCAAACCTCGTGCAGTTGCTCCCGCCATTTGAATATCTCTTGAGCTACATGTATTATTAATAATACATTGTCCATGACGACATGGTGCGCACACTTCGGCTCCACATCGACATGATTCCAAACACTTCATAATAGAAAAATTCAATGCTACTCATGTACACACGAGCAGATGCGACTTGAATGACAGCGTCGGCATTTGTGTCGATGTCTGAATGCTGGTTTGCGTAAGCATACGGTATTTTATTTTGCTTGGCCCTTCAATTAGAATTTTTTTTTGTAGTCATATTGTGCGTTCTACTTGAATTTTCCTTGCGCGGTTCTTTGAGTCAACCACGTATGCAATAGACCTACCTCTTCAAAAGCATATTATAGTATTTAGCGAAGGTATTATGAACGATACACAACAGAAAACGACCGCCAGAGGCAACGAGAGCTTCGAAGGCAACATGGTCGACACCGGAGAAGCGGATAGCGACGCTGTAGCCACCGACCCAGTTGCTGCACAAGAGGAGCACCCGTCAGCAGTAGCTCGACAAGGATCATCTGCCCGTACAACGCCACCGACAGCACCACCAGGGACGTCGCGTGCATCTGCTCAAAGGACACCACTCTCAGCATCATCAGCAACGACTCGAGCGTCTGATGGAAGGACGCCACCTTTAGAATCACCAGGAGCGGCGCGCGCGGCGGCTCGCAGGACTCCAGCGTCAGCATCACCGGGGACAATACGGGCATCTGCTCGAAGGACGCCACCGTCAGCATCATCACTGATACCGCGTGCGTCTGATCGAAGGACGTCACTGTCAGCATCATCACTGATACCGCGTGCGTCTGATCGAAGGACGCCACCTTCAGGATCACCAGGACGCGCGCGGCGGCCCGAAGGACGCCACCGTCAGCATTACCAGACACTGCGCGCGTGTCTCCGTACCCATTACGTGAGCGAACCCCACCTCAGCCATTGCAAACTTCGACGGATTCTGCGCGTCCACTGGCTCGTGTTTCATTGGAAGCGTCGCCCGAAGTCTCTCAGCATCGACTACAACTTGTTGTACAACCAATTATCAAGCAAACGGTTGGCCAAAGAGAAGCATCAGGTCGGACTCTGGACGATTTTGCTGTTACCACATTCAGTGATATCATTCACAAGCTGTGGGAAAAGTTTGGCAGTCAAATAAAAGGTCAAGCTGTGAAGCAAGACGACGACTGGTCGATTGAGCAAGCTACGGAGTCGGCATGGACTAAAGCAATGCAGTTCAAGTGGAACCGACATCTAGTTCTAACTACCAAAACTGAGCAGGCCTGGAATCGTTGGGTTGCTTCACTTCGTGGAGAAACCGTGACGCTGATGATCTATGAATACGGGCTTGGCATTTCGAATGCACGAGCTCTTGAAGAGTTTAGGAATGCTTGCATTCGACCAGAGCTCACGGATCGTTCAGGTGCAACTGCTGAAGCATCACTTCGTGATGTTGTTGAATGTCTCCGA
The DNA here is from genome assembly GCA_012656075.1 of Phytophthora hibernalis. Lineage (NCBI taxonomy): Eukaryota > Oomycota > Peronosporomycetes > Peronosporales > Peronosporaceae > Phytophthora > Phytophthora hibernalis. The sequence goes on along the minus strand of JAAKBF010000151.1, from coordinate 657,402 downwards.
GGTGTATGGGGAAACACCTATCGCGGGAGTGCTACAGCCTGGCGCATTTGGGCTAACGCAATCACCAGGAACCTGGATCGTTCGACTTGGGAAGCCGCTATAATGGAGTTCCCAGATCCTCGAATCCAGAATTTATTTCGCAGCGCTGATCACCGGTCTGAGCAGCACATGTCCAATCTATCTCGTACAGCCCGGTTAGCTCTCGAATGCGTCAACGCATCGCTGAAAGACAACGAAAAGCTTCATCACACCTTGGAAGCATTTGGACAAGAACTCGATGCTCAGAAACAATATTGGACCACCATTGAGGCTTTCCTCGACGACATCCCTCTACCACCTTTGGCCGACGTGCACGATCCACTGACAATAACGGATAATGCAGCTGACATCGATCATCAAGTGTAATTTTAATGCGATTTATTGGTTAGATTCCGTATTTTGCGTTTGTTTTGCTAAAACATCCAAGTCATCTTCATCGTCGTTCACCGGAAACGCAGCCCCACATCATTTCTCTCTTGTCGCTTCTCTTTCTCCATGGGACCCGAAGGATTGAAATATCCCTGCACCTTCCAGCCACAATGCTCAAAAACCTTCGCCATGCTGAACTTCTCGAATCGGGTGAACGTCTCGACAACAAACGGTTGCAGATTTCTTCCAGAGGATTCAACGTAATACCGCTGAAAGGATTTCTTCATGTAGCCAAACATATACTGATGGGGTTGGAAAATGGGCAGTATGCTGGTAGAAAAATAGGAACAATGCCTATACTTCGCAGGAAGTGGACGATTTCAGGGTGTCTGTGTATTGACGCGCCAGCTAAAATCCACACTGAATTGGAATCGGGATACTGGCGAACATTTCCGGTTGACGAGTAGGCAAAATCACGACAGCACTTGACGAACTCAACTCGATCAAAAGCCCCTTCCGTGTCGAAGTAGTCGATAATGCCATCTACACCCATAAATGCCAATACAGATATTCGCGGCTTCCGTTGAAAGTCTCCTCGAATCGCGATTCTTTGCCCTTTGAGCGAGTAACATCTCTTGCGTATCATTCCTCGATTGTCGAATGACACTTCGTCTAGAAAGACCAGATTGTGGTAACACCAACTAACGTGACTCAACTCCTCGACAAAGCGGAACACATCCTTCTCCTTGATGTGCACAGCACGCCGCTTCAAAACATTTCTAGTCAATCCAGCTTCGTGAATAATGCGCCACACAGAGGTCTTTGAAATTGGGATATGATGGGCCTGTCGAAAGGCAGCTTGCGCTTCGTCTAAATAGGCGAGAGGCTGTGCCGCAAAGAAGTCACAGAGCCATTGCCGTTGTGCCGATGAAAAGGTACTAGAAACTGTCGAGTCAGCTCGTTCGTACGTGCCAGTCTCTTCGTAGACCTTAATCCAGTTGCCAATTGTCTTGACATTATTGTGATAGATGTAGGCAAGCTGTTTGCGCGTCAATCCGAGACAATAAAATCCATAGAGACAGTGAAACACTGTATTTGGATGAGCGTGCTGTCCGGTGACGGCATCCTCCATTTCCCACCACATCAATGCATCGAACACTCTACACACGTCACAACAATAAAGCAAAATAAATGTTTGAGCTAAGTATGAGCCTCACTTGCGAGCATGGATATGCTTATGAGCAATACCTTTTGTTGAGGGGACTGGAAACTTTTTCTTCCAGCAGGATCGCACCGAAAGGCTTACACTGAGCGTTCGGTACAACGCTCGTAAACTTGCTGCTGACTGTGTTGACGCACCGCTCGCCGCTCGTGTCTCTGCTGGTGCCGGCGGTGCACCTCCGCTCCGACGCTCTGGTGGCGGCGGTGACACTTGGCTCTCTTGTGCCGGCGGGGATGCTCTGCTCGCCGCTCGTGTCCCCTGCTGGTGCCGGCGATCTTCTTCGCGCTGGTGCCGGCGGTCTTCTTCCCGCTGGTGCCGGCGGTGACACTTGGCTCCGACTCCTTCGTACGCTCCTCGAGACGTTGTTGCCTACGCACACTGGTGCAACGCGCCGGATATCTTCGGCCGTAATGATTTTTGGCCAATGAGCTTCACTGGTTCATTTATGGAGGGTTGGGCCAACCAGCCAACTTTGGCAAATTTCGTCAGAATTCACAATATTTGGCGCCACCTTTTTATTGCACGCCAAAAAGCCAAAGATGATGCGGCGTGGCGGCCGAAGACTGGCGCGCTACGAGGACGAGGACGAGGAGCGCGTGGTGTACTACGACCTGGACGCAGACTCGGACAGCCGCAACCTGCTGCTGTCACCTGACGCTTCTGTACCCCGCAGCCGCGAGTGACAAGAGCAGCCGATGGCAGTCAGATCTTCGCGCGACAACAGCAGCTTCTGTTCAATCTCGGTGAGTTATTATCCGTTTTAGTGCATAGTGGATGCAGACTAACGGTTGACTGCAGACGAGTGGAGACGAACAAGAAGAAAACCCATTCGCGTCGCTACTGCAGCAACAGGCAACACCTGCAACTGGTGCAGAAGAGACTGCAGTTTCACAGACCGCTACTGCTGCATCTGCTGCCTTGTCGAAGGAGGACAAAGGACGTAGCAGATTGAGCAGCAATAACACTCACCGATCGATATTAAAACGCAGCCAACCGCAAACTGGCCCTGCAGCCAGACCTACTACTATCAAGAAGAAGAAGCTGGGCTTTGAAACGGCAGATTCAGGCCAGATCGATGGAGCAGGACGAAACCTTCCGCTGCAGATACGAAAACCGCCGCAGGTCCCTCAGTGCTATTCAGCAGCGGCGTTCGCAGCTAGAGGCGGCGGCAGCTAAACGGTGAGAAGTGTTTTGCTGCTGAAGGACCCATCATGGTTGCTCACACTTGTTGCTGGTAGGCGAAAATCGATGCCTCCGAGTTCACAACCAGCACAATCTGGATCTAGTATGGACGATAGCATGACTAGCAACTCGGTTGCGCGCAAGAAGCGACTTTTGTCGGATGTGTTGCAGCGCGCAACGACACTATCCCAACAACTGAATACGTCTCAAGATGAGGCTGCATTCTCTCAGGTAAGCTTATACCACGATCAACCATGTTTAGTGAATCTGATGCTAATTAAATGCGCAGACGCCGACAGACGAGAATCCTACTGATGGCGATGCGATCTTGGACACGGAGCATCAGATGCGAGCTGAAGTGTTCGCTCCACAGATTTTCTCTCCAACAAAAGCCGCATCCGCAAACTTGGCAGTCGGTCGGAAACCCAAATCTGATGCGATCGCCCCTAAAATTCGTGGAGGCATAGGCGATGTTATTCGAAAGGCAATTCGCAAGAGCAATCGCGACCTTACGCTGCTTCGATCCCAGGGACAACATCTGCTACCGCAACAAACCAACCATTCTTCAGCAATGGGTATGCTGGGCGCAGTAGAATCGATTCAAGAGCGAGCACACATTGTCATTTGCCTAAAACAGAGCTGTGCGGTGACACTACATTTTTCCGCATACGAATGCCATATTCACGAGGTTGCAGCCAACCTGAAGGAAGACACAGCAAACCTGATAAACGAGAAGCACTCCGTGGTGCTAGAAGCGCTCTTTCAGCCCCAAGCTACCCAGTTTCTCAAATTATCTCCTGGAAAATTGGTGAAAATCTACGAGCCATTTCATTTTGTCGCGGAGCAGGCGGCCGAAGGCTCGACCAGCAAGCCGAAGTGGTTTCTTCTGTGCACGCAGTTAGCGGAAGTGATCGAAGCAAACCACCACTGTGGTGATGGAAGTGAATGACATTTGACAGACTCGCGCTCAACGAGGTTATCGGTGGCTGTTTGATCTCTTCAAAGGCTTCAGGCTTGGGATGCCATTAAAACTGCTTGTAAAATACTGATGAGATTGTGTCCTAGCTTGGCAGCGAAAGTTTGGGGGACATTTCGCTAACGCTACCAAAGTGTGGACGTGTTGGGTTCGTTCACGAGCGAGAATTGTCTTAGGTCGTTCTCGAGCTGCTGGGGAGTGCCGTTGATACGCTTCGTGGAGTATTGTCGTAGCGGTAATAGGTGTGTGCGTCTTTTGTCTGCACGTATCGTTCAACAATGACGTTTCCTGATCCATCCGCGCAAGTATTTGCGATTGTCGGAGGCGTTTGTATTGCTCCATGCGGGGCACTCGCGACAGCCGAACTGATGTTGATGCCGACTTTAGCGGCGATATGGGGTGCTGCGATCCATAGAGATGCGGGTTATAAAGCTGCAACACGCGGAGCTGCTCGTTGTTTGTCAGCACAAAGAGTGGGGCTCTGTATTTCTCAGAGTGTTTTTCTCGCCAGCGCCGTCGTAAAACCTCCCTCGCGCGATCCGCTGCATTATCGAGTCGACACGCGCTACGAAAAATCGAGCGATAATGAGTGCCGCATTATGTTGATCAGGCACTGCAGAAAACTTGCAGCTCGAAAACTCGCTGGGGTTTTCTTCGTCATCTTCGGGGGTGACATGCTGCTCGTAGATGTGTTCAAGATGTTTAGTGCTCTTCAGTGGGATCGGGTTAACAGTGCGTGAGACCAGGTGTCGTTTCTGAAGACTGTCTCGAAAGTTATCGGGAACAGTTAATGGCAGTGATTGCTGTGTACGAATAGTCTGCAGCCGGTGACCAGTTCGATCTCGGTGGAAGTTGGTTCCCGACGAAAGCGTACTCAAAGCATCTGATGGCTGCGTATTCTTCTCAGGAGTAGGCTTGATTATGTCTCGATGCTGCTTCAGTTGTGATATCGAGGGCGGCTTCTACAAGATTAACATAGAACCAGGTTAGCAAGGCGCTTCGTACTAAACATTCATGGTTGGAGTCTACTCAATCCAGCTTACACTGTGCAACGCTGCATCTAGTGTTTGCCCTAGGCGTACTTTACGAAGGATATTAGCGGACTGATGACTTCAACACAAACAAAGAGAGGGCATACGTTAGTGTCGAAGTGAGTGCTATCTTCTTTGTACGTATATCACTTACACGTAGTTGAGGATCTGGCAGCTGTGCTCAGTACCAGCGGCTTGAGACTCCACAGAATCTGTTACACCAACAACCATCGTCCTCGCGACAACAAAACGATCCTTTGAAGCAGGGCGTGGCAAGCACTCCTAAAATTAAATGGCCATGGAAATCGATATCGATGATCAGCTACCGTTAATAGCCCATTCTTTAAGCAGCGTTGAACACTTGATACTCCCATTGCGCAACATGCCCTCGAGAGTTCGGGGCGCAAAATTCAAATGCACCGCCCGAAACTCCGGTTGAAGTGAACCTGAAGTATCCCGTCGCATGGATAAATCTCCACCGCGGCCAATCTTGAAAGCATCACCGGCGTCTTTGACAAGCTTCAAACGCAACAAGTTGTCGAGTGCTTTCTGCGACTCGCTACGTGTTGGTAACTGTGCAAGCATGTCGTGCTGACGAAGAAAGTTTTCCCATCTCGCGTACACCATCTCGAGTGTGAACACACACTGGTCAGCTTTCTCCAGGTGGCCCATGCCGATAAGCAGCGCAATGCCATGCTCTGTCACAGTTTCCAACACAGCCAGTTGATGATCCTGCTCTAGCAAGTGTCTGGCGCGTCGAAAGTGCTGGGCTGTCAATAGCGGCGTATCTACATCCAAGTAGCAAACAGCGGCTGCAGTGAGCCTCTCGAAAAGGCTTGCGGCTTCCCAATATCGTAGTCAAATTCAAGGCTCGCAAGGAACTTGCTGTGCTCCAGCAACAGCTCGTTCACACTTTTCGAAAACGCCGCGGTGTATTCCACAGAGGGTTGCTGGAGATCACGGTGAAAATCCCAGTCAAAAGCATCAAGCGAAAGCGCGCGTATAAGATGCTGCCTTATCTGAGTGAAAGACGGCCTTTCGACAATGATCTGCAAATTTGAAAACCTGTTGGCGCAGCGTGAAACATTCAAAACGTCAGAGAGATGGCGATAAATCTATGGTCAGCTCAATTTGCCCAGATAAAGCAGTTGTGTACCTGGAGCGCACACGCTTCTCAAGGTTGTCCACAACATTGTAGTTGTCAGTGATACCCAGCACACCCATTTTTACGTCCTTCGTCTTCAAGCAGCAGCGATAGAGCATTAGATCAGCAACTCCGCAAGGTTGACAGCACTGTTCTCGTAGACGATCCCCAAACTATACCTGAAGCCAGTCGAGCAGGTTGTACAGCAGCAACTGCTTGGCGTTACTGTTCTCATGCACGAACTGCTCCAACGCATCGATGATGACGATCACTTTGTCCCCAGCCTCAGCCTTTGCAACGAGCAGGCCGCGCAGATACCCGTACATGTTCCAGTAAGAGAGCACCTGTCACAGCAGCAATTTACAGTTAATCAAGAAGGTTAAAACGTTTCTACCACATATCCTCCAAGTAGAAAGTCGCACGCACCGGGTGCTTCACTGCGGTGTCGCGAGTCAGTTGCGCCGTGAGCTCTTTGAAAGCCTCGAGTTCGTTCTGGAGGATGACGCCGTTGAGGTACACGACCGTAAAGTCCCCGAACTTGGTTCGTAAGTGACGCATCGCTCGTGTCAAAATGGAGCGTCGGTAGCTGCCTGCAGCCCCTAGCAGCAGTCCTGACTGGTTCTCGCCGAACTGCACCGTACGTTCAAAGAGTTGCTCCAGCTTTTCAACCGCTGCTGAGCTGCCATCTGCTACCGTCCTGCAACCACTGGCTGGTGGCGACTCATTAGAGGTCCCTTGGGCCTCGCTCTTGAGGCGCAGACGCAGGGCGCTACGCACAGAGCGCACTTCCAGCGACGTCGGCGCAGCACCAGCATTCATTTGTCAATAGGGTTTGGCCTGGTATGAATTCAAACGTTTCGGTTTAACACAATTGGCTGTCTACTGCTCCCGTCCCTTTATAATAGGGGGTCGAACATGCAAAAAACCTGATCATGTTTTCGACCGATTTCTGCTCATGATTTCGACCATTTTCTGCTTAACACATTTCTAAGTTCAAATTTCTTGTTTCTCGTTCCACCCCTTCACAACGACGAGACGTTCACTTCTGAATGTGCGTACACGGCCTTTGACGAGGAGAACAAGATGCACCTGGCGATGATGGAGATCATCTACGAGTCGCCGCAGGAGGGCATACCCTACGGCTTTGAAGTACTGGATGACCCGAACGCAGAAGTGACCGAAGCGTTCGGCTTCGAGAAGGTGGAGTGGGTGCTCTCTTCCAGGGGGCGACCAATGCGTGGACATGTTCGCGGCCGGTGTGCTAGCGGAGGACGAGCTGAACTCAAAGCGTGTGCCGTCAATGATACGTTTACAGTGCACGTGGAGGCCAAGCCCTCAAAGAGGTGGGCGACACATAAGTCGCGCAGTGTATAAATGGCGGACGAATAACTTAGGTTAGAGGGAGCTATTAATATTGGTCGCCTTGCAATTTTGGACAATACAACGTACGTATGTTTCAAACGTGTTGAGCGATTGGCTAACACGGGTGCCCCGGGGATTTCTAAGGAGGGCCATCTTTGGGAACGCACTCATCGTTTTTAGCCTTTTGGGTCACCATATGAATTTCAATTACCGCCTATAAACCCAAAACGGAAAATGACCGACAGTTGGCCCGGCACTCGTGATGCTGCCGCAAGTACAGGAGTGCAAGGAGAACGTGCAGAAGCTGCTGCGGTCATCAAGTGCCTGGATAAGTAGACGGCTCTGCGTCTCGTGAAGGACTCAAGGGCTGGAGGACACTCGGCTACGGACATAAGTCAAGCTGGAGAGGCAGCGTACAGTGCGCATGAAGTGAGCATCATCCCGAGAAGATAAGGAGAGCGAGCGCCAAGATCAAGAGGCAGCTGGAAGAGAAGAGAACGCTAGCAACAACCAGATGAACCAACTGCGAGCGCGAATTGATGATATTAAGCCTGTTTATTTATCATCTCAATTGCTGGAAAGTGTAGCCCTGAGTTGCAAGTTTCGAAGAAAGTGGATCCATTAATGACGGCAACTGGTCAGCCCTCAACAACGAAACCATCGTCATCTGATGGAGCTCCTGTTACGACTGGCACGCCTGGGATACTTACCACAGCGAGCAGGCACGAATGCACTTTGCTCGCTGCCCTGGACGAGTGTCCCCAGATGCTGCTATGGTGTAGTCGTGGAACAAGTACTGCTTCTAGTGAGGGGTGTTCGTCGTCGCTGCCGATATCTCTTAGTATGCTAGACGACTTCCGTCTCTTCCTCGCCGACGCCAAAATGAATCAGCCAGTTTATCGTGTATACTGTTGGATTGAAAAATGGAAATGCTTATTTACTTGTTTAGAGCTGCAATGTTCTTGACAAGGTATCGAAACCTGAAGTACTGCATCGCGTCCCGCACATTACCGCTAACACACCGCGCCAACTTTCCTGATAGGAATGACTCGAAGAAGAGAAGTACGCCGACGCCGCAGTTGTAGTTGTCTCTCAAACCAAATGTGCTATACGTTTTGTAACGATAGTTTCTCGAGGGAAGCAAGGGCTCAATCTTGTTTTAAAGATGTTGCATAAGAGCAACGATGCGGTCACCACATTGCTGCGGGTCAAATACCGTAACCGTTAGCTTAGATGCATCAACGATAACCCTACACCAGTGATTTTCGTTCACGTTCACCACCATCAAGAGTGCGGGCGGGGTCGTCTGTTCCTTGGCGTAGATGAACGCACTCTGGCCTCGTGCTACGTCGAGATCCCATTCTGGCAGGCGGAGTACGTTTGAAGGAAGTGCCACTGCAGACTGCTTTTCCGATATTGTCGAACAAGACAGACAAGTGTTCTGTCTAAACAAGCTTCGTCCAGTTGCTCCTTTCCACACAAAAATTACCAGAAACCAATGTTCATGAAGCACTCGAAGACGAAGTAGGTGAATACTCATGTCTTCAGTGGGCATTTGCAACTTGGTCTCAAAACCATCAGCAGGAGTAAAACTAGCGTATTTTCTGCTGCCAGCCACTTCAGAGAGCAATCAAGCGCGTCGTAGCGCTCCAGAAGTCGGTGCCAGCAGACCATCGCGTCGAACGCTTCAATTGTGTATGTTGTGTCACACACTGTGACGACGATATTCTTTCGAGAAAGGGGGTACCATGAGTTTTATTCCACTTGACTCGAAACGCATCAATCTTTTTGCCACACATTTTCATAGTAGTTGTCGCGAGGACTTCGACAATTTCTCTAGCCGGATTCGCTTCCTTGTCTGTAGCTCTACTGACCGAAACACTAGTCCGTTTAATTCGACGCACAGTCAGTTGGTGTACGCGTGAAGCAAACACAATGTAAGGTGCCCCAGCACGGACAGCATCAATAGGAAGCTGCAGAGATAAGTGATGAGGCATTCTGGGCACTTCTGGTACATGCTCCACTACCTTTTCATCCAACATAGACTCAAATGCGAGGTCGATCGAGTCAGCACTTTCCAATAGCATCGAATTGAATTGAGGAGGCGGTACATCAGTCTCATTGGGCAGTCGCACGTACTCCACCTTCGATACATCTACCACATTACCATTTTCACTAGTCGGGATCGACAGTAACTGGTACATCTCGGTCAGACTCGATAAAAGCCTCCACATCACCCACATGAGACATCCCAGGAATTTCTCTCGACCAATAATGCTCCAAAACTCGCTTTATCCAACCTCTTTGCGTTTTATCCTTGAGCAATGCGAACTCCTCGATGTTGTTGAGACAATAGCTTAGAAGTATGGCATGGGTGGCAACACCATCGTCGCGTCTGCAATTATCGAAAATCCCAACACGCGTGTCTCGTAAGGCTTCTCTTTGCGCGGCCTCCCCACTTTTGCCCCTATATCGTCCTTTGAATTCACTGGGATCCTTGATGTGCTCGAGCTTTGGGTCTGACAGCTTGTCGCGCCAGCCAAGAAGTGTCACTAAGTTGACGCGTAAGGCTTCATCTGCTTGCGAGGGAGTCCATTGCTTGTTCTGCAGCCAGATCTTCACCTTCTTCACTTGCTCTTCCACTGGGACCTGCGCACAGGGGCGCTTCGGCATGACAAACGATTGGTGGGTCTATCAGTGATTAAGATTGTTATTTTAAGAATGAGGGAGGTATAAAGCGACGGCTCGCGCTGCTTAACCCCCAGCACTCGCGGCGTTTTAGAGGGTGTGTCCAGCTCTTAACATGTTGTTAAAGACTTACATGTACATGTAGTCAGTCAAGAGATGCGTGCACATGTACTGCGTACATGTTAAAAATAGTCTATACTCACACTTTGTATAGTCCCAGATAAGTAGGATGTCTTTTTCTGAACGTCAAGACTGGATGTTTGTGCATGGATACTGTCCTCGCACGGCAATGTACCCACGCGTAGTATAAGACAGCGACGCCACTCCTTAGTAAATAACAAGTTGTATATCACCCGAGTTGTAGTTGACCTTTTTATTATGAACGCACTTTTCATGAAAGGTTTCTTGTCAAAGTGAGAACGTGATAATAGGCTATGCTTCTTTTCATGTGGAGCACTCAAATATGTATTACGCTTAGCGAGACAAAGCTACAACTACATCCACAGCAGATGCCTACTCGCCGGCTTGTTGGACGTCATCATCTGCATACTCGTCCAATTTTTCGACCTGCATCGCGCTCACTGGGAATACACTTCTTGCTGGGACCGTAAAACTAAATGCTAAGCTCGACAAATCAGTGTTCGTAGACTCCAAGCTCCACACAAGGTTGGGCTTTGTCTTCATTCTAATTTCTCTAAAGCGTATCATAATGTTGCTAGAATGGTGCGTATGGCGCGCGCATTTGCAAATGTAGGGACTAAGCGCATACAATACATGTGTTCTCTTATTCCGTGAATTTTGACTACCCCTCATAGCTGATCAAAGTGAGTTCAAGCAGCTAATCAATGGAATACTCCCCAATTTGCATAAGAATCTGCAATTTCCTTTGAAATCGCTTCAATTTGCCCTACTGCACATATACCGAGGGGCCCATGCGTTTCCTCATACTACGTAGTAATCTTTTGTTGTGCGTTTTGTGGGAATCCGTGAGTTTTCTTGCAGCCTGATCGCACATCACACGGGCTGGATTCAAGTAATGCCCTACCCGCGTGCAAACGGCCAAAACCCATACAACAGTGCAATCTTTAACATGTTGTCTTAAACAACATCTTATGAAAAGATGCAAACGGCCAAAACCCATACAACAGTGCAATCTTTAACATGTTGTCTTAAACAACATCTTATGAAAAGATGCAACCGGCGACGTTGTTATATACGACCTTGAGTGCTGAAGGGGGTTAAACCTGATTCTGATTCTATTCGAGTAATTCTGCATCCGTTCGTTAATCTGCATCCAGATACATACTGTAATAACTCGAGTGGATTCATAATAAATCGAGTGGATTCAAATTAGCTCGAGTGGATTCAAAATAACTCGAGTGGATTCAAATTAACTCGAGTAGCTGCAGGTAGATACAAATTAACTCGAGTGGTCACGCAGCCCACGACCATCAATTTTTGGTCTTCACTACGTTTTACGCGCTCAGAAAAGAAGAGCAATCGTGTGCATTATTTAACTGAAAAAATGTTCCAGGAGAAGATGGCTGCATCGCTAGCACCCCCACCCCCTGTCACGGCGTGATACTCCCAAGGCAACGACGCGACCTTGATCAAGTCGCCGTTCTGATGACGTTACACGACTCCGAAGACAATCTCAAGGGACGTGTATACATAGTAACATCGACTCTCCATTGTTAACTGGCAGCGTACATGGACCTAATGGAATCCACGGAACCGAGAGTGATCACAGCGGCAAGGAATGTGAGCCCTCTGGTAATTTATCGGACGTGGTGAGTGAACAGCTCAATTTTTCAAGCGATGACAGCAGTACCACAAATTTGATTTCGATTTTCCAGACTTTAATGTGGACGGTGAAATGGTTTCCAGCCCAGATAATGACTCACTGTTTGATATTTTCAGTGACGCGATACTTGGCCTCGTCTGTAATAATGAGCTCGAGATGGAAGCTAAAGAGTGTGGTGATCGGCATTTCGAATCCATGCTTCAAACAGAGTTTATCGAGATTGATCATTTAGCCAAAGATGATACTTTGGAGTGAGTGTATTGTGGAAGATACATGTATTTTTTCCCACCACCACCAGCGTTGGTTTATCCATCTCACGATACCACTGAAGTTGTGTTACACGAATGGACGCTTTTTTTGGAGGGTTTCAATTTCAATGTGTCTCGCTGTCGAGTCCGGTACTTGCCTGGTACAAAAACGATTTTGGGATCGTAACTACGAGTGTGACCGCGCGGGAAAAATTGCACTCAGCATAAAGTCGCCAGCGCGAGACGGCGAGCCATGAGAGGATCGAAGCGAAGTGGGTGTCCTATGACGATAAAGATTTGTGCAGTGGCGAGAGACAATGTGACGGACCATCGAAAATCGTTCACACGAGGAACCGAAGTGAATCACACAACCATTCCCCCTCAGAAGACGTTCACGTTCATGCTGCACATAGACGTCGTGCTACTAGTGCTATGCAACCCTACGTCTTCAGTTATCCCAAAAGATATTGGCAACGCAAATATGAAAGCACGACAACAAGTTATTGCTACAAAGACCCCATTGAAGTGCTGCTTACACTGTTGGGCACACATCAGTTTTTCTACCGCTACTGTGTCGATGCCGAGACAAATGAATTACTGTATCTCTTTTGAGCACATCCTACTACAATTCGGCTTTACAAAACCCACTGCGACGTTTTGATAATAGATGGTTTATTCATGACGAACAAGTACGATCTCCCGCTGGTTAATGTCATCTCAATGACTGGAATGAACACAGTTCTTCCTCTTGCTCAATGCTTTCTCCCAATCCAGACAGAGAAAAGCCTTCTTTGGCATTAACAAGCTTTGCGTGCGCTGCTGGATGAGAATTTTATTCAACTTCCATCTCTGATTCTTACAAATCGCGAGCTCGCCTGTATTAATGCCCTTGAGCAAATTTTCCAACCGTTCCTTCGATTGTTTGTCGATGGCATTTGAATCAAAACGTTTTGGCGAAGGCTAGAAGTGTGCTTGGGCAAGTTCCTGTACAGAATACATTACCCAGCCAAGATGGATATGATAATACTTGGCAGACGGAAGTGTTCATGGCATACTTTTACAATACTGTCGAATCGATTAGCGTGGAAGAGTTTGAAACTAACTGTGCGGAATTGGAGCATCTCTCACCAGTCCTGGCTTCGTATCTGGATGATCATTAGTGGACGTACAAAATGAAATTTGTGCATTGTTGGACTAACGAGTATAAACACTTTGTGTATCGCGACACTTCTGCTGTGGAGGGGACACATGCGCACTGTAAACGATGGCAACAAGATTGTAATGGAGACATGTACACTGTGTTCAACCGCCTTTTGCATTGGTGGTTTTCTTCTATTAGTGCTATAAGCGAGCGATCCGTTCGCGATGCAACTATTCTACCGTACTTGTTGCAGCACGACCGGTATGCTGAAGTAGCTCGTATCATCACGGTTTGGGCTCTGCGAGCAACTGATGAACTCTGGAAAGGAGCGTTACAAATGGTTACTGGTGCGAAAGCACAACGTCCGTGCACTGATACTTTTCGAGTGGTCAACGGATATGCGTACATGAAATAATTTCAATCATCCGATCAAACGGACAGATGAAACTACAACCCAATACATTTGACCCTCACTGGTGGATCTACCGCGATAAAATTAATAATTGGCAGCCCTGGATAAGAGAACCAGCAAGTATCAGAAAGCCTCGAAGAAAAGATCGCTCCCATAAAAAACATTATGGCATCAATGGGACGGCTCGTCTTCTTACACTCACGGAGCGTATCAATCTCAACAACTCTGCAGTAGCACCTTTTGCCAATGCCTCCTACTTCACGCGTATTGACGACAAGCTCAGGGCTTGCATCCGTACACAATTCAAGAGCCAACGCTGGTATCAGACTGCCCAATATTCAACTTCAGCTTCAGGATGCCCGTCTAATCAGCATCGAGGGTCCTCTAAACCAGAATTGCCGACATTGCCGACTACGTTGCGATCACCCACTCCATTGCAGTGTACTACACCTATTCATTCTTTGGCGGACTACGCATCGACGCGGACAAAGGTGTACGAAATTAGACGCATTTATAGTAATTGAGCACCAGACGTGTGAAACGCTTTTTCCGTCGAGGAAAAGCAGCACATGTTGCGCTTTTGCACCGGGGCTTGTCGATCGTTCATGTGAAGCGGAAGCTGACTGGGGGTGGGAAAGCAAAGAGTGGTGCCAACCACTCACTTTAAAAATAGGTACAACGTAAGTTTTGCTCCTTTTTTCTGTTGGCAGATATGCTAGTCATTTGAGCCTCGATTAATATTTTGACCTGAAAAAACAGAACGAAAATATCACAAAGCGATTAATTCACTGTCGATGTTTGAGAATTAAAAGTACTATATGCGACGAGGTTGCTGTTCATGGTATATTTCTGTCAGACTATGAGCACTTTTGACACAGATGAACTTGGAATCCGCGTACGAGTTGAATGACTGCCTCACATATTCATACAATTGACCAAAACAGTTATCAACTCAAACCGGGGATTGTTGGACACCCTTAAGTTGTATATACAGCGTAATAACATATAAAGCTTTGCATACTCTGTGGGAAGGGTGTGGAACGGGGGACAAAGACTAGACTCGGTCGTGTCTTTTGCTGTATTTTCCGCATTGGTTAGGGTGCTCTATTCTGTATAAATACAGCACAACTGCGTATTTGTAACGTACGACACCGCGTGTGTGCGGCCGGACATCCTCTTCGATTAGTTTTTCCACTCCACACCAGCCTCGTAGGAAAAAATCTGTCTAAAAATCGAAATAATGTGCTACGGACAGGTCTGTTATACCATCATACTAAATCCTAGTCACTATTGAGTGTCAATTGTGTAATCAAGTGATGACGATATATCGCTCATCCAATTAGACTCCAAGAATTGGACACCTGGCCAACATCTGCACTCGCAATCAAAGGAAGGTGAGCAGGGTACTTGCATCAGCTTGCTTGCGCCAAATATCCTCATAGACCGATCAGACAAGCAATCACAAGAAACGCAAATCTGTTCAAGCATATTTCATACGCAGCAACATGCAGTGTACCTCAAGCTTAGTTACTCGGTGTCCATGCAGCGACGCTTGGCAGGCGACTTTCCTGGAGATGCAGCAGCTTTCGTCGCGCGCACACGAATCTTGTCCTTCTTGTTAGCTGGAAGTTCTTTGCCCTTCTTGTACTCCGAGTGCCAGATCTCCCAGCAACGCATGATGGCATTTCTCACTGGACATTTTGGCTTAATACACAAGTATATCGGCCCTGCCGCACTCGGATTCAGCTTGAA
Organism: Phytophthora hibernalis; assembly: GCA_012656075.1. Lineage (NCBI taxonomy): Eukaryota > Oomycota > Peronosporomycetes > Peronosporales > Peronosporaceae > Phytophthora > Phytophthora hibernalis. The sequence goes on along the minus strand of JAAKBF010000151.1, from coordinate 642,032 downwards.
TGACACCCTAAGCTGTACGATACATCATAACAAATCAATATACAGCATAATTAAACATGTTAGTAGATAGTTCATTTGCGTAACAAGCGGAGGATACGTACCAGACATATGCTCATGCACGGGCGACGAAGACAGTGCTGGAGACGTCTTTGCGGCCACTTTCGGAGCTGGTGGCTTGCGCGGTGTAGTCTTCGAAGCTTGCTTCGGCGCCGGAGACTTCGATGCTGCAGGCTTTGGCGCAGATGACTTCGATGCTGGCTCTTTCTGCGCAGGAGGCTTACGTGCTGGCGGTTTCCGCGCAGGTTTTTTTGCTGGAGGCTCCGGTTCTGTAGGCTGCGGTGCATCAGTGTTGGGATCTGGAGACTCGCGCACAGGAGCCGCATCTGCTCCAACCAGCGACAATTGCGCTGCGTGCAGCCTCTTCACAATCCTCTCTCTCGCAACTACACAAAACGCATTAGTAAGCATCACACACCGAGCTGGCACGTGAACAACCAGCTTACCTCGCTCCGCTTAGTCAAACAAAGCTCGCTTCCCAAGAAAAAAGTCCACGCCTTCTTCGTCATTTGGATTACGCCCTGAAATATGTACTTCCAGTTGGAGTTGAGGCTTTGGCGTGAAGGGACATTCACCGTCCATCCGCTTGCTCGTAGCTCCGACCAAATGACCTTGAACGTTTCCAGTCCCTGCACACGCGCCGCTGGCGCGGAATCTGAGCCACGTGGCGCGGTTCCGCGCGTCCCGACCGTCGCTTCTTCTCCGCCACTCGAAATAACAAACTGACTGGCGGGGAATGCCGCGGGAAATACGTCGGGCAGTAAACACGGTCACTAAATGATTGTTCATATCCTCGCATACCGGCATTTCCTTGTCATAAGGGCAAAGCACTTTCTTCCAATCACAAGACGCGAGTTGTTGCAGTGTTGTTTGTTTTGCCATAAGGGTCCATGGTAGAGTACTATGCATTTTAAAGTACGACACGTTATGATTGGCTCAGACTCATTTTCCAAAACTCCAGGTCCAAAAGGCTGGCAGGATATTAGCGACCCTCTGGCGATTAGCGTCGCAGCACATATGAAAGCCATGACCAAAGAGAGTGTAGTATGCAAAATACTTAGAAGGCTGTCGATTAGGCTGTCTCGCAAGACCTGGTAGACATGTTTTAGAGTGGTGGAAGACTAACACCAGGACGTTGCATCCTGTCACCAGAGCGCGGCGAGGCAGGGGAGACTTGTTGTCTACAGTAAAATTCGAATTAGGTACGACGTATTTCGTTTTGTCGAAATAATACTGTAGCCCTATCGACAAACGCATTTGGGTAGACCTTTATGAAAAGGAAATGCCGTACTTGATTTCAAAAATCGAGAAATAAGGAGATGTGCTGCGCGTGCACATATTTTGTAGATAGGGTGTGAGTTACATCTCCAGCTCTAACAATTTTGACTTGGAATTTGTAAACCCTAAGAAAGGCCAGCACCACCACTATAGTGAAACCGAGTTTAAATTTACTTACGCTGTATATACAGCATACGAGCCGATTTCTAACCCAGCTTATACAGCTACCGGTTTGAAGAGGTTAAAACGAGGACAGTGCTGGTCGTTGCGCCAAAGTGCATATCGGGTTTGCTGTGGTGTCGACGCTGCGAATGAATAAACATGTAGTTTCCCTATTGTGTCAGTAACTAAAACATCAATTGAGTGTGTGCTTTTAGGTCATTTTGGAGAATGTATCTTGCAGTATAACAAATAAATTATGCGCTTCTCATTGCTTGGAGCCGCACGAAAAAGGCCACATCATGTCAATTCGAGTAAGAAGACAGTTAGTTAGCTTATAGTCGCAAAAATACAATTCGATAGACTGAAGCATATTGAGGTACAAAATGAAGTGATCATTTAGTGCACGGTTATAACTAAGTGCAGAGGGGAATGATACCAAGCCAAAGAAGGGATTCGTTAAGCACCAGCTCATTGTCAATATCCACATCCCACCTGGCCTTCTTGGATGGATATAGTGGGAGGGAAGGATTTCGACACGAGCCTATATTTGCACAGCTTCGTGCTGGCACTTCGGTCATACTTCTTTGCATGTTAACAAATTGAGGGCAGATAGAGTCCAGTACCTTTGGAACCGTTGGAAGCGTTCTCAGAGCGGTCAATAATGGCCGACCGGTAGCTTGAAATGCAATTCGGATGGCATCAGAATCGTAGCAGCACTTTCTAACAGCTTGTCCTGCAACGCATTCTTTTCTGCGTTCTTGGAAGACTTGAACACACCAACAGCAACACTTGAAAACAGCAAAATCAAGTGGTTGATACATGTGCGTCGCATTTGGCGGCAATGTTGGCAACAGGATCTCCATATCGAAAGCCGCACCGCCGACCTCTTTAATAAAATACCCCTCCAAAAATGATACCATAAATTATTTATCAGTATTGAAAGGATCAGATCATTATAGCAGCAAGCACAGCACTTACCTAGATCGAGTTGAGCTGAGCTGTTGTCTAAAACTAAGATCACTGGAAACCAGAGTTCGAAAAATACCTGTACAATAGCAAAGTAGTTTTCCGTGTAAACAACGTATTATTGATGACTCAAGGAGCAACACAATACAAAATACAACCGGTTATTGCAATAAATGTCTCGACAGAAGACAAACTGGATAACCGGTTAAAGGGAATCGTGTTTGACAACCACATCGAGTCATACCAAATGATGAATGATCGTAGGTTAATTAGCCTCGCCTACAAAATCGCCGTTTGGTTTTCAAGTCCTCACTTTCAAAGCCACGCAATCCACCTGTTGTCCGACCAACGAGAACATCACCGCCAATTTATTTGAGGGCCTCGGTGACGGGCTATCTCGCTGTCGCCTCTGCGGAACGGCGCGCAAGCTAACCCCTGACACTGGTTACTGTAACCGGGTTGGGTTTATAGCGGCAAAGCACGACGACCACAGGGACATCTATGACTCCACTTCTACGTCTCAGTCACGGAGCGGCTTTGGGTTCGAGTCGGAGACGGCAACAGTCGCTTTCGATATTTGTGGTGCGTTGTGGCGCGGAATCTACCCGTTACAGAGGTCAACAACGAGCTAGAACGCGGGAAGGTCGAGCTAGAAGCCAAATCTCGGCCAATCTTTAAAAAACAGATGGAGTGCGTAGCGATCAATGGGACCAGCGCTCAAGATGGAGATGGGCGATATGTTTGGCCTGATATTTGATAGTTTGTCCAACAGTTCCCTTCACAACGTAAGCATGTCCGCTGACTACGAAGTAAACGGCAAGCGCCGCTAAGATCGGCTTGGTGTTTCATCTCTTGATAAAGGTAGCCAGGTTGCCGGCGCTTACATTCGACTGATGAGAAGAGTCCTCAGAAGACAACCGTAAATGGTGCGCTTTCTTGTCGCTGACAACTACTCAACGAACAGGTCTATCGCAACAAAGCTCGACATCCCGTCGGTGGGGTGCGCTTGCCACATGTTCCACGTAGCAGCAAATAATCTACGCTGAGTACGTTCCCATTGTGGAAGACGTGAACTCCCTCATAATTCAGCTGCAACACCCAAGCAACTACGCAGAACTAGTCAAGCACATCCACCTGCGCCGGTAAAGCGCAACGTTACGCGTCGGGTGTCAACATTTACGAAGGTCGAGCGTTATTTCGTATCCGAGCAGAGATCAAGAAGATTGAAGCTGTTGAAGAGATGGTACCAACGGGAAGCCGCTGTCGCAAGCTCGTTGCTCTGTGCGAAGATCTCAAGAAGCTCAATAACATCTGCAAGCGTCTACAACGAGATGATATTTACATCGCACAAGTGCGCGTGATGTTCGACTCGATCGAGGCCGAGTATCCCGTGCTGAGCCACTACCTTAAGACAGGGGCGAAGATCGTCCACTTGTCTGTCTTTGAAATTGCTGTCGTCGCGTCAATCAACGGACATGACCTAAGTACAGCGGGAAAGAAGGTACTTAAGCTATTCGAGGTGATCGAGGCGGCAACAGTCGAACGTAAGGATCTCGAGAATGACTACGTGACGGAGCTGTTGAGAGATGGCTCGATGAAGAAGATGAAGACAGGACATTCGTCGAACAGGTAGAGCGATCTCATCATGTTACCCCGACTTCGAACGTGGTAGAGCGGCTGTTCTCACCGTGCAAGCTGATTGTATCCCCGCTGCGCAGCTGCATGATGTCAGCGAACTTCTAGATGCTGAGCTTCCTTCGAGCTAACATGGACATGGAGAATGCTGTGATTATAGCTAGCGTAGAGGATAAGCTTTCCCGAGTAGCGCACTGGGTACTTTATCTTTTTAACCGATACTGCGAATCCGAAAGAAACTGGTAGATAACGGAAAATTTATGTTAGCAGTCAAACGATAACTGATAACATATGTTAACAATAAAAGAAAAAAACTCCGTATGTAACACATCCACAAATCAAAGAAAGACTGGCCCTTTCCCAAACACTGTGGACTCCACATATGCGGTCTTAAACACAGGGTACTTGTGGAGGGGGGTGAAGCCTACACAACTGCACCAAATGAACTGCGCGCATCCACTATATTGCAAATATAATTTAAATATCTGAAATTATAATTACAGGAAGCTGTACAATTGCAATGACTATTACGGAATCGATGCGGGCCAAATTCAATTTCATATTTTATTTTTCAATCTCTGCTGGAAACGACACTTCCTTTTTCACGGCTTGTCCTCTAAAGAGTACGATCCCCTGACAGAGGGTACCTTCGTTGCTAAATACTTTAGGTGCGCCGGTCACACACGCACCCTTGATGGAGATAGCAGTTTTGTCTAACTTGTACATGCGTTTTTATGACAAATGATGAGGGGTGGGAAGGTTTCCCTGTATCATTCATCGCAGCAACAACCGGTGTGTAAAAGTCGGGGCTTGTTTCCTTGGTCCAAATGTTGGAGGAGTCTCTGAGGGCTACAACCTTGCGCGTCGTGCCTTTGGGCATAAAAGTGGTCTCATCCATGTTGACAAATCGATTAGGCGACAGTTTCAATTCCTCGATTGGTTATGGCTCGGAAAAGAGCATAGACAGAGCCACTGTCCATAGAGATCCGCACATATGAATTTTTACGCTGTCCGCGAATTCACCACAGGGTGGTGACGAATAAAGCGTCCATACCAAACCACAGGAACGGCGTTCCTGTCCTTGTTGTAGCTCCATGACGTATTTCGTGAACTCTGTTTGCTCGCTGGGGGACCCTCGCGCGACCAACGGGAAGCCAGCGCGTCGCATACCCGCAACCCACGCCACCATATCAGCTTCTTGTCCAGCGAAAGGATAGAGTTAGGCCCTTGACGATGCTGGACGATGGCACCTGTAGTCTGTAGCTCCTTCAACTTCTTGAATACTGTACGAAAGAAAAACGACCTTCGTGCGACAGCGGTAATTTTCTTCTCTTCGTATGCTCCATCAAGTGCTCCCTCGATGCCCTTTTTGCTGTAGCGCCAGAGCCACATCACCATTATCACGGCTTGGCCCCAAAGCGGTGTTACAGGCAGCAAAAGAGTCAGCTGGAGAACAGGAGGACTAGCCGCCACCCAAACGAATTAAGTGTATTAATTTATACTTGTCTCTGATAGCTTCTATATTGAACGGGTTGTACCGTATAATTCTTCTTTGATCCGACACTAAATCTTCGAATAGGTGTAGGGCAAGTGAACGTTGGCAAGATTGCAATCTTCGTTTGTCAAACATCTGTTTTGATGAAAACTTGTCAAAATAAAAATTTGTTGGCATAATCGCGTTCTGGAGGGAAGTGGGGGGGTTAGAGATAATGATAAACATGCTGTTATTTTTATGATGATTTATCTAAACAAGCTGTAGCTTATAGACAAATGTCATTATTATTAAGAAGACCTCCAGGTATAGAAGCTTACCCTGGTGATGGGTTAATTTTGCATTTCGTATTATGAGATGGAATAAAAAATCATTATTTGCTGTTCTTAATAATCATTTAATAGAGAGGGTACATGTACCGAAACCATCCCAAATCGAACGCCGAAATTTCGCTAACATTGCTGACATGTTGTTCTTGTCTTTGAAATCGTTGATATTAATAATTGCTAACTTAGTCCGGTAAGATTCGGTCCGGCGCTTGAGCTGCCTTACAGGTGCTCCTTTGCCCCGAGGGGCGGCCAATAACGATGAAAACCCAGGGTTTGCCGTCACTAAGGTTGCTCTGCTCCGCGATCCAGCCCCACAACTGCTCCTTTTGGTAGAACATCGCTCTTTTGGTAGAGCATCGCATCGAGCGTGTTGCCAGAAGCGGCAGCGTCGACTTGGGACGGTGACGGCCTTCCTGGTTGTGAGCGAGTTGTGCTCACCTTTAGAGTGCAGTAAATGGTGGTGACAGCCGCAATATTGGTACACTAGTGGTACAGATAAAAGAAGTAGTTTTCACTAGTGCAATTAGCTGTGATTTAATTGGCTGCTGGGCGATGTCGGGTATAAGATGTTGTCGGATCAAAGAAGTATTAAACGGTAGTCCACAAAATTGATCCGACGCATTTAACGCAAAGGAAATCCAACAAAGACTAATAACGTGTTGTCATTGAGAGGTATCATGTATCGTGCTCTACACTGATACCATGAGCTCAATATGTTTTTTTAAAGTTAACATAGTTTTGACAATTTGCATATAGTCGGTGTAAGTAATTATCTTCATTTTTCTCACCACAATAGCGCTAACAAGAATACAAAAGAACTTTCAGTCTGTCAATTCTGTGGAGACGCGCACGCCATTTTAGCCGAGGTCAGTCCAACGATCGGATAGATGGAGCACGATCGGGATCACGGCGACGGGTTTAGGGGTATCGGAGGTAAGTCGTCATGGGTTCAGATCTCTGTGGTACAATCACGAAGCCGCTACTTCGCACGGAACCGCTCTGAATTTTACTTTGAGCTCAGCAAACTTAGTTTCGAAGCGGACTACATGTACATCATTTTTGGATACGGATTGCGTTGGTTAGGAATGCTGATGCGAACCATACTAAAATAAAAGACTTGTAGCTAGATGTTGGGTTGAAGAAGTCTTGAAGAAATCCTACGAAACACTCCAACCACCAAGTTCGTCGTTCAAGCTTTACTTCGCTTCAAGAATTGACCATTACTTAAACAGTAGCTATTTGCAGCCAATCCAAGTCATTCCGGCGTATTTACTCAGCCGAAACCCCTTCCAAAGTGAGCTTCTTGCTGTAGCGTTCTCACTGTGTATCCAAAGGTCACAGGCAGTAAACAAATTCCTTAGTTTTGTTAGCCGAAATAGGTGCCAGTAATGTTTCGTGCAAAGAACACGAAGATTTTCCGTGGATGAAGCGATTTAAGATTTTGAATGTCGCCTTACATCAAAATGAGATAATACATCGGCAGTATATTATTGCTACACCTATTAATGCCGGACAATAACCAAATGGATATGGTGGCGTCTACATTTTTCTTTTACTGGTCTATATCCGTAGTAAGGGAATTATCTTTGTATTATTATTGTTTTACAGTAGTGTGATGCTCAAAGAAAAAAATGTTGCTGGAACGGTCTGGATAAATCATCTGCTGCAGGTTAAATACGATTATAAGTGATATCGAATCACAAAGGTGTTTTGTCCAAATCTTCTGCGGATGGGTCAACCGTCACAAATATAATAAAAATCTTCCCGGATATTAAATACAGCAGGTATCTAATGCTCATTAGATTAAGTTTTCAAATCGTATTGGGAAAGGTATTAGCAATGCAAGGATTCAGACCTCGTTGCAATCCCTGGTAGACTCTGGATATAAAATCCAGAGAATTCGATACGCCGAACGCTATCCCGATCTCGATCTGATGGTATCAATTTATAGGTAAACTGAATCATCTAAGGTATTTTAAGGATACGCAAGGAATCCAGGAAGTAGAGGGAGAGAAAGGAAGCTATGATACATAACATATTCAATTTTTCCTGTAAGACACAAGTGGCATCCATACTATCGGGGAAGGAAGTACATTGGCGTATCCGACGAAGGATTCACTTACCGTAATCCCCCTGTTAGAAGCGTCGCTTTGTCAGAGGCGTCAGTGGTTTTAGCCAATGGTCGATCTAGAAATTGCAGATGGTTCGATTTCATGTCATAAGGGTCACATGAATACAGGTAATTTACTAGTTTCCCAGGCGAAATTGTATGGCCGTGCTTCATTCGAGAATCAGGGGATGAATGGAAGAAGGAGGACCGAGTGAGCGTCGGGGACGTGCCGCGTCACATGGAACACCGCGTCGGCACCGGCTTGCTGGCCGGACGCTTCGCTTTGGCCATCTCAGGGCCGAAGGAGAAAGTTACGGAAGCTCAGTGTGCGCCGCGAAGGACAACTTCTCGGTGGGTGCGCAGCACGTCGAGCAGCTGGAAGGCCATCTCCGATACTATTCCGGGCTGTGCCCCGCCATTAGCTTCTTTGCCTGCTGAGTGACGCACGAGAACTTGTTGATGTTGCATTGCCCTCTGGGCATTCGATTCTTGGCGCCATGGGCCGACCTCGCATCCGACAGGGACGGTGCTGCTGCCATCATGTGATGCCGGTGATTCTAATCGGATTACCGGTAGTTGTCGTAGGACTGCAGCAGTACATATTTAGCGGATCGTATCTAGGTCAACGAACGGCTCGTGCATGTAGCTGGGGTGCTCTTCCTGCGCGAACACGCACAGCCTCTACCCCAGCGCCTTCATCAACTGCACCGGTACCAATACCGGTATATATTTGATTAAGTTCGTGTATTTCACTGTTTATGCTCAACGCATTTAACCTTATCCCGTGTGTATCGGGTGACGACTCTGACAGGGGAATACGGTAGTCAAGCAAGTACACGGCACAGACCTGGATAGCTTGGCTAGGGTGCGATCGCATACTCTATTCTTAACACAAGGCCCCGCCAAGAGGAATCGGCAATCAACATAAAAGGACTACAACAGCACAAAAAAGGATATCCCCGTGTGATCGAATTGACGTAAGACTTGATCACAGTACGGACAACGGCGGATAAAACAGGCCACCCAAAAGCCGGCATTTCATAGCCGCAGCCATAGTAAAGAAAAAAACAATTGTTTTTTACCGAATCGACGTTACATACTCAATAATTATCATAGTTTTGAATGGTTCTGGTAAAACCGCACGAGCCTACACCTACATTACGGGGTATTCTCACTTTCCATTTCCCTATGGACGACATCCAGGTACCGTGGCCAAGGCACCGGGCATACACCGTCCGCGAGAAGAGACAAGCAGTGGGCCACGTGGAGGTGGTCGGAATGGAGGAGGTGGTCCGCGAGCTACTTAACGCTGGCGACACCGTCCACTGGTGGTCGAAGCAGGCGGACAAGCTGCTAAGCTTTACCGGCCACGCCACCTCCAAGACGTTGAAGGGGCATGGACGAAAAGAAATATTTCCTGACTTACCTGCCAGCGCCACGTTCGTGAAGGAAAAGCGCCGTGAAGAGAAGGTAAAGTTTAGCATGATATCAGTATTTCGAAGTGTTTTATACTGTTTTCTGTATACTAGGCCCATACAACGCGAGTCATCATGGAGTATATGTGGTAGATCGTGTCTGAGTTGGTAACCAACTACATGGAGGGTAAACCGAGCGGGTTGTTAGTGCTGAAACGCATGTGTGAGCGTTTTGCAAATCGCTTGCTTTTGTGTATTTTACGTTATTATTGTTATATGTAACTGTAAAAATGTTTTTGGACATGGAGTTTCATCACAGACAGCCACGATACCCACCAACGATCTCGAGCAAACGCGTGCTGACTTTTCACTGGAATTCAGGAGAACCTACACTGCGTTTGGACCGGAGGGCATGCCCAATGTTGATGAGACAGCCATTAACTTTGACATGCCCCGCTCGGATTTGGGCTGGCCGAAGACGGCGTGATCCAGCGAGACTCGCGAATACGTCAAAGAAAAAGCAGGTCGCATGACTGAAGTGCTAATAATTCGAGCAGACGGTACGTGTTGAGTGCGTTTACAACTTTTCGAAAAACGGATCAAGAATGAGGTTGATGAGCCCTCTGTCCTTCTCTTCGACAATTTCGAGTGCCACGTGTCGGAAGAAGGGCTGCGGGATGTTGCTGGGGTTGCTACTGCTACTGTAGTGCATCTGGTTGCTAACAGCACTGCCATGTGCTAACTCTTGGACGTTGCCGTCATGGGCCCTCTCAAATCCAAGATGCGGACCACCTGAACCAACATCACCGGCGGAACTGCAAAAAGAAGCGCATTCGCGAGATTCAAGCTACGATTGCCACCTGGAATGCGATTTATGAAGAGGTGGTAATTATTAGCTTTGAGAAAGCGATTCCCCAGTATCCGGAGATGAGCATTTGAATAAAAGCAATGTTTTTGCAAAGCATACGGACATTTCAACGTTTTGGGGTATAATATTTTTTTGGCCAATCGAATCTTTTTTAACCCTTTCGCAAACCACCTAGGTAAACGATGGTTTAAAAATCTAAGTCTGTTAGTTCTTAAATGGCTCGTGGGGGATCCACGTCTCAAGTTCCCCGTCACTTTGTGTTTTCGATAGCACCTCGTCCGAAAGTCACGGGTCCGACTGCGAGGGGCTGAACCTCTTCTCCTTCGAGTTAATCTACGCGAAGAAGACAAGCGTAAAGGGAAGTGCCTTCTGTTTCGTTGGTTGGGTCGATTATGAACGACCAACATGGCAACCGGCAGCCGACATGCCACAGGAAGCGATTTTTACGAAACGATCTGGGAACTGTGTGACGAGTTTAATCCCGGAAGGAACGCCTTCCGGCGCGAGAGAAGAAGGCGAGGACGCCCTTTAATTCATAATATATCAGAGAGCGAATGATTCGCGAGGAAAAGGTGGTTCGTCAGATCAAGCGCAGGGGATTGAACACGAAGAGCAAATTTTTACCATTGGAGAGCAAGTTATAGCACTAATTTCGAGAACAAGCAGAGCGTTTCGGCCGACGATAGGGCGAAATGCCGGGTGGTATTGAGCTGCTGACTTTTCTGGTTGAAGACTCTCACAGGCGATTGGTCAATAATTGTCGCACTTACGCGAGAGCTGACAACCGCTCAGTTCAAAATCCCCGTTTTGATCCAGCAGCTAGCGGCCGCAGCACGAGCGTAGCCGTCGCGACCCCACCGAGCGAACCAAGCGACACCAGTGAGTCAAGTGCATCCAGCAGCGCTGGGCAACCGGACGACGATGTGCAGAGCAGTGTGTCATCGCGCGGGGCGACGATGCTGGAGAACCCTTTGGACCGCGTTACGACGACGCGGAATTGGTGTAGCACACCGAGAAGATGCTGGGCAAGGTAGGTGCCCCTGCCTAAACTGAAGGACAAGAAGATCGATTTTGCCAGGTGGAAAATCGAGTTGACGCTACGCTTTCCCACCTACAAGTTGGACGGAATCACTTACGGGCCCGATCGCTATGATGCAGAGCTCGATGTGAGAAACCGCACGTATCACACCGGGTACGACACCCGTCGTACCATGACCTTCACGGCATTGGCGTTGTCGCTGGACATGAACCTGCGTGAACTCTTCAAGGTCGACGATCTCAGAGAGCAGAAGGAAGCTCCATCATTGCTCTGATCACGTATCATTGTGCACTTCACGTCCGGAGACGGCGTGAGCCCTGACTACATCCTGCGAGACTTGCTGAATTCTGAACTGCAGCAGGGTGAGACGGTGGACGCGTACGTGTCTGCGAGCGAAGAGTTGGTGCGGCGCCAGTGCCAAACCAATGACACGCGGGAGGAGAAGGAGCATGGTCCTCATATCCAACTCGTAGCATGTCTTCCGTGAGCTAGCAGAGCAGCTTACGGTTTGGTGCAGCAAGAGGAACCGTAAGATACTGACGCGATCGGAGGCAACACGTCGCTTGGGGGCAAGCTGAGCAAGCCCGACGACAAGTGGCCAGACTGCAGACGTCAACACCAGCAGCACGTGGAGCGCATGTGATCCTGATGCACGGGCAACATCGAAATGCCAAGAAGCGTGTGGGTTCGAGTGCCAAGGACTTGAGCCAGAAGAAGACGCGCACGAAGTGCGGCAACTGTGGGCGCCACGTTTACTGGTATGCCGAGTGTACGGCAACCACGGGTGTGCCGCTGAAGCCGGAGTTAGTGGAGAAGTTGATGGCCAAGAGCAAACAGCCCGTGACCTCGTTGGTGAATGTAGGGCGGGCGGTTGAAACAGTGTGCGTGGAGTAGGCTGTGCCGTCAGCAGATACGCCGTACGAGGCTTCTGTGTACTCGCCGACGACGCCAGCGAGCAGCCCTGAGAACAAGTCGCTTGCTGCAACTTCAGCTGTTCCGACTTCGCCGCAGCGATTACAGCTGCGTGAAACTGATGCTGTGCATCATTTGCGTTGATGTGCGGGGTGATGCACGTCCGCAAGGACGAGCTCCCGCGTCATACCCTCTGCGCCTCTACCAAGAACAAGAATTGTTCCGGGACTATTGGGGACCAATGCATGAGCCAGGGCATGCTTACGATGGGCCACAAGTGGATCTGTCGATGCTAGGGGATCGCGACAATGGTCTTCAATCTGAGAACCGAGGACATTTTGAACCTGGACGATCACCATTGCGTGGACGTTTGCCGCCGTGCTAGCACGGACGCTATTGTCCACCGCTAGGTGATTATAGGCGGCCATATGACCTGTCGCACGGACGCTTGGCTGCGCCACCGCGTGGGCCTTATGGTTTGACGCCGCGCGGGCGTTACCATTCGCCTTCGCATGGACGATTTGGATCGCTAGAACGTGGGCGTTATGCTTCGCCGCGCCGTGGGCGCTACGATTCGCCACCGCGTGGACAAAAACATAACCTGGGCAAAGTTATCCGCCACAGCCTCGCTGGTGGGGTGGGTCGCCTCAGCGACGTGAAACAGAGCATCCAGATGGTGGACACAATGGCTGCTGGAGCTGCGCGCCGGAGTGAACCAAGAATGGTTAACATGGTGACTTCCTACGAAGGTAGGCAACCGAACATGGGTTATGTTGAGTGGATACTCGACTCTGGGTCACATGCTAACGTCTGCAACGACCTGGCCTTATTCACCTCTATTTCTGAAGGCAACTCTAGTCGCCTTGATTTCGCTAAAGGGACTTCTGAACATGCATCTTTGTGTGGCTCTGTACTATTGCCTGTGTGCAATCCGGGCACTGGAGAGCTTGAAGATCGACTTCTTGATGAAGTGGTGTACAGCCTGAATGCTCGGGTGAACATCATAAGTTTGGGATACTTGCAGACAACTGGAACATTCAAACTTGCGTGTTCGAATGACCAGCGTACTGCATGGTTAACTAAGCGTGAAAAAATTGAGGTTTGACATGCGTGAGAACATCTATCACCTGCGCGTTGAACGCGTATCTGGTATAATGGTGAATGCTGTGAGCAAGCAGAAGATGGACAGCGAGAAGGTGATGGAGCGACTGCATCAGCGATTTGGCCATATGAGCATGGACACTGTGAAGGTTGACTGTCGCAGTTAAGGTTAATGACAAAGATCTTAGCTCCTATGACTGTGTGGCATGTACTGCTAGCAAAGCAAAGGGGATGAATCATGCGCGGCGTCCAGTGAGGAGCTGCAACATCTGTCCACCTTGGTAATGGACATTTGCTCAGTGACTGATCCTACTGCAAGCGGCGCAACCATACTTCTATTTGTTACCGAAGAAGCTACCAGAAACAAATAGGTCTATCTTCCTGAGCGGAAAGGAGAGGCAACTGGCTCTGTGATTGCTCTACTGAATGAGCTCTTCACTCAGCACAAGAACTACCGGGTTCGGCGACTGCATGCAGATCAAGGTGGGGGTTGCCAGTAATGAGCTGCGGGCCTTCTGTGAAAGCAAAGGGATTATTCAGCAGTACACAAACGCCTACTCGCCACAAGAAAACGGTATTGCTGAACGCGCAATGAGTGTGGTGCTTCCACGCATTCATGCACTGCTGACTGCAAGACACTTGCCCAACATGCTGTGGGATGAGGCGTTGTTGTATGTGGCGGACACTTTGAATGTGTTGCCCACCAAGCCTCTGGGAATCGTGTCGCCACACGAGACACTGTACGGACGAGCATCTGAGCTTGGACAGCTGCGTACATGGCGATTCTACGAAAGGGTACAAGCTCAAGGACCTTGTGATATGCCAGATTAGCATGGCCCAGCTAGGTAACATGAAATTTCATATGGAGTATAAAGCGAACGGAACCTACGTACAGCAATTACTGGAGAACCAGTATCGTGCATGCGCGCACGATCTGCTTGCTACTGTATCTGTTGAGCGCATTAAGACAACGATGTAATCTTTTCTTTCTGCGTCTGCAGCGCCGCTGCCTGCAGACTTGGAGTTGTTGTGTGATGACCAAGTTGGGAGTTGTGTATGAAGGTGTGGAACCTGACATGGCTGTTGATGCAGCTCAGTCTGGTGGGACTGCTGGTGAAGGAGGTAGTCCACCTCAGTCCAGTGGGAGACCTGAGCTGAGACTGAGTAAAACCGAGCCAAGATCGAGGAAGAAGACCCGCTCCAGTAGGAGTTCGAGCTGACACACACCTGACAGCAATATTGATGGACTCGTTGCTGCGCATCGAGTTGACAAGCATGATTTTCCTGTACGGCCAACTGCTGATTCGTCACCTGCGACGAAACCATCCCGAGGACGCAAGCGTAGAGCGCGCAAACGTCTAAAGGAGCCTGAAGCGGAGACGATTGGATTTGCAATCAAGCTGTCTCCTGTACGAGCGTGTCGGAAGCGACTGAGGCGGACACATAAGCCAATTGTTCGTCTCTTGGACTATGTGGTGGGCCACGTGCAGGCTACCAGTGATATAGCGCTTCCGACTACGTACAAGCAGGCTAGATCCAGCAAGTGGTGACCTCAGTGGAAGGCAGCAATGCTTTCCAAACTGAAATCGCTGAGGCCATAAGACGTGGAAAATGGTTCTACGTTCTGCTGCCAAGAAGGTGAAAGTTATCACTTGTAGATGGGTGTTTACAGTGAAGCGTGATAAAGGTGGACGCTTAACTAGATTCAAAGCCCGGCGAGTCATTCATGGCTTCAAGCAACAGCAAGGGGTGAACTATACTGACACGTTCGCTCCTGTCATTCGGTTTGAAACCATTCGAGTGCCTATCTACTATGAAGTGCAGTGAGGTTGGGCTGTGTTGCAGCACGATGTCAAGACTGCGTTCTTGTATGGAGATTTAGCTGAGCTGATCTTCATGGAGCAGCCGACTGGATTCCAGACTAACGGCTCTGATTTCGTGTGCAATCTCTGAAGATCCTCTACGGGTTGAAGCAGGCCCCGCACATTTGGAATAAGACACTACACGCTAAACTAGTGACGATGGGCTTTGAGCGTATGGACTTAGACTTTGGTGTGTACGCACGGAAGGAGAATGACGAAGTCAAGATGCTCTTGACGGTGTATGTTGACGACCTACTGCTGATGGGACCTCGAGCTTTGTGCTGAGGTTGCCGCCTCACTCAAGGAGTCGTTCGAGTCGACGACGATGGGAACCGTGAAGTACCTGCTCGGTGTGTATATCCTGATAGACCGACCACGTCGGCAGATCATCTTTTCGCAGCAGCCGTACGTGATGGATACATTGAAAGACTATCGCATGTTGACATGCAATGGGTGCGCGACACCTGAGGCTAGGTCGCCAGCCAAGGCAGCAGAGCTGTCTGAAACAAACGAGGACCTACCCTATCGTGAATTGGTGGGATCGTTGCAGTATTTGCTGAGTGCCTCGATACCGGACATTGCTCATGCTACGAGACATTTGGGCACGTTCCTGGCATGCTACGATCACTCACATTAAGCACAAGCCAACCGGGCGCTGCGCAACCTGCAGGATACGAAGGACTACGGATTTGTGATGAAGGTGACTGCAGGGACCTCAGTTGAACTGATGATCTACTCTGACGCTGATTATGCGAACGATCCTGAGGATCGCAGAAGCATTAGTGGCTACGTAACGATGCTCGACGGGAATGTGATCTCGTACGCCTCGAAGAAGCAGGCAATCAACGCGATGAGCACCTGTGAGGCAGAGTATGTCGCCATGTGCGAAGCTGCGAAGGACATCCAGTGGCTACAGGGCTTAAACAGAGAGCTGGCTTGGGAGCACCCAGAGCCGCTCATGCTTGGTAAAAACAAGGGCGCCATCGTCGTTGAGTGCCAAACCGGCCAAAATTCGAAAACCAAACAACATCGAGAACAAGTATCACATGATGAGGAGAAGTGTCGAGCTAAAGCGCATTACTGTGAAGCACATCGGAACTGAAAACATGGTGGCGGACATGATGATGAAATCGTTGGGAGCTGTAAAGTTTGCGCGCTTTCGTAAGGGGATGAAGGTTCTACCAGTTGTGAGCGCGGACTGTGAGACTACTGCTGAATCTACTGAAGCTCCGGTTACCACTGATGACGACGGCTGTGCTGTAATCGGACCATGAATGATGACATGGTACTGTTCGAGGTGTACATGTGCCAAGTGCGGCCGAGCAAGTTGAACTTGTCTCGTGTCGTTGTGTATTGTTACGGTGGGATGTTGTGTGAGCGGGTGTGCTGTTGCTACTGTGAACATACTACATTCGACGCATAGCGAGTGGGAGTGAGACGATATTGATGGGTGTCGAGATGATCACGCCGACAAAGCTTTTGGATCGCCGTGTTCAAGTGGGAGTCGGATATATATATACTACTGACAGTGTCAGATGCAGCTTGCTGCTGCAGTGACCAAACACTGGCAACAACCTACCAGACTGCCCATAGTTCACAAACGCGATCATTCGCGTGTTGTTGCCACACGAGGCATCCTGGCTCCTGAAGAACTTCGCCGTGTACGGATACTTGACGTATGTATGCAGAGGACTAACCGCTGGCTGAGAGCGCTTAAGCCGCGCTTCACGAACGACAACGTAGTATAGGCCTTGGAGTATATTACTTAGCAGGTATACGTTTGCTGTGTACTTGTGTTGAGCACAATACACTTTCTTCTGGTGCTTCGGTGGTCCAGCAACGAGGTCTAGCTCACTTGAGAACTTACGGCCTGCGGTGTAAGCTAGGCCTCATCGCGTCGGATCACCGTTGTTACCTGGTGCCTCGGCAATCACTTGCTTTACGCATTGCATATTGCTGCTAGCAACTTGCCTGCTGTTGCTACAATGACGGTTACTTTAAGGAGGCAAGGCCAAGACGACAGCAGCGGGACGCACACCGCGTCACAATGATCATTTGAATAATTTTTGGATATTTGGACATTTTAACGTTTTGTGGTATAATATTTTTGGCCAATCGAATCTTTTTTAACCCTTTCGCAAACCACCTAGGTAAACGATGGTTTAAAAATCTAAGTCTGTTAGTTCTTAAATGGCTCGTGGGGATCCACGTCTCAAGTTCCCCGTCACTTTGTGTTTTCGATAGCACCTCGTCCGAAAGTCACGGGTCCGACTGCGAGGGCTGAACCTCTTCTCCTTCGAGTTAATCTACACTAAGAAGGCATGTGTAAAGGGAAGTGCCTTCTATATCGCCGGTTGGGTCGATTATGAACGACCAACATGGCAACCGGCAGCCGACCTGCCACAGGAAGCGATTTTTACGAAACAATCTGGGAACTGTGTGACGAGTATAATCCCGGAAAGAAACGCCTTCCGGCACGAGAGGAAGAAGGCGAGGACGCCCTTTAATTCAATATATAAAAATTGCGGCAATATGTATTATTGCTGTGTCAGGAATTGATGGTTTTGTTGTTGAGTTGACTGCCGGCCAATACAATCTCATACTATAAAGGCGGATCTCTGGTGGTCATACGGGTCGGGGTTATCGAAATGATTTAGGTTTGCATCCAGCGTTGCACACACGTATCGCTAAAGTGAAAACAGAAGATCATGTTAGCCGATGGAACGGGAAGACACATCATTGCCGTAATTAATCATCAAATATACAAGCAAAAACCACAGTACAAAATGTGGTGGCAAGATGAAATCAAAGCTGATGCGACCTGTGGGTTGTAAATCAAGTAGCACCAAGTAGGGTACTGAATGGAAGATATTCTCCATGTTTTCTGTGGAGGAGCAGAGATTCACACAAGAGGAGAGTGGTAAACCGCAGTGCTCCACCAGGAGTTCCAGACAAGTGGACCGCCCTGGTTCCCAACCAGGACACTAGCAGCTCCAATACGTTTTCTGACCAATCAAATTAATGATTATTTATGTGAAGTTCTTATCCCAGATCTTATCTTTGGACTTCTTGACCTGTAAACTGTTGGTAGACATGTAAACGCAAATATCATACGGTAAAAATATCACTTGAGACCCCAAACCGAAGTATCTTTAAAATACGGACCAATTAATTAATAAATTTGTCAATTGCGACCAGCAATTCGGAATATATTATTATGGGTTCAATCCCCACTGTGACCAAGTCTTCACGTCAGATTCGTCACTCACTTGTCCACCAATGTCCGTTTCGCTCACAATCGTGTTAGCCGGTCCTACTCACAGCCCCGTCAGCGGTGACAGTTCAAAGGTAAGCTACATGCGAACGATGTGTAACAGAGCGACGCGATGTAAGTATATGGTGGCAAACAAATGTTTCCATTTAGTGATACTAGCCATTTGACGGCGCATTCATTTTAACATGCGGTGACACCGGGTGCCAAATAGCTTCTATGGTGGCGAGGAGATGTTATCATTAAGAGTGACGGTGCAATAACTTCAACCTGCGGCGACATCTGGATGAATTCTCGGTTAGGTTTTGATAATATCGCTGCATTAGATTTGATAAATGACACTGTAATCGCAATTAATGGCCCGAGCAATAAGAACACGGTTATACAAACCATATGTTGTGTTTCAACGTTTTATTATTTTGGTATCTGTTAGACCTTAGGACCCCTCCCGGGTGTAAACACGATTCATCTATCTTATTTTTTTGCTAAATCATATCAAAAATGTAAGAGCCTGGTTCGTCCTTTGGGTTTAGTTAAATAGAAGGGTACCATTGGGTAGCCTTTTCCATTTAACTTGATCAACTATCGAGTAAAAGGAAATCAATTTGACATATCCCTATGAATCTCTTATAAACGCGAAAAACCAATCAGATTGCTTCGTTAGCTCCCGTATTTAACCAGACCTAGTGACGCGAACCAGTCCCTAAGTGTTTAATGCAAACGTAAGGAGGCAACAAAACACATCCTACAAGAAAGTGCACCAGTACAGCCCGGAGTAGCTTTGCGTCCCCATACAGTAATCTCGGGTGGCGTGAAGTATGTGTCGTGAGGTGGTGATTGGGATCGGCCTCGGCCAATATCATCGACCAACGTCAGAAAGCCGTGCGACGGTCACTCAATGACACAAACGAAAGTCTGCACGTTCGGACGCTATGTCAAAAACGCATTGTTGAGCTCTCGGTCGTAGCGTTCGAGCGGGTTGTTGGTTATATTGATAAGCTGTCAGCTGACTGCGAGCGTAGAGCACGCGGGTTTTTATCCCTGATTATTCGCAATCTCGTCCAATTTAGAAAGTAGTTTTCCACATATCGACAACACTACAGTTGGCGCTAGATTAAAGAGTGGAGACAATGATTGAAATGCCACACTGGTGACAGATTTAATGTGATCCGCGACTTTTACAGCGACACAGCTCGTGTATGACCACTCGATTGCAGCAAAAGGTTTGTTTTTCAGAGAGGTACATTGATGTCACTTAGTGTATCACTAACGACTTCCTATGTCCGTTCTAGTTGTCGTCCTTATGCTGATTCCACGCAAACACAGACAAACACAGACGATTGCTTGATGTCTCATTTCTACTTAATGAAACAAGTTATCAAAGCCTTCCTACAAGCCATCGTCCTCCTTCTACTTCATATCGACAAATGTGAACAGTATCCGTATCGACGCGATTCAGGACCGCAAATAACTAGGAAAGAAGTCACAAACATTATCTCATCTACTACAAGTAGTGTAGATCCATGTATGTCCGTTAGTCTATTTGAGTGTCGCCGCTGCCGCGCGCAGCGAAGGCGGCCCCGATTGGCTATAAAGCGTCCGAGCGAAGCGAAGGCATCGCCCTTCCCCGTGATTTACAGGCCCGAAGGGCTTAAGCCTTTAATTAAGTAATTTATTTTGGTGAGTAGTGCAGCGATCCCCTGCGAGCGGGACGGGTCCGCTCCCCAGACTTAAATAAAAAAGTAAACCGCCGCAGATCGGCGGCACTCGGCTCGTCTAGTAAGAGTAATAGAGATACCTGTCTGTCCGTTAGTCTGTTTAAGTGTCGTCGCTGCCGAGCGAAAGCGACGGCGGCTCCGGTCGCAAAAACATCAAATCGAGCCGCCGTAGGCGTGCCCTCATTGGCTGAAAAACGTTCTACTAAGGAGCCGAGCGCAGCGAAGCTCTTTGGCTAAAATTACTGTAAGTTGGGGTAGGTTACATTAAGTTTGTGTGGTGTACATGTAATCGTATATAGCCGAAAAGAAAGGTGTAAATGTAATCAAAAGCCAAATTAACCTCTTCACCTGCGCAACCTGCAGCGTCCGGGTGGTGCCGCCGCCCGTAAACGAGCGCCTGCAGGAAGACAGTGCAGGAGAGGGCAAAAATAATGAAGGAGCACGCGGTCTTCCTGGACGGCGAGAGGGAAACCGACGCTGACTTCCGCGATAAAACCCTGCCTCCGGTGGCGACCACTCGCACGGCGCCTTG
The DNA here is from genome assembly GCA_012656075.1 of Phytophthora hibernalis. Lineage (NCBI taxonomy): Eukaryota > Oomycota > Peronosporomycetes > Peronosporales > Peronosporaceae > Phytophthora > Phytophthora hibernalis. Next base: position 621,285 of record JAAKBF010000151.1, on the reverse strand, counting down.
GCCTCTACCAACGGGCAAGGATAGGTCGTATGCTCTCGCCTTGAATCTCCATCTCACACAGGAACGACGTGTGGTTGCTGCTAAAACTTTGGTGGGATCAGGCAAGAAGGCACCAGTGGCAAGGAAGAAGAAGAAGGACGAAGATTACGTTCCGGAGTTGGAGGACCAAGACAACGATGACGGAAACGATGAAGAAAAGGCAAGGAGCGAATCGGAAAGCGAGGAGGCGACATCATAGAAACCGAAGCCGATGGCGAAGAAGAAAGCGACGGCGAAGGGAAGAAGACGGCGAAGGCGCGGGCCAAGGCCGCTAAACAGAAGACCCCGCGGAAACCGACGGCTGCTAAAATCGCGAAGGAGAAGGCAAAAGAGGTGAAGAGGACTGCGGCTGTGCGAAGTTGTGAGTGAATCAGCAGCTACAGAAGCGGCGGGCTTAGCAGAGCATGGTCAAGCCAGAAGGAGAGTGGATGCCGCCAAGAAGAATACGGAGGGGACGACGACACATTCGCAACGCATAGATCAGCGTCCTCCTGATTCAGCAAGGTACTACTTGTCACATGTTGTCATATACAGCAAGCACTGACTATCGATGTTGTATGATATGTAGTCTTGTATAGCACGAAGAAACTACGACACGTTCTCCTGGAGAAGATACACCATCACCTGGAGACGATAGATACAACATGATGCTATATTCAGCAGGGTTACAACATGATGTGACACTGTCACATACAATATGTGTGATATACAACATGTTGCCGGCATCTAGTTTCTAATTTAGCACTCAATCTGATTTTGTGGGAGCTCAAGCCAGCAGCCACAAAAACCATCTACGCCGGACTCAGCCCAGCAGCCACTGCCATCATCTACGCCGGACATAGCCCAGCGTCAACTGCCACCATCTACGCCGAGCAATGCGAGGCAGCCACTGCCACCGGTTACGCCGGACAACGCCACTCCTTGCGTCCAGAAACCGCGTGGGGACCCACGTTCACGATTTCAAGAATACTAGATACTGGATTCGGAAGCACGTAGCGTTACAAATTAAAAAAATATCTTAATGCGGTGCTTCAGACGCACTTCATATACTCCTTCAATCCACTGAGTGGGGGCTCCGTTGGACGGGTTGACGAAGTTCGTCAAATGGTTCACCCACTGATGTACATAACCCATACCTTCCAGGTATGGGTTATTCTCGATGTTGTGACGACCGTCCGCAGCGACATTGGATGGCCACATATCGTTCATTATTAGTGGTTATCACGGTTGGTAAGTAAGTAAGCAAAACTTTCAACAGCCAATCAAATCAAATATTCGTGTCTTGTCTTTGCCCGCTGATACTTTCCTAAAAGAAGAGGAAAGTCCAAATAGTTGGTTGTGATTGGGAAAAGTGGCTGTTTTCTTACTGCGGTGCTCACGGTTGGGAAAGGAAGGATTGATTTGATTGATCCTTGCGGCTTACTTACTTCCAAACCGTGATATTCACTGTTGTCGTTATGACAAACACAAAGTTTAAAACATAGCTGTAATAAATCAACACCTTTAAAAGGTAAAATAAGTAGCGAAATAGCGTACCCAGCAAGTATGAACTTCTTAATCTCCAGAGACAAGCTGGCCTAGCTTCTCTGGTCTCCTACGACAGAAGTGAACCAAAGATTCGTCGCGCGGTCGACGGTCGACCCCTCAAAAACCGAGTTGTCAGAGTGACGCATTCCGACGTTGCTCTTTTTCGTTGATCTTGTCTCGTCGATTTCGACGACGTGTCCTGGGCTGGGGCCTAATCTGTACAACAAAATCGCAATTAACACTTTATAATTTGAAATAAATACGCTAATGTTTACCTGTCTGGGACAGCGTAGCATCTCCCGTGAACAAAATTAACGCCAGACGCTGTACTAGTCCGTCATGGTATGCGAGCTTCTACCCGTCATTTGCCTACTAATGGAACTCTTATCCTGCTTAGCCCAGAAGAAGAGCACGTTGATAACTATTGAGGGTTACCGGTTTGGGCGCAACAATATCCAGTGGAGGAAGATGACGCCAACTACGACTGCGGCTATGATCGAGTGATGTTTGTGGGCTCACTGGAGTGTCGCATCTTGACGGGCAAGGATGTGCTCGGCACGTGAGCGGTTGACAGCTGCGCAACGCACCACATCTGCAACGGCAAGATCAAGCTCGCCAATTTGATCGAGCGAAAAGAGTGCAAACTTTCGGTGGCCGATGGCAACAAGGCGGACATCATGGGTGCAGAGACCCTCGTGGAGCGAGTAGTTCTGCCCAACGATGATGAGCGCGAGATTGTCATCAAGAACGCGCTTACGTGCCGAGCATGAGCAAAAATCTACCCTCGGTGCCACAGATCAACAAAAATGGCCTGTTTCAAGTCGTGTTCGACGACACCCAGCGCACAAGGCATGCAAGCAAGTGATGCCAGCGGCGAATCTCGTGATGGACTCTACTGGCTCCAGACACCTCAGCGATCGGCGAATGCGGTGCACATTGTGAAGACGGTCGACCTGCACGCGTGTATGGGTCACGCCCCGGTGGAGGTGCTTCGCAAGATGGTCGACAACAACATGATCAAGGACGTGAAAGAACCCTCCGAGTTGAGCGGACCAAGTGTGTGTCGCGGCTGACAGCAAGGAAAACGATTCAAAAGCCGTCCCCAAGCAACCGTGACAAGCGCCGCTACGACACGTTCGAGCTGCTCAAATTCGACATCTGTGGTCCCATGGAAGAAGCGTCACTGGGTGACAGCAATTATCTATTTCTGTTCGTCGACGATACATGAAGGGGTTCTTCCTGCTTGTCAAGTCGGAGAGCGACGACTGCATCAAGAAGTACGTCATGAAGGTGCAGAATCAGCTCAGCAAGAAGATCGAATTTGTGTGGCACGTGAGTTCGTGACCAACTCCTATACCTGTGCCGGACCAATCCGGAGCTAGTCCACTTCAATGCGGTGAAGTTGCTCGAAAAGTATTGAGGGCTACAGACAACAACGGAAAAATACGCCAGCACTGACCAGTATCCTCCATAGTAAGCCGATATCTACCAAAAAATTACGCCATCGGAAAATAATAAATCTGATTGGTCAAAAGTAGCACTCGAGTCCAAGAAAAGGTCCAGATTATATAAAAAGACGAATATCGATCTAAAAAAGGGCAGCTCATTGGTGATTAGATAAACTCGAGGGCTTCAAACTGCCGAGGAATCGCCTTCCTAAAACTACTGCGTACCGTATCCTCAGAAATACAGATCCAGGCTACAATAGTTCGCTTTATAATGTCGAGACGCTTCTCGCTCGCCGTTTTGGGACTCGGACCCTTCTGATGAATCCATGTACTACGGAGTACTGATTTAAGGGGCCCCATGACGCCCACGTCGAGAGGTTGCCAGGTGGACGTGCAGTTGGCAGGCAAGGGGTACACCACAGAGAGCGCTTTTTCTGCCACGACCTGCTGTCCCTCCTCGGACACATGGCAGTCAAAGTTGTCCGCGAGGATGACAGCAGGTCCGTCCAGCTCACGTAGCAGCACCACGCTGGCATAAAAATCCCAGTACCTGCCATCCATCCATGCGTTCTCTTGAACGCAGTAGTAGTGGCTCACTGGGTACTTCTTTAACTCATCTTTTCAATGTCCCCGCCGGGCATGCCCTTTATTATAAATAAAATCGGCAGTTTTTTCCTAATAACAGCATAAAATATTAGAACAGATTAACAACAAGAGGACAAAAAACTTAACCGTCCGCGCGCACTGTAATGACGGCTGTCATACGACCCGGGTGTTTCGTCAAACCTGTCACTCGCGCTGAGTCAGATTTCCTTTCCCAGCCCAGCCTTTTTGGGTGCCATTTCGTAGTAAATAGCAGTTTCGTCGACATTGTAGATTTCATTTAGGGGTGTTTTCCAGTGAAGCCCCCAAAAGTCCAACTCCAATTCAAGCTGGGTCTCAACCAATTCTCCGTCGTTAAGTTTGCTCGTAACAGCAACCTGTGATGAGAAGCCATGACTAAAATATCATTAATACAAAATGAAATATTATCATATTCAGAGCATTTACATACCGTTTTGCAAAATGTTGGCACAACTTAAAGAGTGCTTTCTGCCCGCTATCTTCGTTTTTTCGAGCTCAAATACTCCATCAACCAATCTTGGCGGTTTTGCTTCATGTACTCAATCATCATTCTTGTAGTAACAATCTATAGTCAAATGAAGATAAGTTAATGAATAGCTTGAAAAACAAATTATAAAATATTACGTTGTTGTCGCGGCGCTCATCCTTCATATACAATACAAGAGCATGTGAAACTCCTTCCTCCCTTGTCCTTTGAGCGTCTTGCTCTTCTGTGATCCGCCGAAGCTTGTTATCTTGTCCTCGTTCTTGACCCAGTCCCGCACTGTCCAGCGCGGGACACTGCTTTCGCCGATGGCGGCATCAATACCGACCTCTGATACTCGTCTAAGTACTTGGCGCACAAACTGCATCTTGTACGAGCGCTTGACACGCATTGTTCGAGTTTGAAAATGCTCTCAATGCTCGCAGGTCGCGATGTCCTTGCGTCCAGTAATTTGCAGATTTGTGTCGTTGGTTAAAAAAGTGAGTTTAGGTAAATCTTATTGGCTATAATAAAAATCCTTGTTTGTATCAGACCAGAAGTCAGGAATTGTCGCATGGCGTATTTTTAAGTAGAGCGTATTTTTCCGTTGTTGTCTGTACCGAGTTGATACCGGTTTGATACCGGTTTGGTACCGGCTTTTAACCGTGAACCGGTTTAACCCGGACCGGTCCAATCCGAACCCACGATGATTACGGTAAGTTGAATACGGTCCCAATGATTGGACGAGTAGAATGATTGGACGAACTGGTTATAGTAACTCCGATAAATCAATCACTTTCGAATTTTCCTTCTACCTCTCAAGTGGTCAAGTGTCCTCGCTCCGGTTTCACCCAGAGTCCTCACTCCCTCCGCTCCGTTCAAGCTACGTCCAAGACCCATACCTTTTAACAAAAAGTAACGTAAAAGGTGTATTCCATGGGCAAGGCCAAGGGAATTGTGCTTTCCACACGAAATTCGAACTTCCGGTATACCGGTACATATCGGTATGAGCCGGCGCTCGCCCACTGCAGCCCAGCGTTTGGAGCTCCCGCGCTCTCCCTCATTCTCACTTCAGAGTCAGAAGACACCACGACCAAGAACGACCCGCCTCTCCTCGTCAATCATCGGATTGAGCTGATGGTCATTGCATAAGCTTCATTAATGTGTGGTGTAGGGAAATCCAGATTTTGGGTAATCCTACACTAGGGAAGCCTAAGCTAGACCAGGGGTACATCGCTCTCAAGAGGATCAAGAGGGTACACCACACCAAGTGGGTACACCGCCAAGTGGATACATCGCCAAGTGGATACATCGAACTCAACAGGGAACGGATTTAAACGGGGATCGCACTTAGCTGGACTCAGCGAGGGACGAACTCGGCGATAATCGACTCGGCGAAAGCTGGACTCGGCGAAAGTCGACTTGGTGAGAATATGCCTCGAGGAGATATACCAACTGGGGGATAAATCAGGATCTGGGCGAAGAGTCGCCGAGAGGTATGAAAACAGCTCGACCCCAAGGGACGGAGCTGAGCGAAGAGTCGCAGGAGATCTGTAACGACTCCATTTCATTAGATATTTGTATAGGACCGATAGAAGAACATAGGGAAGAACCCGAAGGGGTTCTCCAAAGACATTGAGATATAGAGCATATCCAAGAACAGCGTACACTTTTCCGGTAAGTCCCTACGTGGGCTGGATTATGCCTGCCGTCGTTCCCCAAGAGGCATAGCTTGTAGGGGAGCCGTCAGGTAGCGCCAGGAGATCAAGGTCGGCCTGGGGTGGACATTTCTCGCTACCAAGCGAAGACAAGCCTCGTCGATTCGACGAGCCGGTGGGTCTGCACAACCCAGGACACCGTAACCTCCTAGCTGGGCGTAATCTGCGCCTGGTAACCTGTAAAAGCGCTTGCGCTGCCGTTCATCCTTTGGTGGAGGGCACAGGGGTTTGCACGGGGACTGCCCCGCTCAGGCGAGTCTCTGAGAGTTTGGAGCTTGGTACCCGTCGGGAACAACACTCAACTGAACCCCGGCTGGGGTGAACCGCAAAGGGAACCGACAAGAACCCTGCGCAAGCCCAACATCGCCGACCTGACTCGGCGAATTGTTGTGCTGTTGCGTGGAAGCTAAACTAACGACGCTTTCTGTGAATCACAGTACCACAAATGCAACTGCTGGTTGACCCCTAAGACAATGGAAATGTCTACTTAAGACAAATTTTGTGAAGTAAAACAATGGAGACCAACGGGGTTTTTCGACCCCAAGGCTCGAGCCGGACTGTTCCTCGGCAACGAAGAAGTGTTCAAGGCGTATCGCATTTATGACATCGAGGTGGGACATAGAATACGGTAATTAGCCCAATTAGTCTACGTTCGTAATTAGTCTTGTCAGACTAATTCAGGTGATGGTGAAATCCTCGAATTCAAAATTAGTCTGACCATAAATGTTCAGAATTAGTCTTGATAATGTTGAGCTCGTTTTCACGAAGTGGTTTAGTACCTGCCCTTCTAATCTGACGGCCTAAGTTGGAACCCCTGCTTGCGATGATTATCCGACACAAGGTAGAAGCGCAAGCGCTGAAGATGAGCATTTTTCTTTCCCAGGGTTAGTGGGCGGAATGTGTTGACCCCAAATGAGCAAGCAGTTTTGCTCATATCTTTCTATTTTATTACCCATTTCTTTCTTTTCATCGTTTTAAATGGCTATATCTTTCTTTTTCATCATTTTAAGTGGTCTTTTCTTTCTTTTTGTTCTTTTTGACCATTTCTTTATTTAGTTCCCATTGCTGCTATTTGGTCATCCAGGAGCTCTAATTTTATTTACCCATTCTAAACTGGGATACTCCATTGCGTATATTTACCTCGCTTGTGTATGTTTTACAGGACTGCTTGCCAGCAGCCAGTCATGTAAGCCGCGTTTCAGCAATCCGATAATTGTGCATAAAGTAGCGTCGATTAGCTCTCACTACGCAAAAGCAAAATTTGAAAACAACACTCAACCATCGACTCAAATGGACGCTCCAGATTCTTCCCTGTGTGGAGGCTGTGGTGAGAAGGCTTGTAGAATTCATCGACCTGACTGTGGGAGTTGGATGCATCCTTTCTGCGGAGTACCCGTCGGTCTTGACGGTTTCGGTCAGCCTGTGAGTCCGATCCGTATCCGACTCCACGATCGAACGTTTGTTCGAGCACGATGTGGTCGATTTGGATAGCGTCTTGGTTCGTGTGAATGCAGCGACAAGCGGTGAGCTCGAGTATAGCAGGTGTTGTTGCTGTTGCGACGGGTCTTTAGCTGGAATTTGAGTCACACCTAATCCCCTACAATAATTGTCAGGGGCCGACGAGCAGCTTGGGCCTCTCAACCAAGTTGACAAGTGTAGCCCAGGTTGTAGACTCGTTGGAACATAACTCGCGCACAGCGCATTCCGGCGTTCGACCGTTGCGCAAGTCGTCACGAGCATCTCGCAACGGTTAATTGGACGATCAAGACTGAGCAAGCCAACGGTGACTTGCTGCTGTTTGCCAAGGCTGTAGACAAGTTTCCTTCGATATTCAAGTCGCGAACTTGGCCAAGGCGATAAACGGGTGGCAGAAGCGATCGATGATTCTCCAAGCGGGTCGTGACTAAAGTGTGCTTTCAGGACGGAGAAGTGCCGGTCGAGAACGGTTAAACCGTAAATGTAGCCCTGGTAGAGATCGACAACCAAGCACGTGGGTGCTGTGGCTTTACCTAGTCCTACTGGATGAGTTCGACCGCCTCAGAAAGCTAGGACTAAAATTTGACGCTCCACTGCTTCGCCGAGTTGAGACCCGCCAGTTTCAGCTGCCCGATGCTGAATTCAACACACTATGCCCACAAAGCGATGATGCGTTGCGGTTTATCTCTGGGTGTCGACGGGGCCTGTTCTACGAGCCAACTCTTTCCGCATCTATAGGAGATTATCAAGAAGTATCCACATGGATTTACAGGAAAGAAAGGCGAAGTGATGCCAGATGAAGATGTTTCTGAAGTACTTGCGGGAAACAGTGAATAAGAGGAAGGCTCGGCCAGCAACGTAGCTGGAGATAACAGGTCACTAAGTTCTGTGGTGATGAACTACATGCAGGGCCGCCGAAAAATAACTTGGGACTGAAGTAATGGCCATAAACATTTTCACATTATTTATTAACGGCTTCCCAAACCATATGAAGTCGGAACAATATATTGTAATCATAATTTATTGTGATAACCCATTAATATTAAATTCTGTAAGTGAAAGCAATACATTAGCTTATATACATACATTATGCTATATGCGAAGTGCTTGATAACTTGACTGCTCTGTACAGCCAACCATTCGTCTGACAGAGCAGATTGCACACGACGGCTCCGCTGGAAGTGTCATTCCCCATATTCCTACGAGTCGCACCAAGTCCTCACTCCTCCCTACAATCATGCTGCGCGCGCCACGTCCTCGCATCATCTTCTCCAACGAGCAGGTCTCGATTTACTTTTACGCCTTGTCGTGATCAGTACGACGAGCCGGTTCCTGAGTACTACCGCTGTCGGTGTGGTACTGTGCGCAAGCAGACGAGGCGCAATGAGTCCACAAACCTGATGCAACACGTTCGCGGTCAGCACTCCAACTTCTAAGACGAAATGCTAGCTGTTACTACTGCGGAGACCGGCTCGGTGATTCACTATGCCTGGCGTACGTCGGTGAACCGCTTTGGCTGGTTGGAATGGGCCGTCAAGGGCAATTTGCCGCTCATGTTCTGCATGGACCCACTCGCTCGAAAGTAAGTCAAATGCATTAATACTATTTTGTTGTTGAATACTTATGAAATACTATTCTGTTTCTAGATACACCAACCTTGAGTTGATCTCCGTGGAAACCCTCCGGCTCTCATGATAGCCGTCACAGGTCTGGCGGTGTCTGACATCACTGAAGAGCTCCCATACCTGTTTGGCCTCATGCTGGATGGTTGGAGTCGTGAGGGTGTGCAATACATCGCGGTATACGTCTGCTATGCGATTGACGGTGTTGCAAAGCATGCTATCCTGTGCATGTCTCCGATCATCCAGGATCCTGACGATGACCTGTCTGCTCTTCCACCGAGCCTTCTTGGAACGAGAGCTCGATCGATTTGGAAAAGCGCTGAGTGGCTGTGTTTACCTGGTGGGTGACAACTGCTTCGTAAACAGGCTACTGACTACAATCATGCAAGTCCCGCTGGTCGGTTGCGCGAGTCAAAGGCCCAACTTAGCTTTAAAAATCCACCTCAAGCGGTACGAAGATGATTTAGCTGTCGTGCAAGCTCTTATGCTCAAGCTCCGGACTTTAAAACAGTCCGCAAAACTTCGGTAAGTTATTGTACTACTCATATTTGGGTTCTATGCTGATACTATTTGTTTTAAATTTGTTTGGTTTTACTCGTACTCTAAGATTCAAGACCCCTGCGACCGATTATCCGCCAGGATACTCGATGGGGATCTACGTTCGCAATGGTACACCGGTACCATAAGCTGGTCAAGTTCCTGGACACGGAGGACGATGAAATCATGGATTTGTTGCCTTCCCCAGCCTGCAACCGGCGCCTGAAAGCTATCTATGCTGAGCTAAAAGACATCGAGTCTGTGTCGAACCTGCAAGCCAATGAAGTGAGCCTACTAGACGTCCGAGTTTGGTTTGATGGGCTTATTGCAGCCCACCCAGCTTTTGCGGACTACATCGGTAAGAAATGGGCAATCAAGTTGCAACTATTCACTGGTGCTAATCTTTTTCTGTTTATTAATTTTTAGACCCGCGCATGGCTATCGTTCACAGCCCTGATTTCGAATCGGGCTGTGTCCGTATCTTAAAGATATCAGTACCCGACTCAGCGCCGCGGAGAAAAAAGCACTGCGGCCTTTCATTTGCAGCGCTGGTGCTGTGGATGAAGCTGAGGATGATTCCGAGGAGTGACCCTTTGTTCAGCGACTAGAGAAACGTTGCCGGTGTAAAGCGCGGAAGCCTCGCTACTGCCCGATTGGCAGCATTCCACCAACCTTTAACAAGGTCGAGCGCTTTTTAGCGTGGCGCGAACTACGTTTGGGCAGGAGCGTAATGGCCTGCAACCTGCAACGCTCAAGATGATTCTCTTCCTGCGCGAGAACGCCCGATTCTGGGATGTTTCAACAGTTGATCGCGCCAACTAGATAGCGGTAACAGTAATTGTGACTAATATATGTTGAAGTTGCAATTTCATTATTTATGCGCCGACGCAAATGCATGCCATTATTTATGATAGAGGTTGCAGTGCCTTGCTCACATTTTGTATGAAGCCCTGTTGACATAAATATTAATACCATAATCGGCGGCCCTGACAACACGGAAGATGAAACACTCATTTAGCTAGGTGCGCTGCGTATAACGGGAAATGCCAATTCAGGGCGCGCGGAATCTAATTGTTTCAGCTCGTCCATTCATAGCTCGTTGTTACGTTTTATGGGTTATCTGCTGTTTCGCTAGCAGTAATATCAATACAAAAAGCACCGTGCACTAATTAGATTCCGCGCACATCAATTTGCACTTTCCGTTTATGCACAATGCTTTTGTTAAAAAAAAAATTTGAAGTTCAAAATTAGTCTGTGTACATGTTGTTTGTGGTCATATTATTTAGGGTGAGCACGTTGAAAGTAGACTTACATAAATTAGTCTTAGTTAGACTAATTCCCGTATTAGAGACCTTGTGCAACTGTAACGAGACTGTGAGACGGAACTGTGGTGTCATATACACCTGGGGATAGGTGTTCACAGCGATTTGTCTCGAAGAAACAAAACGCTAGAGCCGTGCTCACTGTGCCTCGAACTGACTTCAAACAACTGGCTGTGGTCAGTTTGAAAAGAGCGATGTCACGCGAAGACGGCGACGCCCAGGCAACAGACCCCGAGGAAGCTGCGCGGGGTAGCGGGCCACGGGCAAAGAGAAAGAAAACTTTTCGTTTCCTGTCCTCCAGTGACACTCTTTTCCTAAAAGAGATGGTGAAGCACACTCCTTGGGCGGCCGGGCATGGCGAAACACTATCGGCGTGGAATCGAGTTGCGAGTGGTGTGAAAGGGGTCTTATCGTCGTGCACAGATGACACAAAGGATAGACGCCGCCGATTTGCTGCCTTGCTGGATGCCTTTCGCCGCGACGAGATGGAGTCACTTCGCGTCTCAGGTACGTCAGAAGACTTCACCGAACGGGAGCAATTACTGACGGAGATTGCATCACTGGTATGTATGTGTTATATAATACAACTTACATTGCTTAATACGGTTATGCAAAAGTACTAACTTGTCATTATAAAATATGATGCACATGTACAGAAGAAAGCGGACAAAACTGAGAAAGAAAAGAGAGAAGCGGAGCGGCGCGTAAACGCATCAGCAGAGGTAGTTCGAGATGCAATGGCGGGGTTGCGTCGCTCTCGTTTTAGCGACTCGGACAGCGAGAAGCCTTCAACGCCTAAAGAGAACACGCATTGAGATAATCGCGGACTATCTCGAAACAAAGGCTACGGAGCAGTCGATCTGAAAAAGGAAGCAACAACTAGACCTAGAAACACGCCGACTTGCTCTTTAAGAGTATCGACTGGAGCTAGATCGCAAGCGTAACGAAAGCTTCATAACACTGATGTCGACGCAGATGAGTATGATGGCAAAGCTCATGGAGACAATCACTAACGCAAAGGATTACAAAGAAATCTAAAGCTTCATTCACGCATTAAGCGGTTAGCTATGTAAGTGCTCCTGTACACTAGAAGGTGCAAGTCGAAAAAACTTCGAGGTCTGACTACCATATAGACAAGTGTGCACATTCACTAATAGCGCGCCCATAACATACATTTTCCTAACCTATGCAAAAGAAGCGGAGAAGTCCACGCACGCCCAGTAGCGTGTCACTTTGCCGAAGCCCCATTCCACACTTACACGAACCTTACGCATTCGCTTGTTAATCTCTTGCTCGTCGTTGCTTAGCGACGCACCTGTACAGGGTGCAACAAGGTGGTCTTGCTGTCCATAAGATGGGTCGCCGTAGAAGACGTAATGCTTGCTGTCAATGGTTAGAGAGGGAGACGCAACGTCCAGTAGCCGACTTTGTTGATAAATGCATCGTGGCGAGTACCGGGAAAGGGTCCGCTGAGATGGATGATAATTCCATCGGGGTAAGTACCGATTGATACTTTAGTGCGTGTTTCCTCTTAGGCAACAACAACAAAATTAGTGTGTTGTTAGGGTACCAAAATAAACACGCTGCTTACCTTGTGGCCATTGTACACGTACTTCTGGTTCTTCTTTGGGCGGCACATTCCACGTATGGTACCATCAATAAAGCCTACACAAGTGCTTAGTGGGGCATCCTTGTCTGAGATAGCGGTTGCGTACGACGACTACGTGGCGTTTGTGAGGTGACGAGTGTCGAACAGCAAGAGATGTCAAAATTGAAAAGTGACAGCTGCACACCGCTATGGTCACAGATCTACCTGTCTAATCCGATAGCATTCACTTGTTCTTTTCACTGTCCTTAGAACTGTAGCACAACGCTTAGTTGTCAGTCGCATTGTCAAATTCAATGAATTGACCTTTGGACTTTCGCGGCAGATTTCGGATGAATAAGTCGATGATACTGCGTTGAACTTTAACGCCCTCGACATCGACAAAAACGGATCGCGTCAAACGGACTTTAAGCAGGAGGGAAAGCGTAAGGCCCACTCGAGATGACACTCCTAGAAGATCGAGCCGCATTAGAAGAATCGAGTAGGCCGGACATATCCTCCCCGCACCGAGCCGAAACCGACGACGAAAAATCTGGGGACGGATCGGATCGCGTCAAACGGACTTTAAGCAGGAGGGAAAGCGTAAGGCCCACTCGAGATGACACTCCTAGAAGATCGAGCCGCATTAGAAGAATCGAGTAGGCCGGACATATCCTCCCGCACCGAGCCGAAACCGACGACGAAAAAATCTGGGGACGGATCGGATCGCGTCAAACGGACTTTAAGCAGGAGGGAAAGCGTAAGGCCCACTCGAGATGACACTACTAGAAGATCGAGCCGCATTAGAAGAATCGAGTAGGCCGGACATATCCTCCTCGCACCGAGCCGAAACCGACGACGAAAAAATCTGGGGACCAAGATGAAGCCGACGACACGCCTCCACCAGTGTTTTGGCGTGCCACCGCCAACGAAGTCGAAGCAGCTGATCTATAGGAGCCGACGACGTTCCATGACGCTGTCAACGGTCCTGATCAAGCACACTGGCGCAAGGCGATTCACGCGGATCTTGAGTCGATGCGACTGCGTGGAGTCTTTCAAGCTGCCAAGTTGCCCAACGGACAGCGCGCCATCGTGGGACTGGCTAAGGAGGGCCATTTGTCGGAAAGGCCATTTTTATAGACAGGCACCAATTCAGAATAGAGACGACTTGTTCTGACCACCAGAATACGTCAGCCCCCAAGGCCATACAAAACTCAATATCTAATCTGGGCGTTCCCGTCCCAGCATGCCGTTCCTGCTACGGAGGCCCATACAAAAACCTACATGTTTGGAAACGTTCCCGTCCCAACGTAGCGTTCCAGCTTCACTTTTGAAATGGCGTCCAACCCGATAAGTAGTCTTCCCCATCGGGGCTACCAGGTGCTTGACCTGGGTCTCTCCGACAGCATAATTACATCCCTGCTCACGGAGGCGAAGTCTCTGACCTACAAGTCTGTCTTCGAGAAGGTTGGCGGTAAGGAGGACGACGAGTTCCGAGCCCACATTGTCTGGTGCTGTTGCAGAGCTGCAACGCGCGCTACTCGACAGCACAAACTGCATCAAATCGGCATGGATTCCTCGTGAATTCCCTTACATGCGATCACTTTCAGCCGGCAGAGAGCAGGAGCCGCATCAAGATTATCCGCCGAGAGTTCGCAAGGCACAAGCTCGCAAAGAGCGTGTTCCAGCCAGCATGATCTTCACCTTCCAAGAGAGCACGCAGCTGAAGGTATTCAGTGGTTGCTTTGAGTCAAGGAACGACTCCGAGGCTCGGGTGGCGAAGATCCCTGTCGGATTTTGTGTTATCTTTCGAGGTGATTTGATTCACAACGGTGTCGCCTATGACGGACCAACCACCCCATACAGTGCTACCTCGCGTTTGAGGGCATGCGCTGGGAACCGGACGTTGTGTCTAGTGTGCTCTTTAAGACGTACGCCTGCCTGTTCTGCGGTCTTAAGATGTATGAGAGCGACAATATGCGCAAGCACCGCTGGCTCTGCGCCAAGAATCCAAGCAGTGGCAAGAACAAGGAGAAACGAAAGCGTGAAAACGATACACTACCAGCAGGAAAGCTGGTGTGCTGTGTCTGCGAACGCGGGTACACTAAACCCAGCTCTTATCGAACACAGATTTTGCGCCCGCATAAGAAATAGCTTGCGTAGAAGGACAAGCAGAGATGAGTCTTAATCAACGATAAAAATACGGTTTGACACCTAAATCATCAATGTTGATGTTGAAGTTGAAATCAGATTTTGTATATTTGATTTAAGACTGTGAAATGACGCATACTAAGTTTCTAAACTCTCCAGCCAGCGTATCCCCACTTCCGAGGAGGAGCAAAGCTTTCTTGGAAGGCTAGACTTTCAGGGTTACTTGACGTAAGCGCCTCGCTGGCCGGTGGTAGCACGTCTATATTGGAGATGTTCGCCGGTACCGATGGGGTTCAGTCGCTGAACGTCGGCTCTCGCTGAGTACCGTTCACTCCGCCATTCACTCGGTGGGGTGCGGGACGCGTCCACGCTTGGGACGCAGCTGAGATATGAGCAGGATCAAGCACCCTTCGAAGTCCGCGTTCGCTAGTGAACCGGTCAATCGCCCAGTGCTTGGCGTAGTTGTATGGTTGTAATCGTAGCCGTGCATTTCACTCGATGATAGTGATGAGATTGTAGAGACAAGGTCTGCCGTACACGGATCGATAAACACCAGAGCATACAAGCGACCAGCGTGCACAGATCTGCACCATGTGCCTGGTCTCAAGGAACTTGGCACGTACCGTTGCACCCGAGCGTGTACAATCTTTGACGCGTCGTACCACAGCGCTTCTGTTGCCGTGAGGGCGTACACACGGATCCCACGGACTACCGCTGAATAGCGACTTGGTTAAAGTGCAAATGGCGTGATAACAGCATTGCCCGATGAGAGTAACTGAGTGTCAGATGCGGCTCCTTGCCCACAGGGTAATATGCTCTTGAAGACCGTGTAAAGATCGCCACAACTAGTTCGAATCCATGTCTTGCATTTTGAATGCGTGCCTTCTACGATAGACGTGTCACGGACACCGAAGTGCGGATAGCTGTCTGTCCACACTTTGTCAATTCGTTTTTGTACTTCCACAAATTTGCGTTAAGGTAGGCAGCTAAGGATGCATTCAAATTCTTGAGATTGCCACGCCGGACCTCAAAATTAGACTCCGTCTGTGACTCAACAGCACTGTAGAACGCAGCCATGAACGCGTCGGTTTGCCAAGTATTCTCCTTGCTATACGAACCGGTAACTGGGTTTACCACGGAGATTTGACCAAGTTCTTTGCGTGCCATGGCTTCGACATTTTTGTTCATATGCCATCGGCATACCATGGATGGTATGCCAACGAAAACGCGATCAGCGGCGTTCATGCACGCCAGTTCACGGTCCGTTAGAATAACACCGGGGATTTCTACGTCGAACTCAATCATAAAGGAGCGCAGCATGTTCATTGCCCACACGTAATCCTCCTCCTTTTCAAAAGGTAGCCTACACTAAGCAACAGGGAGGATCCTGTCACAGCAATAATGTTCAGTAACGAAAGCTTGTATTTGTTGGTCTTGTATGTACAATCCATTACAAGAACGTCGTAGTGTCAGCGATACAAAGCTGCTGTGGCTGGATGCGCCCAAAACAGGTAGCGTAGCCTAGTTGATCGAGTAGCGGAAAAAGAATCCACGACTCGTGAGGCTGGAGAACAGGGCCTCCATCACAGTGTGGGTAGACATTTCCCGGCGCCGGACTGCGCTCTTCGTGTTGGCAATGTCCTTCGGCGTGACGAACGAGTTTGGGTCGGCTTGGATAAGCGTAGCGCGGATGCTCGCCACAGACACGCCCGCAGCCTCAACCAAGGCTTGCACGGAATCACTCGCCCTGCAAGTCATCGTTGCAACCGCACGCTGACGATAGCACGCATGGACGCGAGCGTCCTCTGGTGTAACACCGGGTGGTTGTGGAAAGCACTACCGTTGCGCGTGGACAACTTCCCATGGGCCGTGAGGGTTGTCCTTGGAAACTGCCCTGACGACGATCTTCATCTTGCATCCCATTCTCTTGGAGCTGCGAATAGTGCGGTCCTGGTTGGCGAGGTGCTGTGTTTGCTTCAGCACGCCAGAGCGGTCACAGTCTAAGCCTCGTTTCCAAACTGTAGTTTTTGATTCATCAGTGTAGAGAGCTCGACGTTTTGTTAGGTTGAAGGTATGATCTCTCGTTCAATGATGGAGAGAAGCAAGAGCCTCATCCTCTGACGGGTACGCTTTTTCCGGAGGAGGGGGCGTAAATTCAGCTGGATGCGACGCAGAGTCGAACTCAGAGATACTGACGTGGTCGGTCTTCCATACTGAGAATGTGAAGTTGCGAGGTGAAGGTGCCGGTAGTTTACGGTTTTGGTCTCAAATGCGAGAGTGGCCAGCTGAGAACAAAAGTTGAGAGTGAATGAGCGTGATATAAATGATACGAGAATATCTATCCCGTAAATCCACCACCAATCATTCAGTTGTAAAAGATGTGGGGGTCTGTAGCCTCCAAATGAAGTCTTAGACAAGATTTCGACTGTAGCGGGAACGGCATAATGGGACGGGAACGGGTCGTGCCGTTTGTACAATTGTCGATTTTACTGCCTGGCTATGAAAATGGCCTTGCCCGCCAATAACTCTCCTTAGCCAGTCCCGCCATCGTCACCAAGTGGGTGTTCAAGATCAAGCGCAAAAGAGATAGCTCGATCGAGAAGTACAAGGTGCTCCTCGTGGCCAAGAGCTTCTAGCAAAAATATGGCATCGACTACACACAGACGTTCTCGTCCGTGGTCAAGTACGTGACGCTGCGCACTATCATTGCGATAGCCAAGTACTTCGGCCAACTGGACGTGGCGACAGCGTTCCTGTACGGGATAATGAAGGAAATGGTATTTTGCGTACTTCCTGAAGACATCGATCTGGATGGTGACTTCGACTGCCTGGACTTGATGAAGGCGATTTACGGTCTCAAGCCAGCTTCGCGCGTGTGGAACGAGACCTTCGGCGAGTTCACGTATTATATCGGCCTCCAAGTGTCGACCTTCGACCCGTGCATCTAGATTAAGGTGGTTGACGGTCACTGCGTGCTTGTGCTGGTGTATGTGGGCGACGTACCAATTACTGGAAGTTCACCTGAGATGCTCTCCCGCACGAAGACGGACTTCAAGACGCGCTTCGAGATGACCGACAGGGGCAAGTGCGCGTATGTTCTTGGAATCGATCTGGTGGATGGTCCGGACCGGACGGCAGCGTCATGATGTGCCAGCGACGATATGTGGATGTCATCCTGAAGCGCTTCGGCAAGAACGAATGCAAGGCTGTGGTGAGCCCGGTGGTCACGAGCACTCGACTGTTTGAAGCGATGCTGCGAACAAGGTAAACACCCCATTCGCGAACGCGTTGGTGCTCTGATGCACATGATGACTGCCACACGTCCAGACAGCGCATACGCCGTTGGCTGTGTCGCGCTTCATGGAGAGGAATACTAGGTTTTGGTCAAGCCCATCTTTCGCTACCTGAAATTCCCTCAGACGCATGGAATCTGCTTGAAGCCGGACGACATGATCGACTTTCGTGGCCACTCGGACGCGGACTGGGCCGGCAACCTCGCCGACCGCAAGTTGACTTTGGTCTACACGTTTATACTGATGAGTGTGATAGCTAGCTGGAGAAGCAAGAAGCAGTCAACTGTTTAACTGTCCACGAGCGAGGTGGAGTACATTGCGATCAGTCTGGTTATCCAAGAGGCTAAGTGGATCCATCACCTGCTGTGCGAAATTCTGACGGCTGCCAGCGAAATTGGACCGAGTTCATGATCCGCGAAGACAACCAGTCGTGCATCGAGATGACGAAGAACCCGATAAACCACGGCCACACCAAGCACATCGACATCAAGCGCCACCACATCCGCGACGAATTGAAACGCGGCGAAGTGAAACTCGAGTATTGCGAGACCATTTATGTAAATTACTTGCACTAGTTATCCCTCAAAGCGAATTTCCCATTGTATTCTTGTACTAAAAAGTAGCCCTATTGCGGTTGATGACCCTAAAACCGTGCAATATGCTTGGTTTTACAAATATGAGCGAAACAAAATGACAGAATCTTGCTTTTGACTAATCATACCATTCGCGGCAAACCAAGCAGTATGCTTGGTTTAACTACAATAATTATTGTAAACTACGCATTGATAATATTAGACTGCGGAATGCGGGTTAAAACCAAGCAAATATGCATGTTTAACATTTTACTAGGTAAATTAGATTTACAATTTAAGTTTATTTTTGACCGCAAAAGGATACGCACCTAATTTCATAAGATTATAATTCATTCCATGGACGTTTAGTCGTTTACCTATGGTCGGTCATTACATAATAATACAGCTGAAATAGCAAATTGAATGCACCCATATCGAAAAATCTCCGACCTCCGACAAGCTCCGCTGCAATCTGGTAAAACTGAACAATGGGTGTGTGAGAAGGAGCAGGGTCAACTACGCGACCGGCGGCTTGAAGTTGCTTGTAATGGCGGATGTGTATGTTGAGATGCCAGACTTGTTCAGCTCGCACATGGACTTCAAGACGTTTTGGGACCCACGAGCTGTGATCTTGCGCTTGCGAAGATACAACAGCAACTGTGTGTATTATTTTTGTCGAGGCGTGAGCACAGAATGGGATACAATTAAGGTCTCAGAGATCGTTTGCAACCGAAGCGAAGCGGAGGTCTACAATGGTCGACATAACCCCCGCACCACCAACATTGAATATATGTTCGATGGTGTTCATGGTCGACGTTGACGTATGGCAGCGAATGTCAACATTGAGAATCTGTGTGATGGTGCTCATGACTAACACATTGATGGTGGCGAGGCGCGATATGGTAAGATAAAATATATTGCGGTTGTTATGGTGCTCAAGGTCGACAATACTTGTTACGGTGTTGGTCATTAACATCATTGACGTTGCTGTAACGGGTGTAAGGTTTGGATGTTACTCGCATAATATTGGAATGCCTTGCAATCTGTAAAGGAATATTAATAACTTATCTGCTCTCTCCGGCACGAGTCGTTAGAGGTGTGGTAGTGGGGCCTTCACGAATCAACGAGATCGCTAAATGGTGAACATAACTCGCACATACTGATTTGATTCGTTAGCACTATTTTTTAATCCATTTTGTAATTGGTCGTTTAAATCCATAGTGAAGTTAAGTGTGTTGGGAGATTTGACGATTTTCATCCATAGCGCATAATGAATGATCCATTTGGAAGGGTGCCAGCTGACAAAATGTCACGCCTCCAACAAGAGGACAACCTACCGCTACGCTACAGCTTCTATCGGCGCCGATTCAAGGCACAGCTCGATGTCATGACGGATGCGCGCGTGATAGAAATCAATTATCTTCACACGTGTGAAGGTGACATCATTGAGCTTTCTTCGGGCGACGAGAGCAGAGATGAATCGCGAATTGCCATCCGATATTTGACCCAACAAATCCCGGATGAGACCGATACACTACCGCTCCAACAGGTTAGGCCATCCCGTCTCAGCTCTGGAACCAAGTCCGTAATAAATTCACCGTCGACGAGATGACGCGTGGACTATCGTGTGACCACGTCATGAGTCGGGTGTACCGATTTCGAAGGCTCCGTCTTGGCTGCTAAATTCACGGACATGTTGAAGTACTGCCTCTGTCCCTACAGTGGTTACAGAAATTAGTCCGAGTTCACAATTAGACTTTAATTAAAAAATAGTCTGATTCAGACTAATAAGGATAACGAACACGATCAAGAAGAATCGTCGAGTGATGAGGATCGAAAACGTCGGTGGACGTGGTAAAGCACTAAATTAGATCCGAATCGAATTTATACTTTAAATTAAGAACCCCCCCCAACCCCACCGTTGGACAACAAAATACACATTTATACTTGGATTCATTATGTAGAAACGCTTTTTTGCCCTCGGAAAAATTGTCTTTCATCACTTTAACAGAGGATCTCACCACGAGTTGTGACAGGCTAATTTTCTTGGTCGAAGGCGCTTAAATAATTGGCAACTACGCTGATGAACAGGCCACTTTAATAGAGGGAAATCCCTCACTCTACCACTATTAAGCTAATCGTGGTATGAAAGGCGCTCTTAAAAAGGTAAGGTGAGGGAATTATTCAATCATAGTAAAACTAAGGTATTTGTACTGGAATAATTTGGGCAAATGTTAAGTTGGAAGTGTTTCTTGCTAATATCGACTCAGGGCTGCTGCCAAATTGAGTCGTTCTGAGTGCAGAATACAGTACAATGCTGTAGAAATTAAGCTATCAGCCCACGACTGCACTGTCAAGGTGATGGAGAGTACTGTTTACAAACCCGCTAACTTAAATTAATAATATTGACTTCCAGTTCTCACTTGTAGTATTTTTAATACATGTAGTATTGATACATGTATTTTTAATACATTTAATACATGTAGTATTTTTAATACATGTAGTATTGATACATGTATTAAAAAAGACGTGTAGCTTCCGCACCTTACAACATATTACTTGTCCCGCTTAAAAGAAACGAGACATTGACTGTGGTCATAGTCGCGAAGTCTGCCGCATGTGTAAGGTATAAGTGGTGGTTGTAAATGACGATTACTTAAGGGAGAATTCCTCGGAGAAGCGTGAGGACTTCCCTGAATGCCTCGTGCACGTCCTTAATGGTGGACCTTGTAGTCACATTAGGTCAACGGGGCTTTCCTCGTACACAACAACACTTGATAAACACGATCACTCTCGATTATCACTCAAGACTGTGTCTTGTATCTACTTCTATTATAATAATACGTCATGGTGGAGCTGTACGCCTCCCTGGCCAGCGCTTACATCCACCAAGACTGCGTGAATAAATCTCTTATTAAAGATGGAGTAAATACAAATGGTCCTCGGTCGTCGATGAAATCTAGTGCGTACGAAACATCAGCAACTTACCCGCGCACCCCTAGGTAGCTGGTACATTATACGGCACCTCAGACTTTGTTTTGTGATGCACATTTGACACCATTTAACGTTAGTACATTATGGGACGAAAGCATGCGTTCGAGCCCTTCAGTTACCTGCAGCATGAGCAGTCGATATGGCCCAAAAATGGTTCCTGGTGTGAATATTTAACCTGTAAAACACGACCAATCTCTGCTTTAATGGAGTAGGCTACGCTTCTTCTTCGCCGGCTCGTTTGTTAGGCATATTCGAAGCTGAATCAGCTACGAATCCACTTTACTAATCGAAAGTCACCTCTAAATCACAAACTTGGTTCATTTTCATACCGAAAGTTGGATGTCAAATGTCATTCTTAAAAGGTAAGGTGTGGGAATTTGGTCCAATTTCCCTCTATTAAAGTGGCCTGCTGATGAAGCTGAAATTTTTCTTTTTAAAAAAATTCCCACACAATGCTCCTAAGATATACTCAGCACACTGACGAAGTTTGAAGAGGAAATGCTACGATTTTCTCTATATCTAATCGATTCGGGCTGAATTTGAAGCGATTAGGGCTGTAAATAGCTGCCAACAGTTCACTATTTCTACCACCCATTGCCGCTGACGCAGTCATGGCTCATTACCGTATATCTGTTGGACAACCAGGTTTATCCTGTCTGGTGATGCATGTGGCGTCTGCTAGTCTCATCGATTGGTTTGACCAATTTTTCGATTGATACATTTAGATGCGGAATTAGTTAATCTCTATCAGAGGTACCGTTCCCTCTCGTGGTGAGATCCTCTGTAAAAGAAGATTTATATTTTGTATGTTCTATCGGAATACAAACACGACGCCTTTGACAGGTGTTAATACTGGTAGTAAAGTGAACATAACGTGAGCGACTGAAAAATACGACGTCAGACACGATGCATTTTAGGATTGGCTACTATTAAAGTCAATTATCACATGAGAAAACTGAGTAATAAAAAAGGCAAATGCTTATTGCGTTAATTCTGACTAAATCATGACGGTAGGAAAGCGGGGAATGGCTTTTTCAAAGTTTTTCACCACCGTTGTTGGGTCAAGGTCTTCCCAACTTTCAGTGGCCTTTTCAACAGCATGCAGATTTTTAAAAATCGCGTGGCACCCTTTTCAAAGCATAGCAGCGCCAGTTGCCACGCATCGATTTTTTAGTGGTCCCATCACCACCACATCTAACGGTTGACAAATCGAGGTGCTGTTGGGGTGCAATGGATACACGGCAGCACAAGTTTCTTCTACTATCACTCACTGTTTTCTACCGAACATGGCTATCAAAGTTATCTAAAACTAAGACAGAGAGCGCCTCGATTTCGTACATGAGAACTTCGGTTGCGTATAAATTGCATACGTGGTGATCCATCCAGGCTTGCTTTTGAACAATGTAGAAATGGCCGTTTAGGAACATCTTGAGCTGGTTCTAATCAATTTTTCCACCAGGCTTGCCCCGCATGATGAACATAATGGGAAGTCTTCGCCGAACCTTTGATACGGCGGTGCTGTCGCGCTGCTTCGACAGTCTTCGACGGTGCGACGGGGATAGCCGAGTTGGCATGCGGCGGCGTAGACCCCACTCGTTGAACTAATGCAAACATGTCTCACTTCTGTTTGAGTGTGTAGAAGGCTTGCTTTCCCATTTGAAAATGAGAGCATGCCCAGCTTCCTACACCTGGACTATCGTCTGACACCAGTCTGTACCCAAGTGAGGTTCATGGATCAAGCAGTATTAGCAAATCATTGCAACGTGCTAAAGAAGCAAGTCGCGCAGCCAGACGTGCAAGTGATATTGATGAAGGCGGCAAAACTGCCGATGATCAGGATAGTGAGATCGAGTGTGACAGTGGAGATGAAAGTGTACAAGAATTATCAGGCGTCGATGGCGACACGACTATTGCAGGAGATACCACCGCAGCAGAGCGAGTTAATCGAAACATGGACGAATTGAGCGAGAAGAAATTGGTGACTTCGCGCTAGATGAAGGCAACATGGATGAAATGCAGTCTAGCGGTTGTACATTGAATCGGCATCGAAACAACCATTGTCATATACAACATGTACTAAATCGGTGACGTTGTATATGACCCCATGCAGACCCCGACCAATTTCCGTCTCAACAGAAATACCCTGGTTTATTCAGCGAGGAGTACGGACCGACAGACGATATTTTGCAGATGGCAGACTCGCCGTTGAAGCTGTTCCTGTTATTCATGCCGAAGCAGTTTTGGAGGACCGTGGTTTCCGAATCAAACCGATACGTTTTGCCAAACTTGACATCACGTGTGGACCGTATGTACGAGAATCAAAGGACACCCGGCAAGAAGACGAGAGAAGAATACATGAACAGAGAGGCGAAGAAATCAGACATATTGCCTCATGAGATCCTGCATGTGCTTGGGTTGCTGATGGCACGCATGCTGAACCCCCAACGCCGTCGATTTCGAGATCATTCGCAACATAACAGAGTTGGATCAGTACCCCGCGGTACATTCAACGACTTCATGCCTCGTCATCGCTTCGAGCACATCATGGCCAACCTACACTTTACGAATAATGCTGCTGTTCGAGCTGCCTCCGATAGAGCCTGGAAAGTCCGCTCGGTCATCGCGACTCTTCAGGCGACGTTTCCGCGTGGTTATAAAACCCTCCGGTTCTCTCGTTCGATGAAGGCATCATCCCGTCGCGTAACCGCAACAATCCCACGCGACAGTATCTCAAGGCAAAGCCTCACAAGTGGGGCACTAAACTGTTTTTGACGTGTTGCGCCGATACAGCCTACGAATGAGGTACAGAAGTGAGTTCATTTGGACTTGCGATATTTTTTGGCTAAGTTAAACATGTTGACATGGTGTTACATGCTGTACGTACAACATGTAGACTTGAGGTATACTGCGGCAATACGGAGGAATTTGGTAACGTACGGAGAGTCAACGCTCTGCTGGTCCAACCACCGAACCGTCCGCAGTGATTCGCTATCTTGAAGCAGTGTTACCTGACCGCCAACAGGGCATCTACCATGTAGTGGTTACGGATAGGTTCTACACGTCAGGCCAGCTCGGTTTTCCATTTGCTGCGCCGCAATGTATACTCCATTGGCACGATAATGGGGGACAAAGTGGGGTTTCCACAGGAAATTGTGGAAAAATCGCGATCGGCCTAAAAGCATACCGCATGGGTCAGTACGCATGATTGTCGCACGCAACTGCCTCATGATGACCGGTATGGTGTGGTGGGATCGAAAACCTGTGCCATTCTTGGCAACTGGAGCGAGCCGAGCTATGGAGACATACCGTAGGTCATATTTCGAAGGGGTGATGTTATTACTTAGTCTGATCAATTTCATATTTGTCTCCAGGAGACGTACGCGGGACACAGGATGAAGATGCCATGCAATCCCTTGCCCATCCATGGTGTGTGACTACCACCGTTGGATGGGAGGGTCAGATGTTCACGACCGACTTCGACTTCAACGCTATTCCCTGCAACTTCAGACATGGTGCAAGAAATACTACAAGACAATCTTCATGGGGCTGGTTAATGTGGCTATTGTGAACACATAGATTGTGCTCCGAGAGGCGCAGAAAAGAATCGATGTCAAGCCCGTGCCACATGCGGAATTCATGTTGGAACTACACTCCCAACTACTGCAGCTGAAGAAAGAAGACCTGTTTGAGCGGGATGGTATCATGTTGTATGGGGTACATGTTGTCTGAACCTGTCGGGGCTGTGCGTCCAGATACATGCTGTAGGTAACTCATGTTGTGGAAGCGAACATACTGACAATTTCCAATGTTTTACTTGTAGCCTGCAACAGTTGAAGATTCCGATGCCGGTTTAGCGCATTTGTCGAAGGACCACGAGCCGGTTGAAAGCCCGGACTAGCAGGTCGTCAAAGATGGCGTCCGGAAGCGTCGCCAACGGCAGTGCAAGGTTTGCTCAATTCTCAAGCACAAGATTAGCGACCGTCGCACGACAAAGTACTATTGAGCTGGTTGTAGCAAGGCAGACACATCTTGGTACGTAGTTTTTTCTCTTTGAAAGTGGTTATTGATCGTAGGCCTAATCGATATATAAAAGCTTGTATCTGTGCAACAAGGCGTGGAAGCACTACCATGGTAACTTCGTGACAATCGATCTGAGCGTGTGATAGACTGGATCACCCGTCTCTGATTCGCCTACTAAGGTACGATGATGTTCTGCTTTTTGTGGACCGAACGACTAACTGCGTGTCATCCTCTTTCTACCAATGCGTCATCATCATGGCGTATGACCGCGGTTCGCGAACTTATATTCCGTATAGGTGAGTACTCAGCACCAACAAGTCCGAGGGAGGGAGGTTACTGACCCATACTACACTGTGTCCCGGTGTCTACTGGGATGAACGTGGCGCCCAGTGCGATTACTTGTGACTTTGAGCAGACGCCCATCAACGCAATCAGTGACCAATTTCCGGACAGCGCCATTGTTGGATGTCTCTTCCACTTCAAGTAAGCAATTCGTCGACAGTTTCAAAAGCCGCCCCTCGCGACTGATGAAATTTTGGTGACAATGACCCGAGCCGTCACAAAGGATACGCCCAGTTGAATACACTTACTCCATGATACCTTGGACCGCCCCATTAATAAAGAAGATATCGACATATTCATCAAAGATCGGAATTAAAAGGACCACTACAATAATTAATTGGACTTTCCAATTGAAATAATAAATATTCCAATACAAAATTTTATTGACACAATATTACC
Organism: Phytophthora hibernalis; assembly: GCA_012656075.1. Taxonomy (NCBI): domain Eukaryota; phylum Oomycota; class Peronosporomycetes; order Peronosporales; family Peronosporaceae; genus Phytophthora; species Phytophthora hibernalis. The sequence continues at coordinate 595,153 of JAAKBF010000151.1, read as the reverse complement.
AATAAATACGGCAAACGTTTCCTAAAATATACCCTACAAAGCTCCACACAATGGTGTCATAGGCTGGCTTTGATGACATCAGTAGTGAGGTACTTTACACAACTTTTGTTTCAGCAAATCGGCTGATTGTCGGGGCTCGTCTAAATTCGCCTCTGTAAGCTCCAAGCCTTTCGGAAAGATAGCAACGCAACCTTCCGTGAACTGCAATGGTCGCCAATAAGAACAACATCGCATTATTTCGCCTCGCTAGAACAAGGTCTTTATCGCTGTAACCTATGCGGTTCCGACCACAAGCAAGTATCAGGCTCTGGAAACTCCAACCTCGTCACGCATCCGGCATGCCAACAATCAAGCTATAAGACTCACACGCGACATCCCTCGCCAACACCAGCCACACCCTGCCGTCATTTGGATACGTGGGCGAGGAAGCAAACCATCTTTCCAGTGAATCCAGTGGATTATCGAGCAGAACATGCCAATCCACGAGGTTGAAGATGTGTTCACCCGAGCAATGAGTAAACTGCGGTCGGTGACAGTCAAGGCTGTAAAAGGTATGGAAGGATTTGTAATCAAGGTCGGCTTCAAGCTCGAGAAAGAACTCGTAATGCTCATTGGCCTCATGCTTGACGGATGGGAACATGCTGGTGTGCATCACATCGGCTCTTACGCTGTTTACGCGACAGATGATATGTTGCGCGTGCCGCTACTGCCCCCCACCGACGGCACACAGACGGCAGATGCCCAGATGCAGCTGTTCGTGAACATTGTCAACGTGTACAACAAGGCCAAGGACATGGTGGTATTTTTGGTGGACTATAACTTCAGCACGAACTGGTTGATCGCAACCAAGATGGATACTCCGTTGGTCGAGTCTGTTAGCCACCGTCTCAACCTGGCCGTAAACAAGTACTTGGCGCCGCATGATGCCATATTGGACGATGTCAATGATTTTTTTGTGGAGAGCTTAAGAAACATACAGACCTCCTTTCTTTCAAGCGCAACGTCACCTTATGGTCTTCAACGTATTCGCTCCGAGATCAAGAAGGTAGATACAATGGTGGAGCTGATTCTAACTGGTGGTAAGCGCGGCTCGAGCATCTGATTTTTTTAGTGTAACTACAAGCGATTACAACTACAACGCAATGATACAGACATGACAGATGCCCGTGTGATGTTTGATACTCTCATTAACTCTATTGCAGCCAAAACAAATACTTGACATTTGAATGCCTCTTTTCCATAGTGAAATGCATAAATGCTTTGTAGCATTATATTATCATTTTACGTTTTACAATGCTTATTGCAAGTATTGTTGTAAAACCAAGCATATTGCCTGGATTAACGCGAATGGTACAATTGGTCAAAAACAAAAATCTGTCATTTTGATTCGCTTATATTTTCAAACCAAGGATATTCCAGGGTTTTAGGGGCATCAACCGCAATAGGGTTAATGATTATCCAGTCATAGCAGAACATTTGAAAAACAACGAAGATCGTCCACACTCCAGCATTCGAATCCGGAATCGTCCATTTGATTCCAGGGTTGCGTGCTATCGATGGTGGAGGAGGCCAAACCAAAGCGCTTTGAGTGTGTAACGACGTCTGGGAAGATGCACAAGGAGTGAGAAGAAGACTTTGCGTCACAGCTTCTACGAAGTGGGGAAAAAGAAGGACCCACAAGCAATCTCTTTGACAACGTATATGCCTCTCGTAAGGATGGCTCCCCAATTTTAAATACGATGGAGCGGTTGTTTTCGACGTGTTAGTTCGTCATGATCCCCCAATACGGATCCCTTCTCTCTGCTAACTTTAAGTAGCTCTCCTTTTTCGTACCAACCGCAGCATTTGGGATGCCTATACGGTTGCTAAAGTGACCCTATTGCGGTTGATGCCTAACACCCTAATATATGCTTGGCTTTACAAATATTAGTGAATTAAACTGACAGGCTTTTATTGTTTTACCACAGCTTTTTCTCCATAATTTTGTTGTGTTTACTCCGGTTTCGCCCAGACTTTCACGGAAGCCGTCCGTTTATGCGAAAAACAGCCGAACAACACGTTGAAACAAGGGTGAGAAATAATCATGGCAATTTCGTTACCTACCCTGATTTGTGTTTTACCCAATCATAGATTCACATATTAGTTGAACAAACCGATAACCTGTCTAAGTAAAATATGATTTTACATTCAACAACGGTATTTATGGAATCATAATGGAATGCAGTGTAAATTGTTGGCTCGTTTTAGCAAAAACTTAAGAGTGCCAAACACAGAGAGTACCATGCTCCTAATGGGGAGATCGATACGAATCGATTCGTATCAACATATATAGGGAGTAGAAACACCCTCGTGTCGAGGACTGTAAAGCCAAGTTTTTAACATTTTACTGTGGAAACTAGGTTTATAATTTTATAGTATATTTTTGGTTGCAATTGGGTTAACGCGGAGAATAGTTCTTAATCCTCAATACAATCAATGACTGTGCTGTCTATATACAGTGATATTATTTATGATATTATTAGGAATCATTTCTAAATGATTTATTGTACTACACTTCTCTGGTCTGGAAAATGAATTAACTGTTTTGTTTTTCACCAATCGATAGCGCACATTGATTGGCCAAAAATGACCACGGGTAGGGCAACTGTAAAAAGCTCATTTCAACGTTTTTTCGAAACAGCGTTTCAGCAGCTGAAAACAGGCTTCGCGAATAGCTAGCACAGATCAAATCTTATTATTATATGACAAGTCGCACTAAAATCTGTCAAATTTTGATTGAGCTGCGAAAAGAAATATTTGACCGTCAAAATCCAATCAAATATAAGCAAACCTACAAAGCTTAAAAATAGGTCGTCGTTGACGTAAACTGGCATGCAAAACGTTTAGACGACGGAGCTTACGATGACGTTTGTACAAGATGCAAATTCGTTTTCGAAAAAAATAATGGGATAAAATTTGAACGGTTAATTCTTTTCCGGAGCAGAGAAATATTGAATCAAACCAAATTGTCAAATTTGCCCAAAAAGCGGTATAGTGCATTGATTTTTGCCCTTTATTTTAGACCTCTAAAATAGATTTTGTGCAAATCATTTTCGATTTGTGCCACTGCGCATATGTCTGATATGCACCCTATGACCTCGCTTTTGCACACTCCCAGAGCTGCATTTCTGCGTTACCCGGCTCGAAACAAGACGGTTATGCTTCAAATCAGGTTTTGGGGTTGAGCAGGGTGGAAATTTTGAACAGGTTATTTTTGCCTTTTGGAAGGTACACTTAATAAAATACACGCTCAATCGGACACATATGCATGCTACCCAGGTTACTGCAGTAGATACCAGCACAACAATGAATAATCTCTGGATTTTAGATAGAGGGAGTTATTCTAACCCAAAACTACTCTAACTTCTTTTACGTTGCAACCCAAGCTACCATAAAAGGACTTTAAAACTGGATATTCCTGCTAAATAAGATCATGTTCAGTAATTGTACCCAAAATAGTGGCATTTGTCAACTTTCATTTTATATTATACATTTTTGATCGTATCGTATTTTCAGAACATTTTTAATATCAAAAATGGATGACTTTAAATATCTTATACACCGCGAGTGCATTCAATCAAAATCCAGAGCTGCCCCGTGTGAAACACAGCATTATTTTCATTTTGAGCTTCAGTTGGTTACTTTTCAGGAGTGATGGTCGTTGAAGTCGAGTAAGACACTCGCTCGCTAACACTCGCCTGCAAACTTAGCGACGACACTGCGGTGGGCTGGGAGGGGGCTCTTCCGCATCACTTCGGTTACAAACAATCTCTCTGAGGCCCCTTTGGACGCGTTGAATGGGTAATCATCGCCCTCGCCTACCCCTAGTAAAAGTGATAAAATTGCAGTACTAGCTCCATTTAGATGTGTGTACTACCTATTTAGCCTCCAAACCTGCACAAATATCCGATCAAATCAGTTTTTATCTAAGTGTCTGATCCTAATGCAAAAGTAACTGATTCAAAATTTAGTCGCGTTTAACAGCTACCTTTTAACCCTTTTGTTGCCGATTTGACCAAAACGTGGCATAATGCATCTTTTTACTAAAATAGTCCAATCAAATATAATGATTTTAATTTTGAACAATAATATGTCTACCGGAAAAATGACAAAAACGATGCATTATGTCACGTTTTACAAATGTCGCCTAAAACATTTTCTGGCCATTTCTGAAAACGTAGAATATACTTACCGGAAAGTTAAACTAAAACGAGGCATTATGCATCGTTTTACAATTTTATCTTGATTAAAGTATGCTTATATTCAAATAACGTAACTTGCCACTTTAGTGCGCGGTTTTGGGTCTGTTCGTAAAATGGACACCGCAGATTTTATTTTGCTCAGATTGTTAATTTGAGACGTTGTTTGTAAAGCGCCGGCGCCGCCCTTTCAAACGCATATTTTGATAAAAAATGAGAATTGGGTGTAATGCTACGGACATATAAAATTGAGAGCTAAAATTAGGGTGACCAGTTTCGTGCACGGTTTGACTTCCTTTCTGAATCATACCTTGTTGTCGCATTTCATTGTACTAAGGAGGCATTCGACATGAGCGTTAACGCAGAGCCCTTTGCTCTTCTCACGGCAGTAGAGGCGGCTAAAAATGTTGCTGTTGACCGCAGTTTGGATTTATCGCTTTCACTCGCTACGTACCGCCTTACATGTGTTCCTGCAGGCTTCACGACTTTTAAAAGAGCGGTGTCAGGCTTGAACGACTGCATGTGATAGTAGGCAAAACCACCTGATGCGTCAGACGTTCACCACATCGACGGGTCGTCCTATATGCGCAGCACAATAGGATTTAGCCAGCCATACCGATAGCATTGCTTTTAACTACAACTCGAACCGACACGAGTTGGGCATACAACGTCACCCTCACCATTCGCCCTGAACGTCTTGGAACCTGCAACACCCACAAAACGTATAGATGAGTTGCATTTGGCGGGAATCCTACCAGTACACCGCCCCGTTCCAAGCATGCCAATATTCCATCTCAAAAAAAAACCGTCAAAATAGATAGACACACAATTTCATACGAGAGAGCTTGTCATGGGTGCCAGTCTCGTTCGCATGGGGACGCTTTCAATCCCCACATGAGCACACAGGTCTCACCAGTGCAGTATCGTTCTAGCGTTGGCAACAGGTCCTCGAAGCTGACGTCCATCCACGTCGCAGCTGGATGTCTGGGGCGTCGCGGCCTTCTTCGTCTTCCTCCTTGGTCTTTTGTTCGCTGGCTCACAAAGAGAATAACTCCCTAAAACGATACTGGATGATCAGATCGGTTTTGATGTAAAAAAGTAAGCACTAAAGTGGTGCTGAAGAGCACATCCAATCAGAATGCTGAAAATATAATTTGAGAGAGACGATTGGTTTAAAGTCCACACCGTGTAAACAACTGGCACCGCGCACTAAAGTGGCAAATTAAGTTAGAAAATATTTAACCCTTTGGCTGACTGTGATGTAACGAATTTCCTCTCGCCGTTGCCGCCGCTGCTTTCGTGATTGACAAGCTGAATCCCGTTTGAGAGAATGTGCGACGGGGCGAGGGTTGCTCGAGGACACTGGTCTCTTCAGCCCACGTGTCCACAGGCAGACATAATCCTGGCGATCAAGCGAGACCAGACGCTCCGGACACTTACCGTAACCGGACTTGACTCTTGCGATCGGGAAGAAAATCTCCTGTTTGTTGCGCTCTGCTAGCGCATATCTCTAAACTATTCTTTCCTATGCCGTTTACAAATATCTAGTGTGACCTCGTCCGTTGTGAAACCACCGAGTCCTCGACGACTGCTCGGCGGGGCTCCAAGCGTCATATCCGGCGTATCTTCCGGTTGTGGCTGCTCACCAACGGGCACTGCGCGGAGATTTTCCCGGGACACCGGCTGCGACTCCTCGCCAAACGCCACGGTCCGGATATCTTTCTTGTGGCGATTTCTCGCTGAACTTGGGGTGCCGTACACTGTCGCGTTCTTGTGCCCTGTCACTCTGTCGCGTTCATCCACCCGGCAAGTCCAAGAAGCTAGATTTGTGATTGATTTGCTTCGTGTGCAGAAAACGAGAGAGCTCGTTCGACAGATGGAGTGCTACCGAAGCCTCTATCCTACTTATCTGCCGGATATTTGCCCCGGCACCCTAGCTTACCGGCTGAAAAGTCCTGGACCCTTCCTACTGAGGTCCAGCGAGGTTTATTTGTGTGTGCGCGTGTATCAGACTAGCCGTGCTCGTGGCTAGCGCTGTGGAGTTGATTGAATGTCCTACCGACAAGTCAGAATACGCAGGTTCAGACCAGGGCTGAATCAAGGCCTTCAGGTCAAGACTTCGCCCGAAATTCACCTCGTCTTTGCGGGCGAGGTTTGTGTTGTGGGCGGGAAAATTAGCAGGACATAATTCTGGCGTGTTCCTACACGACAACTGGTGCCACGACCCGGGATTGGTGTGACCTTCTGTGTGTTGCTTGTTGGCGGCCTACCAAGATTACGAGCAACGAAGTGGAGATGATGATGATGAAGAATACGGCGCTCAGATTAAGTCCAGATGTACCATCCCGACTGAAGAAGCCGAAGGAAAATTACAACGAATACTCGGCTGTGACTCGAATGCGAATGCCCACGGCAGAAATGTGTTCGCGCCCAGTGTAGTCATACTGAACGGATCGTACGTCAAGGATGGAATGAACGAAAATGTGATTACCTGGACGAGGAGGTGTATGCGGCGACGCTGACGATGCCTCCTTTTCTGGAAGACGCCGTGGTACACACAAATCGTAGCACCTGTTTACCACAGGGGTACTCTACGAATAATTTGCGTGGTGTCTCACGACCGGGTGTGGAGAGCGACGACCGTAATGACGTAGCCGAGGTCTCCGAATATCTGCAGCGAACCGCGGCAGACCTGGCTACGCTGAACGGGAATATACGACGGCTACATAGTGTTCCACCGGTGGTCCAGAAGGATATGAATCGGTGTTTGTAACAGCTTGATGCAACGAGCAAATGGATGCGGTTATTCACCCTAGTGTCCGTGCAACCGGTCTCGGGGTTCAGATAAAAAGGAGCTCGAGAAACCAGTTACCTGTACCACCACCCCACCACCCGAGATGTTCCTGAGACCTCGGTGTCCCTACTCAATGCGATGGGAGCAGTGGTTGTTGCGTCTCCCACTGCTGTGAAACGCTGTCTTCGTGGTAGGTATGAGAAGCTGTCGCTGAGGTTTTGAAATGGAAGGCAAAGGTTCGAAAAATAATCCGTTCGACCGGTGTTACCCATAGACAAGTGTCTGAAGGTACAACAATCAGCTGCAAGCCGCGTGGTGTTATCAATGAAACCGCTGGTCGAAAATTCGACCAGGGGCAATCGACATGAAGTGATCGAGCTTTCAAAAGCCTAAGCTGACCGTTCCCCGAAATCCTCGTTCTGGACGTCGTGATGCGAACGACCAAGTTTCGACTGTCGCGAGAGATATCAATGATCAAGTACACGGTAGACAACGTGCCGGTACGCGTAGCGATGTCTCTCGTAATGGATAGGACTGGGGTAGTCGATATTGTGATCAACATCCCGATGATATTGGCAATCGACCGCTCGACCAAGTTTCTAGGGCCGATTTAATTGCTGAATTACATCGCCGCGTACGCAATCCTGCACGCATCGTTGGCTTCGACATGCGTTCCAGCACCTTCCTATCAAACCTAGATGGTCTAAGCATTTACAGAAATGTGTTCCGTGGCAACAAGCACAATTACAAGTGTTTGATGAACGAAGGTGGGCTACAGTCGCCTATAAAAGTGAGGACGGTACTTTCATCTGTGAAAAGTGCACTCGTAGCTCGAGCCGTTCAAGACGTGATAATTTAATACGATGCGACCCATACGACGCTAGTGTGAAGCTGGATCGCCGCGAGATGGGACGAGAAGAGAGCCGCCCGCGCGTAAATATCGATTCCCGTCACTTCGAGTACGGCAATCAGTGGTGTGACGATACCCGGTATGACTATGTCTCTCCGATACCGTACACCGAGACGAGTCTCCCGAGCGGAGCCAGCAGTGAAGATCAATGCGATGATGAGGAATCTCAGGAGGATGCAACTGGACGTGGAATACAATCAACTACCGAGTACTCGGTCCTGGTGGCAGATTTGTCCCAAGAGCAATGCATCATGACAAAAAAGGTGACGGACGCCGACTCGGAACCAAGCGGGTGGTTTCCAGGCAGGCAGAAACACAACCAATTCTCAGGTCGCTGGGAGGCAGAGTATCGCCGACTGCGGAATTGTCTCTCTCTACGTAGGGTCTATTGACTTCTCTACCTGTCGTCATTCTAAATATATCTTCCCCATCTACTTATCGTATCCATCTCGCATTTATCGTGTATACATTTTATCGTGTCTACCTTTCTATTGACCGCACCTACCTATCTTGTCTACAAGGCGTCCCTCATACCTATACATGTCGTCTTACTATAGTATTTCATACGACGCCTCTCATACCGTTGTTTCTCGTACTGTCGTCTCTGATACTTTGTCTCTCATACTACGCCTCTCATGTTATCGTCCCTTATCACATCTTGTGTTTACGAATAGTCTCTCAAACTGTCATCTTGCATACTATCGTCTCTGATACTATCAGCCTTTCATATCACTGGTTTCTCTCTTCCAATCGCTCTACCTATCGTCTCTTTCGGCATATCTCTCATAATATCGTCTTTCATACTTCCTATCGGCTCTCATACTGTCGGATCTCGTGTATGTACTATTGTCCAACATCTACGTATCGCCTCTCAGCTACCGTCTACGTCTATCATCTACATATCACCTCTCGTCTACCTATCATCGCTTTTCGTTAATCAATCGTCTACCTATCGCAACCTATCATATCGGCTCTCATACTGTCGTCTCTCGGTATCTATCGTCTCTCGGTATCGTATGGTCTCTCTGTATCATATCGTCTCTCAGTAATCTATGTACTACTATGTAAACCCAATGGAAACCCTGTATGGGGTTACTGTCTATTCTTCTGGTGTTTCTTGCGGCGGCGGGGCTGCATACGATGACGGTGTCTGCGTCGGCGTCGCTCTCGGTCCTCGCGAGGCGGCACAATCGGTGCTCGCGGCGGGCCCATCCCGGAGGCCACCAACTCCGCTCGTTGCTGGCGCTGGTCTGGCGGCGGTTGGGTTGGAGCAGGCCCCTCTCAGTGCGGTCGGGGCCGTTCGCACACGAAAAGCAGCGGCAGGCGCACCTCCTACCACAAACACATCCCAGGCAAGGAACGCCTCACAGCAGGAGCACAGCCGCAATTGCAACCCGAGCCAGCCGACGTCTACGGGCGGCGGCACCACACGGGCGCTGCAGGTTGCGCATGTGAAGGGGTTCATTTGGCTTTTGATTACATGTACACCTTTCAATTTCGGCTATGTACGATTACATGTACACCACACAAACTTAATGTAATCTACACCAACTTACCGTAGTATTAGCTAATAAAGGGCCTTCGCTGCTCTCGGCCGCTTGGAAGAACGTTATTCAGCCAATGAGGGCCCGCCCTTCGGCGGCTACCTATTTTGTTTGATCAGTGTTAGAGGAGAGGTACCGAGCAGCTCGTACTTAACTGAGTCTTAAGGGTTACATTGTCTGCGTACCTACAGCTACACCGGTACCACCCAGACACCGAACAAGGTGCTGTAGTCACATTTTGAATAGAAATGGGGTAATAAATGGAAGTCAAGTCTAAATAGATTTCATAAATTTCAGCGTTTGTAGTGATCTCACCCACTGGGAACGACTGGTTCTGCGTTCACTCCCCAGTTGGTTGCACGAAGGTTACACGAAGGTAGCCCGCACATTTGGCCTGTTGCAGGAGTTAAATGGTTTGTTACGTTAGGCTACACCGTGTTCAGTACTCGTGCCACGTAATATACGAGCTTCTTTGAGTTAGTTGGCGTCATACTCAAGGCCAGACACAACATTGTCGGGGGCCTGTTGGGCCGGAGCTCGCCACAAACGGCGGTGAGCAGCATCGATCGCACACGCATATGTAGCTCAGAAGGATAGAGCGAACAATGAGCAATGTAAGAGAGTGACAGAGGTAGCGATGCGCATGATAATAGGCCATGAATCCAATGCGAGTATTTAGCAGCAGGTCGTCGTCGTGTTTGCACACTCGTTGAGCATGACCGGCAAAGTACATACGAAAAGAGCAGCACAATAGGCAGCGGAGGGCGGAAGACCAAGTACTTAGCGCATTAGGCAGCTGCGCAAAAGACATCATGAGTCAATTTACATTTACATGTACTTACTGAGCATGCCAAGATAATGGAGTTGATAGCAATGTAAACGTAGAAGATCATTACATTCATGATGTTACGCGTAACTATGGGATGCATTTCAGCAAGTAACGCAGTCTCATGAAGTGCATGAACGCCGGAGAGGGTTTTGTGGGCAACGAGATACCACGAAGTTTGCATTCAAAAATATGAACACCGCTGCCCCGCAACTCGCCATATCGGTTGACGCGACATCGTTTCCCTCTTGACTGTCTGCAGGGTGTACAACTCTCCGAACACCATCTCCAGCATCGTTTCACACGCATTGTAATACATCGACTTCTTCGCCTGCAAAGGGTCAAATATCGTGATTCCTCTGCTTTCACGCTGCTAGTCAAAAATCACTCCACACCAGTGGTTGTTCTGCACGTGGAGCGGTAACAGGACCAAGCGATTCGACTTCTGAAATGGGCTGCCTTGCGAAAGTGAGGTGAGTTGGACTTTTTGCTCCGCGAGGCGATGGAAAATAGGATCCACAATTCCCACATTAGCAAGTTCGCGTTGCAACATTGCAATTCCGTGCCCCAGAGCAGCGTCATCGACCCACCGGTTTTCACTAAATGACAGCAAGGAGGTATACGGTACGGTTCCAAATGGTGTTTGACGGCCTCCGCGAAGTAGAACTTGCTTCAGCTTTGATTCCCGGGCCTGTGGGCTCGATGAAGCACAGCGTGTGCTCCTGTCGTCACATTGCGGACTGTGCCAAAATCGAAGAAAGCGATTGCCGGTATATACACCACAGATGAGTGCGATTGTTGATCTTGTGGAGAGTCTTGAAGCTTCAATGATTCCTTAGTTGGCTGCGTCGGTGGCAGAACTTCGCCACCATTTTCGTTCGCGCAAACGTTCGCGTCAAACGTTCCAGACAAGGAAGACAACTGCGATAGTGGATAGATCCATTGCCCTTCACGACCAACAAAAGGTAGAACACCGTCTTTCCGAATTTCTCCAGCGCCTCCATCATTTGTCCATACACAAACGTGCCGTTCCTGCTCATGATGTCGGCGATATACTTCCCACGCCCCAGTGCGCGTAGATACTTGGTTGATCTGTTCAGAACTTGATGACGCCTAGCCTCCATCGCCGAGTCCCGTACTTGAAACGTAGTGCACGCAATTTCTTTCTCGGGGGCGTCTTCTTCTTCGGTAGGCTGATTAAGCTTGCAGGACTGTTTCCACCTTTGATCGATGTGACGTATAGGGATCGCCGTTTTTCCTTGCGTCAAGCGCCAATACATCACATGGCGACAAGGCAGCAACATGGTCCTCATGAATACAGAAGAGCAGCGATATTTCTGAAACGCAAGATTAAACGTTAAAATGTTAATCAATGAAAGTATATCCATCCATAACTTACCGAAGTGTCAACGTGGTACGACGCTGTAATGTCGCCCTCTCCATTGAGGACAAACATAGTAGAGTGAATTTGATTGACTGTATAGCTCGTTTTTCGATCCTTCGATATGGGATAATGTTTATATCTGTTGCAAATTTACTTGTCGATCTGTTGTGTTTATAATTTGCTGGAAACCTGTCATCTGTGCATGGTTATCTGTTGCGAGGAATAGGGAGCGTAAGCAACAGGTATGTAGTACGGAAAATCTGCAACAGAAATGTAGTAGTGCGGAATCTGAATTTCTGTTAATGAGTGGCACAACTTCATATCCACGATCGGTGCAAGTAGGTCTACGTGTTGCCTTCACCAGCAGTAACAAAGCACAGATTCTAAGATGACCGTGTCAACGTTAAGAATAGGATGCATAGCTATTGCGTAACCACCGCTCACTTTTGCGCGACGGTTCATTACAAAATATTGTGCGCGATGGAGAACGACACGACTGGTATCGCGAGTGAATCGGTCTTTGCTGCAAGTGAAGACACCATTGGCGTCGAGAGTGATCCATCTCAGGAGGCAAGGGTTGGCCGGGAAAGCGACGAGGTCGCTGCTGCTCGTGATATCCTCGATAGCGGTTTAGAATCAGCCCACGATCCTTGCACGTCAAGGGCTCTGCTACTTGACTATGGTGAAGATGCCCAAGTTGCATCCTCGACTCTGTCTGGCATATACCATGATTTTTCGGAGAGCACAAACACCAATGCTTACGTTTCGGTTGGCGTACACGACTCACTAGAAGCTGCTGTATATGCTCGAGAACAATATAACGAGTTTGTGTATACGTACAACACTCGTTACGAATCGACACACGTCACTGCAACCGAGTACAAGTGTCGTTCTCACACAGGGTGTCCACACCGTTTGAAAGTGAAGACTTACGACGATGGTTCTCAATACGATCTTCTACAAAAGGGCGAGCATTCGGGCTCTTTTGTTTCGTTAACCCAGCCAGGTATTGCGGCAATTCATAAGCCAGAGGTCGATTCTCTTCTTCAGCTAGGAATGGGTGCAAGTCGGGTGCGAAATATGCTTCTGAACAAATACAAAAATGACCCCGAACTACTACAGTGCGTTCCAGAAGTTCGCAAGCTCGAAAACCGGAAATCTACCTTAAAACAGAAAGCCAACGGCGGCTGGGAGCTTGAAAAGTCCAATGATATTGACGTGTGGCTCACCCACAACTTTGCCAGTCGTACGAGCAATTTCACAGCGCTGATGAGAAAAGTCCAATGATATTGATGTGTGGCTCACCCACGACTCTGCCAGTCGTACGAGCAATTTCACAGCGCTGATGAGAAAAGTCCAATGATATTGACGTGTGGCTCACCCACGACTCTGCCAGTCGTACGAGCAATTTCACAGCGCTGATGACTTCGCAAAAATGAACGACCTAATTGTGCTGGAAAGTTTTGAGCATTATTTTGACAATGGAGGTAAGCAGACGTCATCGTTGGGCCTAGTTGTGACTCCACGAGCTCTCTTTAGAAATGTTCGGCGGGCAGTTATGACACAGGAGGATTCTTTAGTCATGTCTACAGATGGTACCTACCGAATCCACTTTCTAGGATGGACTCTAGTCGATGCTGGTGGAATTTCAGTTGAATGGACACGAAACACGCATGTACAGAGGTTCCGGCCGTGGATCTATACGTTTGTACGAACTGAAAGCGCAATCGCGTACGAAGAAATGTTTCGTGCTCTAATCAAGTACGCGCGGATATGTTTTTCTGTCGACGTCAATCTTGCCTGCTGCAGTATTGATCACTCAGAAGCGATTGCTAACGCCCTCACTGTCGTTTGTCCTAATGTAATCATTTTGTCGTGCTGGGAGCATCTTCTTCGACAAGCAAGAAAGCAGACGCAACGCCTCGTAGATAAACGTTTTATAAGGGATCGATTCTTCTACAGCTGTGGATACTTCATACGAGCTGCTCTGTCCTGCAGTTTCGCACTTTGGCCAAAAGGATTATCCAGTTTTGGAAGGACAGTGGAGAGGTAGACTATGCAGAGTGGATGGAAGGTGCGTACTTGACTCCTCGATGGGAATGCTGGAGCGTGACCAGCACAAATATTCCTGGTGTACTTCCTTCACAACAGCATATTGAAAGCCACCATAAAGTGATCAAGGAGGTGGTCACAGCTTTTCTAAAATCACCAACTATCACAGTTTTGAACTCTGTTTTACCAAAAGTTCTGACATTCGACGTGGACAACTTGACTGTTGGAGAGCAAAGACATTATTGCGAAGGTAAATATTATTGCTGAGTAGATCGCGCTCGATAAAGTTTAACTAGGAGGTTTGTGTGCCCATAGGACCTCTACCAAGCGAAGTCATGTCCAAAGCAAACTTGTTTCTGATTCAACCAGACAATCATCGCTTTGTTCATGAACCAGGCTAACGGGATGTTCCATCAGAGATCGTATTCAATTCGACTATGAGCATGGTGCGTCGTGGCAACCTCGCTGGTTCCCCGTTACTGCTCAACGTGCACGAACGTGCGTATTTAATTTTACGTCTTGGTTGCATACAAATTTGCGAGACTAACAAACAAAATAATAAGCTTCTTGCTTTCACTTGAAGGAGGGGCAGGCAGCCGTACATCGGTAAAAGATCTGAAGTTTAAATTTCTCTCCTTGCAACGCGTGACAGTGCACGTCACCAACACTCGCGAAATGGAGCCATTTGATTTAACGCCGAATTGGAAGCTGGAAACGGTAAGGACTTCACTAACAGAATAGCTTTGTATCTCTTTTTACTTTACTTTTTGTGCTTTCTGCAGATCGAAATCGTTCGCAATGCACTTACGTGCACTTGCAAAACCTTTATGCATTCAGGTTGGATCTGCTCGCATGTCGTAGTCTCTTTGTGTCTACTGGGGAAGTTAGACCTTCAACTTGCTGAGGAGAGCATTCCTGCCAGACGTCCACCAGTTCGCCCACGAGCTTCCAGAGGTGCTCTAAGTAGAGAGCCTGCTACTTCAGATTTTTCAGCGTTGAACGTATATCATTGACAGTGACAAATGATCCATATCGATCGCTGAAGTGGTCCGTGCTGTATACTTTTGACATCAACGTCAATGGTCGAGTCGAACCCGAGGATCGTATTGGCACCGTTGGTGGAGTTCGAGTGTCCCAGCAGGATGGCGTGTACGAGTGGAGCGTTGTATTTGTCGACGGATCAACTAAATACAATCAGCTGACGGAGTTGACAGAAGGCATAATTCGCGCTCACGACAATCGCGTTGTAAAACATTAAGCTTTCTTCATCTGCCGTTTCTTAATTGGGCACATGACGTTGTTCAGCATCATGATAGGCAAGACATAAACCAACAGATTTCCCAACGCCCCACCACTAGTTATCTGTTGCAGCTTTTCCGTACTATATAGCTGTTGGTTCCGTTCCCTATTCCTTGCGACAGATAACCATACACGGATGACAGATTTCCAGCAGATTACAATCACAACAGGTTCACCAGTAGATTTGCAACAGGTATTAATTAGCACCCCTTCGATATCCAAAACTGCTTTTCCAGAAGACGATACGCATGGGGACTCACTTCACGGGAAAGTTTCTCCAGTTCGTCATCCGCCCCCTTGTATCGCATCTGGCCCACATCGGTGATCGTTTTGGCGTACTCAATCTCCGCTACAGCTTGAAAAAACATCAACGTATCCACGCACTCATCCAGGGCCATTTCCGGTTTCAAAACATCCTTCGTATGACCCCATGATGCTTCAAACCTGATAATAACAGCACCAAACAGTTAATATTACATAGATCAATACAGCGACCATCTTTGCAAACACATATTAGCCTTCTACCTGTTGTTTGTGTGGTTCCTGAGGTGTGGGACGTCTGAACGCGCATACAGTGTCCAACGCTCCTTCATCGCATCCCAATTTCGCTAGAAGTAGGTCAGGAAGAATGCTCAGCTTTATGAAGTTCATCGTCCTTGCGGAGATGCACGCTATCCAACAGGAAGTACATGTACTTCAGGTACTATGTGTACTCTGCACTTGCATTTTCCATGAGGCTATGATGAACGTACTGACCCTAGCGACACACATAACACAACAAATTAGTTGACATACTTCGGAGTACCCCGTGTACAACAATGTACCTATAACCACATCAAAGTAACCGCATGTGTTCAGCTTTCGCGGAAGTACCTACATGTAACTATTGTACAAATCGAGTGGATTTAGACACAGTTACTTACATGTCCGTATACATCGTTCACCATGAACGAGAGCAGCTTGTAGCGCGGCTCGTTCGTGTTGTGCGTCGCGTCAATGAGGAGTACTTCAGGTAATACCTTGAACCAACGCCGCATTTGCCGTATTTGCAAAGTGATAGTCTGCGCTGTCTTGGCGTCATCCACAAAAACGGAGGCACGATTGCCACGGGTCTCGCAAAATTCCCTCAAGACCAACTCGAGCCGCTCTTCAACACTGCTTCCTCCTCGTCGGCGGTCCCGCATCTTTGCCACCATGTTGTGCACGTCCCGAAGAGAAACAGTTACAACAAAGTTAGTTGGTTAGAGGTAGCAGAAGCTTATATATATCAATAACATACCCGTCTTTTGCGCAGATACTGCATGATAAGCTTTGGATTCGATCCGGCAGCCTGGAGCTCGTCTACAAATGCAAGTAGGGCAGGGTCTTCGACACGGCGATTGGAGACATGATTCTTAAAGATGGCCTTCGACACCTTGTGGTTGTGCTTGACGTCGAAGCCAGTAGCTCGCACCATAAACTTCTTGAAACCATCAGCATCATTCCATGAAACTCCCGCCTTGATGTTGGCCATGCAGCCAGTAGTTTTTGCGAAGAAGGACTTCCGTATTCCCTTTCGTCGACTCTTCCGACTCCGCCCGTGAGTGCACACCAGCTTGATCCAAAAGTTCTTGAATTCCTCGGGAATTAAACGCTCTGCTCCAGTCTCAGCTGTGCTGTCATCATCTCCACTCCCGGATCGTGCACTCGCGTCGCGCGCCGACCCCACCGTTACACGCGCTGCATGCTCCGTGATCTCTCGGTTGCGTTTTTACACCGAGGTTGATGTGCGCTGGCGGAAAAGTTGATGCGTGCGCTCTTGATATTCTGCGAGGTGCGCCGAGAAGTCGTCCCAGCTTTCGTGACACTCCACGTCGACCGTTGGCATGACCCAAGCGTCGGTCGGGACCTGAAGCTCCGGCTCGCTGTCGCTCATGTCGTCCTGAGTTACAGAACAATACAACAAGTTAAACACCATCCATGTTGCACCTTTCATGCTGCTTGCTGTACGTACACTTCCGATTTTTGGTCGATACTCACACTGATTTGTGCTCGACCGGGAAGATTCTAGAATGAAAGGCTTGGAACACTCCGGGATGGGAGAAAGGGGAGACGGGTTGTCACGTTTCAGAAGTCTGGATTTCACATTTTTGAGGAACTGGTATTTTATCGGTGTAAAATACATTTTTGCTACCGTATGCATGCGTTTAGGTACGATCTTGCTCGGTACCGCTAGCCAGTTTCATTTTTGCAAATCGGAGCCGCCGTCGCTATCGCTCGGTAGCTCGACGGGACTGACGGACCGACAGACGGACCGGTTTCTCTACTACTTGTTCTAGACTAAACGAGTGCCACCGCTCCGCGGCGGTTTACTTTTATTGGTTAAGTCAGCGGAGCGCCCCCGTTCCGCTCGCAGGGGCTCGCTCCACTGCTCACAAAAATACTAAATAAAAGGCTTGGGCGGGCCCTTCGGACCCAAAGAACGGTGATGGGCGCGGCCTTCGCTTCGCTCGGACGCTTTATAGCCAATCGGGAGCCGCCTTCGCTGCGCTTGGCAGCTGCGACAGACGGACCGATAGACCGGGCTCTCTACTACTTGTAGTAGACTAGCCGATTGACACCGCCACGCGGCGGTGGTGCAATGGTTTGTCCCAGTTAAGTGGGCTGCCCCCTTCGCTTCGCTCCACGGGGCGGTTTTTATCCAGTCTACAATCCATCAAAGTGTTAAGAATCTTATGCATATACAGCTACTCTAATCGTGCCTACATAGCGTCCGAGCTCTACATGTACGCTATGTCCTCTATCTATCGTACCTCCCTACTTATCGTGTCTCCTTCCTACCCTCTCTACCTATGGTCTATTTACCCACCGTTTCTACGTATCTCTATGTACCTATTGTCTCTCTCTACGCAGTGTCTATTGCCTTTCTATCGTCTCTACCTGTCGTGACTCTATATCTATCTTCCCCCATATACGTATCGTATCTCTCGCATACATATCGTGTATATATATCGTGTCTACCTATCGTGTCTGACATTCTATCGACTGCACCTACCTATCGTGTCTACATCCCGTCCCTCATACCTATATATGTCGTCTTACTGTAGTCTTTCGTACTATCGTCTCCCACACTATCGTCTATCGTCTCTGATACTATCTCGTATCTCATATCAATGGTTTCTTTCTTCCAATCGCTGTACATAACGTCATATATTTCATTCTATCACCGCTCATATGTACTTCCTATCGTCTCTGATACTATCAGCCCTCGTACATGTACTATCGTCGCACATCTACATATCGCCTCTCCGATATTGTCGACATATCGTCTACCTAACATATACCAAGTGATTTGCTGCACAGGATATACAAAACGAGTTCCGTGAAATCGTTAAAAGGGTTAACCCTTCAACGCCCAAACCCTGTATATGACAACATGTCACATGTTGTATATCCAGATATACAACATCTTTGAATAGGGATTGGCTCGAGAAACTGCAAAAGCATAGTGAAGTCAAGTATAAGCACATACTGTACATAACCAGATCACTGTGCAAATGCACCGGGGTAGGTGATATTGGTACATAGAAGAGTAGAATAAAAGGTACAGCAGCTCCCTCCCTCCGCCAGTTAGTGGCTGTCGGTCACTTGAAGAAAATCGCGAAAGACAAGAAGTGACCCAAGGAAGCGCGCCGGCGGGAAACCCGCAGCGAGAACCAACTGTATTGCGGCGGTGCTCCTGCTGCGAGGCGTTCCTTGCCTGGGATGCGTTTGCGGTAAGAGATGCCCGGCCGGGTGCCCGTCGCTGCGTCGCGTATGCGCACGGCCCCGACCGCCATGTTTACTGGCACCGCGCGGAGCCTGCTCCAACCCAACCGCCGCTAGACCAGCGCCAGCAACGAGCGGAGTTGGTGGCCTCCGCGATGGGCCCGCCGCGAGCACCGATTGTGCCACCTCGCGAGGACCGAGAGCGACGCCGACGCAGACACCGTCGTCGTATGCAGCCCCGCCTCCGCAAGAAACACCAGAAGAATAGAAAGTAACACAATACAGGGTTTCCATTAGGCGAAATGTTGATTTGGGTTTACATAGTAGTATATAGATTACCGAGAGACGATATGATACAGAGAGATCATACGATACCGAGAGACGATAGATACCGAGAGACGATATGATAGGTAGCGATAGATAGACGATAGATTAACGAAAGGCGATGACCAATGATTGGACGAGTAGAATGATTGGACGCAAGCTGCGTGTCTATGTGGTAGGCTAGCTAAAGTAACTCCGATCAATCAATCACTTTCGAATCTTCCTTCTTCCCCTCAAGTGGTCAAGTGTCCTCGCTCCGGTCTCGTCCAGAGTGCTGTCCTCCCTCCGCTCTGTCAAGCTTCGTTCAAGATCCATACCTTCCATCAGGTTATGAGCCCAAGCACCATGTCCTCTGCCCACGATGCCAGCACCAAGGTCTCCATCGACAAGTTCAACGGAGACAACTACGCGACGTGGAACCGCTACATGCGTGGCGTGTTCCTGACCAAGTCGGTGTGGCAAGTCGTGAACCGGGAGACGACGCCAAGCTTCACGGACTCGCTGGCCAAGGACGACTACGTCAAGTCGAGCAACATCGCGTTCGGACTGATGCTGCTCCACATGGACGCGGACTACCACCATGTGGTCGACGACTGTGAGGAAGCGTGGGTTGCGTGGTCGCGCCTGAAGACGCTGTACGGTGGATCGCAGAAGGCTGGTCGCATCTACTTGAAGCGGCAGCTCTTCAGCATGGAGATGTCGGAAGGCGGGAATGTCTTGCATCACTGCAATGAGGTCCTCAACATCAGCGCCAAGCCCAGCAGCATCGGCGCCAAGATGGAGGATGAAGACGTGGCGATCTGCTTGTTGCGCAGTCTCCCCAAGAGCTACGAGAACGTCGTACTGAACCTGGAGATGAGCATAGCAGAGCTACGCACGCAAGACGTTGTGAAGGTGCTCACGAACGAGCACATCAAGCGGCAAGGCGAGAAGACGGCGACGGTGAAAACGGAGGACGCGGCCAAAGCGTTCACGACCGATCGAGAGTCTCGCCAGTGCACGTACTGCGGGAAATTGGGGCACACGGTTGACAAGTGCTGGACCCAGCAGAAGGATGAAAACCGATGGCCAAGACGCGGCTGCAATGACAATGGCTGTGGACGCAGGGCCAACAACATCCAGTGGAAAAACGACAGCGATGACTACGACTACGATCGAGTGGCGTTCGCGGTTTCCTGGAGTGTGGAGTTTCGACGGGCAAGAATGTGTCCGGGATGTGGGCGGTCGACAGCGGCGCAACGCACCACATCTGCAATGACAAGTCCAAGTTCGCTCACTTGATCGAGCGAGATGAAGGTGGAGTTTCGGTGGCCGACGGCAACAAAGCGGCCATCAAGGGTGTGGGAACCATCGTGGAACGAGTGGTTCTGCCCAACGGCGACGAGCGCGAGATCGAGATCAAGAACGCGCTGTACGTGCCGGACATGAGCAAGAATCTGCTCTCGGTGCCGCAGATCAACAAGCACGGCAAGTTCCAAGTGGTGTTCGATGGCACGTTTCGCGCAAGGGTTCGAACCAAGTGGTGGCGACGGCGGACCTCGTGGATGGCCTCTACTGGCTTCGGACGCCTCAGCGATCGGCGAATGCGGCGACAAGTGGAAGAACAGTCGACCTGCACGCGCGTATGGGTCATGCTCCGGTGGAGATGCTTCGCAAGATGGTCGACAACAGCATGATCAAGGACGCGAAGGCACCCTCCAAGTCGAGTGGACCAAGCATGTGTCGCGGTTGCCAGCAAGGGAAGATGGTCCAAAACCGTTTCCAAGCAACCGTGACAAGCGTCACTACGACACGTTTGAGCTGCTCCACTTCGACATCTGCGGACCCATGGAGAAAATCTCGCTTGGCGGCAGCAAGTATCTACTGCTGATCGTGGACGAAGCCAGCGGATGCATGAAGGGTCGGGGGCCAGCCACGTCGTCTCCCTACACTTCGGACAGTTCCGTGTAGCCCAACCTTTAGGCACCACTAGATGGCTGTCGCCTCGGTCACGCTCGCAGCCATGACAACAGCCAGCGTGTACAAACAACGACGGGAAAAAGACGACCTTGACAGGTGTTAACACTGATAGTATAGGGAAGATAAGGTGGGCGACTGAAAAAGACGACGTCAGATATAATGCATTCGGATTGGCTATTATTAAATTTAAATATCACATCAAAAACAAAAAACAGCGACTGAGTAATCAAAAAAGGCAAATGTTTATTGCATTAATTCTGACTAAACCATGACGGTAGGAAAGCGGGGAATTGCCTTTTCAAAGCTCTTCACCACCGTTGAAGCGTTTAGGCCTTCCCAAACTGCAATTGTCTTTTCGACAGCATGCAACCTTTTTCAAATGGTGTGGCACCCTTTTTCAAAGCGTAGGAGCGCCACTTGCAACGCATCGAATTTTTTAGTGGGCCCATCACCCCCACGTCTAACGGCTGGCAAACCGAGGTGCTGTTGGGGGCAATGGGCACACAGCAGCACAAGTTTCTTCTACTATCACTCTCTGTCCTTCTACCGAAACGTGACTATCAAAGTTATCTAAAACTAAGACAGAGGGCCCTTCGATTTCAAACTTGAGAAGTTCGGTCGCGTAAAAATTCCACTGTTGTCGAGAAGAGCTGCGGCATACCGGTACGATACCGGTATGACCCTCACTCAGTGGGACCGCAATCATTCCTGCGTTTACGGGACACTGATGATGGGACGCTGTTTACGCTACGGGGATTACGGGACACGCGGGTACAAGATTGTGGGTACAAGATGGGCATCCACGTGGCAGTCGCTGATTGGCTGAAGTAAGTCAGTATCCAATAAAGAATCCAGAAGAGTGTATCCAGTAGAGAATCCAGTAGGCTTAGAGGTAGCAAGGAGTTTTGCGAACTAAGGACCTAAACCAATCACTTTGCATTCTGCCATCAACCGACCAAAGCCTTTTGGTTATGAGCCCAAGCCCCGTCTTCCCTGACCAAGACCCCGACTACGCCTTCGCCATGGACGCCTCCCCAGTCTCCACCGCCCGCATCAACAAGTTCGACGGAACCAACTTCCACACGTTGAAGTTCAAGATGCAGATGGTGCTCGAGGAGCGCGAACTGTGGGAAGTGACGAATGGGGAAGTGAAGCTGGAGCACTGCCAGACTGCGGCGGATCAAGCGACCTTCCGGAAGAAGTCGCGCAAGGCACTGGCGATGATCTGTCTCGCGATGGAGGACTCGCAGCTGCCGTTGGTTCGCTCGGCCAAGGACGCGCATGATGCATGGTCAAGGCTGGAAGGACACTTCGAGAAGAAGAGTTTGGCCAACAAACTCTTTCTTCGTCAACGTTTCTTCACGACAATGATGGACGAAGGTGATGATGTGCTGGAGCACATTAACAAGCTCAAGACACTGGCGGAGCAGCTCGACGCGGTTGGCGCTCCGGTCAGCGAGGACGACGCTTCTGGGCAGTTTGAGCGAGTCGTACCAGTTCCTCATCACGGCGCTGGAGTCCAGGTCGGACTCGCTGTCGTGGGAACTCGTAACGTCTCGGCTCCTGCATGAAGACATGAAGCGCAAGGAACAAAGTGGCGGCGTCGACGGAGCCGCACACGGTCAAGGTCAAGCGTTCATGACGAGAGACAACAAGCGCAGGGACCGACCGGTGAAGAAGACCGGGGCGTGCCACAACTGCGGCAAACAAGGACATTGGATCGCGGAGTGTCCCTCGCGGATCCAAGACAACAACAACCGGCAGCGGTCGCAGCGTGCGAATGTGGCGCGTGAGGACGAGGATGCCGGCGACTATCTTTTCTCGATTGGTGGTGGGAGCAACACCAAGTCGAATGACGTGTGACTGGTCGACTCGGGTGCGACGCAGCACATGACGTGCTCCAAGAAGTTCATGAAGAACTACAAGACTTTCGACCCGGTGGACGTGCATCTCGCGGACGACGGTGTGGTGCAGGCGATCGGCAGTGGCGACATTGTGATGTCGATGAAAACTCCGCGCGGGACCAAGAAAGGTGTGCTCACAAACGTGTGGCACATTCCCAAGTTGACGCGCAACCTGTTCTCCGTCGGCCGCTTCACCAAGGACGTCGGGCCAGTCACCTTCGAGAGCGACGGGTGCTTCACGGAGAAGAAGGGTATCAAGTCGCTCGTGAGGGCAAAGGGCTGTTCAAGCTGTGCATGACTCCGACGATGCCTGACGAGGCCAATGCGGCAAGTTCGAAGGATCGCCAAGGGGACACCACGTCGTACCTCTGGCACCTTCGACTTGGTCACGTTGGCTATGGCGGCCTAGATGCCATCGTCAAGAAGGGCTACGGCACTGGCATTGACATGACGTCGGTGAAGCAGTGGGAGCTGTGCGGCGGATGCTCACTCGGAAAGAAAACGCGAGTGATCTACATGAAGTCGTCTCCGAACCGTGCGAAGCAAGTGCTGGAGGTGATTCACAGCGATGTGTGCGGTCCCATGCAGACACCAACTTTTGGTGGCAAGCGCTACTTTGTCACGTTCATCGATGACAAGTCGCACTTCTGCGTCCTGTATCTGCTGCGGAACAAGTCTGAGGTGGCCGCCAAGTTCGCTGAGTTTGTGGCGTTTGCTGAAACTCAAACCGGCAAGCGCGTGAAGACACTCCGGAGCGACAACGGTGGCGAGTACACTTCCGGTGCAATGGCCAAGTTCTGTAGCGACCGCGGGATCGTGCAGAAGTTCACACCACCGTACACGCCTCAGCTGAACGGAGTGGCAGAACGGATGAACCGGACATTGGTGGAGTGTGCGCGCTGCATGTTGGAACATGCCGGATTGACCAAGTCGTATTGGGGTGAAGCGGTGATGGCTGCCACGTTCCTTCGCAACCGGTGTCCGACTCGTGCCATCAGCCACGACAAGTCGCCACACCAAGTTTGGACCGGGAAGAAGCCGCTGCTGGCGAACCTGAAAGTGTTCGGTTGACATGCGTACGTGCACGTGCCGAAGGAGAAGCGCACCAAGTTCGACGCTCGGTCGGTGCGTTGTCGTTTCCTCGGGTACTCGGAGCACGAGAAAGCGTATCGGTTTGAAGAACTGGAGAGCGGTCGCGTGTTGGTGAGCCGCGACGCGCAGTTCATGGAAGACGTCTTCGACGGTGGGAGACGCAGTTACGATCAAGAAGTTGTTGCGGAACTTCAAGATGAAGAGGTGACGGATCAAGATTCGTCGCAGTCGGATGACGACAACGAAGAAGAGGAAGAAGCTGCGCGGGACGAAGACTTCGAGCCCGGCAGCAAGCGACACCCGCGGACGCAGTCACTGGAGGAAGCCGTGGAGGTTCCAAGTGCCAAGCGGTATGCGTCGCAGAGTCGATACCAGACTCTGGACGAGATGTCTGCTACGGCACAAGAAAGTGGGAGCTTTGAGGCTGCGTACGTCGTGGATTCAGTGGGAGAAATGCCGACCACATTCAAGTCGGCGATGGAATCCAGCGACGCAGTCAAGTGGAAGGAGGCCTGCGACTCGGAAGTTGAGTCACTTAGCAAGAACGACACATGGAATGTCGTACCATTGCCGAAGGGACGCAAGGCGATCGGCTGCAGATGGGTGTTTCGAGTCAAGGAAAACCAAGCTGGAGAGATCGATCGGTTCAAGGCGCGACTGGTGGCCAAGGGATTTTCGCAGAAGTATGGCATCGACTACGATGAGACCTTCGCACCAGTGGCCAAGTTCACGTCGATTCGGGCAGTGCTGAGCATGGCTGCCAAGTATGGTCTCAAGCTGTACCAAATGGACGTCAAGACAGCCTTCCTGAACGGCGTTCTCGACGAAGACATCTACATGGCGCAACCGGACGGCTATGTGGACGAAAACCATCCGGACCACGTATGCAAGCTCAAGCGTTCGCTGTATGGACTGAAGCAGTCGCCGCGCATGTGGAACCAGACCATCGACGACTTCATGCTGAAGATGGGGTTCAAGAAGTGCGAGTCCGACCACTGCGTCTACATCAAGAGGAATGATCAAGAGATGATCTTCGTGGTGCTGTACGTGGACGACCTGATCCTGGCAAGCAGCAACGACCACCTGCTGGACTCGACCAAGCGCGCGCTGAGTGAACGCTTCGAGATGACGGACCTCGGCGAGCTCGAGTATTTTCTCGGGATGGAGATCAAGAACGACCGTGACTCCGGGACAGTGGTGGTGCGGCAAACCAAGATCCTCAAGTCCATCCTGACCAAGTTCGGCATGCAAGACAGCAGGCCTGTGAAGACGCCACAGGACCCCGGACTCAAGCTGACCAAGAACATGTGCGAGGGTGGCTGCAAGCACGAAGACACCATGAAGAACGTGCCATACCGGAGCGCCGTCGGCGGTATCATGTACCTGATGGTCGCGACACGTCCGGACCTCGCTGCGGCAGTAGGAGTTCTGAGCCAGTTTGCGGCTGATCCGTGTCCGACACACTGCCAAGCTCTCAAGCGTGTGCTGCGGTATCTGCAGGCGACACCAACGCACGGACTCGAGTACTCACGCGAAGACGGTTTCGGCGTGTGTGGTTACTCGGACGCAGACTGGGCTGGTGACATCGAGTCTCGACGGAGTACAAGCGGCTACGCGTTCATGATGAACGGAGGATACATCAGCTGGAGAAGCAAGAAGCAGCGGACGGTGGTACTATCGTCTACTGAAGCAGAGTACATGGCGCTATCGGAGGCTACGCAGGAAGCAGTGTGGCTCAAGGTGTTTCTGTGTGAACTCGGCGAGATGAAGAGCGACGATCCTGTCATGATCTACGAGGACAACCAAGGCTCCATCGCGCTGGCCAAGAATCCCGAATTCCACAAGCGCACCAAGCACATTGACATTCGCTACCACTTCGTGCGCGAGAAGGTGGAAGACGGCCAAGTGGTGCTACAGTATGTTTTTACTACCGACATGCTGGCCGACATCATGACGAAGGCGATCACTGCCGTGCAGTTCGAAGTTCTTCGGAGCAAGTTGGGGATCCAAGGCGCAACAGCTGTCAAGTCGAGTGGGAGTGTTGTCGAGAAGACGCCTCGACCAGCTGCGGCATACCGGTACGATACCGGTATGACCCTCACTCAGTGGGACCGCAATCATTCCTGTGTTTACGGGACACTGATGATGGGACGCTGTTTACGCTACGGGGATTACGGGACACGCGGGTACAAGATTGTGGGTACAAGATGGGCATCCACGTGGCAGTCGCTGATTGGCTGAAGTAAGTCAGTATCCAATAAAGAATCCAGAAGAGTGTATCCAGTAGAGAATCCAGTAGGCTTAGAGGTAGCAAGGAGTTTTGCGAACTAAGGACCTAAATCAATCACTTTGCATTCTGCCATCAACCGACCAAAGCCTTTTTCCACACGCGGCTATCCATCCAGGCTTGCTCTTGAACGATGTAGAAATGTCCCTTAGGGAAATTCTTGAGCTGGTTCTGCTCAATTTGTCCACCAGGTTTGCCCGCATGATGAAAAGAATGGGTAGTTTTTTTCCTGTAAAATAACATTTATTTAGTAAATAAGAGCATAATAAAACCAGGTATAAAAACAAAATAAAACTTACCATCAGCACGAACCGTCAGCACAGCAGTCATACGCCCAGGCTTTTTGGTAAACCCGATGACTCGAGAACTACCGCGGCGTCCAACTTCGGCCCAAGTCTTCCGCGGGAACATTTCGTAGTAAATCGCCGTTTCGTCCACGTTGTAGATTGAATCGGCACCGTAGGAACCGAATTTTGACCAAAAGTCCAGTGAAAACTCAACTTGAGCTGCAGCAAGCGCTTCACTTTGAAGTACGGCGGGGATAGCAAAGTTGGCTGGCGGGGGCGTAGACCCCCACTCGCTGAACAAGGGCGAGTGCGTCTCTCTTCTGCTTGAGGGTGTAGGAAGCTTGTTTTCCCATTTGAAAATGAGAGCATGCCGAGCTTCCTACACCCGGACTATCGTCTGGCACCAGCCATTTTTTAGTCCGCAATTTCTTTTGATTGGCTAAAATTAATGTATGGACGACAAAAACATTTCTAAATGAAGTCGTCTTTTGTGTCGTACGTCTTTTTCCGTCGTTGTTTGTAGTCCTCACACATCGTACGTCTCGCGCGGCATTATGTAGTGGGAAGAGGCGCGCTGGAAGTGTGTAACTGGCTATTGGCTAATACGATAAGTTTGTGGTTGTGATATTTCAAAGCTCAAATAAAACGTTTTTTTCGATTTTAGTTTTTAAATGAAAGAATGCATCAGTGTCAAATTATTCCAAAACCTTTACCGGTATGGTTAGTCTGCGAAAAAAGTACTCCGGAGACAGAAATTTAAGTTTGGTTTATCTCAAAGTGAATTTTCGGTAGAATATGGAAATACCACGGTTGGCCAAAATAATTTTAGCAATACGAACGCAAACATAAAATTGTGATGTCATTTTTCAAAAAACAGAGCACCATGCTAGAGGCGACTCCTCTCGTGTCTGCAGTCGTGGTCCTGCGCAACAATGCGTCTCTAGGTGCACTACCACACGTCCTCTCCACTGTATCGCAATGTCTGGACCACTCTGTGGAGATTCCTCTCGCGCGCGCCTGCAGCTTCGGCTCCTTGCGCCTTCTGCGTCGCATTTGGGACGGCAGTGAGCAGCTCACAGTCTCTCCCCACGTCTGCTGGTCTCCGTGGCAATTCCTACAGTCCGACCGTCACTACCACCACACGCAGTTCTCCCAGGGGGTCCTCGAAGCTGTGCGTCGCAGAGATTTGGCCATGATCCGATGGCTGTTTGAGCATTTTTCTGGTAGTGTGGTGGCTGTACAGGCCGTTGAAGCTGCTGCTGCCACTGGTGATCGCCATATTTTACACTTCTTCTTGGCTCTAGAAGATGCTGCAGGTGACGCTCAAGGAGTCAATAGCAACCAAGTGGTGTGGGGAGGTGGAGACCTGGCAGCTGCAGTGGAGAACGGACACACGGACGTTGCACGGTGGCTGTACGAGCTCAAGGGCGACGTGGATCGAGACTGGGGTCGCTTCATGACAAGTGTGGTTCGTACAGGAGATCTGGAGCTGCTGCAGTGGCTACTGAGTCGTGGCTACGGGGAACGCCAACTCGCACCGCCAACGATGGATGACGCGGCGTGGGGTGGTCATCTAGACATGCTGCAGTGGCTCTACCAGCACGGATACGTGCATCATGCCAGTTTCGCACTAGAACACGCTGCACGCAACGGAGCTTTGGAGATTGTGGAGTGGTTAACGCGCTATCACCCGGTTGGTAACGCAAGTCGAGCTCTTGATGCTGCGGCAAGGGAAAATCAATTGCATGTGGTTCGCTGGCTTCTGGGGCACAACCTTGGACGTGGCGCTAAGTCTGGCATGCACCAAGCTGCCATCCGAGGATACCTAGATGTGGCACGATATCTTCATGAGCAGGGATTCCAAGGGCTTGCCAGTGTTTCTTGTGGGACTATGCTTCGCGCGGCAGGGCGAGGGTTTCTTGACGTGGTGAAGTGGCTAGACGATGAATTTGCGGCCAAGTCGCAAACTCATTTGTACAGGGATTTGCGTCCATACTCTCTGACGCTTCTCGCCGACGAGCCCAGCACTGCGATCGATGCGGCCGCGAAAAATGGTCACCTCGAGGTGCTGAAGTATCTTCAAGAGATTGACGAGCGTATGGCTAGCGAAAGATTCCCGGGAAGCCGCCCCACTGACACGCACGACGCAATGGATGGTGCTGCTGCGGGGAATCATTTGGAGATTATTGAGTGGCTGTGTGCGAACCGGTCGGGAGGCTGTACATCCGCTGCCATGGATGGTGCTGCAACTAACGGGCACTTGGAAATGGTGCAGTGGCTTCATGAGCATCGACTGGAGGGTTGTACGACTGCTGCTATGGATGGAGCAGCCAGAAATGGCCATCTTGATGTCGTGAAATGGCTTCATGAGTATCGCAATGAAGGATGCACCACTGCAGCAATGGATGGAGCTGCAGGATCTGGTGCGTTCGAAGTGGTCCAATGGTTGAATCGCAACCGAACCGAAGGGTGTTCTGCGGAAGCAGTGAACAATGCAGCGGGTGCCGGCTTTTTGAAGATTGTTCAGTGGCTTGATCGTTACCGTCATGAAGGCTGTACGACTAGAGCGATGGATGCAGCTGCGTCAGGAGGGCACTTCGAGGTGTTACTGTTTCTGCGATCGCAAAGCTTAGAAGGTTGCAGTCGCGATGCTGCCTTCGAGGCACAGCGTAGAAAGCATGACGGTATTTTGTCTTGGCTCCGAGAGCACTATCCGGACCCGCCAGTTCCTGAACGTCGAGTAAGAATACGTCGCCTACCTTAAAATGAGATTTCGGATACGAACCGCCGCAGTGCCATGGATTCACTCGCGTTCAAGTACGTAGCGCCCTTTACACCTGCGTTGCTGTCGCTGCTGTAAGAATTCAATGCGAGCTATAATGGGCAGATCAACAGCGCCTTTCGCGACTACGGTAGTCCGTTTCGTCAGTTGTGTCCCAAGCATCGAAACGACTATTCGTGTGCCTGTCGAGTTGTTTTGTGGTACGTCGACGACGTTGGCTCTATGCAGTAGGCTGTCGTGGTTCTTCGCTTTTCAGTTTTGATTTACCAGCAGTTCGAGTTACTTATTGGCAAGGTACTAAAATGAACACCCGCTCAGCACGAAAACACCAGGCAGCAACAGCGTGGGTGGCAAAAAATGAAGTGACATTGACCACAGGCGTATTGAAGCGTTACAGCACGTTGTGCACGCCCTAGATGACCTCGTCGACGTATCGTGGCAGTGGAGCATTGCTCGCGCTTGCGCGCTTGAAAGTAAAGGGCCAAGTTGTGATGACGGTGCACGACGACTTGTTGCTCGAATGGTAGCCCGCCGACCACCTGAAGAGATGGATACCTTTCACCGTCAAGCCCAATTTTCTGCCGGATTAGTAAATGCTGCACAGCGTGGGAATGAGCAACTAGTGCGTTGGCTGCTCGCTAACATTGTGACGGAGCGATTTGCTGTCGACAGCCATAGCGGTATTTTCAAGGCCGCGGAAGCTGCAGCAAGTGGTGGCCATCTGCCCATTCTGGAAGAAATCCTAAAGCATGATAAGCGTGGTATTAGTATCAAGCCAGCAATGGTATCCGCTGCACGGGCAAATAATCTGGAAGCGTTGAAGTGGTTGTACGAACATTTGACACCCTCGACCGATTTGAATGACTGTGCAAGCTCTCTGCTAGAAACTACTGCGAGCATCGGAAACATTGAGATGGCTTCGTGGTTGGTTGAAATCGTCGGAGTTGACTGCTTGCGTCTGTCAGTGGCTATTGCCGCCCAGAATGCAATTTCAGGAGACATCTTAGCATGGTCGAGAGCTTGATAAGTATCGCATCATCGATTAGTGGGCCGTTCTGTCTGGATGGAGCAGCTGGGAAGGGGTATCTCCAAGCCGTGCAGTGGGGTTTCAACACGGTGGCGAATGCACCGCTCAGACTATGAACTCCGCAGCGAGCAACGGTCATCTGGAGGTTGTAAAATGGCTGCACCAACATCGTACCGATGGATGCACGACTCAAACTATGGACAACGCTTCGGGTCACGGGCATCTAGAAGTCGTCCGGTGGTTGCATGTGCACCGTCGCGAGGGCGGTACAACAGAGGCAATGGATGCAGCGGCGAGTCATGGACACCTCGATGTTGTCAAGTGGCTTCACCGCAATCGGAGAGAGGGCTGTACAACCGCCGCAATGAACGGGGCTGCTAGAGAAAATCATCTAGATGTAGTTCGATGGCTGCACGATTATCGCTCCGAGGGCTGTACACAGGAAGCAGTCAATGAGGCGGCTGCTTCTGGTGGAAATGTCGTGGTGATGCAATGGCTCATTGCTTACCGCTCTGAAACTTGCAGTTTATCACGCTGTGCTTTGGAAAATGCAGCAGCAAGTGGGCATCTTGAAGCAGTGCAGTGGCTTTTCAAGCAACTCTCACATAGCGATACCTCTGGGTGGATCGCATGCGATGCAATGGATCGCGCGGCGAGCGGTGGGCACTTAAACGTGGTCAAGTGGTTTCATGAGCGTCGTCCTGGGGTCGGAAGCTGTTCCACAGCTGCGATGAATGGTGCAGCATCGAACGGCCATTTAGAAGTAGTGAAATGGCTCCACTCAGAGCGTCGTGAAGGTGCTACTTACCGGGCAATGGATGGCGCAGCAGCTGGAGGACACTTGGAAGTTATGATGTTTTGTACGCGAATCGCTCTGACGGGTGTACGTCGGCCGCAACAGTGAAAGCTGCTTTGAAAGAGCATGTGGAGGTCGTACAATGGCTGCTTCAACGATATCCCCAGCAGATCAGCCACGAACGGGTTCGCAAATTCGCCGCTAGGTATAACTTTTCGCTCCTCGACCAATTCAACCGCTGCCACACCCTCCCTGCTCGCGCGTATTAGACATGGATCATTTCACGGGCTAGAAAAATGGGATGCCGAACAAGATGATCTTCACTGTAAAGTGTATTGAGTAATCTACTCTATCCCCTTGGAAAATGTAGTCTACTTCTCCCCAAGCGTAGGGTAGTCCGTGTATCCCTTCTCGAGTGGCGCATCCAGCGGAACATACACAGCCTGCCAATCGACCGGGGTCAGCTCGGCGCCAGTGCGGATGCGCTCCACAAGGTCCGGGTTCGAGATGAAGTCACGCGCAAAGGCGACGAGATCGGTAGTTCCATCCTCGACCGCCTTGCGAGCCTCGGCACCGTCGTACCCAGACGCGCTGATCATCACCCCGTTGTACATCTTGCGGTAGATGGATGTGACGCCTCCTTCCGGTGCATCAGGTGCCGGTTGCTGCATACCACGCGGCTCAACCATGTGAAGGTAGGCCAGGTCATAGTCGTTGAGCTTCTTCACGACATAGTCGAAGAGTTCGCGGGGTTTCGAGTCGGTACATCCGAAAGCCGTGCCGAAGGGAGACAAGCGGATACCAACCTTGTCTGAGTCTACGGAGGACAGAATAGCCTCGATGACCTCGAAAACGATGCGCGCGCGGTTCTCCGGGCTGCCTCCGTACTTGTCCGTGCGCAGATTCGTCCCATTCAGCAAGAACTGCTCCAGTAGGTATCCGTTGGCGGCGTGGAGCTCAACACCGTCAAAACCCGCCTCTAGGGCATTTTCAGCTGCACGCTTGTAGTCGTCAACGATGCCCGGGATCTCGCTGATCTCCAGTGCGCGTGGGTTCGGGTGGGGCAGTCGACCCTCAATGGTGGTGGCAAGACTCTGGACGCCTTCCATGTTCGTCGCGCTCGCCGAAACGGGTTGCGCTCCGCCCGGGATATTTAAAGGGTGGCTGATGCGACCAGTGTGCCACAACTGGTTGAAAATCGTGCCTCCCTTGTTGTGCACTGCGAATGTCACGTTCTTCCAGCCTTCGACCTGCTCCGGTGAAAACAGTCCGGGGCTCCGTAGTATCCGCGAGCGTGAGCACTGATGTTGGTAGCCTCAGAGATCAGCAGACCACCGTCGGTGGCGCGTTGCTCGTAGAATTTAGCCACTACCGGTCCGGGCACACCATCGTCATACATGCGCTGACGAGTCATGGGAGCCATCACCACTCGGTGCTTGAGCTGCGTCGGCGCCTTCTTGCCGCCGAGTTTTACTGCTGAAAAGAGCTTGGATGCCATGGTGGACGGGAGCTGGAGTTGTTGTCGACTTGCTTGCTTGGAGGAGTTTTGAATAATGAGAACTGAGTTGCTGGACAATTGCAATACCACCAAAGACAATGGGTAGGCTTTTGCTCACCATGGTATTCATTTAGGTTTTGAGTGGCAATCATTGTCGTTTCACCTCAAAAGATGACGCGATCCGATTGTCTGCTGGGGAATGTTGGTGCAGCAACCTGTGATTGGCCAACATGTAGTATTTTATTACTTCGAAGTAAAATACATACTGTACCTGCAGTACTGCGAAGTAGTGTTCTTGAGAAAACCTAAAGCAGAATTCAAAAGTTTTGATATTCGAGCTTATACATGTATCGTGTAGTGTTACTGGTTGGATCAAATGCTAGTATCAGGATAGTGCTGCTGCAGCCAAGCCACGATGTGATTGCTGCCTTTTGCAGCAGCGTCCACGGCGGTGTATGTACTGCAGCCCTCCGTCCGCTGAGAATGCAGAAAGAGCAGGACCTCGAAATGGCCATGAACCGCTGCAAAGTGCATGGCATCGATAGTGCATCCTTCCGAACGGTGCGAATGCAGCCACTGCACAATGTCAAAATGGCCGTTGTAGGCGGCGCCATCCATCGCGTTGTCGGTGCAACCTTCGGAGCGGTGACGGTGTAACCATTGAACTACGTCCAAATGGCCCGAGCGCGCGGCCGAGTCCATTGCAAATGGCGTACAACCCTCGGTTCGATTGGCATGTAACCATTGAACGACGTCGAGATGGCCTCCGCTAGCAGCTCGATCCATGGCGGTAGTTGTACAGCCCTCTGTGCGGTTTGCATGGAGCCACTGAACAACGTCAAGATGGCCGTTGGCTGACGCTCCGTCCATTGCGGCGGTTGTACACCCGACCATGATGTGCTCGTGCAACCATTTCACCACCTCTAGGTGCCCATTCCGAGCTGCCGTGTTGATAACACTGGGAGAGCAGCCTTCACTTCGATTTAGGTGAAGCCATTGCACCACCTCCAGATGACCCTCCGCTGCGGCATTCGTCATAGCCGCACGCGTACATGTTGGCGCTCTGCTTCCCTTGGTTGTCCTCGCTCTCTCGAGCGCTTCCTTTTCTTTGTTCTGGGGATGACTCCCAGCAGACTTTCCAGGGCGTGAATAAATTGAAGGACTTCTAAGCGACCATAGCTGGCTGCCGCATCCATCGCAGTGGAATACCGGGGTAGCCGTCCGCGCTTGGTCTGCAAATCGGAAAAAGATCGATGTCGGGGTTGTTCCTGAACTCCAAATACAGCCACTTGACAACATCTAGATGCCCACGCTCCGCTGCCATATACATCGTGTTTTCTCCATAGTTGATGATGCCCCTAGAGTGAACAAACTGTGCGACATCCGGATGACCATTAATTGCGGCCAAGTACATCGCATGTTTTTCATCTAGGCCAAGCCTGCGCTCCAGCAGGAAAGCGACAATGGGAAAGTTTCCACAAGCAGCAGCACCTCGTACGCCTTCTTCCACATTCTCGAGAATAGTGTGCTCGACGAGCCATTCAACGATATCGCCATAGTCACTCATGGATGCGTTCCTGAACGCTTCCTCCACGTTCTCAACGTAGCCGTGGTCATACAACCACTGAACCAAGTCCAGATGGCCCCCTCTTGTCGCGTCATTGATTGTTGGTGGGGGTAGATCAGGAAAGTCTCTGTACACGTTGGTTAGAGCCACTGCGCGAGTTCCAGATCTCCTTTGCGAATAGCATATACCATCACCCGATTCAGGTCGCGCTCAACATCGCTCACATGCTCATACAACCAACGCACAATTTCTCCGTGCCCTCTTTTCGCAGCAGCTCTCATATCTCTTCCGCCCCAAAACACGATGTTTGTTGCATCCTGATCTTCATTTTCTCCACGGGCAAACTCTTCTTCCTGCCCTTGATAAATATCTGCGCGGCGACCATTTTCCAGCAAGAACTGCAAGATAGCCAGGTGGCCCGCATGTGCGGCAGTCTCCACAACATCAACTGGAGCAACACATCCACGAAAATGCTGAAAAAGCCACCTCACGGTATCTAAATCGCCGAGGTTAACTGCAACAGAGAGTGATTCAGCAAACTGTGCCTTGTAATAGTGACGATCGGCTCGACGAAACTTGCAAAGCGACCAGCCTTGACGCTTCTTGTCACTGCTCCCCCAAATTCGGTCTAGCAAAGCGAGTGACCCCACCTGGCAGGCTCGTGCAAGTGGTACCTCCACCGAGTTATCAAGGAACGTTGACACAAGGCTGGGAATGTGCGTCAATGCAGCCACGTGGGGTCTCTCACGAAGAACCACGATCACCGCAGTCAGAGGTGCGGGAACCATGTCGAAGGCCGTGCTGGAGTGATTAGCGCTGTGAAAGCACATATTTTTAGTGAAAGCGGACTTGCACCGCAATTTCGGACACAGCAAGCAGCATCGCATCCAATGACCGATTTGAACATTTATTTACGCGATGCTGCGTTTAGTAGTTTCACTGATTGGCGATTCAATTTTACAACATTCAACTCATAGCCCGCTCAAATGTAGATCTGCTCGTCTTCCTCCATCTTATGGTGCAGCCCGACGGACTCAACAGCGAATTCGCCGAACTTGATTTCCTCGCCTGTCTTGCCGATCAGGAAGCGCTTCTTGTAAATGAGATTTGGGTAAACCTGCTCTGTCTGCACAGCCACGAACCTTTCAGCACGAGCATTTCCGCCACGCGGTGGTGAGATCCTAGCACGTTCATTTGGCAGTACGAGAACCAGGATAGTCAGAATTAGCAGTACGCCACATCCTGTCCAGGTACAAGCGTTGCCGACTGTGGTGTTCGTTAAGAAGACCTTCACCCTGCGTGTTGTCGTATCTTCAAGATGTCGCTGGGCCGTCATGATCTCCACACCTGGCGCGCTATCCATGACCCGAGCATTTTGAAAATGAAGAGCAGCGCCGACGCTGCCATGGTGTCGATCATGGCGCCACCCATGTAAAAGTGATTGGTATCCACGTACTTGAGATATGTGTCGACAGCCGCAGAGCAACTTGTTGCCTCTTGTCGAGGCCACGGTTCCAAGTACTGTAGCGTTGCGAAGCCAAACCCTTGTAGTTTGGCCTTAGGCTCAAGGAGCTGCACCAGCGAAATTTGAGAAGAAAACCTGCCAGCTTGAAGCTGAGCTGGGAGCCATTGCTTGGGGACGACCAAATGACGCTCACCGTCACCAAGTTGGTGATGCAGTACGTGGCAGTCTTGGCCCGAGGTTTCCATTTCACACTCGTACGCAGCAGTGTCAAATCTCCATGACAGACGAGCGAAAGAAAGCACTAGCGAGCGAATCACTGTAGTAGCGCCACTCTTTTGGTCGGAAACAACCGACGTCACCGTTGTAAAGCCATACAGAAAGGCTGCAGTGGGGATAGCGTCGCAATCCGCCGTTGCTGAGCAATTTGCATCCATTTGCCTCATTCCAATCTGCTTGCGCGGCAG
Organism: Phytophthora hibernalis; assembly: GCA_012656075.1. Taxonomy (NCBI): domain Eukaryota; phylum Oomycota; class Peronosporomycetes; order Peronosporales; family Peronosporaceae; genus Phytophthora; species Phytophthora hibernalis. The sequence goes on along the minus strand of JAAKBF010000151.1, from coordinate 558,907 downwards.
TCGCTGTCCAAGACTCAGCTGAGGCTCCAACAACGCACAGCTGGCATCGCCACACACAACGGAAGCATTGCTCTTGCCACTCAGCGGCACTTTCACTGTCATCGTATCTAGGTCCATCAAGGAGCTCAGCGTCAATGTCTCGAACGAGGTATCCAAAGCAGCATTATCAGCCAGAGGTAGCCCCATATCGACAAGGGCCTTCAAGACATCATCCAAGAGCTCGCCAGTACTCGACGGTTGGGAGGTCCCTTTACCCTTACCAGAAGCTCTCAAACTATTGCGTAGTGCAGCTTCTCCCTGCAGCCACAACTCGTAGGCCGTAGCCAGTGGCATGACCTCACTCAGAGTCACATCTTCCTGTACATCACCAGGGTACGAAACCTCGAATCGTTTCGTCGCTTCTTGCTTCTTCCATCCATTGGCGAATTCCGCGCCCCACTCGTTTAGAGGGAAGCCAAACACGGCCTTCGGGGCTGCACTCAGCAGCGTCTCAGCTTCAAACCTTTCTGCATTGCACACCGACAAGTCCAGCGGCTGCATGGGGTTCACTTTCCTGCTCAGCGCCGTCTTCAGAATACTGTCCGTCAATCCTCCAGTTTCCAATTCTATCTCTTCCTGCATCAAAAACCTCGTCACCGTCGAGTTGGTAGCAGCCACTGGGTTGTCGTCCTTCTGATTAGCCTGCACAGCCGAGAGCGAACTGCCCACAGCCATCATAACTGCTGGGATGAAGATGGTAAGTGCGAACTTCTTGAACTTGCTCTGCTTCTTGGTGGCTGGGTCGTCTCCCGGGTACCATCGAAGGTTGTGCAGGTACACGATGAAGACGGGGAAGATCTCCTCCACCCCCAGCCCCACGAAGGACTCAATGAAGCCCATCATCAGACCAATATACGAGTTGACAGTGTCCACTTTGCTCACTGCGTCGACCCCAGGGACGTTGCGGTCCACCACGAAACCTTCGCGCAGCCAAGCGGCGATTCCTGACATGGCGGCGGCTGTGAGCACCACGAGCACCGCGAACCTTTTCCACCTCAGGATGATCTCAGGTCTAGGCTGGGCCAACTCCCCGTACGCCACGTCCTCATGTGCGTCGCTGTCGCTCACGCTGTCCACGCGCAGACGTCCGATGTTGTCCACCACCAGGTACGGAGGCGTCGGCTCAGGGGGAACGCCACGACTGCTGGCCAACATGGCGTGAGGAGACTCGCACTCGAAGGCGTCGTCCGTGTACGAAGACATGCGCTCCTGCTCCAATTGACGGCGTTCGGCCAGGTGTAGTTCGTGCTTGGCGTCGGCTTGCGCTCTGAGCGATTCAGGAGGTGGAGGGGGCGGCATGACCGTTATTTTACCTTGACGTTTGTAAGCGGACGGGGCGTATGGTAATTGAGAGAGACGTCACTATGTGGATGGAAGGTTTTGTCAGGGTACGAAATGGCGACTAAACTCAGACCGTTTATGAACCTATCTTTACCAACGTGGCGAACAACTGGCTTCACCACCGCCAAGTTGGCAACAATGGGTCTGCTACGCTAAGACAACTTAGCCGATGAAGCTATCAGGCTGAAGAGAAAGCAATCCACACCCACATCAGAAGTGATATCTCCACCCCATGAAGCTATAAAATCCCATACAATATATCACACTCTAAAGTCTGCCAACTACTGAAACATTCGCCTCTGTATCTGAATCCACCCCTACTCAGTCATACCAACGATATCACAACCGTTTCCAACGCCAATAATGGAGCTGCAGTCGCATGGCGCTCAGTCTTCCGTCCCCCACTCGAGCTTCATGGCGGCTTCTCTCCCCGTCGATCACCTGCAGCAGAGCTTCGAGGCGGGCACCGACATGACGCGCACCAACGCGCTGGCAGACCGCAACACGATCGTGGACATGAGTCTGCGGCTCGCGCGCTTCCTGCTGTGCGTCGTCGTGGCGCTCGTCTTCGCGTTCGGCTTCGCGCTGCTCACGAGCAACAAGAAAACGCTCACGCACGTGTACGCCAACCGACTGACAGCCAACGAGACGCTGTCCACCAAAGCCTCGTCCGTCGTGGAGGACTACAACACGCTCTTCGGTTACATTTTGTTTGCTGGTGGGAAGGTCTTTGAGGTCTTCTGCGAGACGCTCATCTTCCCCACTCTAGGAACTTATCTGCACAACTGCAGTTTGTATCCAGGAGACCAACCGGCACGGGTGCACTCGGTGGGTAAAGCACGCGGCATCTTCTGGGGACTGAAGACGGTCATCATCCTCATGAACGTCGGCTTTACCAGTGTCTACGTGGGTCAAACGACCATGGAAGCAGGTGAATCCAGACGGTTAACTATGTCCGACGGTTTGCCAGGGATGTTGCTGCAGATGGAGACGCCCTGGGCGGTGGACTCGGAGGCTAATGTGCTGCACTCGATCTTAAGGACGTCGGTGACTGGAGCTACGACGCCATTCGAGTTCCAAGAGACCTGCAACGGGGCAGAACAGGATGAGAAGCAGTGGGGAGCCTGGGCTGACGATGTGGACACCACGTCCGTGAGCTTCAGCTTTCCGTCGCACGCGTGGAACGCTGCGCTGCTTTCGTCCGTTGAGTCTACTACTTCTGGAGACATCCCGCTGCGAGACTATCTGAGCAATCGTGAGAAGTATGTGGTGGCACAGGATTGGAATATGGCTGAGCTGTACTCGACGTTCCAGCACGGAATGGTAAAGCTGCGTCTAGCGGGTTCGACGAGTGATTTCGTTCCCCAGACTTTTGATGACCTGGTGCATGTTGTTGCGAGTGAATTAAAGACAACACTGCCCAGCAGCACGCGAGTGGGTGATCTGGTTCTGCGTCTTGAACACCAAGAACTGACAGAAGATGTGCAATTCACCAGTCTGACACTTTCCGTCCCTGTCGAGGCCGACAGCAAGGGAACGACACTGTGTGGAGCCTCTGGGTGTGTGTATGCTACCTCATCGAGCGTCTTGGATCAACTTCACCTGCACCCAGGCGTGTCGATCGCGTCGTTTGAGCAAGACGAGGATTCCGCTTTGGTTTATAGTGTCGGGAATCAGTATGTTCGGGAGATTGGAGCGTCACACGAACCACACGAGGTGTTGACGATCTCAGTCGGGAAGCTTTCATGGCAGCTGAGTCCGTTGCATATTCGTCACGACGCCGCGTGTGCGGATGAAGACGAGCAGCAATGTATCGGGTTGAGTCTGCCATTTGCAACTGGCGATGGCGTGTTGCTGGCTGGCAAGGACGCGCTGGCCACGCAGCACGCAGTGCACCCAGTTGCCCTTGTGACGTTGCGTCCAGCCACGATTCCCGATGTGAGTCGCTCCGACAACGATGCACTCACGACGTGGCACCGCCTCGTGTCATCCAATGGAAAACTCGTGCATCCGAGTTCGTCCGAGTGTACTCCACTGGTGGATTCGTATTTGACTCACCTTGAGACGAACCACTTGTATCTGGACGGTCGACCGTCTCCGGACATGTATTCTTCGGCGCTTTTTACCTGTTGCAACTTGGAGTGCCGATATCGTACGCGGATGCTGTGTCACGGCGTCTGATTCAGTCTGCTGTGATGGTGTCAAGTGGTTCCGGTTCTAATGGTACCGTACCAACGACGGACATTGAAGTGAACGTTCCTACTGCGACTGCGTTGGTGACGGTGGCGGGGTGCATTTTCATCGTGCTTCTCATGCTGTGCGTTATTTACTTGCCGACGTCGCGAGTAAAGTTGTCGCCTGACACGACCCCAGCCGCGCAATATGTGCAGATCCTGACGGACGACTTGTACCCGGACGTGGTGCACAAGAAGCGGTTGCGTTTCGCGAACGGCGACTGTCTTCTCTTTAACGAGTATGTCGTGGATGCCATCGTGTTGCACGCCAAGCGCGACCAGACCAAGAAGATTTACCTGTAAATTCCTAAATGCGTTTGAAGCACACGGATCGAGGTCCGACAATATCAATGTGATGCGTTCAACTTGCTTTGCAAACCGCATTAGCCATGGGCAAACCTCAATCGAAGGGACCTGTTCATAATAGCAACAAACCGGCACGACTTCATGAAGATTCTTCATCAAGCACTTTATACAATTGCAAGTCGCCCAGTACCGTCAATATCTAAAGGTGAAATGGCGCTCACCCCTACAGTTACCTCCAGCGTAAAACCCTCTCCGCTGTCTACAGCGACTCTCCCTCTCCGTGCTCAGTCCTCACTCCTTGTCCTGCCACATGTCGTCGACCTCATCTCGACGTTCTTGGACTCTACGGTCGATATCCCGCTGCACCTGGCCTGTACGGTTGGCTCTCTACATGTAGTTCTCGCAGTCACTGGTTCAAGCTATTCGCCGAAAAGATCTGGTTATGGTCAAGTGGATCTTGGTCATTTCTCGTGCTGCGTGAGTGAGGTGGAAGTGGGGGAGGAAGCAGCAGCAACAGGTTAACTGGCGATTCTGGAGTTCCTGCTGGAGAACGATATCGAGTTGACACAGGAAGCATATGAGAGTGCGTTTGATGGGGGAGACTCTGGTGTAGACGAAGGCAGCACGGAAGAACCCAACGAGGGAAACGGAGTAACATGGGGCCGCAACGATCTTCAATTGGCTACGAAGAATGGTCATCATGCTGTTGTGCGCTTGGTGAAATCCGCACAGAAGGCAGAGTGTTGAAGTATGTTGTGCGCAGTGGTGGGGATCTCACTCTTGTTCAATTTCTAGTGTCACTGGGTATCGAGCAGGAGGACATTTCGATCTACTCGATGAGACTGCCGCAGTGGGGAATCTACCGATGCTCCAGTGGATGGTTAGACGGGGTTTCGCGGATGGAGAAAGGGAAGGCTACGAAGTTTGGCTCCCAAACGATCACGTGGACGTTATCACTGGAATCGAAGTTGGCCCATGACGTGTGTGGGGCATTTGCCGGTGCTTGTGGGCGCAGTCCGCTGCCTGTGGTGTGTGGTGGTTTACAGACCATATTTGAAGGAACAGCATCGCTGTCGACAAATAATTGGCTAAGAGAGCGCTGCAAGCTGCAGCGGTGCATGGGCGTTTGGGCGTTGTGAAATAGCTGCTGGATCACAATTATGGTAAATGGAGCACCTGTGTCGTTCTCAATTCAGCTGCAAATGGACACATGGAGGTTGCCAAGTATCTGAGAGCTCGAAGATTTCCGGGATGCAATCATATTATGGAGGACGCTGCGAAAATGGCTTTTTGGATGTTGTACATGTACAATGGTTGTGGACTGAGTTTAGCGACGATTACGAAGCAAGTTGGCCGTTTAAAGGCGAAATGATTGCAGCAGCGGGCAATGGTCACCTAGCTGTACTCCATTGTACTACTCCAGTTTCTCTATGAAGTGGTGACTGCGCAAACTGGCAACAAACGGAAGCGCAGCGACGATGCTTGGCAGTCAAACAGAAAAGTGATGGGCAAAGCGGCTAGTGAAGCAGCTAGACATGGTCACTTGCACGTGGTGCAGTGGCTGTGCGACCACACTACCATACAGTAGAGTCAACTGAATACGCCATGGGAGGTGCTGCGCGCTGGGGCCATTTGAATCTAGTCCAGTAGTTGCACGAGAACCGATCGGAGCACTACACGACCATGGTAATGGATGCGGCAGCTATCCAAGGGCACTTAACCGTAATGAAATGGCTGCGTGCCAATCGACCCGAAGAAGGATACTCGACCAAGGCGTTGAATATCTACAGCAGTGTTGGCTGCAGGTGCTTATCCGTGACCCGATGGCTGGTCGCACAGCCGCCGACGAAAAGGTACAGATCGGTCTTCATGTCCGATGCCGTGGTGTCTGGTTGCTTTGATACAATTCTCTTCTGGTATCAGAAATGAAGCCTTACAGTATTGATTGGAAGGTTTGTGGTAGAATCAGCTCACACATATTGGCGTGGCTTCGGGAGGAATTCGACATTGATCCCTCGGAGGACTACCGGCCGGATGACGACCTCAACTTTTGCTCGGACTGGAAGGTTGCCTTTTGTGTAGCCATTACCCCACACGTCACATATTTGGCCACTACTGCGCGAGACAGAATAATTTTGACCTGAACCGTTTTTACTCGTAATCGCACTTAGTTCAACGACTGGCTGTGGAGTGGGCCGTATCCGTTGACTGGGGGCCCAAACCTTCAGCTCATTACCAATTTTCCATCTCCAGTCCCAGCGACTACAAGACGAACAGGTTCAGGCCCCTTCTCCAGTGATCGAGATGATAGGACAAACTTCTTTCCCCATACGACCGACGCTGAGTTCAACCGAAAGACCCGACGTTCTTTTGCCAGGACGTTGGTGCTAGTTTGATCGATCCATTCTGGTGTATTTCTGTGTATTTGTATCTACCTATTTGTGCGTGCGGATGAGGATGACACTCAAACTTAGGACACCTTCCGAGAAGCTTTAGCTCGTGTGGACGGCTGTTGTATTCATACTGCCTGAGTCCGCTGTGCAGCTATTGTATCTGTGTATTTGTGTGAGCGTTGATGAAAGAAAGGATATTTTGTGTTTGTTTGAGGCGATCATCGTGTTGCCGCTGAAAACAGAATCACTTTCTGCTGCCTTCCAACTGAGCTTGCTGAACTCTGGTGCGTGCTGTATTTTGTATCTTTTGTGTGGTTGAGGAGGTGATGATTCACAATTGCATAGTTCAACTGAACTGCCTTCAAGGCACTGTTGAGAACGATCCATCAAAGTCTTTCGCTCCTATCTGATTCTCAACCACCAGTAGTTAGTCTCTGTGTCTTATGTGTTGTTTCCGGTGTCGTGTGAAGCGAGAAGGAGTGATGAATTTGACAATGGGAATCTCTCTGAAGGGCTGTAGTGGCCCTCAAGGTGTTGAAAAACGTAGTCATCCTTGCACTGACCTTCTCGCATTCACAGCGCAGCAAACCTCGTTGTATCGCGATTGAAATGATGTTTACAAGATAATCCAACTCTGAAGCCTATGTGTAGAGTCAAATCTAGAGCTTTTTAACCCTGATCAATCGCAACCGAATTTCATTGCTTTTACTGTAGTACTACGTAGTAATATTCTCAATCTTTTTGTTTCTTGCTTCTTTAAAACGGACATGTCATATTCGTACCTGCAAGCTTAAACGTTCATTTGAGCGTCGAAACAGCGTCCCTGATTGTCGATTTATTCCGCCGTTACAAGCAAGGAACTTGTTCTTTGAGAGTCTCAAATTGAGACGGGCAACCATGCGAACGAGTCAACGAACGAATGCTTGTTTCATTTACGAGCAACGCTACGCACTGCACTCAACTTGGATAATGGTTATTTCTACAGCTAGACTCTGTCCTGCTTGGCGATAAATAGTCTTGGCACCTTCTTCACCTCTTTCATCCTTCACAGTGCGTTGTTGAGTGTGACCACGAGCAGTGCGTCCATCAGCCCCTTGACTCCGAGTTTGCGCTCTTCGAGGTTTCCAGCCGCCAGTCCGCGCAGTCTGCTCGAGTGCTCCACTCCGTCCAAGGACTCCAACTCCTGCAGTCTCACTTGCTTGTGCTCGTTGCATTGTGTCAGATACGCGGCCATCCGTCGATGGTACGTGAGCATCTCCTCGTCGTCGCACGTCGGAGCGTCCACGACGCCTTCGACCCACGCGACGCAATCGTTGGCGCACTTGTCGTCGTCCTCTCCGGTCGCCGACAAGTCAAAGGTCAGCGCCTCCTTGCACGTGGACAGAACGCTCGCGGCTTCGCTGCTGGAATCCGACTCAAGTGACGTGCGAATCTCCGAGATGAGCTTCTGCACTCGCTGCAACTCGACGGTCGAGCACGAGGAGCTATTTGATGCGCCTTGTACGCCGATGCAGAGGGCGATGAAGGCGACTAAGGTGATAATACGGGCCATTCTGCAGGTCTGGTCCACGGGTGGGAAGATGGAAAGTGCGTCCTGCGGAGAGCTGCAGATTCGACTGGCCAGATTTCCTAATCAAAGCCCTTGTCCATCTTGCAGACTGGACGTCTTATGCGTGTTTTGGTGTGGATTCGAAGAAGCATAAACCTGTTGTATGGCATTCTGGTTAAAAGTAATTTTGAGCTGTTAGCGCTTGTTCTTCTGTCATATGCCTCCAAAGAAGCATTGTAGGTATTGATGTGTGTCCAACACAACATATCCACAGGCTCCGAGGCAGAGGCTCCGCTGCTATCCTCGTGTCTCTGTGGTAGACATGCGTCGATGCCATCAGTCTCACAGCTTTGAGTTCTAGAACTAGAGTTGTAAAAAGTAAAATACTTAAATAGGTTAAATACATTTCTAGTCTTAAAAACGTTAAATACGCGTTAACTTTTTCCGGACGATCGGCTACTTCTGTAATTATGAGCTTCTTCAATGAGAACTGCTCGGACCAGACCTCCAAAGCGGTCACTTCAAGCAAGACAAGAGGACTCTTCTGAGAGGAGGCCATGGCGCAAGATGCACACGCAACACGTTTACCGTGCAGCGTTGTCCGCGCTCACTATCTCCATAGCCTTCATCTGCCCGCTTTCTGCGTGCCGCATCATGAAGCCTTCGCTTCCTCGCGCATCTTGACTAGCATTAAGGGCTAATATCTGCTCCGACTGAAACGCATTCGCCTTTAACATGAACTGCTCCGTGACCTGCGGCTAGGCACTATGGTTCTTGACCTTGAAGAGCAGTCCTTTGCGTCGATCCGCACAAGAACTTAGGCTGCTGCAGCAGAGTGGCGGCCGATCTCTTTCTTTGTGTAGCATTGTAAATTCGCAAAAGTCCGACTTTATTGATTGCACCATTTCAGCTCATTTGCCCGAATATTTAACGGTATTTAACAGCTAGAAATCTGCATTTAACTGTGAGAAACGCTATTTTTGTATTTAACCAGGTATTTTACAACTCTATCTAGAACACTTGAAGACGATCGCCGTACACCTTGACGTGTCGTGGAACTCGTGCCGACGCTGACCTTTTGTCGTGTACATGTAGACTCTGTAGTGTTTATCAAGCGCGTGCTGGTTTACACTAGGTACAGGCCTCAAGCTTCGAGTAATAGCATGCTCGTATCCAAAGTGCCCTCGTCTCAACGCGATGGGGGCTCTGCTCACACATACAAGAGAACACTCACATACCGTAGAAATAACCGTATGAGGTAGGATGCATCAGGGATTCTATGTGGACCTGGTCCGAACCACTCGTTGTGCATTTGGCTTTTAAACCAAACGATCCACTGATCTCCCAATGCACATGTAAAACACACCGACTGCAAGTACCCACATGTAGCGACAGGTATGAGTGTCGTTGAAAGTTCGTGATCGACGATTCCGTAAAAATCTACAGTCCTGGTTAAGGTAGTATGAAAAGCTATGTACCAGAAGTAACGCGTTTGCTTTGCTTGATTGTACAGTTGCTGGCAGATATTGGCTAGCTTCTTGTTGACATACGCAATGGTTCTGTCGTTAATATTAACCTGCTCCTCACTGTCTTTTAACTGCTCCAACCAAAACAATTCTACTTTTCTGTATTACATGTGATAGTTCGACTATTTCCTGAATATCTTACTTCATCTGCTTCGAAGCAAGCCACCATTACATGGCGTTCCTTACCTTGGTAGCAAGAAATGCTTGCACATTTGGTGGCGAAGGTGTTTGTCGTACTTAAATGCAAAAACAATACAGCTGCAATGTAATATGATATTTAATAACGTGTGAACATCGCATTTTTGCGACCACACTTCAACATGGTGCATAGTAGAACCAAGTGACTAGAGGTGTTGTGCGAACGACGAAGTTGTGTACACATGTACCAATACATACAGTATATGTAGGGATGTTTTGTGCAATGCACTTTTCGTATGAAAGGCTAAAAGAAGTTAATGCATGTATCTGCGCTACCTACTTTACTTACGTACACCGCACGACACCGTCTGGTCCGCCTCGCCGTCAACAGAAGTGGTGTCATCCACACTCGAAGTCGATCCGGCAGCAGGCGTGTCAGCACTGCCAATTGAATCACCGAAATTACCCCCAACAGAGCCACCAAAATCACCCATAGATCCTCCAAAGCCGCCCATGGAGCCACCGAAGTTGCCACCGCCAATAACCGAGTCGCTCGAGACGACACCACCATCGGCTGTCAGCGTAGCCGCCTCCTCCACCTCCTGCGCCGCCGTCATATCCACCGCCAACGAGATCCACACATACAAACCGTCCGCCACCGAGTTACCCAGCAGAGCGTACTCCATGATCGGGTCGAATTCATCTGCAGCGGCCGCCTGCAGCCACATGTCGTCTGCGTTCAGGGTGATCTCCGCCGTGTTGGTGACGTACGTGTCTTGCTCGTTGACAGACGTGATGAGTTCCTGGTCGAAGAAGAACTGACCGACGTGAGCCGCCGAACCACCCGAGTAGGTTCCGTTCTCGAGCACCGATCCGTTATAGTTGCCGATGAAGTGGAGGTGCGTCGCGCGATCGACGTAGTGTCCCGGGAAGATGGAGATCATCTGTGCGACGCCCTCGTCGTCGGTGGGAGTCACGCCGCGCAGGAAGGTCTTGTCGAGGTTTGTGGTATCGCTGCTGTCTCCGTTGCCGTTGGCCACCACACCAGAGTACACGCCCGTGGCGTTGGCGTGCCAGAAGTCCACGTACATGTCCGTCACAGGCTCGCACGAGCTCACGTCGATGACTTGGACATCGATGTACATGTCGACACCCGGTTGATCTTCGCGCATGTCGGAGCGAATGTATTCGCCCAGGACGTAGTACGGTCCGTACGTGACCTCCGGTTCGAGGACGCATGCCACCTCGTCGCCGAACAGTACACTGGACGACGTATCGGCCGTCACACCCGTGAGGCTGGACTCGTGGTTTGTGGCCACCACCGTGTCAACGTCGAGGCGGCGTTGGCGACGTTCACGACGCAGGTTGTCAACGGCTTCGGCGCGACGGGCTACGGCGCGCTCTTGGAGCTTCCGCATCGGCTCGGTGTTCGTGCATTCTCCGAGGGCATGCTTAGCATTGGCGACGAAGAGTTTGCGCTGGTCGGTGGAAAGAACACGGCGCGTAGCCGTTTGGTGTGCGGAAGCGGGGGTGGAGAGTGCGCACGCAGCAATAGCGACGGTAGTGAGGACGGAGATTGTCTTGACCATGGTTGAGTTGGAGTGAAGGACGTGTAAGGTTGTTTTGCTGGAGAACTCTGTGCTTGGCAAAACAAGTTGTGAAGTGAGAGGTTTGGTAGTGCTCGGAATGTTGGATTCGGGTGAGCGGGTAAGTAAATGTAAGGCCTTGCTATGGATCCGATCGTCTTGTTAAACAAAAAGATGGCCTGGATCTTCGGAATTCAGCATCAAGTTACTCTTCAACCACGCAGACAGAGCCAAGATAGTGCAAGCACATTAGCTCCCATATGCATGTATCATACTAGTACAGTACTGTCATTTCTGGATGTCCAGCCTCACCTGAGTGAAATTATCGATCACGGCAACAAGATCGGCAATCCAATCCGACAACGAATCCGACTAGTAAAATCCGGTGGTCCATACAGTACAATACTCTACATGTACATGTACCGTGCGTATCTGTTTATACGAGCCTGGAACAAACGATCGAGATATGATGGCCGCCTCCGAGGAATTAATTAATAAGCTGGCTACTATTAATAACATGTAAATAACTAGAACACAAGATAAAACAAGCGAGCGAATTTGTTGTACACCGGATATTCAATCAATATTTCCCATTTCCGGTGTGAGTGGTGACTCGCATCGAGAGAGTGAGTCGTCGATATCAAAGTTAGGTTTGTTCCAGGTTCTGATAAATGGTGTTCCAGGTTCACAGGTTCAAAAGAATATCCGTTCATGTAACTCGATGTGTTGTTACCCAGTCCGGCAGATCTGGTCTTGCTTGGAGCTTGCGCTACATCGGACTCTCCTCTTTGTGACTTGGCACGTCGTTACTGGCACCTGGGCGTGGGACACAGGTCGATGGCTTCTCAACGCGTTTAACACTTCAGAGTAATGATCGCGCGAGCTGCTCCTGCAGCTCTGCGTTCGTGGTGAGTGAGCCTTGCGTTAGAATGATAATCCACTAAGCTTATCTCAAGGGAAATGCACATCGGATAGGCTGGCCACAAGTGCTCATCACTGTGGCGAACCTTCTCAGGGTGACGATAGCCGCTGCAGCTCAATCCAACTGCAAGTGCCTCGATCCGTCTGTTGCCGCCGCAGTCGCTGTGGCTGGACAGCATCGATAGAGTCTCACGCGCCTGTGCAGTGGCTGTTTATGGCGTGCTGGTGCGAGATCGGGTGCGCATTCCAGCGTGGCGTTATCGTCTGTCTTCAGATTATAATGTACAGTACATGTAGTAACCACCGGACACAGATCTCGTGATTCCGGAGGTGGTGCCGCGGGGATCTTCCCATTACGATTTGCCAACGAGCTTGTACTTGTCAAAACAGCCGATCATGATGATGTTAGCCCCGAAACTAACTCTTTTACTATCTCCAGATAACTACCGATCTTACTAAACGACAAGATACACGCCCTCGTGGCAACAACGCATGCCAACCAAACCATTCAACCAAACCCTCATAATCAAATAATTCTCGAGCTCCACAAGCAACACCACTACTTCCATCATCAACCATGGTCAAGACAATCTCCGTCCTCACTACCGTCGCTATTGCTGCGTGCGCACTCTCCACCCCCGCTTCCGCACACCAAACGGCTACGCGCCGTGTTCTTTCCACCGACCAGCGCAAACTCTTCGTCGCCAATGCTAAGCATGCCCTCGGAGAATGCACGAACACCGAGCCGATGCGGAAGCTCCAAGAGCGCGCCGTAGCCCGTCGCGCCGAAGCCGTTGACAACCTGCGTCGTGAACGTCGCCAACGCCGCCTCGACGTTGACACGGTGGTGGCCACAAACCACGAGTCCAGCCTCACGGGTGTGACGGCCGATACGTCGTCCAGTGTACTGTTCGGCGACGAGGTGGCATGCGTCCTCGAACCGGAGGTCACGTACGGACCGTACTACGTCCTGGGCGAATACATTCGCTCCGACATGCGCGAAGATCAACCGGGTGTCGACATGTACATCGATGTCCAAGTCATCGACGTGAGCTCGTGCGAGCCTGTGACGGACATGTACGTGGACTTCTGGCACGCCAACGCCACGGGCGTGTACTCTGGTGTGGTGGCCAACGGCAACGGAGACAGCAGCGATACCACAAACCTCGACAAGACCTTCCTGCGCGGCGTGACTCCCACCGACGACGAGGGCGTCGCACAGATGATCTCCATCTTCCCGGGACACTACGTCGATCGCGCGACGCACCTCCACTTCATCGGCAACTATAACGGATCGGTGCTCGAGAACGGAACCTACTCGGGTGGTTCGGCGGCTCACGTCGGTCAGTTCTTCTTCGACCAGGAACTCATCACGTCTGTCAACGAGCAAGACACGTACGTCACCAACACGGCGGAGATCACCCTGAACGCAGACGACATGTGGCTGCAGGCGGCCGCTGCAGATGAATTCGACCCGATCATGGAGTACGCTCTGCTGGGTAACTCGGTGGCGGACGGTTTGTATGTGTGGATCTCGTTGGCGGTGGATATGACGGCGGCGCAGGAGGTGGAGGAGGCGGCTACGCTGACAGCCGATGGTGGTGTCGTCTCGAGCGACTCGGTTATTGGCGGTGGCAACTTCGGTGGCTCCATGGGCGGATCCATGGGTAGCGGCAATTTTACTGGATCTGTTGGTAGCCCTCAGTAGGCACCGGCGATCTACCATTCCGGGTGTTTGTATTGTGGGTTGATGCAGATAGTTCGAGAGACCTTCAGTGATTGAGCCAGCCAAATTCAATGTATGGATTCTCATTTTGAGCTGTCTCCGTGTCACTTGTTTCTCTCTGACAGCAGCTTCAGTTAGCACACTCCATGCGGTAGCTTCTCCTCCAGAACACCGGCAGCCAGGTTGGCTACTGCGATATCTGCCATGGCTTGCCGGGTCTTGACCGTAGCTGAACCAACGTGCGGCATCAAAACGCAGTTCTCAAGTGAGAACAGCGGATGCGTAGGAGGAAGCGGTTCAGGTGTCGTCACATCCAAACCGACAGCTGCGATGGTCTTGCTTTTTAGTGCCTCCACGAGCGCATCTTGATCCACCAGTTCACCTCTCCCAGTGTTGATCAGTACTGCGCTGGGCTTCATGAGCTGGAGTTCCTTCGTACCAATACTGTCACGCGTTGCTTCAGTCAATGGCTGGTGAAGACTCACAACGTCACTTTCACGAAGCAGAGTTTCCATGTCCACAAACTCAACCGCACCCCCGAGTGCCTCGACGTTTTCAGGCTTTTCACGAGGTCCGGTGTACAGGATCTTGCAGTTGAAGCCGTTCTTGAGCATACGCGCATACGTCGTACCGATACGTCCAAGACCAACAACACCTACCGTACTGCCAGTGACGTCGGACCCACAGTACTGGAACGGTTGCCAGACACCCCAGTCCCCAGCCTTGGCGCTCGCAGCGCACTCAAGCAGTCGTCTCTTTGCTGCGAAGGTCAGCGCCACGGCTGTCTCGGCGGTCGACACATCGAGCACTCCGGGGGTATACCCGACCTTCACATTACGAGCCTTACAAGCCTCGACGTCAATGTGGTTGTGGCCAACCGACATGGTGGACACAACACGGAGCGAAGGCCCTGCGGCGTCCAGAACTGCAGCGTCCACCTTGTCCGTGAGCAGACAGAAGATCCCCGTGCATCCCTTCACTCTTTTCAGCAGCTCTTCACGAGAGATGCAGCTCTCTTCAGAGGCGAACGACCCGACTGCGACTGAATTGGCACCGGCTTTAGCGAGTCGTTGACGGAATTGCTCTGCTTGTTCACAGCACGCGAAGTTTTAGATCCATCGACTGGGATAGGAAATAGCTGCAGTCTCGACCACTCACCGATAGCGTACGGCACATTCCGAGAGAAGAAAACCTTGCGGGGCGATGCGGAGCTCATGAGCAATGCGGCGAACGTGCGACCACAGATAACGACGATGAAGGATTGGTAGAAATAAAAGATTTGAAGAGTGTCGCCACTTGATCAACAGCTCCCTCAACTCAACTCGGATGAGTTCCATCGCCCCCGCAAGGTTTTCTTCACGCGGAACTGGCCGTACGCAATTGGTAAGCACCTTGGTGGATTCACATCTAGTTTTGGACTGCACTCAACGGTTGGTGACTGCTGTAGATTTGCTCCGGCAGCGGATTGGAAGTTCCGCTGCGATTGAAATCGACGCGTTCCCGTCTGAAGACACGTGTATCTCTCGTGAGGAGCTACTGCAACGCGTGAAGGGATGTTCGGGCATCTTCTGTCTGTACACGGACACGATCGACGCCGAGTTGCTGGACGCTGCGGGACCTTCGCTACGTGTAGTGTCGACGACTTCCGTTGGCTACAACCACATCGACGTGGAGGCCTGTCGCGCTCGAAACATCCACGTGGGTCACACACCTGGGGTGCTGGATATCGCGGTGGCCGAGACAGCCGTGGCGCTGACCTTCGCCACCAAACGCCGACTGGTCGAGTGTGCGACGAGCGCCAAGGCTGGAGAATGGGGCGTGTGGCAACCGTTCCAGTACTGTGGGTCTGACATCACTGGCAGTACGGTGGGTGTTGTTGGTCTTGGACGTATCGGAGCTGCGTATGCGCGTATGCTGAAGAACGGCTTCAACTGCAAGATCCTCTACACCGGACCTCGTGAAAAGCCCGACGTGGCCAATTCACTCGGAGGTGACGCAGGCTCCGTCGAGTACGTGGACATGGAGACGCTACTGCGTCAAAGTGACGTGGTCAGCCTTCACCAACCTCTGACAGATGCAAGCCGCGGAGGTATCGGTGCCAAGGAGCTTGCGCTCATGAAACCCAATGCGGTGTTGATCAACACTGGCAGAGGCGAGTTGGTGGACCAAGAGGCGCTCGTGGAGGCTCTCCGAACAAAACGATTGCAGCAGCCGGACTGGACGCCACGACCCCCGAGCCGCTGCCTCCGTCACATCCACTATTTGCACTGGAGAACTGCATCGTGTTGCCTCACGTGGGCTCGGCCTCCACCAAAACTCGAAAACTCATGGCCAAGATGGCTGTGGACAATGTTTTTACAGGTGTGACGGGTGAGGAACCCCACACGCCGTTTGCTAGAGCGATGACGCTTCATGATCAAGGTACACTAGCAATTTTGGGCTCGTTCTTGAAAAGTTGAGTCTGTTATGGACACGTGATCATCTTTGTATTAGCTGTCAAGTCGTTGTCTAACGTTTGTGTTGACCGTCGTCAGTGTGGACAATTTCCTGAATTGCTTGGACAACGTCGTCGAAGCCGTAACGGGGCTCGTCACCGTTCAGGAGGTCCTGTAGCCATTTCTGTTCCAGCACCGGAACGAGTCTCTCCAGTCGCTCGGCCGTGCAGTGCGGGTCGTGCCTTCTGCCGGCTTCAAGCAGCGGCGTCTGCTCACGCAGTTTGGCCGCGCGGATGAGCGTCTGTACCTTGACGCGCACCACTTGCAGCAGCAGGTCCTTGTCCACGCGGATGGGCGGGATCGGAGCGTCCACGCGTGGAGGACACGAGGCAGCTTCGACTTTCGTTGTGTTCAGTCTGCTGCGGTCGCTTCTCGGACGTTTGCGGCCGACTCGCGGCACTTCTTCAGGCAGCTCCGTCAAGGTCATGTCTAATACAGAAGTGCAGCCGAAAGGTAGAGCACGTGGTGCCTACCAGGTGGAAGGAAGAATGACGACTGCCTGACAAATTGGCGACTGACTTGCGGTGCAGTGACAGACGAAGTTCACTTCGTCGACGTTGACATGCAACCGTCACGTACCGCCGTAACGGTACATCTGTGTAGACCACACCAATTCGCACATAGCCGAGGACGTGGATACATTGCGGATGGCACTGGCATCATCAGACTCTGATACCATCGAGACAAGCGCCAGTGTGCGTGGCACCCCTCTGCTGCTCCCCAGCCATGTCGACGGAGATGAAGGTCGCGCTGAGCGCCAAGGAGTACGTGCTCGTGGCCATGACGGTGACGCTCGTGCCCATCCTGCTGCTGGAGCTCTTCGGCGTCTCGCACACGCGCAGCAGCAACCAGGCTTTCCACGACGGCACAGCAGACATGCCGCAGCTCTCGGACCTGCTCATTGGCGGCGCCGTGTCGCTGCTGCTCATTGGCGCCCGCTTCGTGACTGGGAAGCTGTGCGCTCCGCTTGCACGTCTCGTGCTGTCGCCTAAGAAGCGTGTGGTGGAGGACCGCGTGCATCGCTTCACGACGGTGTTGTTCAAGTTCCTGTGCGTGCAGTTGTTGCAATTGTTATTTTGGATTTGTGGACTGACTTAGTGCTGTTTGAACTATCTAGATACTTCACGGCCATCACCATCGTGGGCTTTAAAGTCATGCAGCACGAGCCGTGGTTCCCGCCGTCCTTGGGAGGAAGTGGTGAGGTGGTCAAGACGTTTGACACGCTGTCGGACGCGCCGTCCTCCGCGCTCAAGTACTACTTCATGGTGCAGCTCGGGTACCACCTGCACAGTCTGCTGTTCATGGTCTTCTTCTCGCCGATCCGCAACGACTTCATCGAGATGCTGCTGCACCACGTAGCCACAATCATCCTGATCGGCGGGTCCTACCTGGCCAACTACACGGCGTTTGGCGCGCTCGTCGTGTTCACGCACGACATTGGCGATGTCACCGGATGTACGTTCACTTACGAGAGTGAAGACTGAGGACGGATGGTAACCTGTTGTGCTGTTTTGCTGCTATACAGACGGTATCAAGTCGATTGTGGACACTGGCAACACACCGCTCGTGGCCTTCATGTACGTGGTGCTGCTGGTGTCGTGGGCGTACACGCGGCTGTTCGTGTTCCCGTGCCACCTCATCTACAGCTCTATGGTGGAGCTGCCGCAGAAGCACCCGGACATCGTGGGCGCGTTCGTGCACCCGATGAACGCCATGCTGTGCATGCTCATGGTGCTGCACATGTATTGGTACTTCCTGTTCCTGGTGATGGGCTACGCGCTCGTGAACAAGGGCGTGGCTGAGGACATCCAGCACAAGGTGGAGGGTCCCAGTGAAGACATCGAAGAGGTTGAAGAAGTCGAAGAAGTCAGCGCTGTCAAATCCAAGGACGATTGAGGTGGCATTTTCGCAGAATTGAACAAGAAGCATACGTGTAGACAACGAAGTCAAGTGTTGATGCCTTTTGTAGCCATCTGTGGCCCACACGAATCTGATGTCCTCCCACCCCAATCAAGCACCCATAATCAGATCTGATGATCTCTCTGTGGTTGGTCGTGGTATCCAGCATACAAAGTCCAAGTTGCATCTCCCATCCTGCCCCCTGATCCGTCAGTCCGTCGAGCGTCCAGCAGCCATGGCCGCCACGGAGATGAAGGTGCTGCTGAGCGCCAAGGAGTACGTGCTGGTGGCGCTCACGCTCACGCTCGTGCCCATCGTGCTGGCCGAGCTCTTCGGCGTGGCGCAGATGCGCGCCGCCATCCCCGAGTTCCGCACGGACCCCAACATGCCACACATCAGCGAGTGGCTCATCGGCGTCGGCTTCGCGCTGCTCATCATCGCGCTGCGCTTCGCCTTCCTGGCGCTGGCCAAGCCGCTGGGTCGTCGTGTGTTGTCCCCAGCCAAGCGACTGCATGCCGACCGCGTCGAACGCTTCGCCACTGTGCTCTTCAAGTTCACGTACGTTGAGTGGCTCGTCTCTGAAGACTCACAGGATCCTGACTAAGACTTGGGTTGTGTTGTGCTCCTTGCAGATACTTTGCAGTCATTACTGTGGCTGGGTACTACGTCATGCGGGACGAGAAGTGGTTCCCACCCGTGCTTGGAGGCCATGGAGTGATCCGAGAAGCCTACCTGATCCTGCACGAAGCTCCTGGACGTGCACTCAAGTACTACTACTTTGTGCAGCTGGGGTATCATTTCCACAGCCTACTGTACATGCTCTTCTTCTCCCCCATCCGGAACGACTTCATCGAGATGCTGCTTCATCATTTGGTGACCATCATCCTCATCGGAGGGTCCTATCTGGCCAACTACTGCGCCATGGGGGCGCTTGTGACCTTCACGCATGATATTGGCGACGTGACTGGCTGTAAGACAGATGGATGAACTGTTATCCTGGCATTAGATGCTAACTTTTGTCGTTTTGTGCCTCTGACAGACGCTATCAAGTCGGTCGTGGATACAGGCAACACGCCGCTGATCGTGGCCATGTACGTCGTGCTCCTGGTGTCGTGGGGCTACACGCGGCTGTACGTGTACCCGTTCCACCTGATCTACAACGCCATCTTCGTGATCCCGGAGGCCAACCCGCACGTGGTCGGCATCTTCCTGCACCCGGGCAATGCGCTGCTCTGCATGCTCGTGGTGCTGCACGTATACTGGTACGGACTGTTCCTCGTCATGGGCTACACGCTGATCCGCAAGGGCTTGGCGGAGGACATTCAGGACAAATGCACGGACGTGGAAGGAGAGAAGGCAGCTCTAGAGACAGCGACAACCAGCTCCAGCAGCAAACCGAAGAACGAGTGAGAATGAAGCGCCGCGTTGCGATTGCTATCCAGATGACTCTCTTTTCCTCTTTTCAACTTCCAACATAAGATATTATCTTTGCTCCAGAGAACCGATAACATAAGACGCACTCGTGCATCCTTTTCAAATAGGCAGGTCATAACAATTGCTGGCCACGATGTGGTGTCATAGTGACGAGCAGCACAATTTGACGTTAACTCTGCTTTTCGTTGCCAGTTTTGTTGGCTCCTGTCAAATCCCATAATTCCGGTTCATCAATCGGTACAGATGGATTTCTTGCAAGATTGCCTTGACTACTTGTCAACGTCCAGGATACACTGCATGGAGCTTCCAATTACCGGTATACATGCAGTCGTAGTCTGAGTGTATCCAGGGCTTCATAAATGCACCAGGCAGTGCCGCTTGTGCTTCCTCATTGTCATGCATTTGTTTTAGACGCCTTCTCGTCCGTATGCCACATGGCCACGCGCGGGGCTCGTGTCCGCGTGCTATATCCCGTCTCCTCACAACCGAACTTCTTCTCGACATGACGGACAACTGGTTGACTGAGATCACTTTGGGCCTGGGAGTCAACGCAGCGGTGCTGTTACTGTGCTGGGTTCGCGGAGCACCGTCCACGACGGGGCTGCAGCTCTCCAGCGACGCGAGGAGAGCAGTTCAGAGCTCTAACGCAACGAGCGTCTACGCGACGTTTCCGGGCCATTTCAGCAGTGGCTTGTGCGGAGAAGATGTGCAGTTGGCGGGCGGCGTCGTCGTCGCAGTGGCCGTCATGGCGGCCGTGGCATCAGAGGTCGCAGCCACCGCGGCGAGCATGAGTCGAGCCTCATTTCATTGAGCAGCACTCGAGAAACACTATGTACACCGCAATCAAAGCCTAACGTTAATCAAATGAACACGAAGAGCTCATTACCACGTGAGACCGTTTAATTCAGCATTTGGTCCCTGTTCATTTGCACGACGATGGCAGTTGTATCATGCACCCAACCGCCGTTTGGAGCGGTTTCGCTCGGAAGTTGTTGCTATTCGCGAACGTGCGCAGATAGTGATAACCTCGACTCGATGGAGGGCTGGGGCGTGGAGCTCGCGCTGGGCTTGAGCATGAACGTGGCGGTGACGGCCTACTGCTGGATCAGCGGCTGGAGACCAGTGGACTCTATCAGCAGCATCCGATGGCACGACATCCATCGAGACGACGAAGAGACCAACGATTTGGACGACCACGAGACCGACACTGTCTTGTGGAGCGGCGGCATCGAGACGACGGTCGGGTTGGTCCTGGCAGTGGCAGTGATGGTGGCGGTGGCCGTGGAGATCGCATCGGAGACTGGCAGACGCTCCATCGGATACTCAAGATGCTGAGACTTTGAGCCAAAAGAGACCTTGCCCAAGCACACCCTGAGCTTCTCAAGCCAGACACCAAATAGACTTTTCAGCTTGTATTTCCACGTCATTTGCTTCTTACAGCTCTCTGTCTATGGTGTATCTCTTGAGTCTCGGTTCACGCTGTTGGGGAAGCGCTGTTGATGCCGCCTTTGTCGATTCTTTCTCTGAGGAACTCAAGCCCGCCGGCGTCATTGCCTTTGCTGTCACGAAAAGCGCCGAGGCCGATATACCCGTTCTCGTTGTCGCTGCTGCTGCTGTAAGGACCACCACCTGCCGCATCGCGTTGTCTCCGCTCTCGGTCGTCCAGGTACATCTTGATGAACGTGAAGACGAGGAAGGCCACGAACGGAGCTGCAACGCCAATTACAATCACCATTTGAGTCTTGCTGCTCGACCGGACCGAACGTTGAATGAATGATTTTCAGTGATGTACCCACTGAGCAGGAAAAAGTAGTCAGCGTACGTTTCTACATCTACATCGGACCATTATCCAGTGACAAAGCTCAATTGCCCCTGTACATGAGGCAATGAGTCGGTCCTTGTGGCAACATTTGATCGCCGGTACAACTTCAACTTGCGGCATACAAATCTCTGCACTGCACACTTTTAAGCTTCGATTCAATAAAACTTTATAGTCATGACCTTTCTTGACCAAAATTTGCACACATTTTCAATTAGACCATTTTGCATCCACTCATGTTAACGCGTCGTCGGCCTCACGTCGCGCCCCACGTGCATCGCGCCGCACTACGAGCGCTCAGCAGCGCCGTCGTCCCTCCGCACTTCGATGTGGTCGTGGTCGGTGGCGGCCACGCAGGCTGTGAAGCTGCTGCTGCCGCCTCCAGAACTGGTACGAGGACTAAATCGCAATTGTGTCAACGTCTACTAACCTCTGGACCATTTCGCAATTTGTAATTTGCAATCCAATTCCAGGTGCTAAAACTGCGTTGGTGACGCAGAAATTGGCGACAATTGGCGAAATGTCTTGCAACGTACGAGGATCAATTGCCCTTTGATGGTTGTCAAATGACCCAAATGTTTTGTAGCAATAGTAACATTTTGTTGTTGTATTTTTGAAGCCATCTATTGGTGGTGTGGGCAAAGGCACTTTAGTGCGTGAAGTTGACGCTCTAGGCGGTCTCATGGGCCAATTGGCGGACTCTGCGGGCATCCAGTTCCGGATGCTCAATTCGGCCAAAGGACCGGCGGTGAGAGGACCACGAGCTCAAATGGACAGGGATTTGTACCAGCAGGGCATGCAGAAGGCCCTTGAAGAGCTGCCAAACCTCTGGCTGGTGGAGGACGGAGTGGAAGACCTGATGCTGGAGAAGGTTAATCAGAGTGAAGAGCGGGTGAAGGGAGTGGTGACGTCCTCTGGTCGAGAAATTCAGGCGTCTCAAGTGGTTATCACTACTGGTACATTTCTTCGTGGAATAATTTATCAGGGACCCGACATTCGCATTCCGGCTGGACGCCACATGCGGGACACGGACGGACTTGAGCCACCGGCGGTGGGCCTCGCCCAGACGCTGGAACGCTGCCAGTTCCCGCTCGGTCGACTGAAAACAGGAACCCCACCTCGACTTGACGCACGCACAATCGACTACACGGGACTTGAGATTCAGCCCAGTGATGACCCGCCCAGACCGTTCTCGTTTCTGAACGAGCGCAAGGCTGTGCCGCTGGCGGACAAGCAGGTGGTTTGCCACGCAACGTACACCAACGAAGAAAGCCACCGAATTGTGCGTGACAATTTGCACATGCTGCCGCAGTACGATGGTGGGAGGGATGGCGAAGGTGTTGGGCCCCGCTATTGCCCGTCGATTGATGCCAAGGTCGTTCGTTTTGCTGACCGCTCAAGACATCAACTTTGGCTCGAGCCTGAGGGCTTGAACACACACATCGTGTACCCGAATGGTATCAGTACAGCGCTGCCCGAAAAGCTGCAGCTGGAGCTACTGCGCACCATCAAGGGGCTCGAAAAAGTGGAGCTCGTGCGCGCTGGATACTCAGTCGAGTACGACTACGTTGATCCGCGATCGCTGCACCCTACGCTTGAGACAAAGAAGTTGCCGGGACTGTATTTGGCAGGTCAGATTAACGGCACCACGGGGTACGAAGAAGCCGCCGCGCAGGGTATTGTGGCCGGCATGAACGCCGGTTTAAATGCGATGGATCGAGAGCCGCTCGTGCTTGACCGTGCTGATGCTTTCACAGGCGTGCTTATTGACGATCTCATCTCGTTGGGAACGACAGAGCCGTACCGTATGTTCACCTCTCGGTCGGAGTTCCGTCTGCTGCTTCGTGCAGATAACGCTGACATGCGACTCACGCGCAAGGCGTTTGAGCATGGTGCTGGTATCCCCAGTGAGCGAATGGAAAAGCTCCAGCGAAAAGAGACGGCCATGGAGTACGCTCGCAAGGCTTTGGGCGAGTTCGTGCGCGACCCGCACGAGTGGAACCGCTACGGCGTCAAGGTTGGCCTGGACGGTGTGAAGCGCAGTGCCGCGGAGATTCTGGCGTTCTCGACGGTGGCACCGGAGGACATAGAGCGCATCTGGCGTGATGCCGACTACGAGCACGCACACGCGCTGCCCGACGATATCAAGGAGCTCATGAAGACCGAGTGCCTGTACGCGACGCAGCTGCGTGCCCAGCACCAGGAAATCCGTGTCTTTCGCGACAAGCAGCACGTGCAGATCCCGGAGTGGGTGGACTACTCGGAGCTGCCCATGATCTCGAACGAAGAACGCGAGAAGCTGCAGCGCGCACAGCCTGCCACAATTCACGCCGCCAGTCGAATCGCAGGTATCCGATCCGCGACTCTCTTGCTGCTGTACCAATACGCTATGCGCCAGCCCCACGATGGACTCACCAAGAAGCAACGTAGACGCAAAGCCATCGCTAGGCGCTCCACCGAGGTGAAGTAAGCTTTTAAGCCGTACCATAGAGCAATGAGCATGGGCAATGGCATGTAGCCATCCCGAGTGTATCCATGTTCGAGAACGTATCTTTCTAGGGAAAAGATCCGCGTCGTTTCGTGCGCACAGCGAGTCTTACGTGGCATTTCACTTCTCGACATCGTTCAAGACACTTAGGAAGCTTGAACTCTCATGGGTGCTGCAACATCGACGGGCTTGGTGGACTGCGTCTTGGATGGAGACATTCAGCAGCTCAAAGTGATTTTGCACGATCACGAGGTCGACGCCAATGGGGACTCAAGTGCCGCCACGAAAGACTCGACGTGGAATCTCGAGCTGGAGGAGGCTGTGCACACAGTGGTGGCCTCGGAACTCGAGTCTGGGCAGCATTTGCAACAGTTGCAGATCGCTTTAGAGCTTTTGTTGCAAGCGCGGCCGGAAGTGTGGAGCTCGACAGCTTCGAGTCAAGATTCCAGCGAGAACGATGAAGACGGGAACGATACCAGGGCAACGAGTAACGCAGCGGGGTGGCCGGCTTGTCATCGCGCCTGTGCGACGGGCAATTTGGCCTTTGTGGCCTTTGTACTGCACCACTATCCGGTGCAGTTCGATATCCAGATCCGTGACAGCTTCGGGCTGTTCCCGATTGACTTGGTGCCCCCGGAGCTGCTCATGAGTGCAGAAGAGATAACGGACAAACTGCGAGAAGAAAATGACAAGATGAAGCCCGGTACGGCGCTCTCGTCGATGTCTCGCTCTCCAGCGGCTGCGAGAGCGCAAGGCGACGCTGCAAGATCAACAGGTTCGCAGTCTGATGGGAGAATCCAAATCTGAAGTGACGAGTGCTCTGAGCAACCAAGACGAAGAGGCTGGTGCAGCTGATGATTTTTATGTGATATTTGAGCCTAGCCGCGAGCATCTATCGATCGACGAAGCTTGCAACATGGGGAACGTACATGAACGTGAAGTGCCGCTACGTGTGAATTATCGCGTGCCTCGGTCCGAACCATTTGCGAATGGGTACTTCCAGCTCATCTGGCGAGAACTTGGAGATGCGAGAAGTGAAGAACCGCACTACGACTCGTCCATTACGAGGTTGAGGGATGAAAACGCTCAACCGCAGCAGCCGCTGGAGCTTCAAGAGCCACATACACCAAAAGAGTCTTCTGGCCACGATGATCAAAGCGCAAGTTCTGTTGTGAAAGGCTGGTTTACTGTGGATGTGAACCACTTGCCTGCTGACAGTGTCTGCAATGTACTCTTCATTGCTTGCGACCGGCATATGCTTCATCGCACGATTGCTTTGAGCACCGAGGGCCTCGCCGTGCAAATCGCAGATATTGGAGAACCTGACAGTGACGATTACGATTCGGACTCTGCGAGTGAAGAAGACGTATACGAACAGGACGGCGCCGAGCAGAAGCAGGAGGTGAAGTCAGGCTACACATTTTTCGTTGGCGGCGAGGAGTTCTCGCACCCGAATTCAGTGTTTGCCGGTCAGAGCTTCCCTGACGTTGAAGCATTCGAGACGTTCCTGCGTGAACTGAGGGTGAAGAAGCAGCGTCGATTGCAGGAAAAGCGAGAACAGTTAGAGGAGGATACACAAGACGCGCATCAAAACCATACCGAACAACATCAACTGCAACAGCAGAAGGAATCTGGCCAAGAGACTGAGGAAATGGCTGGCAAGAGTGACGAAACCGAGGCTGCTGGAAAACATCAAGCGGACGAGATTCGACCACCAGAGAAGGCGACTGATACCACAGAGAAAATCCCAGCAACCAAGATGACGAGTCTGAGAACTAATTGAAGGTGTTCATGTACATATGCTGCACTACGTTGCGCTCTCTTACTTTTGATAAATATTTGCTATACATACTACTACAACCCCATAGTTTTACTACGTCATTTGCGATTCACACGTTCTTTCCGTGCGGTCCATTTGTCTACTTCTTCTGCATCTCCGTTATCTCCATGAACTCATAAACTAACGAAGTTACATTTGCCTAGGGCTCTCATTCCTGCTTCAGAACTCGAGTGGGATCATATCCTTGGTGCTATCAGCGCGGTTGAGCGCCACTGTCTGCCGACGATTATCAAAGACAACAAAGTCTATCTTAGTCGGCGCCACCGGAGCCTTGGTTGGTGCGTTCAATTGAATGAGGTCGCTGTGCGTGCTGCTTGACGAGTACGACGACTTCAGAGAGTCCGACGACTTCAGAGAGTCCGACGACTTCAGAGAGTCCGACGACTTCAGAGAGTCCGACGGAGTCACTCTTCCTTGTGCTGCCCGGGGCATGTGGTAGACTTTCTTGTTGGCCAATTCCACCGGGCTGTGCTCGTAATCTGGTTGATACTGCGGTTGGTGGCGATGAGCATTTCGTGGTGGTCGGCCACTCGCACGCAGGTTCCTCGCGCGTTGGTCTCGCGGATGAGTCGTTCAGCAGCTTGCACCTCCTGTGGAGTCATGTTCGAGTAGTTGAACTGACTGTGGTTGCTTCCCTCATTAGTAGCAGTAGTGGTGGCGTAACTCGCGCGGTGGTCGGTGTACGATGACCGGTTTTTGCGTTTACAAACGAGATCCCTGTGCTCATCGTCATCCATGATCGGCACCACTGAGCCTCCGGGGACAACGCCAATCCGTTAAGCGATATAATGTCTGGGTCGCGAGCCAAGAAGGCACTTAGTGATCCGTCCGATGCCGTGAAGCTGCTGGGCGTGGGGTTCGAGCTGATCGATGTCGAGGTAGGTGCCGCCTTACCCATGAACTCCGCAGAGTTGGTAGAAGAGTACACCGCGAGATGATCACGATCATCCGGAGAAAGACCTGAGAACGAGCTGCTGCTGATAGTGGAGAAACTCATCTTCTGGCCGGCGTACTGCTGGTAGTGTTGATGGTCTCCAGCGCGCATGGGCATCACTTGATCAAAGTCACTGTCACGGCCAGGATATGGTGGCGGTGGCCCATGGCTGCTGCTTTGACCCGAGGTTCGTGTATCCTCGCTGTTGTTGACGCTCCGCTTCTGGAGACGAGCATTATCAAGCTGCGAGAGACTTCCACTGCTGCTGCTACTGTGGAGAATGGGGCCCTGTTGAGCATGACCTAGCACCGTCAGATTCATCCGTAGCTCGGATACGCACGTGTTACACCCTCGAGTCTCCATGAACTCCTCCGTGCTGTCCTTTGAATTGTTTCCACTTCTTCCGCTGTCGTCGCTGGTCATGCGCAGGTCTAGTTTGTGGTGCCTGACCATGATACTGTCCGAGCTACTCACGCTTCCTTCGTAGTTGACATCGAAGGATCCCATGTTCACGAAGCTCGAGCACGAGCCACAAACTGCTTCGCCGCAGAATCGACAGTGGTGTCGTCTCCGGTATGTGCGGAACGTCTTGAGACACAGGAAGCAGTTGTCACTGTCAGTCCACGTCATCTTGCTCAAGTGCTGCAGGGTGACAGCAGGTTTGGCCGCTTCTCACCCCCAACGCGAGCGTCTGCAGCCACTTGCGGTATTTCTTGGCCACTTCAAGACCCGCAGCCAGCGCCACGCGCATCCGCGGACTCTGCGAAACCTCCTTCAACACAAGCTTTGCGGGCATGAGCGACAGCATCAAACTCACGCGTACTCTCGGTCCTTGAGAGTCCTCTTCCACCAACTGTTCAACGACGACACCCGAGTTCCGGAAGTGCAGTCGGTCGGTCTTGGAAGACTTTGGCAGCTCCGGGATGTCCTTGAAGTTCATGCTTGAAAACGTGTGCACCCCGATGAGTCTGGACCCTGTCACGGGTTGTGGTCGGTGTGGGTCGCGTGCGTTTCGACGTCCCATGCGGTGCAGTTTGTCACTGATGTAGGCGCGTTCGAAGACGTCCTGGTAGCAGACCATGGTGAAGTCTCGTTGGCCGTCCAGACCGCCTAACTTGGTGAAGGCTCTCAAAGTGACCCAATTGGCACTGTAGCCGTCATCTTCACTGAAAATCTGCCATCCTCCTGTACTACCAGGCTTCCGTGCGTACGGGGGTGGGGTCGTGCAACTGAGTGAGTCCACGACTGCACCGCTCTCGAATTGTTTGGTGAAAATCTTCTTCATGACCGCACGAAAGTCCTCGGACGAGTTGGTGCGAAGTGCATCTAGCATAGAGTTGACATCGGCTCGGATGGTCGTGGCTGCTCGTACGAGGTAGAACTCGGACGGATTGCCACCACCTCCTTTGCCGAAAGTTTGCACCGTGCTCACTTGACGTGAAAGCGACTCGCCCGTCATCTCGTACAGTTGAGTGCCGTTCTTGTCGCTCAGCAGCTTCCAGTCGTGGGTGGTGACTGTGGCCAGCAGTGCCAAGTCGGTGGCATCCTCTCGAACGCGCTCGAGGATTCGAGCCGATGGAGTCGCTGCCTGATTGCTTGACGGGTCCGAACTCATTGCAAAGTCTCCTAGTGGTCGAGTTCGCGAATGACTTGCAACGAGTTGGACGACGACGAAGAGATGAGGGGAGCGGTGGGAGACGGCGCGATCGCCAGAGACTTGCACGGTCTCATCTCCAGAGTCTCCACTGTAGCCTTCTCGCTTCAAATGAGGCGACGGGGCTGTTGCCACGGCGAAATGGTTGTGGACAGCCGCAGGTGAGGTCAGTGGAAAAGAAGCCATATCGATTCGAGCGCGGTGGACCATGGAGCCTTCATTGAAGAGTCTTCAATGAAGACGACCTTGAGACTCGTAAAAAATATCCAAACTTTTGGACTGGCTTTGACTTCATTTCGCTAGGCGAAATCTAGGCAAAGCAAACCTTGGCTGAGGTGATGGCAGCCTCGAATACAAGGGCATGGATATGTACAGAGGTTGCGAGCGTTGATGTTAGCCGAAAACAAACTGATAAGGATGACTCACATAAGCAATTTCTTTTCGAGGAGGATATGTGGCTACGGGATTCTGACTTAGACATTGGTAGTCTTCAAGCAGCGGCTAAGCTGCTAACAGTACTTGATGTTTTCCACCGATAATGTTCCTAGGATGACGATCCACAGCTTCTTGGCGGTGGTGCGTTCCCTTCAGTGCTGATAATGCACCAGAATTGAGAACAAACCTTGTACAGGTAGTGTCAAGAACAACCTGGTGCAAAACGAACCTTGCCGCCATTGTATTTTTGAGTTTTGCTTAGTCGACATCACCGGCTTGATTTCGTTGTAAGCTCGAATTGTTGATGACTACGTGCAAGTCGAGCAAAGACGCTTTCAGTGTTTCCCAAGCCTACCACTTTTGAAGCATCTTATGAGCACTGAACCTGACGTGCAGCGCATCAGCAAAAGAGCTAGAGGCTCTACAACGACACCATGCGATTCGCACCAAGCCACAGTGTCGTGACCTTCAGATACGGTCGCCGGCACTTGTCGATGTCGCTGCTCGGTCAAACTTTGACTCAAAGTGGTTCTACTGACTGCAAACCTTTACAGTAAGCTTACTGGTTTAACGCGACGCCGTCTACCGAAGGAATGATTTCTGACCAGGTGGCTTCCTTGTCTGTTTGCACTACAGGATCCGGCTGCTAAACTTTGGCACATTGAGGCCGCAGCTCGCTCCTCTCAGTCCAGCGTTCAGCGTTCCTGCAATCACGTGAACGGCTCCATAAAGCCCCAAGTTAGTAAAATGCTCCACCAAAAGAGAGCCCAAGGCTGACGCACTTCAATGTGCCATACTCGGTGTTCATTGGTCGATCTTGCGCGTCATCCGCGGGCTGAAGTTGCCCATCTCGTTGCACTTCGACATGCACCTCACCAAAGTCGCCATTGCTACAGTCTCCATTGCGCATATTGCAGACTTACCGCCATGAGTCGCACTGCGCAGTGCAAAATCACAGGCCACGCACCCGCCGCTCGAATCCTGCGCCGGGTGCGTGAGGACGCCACTGACATGGCTCTACTGGTCACGTCCACGCGTGCAGATTGCTGGAAGTTCGTGAGTGAGACCAATAGCAATTGCCGCCTGTACGAACTTACAGGCGAGTCGCTGCCTCACTGCATCAGCACAGTAGACACGTTCGGTGCAGGTGGAGGCGGCCACCCGTCCGAGTTTTACATGGTGCGTGCAGTCACGACACTCGACGCCGACGTGGCTGAGCTGCTGGCGTTCCTCAAGACGTCGCACACTCTCGAGTACCAGGAGGTGACCAAGAAGCTCTTCGGCAAGTTCGTGGAGAACGGCGTGACGCTGGACAAGTTGACGTGCACTACACCACCCGCGGCGGCGCAGGACCCGGACAGCCTCAGCGGAGACTGGCGCAGCTACACGGAGGATGACGCGTACGCGGCCAATTGGCTCACGCTGCGGTCGCTCAACAAGTTGGGCGGCGTGGACGCGTGCCACGACTTCACCATGATATGCTACCAGGACATCTTCGAGCGCAATGCGGACAAGTCCGTGGAGCGACTCGGTCTGCGTCACGGCCGTCGAGCGGTGCACGACGTCATGGCTCCTCACTCGCTCATCGGAGTGCACACGTTCTCCAGTATGAACTTCTCCGACATCCCGGAGCTGCCCAAGTCGTCCAAGACGGAGCGACTGCACCTCCGCAACTCGGGCGTCGTGATCGAGACTACCAACGACCCAGGTTGTGTGCGCGTGAGCCTCTTTCTGTCGCTCATGCCCAACAAACACATTCTCAAAGCGAAAACTGCTAGTCCGCGGATCCGCGCAGCACAAGGACACGGAAGTTCACTAGCGAAAAAATATGTCAAGTGGCTGCAAGGGCTGGCTGTGTGTCTTGGGAACTTGACCGAGGCGGAGAAACCCGGGGTGACGATCGAAAGACTCACCAAGATGGAGTGGGTGGAGAGCGACCACTGCTTCGTGTGTTTCAAGACGTTCGGGACGCTCACGATGCGGCGTTGCCACCACTGCCGATTCTGCGGCGAAGCGGTGTGCAGCGCGTGTTCGGGGTTCATCGACATGTCTGCTTTCGAGGTGTCTTACGTTGAAAGAGATGACTTTGACGGCCGGAACCACCATAACAGGGAAGAGGTTGCCGAGACGCGCGGGTGCGTGACGTGCATCGCTGAACTCCAGATGAATTTGTCACCAACAACTCGTAAACAGGAGAACTTCTGACGAGGCAATGAGAAGTACATGTATGGGTGTTTGTAGTTGTTGGTTGAACCATGATGAAGTGAAAGAAGATGAATTTAAAAGTAAAGTTTATCTTAAACGGTGAACTTGCACAGTCTCGCTTTGCGAGCAGGGTTCGGTAGTAGTGGCAATTTTGGATTAGTAGTGCTAATGCTAATACTAACGAGATTTGGAACAGATACGCTACTTGCTTTCTTCCATGCCCTGGAGCTCAAGACAATTTTGGCGCAGTACCAGTTGGCGATGAACTCACTCATTGTCGGTCCATCAGCGCAGCGAGCTCGTAGCTACCGAAAAGACTCGTTCTTGAAAAGCGGTTGAACAGACCCGCCCTAACCAAGTGTGATCGAGTTTTACAACCGAAGGACATTTATCTTGTCTAAATTCGGCAAACCCGATGTACACGTCGATTTCCTTACAAAACTGCTCCACTTTCCAGAAATGAACGTTTCCCTGTTTCTTTTTCGCATGCTGAACTTGAGTATGCATTTTTCAAACGCCTCTTTGTTAGGGTACTAACTCCTCCAGATCAGTCTTCACAGTAGTACCCACAGCGACCCTTCACCGTCGCCATAAAACTGGATCCTCCTTTTAGTGACTGTTAATTCATTAACCCTTGGTGAATACCGCGCTTTGCTGTTTGAACCGTCGGTCATTTGATATCTGATGTTCTTATAAAGCGGGAAATTTCGAAAAAATGGCCCCTGTGGACGCACTTGCAGCTATAGAACCTGCGCGTTTGTCGTCTTAATTTTAACGTGAAGGAGGTACAGCAGAAAAACACTACATTTTCAATTTAACCTTTCCGAGAGAGCCACGTCCGTTCAGGTGCACAGCTCGTTACTGCAAGTGGTGCACTGGACTCTTGTAAACGCTGCACGGAGATGCACGGCCTCCCAGGAACAAGCAGTACGAAGGCAAGCTAGGGATAAGAGAAATGAAAGCAGGAGAAGGCATCAAATCACCCACCATGCGCGGCCTTTGAAGATCCTTCAATGGGTATCAGGATAGTAGTACTAATAGCACTACTAACGCTCTTTTTCGACTACTAATTTGATTAGCTCTACTAACGGCTTCACTTGACTTCGTTATCATTATCATTAGTAGTAGTATTGCTATTAGCACTACTAACACTACTAATGAGCTCACTACTACCGAACTCTGTTTGCGGGTTGCAGTACTGCAGCATCCTTTACAAGAAACATCTTTGCTTTTCTGACAAACAGCAAACACCCTCCGAAAAGTCTTTGGTGCAAATATCAAAACACAAGCACATTGATGGTAGCTACGCGCAAGCTAAAAACTCTGCACTGCATGCATGGCATTATATTGCAATACGACACTCTCCACTGATAAATAGCTCTTCGTTCGAGCACTTCAACTTGCATCGGGACTCCGTTCGTCTACAGGTCTGATCATCTCTAAAAGTCGAGCGGGATCATATCCTGACCGTCATCCGATCGCATGAAGATCGACTCGCGCCTCGAGTCCGAGAACACCACGAAATTCGGTTGAGCTTGACCCGCTTGGCCCAACGGGATCATATCGTTGCGGCCCGAATCATCCGACGCAGCGCTGCCCTCCGGAACCGACATCGGCAATCGATGCATCTGGTGCATCTGCATTAGAACAGATCCTCGGCGAGTCGAAGAGGTCATGTAGAGCTTGCTGCTGGTCGCACCCGACGCAGTTTGGTTCTGCAGTGCTGAAGTAGAAGGGTTCTGTGCTTGATCAGCTACCAGGTTGGTCGATCCCGCCGAAGCTGCGGCCACGGCTGCTACGATCGCAGCCGTTGTGGTGCTGGTCTGGCTGTTCATCCTGGAGAAATGGAACTGGCCGCTGCCATTGTCGCTGTCAACTGGCGTCTCTGTTGCTGCAGGGCGATCTGGGGTCTTGTTTGAAAGTCCGGTGGTGGGACGAACGCTGGAGCTAGCAAAGTTAGGCTTTGTGCTGGTTTCCTTAGCCGTGGAGGACAACGGAGCTGTCGCAGCGGGGTTCCACGTCATAGCTGCAGTGGTTTGACTACGGTGACGGAGCACATCTGCTGGACGGAGCATGTCAGGGTGAGGCGCAGCGAGATCATCTCGGGGTTCGTCGTGTTGCTACGGAGCCGTGTATCAGTATTACTGTTCCGACGCCACGGAGTCGAAGCAGTTTTCCCGTAGAACGACTCCACGTCGTCGTGGTTGTTTTCCTTTTCCTGCAGCCTTGATGCAACTTCCTCCTCGTTCTCAGGTTCCTCGCGAACTTGGTTCATCAGCTGCTCACTGCTCTTGCTGTGTGCCATTGGAGGTTGTTGCTGCGGAACGGGCTCGTACTGATCATCGGACGACCGCGGCTTGAACGAAAGCCCAGCAAGTGCCAGGATGTCCGGGTCACGAGATAGATCACAGGCCGAGGCACTATCAGACATAGCTGAGAAGTTGGTGCCACGCGAGTACTGGGACATATTGTCGTTGGTGTAGCGATCGTTCGAAGTCCGCGAGAACGAGCTGCTAGCAGTTGACATAGACACCATACTATGTTTGTCCTTGAGGCGTTGAGGAAGTTCGGGGTCCGAGACATTGCGCATGCGGCGCAGTTGGTCCGGATCCGACACGTTCCGGAATCGAGGCGGAGGCGGTTGGTCCACGGATGGGAACTTGTCTTGCAGTTCTTCAGATGACACTCGGAACTCGTCCACTGGTTCATCCAACCCAAGAGTACTAGCGGTGAATGGTCCGTTCTGAGGTTCCTGCATCATCGCGTCGGCACCACCTCCTGCCGGGATGTACGTCGCGATAGACCCCAATCGCTCATAGCACACATCGTCGGAGCTTTCATAGGAGATACCATCTTCATCGTCCTGGCTGGCACTGAGACGCGTTCTGGCGCTAGAGAACACGGGGTTGTCACCGCTGCTCGAGTTCGATGTCCGACGCGTCCTGACAATGGCCGAAGCTGTCAAGCCGTGGCGCAGATCCGCAATACAAGCGCTGCAGCCTCTCGCCTCTCGGAACATGCGCGTGTTGTTACTGCGCGGCGCGCCCATGCCGTCGCCCGACGACGCTGTTGCGTGCCAGATATCACCAGTCTGACTAAAGTCTGCGATCGGCTCTCCGCGCTGCGACGACGCCAAACTGTTAGCTGCAGTGGCCGCCAGCGTACTGCCACTGCCGTCCATGACCTCATAGCCGGCCATGTTGACCATACTGGAGCAGGCACCACACACAGCCTCACCGCAGAACCGACAGTGGTGACACCGCCGGAACGTGCGAAACATCTTTAGGCACATGAAGCAGTGATCACTCTGCTTCCACGTGAGCTTACTCCAGACAGTGCAGGGTTACCTCAGGTCTCAAGACCTGCGCCAAGTTACCAACACAACTCGCCAGCGTCTGCAGCCAGCGCTGGTACTTCCGAGCGTACTTCAACGTCCCCTGGTCGGCAGTAGCGACAGACAGAGCGACAGTCTCAGCACGTTGGGCTCCGAGGTCTCTTCAATGACGAAGCCCGAGTTTCGGAAGTGCAGTCGATCAGTACATTCCGGGATCGGCAGCTCCGGCACGTCCTGGAAGTTGACACTACTCAACACGTGGACGCCAACCAGTTTGCTCTGTGGCTGGAAGTTGGCAGTGTTCGATCGGGCGCGCACTGATCCACGTCCGACGCGTTCGATCACGCCCGACTCGTGTCGCGTAAAGGCGTCCTGATAGCCGACAAGCGTGAAGTCTCGGTGGTTCTCGACGTTCCCGAGCTTGGCCTGAGCTTTGAGCGTCAACCAGTTGACCGAGTACGCGTCGTCCTCCGAGTAACTTCGCCGCGCGCCTTCCGCGCCGGCGTCCGGGTCCTCTGCGAACGGTGGAGGGGTAGTGCACGTCAACTTGTCGAGCGTAACACCGTTCTGGAAATACTGTTGGAACACCTGCTTCATCACGAGTCGGAACTCGTCGGTCGTGGACGAATGCAGCAGGTCCAGCATAGCGGCCACTCCGGTGTGCACCGTCGTGACTGCGCGTACGAGATAATAGTCGGAGCTGTGGCCGGCCCCACGCCCGAACTTCCTGGCGGTGGAGACATTCGTCGGCAGGTTGCGACCGGCCATTTCGTAGAGCATGGTGCCGTTGCGTTCACTGGTGAACCGCCACCCGTTGGTGGTCGTGGCCAGGATGGTCAAGTCCGACGCCGCCTCGTGCATCCGCTCCAGCATGAGCGTGGATGGCGCATGGCCCGTGGTCTTGGAGGCAGCCGTGCGGCTCATGGTGAGCGGGTTGCGACTCGACTTCCGGAATGCGTTCGGACGCACGGGTGCCCTCGCGCGATTTGTCGGTGGCCTGGCGCTTAACATTTGGACGGGCGGACGTTGCTCGTCTCTCTTTGCACTGCACCCGCTCGCGGCTATCGAGCGAGTCGCTCGCAATGGCCACTGTAGAGTTTACAGACAGAGCTCTGGTCTCGATTTGTCACCTTCCTGAGAGGTTTCCAGCCCCGACGTGTCTAACACGACGCGATTGAAGAATGACTCGCTCGCATCTGGCCGCGTTACTCGGTGCCAGGTGAAGGCCAAGGAAAGGAGCAAGCTCCGGCTGGACGACCTGACCAGTGGCGCTGCATGGATGGAGGCGGAGGGTAGGGCGCGTACGCGGCAGATGGAAGTGATAGAGTGCAGGCAGGAGTAAAGTTACCTTGACGCTCATTTGTCTATCCAGGAGTGAAGCATTACCAAAGGACACAATACTGCGTCGTGTGATACAGTATGTACCGGAGACTTTCGTGTCGAGACCCGTGCACCTTCTTTTGATCCGACCTGCAGAAACACATGTGTACCACTGGAATACCTACGGGGCGGATCACTTCCTGAACTAAAATCCACAATCGAACGAGCACGGACTCGACGACTTCACGATGCAAATCACCATAAACCGGGCTGCAGTGGCTTTTTCCGACGCGTGCGTGGTTGCCAGGATTCCTGGCCGAGGAAGCAGGCCACAAGCCGCAAATGCTGCACAGCTCCGGGAGCCCAACTTGCACTTTGCTCGGTCGTGGGGACAGCAGCTCCAGAAATTTGTGAATGAGATTGAGCACACGCGCAACAAACCTTCCGGGGCAGAAAGGCTTTGGACACAGTGAAGCAACCCATGTAAACAAACGCGGTGGTGAGTCTCGATGTTCCAGACAACCAGAGAGGTCGGAAGATCATCGATGGGGTTCGGGGCTTTCGTTCGCAGAAAATAGTACTGGCACACAAAAATCTTGGGATAACACACAGTGGGGTGGGCGACGTGGTTGGACATAGCACCAACCTAACACTGCACGTTCCCGCAGCGTCACGGCGAAGGCAGGGGCAGAGGGCCCCCGCCGGAGACGAAAGCGTGACGGCAACACGTGAGGCCGGAGGTTCTATCTCTATATCGCGAGCGAAGCGAACCGCGGGGGCGCCCAGCCAAGCGCAGCGCGGCTAGTCATTCATAAATTATTAGAGTTTTTTTTATGTCTTATCACGACGCAAGGTAGGTCAAAACAATACATTTGCCAAGTCAAATGATTTGCTGTGTGAAATTACTGTTAATGCATGTGTTTACCGCCTTCTGTCTTTCGTTCGTGCCTTCTCTTCGCAAAATACATGTACCGGTAGAGCAGAGACGGCGTCACAGTCTGTGTGACTCACAGAGCACCAAGGTTTTGGTGAGGAAATCTTCCGGAAGATGGCAAAGCACTCTTTTCGAGCTCCCGGCTTCCAGCTGCCTGCTTGCTGCAGCTGACTTGCCACTAACGTCACTTAAGCAGAGATGCACTGCTGCACTGCATCTTGTTCCTCACTTCCTCTCCTTATTGGGTACCTTGTCCTCGAGTTTATCTTTGTAGCCGGATGAGTGTCCCGATGGCAAAATACCTGGCGTTCACACCTCATACCTATTGCTCCATGGTACCATTATCGTCTTCAATGAAGCACTGTATGCCTTCGTCTCAACTGTACAACACCGTTCCTGCCTCAGTTTCGCGCATGGCGTCGCCGCGAATGCCGTAGCACGCACTACAACTCATGGGTCGATGGCTGTACGTACATTGACGTGGCTCTGGTATATTGCCACTTAAGATGTCTTCTCCTGCCCGTCGACTTCGGGCTAATACAATCAAAATCCTAGATATCTCCCCTACAGCTAATAGAAATACTCGACGGGGCTGCCGTCCGCGGCCGAGAGACTGATCTGCAGGAACAGGTCACTCTTGGGCGCCCCCAACCCGCCCACCTCGTCAGGCAGCACCAGTGGGTAGCTGTACATCTCGCAGTGGCGGTTGCCTGCGTACAGCGTGAGCGGGATGACGGCCGAGCCAATGAGGTCGTCTTTGCTCAGTCGGTCGTAGTCGAAGACCTGCGCGATGAGGAACTGGTTCTCCCACTCGTCCACCTCGAACTGGAACTTCTCGGGCGGCGACCACTGCGGGTTCAGGTCGTTCTGGATGCACGAGCTCTTGTGGGTCACCCCATCCAGGGTGAAGACCACGTACGGGTCGCTCTTGCCACCCACGACGTCCAGGTCGGCCGCCGCCAGGTCCTGACACTTGAAGAGCACCACGTGCACCACGAACTTCTTGTGCTTCCTGCCCATCGACGGCATGGGCATTGCGACGGCCACAAGACGGATGATGTAGAAGTCGGAATGAACCCGACGAGCGCTGTAAACGTTTAGTTTCGGTGTCGCAGTGTGTAATGCACAAACGAGGAAATGGCTACAATCTCAAATATCCTGGAATCCTGGATATTAGTTCCAATATCCGGATATTATCTTCTAGTGGAAGAAAATCCACACGGAAAACAACATTGCAAGTAAGCCCAGCAGATTTGCAAAGTTAACCCACACTGCAAGTTGCGGGTCGCAACGTCCGCACGAAATATAAGATACCGGTAGACAAAAGATTACATGTAACTGTTGGGAATATCCTCGCAGCAGAAAACGCCGCTAGAAGCTAAAATCCAAGGCGAATCGGCGTTGATAATTTTGATTTCCGATAAAACCCAAATTTGGGTTTTATAAACCCCCTGTTCCCTGGAAAGATGCACTGCTGTTCGAATGCCGTTCAGTCGTGAAGGCTTCCAAGTACGGTAGTACAGGTAGCTACAGACAGTTTAACACACCGCACCGTACGGAAAACATATTACTAAGATCATGGTTCGCTCACGCTCGCGAGCCTTTTTAAAAAGGAAGTTGCTAGTGATACAAAACAGGAATGATGGGCACATGTATTTTACGCTGGTCATTTATGAAAATTACCAAATCTCTTTTTTAAATCATGCGCGCGGCTGCCACCCAACTCATTATCGATTCTCCCGCTTCGCCGCACAGTCGCCCCCGTCCGTCCGAGGTGCACGCGTGAGGCTGACGCTACACTCCTCGCACCGACGCTGCCTCTGCTGCTCGTACGTCTACCGCTTAATGCTCGTATTACCTAGGTGATGAATGCTTACTCGTGCCTATGCAGGGGATGAGGTATGCAAACGAAGCAAAGCGGAGGTCTGCAATGGTCGGCACGTGGTTGCCCTCACAATATCTCTTTGTTACTTATTTTCCTAACCGCGCGTGGCCGAAGCCGAGGACTTCGCGTAAGGCGCAAAGGGGTGGGGGCAGGACGCGATGCGGCGCGCCACGCAGCGCCGTCGTTAAGTCCGCTGGCGAGAATCAACGCGTGAGTGTCCGCCCCCGTCGCCCACCTCGCCCCCCGCCTCGTTAGATGCATCTTTGATTGTACAAATATATGCCCGCGTTCGTTTTACAAGACTGTTACCATGACATGTTCGTATACACTAGAGATGGCGTAGATTGAAGGCACTGTTCCGCGCGAGCACTAGCCACGAAGTCTTTTCGTGCGTTCCCTCAACGGCTCTCAGTATCAGTGAACCAATGGACGAACGCCACGGCGAGCCGTTTGCGCAACCTTGAACTGGATATTTCCAAATATATCTCCGGATGGGGTAATTTTTGAAAACTATAAAACGTACTTAGAGAGATGGTTTGTACACGTACAAACTGTTTTGTACGTATTGGTACCAGTTTGTACAAATACAAACAGTTTGTACGTGATTTGTACCTCTTAGCACGGCTATGTCTGACCGTTTTGTACCACTAGCACGATCCTTTTAAAAATCACGACTGCATCGTTTCTGTAAGCTTACATGTACTTTTCACAAGTAAGAGCTCCCACGAGTCTCTGAAGCACCAAGTCCTTTTGACGACGCCGAATTCAGGATTAGGAAGTTACTAGTCGGAAGAGGGACTTGTGTTGTTCGTCACAAAATTGAGAATGAATCGTGTTCATAGAGTGTTGTGTTGTTGCGTAGGAAAAAAGCTTCGCAAGCAGTAACCCCCGTAGACTTAATCTCACTATGAAGGCCTTCCCGCTATGGAGGAGTGCACGCCATTCCGGGAAAGGCCTCACCCTTCTCTTAACCCTATTGCGGTTGGTAGTACCAACTTGGTACATGTACCCCTAAAACCCTGCGATATGCAATGACAGGATTTTATTTTGACCAATCATACCATTTGCGGTAAACAAGCGAAAGATTGAACTACAATAATTGCAATAAGTATTGTAAAACCACGCAAAATGACAATATTATGTTGCGGGTGCAGGCTAAAACCAAGCATTAATGCATGTTTAATATTCTACTATGGAAATAGGTATACCATTTTCTAATATAATGTTGGCCGCAATAGGGTTAAGAATTCTCCCTTGAAGTTGGATGTCACTCACAACCACCACTCCTACCTTGAAGTGGCTGCAGACTTCGATCCTCATGATCACTGTCTCGTTATCCCACTTCGCTTCGGATTTACAACTCAGGCACACTGTGTTTGCACAAGATGATGCTGCGACAAAGACCTCAGCCAATGTGTGCACGCACTCCCACTTCCGTTTGGACGCACAACACATACACATCGGAAATGTAGCACCTTTCATTAAAAGTAATCACACACACAAGAATATGCATTGAACATTCCCAAATTCATCAACTTGGGTCG
Source organism: Phytophthora hibernalis (assembly GCA_012656075.1). NCBI lineage: Eukaryota > Oomycota > Peronosporomycetes > Peronosporales > Peronosporaceae > Phytophthora > Phytophthora hibernalis. Next base: position 518,928 of record JAAKBF010000151.1, on the reverse strand, counting down.
CTTGTCATATACCGCAGCACATTTCATATCTCACTCATGTCAACGTCGTATGTGCTCTTCCAGGCGGCGGGGTCACGCAAGCACCTTGCTTGAGGAAGCGTAGCTTCAAGAGTATACAAACTCTTAGTGAACGGCAGTTCACGAGCTCCTGGTCTGCGACTGAGTGTATTTGTAGGTGTACCTTAAATTGGCCTGTAATACAATTTCTAAGTAACCTATAGTTTGTGCTACCGTATATGTAATATGAACTGTTGGCTGTGGTACGTCGGTGACGTGGCCCTGGTGTGCACCACACCATAAGTGACGTGGAGTCGGTGTGTATCCATCTTAGAAGAGAGACCCTGTCACTCTTCTGGTAGCCCCGCTACATCCCCCACTTAGACTAAGACTGTACCAGCCAATCGGGAGCGAGACGATGTTTCTTGAGACAAGGTTGTTGTCAATGCTCTTGATGAACAACAGGAGCGCCTGGCGGCTGCTCGCCTGCGAAGCACTTTTCGCGCCGAGTCTCCGTATTTGAAGGGCTACTTCCCGCCCGATGAGAACACGGGGTCTCCGTTGTTCTCGGAGACCGCGCGGCCTTATCGGAGGGCGAACTTCCAAGGGCGCTTTCGAGCGGGCCTTGGTGGAGGTCCACCCTTTGTTTCACAGCAACTTAGAGGCTGCCAGATGCGTGTTGTTGGCACCGCACCGAGCCCCGCTCAAGGAGTTCACAAGTCTTCGCAAGAAGGCTGAGAACAAAGGTGGGCTTGTGCCCGTTTGGGGTTATCCCTGGGTCCAACCCGTGAACACTTCGACGAGTGCTCAGACGGAGGATCTCTTCTGGAAGTGGCTCTTCCTTCGGGGTTTCGCCCTCAGGAGATCGACCGCCTCCGGGGCGAACATAGAATCTCCGCCATTCTCGATCAGCGTAACTTTCGCATTGAGTTCGCTCATCTGATCAGTAAGCGTCAGCTTACAGGTCAAATGGAGGAGCTCCGGCGCAAAGCCATGATCAGCGCTCACGACGAGCGCGGGTATAGCGTTGCGGCTGCTGTCGCTATACCACCGCATTCGGCCAAGAAGGCCAGGACTACTTACGAAGCTGCCGGGGGGTCTGTCTCCAGATCCCGACAGCCTTCGGGCAGTCAACCTGGAGCCGTTCAATGGCTCCCATGAGTTCTGTGACGAGGGGCAACCCCGCTACTTTACCAAGAGTTGGCGCTTCCTTGGCGGCGCCTCTCGCGGAGAATTCGCTCAACGTGGTAGTGGGTCTCCCCATTACGGTCAAGGAGAGCCGGTGGAGGCCTCACACGCATTTGAGTACTATGCTCCGGCGCGGCAGGAGGCGCCACGGCCCGTGACTGGGACCAGGGACTCGTTCGTGCTTGTCCAGCAGGATGAGATCCGATAACTTCGTGACCGGGTGTACGCCCTTGAGATTGCTTTGGGTCTTGGTCCTGGGGGCCAGGCTGCTGCACAGTCCGGGAAGCGCGGGGTTCTTGATGCCCTGCAAGTTTCCTTGGTGGACCTGCGCCACGAAGTTGGCGACATTCACGAGCGTGAAGATCGCCGGATGACCGAGCTTGATCGTGACAATCTCCGACGCGAGTTGAACTCGCGTCTCCCTCGGGAGACTCATTCTCGGGCTCCGGCTCAGCCCCAGCCTCAACCGCAGGCTTATGCGTACGCGCAGCCTTACCAACACGGTCCGTACGCGTACGGCCCTTCATTTGGTGGGAGTCCGTCGTACCCGCAACCGATGTACGACCAGGCTTATTTTCAGCTGCCGCATTCTTCGTCGTTGGCCCCGCCAACTAAGACCCCGTCTCGATTCGTGGAGGTGACGTCGCCCTTGCGGGGACCGCCTCCTCTTCCGTATGAGGGCCGTTGCCTTGAGGATCGTGATACCTCTTTCAGACGACCCACGTAGAACGTCGGGTGGGTCGTCATCGACTTAGGCAAGTCGATCGTGTAGGCCGCACCATGCCTGGCCAGGACCGTGAAAGGCCCAATGAAGCGGTGCTTTAGTTTGTTGCTACCAATGGAGCTTACCAGATTTAGCGGTAAGTTCCTAGTGTCAAGTAGGACTAAGTCACCCACATTAAACACGTTAATGTGTCCTCTTCCATGTTTGTCAGAGTACTCCTTTTGTTTATCTTGGGCGGTAGCCATAGCATCCCTAACCCGGCTTATGATATTAAGCCTGTCATCGACAAAGGTCTTTAATTGCTTTCGCAACGCGACCGGTGTCACATCAGACACTTGGGGAGGAAAAACTTTCCGAGCCTCTCCCCACTTACGATGGAAGCCGCAGAGCACCCCGCAGTGTCACTGGCACTTGGGGCTGCCGTAGCCCGTTCAGGTAGAACGGGAAAACCCGGTCGACAGTTGTTGAGTGCAAACTCAACCATAGGCAGGCGGTCCGACCAAGTGCGCGGAGTCCACACAGACACTCCAAAGCGTGTCTCCGAGGACGCGGTTAACCCGCTCCGTCTGGCCATCCGTTTGGGGATGGTCCGCGGTGGACATCAGGAGTCTGGTTCCGAGTAATTGGAACAGGGTCTTCCAGAACCTGGCCGTAAAGCGCGGGTCTCGATCAGAGACAATGGTCTCTGGGAGACCGTGATAGCGGAACACGTCATCGAGGAACAGCTTCGCAGTCTGTTCCCCTGTCATCGTATCGGGGACTGGAGCGAGATGCCCCATCACGCTCAGATGGCAGACAAACACCAGGATGCCGGTGTTGCCTCGGGCGTCAGCCGGTAGTCCGAAGACGAAGTCAAGGCTCATTGACTTCCAGCAGTCCGCCGGGACAGGCAGACTTTGAAGAGGAGCCGAAGCGTGGCCCGAGGGCTTCACACGCTGACATGTTTCACATGTCTTAACGTACGTGGCGACCCACTTGTGCATGTGGGCCCACCAGAAGTGCGTTGACACGGAGAGGAACGTCTTTTCCCGGCCAAGATGGCCACCTGAAAGCGTGTCGTGCGACTCAAGAAGTATGTCATACTTCAGATCTTCGTCGTTCGCAACAACTACCCGAGGAGGGTCGGCTGGATCTACGCGAAAGTAGAGTAGGTAGCCCGTCTGACCACTCATAGCGGTGCAGGCGCGAACGCTGCCGCGGCGAGAGCCATGTCGGTTTGGCTTCCTTACCGGCAGAGAGGTAGCGGACGATGGGCGCCAGCGTCTCGTCGTCCCGATACGCCACGCGTATCCGATCATACAGATTACTCGTGGCTCTCGTAATGTGAGCCAGTTCGTAGTCTGGACGGCGTGACAGCGCGTCGGCAAGCACGTTCAGTTGCCTGGCTTGTATTCTTCGCGGAATACAACTTCCGCGTTGAATACAAGCCAGGCAAGCTCTTCGCGGAATACAACTTCCGCGTTGAATGACAACCAGCGCGCCATTCGCTGTGACAGGTGTGGCGAGTTAGTCGCCGTCCGTAAGGACGCGTGGTCGGTGTAGAGCACAAAGGGTGTTGAGCCCAGAAAATGCACCCGGAACTTCACCAGGGCGTATTTCATTGCGAGGAGCTCCTTGTCGTGCACAGGGTAGTTCCTTTCGGCTGCATTAAGCTGTCTGGATTGAAAAGAGACAACTCGCACGTGTCCGTCCTCATCGTTCTGCAACAGCGCGCAGCCGATTGCATAATCGGATGCGTCGCAGACGACACTGAACGGCTTCGTCTCGTCCAGCAGAGCCAGGGCCGGCGCGCATTGAAGGCTCGCCTTGATGCTGTCAAATGCGCCCTGGTGGTGGCTTTCCCAGTGCCACTCAATGTCCTTCTTTAGCAAATCGGACAAGGGCTTTGCCAACCCGGCGTACATGTTTACTTTTGCACAAGGGTCTAAGCATTCAAATACACACATTGGCACAGTGAAATTGTATTTGCAAGACCCACAAGGGGTCCAACCATATCTTTTTGAGATAACAAATTGCACTAGTGCCACATTCTAAATCCAATATTCTGAGTGAATATTGGCTTAAACAAGGCGGGTACCAAATAATTGGGTCACAAACTGGGGAGTTCATATTTGTCCTCTGTAAGAACAGTTTAGTGTTCGTGGCCATGGCAATTAACGGTGCTTATTATATGCATAATAAAACAAGAAAGGACCGACGGCAACTGTGTAATGCTGTAAAATTACAGCCATGCCAGTTATTAGAGACCCCAGGCGTGAGGAAGTTTGAGGCCATACTGAAAGAATGACATGTAAAGCTTGGCCATATATATTTAGATACATTAATATCCATGCTGAGCAATCGGATGGTTATTGGAATGCCAAACCTTCACGTCTCTGCATTAAAGCGAGAACCGTTCTTTTGTACAACATGTGCAGACAATGAAAAAGAAAAGGATGTCCTATCGCAATTCCAAGTGTGAACGGGACACGCAACCCATCAGCACGATACATTTGGATACCAATGGTCCCATATAAGACCATGGGAGTATATGGAAGTGTAGGAACGATAAAATACTTCTCGAGTATTATTGATGATAACATGTCGTGGCTCTGGACATATGTGCTTCATAGTAAAAAAGGTGGTATTTGACAAGGTTAAATAACTACTACTTAAGCTAGAACGAGACGGCAAGTTTATAATTCGTCGGATTTGATCCGATGGAGGAACTGAGTTTGTGAACGCAGCTTTTAAGGACTTTTGCAAAGGGATGGGAATTGTTTTTCAGACATCTAATACCTACAGCCCCGAAGAGAACGGAGCCGCTGAGCGAGAGCACCAGAGTAAACTGGATAGTCCGCTGTTCATTGAATGATGCTGATATGGCACATAGATGATGGCCTGAAGCACTGATGTACATGACGTACGTGCAACATTGCACCCCTATGAGTCGTCTGAGAAATAAAACACCATATGAGATAGTGTATGGGAATTCACCCAACGTAAAAGAGCTGCCAGTGTGGGGTTCGGTATGCTTTGCGCATGTACCAGCCGCTCTGAGGAAAGACAAAACGTTGTCTGCCTGTGCAGTAAAGTGTCGCTTCCTGGGGATATCAGAGGAGACGAAAGGCTACCGCTTGTGGGATGTCTATAATAACAAGATGATAATATCCCAAGCCAAGATATGCTGTTTGATACAACCTACGTTGCCTCCATGGTCAAGCGGGCTTTCGACGGACCCGACCAAAACGACGCAACTGAATTTGCTGTGCGAAAGTTACCCGAAGCAGTGGGAGCCGATCAAAACGACGCAACTGAATTTGCTGTGCGAAAGTTACCCGAAGCAGTGGGAGCCGAATCACTTGATATCGAGAGTACCGATGCAGTGGGCAATACATAATCAACCAGAGTTTATAGACGGGGTAGGAGATGCACAATTATCCCCGAGCCTACAGGAGCAGTGAGAAACAAACGTCGACGTGTGGGGCTAGCAGAGACACCTAGTCGTGAGACTCGACCCCGGCGAGAGACAAAGAAACCAAAGCGCTACCGGGACTATTAGTGCTGTCAGGCAATGCTAGACAAGTGTATTGTACACGTGATTCTGGAGAACAAAGTTCCGACTCCTCGGTCACTCAAAGAAGCACTAAATGGGCCACACCGAGAGCAATGGAAGCAGGCTCTTGAACTAAAGTACGACTCCCTCGTTGACAAATGGAACGTGGTGACTCGTCCCGCTTTCACCTGGACGTAACGAATTGCCCTGTGCTTGGGTGCTAGTAGTTAAATATAATGCCGACGGAAATGTCGAGCGATTCAAGGCACGCCTTGTGGCACAAGGAAATCACCAAACGTTTGCTGTGTACTGTGACGAAGTATACGCGCCAGTGGCACGATTCGAGTTGCTACGCTTAGTGCTAGCTATTGGTACCATTCTAGACTGTCATATGCATCGAATGGGTGTATTGTGAAAACCGATTAGTTTGTCTAATCAAATTGCAAACCCGCTGATTTAGAGTCTAAATAAGATCACCCGGGTCAAAATAATTTCTTAAGTAGACGCGGCTCCCGGTGTTTAAGAGCCGGCTACCTAAAATTAAACATCTAAGTACGGTGAATAGTTTTCACCAGGCGTCGAGCCAATTTTTTAATATAAATCTGCCCGCGCCGCCGATTTATTAATACCGAAGTGCTGACGGCATTCAGAGCTCAACACAAATAAATTCGACACGGGCCTCATACACAATGACCCTCGCTTGCGTCTCCATCAAAGTCGGCACTATCACTAAAACCAGTCAAACAAACGTCAGCCTCGCGTCCCCACTTTCACATTCAATAAATACGAAGCCACATTTGAAGACGTGCGCGCCAACATCGACAGAATTGCTACTCCTGCACTGCTGCAAAACAAAGTCAAGACCGTTCGAGATGATACTACCATCTGCTTGAAGCCAAGTCTGGGCGCGAAGCAGGTAGCGTGGGTCACATTGAATGCTTCAAACTGGAGAGAGTACATGGAGGTCGCCAAAGCGAATCATGACAAGTGTAGGACTGACAAAGGGCCGTTTGTCTTGAGGCTATTCATTTTTCTGAAAGAGAGTGAATGGCTCAAACGGTAGGTATTCGCTGGGCAACAACGTCCAGGATTCAAGACGCAGCTCTGTTCATCGACGGCTACCTGCTAGAGCGTGGAGATGTTCGTGTCGGGCCTTTTGCGCGGACCTACTGGGAGACTAAACACGATAGACAACCGGAAGGTACCGAGCCTTCCGTCCCTGTAAATGCAACCTTTCGCCAGATGCTCCTCGATTCGATGCGCCCCGAGCCACCGTCGGCGACAAGCGAGCCCCTTCGTCGAACAATCTATGTTTGTCTAAACGGCTCGTCGGATTTACAGTTGTCGTTTGACGTGTAGGAGCTGAGAGCTGCGCTAGGCTTGCCTAACTAGAGCCTAGTAGCCGTAGGTGGCTTTGCTGCATTCCATCCCCAGAAGAACCAACCGAGGACATCGTCGATGCGGAGCACCTCATTGTGGGAGAGCGCATGACCGATGGAAGAGAACATATAAGGCTAAACGCATGCAGTAATACATTTTTATCTCGCTACGCCCGCACTTGAGAACCGTTGACAATTCTGTTATACTTCCAGAGTTTGAATTCTCCACACTCTCTTCCGCCTCCATTCAAAGCATACGATTTAATCCTAATATTAAAGCGGCTTATCCTTTTTATATATCATTTTACTGTCGCCATATGGTTTGACTTATCCCTGCGATAGTACGCAAAACCGTATAATAATCTGGTCTTTTCACAGGACAAATTAATCAGTTTTCACAAGACACACTGCATTCCTAAACGGCACCATGGAAGGAGAACAAAATATCTATATGCGACATCCATACGGTTTTGTGAAGCGAGGTCACGAGAAACTGGTCTGTGAACTTCTTAAAATCTTTTATGGCCTGAAACAAGCCCCTCGTATCCGGTACAGAGTCCTTCATACCTTTTTGACGTCGATGGGTTTTACACGTTGCCACAAAGAGTATAACATTTACTGCAAAAAGTGGGAGAAGACTGGCTCATAGTAATAGTATTTGTTGACGATCTAACGATACTGTCGCGGGATATGCGACTAATCAGCAGTCTTAAAGCCGAACTGTCAAAGCGATTCAAAATGAAGGACCAAGGTGATATTCACTATGTCCTCAAAATGGACATACACCGCAATAGAGACCAACGAGTGATGAGAATCTCACAGCACAAGTACGTCGCAGAGCTGATCACAAAGTATAAATGATCGACAGTGCACCGGTGATGACACCACAAGTTCCCGGTCTTTCAGTCGAGCCAGAAACGAAGATGAGTGCAGAAAAGATCGCTGCACAGCCTTTTGACTACAGGGGCATTGTGGGATCACTCCAATATTTAGTCAGTGGGCAAGACTGGACATTGCCAACGCAGTGAGAGAGCTTAGCAAATTTCTATCTTGCTACGACCACACGCATTGGGACGCGGCTAGGCGAGTACTTAAATACTTGAAAGGAACGTCGACGTACGGTCTGTTGCTCGATGGGAAACAAGTGATGTGACTTACGAAGTGTACACAGACGCGAGCTTCGTGTGTCAACCAAAAGAACGTAAATCTGTAACAAGGTACGTTATCCAAATGGCCGGACCAGTATATTGTGGTGCAGTAGTAAATAGGGAAGTATTTCGCTCTGGACTGCCGAAGCAGAACTCATCGCACTTAGCGTAGGAGCAAACGAAAGTGAGTGGCTTTGGCATCTTCTAGGAGAAATGGGGTTTCCGCGAAAGGTTCCAGTACAAGTTTGGTGCGATAACAACGCATCCATTAGCATTGTAACGAACCCAGGAAATTACAAAGTTAACAAGCATACAGATATCCGATTTCTATTTACAAGGGACCTCATTGAGCTAAGTAGACTCAAGGTAGCTTATTGCGCAACTACAGAGATGACAGCAGACATTCTCACAAAAGCACTGCCAACAAAACCATTCATCAACCTAAGAGAGAAACTAGGTATTCATGATCTGAGAATGCCCCCTAGCACTTAGTGGGAGTGTTGAATGGCAAGCTGCAGGATCCGCCGCCAAGTAGGCAGCAGGCATGCGCCTGTCTGCCCAAAACAGGAGAGGAAGGGAGAACGAAGTTTGAAGCACCGAAAAACCTCTCTAATTTGTTAACAATTTAAATTAGCAAGTACTAGAGGACATCACAGATGTTTGGATAGTGCACGGCAGTGAGCTCCCTGCCATCAATAGTGCGGTGACGATAAGAGGCTGGGGAGTGAAGCTGTCAAGGACGCAGTCCGAAGACGAGCTCACTTCCTCTTTTACCTCAGACCCCGAGCACGAGTCTCGAACAGAGGTAAATAGGAATAGAGTAACACGAAATACACTACTTTGAGTTCCCTACCAGTGTTTAAAAGATCATTTCAACAACCCCCCAACCAGAGCAGGAGTTGGAGCTTCGAGAGAAGGCGTCTGTTTGTACTGCACACGCACCCTTCCGTCGCCCACGCGGCCGTTACAACAGCCTGTCCAAGGATGGCAACATTTACATGCACTCACACGGCAGCTGCGTTGCTGCAGTGGACAGTGAGCTGCTGGAACACGCTACTGATACTGAAGGTGCGGTATTAATTTTTTGTTTTTCTGTATCAATGTCTGTAACGCTAACACACGTCGCAGATGCCACGGTAATTTAAGTATTTTACCATCCCCTGTGATATTTGTGCTTTGCAGATGCTCCCCCATTTCGAGGCATTCTTCGATACGCTGCAACCGTTGGTTTTGAGAGTGTACGCGCGCGTGAATAGTTCCGACGACCCCTCTCTTGGATAATGTACTGACCTAGGCACACTGCGTTGTGAACAGGGTGGCGACACAGTTGGACGTCACGGTAGCAGAGTTGGAGTTGGACAACACAACGATGAAGTTGGCGCAGTTGATCGCCACGATGACGGATCTGGACGTGTCAGCTGCGATGGGACGGCGATAGATCCACACAAAATCAAAAAATATGCTGGACCTTCCTAACCCTATCGTAAACAGGCAGATGTTTCTTAAAAAGATTCAAAGACATATGTAAATAAATGACGAATCTATCGTTGCTGTGAGGAGCGACGACGTAGTTTACCCGAATGCGATCTCTAAAATCTGAAAAACCCAAGTATTGTAACAGGTCGTGTGTGTGTTGTACCAGATTTATGGCTGTGTTGTACAGAATGCTTCGAGACCAGGTTGACAAACCACAATACATAAGGGAAAAGCTGCAATAGGAAAAATACTTCAACATGTTACTCTCAAATGCAAAAGAATATATGTATTGATGTTCGCTCCTAATCCGGTCCTTCCTCTTTCTCCTTTCTCTTTAAACGACTTCACCCGCTGAATCGTGCGCACACAAACGTAAGTACCGCAGACGATAGTACTGCTCCAATTCGTAGCACGCGTTGCTCCACTTGTGCCCGATAATCATTGACTCCAGGAAAAATAAGCACCACACACCACAGGAGTGTCCGTCGTCTTGCTTGCACTTATCCCACGTCCACACAGTTGAGGGACAATAGCGTTCATCACAGCCCTTTCGAAAGTTGTGTTGCTTGATTTTGCCTGCTGGGGTCGAACAGCGTGCACTTTGCTTGATCGGACGTCAAGTCCAGGTAGAAGGCCACCCAGTGGACCCCCACATTGACCACCCCGATTTGACGCCGTACAGTAGCGTGAAAGGCTCCGTGCGTGGCCGCTGCCTTCTGTTGCTTTGATACGTCTGAGAATGGGAACCAGTCTGAAGTTAAAATCCCAAAGCCTGTCGATACATATCGACGCACCAGTATGATCAGCCCTGCACGCATACAGGTCGACCCAGCCACCCGTTGAACGAAACTCTAGGAGCTGCACTCCCTCTATCTCTTCACCAGTCATGACGTTCTTGTTCAGGGTCATATTATCCACGGTGTCCTTGAACAAAATCTACAGCACCAAAACGACATTTCCGGTTTACAACACAGTTTAGTACAGGACACAAGCATTTGGTACCAGGTATAACACCGTTTTGTACCGGACATCAGCATATGGGTCCAAATGGGTACGAACCTTGGGTAGCGAAATGCAGTCGTCGAATGGAGTCATCACGCCGGAACTCGGAATTCGTAGCTTATCAAGCCACAGCAGAGTGTCCTTCACTTTTGCCACCGCTTCTCTTGCGTCGATCACCAGTATCATAGTGTTCAACTGCTTCACCGCCGTGTACCGAACTCGTCCCAACGGGCTAGATACACCGCGTTTCCTTCTTCTCCAGCGACTTTCATATCAATGTCTGCAATTGAAGACACGCACATTTCCCTGGATAGTATATGGGTAGGCTGGGGAACTGTCTGCCCCACATTCATTCTCTGAACTGTGTGCTTGGATCGTATCTCCACCTGCTCTATCAGTAACAGCTCGACCTACAATACCAACATAAGCACTCTTGAAAGCGAAAGAGATGTACATCGCCGTACACGCACCACCTTAGCAGCGACGTCGAAGCGGTATTTCTGCGACAGAAGTAGACGAATGTCGGACAGTCTTGGCGGGGTCCTCGACTGGCCTCGTGCCAACAGCTTTGCGCGGCGGTGGACTCGCTGCAAATTCTGTGCTTTCTTCGCCTTGTTATCTTTTCTTCGTGCCTCCTGCGTTTTCCTTACAGCCTTTGAGTCTTGCATCTTCTTGAGTTTTGTCCGAGCCTCCAGCTTGATTTCTGGAGTCATGTCTTCTTCCTGCACGTGCATTCTCAGTTCCTCTACCTTGCTTTCCTCTTGTCTTCTCTTCGTGGGTTTACCCTCTATGCCTGGCTCTCAATGACAGCCATAGCATCCGCCAGCTATGCGCACTTCACCGGCTCGGCAAAGAGTCTTGAAAGGTCTCAAGAAGCGTGAAAGCTGACTTTAAAGTCCTCTGCACTCTGTTCAGCCATGACCCCCTGAATCTGCTGGCATATTGCACGCACCTCGCTGTACTTTTGGTCTCTAGTCAGCCATCGCACGGCCAGTAGTATTACTCCTTCGCACGCTTCGGAGAGTACCACCGACGTCAATGTGACCTGTGGAGATGTCGTTTGCAGGAGAGAATAGCGACCATCGCGCTGTGTAGAACTTCGAAGGTGGAATGGCAGACTCGTACGACAGGTTGTATCTGAAGTAGATGACGTGCCGTCAGGTCAGCAACAGCGTCAGTATGAAGGTGCAATTGCACTGGAATGTCTACAAGACACACACAGGAGCGTTAGAGATTTCATACTAAACGCAACCGGAGACACCAAATACACCATCGTCATGATACCGGAGCTACCAAATGGTACAAAATGCACGTACGGTTGTATTCACAACATAGAGGAGTGCTCGGCATCATCACTAAGCATGCGCAGCTCCGCTCTGGCGCCTTTAATCATCGTCGAGTATTGAGCGTCAGCACCGCACGCGAATTTGTACTGGTCACGTACGAGCCGATAAGCATAGGGGGCTTAGCTGGACGGCCAACGTCAGGAGCTGTGGGTCTACAGCATCTGCAGATATCGGTGTCTGTCGTATCCCCAAGCTTCTGAAATTTTTCATGTATCGCTCCTGTGACCACTCTTGCAGCATGATCAGCGTACCGATTAGCTCATCGATAGGGTCTTCACGCTCAACTACATGCTTATTCTTCCCCCAGCCGCTTTCGATCCGATTGTTGGTATGATTGTTGAGATGAGGCACATTATCCCGATGGTAGTCTACCCATTCACGCCTGCATGACTCCCAGTAGGTATCGAAGTACACGAAGAAGGGGTCGCTCTTGTCGTTTCCGAGCGATCGCAGCATATCTTGTCGGTACGTCGAGAAGAATTTCGCGCTCTCCGCCTTCATCATCAACTGCAGCGCGCTTATGATCTCCTTTTTGTCCTCCGCTTCGCGTTTACATCTGCTACCGACCTATTCGTTATAGACACCAAACATCAGATGTCGAACACAAACGCACATTGTTGGACCACCGCGGATTACCTGTCTCCGTAGATTCTCGATCACGTGGAACTGGCAAAGCAGTTGCCGGACATCGGGAAACGCTTCAGCGAGTACATCTTTTCTTTGAAATCCTTGTCCGTCAACACAACTTGAATGTTGACCCATGCCGGATTCGATTCCTTGAATTCTTCTAAGCAGAAAGTCAAATCCTCCTGTCTCGCTCTCCACTAGTGAGTGCTGTACATATTGACCCTACTTCAAGACACACATTACATGAACACACGTTAGGTATCATCCGGTATGAGACGCGTATTCCGATACAAATTATTGTACAACATTGCACTACCTTCCCAAAACGTCGTCCACCAGGACGCTGAACAATTTGTAATAGTTCTGGTTCGTCCCGTGTGTGGAGTCAACCATGCTAACTTCAGGAAACGCCTTGAAGAGTCGCTACTGGCTTGCTGTCTGGAAACACACAGTATTGACAAGCCCCGATGAGCTGTTCACTGACACGACAGCAGAATTGCCGTCGGTATCGCAGAACTTACGCAAAGGTCAATGGTCCTCTCTTCATCCGTCCTTCCTTCACGTTGAGTACGCTTTTGGGACGCTAGCAAGATGTGAACGTCTCGTAGCTCCATATTTTCCCTAATCACATGCAGAACAAACAAACATGGTGGTTAGTATGAATAATAAATACATTGAGTAATGCAGCCAATAAATGTTACCAGTTGCCTCACGGAGATACTGTAGAGTGCCTTTAGCGGAAGATCCCGCTTTCTTCATCGTATTTACGCGAGTCAGCACGTCTGGATCTGTGATTCTTCTGTTTTCAGAGTAGTAGAAAAACAGCTCCTCACTACGCAGATGATTATGCGCACCAAACCACGAAACGCTCACTTTCCAGACTCCATTAGCATCCCGACGAGATAGGGCCTTCACCTTGGCTTCGCATGCCAAGTACCGGATGATTCTCCGTCGACGCTTTCCGTCCCCCTTTTCGGATGCTCGATTCCATGAGTGCACAAAAGTGTAACGGAGAACCTTCAGGCAACAACCGCGGATCATTGTCTGGAATCCCGCTCTCGATCAGCTTTTTGTTCCGCAGTCTCGCGCTGTACGAAGTCCTTTTCGACAGCAGGTTGCCATGTTCGCTGGCTGTGGGCTGACAACTCGAACAAAAAGAATCCCAGTCTTCAAAAGAGCGTGCAAACCCGAGCATAAATGCGCCCTCGTCCTCCACCACACGTCCGCGAGAAGATTCAAGCACAGCAATGGCAGCATCCTCCGCATGTTGATCTCCAGAGCGGCCGTTATCTTCGGCACTAACTTCCTTCGCAATTGATGTATCCACTTGATCCGGTATCATTTCGTGTAATGTTGTGTCGGTATCATATTTTTCCGGTTCAAGTTTGGTTATTTGTGCACCGGAATCCGGCTTGTCCGGTACCGTATGTGTCTGCTGTTCATTCATGCCATCATGTCCATCGCTTGAGAGGTCCGCTAGTTCTCCCGACGCCTCTTTCTGAGCAAGTACCAGCGATTCACCACCGCCGTAATCTTCATCATCTTCTTCGTCGTAGCTGGATTGATTGTACACCTCTTCTTCTGACACGGAAGGATCACTGGAACCGCGTGCGAGCTCCATGGTGGCCTGTGCAATAGCAAAAGCCAAGCGCTTCTGCCGTGGCCCTCGTTTCGTCTGTCTTCCACCCAGGTTTTTCTCACTGACAACACATCGCTTCAGTCTGGCACGATTCGTCGTGTTCACTGGAACCATCACGACGTCAATTCCCCGCTGAGCAACGGCTGGATCGCTGGATGCAGTTTTCGCGTCAACCCGTTGCGTGGGGGCAGGTCGCTGTCTTCATCTTCTGCGCTGGCCCTCTCCGTGTGGGGTAACTGGCTGTCCGCATCTTCCACTGCAGCCCGCTGCGTCGGGACCAGGTCGTGGTGTCCATCTTGTGCACTTGCCCGCTTCTTGTGGGATAACTGGCTGTCCGGACCTTCCGCGCTTGCTTCGTGCGAGTGGTCTGGCCGGCTATCCACATCTTTCGCATTTGTTCGATGTGATGGGGAGGGTCGCTGTCTGTGGATCGCTGCAGGTCCAGGTCTGGATCTTGCGCGCTAATATGGCTTGCGCGAGTTGGATCGCCGTCTGTAGGCTGTAGTAGAGAGACAACAGTTAGCACCGGCACAGTAACAGAGTCAAACACGCTTCTAACGCACAGTGTCCGCTGGATTGCCGTCCTGCCGTTGCGCCATCGCAAGCGCCGTTGCCGTCGTCCGCTTCTCTTGCTTATCACTTCTTTTGTTTCCCCTTTTCGATTGTGCTGAGCCACTCACTCATTTTCCAAAATTTTGTTATTTTTATCTTTCCGTAAACTAAAGTTCTTTAGTCCCTTATATGTCCACGCACGCCAGGATTCACAGTACAACTGTCGTGATACTGGTACCGGAGCATAGAGCAGATTGATACTGGGCCTACACTTTGAAGTACCGATTTTAGGTGGGCGTATCCATACCCGCTGCGATGTCGTACGACACAGCGGCTGCTGTGGAAAGCACGAGTGTGGTGTTGAGTTTTGGGGCGCTCGGTCGCCAGTCCCCTGCTGAAGGAAAGTGACCGGCGTGCCCTGATTGGCAGATTATATTCCCCGCGCCACAGTGACCACGATAGTTTAGTGACCGAGGCCTCGGTCGGGTATAATAAATTCCCGGCCGAGGGTACGAACCCTCGTTTGTACCCATTTCAGTTTCGTACCCTCGGTCTTATAGAGCCGGGTACAGGATCACATACTGGGATCGGTTCACACTGGATATTTGTATTTACGTATAGGACTAGCTATAAGATTGACTACAGAGGCTTTCAGAGCCATAGATCAACAGAAATAAATCAGCAGTCTTCCCCCAAGTCACCAAAGGTCAAGTCCGTCTTCGGTAAGTCTAGCTAGCTTATCTAAGGATCTGGAGACGCTCGGCTTGTGGGATGCTGGTCAGCGAGCCTAAGGTACATTGAACCGAGGGTTTGTTGCTGGCCAGACCAAGAGATTTGAGTGGCCGAGTGTTGGGAGCGACGGGGAGAGTCGTTCACCATATAGTATAGTGGAACCGAGTGTTCCATACACATTTACTACCCGCCGAGGTTTTACCTCGGCAAACCCGTATTAGGCTTGACAGCCGGTACCCTTCCTTCTGAGGGACTGCGGGGATTCGCGCGAAAGCGCAATATTGCATACTAGCCCTCGCTCGTGGCTAGTGGTGCAGGTTATTGGGTTGGCTAATACAACCTAGGTGTACAGAGGGTTCACATCCAACCCGGCGTAAGGGATCGTTCCTGGTCTTCAGGTTTGATCCAACGCTCGTTGACCTGACAAGGGGAAGCGAGTGTTGTTGGTGGGGCTCATACCATTTGGTAGTGAGAATTTCTGCGTGATCCTACACGACAACTGGTGCCGCGACCCGGGATTGGGAGCGACTTTCTGTGTGTCTTGGTTGTATATAGGCTCTTACCTTAACGAACATTCGAGAGAAGACAATAGAAGAAGAAGAGAAGATGGCGAAAGGAGCGAAGTCAGCGGTACCAGAAACGCCGATGAAGTCGAGCAGAGGGCGCACCGAGGGTTCGGTGAAGTCCGGTCCAACCCTCGCGACCCCAAGTACTTTGGAGCTGATCAACGAGCGTTCGGACAGCTTCGACGTGCGGATGGACTACTCTGAAGCCAAAGAAGATGACGAAGACGAATACCTGGAAGAAGCGACAGCGATGTCCGAGGTTTCGGAAGCCGCTACCGTCTTAGTAGGACGTAGCGGAGGGGTGAGGTCGCTCGCGCGAAACCTCACCGAGGAGTTGGACGAAGTGGCTGGTCCTGAACAAGCCCTCGAAGACAACGAAGATGAACTCGGCGATCTCCGATCGCTGACGATGGCCGAGGACGCGAGTTCTCGGTCGACCGGCAGTCGGCCCCCAGTTAATGGGGACACTCCGACTGCCAACAAGGTTCTGGGAAGATGCATGGAGGTGATGACGACGAAGAGCAATTGGATGCGGGCCTTTGCGCCAACGTCAATTCGACAAGCCGTGTGAATGGAACTCGGGGCAGAATTAGTTATCCCAGTGGAATCGTGGAGCATCCTACAGGTGGCCGAGGACACGGTACAACTGTTCCGCGCTATGGGCTGTGAACCTCAAGCGCTACCCACCGAAGCCGACCTTCAAGGTTGGACGATCGAAGAAGCCGAGCTTTCATTGCGTAAGTTGAAACAGAAGCTTCGGACGGTTTTCGGTGTGCCTGAGCCGGGCTCCAATCGTCGGACGAGCCTCCCACGCACGACGGAAGGGTTGGACCCATCAAGAATCCCACTACCGACAACTCCTGGGCGCCAGCCAGAGAAGTTGATCGGGACTGGGGTGTTCTCGGCGAAGGGAACTGTCGTGTAGGATCACGCAGAAATTCTCACTACCAAACGGTATGAGTCCCACCAACAACACTCGCTTCCCCTTGTCAGGTCAACGAGCGTTGGATCAAACCTGAAGACCAGGAACGATCCCTTACGCCGGGTTGGATGTGAACCCTCTGTACACCTAGGTTGTATTAGCCAACCCAATAACCTGCACCACTAGCCACGAGCGAGGGCTAGTATGCAATATTGCGCTTTCGCGCGAATCCCCGCAGTCCCTCAGAAGGAAGGGTACCGGCTGTCAAGCCTAATACGGGTTTGCCGAGGTAAAACCTCGGCGGGTAGTAAATGTGTATGGAACACTCGGTTCCACTATACTATATGGTGAACGACTCTCCCCGTCGCTCCCAACACTCGGCCACTAAATCTCTTGGTCTGGCCAGCAACAAACCCTCGGTTCAATGTACCTTAGGCTCGCTGACCAGCATCCCACAAGCCGAGCGTCTCCAGATCCTTAGATAAGCTAGCTAGACTTACCGAAGACGGACTTGACCTTTGGTGACTTGGGGGAAGACTGCTGATTTATTTCTGTTGATCTATGGCTCTGAAAGCCTCTGTAGTCAATCTTATAGCTAGTCCTATACGTAAATACAAATATCCAGTGTGAACCGATCCCAGTATGTGATCCTGTACCCGGCTCTATAAGACCGAGGGTACGAAACTGAAATGGGTACAAACGAGGGTTCGTACCTCGGCCGGGAATTTATTATACCCGACCGAGGCCTCGGTCACTAAACTATCGTGGTCACTGTGGCGCGGGAATATAATCTGCCAATCAGGGCACGCCGGTCACTTTCCTTCAGCAGGGGCAACCTTGCCGACTGGCGACCGAGCGCCCCAAAACTCAACACCACGACTGCCCCCGCCTCGACGCAAGCTTCACCAGTAGTGCGCGTCGTGGTGCTTCTCATCTTCGCATCATGGCTCATCCGTCACTTCTTCTTGACGACGCCACCGCCGCCGCTCTTCGTGCCATCACTCCGGACGATGAGGTAGGCTGCTCTATCTTCATCACATCAACATCCTGCACTCCTTCTAACTCTTCCTTCCATCTTCCTTCAATACCACAGGCACAACCACCGGAGCCTGCAGATGCTCCTGCCGACGTTCCCGGCCTTGCCCAGTCTTCGGTACCGACTCCACAACGTCCCGATGGTGCTCCGCCGGCTGATGGTGGTGCAGTCGAAGGTTCACCGCTTCGCACGCCTCCGTCATTTCTAGACGCTTCGCGTGTCCTCACATACCTGCTTCGCGGTACTCCCGCGGCGGTCTCCGGGCCCTTGGGCTCCCGAGACACTCGTCTTGTCTCGGTCGGGTGTCAGACCGACACCTCCGGCGTCACTCCCGCTTCCGTTGCTTCGACCGAGCCTTCGGTCTCTGCTCTGGTCGAGCAGCGTCTCCTCCAATTGGGTCAGCTCGTGGTTGGTGTGGCCCGTCAGTGTCCTCGGCGAGTCGATGTGTCGCTCGACAGACGGATGGAGCAAGCCACAGACCTCGGTGAGGTTCTGAATGCCGCTGTGGCTCCAGTCCAACTTCCTCCGGGTGAGGCTCAGCTCGTCGTCGACCTTCGTAACGAGGTGGGGAACTAAAGGCTCGGCTCGCCGACACCGAGGACCATCTCCAAGCAGAAACGCGAGAACGCGAGCAGTTCGAGCGCTTCAGCACCAAGCTGCCAGCGACGAGAGTCGTACTCGTGACTCTCTGGATAGCCTTCGTCAGTCCTACATCGCTCTCAAGGACGAGCATGAACAGGCGGCCGCGCACCTGTGTCAGGCCAACGCTGCCATCGCCGACCACGACCGCATCGTGGGACTCTGGGCTGCCCGCGCGACCATGGCCGAGGCTTCGGTGACGTCGACGCAACGTCTCCTCCACCAGGACCGTAAGCGTTTCAAGACTGACTTGGTGGCCTATACTGAGCAGGTGGCCAAGCATCGGGCTGCTCTCGAGGATTCCGACCAAGCCTCGGTCGGTGCCGTTTCTCCACAAGTCCAAGCCCTCGAAGCTCAGGTCGCGAGCTTGAAGCGAGCAAACTCTATTCTTCGTCGGCACGCCGCTCTCCACGAGCTCGATGTTGACACGTTGGTGCTTGCTTCTGCTGGTAAGCTCTGATCTTCTCCTCTTGTCCCAACGGTCTTTCTAAGCTCTTCTTTCCCTCGTTCAGGTATTACGGCGGACGACATCGACTGGGAATTGCTCGGACTCTCCTCCGAGCATCACGTCGAAGCGCCGTCGGAGTGCGTCGTCGGATAGCTCGGAGGACAGTGACCAAGAGCCTAAGGCCTCGGACCCGGTACCGAAACCTTCCGTCGTCTGCGGGTGATGCCTCCGAGGATTCAGACGACCTACCGCTCATTCCGACGGTATCCCAGCGTCGAAGGAATCGGCGCAAACGTCTCCGGCAGCAAGCATCCCAAGCTCTGCCGCCGCAGGCGACACCGACGCATCCTCCACACGTTCCATCGGGGCCGCCAAAGTCGACCCTTCCGGCTAGCATGAGGTTGGGTCGTCCCTCTAAGAGTTTGGGTGCCTCAGCTCGCGGACACGCGCCCAAGCCTTCGGTCACAACTACATCACCTCTCCAGGCGTCCGGGCTTCCTGCGGGATCGCCACCGAGCTCCTCGATCAGTTCGTCGCCGGAGTCGCTTACACCATCGCCTCCTGCAGGGTCTCCACCGAGTCCTCCGCCTGGGGTCTCTACCGAGTACTCCGCCTGAGCTCCGCCGAGTACTCCGCCTGGATCTCCACCGGCCTCCGGACCCTCGGTGCCTTCGACCCCGACCGAAGTCATTGACTTGTCGGGCGATGAGGTAGATACCGATCCTCGGACGGACGCGATCTTCGCTTATGGATCGTTTTCCTCATCTGTCACTTCGCCGGCTCGTCGTGATGGTCGGCCCACCCGCGGCGCGTCGGTATTAGCTACTTTGCAATCCCAGAGGGAACTGGAGACTCTGGAGGCATCCGATGACTTCATCATCGGCTCCCCATCATCGTCCGAGTCCTCTCAGACCTCGGGGTCGCATATTGTTCCAGCTCCACCCAAAACTTCGGCGACCCCGGCCTCACCAGTGTCGTCGCAGACGGCCTCGGTCGTACTCCGTCGGTCTCGACTCCGCTTACTCCGACTCCACCGAGCGTGCCGGCTGTTCCTGTACCGTAGCCGGTCTCCGCGTCTCCACCGTCGTCTGGTGGAGTACCGACCACCTCCTCGGTCACGACGCCCGTGACCTCGGTGGCGGTGCCTACTCCGGTTCCTGCGATCGTAGTGCCATCAACGCCTGCTGGCGCGATTGCAGGGTCCACCGATGGTTCAACTCCCCAGCGACTACCCCCAAGGGCATACACCGAGGTCTCAGGTCGGTCTCCGACGGTCGCATACCCAAGTGACGGCTACGCTTTCCACGGTTCCTGGAACCGACCCAAGTACGTTCGCGCCGGCAGTGCCTGCTGCGCCCGGGACACTGTCACAGCGCCTCGCCCTGATGGCGGGCCCGTTCCAACTATCTGGATTCACTGCTCCGGGTGCACAAGAGGCTTGGTGTCAAATCCACAACAGCAGCCTGACTCCACCCATTGCTCGCGGTGTTGAGTCCCCACGCTCGGTGGCTGGCATCCAAGCCATGGCAGATTGGGTTAATCCTAATTACCCGTGGCAGCCAGTGCGCTCGAAGTTGCCAGAGAACCCGTGCTGTTTCGCCATTGATCAGCACCCTCCGGGCTCAAAAATGTCGACGCGTGCCACAGGATTAGCTCGGTTCGTCAAGATGTGGCGTCAATTCCAGCGCTTGTCCACCGACCGAACCGAGAAAGCAGACCTCGGCCTGGCCTTATGGGAACGGCGCCACTGGGTCCAAGTCTCGGCTGTTGAAGCTTTCCTCCGGAGCATGACTCAGAGGCTCGGTGATGACCCTCGGTCACCTCAGTACGAGCGGCATGGGCAGAGTACAACAAGGCTCGGAACCTTCGAGCGGATCGGTTACGTCAGCAGATGGTGTACCGCTGTTACACTCAGCGTATGCCAGCACTTGCCATTCGTCGTATTTCGCCGATCGTAGCCGGGTGTAGCCACGCCCTTGCGGGAGATCGCCTCGTGGTATCCACAGTACCACCGACTCGTGGTTTATACAGTGATCAACTCTCGGTGACACATTAGTCAGCCGGATAATCGCTGGTTGTCCACGCTGAAACCTCGTACGAGATTCCCAATCCGGCGAATCCACACCTCGTGGGTTTCAAAGGTGGACGTCGTCGAGGTAACTTGAACTCGTGCCACTCATGTCCGGCGACTGACAAATCCTCGGTCGGGCCACCGGCCACTTGTAGACCGTATACTGGAGCATCGTCCGCGTTCTGGGACTTCACCAGGGGGACCATAACTTCATCCGGTAACCGGGCCGTACCATGGAACAAGTCTAACCGCACTCCGGCTGGTATCATGAAGTCCGTTCCAAGGACTACATCGACTCCGGCGCTATGATCCATAATCCACAACTCGAATTCATGCACTCGCTCCCACCCGAGGGCGATCTTAACGAGTGCTAGGCGGCGCGTCTCCATCACTCCTGGATTGATTCCGCTAACCTCCAGACTGCGACCGTGGTCTGAAACCTCCCGCACGCGTAGTCTCTTCGCATAGGAAGCTGAGATCACGCTCACATTCGCTCCTATGTCGAGCAGAATCCTCGTTCTCGCGTCATCCACTGCCCCGTTTACCATGGCACGCAGTCGCTGCCTCTTGTCGTAGCGTTGGGCCGACCACCACACCATCCTCTCGCCAGACAACAGCTTGATTGCCTGGCCGAGACTTCGAGGCTCGTGCTCAGTCACAGCCATACTCGCGATTGAATCCTCGGTAACCGTACCAGTAGCTTCTTCTTCACATTTCACCTTCACTTCACTCCCACCGAGGATTTCGCCTCTCTCTTCTCCATTTTCCGTCGATTTCACATAATCCATATTCAAGTCATCAGGCCGTTTGCACGAACCCGTGAACGCAAACAAATAGTCGGCGTCCAGTGCAGGTTCGGCTAACTGTGGCAGCCTGATTGGGACCAACCCAGTTTCAGTTGGAGGGCTGCCTAGTTTAAATGACTCCCAAAGACCAATTCTTGAAGTTCTGGTGAGAGGTCGTTCTTCTCCACCTTCGCCTTCAGAAGTGACGCCAGCTCGTTGAATGATTCGCATCTTCCCGCATCGTGGACTTGCTTGCACATCTTGCACCTCTTGAAACAATAGTGTGCAGAGTGTGTGAGCCCATCACAAGCGGCGCACGGGCCATATTGCTGGCGACCATCACGTCTGCCGAGGCTTCGGTTGTCTCGGTCGTGCGGATATTGGTTATTCCCAACCCTCGGCCGACGGTTGTCGGCTCGAGCAAACGTTCCCTCGGCGGTGTGACGACGCTCCGAATCATTCGCGGCAGCCACATGACCGTGATCTTCATCCGACGCATACTCGTCGTCCGAGTACCTATCCGAGCTTCGGTCGCCATTGCTAGGGTAGTACTCCGGGTCGTAACCCTCGGTATCATCATAACCCCACTCGATGTCTCTGTAGGTTTCCCTCGCGGATAGACCGATCCATCCACCTTCAACACGGCGACCATGTCTGTCAGTGCTTCAGCTCTGGATGGCAAGCCAACCCATGCCAGTAGTAGGTCTGTTGTCTTGAATCAGTCACGTTTACATGTAAGAAGTCCAGATTGGGTTCACAGAATTTATTACCAAAATCGGTGACGCTTTTTAAACAAAAACCACTCGATGTTTCTAGCGACATGCTGTCTAGACAGTATCTACGGAAGATCGTCAGAGTCAGGTTGGGAGTGTTTTAGATGCCGATGCCATTTCCTTCGGTCACGAAATCTTTCTAATAGATTATTATTATCCGGGAATTTCCGTTATCTGTTACCTGTGATTTTGCACAGTTGGGCATAAGATCAAACATACCTGTGATTTCAAGTCCAAATATGTTACGCGGCTTCATCCGTAAGAAAACCGTATGTTGGAGGTTGATTACCGCAACTCGTCTAATACTGGCATTACAAATTCTCACTCTTTCGGTATCAGTAACACGAGCCGTGAGCTGCTAAAGTTTTACCTGTTGACAGTGAGCACCACTGGCGTTGGCTTCACAATATCATGTAGCCGAAGCGCTATCAGCTCTCGCCTGGAGGTCTCCATGTACCCATCCGTCTCAGCCGACACCTGCATCACATACCATTCTTAATTTTGCGTCCAAGCTGAAAATGCCAAGAACCAGGATCACTGGCCTGGCTAATAAACCGCCAACTGTGTGTAGAGATGGAGGATTAAAAGTCGTGAAAGCTTTGATAAAAAATGGGGCTGCTGTCGTCAACTTCGGACGAAATCGGCTACACTCCGCTGATCAATGCTGCTGAAAAGATCACCTTTATGCGGTGAAATTCATGCTGAAAAGTGGCGCATCCGTTAATACAGCAAAAAACGAAGGGTGGACGGCGTTGTTGCAGGCTGCAGATGAAGGCTGAGAAAGTATCGTAAAAGTCTTCTAAAAAGGGAGCGAGTATCGACAAATGTCTTCCGAATGGCGACAGTGCGCTGCATCTTGCAGTGAGGAAGGACATGAGGACGCTGCAAAGATTTTCATTGCAAAAGGTGCGAAGGCCGACGCTATAAACATCATTGCTGCTGGCAATGGTCACCACGATGCTGTGAAGCTCCTGCTGAAAAGGAGCGGCCATTGATGCGACTAACAATGATGGGTGGACAGCTCTCGCTCTGGCCACAGACGAGGGTCGTGGGGATGTGGTTGCGCTTCTATAGAAGAAAAGGACGAGTTTCAAAAAGCAGTTTCTGGGAGGAGGAAATGCGCTTCTTGTCACCAGCAAGGAGGGACCCGACAACGTTGTGAAACTCCTGTTTGTGGCTGGTGCATTGATTAACATGGCGGATGAAGACGGCAATACGCCTCTCATAAATGCTGCTAAAACGGACATGTAGACGTAATCAAGCTCCTATTTAAACTTGGGGCGTCCGTCGACCTGACGAACTTTTGACGCAGGCTGCAGATGAAGGTCACACTGGTATTGCAAAGTTGCTCATTAAGAACGGGGCTAATGTGAATAAACAACTGCTGGATGAAAAGGATGCCCTTCATCTCGTGTGTGAGCAGGGTCACCAAGAGGTTGAGGAGATCCTTCTCGCGAATGGTGCATCTACTGCCCTGACGGAGATAGTGCGCTAGCATCTGCAGCTGCAAACGGACACGCCGAGGTGGTAGACCTTCTGTTGAAGCGCGGAGCTAAAATTGACCTGGTGACTGACGAAGGCGGACGGTACTAATGGGAGCTTCTGCAAGAGGTCACTCGGATGTCGTCAAAACCAAGCATATTGCTTGGTTTATCGCAAATGATATGATTCATGTCAATATGATTCGCTAATATTTGTAAAACAAAGCATATTGCAGGGTTTTAAGGGCACCAACCGCAATAGGGATACAATTCTATATCTATCACACCTCTGCTGGGCTCGGCATGACAGAGGTGGAGGGTTACAAGGTATTATTTGTGAAAATTATTTTTGACCTAATTTGCACGAGTTGGCGGCAAATTTTGTGACGTTTTATTCGAGTGTACCACATATTTTTAATTTGAGTCATTTTCAAATGAGTCATTTTAAAAATGAGCCATTTAAAAAATTAAAATGACTCATTTAAAAATGAGTCAGGGTTATGTATCACCATGCCTCATACAGTATAAACATGTTTGACTGTATACCAAGGAGGATCAAGGCGCCGAGCACAGGGCACAGAAATAGGTGTCCAGAACGCGAGAGCAGCCTTGTAGTGGGAGAACCGCCTTGGTTCGTCTTGGAGCCGATGAAACGCAGGCAACCTGACTGCGCACTGGAAGTAGACAGGGTTGGCCAGTTCTGCGCATCCACAACTGCAATATATTGTGCTCGAACAGCAAACCACTTGAAATAACCACCACTGATCGCCACGATCTCCGAGCGTCGCGGGAGGAAAAAACGCCAAACGCATGACCGCCCACAGGGCTGGCGCAGAAGGGTTCAGCAATCGAGAAATTGTGGAAACACGTCTCGAAGAGAGCGATCGACACTGGAGCTTTTCGTTGCGGTGGCGAGTCGAGGTGGCTGATCCCTTTGAGCAGCATGCGGATGTGCGGGTGTGCAACGGGGACGTCATGGCAGGCAGCGACGAAGAAATGTCGGATGCCGAAGAGAATCGACATGATGGAGACGATACGAATAGGCCCTCCACATCCAAAACCAAACTGGAATCCATGGAGGATAAAGTCGGAAATGTGCTGCACTCGATGAAGATGTGCAGACATGGGTCCACTAGACAATTCTTCGGTCGCCGCGGTATACAGTTGTGAACGGAACGTGCTCTTGACGGCGGACGAGCACTTCAAGCAGGTGCAAGAGCAGGATGTGAAAACAATTGATTTGACGAGCGGACAAGATTAAGTGGTGTGGAGCACAGTGGATGGATCGGGGCAAAGCAGTACTTGGCTGGTGAAGAAATGAGCTACCGCCCCGAAGACGTTGAAGACGAACTTGTGGCCGGCCGCGAGCGTCTGCGGATGATCACAAGGAGGGTAGACACGAGCGACAATAGTGAAGAGCGAGCGACAGGAGGCAAGGCGACATTGGATTGAAAAGGAGCGGTCGAGAGGGCACGAAGGCAGCGACTGCTCGAATGAATGGGGGCCTCCTCGAGGGAGATCCTAAGGGATCACAGGTGGTTTGGCTAGGACTTAGTATAGGGGAGAGGTGTGTGCCGAACGGCAGCCGAGATCTCAGTTGCAATTTGGACCAGAAGAGTTCAGGTTAAGACTAATCTACTACGCGCGAATTACAGCGGCACCGAGCCGGCTTCACCCAACTGATTCAAGTGGTTTCGTGCGTTCTGTACGGCGTCGGGGATGGCAGGGCGTATTGAGTAAAGTACGGTAAGCGAGAGGTGACAAAAGCGAGAGCTATAATGAGGACAGTACGCCTAGAGGTCGGGGACCGTCGATAGTGACCACGGGTGCTGAGGCTGCCTACTGATGGTGCCGATGGCCGAGGGACGGAGCGACCAGGAGTGTCCTCGGGCATTTGGAAGGGTCCGTTCCCCACCAATGCATTTGCGTATTTGGATTACTGAAGGCATGATAACAGGTCCAAATACCTGCCCGGGTTGCAAGCCGCCCATATTGTTCTCTCCCTCACTATCCCTATCGTGTCAGCGGGCAGTTCGTGTACTGGTGACGTCTTCCCCTAGCTCCTACCTGCTTATCTTACCCTGCTCCCGCTCGGTTGAGCAGCATAACGCTGACGTACGACGATATGGAACGCAATCACTAGCATGTGGCGGTAGTTACGTGTGGATGTGGAAGGTGTGCTTAAATTATTTGCCTTGAGGCCTAGCTAGAATGTGGAAGCAGCAAAGTATCGAAGTATGGGTGTTTGTCGCGGTTTCGGCGGGAGGGCAAGCGTGATGCGTGGCATCTGCGTCCGGTTAGTGAAATCACGCTGATAGCGAGCTCGGTTACCACATCAGCCGGAAAATATACCCTGAACAGGGTGAGATGGCTGCCGCGGTATCCGAGCTCGCTGAGAGCGGAACATGCGTGACGAGCAGTGGAGAGATTAACTTGCTCGAGAAACGTCCCAAAACCCTAACTGATTTGGATGTGGAGACCTACAAGGTGCAGGTCAACATATCTCAATCTATTGTACTACAAAGCGCAACTTGAAGACTACACTTTATAACCTTTGATGACACGAGTCGGTAAAACTCTGTGTAAAACTTTGTAGGCTTCGAGGACACGAGTCGATAATGGCCGGTCTGGTGCATACAGGTAGGTCGCAGGAAGCCTTCGATCTCCTGATCATCGAGTAGGCGAGCGGGGTAATAAACCGATCGCTATCAGCCCACTCCTCTCGTATTACTATAAATAATAGGATTATGGTAAATAATATGATTATGATCAATAGTAGTACTTGGAAGTATAAATTATAGTAGCCTGTTTAGGAAATACCACATGTAGTAATAATGCCGTTACTCGATAGTCAGGGAATTGCATAACCGCGGTGCTGGACAACCTGCATGTATTCGGATTTAATGTCATTACTCTGGAGTCATGATCGGTTGGCGTTTACTCGGAATTCACTGAAGTGTACTCGCAATTAAGTAGCGACCCTTACTTGGTACGTTAATATCGTTCGTTCTTTCCAGAACTCCCCTTTCGCATGCAATTCGAAGCGCAGTATCTCCAATTCGCTGTTTCTCGTCGACCGTGATATTCTCACCGGTTCGTTGGGTGCTGTTGAAGAAGTTTTCGCGGAAGTAAGAGCTGCAACGAGTTCTGGAAACGACTGTAACTCGCTCAAAAATGAGCAATTCAGAATATCCGCTAAAATATGCAACATGCAGCGGTGACCAGCTCTGAATATCTCCACACAAATCGATGTCTGCTCTGTTATCCAAGAGTATCCGAACGGCGGCCAGTCGTTTGTGCCAAACTGCCGTGAGCAAGGCCGTATCCCCGCTTGGCAACCGTGCATCCATATTGGCGCCTCGACTCACCAGGAACTGTACGATATCAGACTCTCCGAATTGAGCTGCAGTGATCAATGGCGTGTATCTTCCCTCATCAGCCAGTTCGATATCTGCTCCAGCGTTCACAAGAGCTACAACAGCGTCCAGATGACCGTGTTCGCAAGCTATGTTCAGAGCAGTCGCACCATTCGGTCGTGAACAATTGATCTCAGCTCCTTTTTGCAGCAATTTCCTTACAGCAAGCGACTGCCCTCACTCAGCCGCTTTCATGAGCGGAGTCCAGTCTCCACCGCTAGTTAAGTCGATCGATGCACCCTTCGTAATGAGAGCATCGAGTAAATCTAGGTTGCCGTTTTCTGCTGCAAGAACGAGCGGAGTACTTCCATATTCATCTGCCAAGTCTACCGATGCGTCATGATCGACTAGTAGTCTAACAACGTCGATACCGGTATGTCCACCTTGGCAAGCCATTTGGAGAGCAGTCGTTCCATCTGCGGCCTGTGTATCAGCCGAGACTCCGTGCTCCAAGAGCACTCGAACTATGTGTGGTCACCACTATCGGAGGGATCCCTTTCTCCAACAACACTTTATGACGAAGATGATTTTGTCAGTGTCTGCTACTTCGACGTACGTGGCATATTTTCTTAGTGATACTACGAGATCAGTCGATCTGCAGATGTATGGAGGCACATTTCTTCAACCAGGAACTTGGTTGAAACAAAGATAGCCATGCCTTCTCCATGTCGTTGTCAAACCGCGTTTATCGATGAAACACTACCAGTAGTCCACTTGACGAAATTGATATCGTGTTGGATTAAAGTCCAAGTTCTGTATATTGATTGTCCTACTGGAGCTATATGTACACTATGTGGAAGTCTGATCACGACCCGCTGCTTACTTGGGATTATCCTGTCGATTTTAGTTGCTCACATCATCCCGGCCCTTTCAAGCAACTTCCTCACACCGATATCTTCCAAGATCTTGATAACGGCCCCAATTCCAATGCGCTGCTGAGGATCTCGACGACACATCCGCTCAATTAAATCCCATTCCTTGTCTTGAAATCTCGTTGAACGCGCAGGCAATTCTCCGTTTCTCGCCTTGAAAGGTACATCTGCCCCTTCAACCGTTGTCCACGGATACAATCCAGTCACAGCCTCGATGATGCACATTCCGAACGCATAAATGTCCGAGGCGTAAGTCGGTGGTTTACCTTCCAAACACTCGGGTGCCTTCCATCGCACTGCACCTGTCGTCAGTGTCTCATTCTCGGAAGTGGAGGCCAGAATACTCAGCCCAAAATCGGCAATCTTTGTTGCCCCTCCTTCACAAACGAGAATATTATTCCCTTTCAAGTCTCCATGCACGATGTTGTGTTCGTGGAGGTGCTGGAGCCCAAGAGCTGCTTGAAGTAAACGAAACCAGGTCTCATGACGCCTGGACTTCAAATACTTTGTGAGGATATCCGTTGCACGCTCACAGACGAAAAGGGCTGACGCTCGTAGCATGCAGCGTACAGCTTGATCAAGTTGGAATGATTCAGCGAGAACCACAGGTCTGCTTCTTGTCGAAACTTTGCCCGTTTCTCCTGAGTGATGTCGGAAATATCCTGTTTTATCACAACGTCCGTTCCAAACCATTTGCCGTGGTACACAGATCCAAATCCTCCATCGCTAATGTGATTTCCGAGTTCAATCTGGTAGCCTGTTACAAACCATTTGGGAAGTGTTTCTCCAACCTGGAAATTTGGTATGTGCTTGGCGCGGGTTGCAGCTTCAGCTAAGACAACTTTTATCTTTCTCACAATTTCATCTGAATACGCCCCAGAACGGCTGTGGGCCTCAAACCGCATAATAGTCAGTGCGTCAGACAACTGGTTGAGTGGAACCTTGTCGAGAAACTCTTCGGGGTTATTTAAGCACGACTGAAACAGCGTGAATTGCTCCTTTTGGTCTTGTTCCCACGTAGGTTGCCACTGGTGACAGGTATCGTCTTTGCTGAGGAGCGGTGACCTTCGTACGAGGTGGTCGATTCTGTGGTGAAAACGGGAGTTCATATTGCCTATCGTCTTGGAGGCAGGGTCCCAATCGTCTTTGTCAACTGTTTTGTGAAAATCGTGTGCCAGTTCAGAAAAATCATCGAGTAACCCGGGCGCTATCGGTTCGGATAAGCTCAATAGTTGCGTGTACACGTCAGCTAGTCGGTTGTAGACTTGCGCATTTTCACAGCGGCTAAACCGCCCGCTTGCTCGCATTGTATCTCGATCTGACGCATGAGTTCGTCTGGAGTTCCACTGGGAAATGCACAATGCTCATTGAAGTACGTGGTTACATCCTCGATAGCTGAAGTTTGGCTTTCACCGTTTTCATTTGGTATCAGTGACATGATCTTGAAAGCCACGTCAACCAGCTTGGTTCTGGATGCAGGGTTTGGATCGCACAAGCCTAGCAAAATATGCCATTCTTCGTCGGTGATAAACTGCGGTCGAACACGCGGAAGACTTTTGGTAGATTCAGGTTTCCAAGAGTCAAAAGTCTCGTCACGTTTACCCGAAGGTTGATTGGAATTGCGAGAACTAGCAAGAAGGAAAAAGATTGAAATGCCGAATCGCAGCACATTTTGAGTCACCGAAGACCCAACTGCATTTGTGCCTTGAAAAGCCCGGTCAGCTTCACTCCTTGGTACAAGTCCCAGCCCATCCACAACACCCCTGCGCTCCGAATAACTACAGAGAAATGTCGATGGTGATACGTCATGGTACACCAGCCCACGATCATGCACATACTGGAGACCAAGCGCGCAATTCGCCGCATAACGCCACAGATCCATCTCGTAGTTGGGCGAAAAGCAGGTCTCGTGGATAACGAAAGGTTTACCAACATGAGAGGCGCCGTAAAACTTACGCAGATGAGGATGGTTGAGTTCTGTCCAGATCGATGCCAGTCGAACACAAACTTCCTCGCACACTTCCCCCGAACCTCATCATTCGCTTTTCCATCCATATATTTTTCTCGAGCTTTGGTGTCCCAAGCTCCCTTGCTGTCCTCAACCTTGGCCTTGTTCACCCACGCCCACTCATGGTCGGAGGTGAAAAACCACTCGGGTGGTTCTCCCGACACCACATTCGTCTTCCTGACAACCAGTTCATACACCATCGAAATCGTATCCAGCTCGCCCTCCGTCAACTTGTCTCTGTATTTCTCGTCATCACCAGTAAATGGTGTCAGTCCGTCATGATACTTGTTAACACAATAGCGCAGCAACGTGACGATTTCAAGTTGTTGGTTCTTGGTCCCAAATGCAGCACGTAGCTGCTCCTCGTCTTTGACAAAGTTTTCGAAAACTTTCAGTCGTTCCTGGCGTTCTTTCAGAAGTTGATTGTGCCAATTCTCTCGCTCCTCTTGGTCGAGGATGTTGAGCATATCCAGTGCATTGTCAATGTATTGGTGCAGCAGAGTCGTCACTCGACCCGTGTCCGCCAACTTCAACAACAAATTGGCTTGGCTCTCGTACGAGTCCAGCAGCTCCTTCAATATGCGAGTGAAGCGCACCATGATGGCCACTCCGCTAGTCTCGCCACGACACTCGTCGCGCAATTTGCCCACAAAGTGGTCGGCTAAGCAGTCGTCGGTACGGAAGTCGCCCATGTGTCTGGAGTGCCAGCGACTGTCTTCTGAAATCTTGGAGTCCATCCAGAACTTGGTCATCGTCTTGCTCATAGTCGTCGGCATGGTAACCGGAGACGACGGCGCCCTTAGATCTGTGTCTTTTCCTGCAAAAACAAAAGTGAAGACCACTTTGTGATGCGGGTGTCCCGCAGTTTTCCTTGTTTCCCACACGCCAGCCTCATTTAACTTAGGTACCCACCGAAAACATTCTGTGGCAAGACTTCGCTTGCCCGAAGCAGAAAGGCCGAGCGTTTTAGTTTTAGTTCACTTGGACGATGAAAGATTCACAAGGTGATTGAGAAACAAACTTTACATACAAGTATTATTGATACCGAAGTCCACCGACCTCTGCAATCTTTCCACCAGTTTTACCAATAAAATTCCTCCACTGGACTGCCATCCGCGTCTAAGAGGCTAATCTTCAGGAACATGTCGCTCTTGGGTGCTCCCAAGCCGCCCACTTCGTCGGACAGCACCAGCGGGTAGCTGCACAGCTCGCAATTTCGGTTTCCAGCGTACAGCGTCAGTGGAATCACTGCCGAGCCAATGAGATCGTCCTGGGCCGCTCCATTTCGGTCGAAGACCTGTGCAATGAGGAACTCGTTCTCCCACTCCTCCACCTCGAACTGGAACTGCTCGGACGGCTCCCAGTGGGGGTCGAGGCTGTTCTGGACGCAGGAGCTCTTGTGGGTCACTCCGTCCAGTGTAAAGACCACGTAGGCGCTGCTCTTGCCGCCCACTTCGTTCGTAGCCGCCGCCAAGTCCTCGCACTTGAACAGTGCCACCTTCACCAAGAACTTGTCGCTCGCCATCGTCCAAAGGCACAATGATACATCCATAGAGCAATCGAGCAAGCGACCTCGTCTTGTCGTCAACAACGGTTCGACCACCGAGATCGTTTGTAACGGATACTTTCGGTCTCATCTTGTGTGCTTTGTACCACACAGATTGTATCTGCAGCTTGTTTTTGTTCAAAACCTTACAACACCAGGCTGACTCAATCCACTGGAATTTCACTTGCAATCGATCATGTCAACTACCGCCAATGCGAATTCGCCTCTCACCATTGGCGTCATCGTCTTTGACGGGGTCGTGCAGCAGGATTTCGTGGGGGTCACGTCCTATCTCGAGCAGCTCCCGACCGTATGCGACCAACCGGTCAAGTTCCTCACCGTCTCATTGACTGCGGGGCCTCTGCGCAGCAGGAACTCACTGGGATTCGGTATGCCGCTGTACGCCACGCACGCATTCAAAGAAGTCACAGAACACATTGACATCCTGGTCGTCCCGGGAGGAAGTCCCGGACGCTTGGAGCTGCAAAAGAACGAGTCGTTCATCAAGTTTCTGAAGGGAGTTGCAGAGACTGCGACGCATGTGTTGACGGTGTGCACTGGATCGGCGATTCTGGCGACGACGGGGCTGCTCGATGACAAACGAGCGACGACCAACAAGATGGCGTACCAAGACGTGGTGGACGCACACCCGACGGTGAACTGGGTGCACAAGGCGCGCTGGGTGCAGGACGACAAGATCTGGACGAGCTCGGGCGTTACGGCGGGTATGGACATGGCTCACGCGTTTGTGAAGTTTACGTACGGTGAGGAAGTCGCGGTCACGATGGCCCGGAACATGGAGAACGTGTCGAATACAGACCCTAACGACGACCCGTTCGCCACGGTGTGACTGAGGCGTAAGGACTTTGCTTGAAATTCATTCCTCGCTATCAGAAAATCATCTGCCTCGCGGATATATGGATTGGATAAGCGGATGGATAGCTCAGAGGTTGCGAGGAGATTTTAATGTGTGCAAGTCTGCAAAGCTCCAGGTAAGCCCTATTTGATGTGTGGGTTTCAATACTACGTATTAGATTTATATCGCCTTGAAGGCTAGAGCTGTGTCGTTTGCTAATTCAATTTTGAGGTTCATCGATATCACTTGGAGAATTTACGAGACCAAACAGTAGAAAGCCATGCAAAGAAACTTCAGCTGATCTACGAACAGCTTCCTACAGCTTGCATTCGAGCAACCTGTCCCCAATACTTTGTAGCCCCCGGTCGCCTGTCCAAAACACTGCGAAGTGCGTGTACCGGTAGTGATGCGGAAAGCTTTGGTGAAACGTGGGGCTGCTGTCAACTACGCGGACGAAGACGGCGACACCCCACTGATCCTTGCTGCCGAAAATGGTCACCTGGATGCGGTGAAAGTCTTGCTAAAACTGGCGCATCCGTCGATGCAATGAACCAGGAAGGGTGGACGGCGTTGTTGCAGGCTGCGGATGAAGGCTGGGATGATGTCGTGGAAGTGCTTTTGAAATCTGGAACGATGGTCAACAACCGTCTACCGAATGGCGACAGTGCGCTGTATCTTGCGAGCGAGGACATACACGAGAACGCTGACGGATGCAGCAGAATATGGCTAGGACGACGTGGTGAAACTCCTGCTGAAAAAGGGAGCGGCCATTGATGCGACTGGGTGGATAGCTCTCGCTCAGGCCTCAGACGAGGGTAGTTGCGCTTCTATTGAAGAGCGGAGCGAGTATCAACAAGCAGTTGACAAAAGGAGGAATTGCGCTTCTTGTCGCGAGCAAGGAGGGACACGTCGACGTTGGGATTCACAAGTACACAACTTGTGAAGCTCCTGCTTGCGGGTGGTGCATTGATTAACTTGGCTAATGAAGACGGCGGTACTCCTCTTATAAACGCTGCTCATAGCGGACATGCAGACGTTCTGACAGCTGAAGACGGTGATTGTGCGCTAACTTCAGCAGCCGCAAATGGACACGCCGAGGTGGTGGAGTTGCTGTTGGAGAGTAGCAAGTGGGGATAAGGAGCTTCCTGACGGCCAGACCGTTCTTAACATCGCTAGTGAAAATGGCTGCCTTGAAGTGGTCAAGATCCTCCTCGATAATGGAGCCTCGATTGATCGCGTCGAATACGGTGACAGCCCACTTTTTGGGGCAATAGGAAACGGGAATATTGATGTGGCGAAGCTGCTTGTTACGCGCGGTGCGTCTGTTGTCCAGTCAAACAATGAAGGTTGGACTCCAATATATTGAAGGCTGCAGAACTCGGATATCCTGCTGTGGTTAAGGCATTACTTCAGGCCAAGCCCTCAGCGATTGCCATTGATATACAACTGCCTAGTGGCTACCGTGCTGAACATCGCATGCGAGCATGGCCATTTCGATGTTGTGGTGGTTCTTGTGAACAG
The DNA here is from genome assembly GCA_012656075.1 of Phytophthora hibernalis. NCBI lineage: Eukaryota > Oomycota > Peronosporomycetes > Peronosporales > Peronosporaceae > Phytophthora > Phytophthora hibernalis. The sequence continues at coordinate 484,643 of JAAKBF010000151.1, read as the reverse complement.
AGGAGACGATATTGAACTTCCTGACAGCGAAGGGCAGGGCTCGGAAAAATTAATTATAATATACTTCGAAGTAATAACTGTAGTATTATATTGACGGAATTACTTTTTATTGGCAAACCAAGGTTTCCGTAAAATATGAAATTGACCCCGTAATAAGTATATTGCCTTTTTACTACAAAAACTGTTGTCCTCCAACCAAAATCGTTCTTGTGTACACTACCATCTCTTCCCATTGTCATGCCAACTGACTCGTTTCCATATTTAATGATTCCAATATCCAGATCGCGCAGATTTCTCCTTTGTAATGAATTAGTACTACGTAGTTTGACCATTCTCATGTCAGCGGATACACCGATCTCGTCCATCTTATTTCGAGTAAATTCCACCCGCCAAATATTATCTTTTGCTGAAGTAGTTTTTGCGGTGGACCCTGAAATTACACAGACAAACAGCACGGTTGATCAGAAGCTTCGAAATGGAGACACAGCTTTGCGAATCGCGTGCGAGCGAGGACAGTTGAAGGTGGTTCAAGAAAGAGGCTCTGCTCTTCATATTGCGAGTTCAATCGGGCATGTCAATATCGTGAAGATGCCTATCAAGGAGGCTGTGTAAATCAATACTATGGATAATGACGGCGATTCTCTGGTCAAGTTAGTGTTGCTGCAACCCTGATTGGTCGTGGTCCCGGTATCGTCCTGGCTGACGGCAGTGACAACATCCCGCAGCCACGCAGAAGTGGTGAAGCTACTTCTGAACAATGGTGCGTCCATCGACTTGATCAATAATGTGGGCTTGCGATAGCATCTAAGAAGAAATTCATGGAAATGGTGGCTCTCCTGCTCGAGAAAATAGTATATGTAGTGAGATGCGTTCGTAATAAAAATGCGTGATATTTTTAAGATCAGTCGATATTGTGAATTCCGGCCAAATTTGCCGAAGCGGCTCAACACGGAAAGTCGCCAATAAATCAACAAGGTAATTCTATTGATCTAAAAGGCACCAAGTATACTCATTTACAACGAATCAAACAGCACCTTCGTGAACAAGCTGAAGTGTCCGCAATGCGGACTCCGCATTAAGGAAAACGCAATGGAGAATGCGGCAACGCGGCAGCATGCTCATCCAAACACCGTCTACCACTGCCTGCTCGCCTACTACAAGCTCGGATACTCTAAACAACATCTTGCTCACATCTTCAACTAGTCGGAGCGCGCCCTCGCAAATTGGATCAAGATTTACGAGTTCATTGGGGTCTTTCAACGCGCCCAAGCTGTCCCGGACAATACATTCACAGCAGATCATTGCGCGTGGATCTTCAACTACTATCAAGAAAACCCGCTTGTCTACCTCGACGAAGCTTAAGCCGCGTTCAAGGAGGTCCATCGCATCACAATCTCAAAATCATCGGTCTGGTAATCATTCACGACAGCCCACATATATGCGAAGTGTCGGGATCGTCCCCATCTTTCCGTTCTTCGATCCGATTGAGTTCATGTTCGGATATGTGAAGCGGTCGTTCCAGCGCTACTACGTTGAATCAAACGGCCGCGACTTGATGCCGTTTGTCGTCAAGATATTTCGTCGATTCAAGGCCTTCAACATGAGCAACGTATTTGAGCACTGTGGCTGGAGAGTGCAAGGATACTTCGACCCCGTCGGACAACTTTCAAGCGAACATCGAGCAGCACCACAACTCATTACAGACGGACGCAATCAAGATGAATTGGAATTTACGGAGGTAAGCCTCCCATCGTAGACGAAAACTCCAAAACGAATCACTACTTCACTCGCATAAAGCAAAAAAATAGAATTAATCATTGCTCCACATTTCCTTGTTCCAGTCGGAAATGGTTTCCAATTTTGGATGACCAAAGCCCAGCAAGGAACGATGTCACTCTGCATGTTCAAAGTCGTTTACGTTTTCAAGCTCGAGCAAAGGATCGGAGGTCGCACTTGGAGAAGGAGGGGCGATATCTTGAATAAAGCCCTCAATAATGGACCTGCGCGTCTCTAGGCGGCGTTCATGCTCGTCAAGGTACCTCCCAAACGCCTCCCAGTTACGTCGAAGCTGCTCGTAGTCTGCAAAAGATCATAGCACACCGTCCAGACTGACTGCGCCAGGTTTGACAAGTGTCTCTCCAAACGCGAATCTGCTGGTCTGAGCAGATTCGCTACGTAGTCTGGTGCGGGCCATGCGATATCTGCTTCCCACGTAGATGGATTGAGGTTGCGAGTGATGTGGTTAGCCCACATCCTCCAGATCACAGCTTCCGCCTGAAAGGTTGTTCCCCATTGCACTCGAAGACTAGCCACAACGTCTCTCAGAGAAGTCTCAGCCGTCGCACCGGCTCGATCCGTCTGCTCGGGGGTATGCACGCCTCCTTAAACGAATCCAGATCCTGAGCCCGAGTAATAGCAACGCCGTACTCGTAGACCAACAAGGTTGCAGTTTCACCACGGGTCTTCACGAGCCATTGATTCCACGCCTGCTCGGTCTTGGCGGTGTCGACAATGTGCCTCTTGACATTGAACTGCATCACTTTCGCCCACTGCTCGGAGTCTGGGGGTTCCGTAGACCACACGTCGTCCGTCTTCACGGCTCGGCACTTCACGCGCACGCTGAATTGCTCCCAGAGTTTCTTCATGATCTCGTTGAAAGAGTCTCCATTCACAAGGACATCCTCGAGAGTAGTGCCCGACGTATCCCGCTGCCCTATTGTAGACTTGATGATGGGGCGCGCAACAAGCTGGTAGAGATGTTCTTGATCCGGTGCGGTGGTGGACGGCTGTTGTACTTCTGCGTGAGGAGGACTCTCTCGAGCCAGGGAGCGGTCCAGAACAGGGTATAGCGAGGCACGCGGGTGACTGCGTTCGCGCTGCTCGCGTCCCGGGGTGGATGTTGACGGAAGCAAAGCTGGCGCCATGGCGGCTGCGCGCTCTCAAACAGGAAGTGAAAGGTTTCCCTTTCAGATTTTCCAGCCCCTCGACGTCATATTTAATTCTGTTGGAAAGGCTGGGCGGTTTGCTAGGCGATTGCGCTCGATCGGTTGAACCAATCGCGTTCGGAAACTTCGAGTAGAACTCACAATACCGGAACTTTAATATCGACTGACCTTGCGTAAAACCCAAAGGTGTGTCTAAAACCCAAAGTTGGAGTTTTCAGTTGGTTCTTTTATATCAAAACCCACCTCAGATATCAGGTCTCACTTGCCATTCTTCAATTTGCGCTGTAGAACACCAGTCGAAAGTTGAAATGGCGTGTGAGATCGTCCAAACCAACGAGAAAGAAGTCCCGAAAAATCGCGAAGGACTAAACGAGTCCAATGTGGCACCACACAGAAGCAGAAGCAAGCGGGTACCAAGAGCATCCAAGATGCATCGACGTCTCTGGTGATTTCTAGTTCCAGAGGACGACTCAAAACTGTCGAGGAACTTATCAACCGCGGCGCTAACGTGAATTTCAGGAGTAAAAGTGGGGAAACCCCACTGATCAGTGCTGTCCAAAATGGTCACACTGCAGTGGTGACGTGTCTGCTAACCAATGGAGCGTCCATCAACCTGGTGGATCATAAAGGGTGGAGCGCGCTGATGCAAGCGTCGGTGAGTGGAAACTCAGAAATTGTAGAGGTACTTCTTGGAAAAGGAGCAAAGGTTGATCAACGAGGACCAAACCGAGTCACCGCTCTCATACTTGCTAGTGAGAGTGGAGGTCTTGATGTTGTTCGGCTGTTTCTCGAGTACGGGGCGGGGATTGATTTGGTGGACGAAACTGGAGATAGCTCATTGATCACTGCAGCAACTAATGGACAAACTGCTGTGGTCGAGTTACTGGCAGAAAGGGGTGCAGCTATTGACTTGTCCGATGGTGAAGGTTGGACAGCGCTGATGAGTGCTTCAGCGGAAGGTTACGTCGATATCGTTTATGGAGTCACTGCTCTGATGAGAAAGGACACCTCAAGGTGGCTCAAGTACTACTTGATCGTGGTGCATCAATTGACCTGGTAGATGGAGACGGAGACAGTCCTCTGATCACTGCGGCCGCCAATGGACATGCTCACGTGGTGAGACTCCTAATTGACAAGGACGCATTTGTTGAGTTGGCCAACAAAGAACGTTGGACGGCACTTATGAGTGCTTCATCAAACGGTAGCGTAGATGCAGTCTCAGCTCTTTTAGAGCATGGGGTGAATGCTGATAAACAGCGTCCGGATGGGGTGACACCTCTCTCGCTTGCTTGCGAGAACGGAACCCATGAGGTCGTAAATCTACTCCTGAAGAGTGGGGCATCGGTTAACCTGGCTGATCAAGAGGGAGATACTCCGTTGATTTTAGCAGCAGAAGGAGGCCACGGAGGTGTTGTGAAAATGCTGGTGAGGCAAGGAGCCTCGGTTGAAAAACATAACACGGGGGCTATAATGCACTCATGCGTGCGTCAGTGGAAGGTCATCTCAACGTCGTGGCGACTTTGCTGGCGAATAAGTCTACGGTTGATAAACGGGGAGTCACACCACTCATTCTTGCGAGCTCGAATGGGAATCTCAAAGTCGCCGAGCTACTTCTTCGGCATGGAGAGAAGATCGATTTATCCGAGGAAGAAGGATACAGCTCATTAACTGCTGCTGCCACTGAAGGCCACGTTGCAGTCGTGAGTTTTCTGGTTGAAAAGGGCGCGTGCATCGACTTAGCTGACAGTGAGGGCTGGACTTCTCTCATGAGGGCTTCCGCCAAAGGTTATACAAAAATTGTATCTCTTCTCCTAGATAAAGGCTCAGACGGCGATATGCAACGTTCTGACGGATCGACAGCGCTTTTAATTGCATGCGAGAACGGAAAGCGTAATGCTGTCGATATTCTATTGAAAAGGGGTGCGTCAATTGAACTGGCTGACGATAATGACAATACTCCATTGATCGTCGCAGCGGTAAACGGTCATTCAGCCATTGTGAAATTGCTGTTAAAGCATGGAGCCTCCGTTGATTTGCTCAATAGCTACGAGTGGAACGCGCTTATGAATGCTGCAAACGAGGGAAATACAGCCGTCGTAGCTGCATTGTTGGACGGGGGCGCTGAAATCAATAAGCAAGGGCAAAATGAGGCCACCGCATTGCTTATCGCGTGCGAAATGGGGTTTGTTGAAACTGCGAGACTTCTCGTTTCCCATGGCGCTTTGGTCAATTGTGCGAATTCTGACGGCGCTACCCCACTCATTCTTGCCGCTGGAAAGGGCAACGAAGCTGTCGTTCAGTTTCTCACGGAAAACGGTGCATCGATCGAGTTAGCAGACGCTGAAGGATGGACGGCACTCAAATCTGCTTCTGAAAATGGTCACTCTGGGGTTGTAGCCATGCTACTTAAACGAGGAGCTGCTACCGATAAGGCTCTTTCAAGCGGATTCGACGATCTTTTGGTGGCTAGTGAAAATGGTCAAGTCGATGTCGTTCGGCTGCTCCTCGACAACGGTGCATCAATAAATACAGCCGCGAAAGAAGGAGATAGCCCGCTTTTCGAGGCTGCTGGTCGAGGCCACATCGAAGTGGTGAAGTTGCTGATACAGCGCGGTGCAGCTAGTGATGTGACAAATAATGCCGGCTGGAGCGCGCTGATGAAGGCTTCAGAACTAGGTTATCCCGCTATTGTGAAGGAATTGCTGCGCAGTGAAGCTGGACCTGCGATTATTGACTTGCAACTGCCTTCTGGAGCCACGGCACTTAATATTGCTTGCGAACATGGCCAATTCGAAGTCGTCAAAAGGCTTGTGAATAATGGCGCGGCACTTGAACTAGCAGATAACGAAGGCTACACTCCGCTGATCACTGCTGCACAATTGGGCTATTCCGACATCGTCCAGTTTCTCGTGATTCGAGGTGCTAAGATGGATGCGCGGCTGTCTAGTGGAGGCACAGCGTTGCTCACTGCGGTATGGCACAAACGACTGGCCGTCGTCCGGATTCTTCTTGACAATGGAGCTGATATCAACTTGTGCGGAGATTTTCAGAGTTGGGCCCCGTTAAATGTTGCGTATATCAGTGGATATACTGAGCTGGTGCAGCTCATATTTGAACGGGTTCCAGCAGACAAGAAGTTATCGTTCTTTGACCTGGTTTCGATTGTCACGTCGATGAAAGCTTCTGCGAGTAGCTCAAAAAAGCAAAGGCACATGGCGTGATTGACCAAAAGCATCGGAATGGAGACACAGCACTACGAATTGCTTGTGAAAGGGGGCAACTAAAAGCAGTTGAAAAGCTGCTGGAGAATCCAAACAATGACGTTAATTTAGCAGATGCTACAGGATGGACACCACTCATCAATGCGTCCTCGAGTGGCCATGCAGATGTGGTATCGATGCTCTTGAAAATGGGTGCCCACCACAGCAAGATACTTCCCAACGGGTGCAATGCTCTCCATATTGCGTGCGAGGAGGGACATTCTAATGTCGTCAAGGAACTTGTTAATCACGGTGTGGTGATTGACGCGGTGGATAACGATGGGGACAGTGCGTTAATCGTCGCGGCAGAAAATGGCTACAGCGAGATAGTGATATTCCTCCTGGAACGTGGCGCATCCATTAACTTGGCAAACAATGAAGGGTGGACTGCCCTCCTGAGTGCTTCAGAAAATGACTATGACGAGGTGATTTCAATTCTCCTAGAAAGAGGAGCAAGCGTCGATGAACAGCGGCCGAACGGGGCCACCGCTCTCCTCACTGCGTGTGAGAATGGTTGTTTTGATGTTGTTAATATACTTGCTGACAATGGTGCATCCGTTGATTTGGCTCTAAATGACGGCCCCACGTCCCTGATGCTTGCAGTCGAAGCTGAGCACGCGGCTGTGGTAAAGTTGTTGTTGGAAAAAGGAGCATCTATTGACCTAGCTGATGACGAAGGCTGGACTGCTCTCATGAGTGCAGCAGATAAAAATTTCGCAGACGTAGTGGCTGTACTTCTAAGCAAAGGAGCAAGTGTCAACAAGCAGCGTCCAGATGGAGTGGCAGCTCTTCACATTGCGAGTGAAGGTGGCCATTCGAGTGTTATTCAACAACTTGTTGACCACGGCGCTTCAATTGATTTGGTAGATGAAGAAGGCGATTCCTCACTGAACACAGCCACTGCAAACGGGCACATTGATGCTGTAAAGTTGCTGATTGAATGTGGAGCGAACATCGAGTTATCCAACAACGAAGGCTGGACTCCTCTACTTACTGCATCGGTGGAAAACCATGCAGACGTGATCTCGCTACTACTGGAAAAGAGGCAAGTATCAACAAACCTCGTCCAAACGGAGCTACCGCGTTACTTGTTGCATGAGAGAACGGCTACTTAGACGCCGTCCAAGTGCTTCTTGATTGTGGAGCTTCACTTGATTTGGTAGACGAAGTTGGTGATTCCTCATTGATCAAAGCCTCTGAAAGTGGGCAAGTGGACATAGTGAGGTTGCTGCTCGGAAAGGGGTCGTCAATTGACATGGCAAATAACGAAGGCTGGACTGCTCTCATGCTTGCAGCAGATAAAGGTTTCGTAGACGTGGTGGCTGTACTTCTAAACCAGGGGTTAATGTTGACAAGAAGCGTCCAGATGGAGTGGCAGCTCTTCACATTGCGAGTGAAGGTGGCCACTCGAGTGTTATCCAACTACTTGTCGCTCACGAAGCTTCAATTGATCTGGTAGATGAAGTTGGTGATTCCCCACTGCTTACTGCTGCTTCGTTCGGGCAAGTAAACGTAGTGAAGTTGCTGATCGAAACTGGAGCGAGCATTGATCTACCTAACAGCTGTGGTTCCACTCCGCTTTCATGTGCTTCGTTTCAGGGTCATACTGCCGTGGTCGAGTTGCTTGTGAAAGAAGGGGCTAGCATCGACAAACCCCTTGTGAAGGGAGCTACTGCATTACTTTGCGCGTGTGAAAACGGCTTCCAACAGATTGTAGAGCTCTTACTTGACCATGGCGCTTCGACTGAAGTGGTAGACGGAGACGATGGTACACCGCTAAACATCGCCGCTGAAAATGGACACAAGGAGGTAGTTAATATGCTGCTGCGCCACGGTTCAATGATCGACGGGGTAAGCAACACTGGTAGTACTGCTCTAATGGGGGCTTCCGAGAATGGCCACATCGACATTGTCACTCTTCTGCTTGAGCGCGGCGCATCCATTTACGCGGTGGATGAAGACGGTAATCATTCATTGATCAAAGCGGCTGAAAACGGGCATGAAAGCGTCGTGCGCTATCTTCTTGACCAAGGTGCCTCGATTGATTTGGCCAACAACTCTGGTGTTACACCATTGATGATTGCTTCGAGTGAAGGCCGGGCTGGCGTGGTTTCACTGCCCATGGAAGGAAAAGGAGCAAGCACTAATCTTCGAGGGAAAAGCGGCAGTACCGCTCTTGAGATCGCGTGTGAGAACGGATATCTCGATGTTGTGAAGATCCTCACCCGAAGTACTGTCTTCATTGATATGAAAGATGACGACGTCAAGAAGCTCATTTCTGTTGCTAGCGCCAATGATCAACGCGAGGTGGTCAACTACATATCCAAGTATCCAAATGGTATCGCCGGGGCATAATGAACGTCAATTCCACGAACACGAGCTTCTCGTTGCGGCTGATGATGATAAGTGGCCTTCTATTTGGTGTTATGTTATTTTCCTATAGAAGCCTTGTAATATGCAAGACGCGACCTGATGTCGTTCGTGCGCTTTGCTTTTGGCCGTGGCATTAAATATTCTACCGAACAAGGCTACCAGTCGTTTTGAAGAACGGATTTTGAGCACTACATAAACCCACTCCAATTGTAGATACGTTGTATTTCATTGCATGATACGCGTGAATGCAGGAGACCGTCCGCCTGCGTTTGCTGTATAGTTTGGTCAATTGTTCTTACGGTTGCTAGGTCTTGTCTCGAACAGGCCGATAGCCTCGGAATGACGGCAGTGCTGAGCGCGCAGGCAGCACACAGAGCAGTGCCATTAGCATGGCCCACTCAATGGGGAACTCGAGCACCTCGACCATGACCACCCAGCGCAATAGCCCGTCGTTCGTGTGTGCTTCTTCATCGGAGCCTGACGGGAAGAAGAAGGCCGGGTTCGCTTGCACGATATCGTGCAGAGGGATATGCGGCCAGTGAATGTCCGTTGAGTTGCCGATCACGGAGCTGGAGGCTTCGTCCGACGGTGGAGTGCACTGCGACGCTGCGAGCAACAGCAACGACAGCGTGTGCATCAGACAGAAGACGGCGGCGATGAAGGCGATGCGTCGGATGTTGCGCTTGCGGTGGGTCACGTCCTCCGCCACTTTGTCCAGCAGCACACACATCCGCTCTCCGTAGGCCGGAAGCAGAATCACACACGCGGCCCAGCAGCACACGAGCAGCACCGTTGCTACAAGCAGCAAACTGCGTCGGATCCGACTGCGAGGCTGGTGTCGAGCGAAGAGGAACATGCCCATCTGCAGCAAGTAGACGGCCACCATTAGTCGAATGAACAAAAGTCTCGGTGGGGGTGGGGGCTTCAGTGCCGGCACGGGGGCAGCAATGACGCCGCTGTCTCTCCTCTCATCCACGTCGGGGGCTCCTCTAGTGTGGAGACTTTGCAGTAGGGCGTCAGTGTCTCGACTGCCAACTCGGTGTTTGTTGACACTGAAGTGAGTGGTGGAGCCCTGCACCTTGTCCACCATAGCAGCCCACGTGTTGAACACGAGCAGGAAGACCCCGCCTAGAACGAGTGACGCAGAGGCGCCCAGCACCTGCCACAGAAACACCAACTCCAGGTACGACAAGTGCAGGTGAGCAGCTTCTCGATCCAAACGGCCATTGGCGTGCGACTGGAAGAGCGCCAACATCCACAGAGACACGAGTGTGAAGGCTGCAGCTCGAAGTGCAGCTCCCAGAGCCAACAACCCGTAGAGACGCATAGCTGTATGATCCCGACGCCAAGTGCGAACCAGTCGACGGATGGCTATGAGTCCTGGGACGAGAACAGTGCACCACACGCGTATACGCTGGCGTAGACGAGGTAGACGGAAGACGTGGAGGTGGCCGACGGCATGGCCTGGTCCGAGGAGGCCATGGCGAGGGTGTGCGCACGAACCGACGCGACGCAGCTTGACCGTGTACGGGGAAAGTTTGTGGGTGGGATCCGGTATCGGTAGACGCGGCGATGGTGCGGCCGAGCTTTGCAATGTGGCGTTGAAGACTATCTGATACGCACTGCCTATGGGCTGGATGCGAGTTTCGCGAGATGTCGTGTCGCTCGGACTCGACTCCTGTTGACGTGGCGTCGAAGTTTACGTGCCAGCCAGTCACTGCAAATTGCTACACGTGTACAGCAATTAACGAGAGCTTTTAAAACTTTAACTTTTACTTCGAAGTAGGTTTCTGCTCGTTGCGAAACGGTTTTGAATTTCGTTCGCTGCATCCAAAGGTGTAAAAGGACTGCGAAGGAACGGAGGGAAGCGGGTCTTCCCGCTTTTGGTCCGACACAGCTGCAGTGACTGCAAGCCTTTCGGTGTGGGACGGACGCTTGCGGCGAGAAGCCAGCGCGTGACGCAAGTGGAGGGAGCCTCGGAGAAAAGGCGGAGATGGCACACACCTGAGCTTTGGTATCTGCCGAAGAGAGTGAACCTTTCGATGAGATCTGATGCCACGAAGCTCAAAGCCCACGCTCTTCCTCTGAAAAAGAAACGAAAGAAGTCCCAGCCATTGCCAACGGTTGGCAACGAGTTGAAGTGATCACGTGAAAACCCCAAAAGTGCACCCGTCAAGAACATACAAAACGCAAGTCAAACTTTCTGATCCGTGGCCATGCTTTGGCCGTCAGATGGCGTTCTATAAACCGGGCGATAGATCGAAGATGCCCTTTCTCGGACCAATCAGATCGCCACGGCTCGGATTCGAATATAGCGCGACCCTCTAAGTTTACCAATTCATATCCTACATACCCTTGCATATCTGCTTAGCAACAAACCATATTTCAATATGTAAAACCTTCTAAATCATATTCCCTCTGTAATCATTCTACCCAACAGGTTCCGTGAGAATAAGAATAAGTCCGGTGACCCAGGTTACCACGCTGGACTGGTACGTTGGTGTCGTGCGATCGAGGCGCCCGAGTCCACCCACCCCGTATCAGCCTCACTTGGCAATCGCGCAGCTTTCCGCCTGCTGGTGTTCCCAGTCACTACAGCCACTAGTAATAAATCTCCAGCCATGCAATCGCCACTCGAGTCCAAGCCGAAAGTCTCCGATGACCATCAGCCCACCCCAAAAAGCGCAAAACTCCAGTCAAAAGCAAAAGTCGGAGGACAAACAACAAGTCAAGTCTGAGGTGGACCCAACTGTTGGGACCAACTCGGTAGACCCCACACCTCGCAGTCCAGGACCGTTCCGGGGCAAGTGTTTATACCAGTCCCGAAAGTGCGAGAACGAACGAGCCGTCAAACGCAACGGCAAACCCCACAACCTGTGCGAGGAGCACCGATCCAAGCAGAACCAGCACCAGCGCAAGTTCGACGCCAAAAAGTTTTCCAGAAAACGACGACGAGGCAGCGGATCCGATGACGAGGAACGTCCTGCAATCAAACACCATCGGACTGGGGACGATGAGGCTGAGGCTGAAACACGCCCGCCGATGACGACGCCTATGGTCGCTGCAATGAGAGGCAGTTACCCGCCAATGTATGTGGCAGGATCTACGCGGCTACCTTCGATTCAGAGTCCGACAGGACCAACCCCAGCTCTAGCGTACGCACAGACTATCGGAACTGAAGCGTATCCTCGTGGACATGTGACTTCGGATTACCATCAACAGACTTCTTATGGGACGCTTCGTCCATTTTTACAGCAAACTCTTCCGGCTTATTCCCACTCGGAGCTAGTGGCGGCCAGTATCTTGGTGCAACCGCAGTCGGTTTTATCGCCCCCATCGGCCGTAGCGACACCAGGTTTGGTGTTTGTGAAACAAGAACGGCCAGTAGTAGGCGAGGATAGAGGACAAGCTAGGATCACTCCACGCATGCTCCCGTCGTTGCGGGTTCCTCTTTCGCATGGGTTGTCTCCGAGTCCGTTTCTCCAAGTTGGTAGAATTGTGCCGTCTCCAGCGCAAGGTTTTGCGTCCGTAGTGACCCCCACCGGTGCTTCTGTCTGCCCAAGTATACCACTTGGCAATATCCTCCCACCGCTCGTGCCATTCAGCCTTCGGAGATCGCCGACACCAATGTCATCCCCAAACAGTCAAAACAAGTGACAATTGCCCAGACGATCAAAATCATCTGCAGGCCGTCGAATTCGATGTAATGAATGTGAAAGTGCTGCTGATTGAATTATTGGATGTAGTTGTCTTGAATTCATTGGCCAGCTATCGTATTTCATGTCGATGAAAGTGATCTTCACAGTTCCCACTTTCTCAAAGGATAATTAGTAGTATGTTGCCAGCTCCTTCATTCTGCATCATTCGCAGCTCGAAAGCACATGCGTGGCTAAAGTAGGCGAGACAAAGCCGAGCTGCTGGTTTTCGGCTTGCCCTTGAACATATGTTGATCCACAAGTGCACATGCATCCGTTTTCACCGTAAATGACCGCGTCGAAACAGGTAGAAACTGCTTCTTTGCCGAGCTGTACTTGAAAAACTGTGATATCACTTCACTGTTGCCAAGTTTCACCGGTGCTCTCGCAGAATTGCTAGGCAACACCGAGAAAATTCGCGTCGCACAGTCTCGTTCCACGTGGTTCTCGTACAGAGCGCGAAATTTGAGTTCTTTGGCAGATTTCAGCAGCACGATGAAGTTATCACAAGTTGATTGTGTTAGAGCCAACAGAGCCAACGTACGTTCCTTCTCCATCGATCCTCCTGCAAGAAGAGTGAACTCCAAAGCATTTTGCATCAACTGACGGTTTGATGCTTTCTTCGAATAAACCGAGCTAGCAAACGATAGGGGTCGATGAGCCTCGCGCTGGTACTGTTTTTCCTTTTGCTGTTGAATAGACATATCCCGTGTCTGTTGCAGCTTCCTAAGCTTCTTTTGACGCAGCTCGTTGAGTCTTTCTTGGCGAGTTCCAGCGCTAGAACTATGAGCGGGCGTGTCTTCACCCAGTGCAATAAAAGTAGCAGCGTGCGGTGGTGCGGGAATTGATGGTACATCTTGAAGACGCGGCGAAGCGCGATGGAGACGCGATGGTTTGACACGATCGTCAGCCTTTCTAGTTGAGCGTGTATAATTACGAGGTGAATCGTCTGGAAATGGGGTATGTTCGGCGCCACTACAACTTGAAAAATCTTCATGACGGTCATCCGGAGCAGATATGGCCACTGTGCTAGATGCTTGACGAGTTCGAATAGGAACACGTCCGTGAACCGTAAAGGGGAGTTGCTACAACCTCCGTTGCTCGTACCTCCTCTTCTCCTCTTGGTGCTGGTCGTAAATTCAAATTGTGATTACGTTCGTAACTGGTATGTGTGCTTCCCCACATCATCTGCGTCAAGGTTTCGTCCTCGTCCTCCGCTTGATTGTTAGACGCCATCCTTTCGTGTGGATTCGCAACCAATGATTTCAAGGATTCGTTATTGATAAGAGGTTTTGAGAAGGTTGCCTTCAAATCGGACACCATCCTTTCAGGCTCGTGAGAAGTCACAGCCTGCGATTTCGAGGATTCGCTATTGATCGCAGGTTTTGAGAAGGTTGCCTTCAAGTTGGACACCATCGTTTCAGACTCGTGAGGATTCACAGCAGACGATTTCGAGGATTCGTTATCAGGTTTTGATAAGGTTGTCTTCAAGTTGGACACCATCGCTTCAGGCTCGCAAGGATAAACAGTCGACGATTTCGAGGATTCGTTATCAGGTTTTGATAAGGTCGCCTTCAAGTTACCAGGCGAGGTGTCAGAAACGCGTTCATGCGGCTTGCTGGCCGATGCAATTGGGTCCGGGTAGTCAATGGTCAGCTCTTTTCGTGTATGGACTTCTTCCTCAGCAGTCATTTTTCGCGTTCTTGAATGAGCCTCACCACTGGATAATCGACAACATTCCGTGCATTCGCTGACCTCATCATGTGACGAAACAACCTCACTGTTCTGTACAACTGAGGGCGAAAACGATTTGCCAGTCGATACCTTTGTCTCGCTATCCCGACGATTGTAAGAATCTGTAGGAAGAACATTTCTTACTACTGGACTCGGAGATACAGCAATATTCATTTTGTCACCCAATTTCTGCGCATTTGGATTATCAGGCTCGGAAGTGATGATACACGCACGGAGAGGCTCTTGTTCATTCTCACAGATGTACTGTTCAGACACAACTCGTACCTCTGTCGGCCTTACTGGTCGTCCAGCGTTCTTCGACCAGCCCGTTGGCTCCCTTCGTTGTGGTCCATCGAGACGTACGGGCTTCAGAAATCCAATTCTACTGTTTTCTTTTACTGCGTTGTTTCCTTGCCGCCGACGAGCTTTCTGGTGGCGCTCTATCATCGCTTCACGCTCAAGTCTCGTTGCAGTATACTCAAGCTCCCACCAAATACGAGCACCAAGTTTATCCTTGTAGTTTACTGGAACAGGTTTTGGCTTGAGTGTCGGTAAAATTGTCTTGCTACCCATCGCTAAGTCGGAGCGCCCCGAAGCCTCCCCATCCACATTTACTACAGGTTCTTCGTCTTGAGTAATAGCCTGTGAGTTTTCTGTCAATGACTCCATCATATCGCTATGATTACTCGAAACATTCTCAGGACAATCGACGATTTCAACGTGGTTAGATGCGTTCACCGAATATGCAGTTGGTAATGAGGTATTCACTGGAGACGACAAATCAACGCTTGCTTGAAACTTATCCACGACCTTATTCATACTGGATATGCGTCCAAACGTGAAAAGGGAATAGGAAGCAACATTATCTCTCGACATCCTAAGCTCGTTTACTGCTTGGTATGGTAGCAACGCTGTACTGTGCTGCTGTTTTTGCAGATCATCAGAACGAAACACCTTGCTTTTTCTTGCTGAATTTCTTCACACTTATCTTCCTCAACATCAGCAACGTCGTGTACACGCACTGCATCGTGAGACGTAGCGTGGGCATCATCTATGCTTTCTTCCGACAATGCGACACCACTGGACACTTTCACTTCAACTTCGTCTGATTTGACATTTGCTGCGGGTGTACTGATCTACGCAGCACCTTGCCATCGCAGCTTTGCCACGCAAAATTCCCTTTCAAGCGACATCCTAGCCCCAAGACACATTCAATATCATCAGGTACTTCGCTGGGGATCGACACATTTGCAAGAGATACCGAAAGAATCTCTTTTGGGCCATGATTCGAGACGCTGATTATCCACAGGACTACGGTCTGCAACTCCAGCAATTGTTTCATCATGTGCATGCACTGCATCATGAGAAGCAGCGTGAGCATCGTCTTCATATCTGCTTTCCTCCGGCAAAGTGATACCACCTGACTCTTTAATTCAACTTCAACTGATTTAGGCTTTTGCTGCGGACGTACTGACCTACGCAGCACCTTGCCATCGCAGCTTTGCCACGCAAAATCCCCTTTCATGTGAACGCCGAGCCCCAGCACACATTCCATTTTATCAGGTATCACGCTGGGGATCGATAAATCTGCAAGAGACACCGAAACATCTCTTTTGGGCCATGATTCGAGACGCTGAATATCCACAGGACTACTGCCTTCAACTTCGGCAATTTTTGTAGAAGTATTATCGTTGGTCTCCTTTTCATCCTCGCATTCTTCGTCAATCAATTTCGTCTGTACATTTGCCGAACCCCTTAAACCAAACGAGAATATAGATGCCGGGTAATTTTTTTGACCTCGGTTGCATCGTGGTATATAGAAGCTCTGGGAGACACTGGTGACAAGTCATTTTGATCGACGCCATCACTAGGGACTCCAAGGCAGTGTCAAGAGGGTTCACCAATTCAGGCGCATCCTGGTTACTCAGTCCAGTTGATAATTCTGATAATTTCAGCTTGCTGCGCTTCTGTTCGTTGACCTCGATGGGTGTTGCCAATGAATTGGTGACAACAAGACATTCCGAACAGCTTTCAGGTGGGTACTGACCGATTTCATCACCATTTGAGAGTCTAAACTCCATATTTCGGGACTTTTCACCTTGCTGATTGCCAAAACTCGAGCCCACTACGACCGCCCACACATTGTACGTTGCACCCTCTCTCGTAACATCGGCAATTCATTATACATTTTCTTGATGAGGTCGCCCACGCTCTTGACAACTTTCACTCGCCCTGGACACACGTAGAGCAAGATTTGGCGCTTCTTCGAGGTGATAGGTGAAGAATCTTCGTGTTGTTCCTGTGGAAACCAAATTACTGCTTGCCCATCACCTACGGCCGAGGATGATGCAGAGAAAACTACACAAGTATCTGTCGTGCTTGTAGCTGCTCGCTCTTGTAGCTCTTCAAGCTCCATTTTCAAAGTATCAACCACAGTTCCTTCAAAATCCCAAGTCAAGTCGGCAACATTCAAATCAATCAATGGAGAGTCTCGACGCAGTAGGCCATTTTGCTCTTCTTGCAAAAACTTCAAAAGCTTCCTTGTATCTGCAGGAGAATCAAAATCGATATGCTTCATCACTTGCAGTCCGTAACGGTGTGCTTCAACAACCATTGGGGCCAGGACAGGTTTAGTGCAGACTTCCAGCACAGTTGCTGTTGAAGACAGCACTCGTGCAGCGAAATCCAAACATGTTGCGAGAGATGCTGTCAGAGATAAATTCTTCTTCCTGCTCATACCTTCGCGGAGCACCTGTTAGTAATAAAGGGATGTCAACAGCAGGAAACGATTCCAACCCAGCGCTGATTATTTTTACGCAACATGCAAATGCGATGCAGTTACACAATATTGACCTGCCGCGCTATTGCTGGGTCAGCTCTTCAAGTCTGGACATCAGCTTCTCATTCTTCTCGCACTCCTTCTGGAACTCTTGGATCGCGTTTACATACATGCGCTCCTGTTCGAGTAGCAATTGATACTTGCTGTCTAAGGCCTCCACGCTGAATTGGTGGTCATCCCGTGCTGTCTGCTGCTTAGCAACCGTACCTTGTACATTCCGAATAATGCTCTCCATCTGCACGAAAATTCCTGTGTCGCTGTCTTGGATCCCATTGCCACGTCGAAATTGTCGTTGATACTGTTGATCAGCGAGATCTCCTTCTCCAAAACCCATGCGTGGTCTTATTCGTGTTATAGACGCAGTAGTACTTGCGCGTTTCATCCAAGGTAAGAGCAACTTCATCGTAGAGCTCGATAAACCGCTTCTCATACTGAACCAGCTCAATTCGTGTGGGGATCTCGTCAATCTGCTTCATCTTGAGGTGCAGAGCTCGGGTCTGCTTTGCCGCAGCAAGTTTCATTTCCTTGTGCTTTTGAGCCATCTGAGTGTGCATCTGCTCGATCTCATTCAGACGCAGCGCTTCTTCGTCCTGGTTATTAGCGTCCTTGGCAACATGCTGCTTTAATTTCTCAATGCGCTCCTTCAGTGTTTCCAACTCCAGACGACACTTTGCTCGGAACTCGTTCTTCTCTCGCTTTAGCGCCTCATTCTTTATCACTAATTGGCGTAACCTCTTGAGTTGTGCCTGTGCATTTTCATCCTTCGGTGTCTGAGCTTCCACCTCCTCCATTTCCAGATTCACAGCAGCAAGTGCTTCATCCAGTGCTGCCGCTCGCGCATGAGTCTCCTTCATCGTAGCATCCAGCGTTTGCTTCTCCTGGATCAGTTGTTGAACCTGGGCTTCATGTGTCTTCAACTCCGCTTGAACCAGGTGAAGCGGAGTCTGCACAATGGAGCCCACACGACCTTCCAGGATACCCTCTTGTATTTCTTCCGGAGCTGATACCACGTTCTGCAGCAACTTGGCTTCACGCTCACGTCGTTTATTCAGCAGCGCCTGTTGTTCTTCCTTCGCCTGCTTCATGGCCTTCTGATACTGTCTGTCAAAATCTGTAGCCTGTGGATCGCTCCTCTTCGTCCTTCTCAGTCCTCTCATACTACCTCCACGAGGTTTGGCCGCTCCGCCTGATGCAATCGCCGCAGCTTGACTGGCAATTTGCGCCATAAAGTCCACCTGGCTCTTGCCCTCCTCTGGCTGCTCCATCGTCGGTTCCTCTTCGCCCACGGCAACAGTCACTCTCTCGCCATACTCCAATAAACATCGTTGAATCATGGCGTCCTCCGTTTCCTCCTGGTCTCTTTCTGCAACATACTGCCAACGTCTCTTAGGTGCGTATGCATCCAGCAGGAACTCGACCTCTTTCTTCAACGGTGCGACATGTTTCTCTTGTGGGCTCATAACCTGTAAATACTCTCTCTCCCGTCGGATCTTTTCCAAGTGTCGAGCCTCTTGAGCTTCCTCCACCAGCCAAAGAACCAGTTTGTGCACTGTTTCGATGTCTCCGAAGTCCTGCAGCAGCAACTGATGCGGCTGAACCGCTACGGGGCAGGAGAAACTGAGGGTTTCCACGCATCGCACCACCTCCTGAGCGAGCCCCAGCCGAGGCTTCATCTTCTCATGAGACTGGAACAGAACGTCCCATTGCACTCGCCCCTTCTCGACGTCTTCTCGACGCACGATTCGATGCAATAGCCACGAGATGCCACTCAACACACGGTCGAAGGCGCTGTACGAGTTCACGCGAGCCTTGGGGAAGCCCGCGGTCTCCAGAGTTTGCAGAATGCGGGACAACTTGGCCGCTGCTTCATGTCCATACTCTTCTGCTAAGTCATAAGTGTCGGGGGCGACCTCAGCCGGACCTGTAGAGGCAGAGGAAACCCACGTCGAACTAAACATGGCAAATGCGGAATGGATTTGGATACTCTGCGATCGTACCTAATCGAAATACGGAGCTATGTGGATATTTACGGTGCTACGGATGTTGAAGTGACAAGATATATGTACTTGAAGTAACTTACAATGTACAGTAGGAAGTAGCATATTCGCGCGGCAATTCCGTAGATTGCTACTGTGCAATTTGACTGGACCAGAAGTAGCCTCGTTCGCCATACACTAAACCATGAGAGAAGAAAGCTTCACATGGACCCACAAGATTAAATCACCCAGCTATCTATCCAGCAGTTGCCTTGTTTCGACCCTCGAATGCTTCCTTCATCAAGATGAATTCGGTCTCATCCGATTGCCCTCTCTTCAGCAAGTACCTCACAATACTAGCACAAACCCGACTCAGCGCCTCAGTCAGTGCCGCACTGACACTCGCCGAGTCGCTTTCAGGCATTAGTAAGTCGACAACTTCAACTTATCGCTACAGCAGCGCGAAATACACGGACAGCGTCGAAAGAGTTGCCGAAATGCATCATCCGAATAATGTGAAGCCGCCGCTGGGTTACAGCAATCTCCGTGGCCAGCGTTTTGCGTCTGTCGAATCGGGACTGTCCTCGAGTAATACCTCCTGTGTCCGTGCGCCACTGCTTTCTGCAGTGCCTCACTGATGCTAAAATCGCCGGGAAGCACCGCTACGACCACACAATGTTGTTTGCCGCCGCCGCTACCTCGACGTTAGTTTTGAGAAGCAACGGGCCGCATCGTTCTGTAAGATACCCAGCGACATCGTCTTTTCCAGAAGGCCGAGCTTGTATCAGGGTCAGACCTCGGAAAAAGGATTGCGGAATTGATATTACCGTATTTTTGTATTGTAATTTAGATTATTGGTTCAGTCTCAAACCAATAAAATAATTAATTGACGCAATAATGGCAATACATGTACAATTATGTCCAATAGGAGGCAGGCCGGTTCAAAAAGCCCGGTTCACTTTGCGGTCAACTTCCACTGACCCTGGTGTCAATTAAAGACAGTGGGCATCATTAGAGTATGGTGAGTGGCTCCCAACGTTTGTTGAGCTTGAGGCTAGCTCTCCTTTGGAGTAATACTGTGGTCTCACTTTAAAATCTACAACAATGGTTGCAAACAGAGACCTCTGCGCTTTTTCTTCGAGCCTCAAGACCAAGGCAGTCATCGGTGCAAGCTCTGTGGCGCGGACCGGAAGCAGCTGCCCCGAACGGGCTACTTCAATCTGATCTCGCACCTGGCAAGCCGCCACGAGGACTTTCGCGAGCAGTTCGCCGCCCATCACCGCGGAACCGAGCAGCCCCTCCAAGCTTTTGGCTTCGTTTCGGAGGAAACAACCCATCGCTTCTACTGGTTGCGGTGGGTTGTCGAGCGGAGCATGCCGCTGTGCGAGGTGGACGACGAGAGGGCCAAGTCCATGTCCAAGTGGCTCCCACCCAACTCCAAGGCGCTCAAGGCTGACATGATTGCGGTGACGAAGAAGCTGGGGTCGTAATCACCGAGGAGATGGGCATCCTCTTCGGGTTACTGTTCGACGGCTGGAGCCACTTGACCATGCACTTCATCGGCGTCTACGCTCTATATGTGGTCGGAGATCGACTCCAACGCACGTTGCTGGCGCTGTCGCCCCTGGACGATGGGAGCCAGGATGCGGATGCTCATATTGAGCTTTTCCGTAACGTGTTAGCCGTTTATAACAAGAGGGTTGATATGGTGCAGTTTATCGTGGCTGATAACTGTAACACTAACCGCAGCATAGCCACAAAGCTCGGCGTCCCATTGGTCGGTTGCGCCTCGCACCGGTTTAACCTGGCGGTTAACACGTTCCTAACCGAACACGACCTGCTGTCACAAAAGGTTAACAACCTAATGTCTCAGCTTCGCCAGCCCAACAACGCTGCTGAGCTGTACAAGCTCACTCCTCTTCGGGCCAAGAAGCGCAACGTGACGCGGTGGTCGTCGACCTACGAGATGCTAGAGCGCTACATGGAGCTGCGGCCGCACATTCGGCTTGTGGAGGTGGTGGAGGACTTCGTGCCAACTAGTAGTGAGAACAAGAAGCTGGGGATGTGCTGCGTCATCTGCGCAAGCATGACAGCTTGTGCAAGCGTTTGCAGTGCGAGACGACGACGATGAGCGAGGTGCGCCTTCTCTTTGACTCGGTTGTGGCTGACTACCCAATTATGGGTAAGTACCTGAAACCGACATCTAAAATTGTACACTCTGCCGCTTTTGAAGGCTGGCATCTGGTGAGAACCCGTCGCCGACGGAAGCTGCCGCGCTGAAGCGTCTTGAGCGCCCCCGAGTGGTCGAGCAAGCGCGCGCTCATGGCAGCAAGCGCAAGGAGCGCGAAGGTGACTACGCGACGCAGATCATCAACCAAGGCGGGTCCAAGAGGCGTCACGGTGAGCGAATGCCGTACGCCGGTCTGGAAACGCTAGTTCCTCCGACGTCTAACGCCTGCGAACGTCTATTTTCGGAGTGCAAGTGGGTGCTCACACCGCAACGCAGCAGCTTGCTTCCTGCGAACTTCGAGATGCTGATCTTCCTGCGCGCTAACAAGGCAATGTGGGATGTCACCAGCCTGTTATAGGTACGTTTCATGGCTGCATGGCTTGTCGTTGACACTTAGAGCTGTTAATGGAGGAATTGTCAGTAATTGCGCCGTACTTATTATTGTTTGTCCTTGTATTGCCGTTGTTATTGCGTTAACAGCCTCGAGGCAATTCAGTATGTTACTGTATTTTCCGAGGCCTGATCAGGGTCATCACACGACTCTGAGGTTGGCAGACTACTGGATAATACTTGATAAGCCACTTGACCGCTTCGAGGTGGCCGTATCCTGCGGCCTTATACATTGTCATTTCAGTGCATCCTTCGCTTCGCTAGTCGTAAAGCTACTGCATTGTATCGAGTCGCCCCTACCAGTAGAGCCGTCCATGGCTTCACATATCCAGATCCGGCAAGACCCGAAGTTCTCGACTACCTGATGCAACTCGTTGTACACGGCGGAGTCGATCATCGTGGGAAGGAGGTAGTCATTAACAGGCTCCATGGTATGTAGAAACCCCTGCAGCAGTGGGAGGAGTGCCAGCGAGACGATAAGCAGGAGTGGAGGCTACTCCATGGCGGGGAAATTTTTAAATTGGCATTCGAACGAGGGTTTCGCAAAGCTGTTGGCAGTCACCCAAAGACTTGCATGTCTCCGTCACTGTAGCAAATAGTTTTTTCAGCGCATCACATAACGTTAATTTTTGGAGCAATGCTTCACTTGGGAAACTTGTCGTTCGTCCCTGTGTCATTGCTTTTGCGATAGCCTCTTCATGACTTGGAATTGAGCACATTTTTGCCACCATGCGCGTGACAAAGGCCTCTTGTAACAGCTCGCCTGACACATCCTTCATGTGAACACTCTTGTCCTCCACCATGGCCAATACACAAACCCTTGAGCTTGGATCTCTTCTCGCAGCCTTCCACCGAACATCGCTTGCCTCCTCCGTGCGTATAGCACACTCCTTTTGAAACTCGGATCTTGTCGCATCCTGGCTGCGAACAACGTTTCCCTCCACCATGTTCAAAGCACATGCCTCCTTCTCGCCCACACTTGGTGCAGCCTGGAAACAGGCACGTCCTCGTTCCGCCGTGAGGATTGCATCTGCCATTGTATTGCGCGAACTTCTTGCAGCCCCGATACGAACACAACGCTCCGCCTCCATGCTTGAAACACATATCATCTTTCGCGATCCGCATGCCGCACCC
Source organism: Phytophthora hibernalis (assembly GCA_012656075.1). Taxonomy (NCBI): domain Eukaryota; phylum Oomycota; class Peronosporomycetes; order Peronosporales; family Peronosporaceae; genus Phytophthora; species Phytophthora hibernalis. Next base: position 462,067 of record JAAKBF010000151.1, on the reverse strand, counting down.
TGGGTGTAAGCACCGTCTTCCCCGTGTTCACTGCAGAGACCTTTAGACAGAGCCCTTTTAGTGCAGCCATCTTCCAAGCACTGGTCGGTTCCTCCGTGCTCAAAGCACAAACAGCTCGCTCCAGCTTGTCAACCACATCCTGGATAACGGCATTGGAAACCTCCACCGTGTTCGAAGCATCTCTTGAGTTGCCCTGACAACGCGCACTTGATACAACCTGGGAACGAACACTTGGTCGCCCCACCGTGACTGCGACATAGTCCCTTGGAGGAAAGCTGCTTACTGCAACTTGGGATGGTACAGCATTGAACGGGAGGCGGGCTGTTAACCTGTTGAGTGATCTGTAACACTTGATCAGGTTCGTTTTCTTCGACAAGTGGCATCACAATACCAGACGTGGCCTCACCACCAGAGCTAACAAACGCATTATGCATTTCGGCCCTTTGATCACTCGGAAGTTAACATGTAAAATGTATCCATCTTGATTTTCGCCAGCCGTCATTCCCGCAACTCAACCGTCTAAAGTTGCCGACTCAGTTTCAGAATGATGGTCTCTGATCCTACGAGCAGACACGCCCATCTCCCTCTATTCAGTTCGCAAAGTATCCGCTCGGTATCAACATGTCGGATGTGACGCCGTCCGTGACTCGTATGCGGTCCATCCTGCAGCAGATATCGGCTGGCGGTCGCTCTGCTTCCACCTCCTCCTCGTCGTTCCCTTCCCCTCCATTGGCACTGAGTCCCGCCACGCGCTGGAACGGCTGGGGCTTCCAGGACACGAAACTGTTCGTGAATTCCAGCAAAGTGATCGAAATCTCGGGCGCTCGCTACGCCCAAGTATTCGCCAATGCTCCAGACCGCACACTGCCGGCGCTGCTTCCCTGGGCAGAGAAGAGACTGGGGCTGGACGCAGACCGCGGCAGTCCGCCGAGTGTCACGTGTCCAGAGGAGCTGCAGCTGCAGAACCAACTCCCAGAAGACGGAGAGACGCACCGGAAGCTGCTGCAGCTGCTGCAATGGGCGGAGAACGAGGTCGGCATGAAGAGCAGCACTACAGTTGAAGAGCGCGTGCGTCACGGCCACGGACAGACGTGCGAGGACGTGTTTCGTCTGCGTCATGTGCGTCAGTAGAGCGCGTTCCTGACGCGGTGCTGTGGCCCTCGAGTCATGAACAAGTGGAGGCTTTGGTCAGGCAGGTGACGCAGAAGTTTGCGGACCAGGTGTGCATTATTCCGTTCGGAGGGGCACGAACGTGACCAATGCACTCGAGTGCGACCCGAAGGAACGACGCGCGATTGTGTCGCTGGATCTGGGCGACATGCGACGCATTCTCAGTGTGGATCGAGAGAATATGCTGGCGGTGGTGGAGGCCGGCATCACTGGACTGGATCTACATGAACGGCTAAGACATCGTGGCCTGACGCTTGGCCACGAACCGGACTCGTGGGAGTTCTCGACGCTCGGTGGGTGGGTGGCGACGCGCGCGTCCGGCATGAAGAAGAACATATACGGGAACATTGAAGACCTGGTGGTGAATGTGACGACGGTGACGCCGCGGGGCACTATGCAGCGCGCGGCGAATGTACCCCGTGCAGCTCTGGGACCGGACATGAACCACGCCATGATGGGATCGGAGGGCATCTTCGGCGTGCACACGCTCGTGACTCTGCGTCTTCGTGAGTTTCCGAGTGTACAAGTGTACGACTCACTCATTTTCCCGAGCCTTGAGCATGGAGTGGCGGCACTTAAGGAGATCACGCGCGCTGGTTGCGAGCCAGCTTCCTGCGTCTGCTGGACAACACGCAGTTCCAGCTTGGCCAGGCGCTGAAGACGTCATCCACGACAAACAAGTTCACCGCTGGTGTCCTCGACTTTGCTAAGAAGACGTATGTGACCAAGATCCGTGGTTTTGACGTGAACGAAATGTGCGCGGCGACTGTTTTGCTCGAAGGAACCAGCCAACAAAGGTGGCGGAGCAGCAGAAACTCATCCAGACCATCGCAAAGCGTCATGAAGGCATGATCGGTGGCGAGGAAAACGGCAAGCGCGGTTACTTCTTCACTTACATCATCGCGTACCTGCGTGACTTCGCGCTGGACTACTACTTTATGAGTGAGTCCTTCGAGACAGCCGTCCCCTGGACCAATGCGCGACAGCTCATTACCGACATCAAGCTGGCCATCAACTCTGTCGCTGCGAAGCGTGATGTTAAGGTTCCGCCCTCATTGCCTGCCGCATCTCGCAAGTCTACGACACTGGCGTCTGCGTGTACGTGTACTACGGCATCAACTACTTTGGCGTGAACGAGCCGATGACGCTCTTCCATGAAACGGAACTTGCTGCCGTGGATGCCATCATTCGCAACGGCGGTGCGCTCTCTCATCACCACGGCGTCGGCAAGCACCGTCTTGCGTGGCTGCCTCAAGCAGTATCACCCCGGCCATCGCAGCCATCCAGGGAATCAAGTCTGCGCTGGACCCGACCAATGTATTTGCAGTCACCAACTTGCAACCATCCAAGAACCACGTTGAGAGCAAGCATCAAGTCTAGTTCCTGCGTGAAGTCGATGTGTATATAGATTGAGAGCAAACCTGTCTAGCCGAACGATGAACGCTGTATAAAGAAATGGACATTCAGCCTCGTTTTATCTCGGACAGCAGTGTTGAAACGACGGTGGAAGGAGTCGCCATGGCAGCTACGTCTAGGAAGCAGTTCACCCTGAGCGCGCCGCCGCAACTTTCGACATTCACCGATGAATTGAATGACTATGAAGACGAAGATGACGAGGAATACGAAGGTGTCGACGGAGACGCACTGGATCAGTACGAAGAAAACGATGACAGCTCCCTCTTGGCTGAAAAACTGGGAAGCTACTTGGTGGTACGATCGGCTTTAGCTGCGCGGTCTACCGATACAGAAGACGAAAACTTGTTGGATCTACTACAGCAACGGTTGTTCGTAGCTCCAGCAGAAGCAAATGATGAAGATGATGAGATCAACGAAGCTCGTAGAAAAGCGTCGTCGGTCTCACCCCGACGCAAGAATTCAACTGCGCCATCGTTGGAAGAATTTCTAGCTGCTCGCACCACAAGACAGGAGCCATTGAAACAGAAGCTTAATCAGGACGCACAACGTGCATTCCTCGAGACGTTTTCGCGAGAACAAGGTAAAGCTCCGCCACTTTCGCCGCAGAGACTAGCACAAATGACGTCGCGATTTCGCATTTTCGAGGAGAAGAAGGTGCGTCGGCTCACAGCTAAGAGACGAGAAACAGAGACGCAGGAGAACATCAAGTTTCGGTTCGCTCCCACGATGAACAGCAAGAGTCGACAACTTACAAGCCAATTCCCAGCTTTTGCAGAGCGGCAAGCAACGCTTTTGGCCAAGAAGCGACAGCAACGAGCACGACTCGAGCAACAACGTGAAGCAGTGTTAACGCGTGATAGAGCAATTGATCTCCAGGAGAGTGTGAAGACGCCCTGCATTTGCAGCCATGGCAACACCAATAGATCTGAAAACTGCGTCACGAGTGCAAAACGCAATTCAAGTCCGCCCAAGGTAATGCAGACAGGAACGGAAGCTCCTGCCTTTCCTTTTGATGGAATTCGTCACACCCAGGCCTGCATGCGGTTCATGGCAATGTGCACCAAGATGAACGCATCATTCACCATCCAGCGTAAGAAGGAGCTCATGAGGCGATCGCTCGACGATATCATTGCCTACCAGGAAGGAAAAACCAGCGACAGCAAGCTCGCGCGGCGATCGAGAAGGCCAAAGAGGACAAGATGACAACCTTCACACCGCAGATCAATGCCAAATCCGAGAAGGCGTGGATTTTACTTGAATTGCATGGAATAACTCGATGTAAAAGCTAACTCTCTGCTCGTCTGTGCTGGTAGATCTACGCTGCGCTGATTCAGAGTGGCAAGCTAGACACAGAGCTAGCAGGTCGCATGTTTAAGCCTAGAAAGACTCCACCCCTACCACCGAAGTTGGCCTTCCAACCGACAATTAGCAAGAAGTCCAAATGGTTGCTGAAGAAAAAGCAGCGTGCGCTCATGGCAAGTGAACTCGAGGATAGTCAAATTGCTCGACCGACTTCTCCGCTGCATCTCGACGTGTTTTCCAGACTGCAGCAGCTATCACATTATCGTGAAAACGAGGCTCAACGTCTGCAGCATATGCACGAGGAAGAGGAATTGAAGACTAAACTTCACATCGAGTGGAACGTCATCCCGTACGACTCCAGCTGCCGCTTCATCCTGCAAGGGTTCGATCGTCCCAATGCCTTGTCCTAGACAACTCTCCATTGAATAACATCACGCTTACCGCTAGTTCCTGGGTCAGCATGTCCTATTAACCCACGTAAACAGGATCCTCGTCGTTCATTGCTCGAACATCACAGAGTCTCTGGATGAAATTGTACAGAGGAGCATTTCGCTTAACGTTCTCCAAGTGCGTCTCGTGAGACTTGAGCAGCTCCAGGCAACCGTCAGTGGAAGTGCTCTGCATGCACTCCATCAGCGACTCGTAGTATTCCTCTTCGTACACTCCACGAGAGAGCAATCGCTGTACAGGTGATCTACGCAGCCTCTCCAAGAAGCCAAACCAGTCAGCCAGATCACTCTGCGTCAACCGAAGTTGCGAGTCTTCCGGTGAGTTTACATTGGCCCCATCCAGCCAAATCGTAAGCACGTATCGCTCTGCTCGAGACGGCAAAACTCGGTGCAGCATCCAGTCGCTCTGGAACAGCACAACGCGGTCCATCTTGGGCGCGACGGTCACAGGCTGCTGCAAAAACGGGAATAGCTGCACCTCACCTCCGTCACCTTCCTTCCAGCCCTCATTCAAATACAACAAGCACGTAACCTTGCGCTTGTTCGGAGCTCCGGGTTGTCGTAGTGGCACGGAAAACACCCTCCATGTCCAGCATTGCGCTGCAACTTCAACGTGCGATCCGAAGTGCTAAACTTTAATTCGTACTGCGGTAGAAAAGTCGACAGCACCTGCAAGAGCTCCGTCGAGTGGAACAATGCATCGAGCTCCGGCACCTTCGTACGCAGCGAAGCATCGTGCAAATCCACCTCAAAGATGTGAGGCTTGACGAAGTGGAAGGCCTGTGGTTTGCCGTCCGAACCCTTCTGTGTGAGTGCGAACTGCGTCTTGTTGGGCTTGAAGTGATCGTTCCCGTGGAGCCATTTCATCTCGTCCAGCAGTGCACTGGCCCACCCATGACCGAAACAGTCGTCGATTACCACATATCTTTTTCGTCCAGCTCGGTGCAGGCCTCTTTGGTGAGTTTGCTATGCAGACGCTCGTAGTCGCGCGTGAACGGCTTCTTGTATTTGCCTGGCAAGGTGTCGCTCATGGTTGTCGAGACGAAAATGCAAGTCTGTCAATGCGCATGACAAAACGAATGGCGCACAGCTGCTCAGACACAGAGTCTCAGCTCAGACGTCAAGGCAGCGAGCGATTGATTTGAAACGTCATCAGTCAAAGTGCTGTTTCAGAATCATCGACAATTCAATCCAATTATCCATATACAGTACAGTACCGTATTTGCCGGTTGACTGAACCAATTGTCAATACAGTACATGCATTAATACTGGGAGGACAGCTTTAGCTGGCTGAACAGCCTAACCAATTTTATTGGTGGGGTGCCCCCAGGGTTTAATTGGCGAATGTCGCCCTGAGTCGATATGTCACCGATTGGGACTACGGTCACACAAAATATTTTTTGTATCTTGTGGATGGTGGTGTTCCGAATGTTGTTGGGCGAAGAAGCTCCATCTGACAGTGCGCTACCTTCGTTAAACGAGTCACGCAGTCGCTTTGGCCCACGAAGGTGAGCGAGTAGGTAAGATGTAGATTTGGAAGGGCGTCAAGGTTACGATTCTCAGGACATGCTGCGCAAGCTATACTTGTGCATTCACCATTACCTGCTCGGGTTGTACCCGGTGTGAACGGGACGTTGTATCCATACATGGTGCTGCTATTAATAGGCTTCTCGGATGTTTGCAAACGCGTTTTCTCTGGCAAAGACAACAAGATGCAAATGCACCGGTAGGGGCACACGAAAATTTAAAAATTCAATGAGGCGCGAGCTTAATTTAAAAAAGAATCTTAGTCAACTTTCCTCCCAGCCTAATGCTACGCCTGTAGTAGCATTTGATTTGATAGATGAATGATTGACGTAAGCTTTAGATTGAGCTTTTGCTACAATCAACGAATTACCGATAACGTTAGCTTTTGCCATTTTGAAACAGTTGCCACGATGGAGAAGCCTTAACTCCTGCTTGTGTCTCGGTCGCACTTACCCCAGTGCTGGAAGGGCTTACCATTGAGCTCGTTAATGCTTTCCTCCTTCCCAAGACGATAGACTCCGCAGTTTACAACGAATTGCATCAAGTAGTCCAGAACTTTGGGTCTTCTCGGATCTGGACATGTTGTGGTGGATTCTGGGTCAAAGCCAGCTTCCGCCGCCAGACGTGAACTTCAAAGACTTGACAACTAGACAGTGAGCGACCTGGTGCAATCAAGTCAATCACAGAAGAAGCTACGCCTGACCCTGGTGTATCAAGGTCAGCGTGCTTCATTGGCGATGGCAGAGCCAGACATCTGGACCTGACCAAACTTTCATGGACCTCGTAGAACAGGCCGCCAGTGATCCAAGTGGAATCTCGGGCTGCTTTACGTGTTCCCTTTCATGCTGTCATCAGCATGAAGGTTTCATACTTTCATTGAGAAGGATGGATGGTGACGACTGTCCAAATCTCTCACTCTTCATTTTGCTAGTTACACATCAAGCTACCAATACACTAGGCTACAAGTTCCAGCAGAATCGCCACCTGCCTTGTCTCGTGTTTGGAGTTTCTTCAACCTCCGGAAAACAGCGCAAAGAATTCTTTAGTGGTACTCGTCTAAGTGGTACGACCCGATCTACTAGCTGACCGCAACCTGTCGTCACGCCGAAACACCGTGCTGATGATTCAAGTGACGAGGAGGAGTCCTCCGAATACTCAAAGCCGATGCCTGTACCCATCTTCGCGCCGATTCTCCCACCAAGACTCAGTTCTATTTCCCACAAGGCATTGGTGAAATGGGACAAACTGCGTAAGGAGTATGAGGCCAAGATGAGAGCTCGTTGCAGAAGCTCTGGTGAGGACTACAACTTGGTGACGCAGAACGTGAAGGAGTCTTTCGATCTCCGTCTCTTGGAAACGTTCTGTGCATTAAGACATCGGAAGGACGTCGTGGATGTCACCGAAGGACAACTCATCGCTGAGATCAAGCATCTACTAGGGAAGGTCAAGAACGACGACCTGCCTGATATCAAGACCCTATGCGCGAAGGAGCTACGAATGGATCTGTCGGAGACAGACGTCGATGCCTGCGTACTGACCTTCTTTCAGCGTTTCCATGAAGTCGTCCTAGAGAATGGACTTGAAGAAGTTTTCGCTGGTGATGATGGCGAAAAAGAGAAGTGCAAGCGTTTGGTGTCGTGTTTGGCCCCTCCGGTCCTGAAGGCCGACGTCAAAAGTGCTGTCCGCTGGACTAACAAGGAGGCCGACAAAGACATTAAAAACTGTACACGCTGATCTACGAAAAGGCGGTTGAACATGAGCGTCATTTCCAGCAGAACAAGCGGATGCGATTAATGGTGAAGGACAAGACTTCGCTGCCAAAATCTGCGAAAATGCTGAGAAATCGACTACGGCTAATTCGAAGAAATCGCCTCGTGACGATTCTGGTAAGAGATTCTCGTTGAAGATGGTCGACAAGAAGGCTGATAAGAAGATCTACCAGAAGACCGACAAGCCTTTCAAGCCGACTATCTCGCGCAAGGAGCCGCCATCGCCGTACCCGAAGTACCAGGAGATGCACTGGCTCAGCGATTGCACGAAGGCAACTGACGCTGAGAAGATTGTGCTTCGGCAGAAACTTCGCGAAGCTAACAAAGCTCGCCAGTCTCGCATGAAGAGATTGAAGGAGTTAATGCCACCGACTTCACGCACTGTGGCGATTAATGGCGTTCTGGATTTGCCGTGCCGTCCGGACACTGGTTCCGACTACACGGCGATCAGCCGTTCGCAGAGGAGACTATAGCTCGACGTGGGTCCCTCGGTGCAGGAGATTCCGTTGGACACGCCGGTGTGCAGTCAGGCGTATGGTGCACACCCGGTCGTGGCTGAGAAGAAATCCATGCTTCATGGTTTGATCCACACGGCTGCTGGACCGGTGCAGCCAGTGGAAGCTGTGTCGTGTCTGATTGTGGATACGGACGATGACGAATTCATCATTGGTCAAGACCTGTTGATTGCCCTGGGCATCGATGTGGACCGGCAGCTCGAGCAGCTTGCCTCCCATCGCGAAGACGAGACCAGTGGTGACCCATTGACTTGGAGGCGGATGAACGCCCCACCAATCCAAGTCATGTGGCCTCTGATGAAGAAGTTCGTGCTGCAGTGGAGACTCTGATTGAAAGAACCATGGCACATGGATTTCCTCAGACAAGGTGGACAAGTTGCGAACCATTGTGCACATGTATGATGTGTGGCGCTTGGAACTTCGTGACGACCCACCTGATCGCGTTCCCCGCTCGAAGTGCGTTTGAAGGATGGGGCCCAACCATGCAAAATGTAAGCCTCGCAAATATTCTCCCCATGTTCGCCAATTCTTACGTGAGTTTAACGATCAACTTGTGAAACTAAGATGGGTTTACGAGAATCCAACAAGTCGGTGGGCCAGCCCCGTACTCCCCGTCAAAACGTCACCAGAGCTCATGGATTTGCGTCAAGCGACTGACTATCGCGAATTCAACTCGATGACCGACATCATGGCTGCAGTGATGCCAATTCTTTCTTTGGTAATGAAAAATGCACGTGGAAAACAACATTTTGGACTTTTCGACTTCATTAAGGGTTTCTGGCAGCTACCTTTAGCTGAGTGCTGCCAGGAGTGGTTATCCTATATGACTGACGAGAAGATCTACACTCCGCGACGCGTACCACAAGGCTGTGGTGATGCTGCAATCTATTTTCAAAAACTATGGAGACGTGCTTTGCGACGCTACTGTACAAGCACCTCCTCGTGTGGATCGACGATCTGTTGCTCTACGCAGACGACATCGACACCTACCTAGACAAACTCGCTGAGTTGTTTTTGCTGCTGAATGATTTTGGTCTCAAGCTTAGCGTGAAGAAGTCAAGCCTGTATCAACAGGAAGTGAAGTGGTGTGGCAAAATTATCGATGCCAATGGTGTACGTCGTGACGCTGCCAGAATCGACTCACTTCGTGCAATGCCGTACCCCAGTACAGCAGGGGAGTTGCAGCAGTTCCAGTGCGCGATTAATTGGATGCGAGAGAGTCTTATTGACTATGCTCGTCAAGTCACCCCGCTCCAACACCGATTAGACGAAGCTCTGGCCAAGACACGACGTACGAAACGTGTGGCTGCCGGAATTTTGATCGAGTTCAGTGCAGCAGAGAAAGCTGCATTCGACAATATTAAAGACATGCTAGCCTCGGCGGCTACGCTTGCTTTTCCAGATGACTCGGCAACGACGTGTTTACTAACGGATGCGTCTGATGCTGGTTGGGCCGTCATCGTGACGCAAGTGAAGGACTTTGACATCAAAGTGCCTGTCCAGGATCAACAACACCAATGAGGCGAGTGTTTGAGTGGCACCTTCACGGGTAGCCAACTCAATTGGACAGTGATCGAAAAGGAAGCTTTCCCTATCGCACTGGCCTGTGACAAACTGGATTATTTGCTGCTCAGGCCGCAAGGATTCAGGATGTGCTGCGATCACCGCAACTTAATTCACGTGTTTGCGCCTGACGAGCATGTCAAAAGCACGTGAAAGGCAAGTTGTTGCGGTGGTCCATGAAATTGATGAATTACAACTATGTGATCGAACATATTGCCGGACCGAACAACGTTTGGGCCGACATGATCAGCAGGTGGGCTGGCAACCACGTTTCAGCCACCAGCAGGATCAGCAGGATTCGCACTGACACGCCAGCAGCGCCCAGCGCCGCATCTCTAACAGAGTTGACCCAGGAGGTGACGGGGCCGATCATCTCGACGCTCCGCCCTCTTGATGATGACCATTTCATTTGGCCGACTTTCGTGGAGATTATGGTGGTGCAGTCACGATATGAACCGCCAGCAGGAGTTGTGCGTACCGACGGCGACGTACTCACTCTCCGTGACCGGATTTGGATCCCTACTGAAGCCAGTGACCTCATCCTACGACTCTTGATCATTTCACATTGTGGTGCCCAAGGCCACCGTGGGCACGCTGCCATGGTGGAGCACCTTCGACGATTGTTTGCGATTGAGAAGATCAACATCCTGGCGTCCACTTTTGTCCGCCAGTGCCGGCTGTGTCTGCATTCAAAAAGGTTCCCCAGACCTTGGGGTGAAACAAGTGATTGTTGTGAACGCAATGGAGTTTTACATTTCGATTTCCTGTTCATAGGTGAAAGTTATGGTGACTCCAAGTATATCCTAGTGCTAAAGGATCATGCCTCGCATTTCTGCGAGCTTGTCGTGGCAGACACAGCCGACAGTACGGTGACTGTGGAGGCGTTCCTCGCCTGGCATTCTCGTTTCGGCCTGCCATCAGTTTGGATCTCGGACCAAGGATCCCATTTCAAGAACGAAGTAGTGAGTGAGCTATCGCGAAGGCTGCGCACGCAGCAGTAGTTTACCCCGCTTACTGCCCGTGGATCAACGGCTCAGTGGAGCGCGTGAACCGGGACATACTCCAGGTGATCAGGACTATGATCATGGAGTACAAGATCAATCACAACGACTGGGTGTACCTAGTGCCAATGGCACAGTCCAGCCTCAATCATACTGCAGTACCTTCACTCGGACACAAAGCGCCAGTGGAGTTGTTTACTGAACTACAATGTCCGACACCTCTCAAAGAATTCTACCTGCCTGGTTCGGGGAGTTCAAGGAGGTGCCAGCGAGTGACAAGATTGAGGACTTCCTCGCCAGCCTGCGAAGCAGTCTTCAAGACATGCACAAGGTTGTTGAAGACCAACGACTGAAGCAGAGACTGTTGAACAAGAAGCGGGAACGAGGAGAGAACATGGTGAATTTCATGGAAGGTGATTATGTGCTACGCTCACGGGTTGATGAAAAGAGTGGCAACAAGCTGCTTGTCACCTGGATAGGGCCGTATCGCGTGATACGTGCCGATGTGCACTCTTTCGTGGTTCAACACCTCATCACGGGTGCTGAGTTGGATGTACATGCCTCTAGATTAAAATTCTATGCAGACTCCAGCTTGGACGTGACCGAAGAACTGCTCGAGCACATCTCGTCGCAAGGAATCATCCTGGCGGTGGAGAAGCTCAAGGAGCATCAGTGGAACGACAACATCAAGGATTATGAGCTTTTGGTGCAGTGGAAGGGACTCGAAGCGATCGAGGACTCCTATGAACCGCTGACGACTTTGTCTTGAGACGTTCCAAAACTTGTGAACCAGTACGTGGTCGCCGCGGATCAAGAGCTTAAAGACACTGGCAGCGTGTGACTACGACTGGAGAACAACAACAAGAAGAACCGACAGTTGCAATGGCGATGATAAGACCGCCGGACATAAGCCGCCGGAGGTCCAGTCGTCAACGGAAGCAACCGCGTTCAACTACAACTACTCAAGCGTCCGACAAAGGTGACACCGTTGCTGCTGTACTGCAGACTTCGAGTGATCGACCTGGACTTGAGAACAACCACCCCGACGCGAACATCCCAAGGCGCCTGATACAGGTTCGATCCGAGGATCAAGGTGTGAGCCGTCGTACGCGTTCGCAGACCGCTAGAGCCGACCGACTGGCGAGCGAGAAGTGATCGTGCGTCCAATGCTGAAGACCCTTCAGGAGTGGTCGTGGTCATGCATGGATCTGACTGCAATGGCTGCAAATGGAGAAGATGATGAAGCAGCGGAATCAAGCTTTGGGGGCTGTGTGGTGGATTTTGGGTCAAAGCCAGCTTCCGCCGCCAGACGTGAACTTCAAAGACTTGACAACTAGACAGTGAGCGACCTGGTGCAATCAAGTCAATCACAGAAGAAGCTTCGCCTGACCCTGGTGCATCAAGGTCAGCGTGCTTCATTGGCGATGGCAGAGCCAGACATCTGGACCTGACCAAACTTTCATGGATCTCGTAGAACAGGCCGCCAGTGATCCAAGTGGAATCTCGGGCTGCTTTACGTGTTCCCTTTCATGCTGTCATCAGCATGAAGGTTTCATACTTTCATTGAGAAGGATGGATGGTGACGACTGTCCAAATCTCTCACTCTTCATTTTGCTAGTTACACATCAAGCTACCAATACACTAGGCTACAAGTTCCATCAGGATCGCCACCTGCCTTGTCTCGTGTTTGGAGTTTCTTCAACCTCCGGAAAAAGCACACATGTGGAGCGATGGACGGAGCTGCTGCTAGAAGCCGAGTCGATACAATGCAGCGGCTTCACGAAGATCGAGCTGAAGGATGCACTAAAATGGCGATGTTGAATGCCGCAGCCAACAGTTGGCTTTAATTATCCAACAATTTTCAAACTTCAGGCAGTTGTGACCCAAGCGCTGGTAATAATTCGGGTAGCTAGACAAGACGATGCCGCTGGGTATCTTACGGAACGATTCGATGCGTTACTTCTCAACGCTAGAGTGGAAGAAGCGGCAGGGGCAAATCTAGTTGCAGCCTTGCTTCCAGGTGATGTCAGCGCAAGTGAGGCCATGAAGGCAGCAGTGGCGCACGGACACATCGCGATGGTGGAACTACTACTTGAGGACAGTCCCGTTTCGACAGACGTAACGCTGGCATTGGAGACTGCTGACACCCAGCAGCGGCTTCACATTATTCGGATCATAACGCATTACGGCAACCCCTTCGACGCTGTCCGTGTATTTCGCGCTGCTGTAGCGACAAGGCAAGTTGAAGTTGTCGACCTACTTATGCCTGAAAGCAACTCGGCGAGTGACAGTGCGGCACTGACCGAGGCGCTGAGTCGGGGTTGTGCTAGTATTGTGAGGTACTTGCTGAAGAGAGGGCAATCGGATGAGGCCGAATTCATCTTGATGAAGGAAGCACTCGAGGGTCGACACAAGTCGGTCAAACAACTTCTGGATAGCTGGGTGATTTGGTTGTTTGAGGTTCTCTCAGCAATACGCCATCACTCAATGCTATTTTTTGCGTCTCTCCATCCATGCATAATTCAAAAGGATGTCGCTGCGGTTACATATTAAACAGGTCTACTGCGGGTCTGGTAAGGGTGAAGGTCGGGCCTGTGTTTTCACAGGTCAGGCCCTGGTCAGGCTGACCCCGCACCTGACCCGTAAAATACTAGTTGCGTTCTCAAGTAAAATACTTTCTTGAAATATACCGATATTAAACCGGTATACCGAGTTGTGTCGTTTCGATATAAAGTCTTGCAAGTGTCCTTTCGGAAAAAGTTTGGGTGGAATGACTGATACTTGTACATCTTGAGGTTGTCACTTTCATTAATACATCACGTAACCTGTCACAAGAGAAGCGACATATCTTGAGCATTTTAGGCGCACAAGGGTCACAAAACCACAGACTTCAACATGTCTTTTTACTTTCTTGTGCTCTAAACGTCGCCTTTTTAACACTATCACTGCTAGGTCCTACGTTTACACCGCATTCTGCGCACACGTAGTCGCTATCCTCAACAACCTCCTGTCCCCGTGCTCGTACTGTTGGCTCGCTGGTGACACAACCCTAAGCGCGCTACGGCTGCGCCTTCGCTTGACAGTAGCACTAGGTCACTGCCGGTACATGTATCAATAAATGAACACCCTCCCCACCGATGGAACGGCCAAACGATTTGAGACGACTCACGGTATACTGGAATAATACCGGTATGACAGTGTATTACTATTTTTGATAAGAATGTATCAGTATTTGACGGATCTGGGTCTGGGTCTGGCCTGTATGCATGCGTGTAATATATCCATGGGTCTGGGTCGGGGTCAGTCTGACCCGACACCTTACCAGACCCGCAATAGACCTGTTTAATAATCTACCGTCGCTGCAGCTTGATGGATTGGCAGGTTCATCGCCGGGATCGAGCTTTGGGACGACGCATTCTCAAAAGTGCTCCGGAGCTGGCAAGCGATTATACGATGGCTGAGCATTTAGCGAAGGAGATCTCGCTAAGTCACTGACAAGTTGAGAAGTTGTCAGTGACTTAGCGACTACAGCAACACGGAAATGCAGAAAAGGTGTTGAAACTAATACTGTGCTTGTCAGTGACAAGCTATATTTTAGTAATGGCGGATGACAATGCAAAGTATCTTGTTGTTGTTACCTCTAGTGGATGGGGAATATATTAGTCACAACCTCAACGCTTACTTGGAGAAGTCAAGCTGGGTGATGGTCTTGGGGTCGGCTCCCTCGAAGGCAATGCGGTAGATGGCCGCGAAGAGCGGGAACTGGTCGATCGCCTCGTGCTCCTTGAGGATGGCGTACACCTCCTTGGACGTGAGCGTGCCCTGCAGCATCTGACCGTTGAGCATGGTCTTCTCGAGCTCCTCCCACGTGGTCTTCTGGGTCACGAAGGCCTCGGCGCATTTGCGATTGCGGCCGCCGAAGCACGTGGTGATGAGGTCGGCGATGCCGCACGACTCGAAGAACGTGTCCTCCTTGACGCCGTCGAAGTACTTGAAGCAGAACTTCTTCATCTCGCTCAGACCGATGCGGATGATGGCCGCCTTGGTGTTGCCGCCGTACTTAAGGCCGTCGCAGAAGCCGGCGCCCAGGGCCACCACGTTCTTGAGCGCTCCGCACATCTCGACTCCGTTCGGGTCCAGAGCCACGTCCACGGAGAACGTGGGGGCGTTGAACAGCTCACGCAGCAGCGCGCCGTGACGCAGGTCGGCGCAACCCAGCGTGGACTCGCAGAAGTCGCCAGCCGCGACCTCGTTGGCCACGTTGGCGCCCATGAGGACGCTGCAGTCGACGTCCAGTCCCTTGCGAATGAGGTCGGACACGAGCACGACGCCCTGGTCGTCGAAGTCGATGCCCTTGATGAGGGAAACGGCCATGGCGCCCTCCTTGAGGCCTTGCTCCTTGATGGACACGAGCATGCGGCCCAGGAACTGGTGCGGCACACAGAAGATGAGGATGTCGGCGCCACGCACGGCGTCGCACAGGTCCGGCACCGCGATGATGTTCTCCGGTAGCTTGTAGCCAGGCAAGTACTTGACGTTCTCGTGCTGCGTGTTGATGATCTCCGTGAGCTTGCGGCCGTCCACCTGCTCCTCGAAGACCCACATGTTGATGTCGCGTTCGAACGTCTCCGGCAGCTTCTGCGTGTTCTCGCCGATGATGCGAGCGATGGCCGAGCCCCAGTTACCGGAGCCCACGAGACAGACCTTCTGAGGCATTGTGAGTAGCTTGAGTGGTGGATGGAGGAGGAATGCGCACTAGACGGCAAATTCAGGAATGAAAAGCATGTGACACCGGAGCTCGAGGAGGCTGAAAGAGCCCGCTGACGTCAGCGGTGTACCAGAGCAGGAGTGATGGTCAGTATTAGTGCTGACAGGGTGGATTCTGTATGTCAGCGTTGACTCGACGGTTTTTGTACATGCATACGTATTCTCGGGATATGGCTTTGAGCAGGTTTTCTGCTTGGTGCCCAGCATTTTGGCTAATCACAGCGCTCGAGAGGGAAAGCCATTCGTGATGATGGCGAGTGTAGATTCGGCTCGATTGGCTGGTATTATAGGTCTATCTGGGAAGCGGTGGTCAATGATCTGGGACGTCCGACGTTGACTGTCTCGCATTGACAAGCCAATTTGACAGCTTCAAGTCCCAGATCAATCTGCATGGAGCAGCTTTCCTTCCGGCGGTCCCAACCGGCATTTCCATGCGACCGCGTAATCCTCCAGAATACGCAGCCAGCTTCGCAGATCGTAGGAGTCTGCACCAATTCTTGCCTTGCAGACTGCATTGCTGCGCTCGCCTCGACACTGGAATTGATGTAGATGGCGGGCGTGCCCCTTCACAGCCTGTAGACGAAAAAGGTCGGACAACCTATAAATCTAGGATGGCCCGATGATCACCGCATCCACGGCGCTTTTCGAAGCGCTGGAAGTGATCCTGGAAGTGATCTACAGTATGGAATCTGAAAACCGCGGTGAGCAAGCAATCTGCCTTCGTTGTTTAACGTCGGCCGTGTTTCATCCGCAGCCATCTGCCAGCCCCAGCTTGTTGCCACGGGCCAATCGATCTGGAGCCAGCACGCGGTTTATGCACGCGGCACACATTGCATGCTCACCCAAATGCTTCAGTTTGTGCTGCTTGGGATTGCGCACCATCTGAGGCACTTGAGTTCCAATTCAACACACGATTTCGGCGGTCTCGTTAAACGGCTGGAGCTTTTGGACAGGCACATGGCGCTTGAAAGTTTCGCTTGCTCATGCAATCGCTGCTGCGTGGTTTCCGCCGCGAACTTCAGAGTTGGCGACATCTAGTCTAGAAGGTTTGGGGCCTCGAAGCGAGCTCAGTACATGTATTGTGAAGCTATTGGCGAGGGCATTCAGCCGCGCATTGAGTCTCGATGCGGCGCTACATGTAAGGTCTTACTGTCCTCGATCTCTGGTAATACTTCATACCAGCAGTGAGTGTTTGGCTGTAAGTATTCGCATTGTCGATGATAATTCCGTTGAGGAAGAAAAATCGACGGAATGGGACTGAAGGCAGTGATTTTGAAGAGCCAAGTGACTCGGCCCAAGTCGCTTCTTCGCTTCGCTCACGAGGGTTTCAATGCTCGCATCTAGGGTGTGTAATTTTCAGTCGAAGTCGTTCGGTCTCTGCTTAAAGCGTTCATGTGAAAATTTTCCCGAGCAGTAGTAGAGATTGTCTTGGTGGAGGAACTCAATGTTCACACGGTGCTCAGGATGCTGTAAATACAGAGTGGGGAGGGAGGTATAGAAACTTGCCAGTTCTATCTGCCCCCTTAGAATTTTGGAGTCGATATGGAGACAGGTAATATGCGAGTGCCAAGTTTCGCCCCGACATTTTGAAGTCAAGAAGATTATCGAGAAAGCAGAGTTTGTCTTCTTCGCCTATGTACCTCATTCAACATGATTGCCACAAAATCACTTCCATCCAGAAGATATTCTTGTTCGCTTTCACGTGCAGGTTGCGCTATAATAATAGTCACGTGAATGTGTCAAACGCTATCGACGTCAATATCCTGACCGGCACACATTGCATACATCCACGCTGCCTGCTACTACTGTAGCTACTGCGTGGCTGCAGTGTGGTCTCCGATTGCACGCAATGCCTTCTTCAGGTGCTTCGAGTTCGATAGCATGTGGTTGGCTTTCGAGATATGCAGGAAAGTCTTCGGTTCTGCTGCGACTGCGAAGAGTTCCTCTCCATTCGCGTATGGCACGTCCGTGTCAGCGTCTCCATGAATCACAAGTAGTGGTGGCAATCCAGAACCCGACACAGCTCGGGCGATATCCAGCCAGCCATCATAGTACTCGTCGACGTAGCGCTTGTCCAGACGCACGTAAAGTTTCGGCGGTGCCGTTGCATCGGTCAACTCGGTCGTGGCAGTGACACCATCCAGCGACAGCTCGACGTTCTTGGGCAGAGGACAATCGTCCTCCAGGTAGAATTCTTTCCAGCACCAGCCTTGGTTTGCAGTCTGCTCCAGCTGCAGCTCGTTGAAGTCAAAGTGGACACCTTTCGTCATGTCCAGCAAACCTGCGATCACCGTGATAGTATCCGCTACCTGTTTATCTCGAAGTAAAGCTCCTAAGATGGCTCCAGTGGAGAGACCGACGACATGCACCTTCCCTTCGGTAGAGCTCCCACCAAGTAGATGGCTGCGGATGTACTTGCTCACAGCCACCACATCCTCGACCTCGTAGGAGATCTTCTTGTCCGTAAAGCACAACTCGTTGTCCGATCCTGGAATTCCACCAAAGTTGAAGGTCATAAATGCCTTCTTCTTGTCCTGTTGAGTCACCCAAAACTCGGACAACTTGGCAGGCATTCGAGACGCAAAGTCCACCTTGAAAGGGTGCACACCCATATCCGGGAACCCGTGGAGGTACACCATAACTTCGTCGTAGCACGCAACAACCTCACTGGTTACGTCATCCGGCGTGGCCAGAATCGCCAATAAATTCCTGCTCACCCCGTGACAGTCTCAGTTGCTGGCACCTTCACAATGACCTGACGAAGCTGCATGGTATCTTGGATAGTAACCCAAATGTAACCAATTGTAGCCATAACAGTAATTTGTAACCCTGAAAATAATTGTTTAAGAAAAATAAAAACCACTTTATATACGTGTAAGTTACTAAGTTACGGCCCGTAACTGTAACCTGGGTACTCACAAATTTGTGTTCCGAATCGGCTCATCATGCCTCCAGTTCCGCCCGAACGCCGCGGAGGCGACGGCGCTGCAGCGTCCATGGGCCCCAAAGATAACGTTTCGTGCAACTACTGCGTGGGCATCAGCGTGTACACCAAGTAGGCACTTCTCCGCTGCAAATGTGTCCACGGGTTATACCAAAATTTGTATTTAACATTTGTGTCGTCAATGTTGCAATCATTTAGAGCCATGTGGAAAGAGCGTAAAAGTCCGGAATGCAGGGGAATCCAAGTGGATTTCACTACCAGTCGCGAACGTCTGCAGGACATGCGAGAACGAGCAGGTGAAAACGAGAGTTTCGCGTATTTTTTCACGTTGGAACGGGGAATTTAACGAAGTTTTGATGGTGTTGTGGATGTTGGTACCAGCTCCCCTAGAAAGGACGATTTCACCTTCATGGGCGTCGGACTGTCGGTGTATTCTCCTGAGTGGATGGAGGAGGGCAAACACTTGCCCTACGTCAGGGGGTCGGGGTCATTGCGATCCACACAGACAACGATAAGCTCATGAAGCAGATAGAGGAGCGTAAGCGCATCAAGCGCGAGCTGCAGAAAGGTGTGGGCAACAGAGGAGACCTGCAGGACCATGGAGATGATGTCGGCCAGGATGACGATGTGGTCGACGACAAGGAGATGAGGACCTGTTCGACTTTGAAGATGGAGAAGCGACGGATGATGGCCAAGCGCTCGTGGAGAGCGAGGTGGTGCGAGGTATGAAGACACCGCGTGGCCCAGCGGTGATCCCGGCGGAGATTACCATGGCCGAGGTTAAAGATCGAATGGTGGAGAAAGCCAAGTACTCGGTGAATGCCATGTTCAAGTTCTGGGAACGCCGTCTGGACGGATTCGGTGATCGGTATGTGGACTCGTGCCGACGACTGACAGAACAAATGGAGAAGCAAGCGGTGAACACGCCGCACAATGTCATGTGGCTGGTGCATCGAATTGACGAGTACATGCGTGGCAAGGATGATGACGGCAAAAAGTAATGAGACGGAACAACGGAGGATCACCAGTACACCATCCTGGTAAGCATGCGAGACTGAGGGTACAGGAATAACGGATAAACAGGTGCCGCGAGTTCCAACATTCTTTCTGGGTGCAATTCAATGAGGGCTGCATTAAAATTAACAATTTTGTCGCTATTACTAAGAATGTACCCACCTTTCAGGAAGGTGTTGCTCGTCGTGCTGAAGCAGTTGCTACCCTCGGTCACCCATATTGGTACCAGCGCTGAACCTTTTGGGGAGGTACCAGCAACTAGAAAGTACAACGGACTACGGGCAAGTTGTCAATGGTGTCAGCAGCGTTCGCGGCGAATTATCACCTCGATGCTGACCGTGGAAATTGCCGCGCTGCGCCTGAAAAGACACAACACAATGATGGACGGTGGGACGACTTCAGTTGTCGATGCAACTGAATACAGATTTCAAAGCAGGTCACTATCGCTCAACACACCCATACGCACACCGATCTACTACACAAGCCGGCAAGAAATCCATCTCAACATGGCGGCATTCAATGCGGTTTAAGCACGCAGTTTGGCTCGGCAGCCATCGATCGCGTTCGCGTCCGTCGAGGAGCGGTGGTGGTCGTCGCCGACGTATCCGTCGTGGCGGATGAAGTCGTGGACGCCGTGGCCGGGGCTGTCGTTGTCGTGCTATCGGTGGTGGTCGAAGAGGATGTCGAAGTGGTCGTCGTGTCCGATGAACCGGTCGTGGACGTCGCGGGGCATCGGTCGTGGCCGAAGATGTCGTCGAGGCGGCAGATGAAACGATGGACATGGCGGCGGATGAGGTCGTGGACGACGACGTAGCGCAGACGGTGGCCGTGGTGGGGTCCGTGGTGAAGGCCGTGACGGTGAAGTCGGGAGCGTCACCCAGGGCCCAGGTGCAGCAGGGGTCTCCGAAGGCGGCGCCGTTGGTCATGTCAGAGTTGGGAAAGGTGTCGGCACAGAAGGCTGCAGTCCAGGAGAGTCCGACGGCCTCGAAGGCGGTGGCGAAGTCGGTGTACTGCGAGCTATCCTTGTCCGGGTGTCCGAGCTCCTGCGAGAAGAGAGATCCGTTGGGGATGTAGGCGAGATAGGCCTGCATGGCGTTGGCGTAGTCAGCAATGGCGACCATGCCGAGGGTGAAAGCGACAAAGGACTTCATGGGTGAAAAGATATGGCAGAAGATGCCAATTGACATTGAGCGTCGACGGCGTTAAAACTACATGTGCGACTCTACTATCGATCTCGAATGACTCGTCTTAGAACTCTCGAATTTCAGCTAGAAGCTATCTGGCGTTCCTGACCTGGCAGCGGACGAGTCCATGCTCATCTTTGCTGACTGGACCACAGGAATCTAGTCTTGACACCATGAAATTCCGGAGGTGCATTCACCGTCAGAGCGCAAGTGAGACCGAGGATGACTGGGCGTTCCATTGCACTGCAACGCAATGGCAGTTCACACATGGCGGGTGTTTCGGTAGCCGAGCGCGACCGGCGACTCTATTGGAGCCCTACGCGGTAACAGATGCTGAATGCGCTTGCCTGAGATATCGATCCGTGGACTGTCAACTAGGACAGCAAGACTTTTGTAGCGCTTGTAGGACGGGTTAGTTGCGGTCGCAAGTGCTTTTACACATTGCGTTAGGAAAAATTGGTGTAGCGTAGACTCGAGTCTCGTATTGCACAACCAGAATCGAGCCAAATTATTAATACCACCCGATCGATACCATTACTTTACCGGCCGTTTGCAACCGGGGTTGTATTTCTGGGCTCTGATTGGTCACTGGCCTTGGTGGACAGCAGTACCAGTCACCAACGAGGCCAATACGGCTCCAAAACAGGGGTATCGAAAACAAGTTTGGTTATAGTCGGAGAGGTAATACTGACGCGGATTTACAACCCTAGCCAATACAAAAGAAAAGATACGCAGATTGTGTTGCAAACGGAGTGAAGGGTCATTGTGAAATCCTCCATCGCGAGACTGGACACACTCGCCGCCGCAGCAATGAATCGATACAAAGCAGAAATGGTGAAGTTGATGGCGTTCAAGGACGACATTAGATACGCCGCCGACCACGTGTTCACACCGGAAGCCCTTCTGCACATCACGCCGGGTGACGTGTGCCGCTGGATGAACAAGAGAGCCTATGGAGAACCAAAACCGAGTGAAGACATGAAGCCCGTACACGCCAGATCAAGCACGCTTGAATTCGCTAAGAAAGCGATTTCTTCTTTCATGCCGCGCGTCAACGCGACGTGGGATCCCGTGACGGCACAGGGTAATCCGACTCGCTCGGACGCGGTAAGTTGATCAAGAAAATTAAGCGCTTTGAAGTGAGGCGGGAGGGGCCGACTCAAATGCTCGGCGGCTGATCGAGTTTGACGAGTTCGTGAACCTGCTAAAGCTTGTTCGAGGGGAGAACGAGCGAGCTGGTGCAAAGTACATGGTGGGTAGTGTGCTCGCGCTTCAATGGTACATAATGGCTCGAATTGACGACATGATGAAGTTGCAATTCAACAACTTTACCCCCAACCCACAGTATCCTTCTTCTCTCCTCTGCCAAGTCCGTTGGTCCAAGAACATATCCGAGGAACGCGACGCGCCCGAGCAGATCGTGTTTGGTAGCATGGATCCTGGACTGTGCCCTCTACTCAACCTCGCTATCTACATTGAGACCGCAGCAAATGTAACACGTTCCGAGTTCATATTTGGCAATCCGAATGACGGAGATCGGGTTGTGAGACGCTTTCTGAAAGCCATGTTTAAGAAAACAACTTTCAAGAAGCTCAAGGAAGGGAAATTAGGGACGCATGGTCTCCGCACACCTACTGCAGTCGGTGTGGAGTCTCTAAAGACTATGTAAATCGGTGTGGTCGGTGGCGAACACGTAAAGCAGTAGTGGACGTCTACATCGACAATACGCAACCTTATCCAGACGCATGTGCAGCGGCAGCACTGGCCGGTCCTGCTGGGCCATGCTTCTACAATTTAAAACCCGGCATTGGATGCGTTGAACCGAGCCTGCCCGTCAACGATGTTGCTCCGGTAGTCAAACAGGTTATGGGAGAATCAATTGCAACGACGCTGGCACTGCCGTTGTTATGGGCTGCATTAGAACCGACAGATGCCGAGTGTGCTTTCCTCCCCACCACATTGAAGAAGCGGATTGTACAAGCGTACAAGAATGCTGGAGGCGAAACTGTCCTAAATCCTGTTGGTAGAGAGGCATTTTACGTGCTTGGAGACGGTTCTCATCTCAACCTCGTTACAATAAGCGAAGATGAAACGAGCCAACCAAATGGCAACCGAATTTCGGCGAATGCACTTGATTCTGGAGGTGGAGGCGAGGGCACTCGGCGCGAATTTGCCGCGTTGCATTCGCAGTTGCTGGCATCACGACGATACATGACTGAGGTTATGAATGAGGTGCTGTCTTCAAGGCGACAATCACACCGCGAAATGGAAAAAGTGCTGACTATTCTGCGCCGGGTAGCTGCTTGTCCTATTCCCCACCAAATCCACTCTGCTCGTAGCACCCCTCAGCCGCGTCAACGAGTTGAAGACGAAGATGCTGCACATCGACGTGCTTCATCTTCTCGGCTCTCCAAGAGACCAAAAGATCTTTACGAGCTATGGCACGAGCATCAGTTTGGACTTGCTGGCTTGAAACCTGCAAAAGACTTCTCACCGGTGGAGCGCGGCGCAAACAAATGTGCCTACTCCAGGAGAAAACATTTTGGGATGTTGTGGCGACCCTGGTTCGTGCTGGGCTTACTAGTGACTGCGCGATCGACAAAGTCTATGCTGTGTACGGTAGACAGCTTTCTGTGTCGAACATTCTTACAGGCTTGCGAGCAGATAAAAAGCGAGGATACCACCCAAGCCTACGAGTGTAGATATTGTACAATAGCAAACAACTGACATCAAACATACTCCATTTCTACCAATCCCAACATAGAATCTCCATTTCTACCAATCAAAAGAGAGTTGTAATCCGAGTTGCAAGAATGGCCAGTATTTATACAGTACCGGTACATGTAGCTATCGGATGTAAACACAGCGTCGTACAGTAATTGGAAGATTCCGGACGCCAGTCCGGATGAAAACCATACGGAGCAACAGAGCCATTCCAGAAACGAGATGCCCAATCGGTATCGAGTTATTCATAGTGGATAGGTACAAAATGCAATTCATTGAATTTTATCAATTAAATGAATTGCATACAGATCGGTGGTTATCTGTTTGCGACAGGTCGGTTCCCTTCACACTCGAGAATTTGCGCCGCGTACCCCTCAAGCCCCAATCTCTCAAGACCACTGTTCGTACTAATGCCGCCACCCCATCCCCACCCACGCCGGAGTAGCTCAGTGGAAGAGCGGGAGGCTTCGCCTCCAGGTCGCTGGTTCGAACCCAGCCTCCGGCAAACCTTGTACGATAATCTGTGTGTTGTGGCTCAATGCGGACAGGATACAGAAGGAGTTCAGCTATGCAAGGTCGACAGCTGACCACTGGTGAGACGGAGGCGTACATGCATCAGCGATGGACCCATTCGCCTTAAGTGCAAGGAATTGGGCGCCGAGCGAGCGATAAGCGTCTGGATGGGATGTTCGCAGCTGGCGCCAACGCTTTCGTAATGACGACGCCTTGGTGGTTGGCTTTTGCTGTCGAAGGTATGCAAGCGCTCGTTTGCGGTGCGATCCATCACCACAGCCAAGGTCCAGAGCGCGTGCTTCCAGGCTCGGTACGCCTCTACGTTGGATCGATCAGGTTGCGCAGGTATCAGTAGCGGCGCTAGGTAAAGTACTTGCACAATGTTGATCGCCGCTTTCGCACCCGCTCGTTTGTTTTGCTCTTTCTTCCCTTTGACCGTTTCCCATATGCGGTTCGTGTACCAGTTGCAGCAAGTGTCGATGCTGTAGCGGGAGAAAGTGCCGTAACCAGCAACTGCGACGGACCAGCGGCGGCGACTCTCTCCATTCGAGCGTGTGCTTCGTGAGTGGTAGGGGTTCTGGTCAAGTCCGCTACAGCGTCTTCTACACGTCCAAGTCGGTCACTGATCACAGTGAGCTGGTTCAAGATGCGAGCAGCGTGTCCCTCCAGTGGCAGCGCTGCTGACCTGAGCGTGATTGACGGTGCGGCATCTCGCAGCAAGGTGGCAACCCCATTCACAGCACGTCTCAGTGGTAATTCGGCAGCCGAGACGCGCATCGGTGGCAGTGATGCCTCTATCAAGTTCATACAGGTAGCGCGGTATGTGTCCTGGTTTGGTGGTGGTGTTCTTTGCCGATTCTAATACTGCTTCCATGTGAATTAACAGTGCGGCGAATGTGGCATCCACTAAATCTTGAGCGACGTTGTACCGTGGATCAAGAGAGCCTAGGACGTCTTGGAATAGCTCGTCCCGCAGTGTGACTAGCTGGCCAAATTCCGCCACACTCAACCGCTGCTGCAGATCAACGATAGTTGGTGTTGCCACAGGTAAGTCGGGAGCTTCGTAACCCGCGAGAACCTTGCCTACGCTCTGATCTTCGCGCGTTGTTGTTCCAATACAGGCAAACGCTTTTGTAAGTGACTCCAATAGCCAAGCTCCACGCGTAGAGATCCACTGGATCGACAGTTTGGGCGAGGCGTTGGCGTACGCGGCAGACCCTCGCCCCAAGGAGTGGCTGGTCATATTTGGGGTGGCGCCTTGACGCAGCGCGGGGGCATCTCTTTCAGGGTATCCCTGATAACTTCAGTAATGTAGCCTGCAATATTCGGACGCTTTCGTTCACGTTTCAGCGCTGGTTGTCTTCCGGACTCTGTTCATTTTGCAGGCTTTCCCAATACAATACGGCCTCTTCCTGGGTGTACGTCTGTCCACCAGGTAGGTCTGAGACGGCGAACCGTGGTACGAGCGGGAACAGGTACTCAGACGGTTCATCGTAACACACGAAGAGCAAGCTGAACAAGTGGAGCATACACTGCTGCCACCGTTCGGGGGCCTTGTATATGGAGACGCCCTGCACAACTGACGTCTTTATGTGAGCAATGTGCAGGAACAGCTCTCCGGATGCCGTGCGTGATAGTTGTTGCTTGCGAGCGAAACAGGTGTCGATTGCCCTCCCAAAGGTGTGCCACATCATCGTCAGGAGGGCAGCGTCGTGATTGGACTTCAACCCCGTAGCCACATCCGCGTTAGCAACTAGATGTTCTACTAACACGCACATATCACTGATTGTACACCCCGATGCGTCATTCGTTTGCACATTTGAGCGGAGGTTCCGTTCTTCAATTGCGCTTGCCATCTTGTCACGAATTTTAGCCACACGCTGCGAGTCGGAGAGGGAGCTTGGATAGCGCTCACGCAACATATTCAATACTTGAGAGTAGTATCCGAGGGCTGTTGACTTAGACAACAGTCCATCGACAGCTCGAGCTCTGGAGCTCTTCTTGGTCTGCAAGAAAATCGTAAAAGCGGCTAGTAGAGAGTTGAAATTTTGCATAGGGAGGTTGGCTTCTTGAGCGTGTGAGCAATGTATGCCATCCAAGGCCTCTCTTGTTAATCCTGTAGATACTAAAAACTCATCAAACAAATTTTCGGCAGCCAGCTCTTGGCCCATGGTCCCAGACGGGGTGTCGAGACCTCGCGCTGCCCTCCGCATCATGGCCGACATGGATGATCGAACGCAAATGACTTGTGGTTCTCTATCCTGGCAGAATGGTAGTTTCTTGCTTCAATGTAGAGCGAAAATAGACTTATCGAATAATTGTGAGAACAACAATCATTTTGTATGGGTATTACAGTGTAAGAATGGTCTATTCCCGCCATGTGTGAACTGCCATTGCGTTGCAGTGCAATGGAACGCCCAGTCATCCTCGGTCTCACTTGCGCTCTGACGGTGAATGCACCTCCGGAATTTCATGGTGTCAAGACTAGATTCCTGTGGTCCAGTCAGCAAAGATGAGCATGGACTCGTCCGCTGCCAGGTCAGGAACGCCAGATAGCTTCTAGCTGAAATTCGAGAGTTCTAAGACGAGTCATTCGAGATCGATAGTAGAGTCGCACATGTAGTTTTAACGCCGTCGACGCTCAATGTCAATTGGCATCTTCTGCCATATCTTTTCACCCATGAAGTCCTTTGTCGCTTTCACCCTCGGCATGGTCGCCATTGCTGACTACGCCAACGCCATGCAGGCCTATCTCGCCTACATCCCCAACGGATCTCTCTTCTCGCAGGAGCTCGGACACCCGGACAAGGATAGCTCGCAGTACACCGACTTCGCCACCGCCTTCGAGGCCGTCGGACTCTCCTGGACTGCAGCCTTCTGTGCCGACACCTTTCCCAACTCTGACATGACCAACGGCGCCGCCTTCGGAGACCCCTGCTGCACCTGGGCCCTGGGTGACGCTCCCGACTTCACCGTCACGGCCTTCACCACGGATCCCACCACGGCCACCGTCTGCGCTACGTCGTCGTCCACGACCTCATCCGCCGCCATGTCCATCGCTTCATCTGCCGCCTCGACGACATCTTCGGCCACGACCGATGCCCCCGCGACGTCCACGACCGGTTCATCGGACACGACGACCACTTCGACATCCTCTTCGACCACCACCGATAGCACGACAACGACAGCCCCGGCCACGGCGTCCACGACTTCATCCGCCACGACGGATACGTCGGCGACGACCACCACCGCTCCCTCGACGGACGCGAACGCGATCGATGGCTGCCGAGCCAAACTGCGTGCTTAAACCGCATTGAATGCCGCCATGTTGAGATGGATTTCTTGCCGGCTTGTGTAGTAGATCGGTGTGCGTATGGGTGTGTTGAGCGATAGTGACCTGCTTTGAAATCTGTATTCAGTTGCATCGACAACTGAAGTCGTCCCACCGTCCATCATTGTGTTGTATCTTTTCAGGCGCAGTGCGGCAATTTCCACGGTTAGCACCGAGGTGAGCGCAAAAGCTACGAGGCCGTATCCGGATCCTGGGTTACTTGACAAACAGTCTTCAATCCCGACAATAAGGCACATGTAGATGTCAATTAGTTTAGTTCATGTAAGCTTAGATGATTTTACGTGGTCGAGTTGACGCATTTAGAGAGTTGCCAGAAGCCCCAGGAGAATCGGTGTGAAAGCTGCCAGAAGCCCCACTGCGGCACCCGAAAATGCACCGCCGGTAAGGCTGGATGCAGCGTTGGAGTCAGTGGTGGCGATGGTAGCCGAGCTACCACTGCTTGAAGTCGCAGTGCCTGTGAGTGTCGAAACAGCTTTGGGGGTCCGCACAGCCGTCATGTCGACAGCCAACGAGATCCATACAAACAACCCGTCACTCACCGTGCTGCCAAGCTTCACGTAGTTCATTACGGGGTCAAACCCGTTAGTAGCGGCTGTCGACAAGATGTTGTCTTTCGAGTTGAGCGTCACTGCCTGTGTGTTGGTCGAGTATGGCGCCACCCCTCCCACCTCAGTGATTAGAGTCTGGTCGAAGAAGAACTGACCCACGTGGGCGACTGAACCGCCTGAGTAAGTTTTGTTCGCGAGCACTTTGCCGTCGTGAGTACCGACGAAGTGCATGTGCGTGGTGCGACCAGCATAGTGACCCGGGAAAATCGAGATCATCTGTGCGACACCGTCGGCATCTGTAGGCGTGACGCCTCGTAGAAAAGTTGTGTTGATGTTGCTCGTATCCTTTCCGTTTCCGTTCGTGCTGGCCACTACACCGGAGTACACGCCCGTTGCGTTGGTGTGCCACAGGTCAATATACATATCCTCCACAGGCTTACAGGTGTTCACGTCGATCACTTGCACGTCGACATACATTGCGACACCGCTCTGCGTCTCTCGCATATCGGAGCGAATGTGCTCGCCCTTCACGTAGTACGGTCCTTCGGTCACCTCGGGCTCTACGATGTAAGTTTTGCTGGTAAAAAGTGTGCTGGACTCGGTATCTGCCGTGATGCCCGTGATGCTTGACTTGTGGTCCTTGGCCAACACCGTGGTGGCATCAAGACGTCGCTGGCGGTGCTCTTCACGAAGCTTTGCAACTGTTTCGGCACGTCGGGTTGCAGCTCGCTCCTGAAGATTGCGAGACGATTCGGTTGCAGTGCACGTCGTCAGGGTGGTCTGTGTATTCTGAGCGAAGAGTTTGCGTTCATCGGTGGAGAGGGCACGCGTTGTGAGCCCTTCGTGGCCAGAGGTGGGGTGGACGAGGACGCAAGCTGCAATTGCTGTAGCAGCTAGGACAGAGAGTGCCTTCACCATGTTTGGACTGGTTGAAGGATGGTCTTGGGTGGCGTAGTGTTGATAGAGCGAATTCGAAAGTAAGCGAGTGGCCTTGAGAGAACCCGAGACGACACCAACGGAACGAGCGCAGACTGAAGGCAATAAGATGGAGAGGGTGATACGGACTGGAATACTCGATTCATTACAGTCTCAGCTCGTAGATACGCATTTATCGATTCGCTAAAATGCCTCGTGATCTTATCAAATGGTCCGTTGAGTTTTTGCTGACACAAGCTGAAGTTGAAGGGAACAGAACGTGCAGCTACCCTGCTGTTTTAGACTTGAAGTTTGGCACCAGCAACTTCAACGCAAAACCCACACGTTGTCGTTTTTGCTCAAGACACAGGAAGATGTGACCATGTGGGTGAAGAATAAATACAAGATAGCATGTGGGTATTGCTTCGGTTGCAGGGTCATGTTGTGTTTAGCTTAGAACATGCGATCCTTTTAGTTGTTTAGTAGGTTGGGAGGCACTGCGAGAAGCTGGCACTGATGTACTTACACACTGCCCCCGGGGCGCAGAACGTCTGACCGTCATAGTTGCCTCCACCGCACTGGCCGTAGAAGGCGACAGGGTCACGACTTGGCCACTCCTTGCACTGGAAAGAGTCACGGTCCTCGACGTCCAGGCATCTGTAGCCCGCTTCACACGTCAGCCGGGTGTATTCGTTCGTGGACGTCTCCTCGGGCATGTAAACAGTGTAGTCAAAGCCCACCCCACCGCAATTATCGTAACCAGAGACTAGCGTCACTTGGCCGCCGATCGGTGTAGGTCCAGGCTTGACCGTCGCGACTGGTTTCGTCGTAGCAGTGGCCGTCGTTATGGCGGAGCCGCTTGTGCTTGCTACGGTTGGTGAAAGGGTTGCCACAGTGTTCGTCGGGGCGGCATTTCCGACGACTGGGGTTGTGACATCAACTGCAGCACTAGAACTCGTGTCGGTAGTGACGTCTGCAACGTCGGCGACATCGGATGTAGCACTAGCGCTGGTGGTTGTAGTGACATCGGCGACATCGGAAGCTGCACTGGCACTGGCGGAGGCGTCGGCGACATCGGATGTAGCACTAGAGCTGGTGGTTGTAGTGACATCGGCGACATCGGAGGCTGCACTGGCACTGGCGGAGACGTCGGCGACATCGGATGTAGCACTAGAGCTGGTGGTTGTAGTGACATCGGCGATATCGGAGGCTGCACTGGCACTGGCGGAGACGTCGGCGACATCGGATGTAGCACTAGCGCTGGTGGTTGTAGTGACAACGGCGACATCGGAGGCTGCACTGGCGCTGGCGGAGACATCGGCTGCAGTACTAGCACTGGCATCGGTGGTAACGTCAGTGGTAACACCGGCATCAACATCAACACTGGCGCTGGTGTCGTTCAAGGCGCTTCCGTTGTCGATTGCTTCGGCTAGCGCGGAAGTTCCGACGACAACGCAGACAGCAAAGCTGAGGATGAAGCTGCACTTGACCATAGTCGAAGAAATTAGGTAGAGGGGGTTACTGAGTGAGGGCAAAACCAAAAGTAAGAAGACGTTAGTGTGGAGGCAAGCTGCTGTGCTTTTCACCATTGACGGCTCGATTTAGCACTATAGTCACAACCGATGCGATGCTGCGTCATTATTTATATTATCCTGGTTCCGTTCTCATTCCTAGCGCAAGACAACCTATCGGTATGCACCTAGGCAATGACAACGGATATACGCGGGTTTGTACACCTCCATACCACTACAATCTCATAACGGGGAAAACCATCGATCTTCAAGTGATCCTAAGGAGCTCCACTGTGAAGCTCCTTAGGATCACCATTCTGGTTCCTTATCACCAGCTACCAGTACTCGCTTTCAATGGTAGATTGTTAGACGTGTCTTCTACAGTAATGAGCGTCAATAAGAAACACCTGATATGTACATAATCAAGGAGGGTATAGGAGCCCACAATCCCCATTTAGATGTTCCTCACTGACAGATGTATAATGTTGCAAAGGATATTAGTTGATACCCCGTTCCTTATTGACGCACATTACTGTATTGGGTCTGGTAAGGTCAATATTGATGCAAATCGAGCAGCTTGCTATGCTCTTTTGTTGTACTACCGAATTCCAATCACTTTGCATGGCAAACCCGACAGGTGGGGGGTACAGCTTATCGAGCATTTTTGAGGGGTACAGCTCATCAAGGAATTCGGTAGTAGTATGTTGTATCTACCTGGTTGCTACGTCTGGCTGGGCGTTTATTCACTTACAACGATCCTTCGTTGACCTCGCTGCTTTGGCTGCTTTCGACCTCGC
Source organism: Phytophthora hibernalis (assembly GCA_012656075.1). NCBI lineage: Eukaryota > Oomycota > Peronosporomycetes > Peronosporales > Peronosporaceae > Phytophthora > Phytophthora hibernalis. The sequence continues at coordinate 431,086 of JAAKBF010000151.1, read as the reverse complement.
CCAGGAAACGTTCATCTCCAACGCTCTCGCTGCCCTCGGCCTCGGCACTCTCACTGCCGCTGACGACCTCCTCGAGGAAGCGTTCACCCGCAAAGCTGTAACTTCCCTCCACCTCACCTTCCGTGCTCTCGGTTCCGGTCACTTCCTGTAGAAAGCGTTCACCCGCCAAGCTGTCGCTGCCTTCCGTTTCGGTGTCCGCACTGGACCTCCTGTAGGAAGCGCAGCTCGCCATCGACACCACTGCCCTCAACATCGCTGCCCTCACTGCCGGTCAGTTCCTGAAGGAAACGGGTAACCGCGAAGCTGTCGGTGTTGGATCCAGTACTCTCGCTACCAGTGACCTCCTGGAGGAAGCGATCACCAGTAAAGCTGTCGCTACCTTCGTCGACTGCAGAGGCACTATCGCTTCCCTCAATCTCGAACAGGAAGCGTTCACCTTCGGTGCTGTCACTCTGGCTGGCGTCGAAACTGGCGTCGAAGCTCGTCAGAAAACGTTCATTGTCCTGCTCGGTACGGAGGCTGGCAGCGTTAACACCGTCGAAGGTGGTGAGTGCGAGGGCAACGGCGACGGCGAATCTGAGGATGATGTTTAACTTGGTCATGGCTGATACGGTGATGCGTGTTGCTGGAAGCTGAAGAGGTAGGTCGGAGATGATTCAGCCAGAAAATTGCAAGTGACCGAGATGAAGTCAACCACCAAGGCGGATTTGGACTTAGGTTGTTTGATCTCACTTGTTCCTTGGGAAGTTGCTAGCAATGTTTCACTTCAGAATTGCCACATTGGCTAAACTTCCCATGCCTGCATTTAAAAACGTCACTGCGAACTGATACTGGTATTGTAGCTACTATGGTAATAGTACATGTACTTCGAAGTAATGCGAACCCAACGGCCAAATGAACGCGAACTGCTCTTTTTTGCTTTTAGCAATGACGGTCTATGCGATGGATGCTTCAACCAAAATATCTGTTTTCCGCCACACGTCACACATTTTGCAACTCGTAATCGCACTTATCGATATTACAACGACTGGTTTGTGGGGACCGAAGGTCGGAATCCGTTTTTTCAACTCATTACCGCTTTTACATCTTCACCAGCGATAAACAGGAAACACAGATTAAGGCCCCTCCCCGTGATCGAGATGATAGGACAAACTTCTTTCCCCATACGACCGATGCTGAGTTCAACCGAAAGACCCGACGTCCTTTTGCCAGGACGTTGGTGCTAGTTTGATCGATCAATTCTCGTGTATTTCTGTGTATTTGTATCTACCTATTTGTGTGTGCGGATGAGGATGACACTCAAACTTAGGACACCTTCCGAGAAGCTTTAGCTCATGTGGACGGCTGTTGTATTCGTACTGCCTGAGTCCGCTGTGCAGCCATTGTATATGTCTATCGTAGTATTTGTGTTAGCGTTGATGAAAGGATATTTGTGTTTGTTTGAGGCGATCATCGTGTTGCCGCTGAAAACAGAATCACTTTCTGCTGCCTTCCAACTGAGCTTGCTGAACTCTGGTTCGTACTGTACGTTTGTATATCTTTATGTGGTTGAGGAGGTGATGATCTACAATTGCATAGTTCAGCTGAACTGCCTTCCAAGGCACTGTTGAGAACGATCCATCAAAGTCTTTCGCTCCTATCTGATTCTCAACCACCAGTAGCTAGGTGTAACATAGCCATCCTTCCACTGCTTTTCTAGATTCGCGCGATTGAAAAGATGTTTGGGGCAAATCTCCCAATAATGAAACATACATAAGACTTTTTACCCTTATTTACTGCTTCATTTACCCTTCTTACAGAACAGAAATGACGGATATAGCAAGCGGGTTAGGGTGGACGATTTATCATAGCACGTCATTGGGCCATTTTTTCGAAATTTCCCGCTTTATAAGAACATCAGATATCAAATGACTAACGGTTCAAACAGCAAAGCGCGGTATTAACCTATGGTTAATGAATTAACAGTCACTAAAAAGAGGATCCAGTTTTATGGCGACGGTGAAGGGTCGCTGTGGGTACGAAATGTGGGATTACGTGATTCGATGGAACTTTAGGTACGATTTATGGAGGCGATTTAGCGACGTCACCCACCCCTCCACGGGCACCCACTCTGTCTTACCTGATCCGTCAGTATGGTTTAGCAGAAAGTGCCGGTCAATCAGGGTTCCTGGGAAGGTTGAGACCCGTAAGAAGTCTATAAAAAGTCTTGGGTACACTCACGGCACGTACTGATTTCGTCGTTTGAGTTAGTGAGAACTGCCTTCACGCAGACACCAGACAGGCGCAGAAGGTCACGGGCAAGGAGGCCAAAGCAAACAGGCCGCACGACACAGGGCAGGCCGCACAACGCAGGGCAGGCCGCACCAAGCAGGGAAGGCGGCACGATGAGAGCAGGCCGCACGAAGCAGAGCAGGCCGCATTATGAGAGCAGGCCGCACGAAGTAGAGTAGATCGCACGAAGCAGAGCAGCCCACACGATGAGAGCAGGCCGCGCGAAGTAGAGCAGATCGCACGAAGCCGAGCAGGTTGCACGATGAGAGCAGGCCGCGCGAAGTAGAGCAGATCGCACGAAGCCGAGCAGGCTGCATGGAGCCGAGCAGGACGCACGAAGCTGTCCAGGCCGCACGAAGCAGAGCAGATCGCACAGAGCAGATCAGACCGCGTTACGAGAGCAGGCTGTACGACGAGAGCAGGTGGGACCAAGCCAGGCAAGCGGCACGACGCAGGGCAGGCTGCATGACGCAGAGTAGGCCGAACGATGACAGCTCGCCGCACGAAGCAGAGCAGACCGCACGAAGCAGCATTGCAGGCGACACGGAGGAGCAGAGCAGTCGACACGAGACAGCAGTGCAGGCGACACGAAGCGGCGGTACTAAGCAGGTTAGGCAGCACCAGGTAGGTACAGAAGGTGCAGTCCATCGCGCAGCGCAACATGGAGGCCGACACGGTGTGCGTGTAGGACGTGACCCGAGAGATGGAGAGAGATCTACGGACTGGGTGCCGCCCTCTGTATCAGAAGGCTTGCGGGTTTAGAAAGGAATCCATTGAGGCACTGGACCTACTTACCGAAAAGACGCAGACGTAGTTTTGTACCGCCCTGACTTCATTTCTTCTTTTGCGGACACAACACTTCGCCAGTTTTTAATACGACCTATTCCAAAACCGGACTTCAAGATGAACCTCCTTGACACCATTCATAACGACGTGCTAAAACAGAAGGAAGAGGAAGCTCTCAACTTCTTTTCGGCAGTCTCCGATTTTCGTGGTTTCATTTCAAGGACACGGCCAGGGCCGGATGTGGTTGTGACGCTCAAGCTATGCTGTTTTTCGCAAAGCGTCTAAGTGGTGGTCATGGCACTTGCTTCACCGGTGTTGATGCAGTCCGACGCACGGTGGTGGAGCCGAGTCCAACTGGAGTGGGCTATAACATGGCAATGGCGAGAAATATGTACGCGGAAGTGATTATTTGGGATGATAAAGCGTTGAAGGGTAGGTTTAACTATGCCATTATGGCGACCTTCAAGTGCAGCCACGATATCCAAATTCTTTTGGTGGCACTGAAGCACTTGATCGCATGTACTACGCCTGCAAATACGTTACCAAACAGCAACGAAGACTAGATTCCGTGATTCCAATTGCGGTAACGTCATTAAAACGACGTCAAGAAAAAGAGCAAGCAGACGAAAACGCCGCGTTCGCTCATGTTACAGATCGTATTGCAAGACCTAGGAAGCGAGTTGCATCGATGGTGTATTCGATGACTAATCGCCAGGAAGTTGCGGGTCCGTTGGCGGCTTTGTACTTGAATATTGGCCCATGCTGCTATACCAGTGCTATATGCAGTAAACTCCCGCTAGGAGACATGATACGACAACTCTGTTTCAACGAAGACTATCAGTGTCAATTGGTGGTCCGTTCCAGTAATGACCGCTCCTCGAATTCCAACGCTACCGCAGTCAGTATTTTAGATGATTACATATATCGCCCAAACGAGCTCGAAAATGTTAATGTGTACGAGTTTGTGATGAAGTACTTTCTCAGACACTCTGAAGAACCGAAATTATCTCGGTATTCTTTTGAAGCTGACCACCCGCTGTCAGAAACACATTGTCTTGGCGTTCACGATTGCGACTATATTCCCATGATTATTGGGTATCAAGTCCCTGGCATTACCGATGATTCGAGCGACGAAGAACAGCTTAAGCATGCTATTGGTTCGTTAGTACTTTTCAAGAGTTTTCGAACACTTGCAGGGCTGACTGAACAAACTCATCCCATTGGGGAAACGTGTATAGAGGCATATTCCGTGTGGGAAACCGACCGCAGTGACTTTGTTGTGGATATAATGGCCAATATGCACGATTTTACATTTGGCAGAAGTCAGGCAGCCAATACAGCTGCAAGTCATCAGTTTAAATGGGTAGCAGATGATGAAGATTCACAATCGAATACATGTAGTAATGATTCAAGCGACGAAGATATTTTCGCTGTTGGAGGTGTGCTGGTAGACCAAAACGAAGTTGATTCAAAGGGAATCTTGCCGTTTGATGGCGAGGTATTTGATGATATTCTTGATTCCAACAAACTTAGTCCAGCATTGTACCCGAGCAGTCTAATCAACAGTGACCACACAAAGCGTATTGTTATGGCGTTTACAAAAAACAGGAATTTTAGACGGAGTATCATCTCGCACTACAGCACTCTCTCAAAACCTTGATTACGATGCTGAGTTCCCAACTTTAAAATACAAGAAAAAGTGGGTGCGCGATCCTAGTACCAACAACCCTACAATGGGTGCAGCTCCTGTCGATGCCGATGTCCAACAAGATTCACAGCTTGTGGAATTATTGGACAAAGCTCTCAGCGAAAGTTCTATGCAGGAATCACATTCAAGCGGGTTGTATGCAGTACCATCCAAATCATTTGCAACGATAGCTGAAATATCAAGTTTGTTCACATTGAACAGGCTACAGCATGCTGCGTTTCGCAAAATTGGATCTGCATTGTTGAATCGCTGGAAAAACGATGATCTGAATTACGAGGATGTGGATGTTCAAGAAGTTTTATGCGACGATCAGCTCCTATTCTACCTAGGTGGTGAAGGTGGCACCGGGAAAACTCGCGTAATCGGTGCTGTTCAGGAATTGTGTTCTAGGTGGAGACGTGGTGACTGCATGTTGAAAACAGCGCTGACAGGAAAGGCAGCGACCTTAATCTCTGGACGAACATTGGCTAGCTTTCTTCTAGAATTAAAGGGGTCAAAATCTGGCTCAATATTGGGCTTAGACATTGTTGTTATCGACGAGGTGTCAATGATGTATAAAACTCAACTTGTGGTGCTGGATCAACGTCTACGGAAGGCAACACGAAACGCTAAAGTACCGTTTGGGGGTATCCATGTTATTCTAGTTGGTGACTTCCTGCAATTACCACCTGTTGGAGCCGACCTGGTCTACATCAAGCCCTGGTTGAGAGCCAGATGTTCAGCGACAGCACTAACTGGGTATCAATTGTGGCAGAAATTTGTTAGCGTTGTCATCCTCGAGGACTCCGTTCGCTTTAAAAACGACCCCGAGTGGGGGAAGGATGTCGGCTTGCACGGTTGGGGGTCTGGACGACGGAATTCATTGGTTTAATCAATTCAAGGGTTGTCCGCCAGGATGCGAACAATATCACATGTCCAAATTCTCAAAACAGAACTATATCAACATTTGTGACACCGGACAATGTTACGCGACAAGCAATCAACAATTTATTTATCGCAACGACTGCTTCTCGCTTACCCCAGGCACAATACCCAACGCGTATTGTTGCAAATTTCAAGGGAAGACTGAAAGGTCTAAGCCGTTCCGATATTGAAATGGTGATGCGACTACCCGATAACAAATTCGGGCGAATGGCACCATTTTTCGACGTAATGCCTAAAAAGGCATGCCCATTCAAGTTACACAAAATATTCGCGCTGAAAAACTAGTTGCCAATGGAACTTTAGGTACGCTCGAAAAATCATTTTTCAACCAGGGACAAAATTTCGGATCGTTCATGATGATGTATCCGGTGTGGTCGTGCAACTACCACATGCGCCTCCACAAGCGTTGATAGTGAGGCTTCCTAGAGGTCCACTGGCAAAATCCGTCGCAAATGACGTCGACTCTGATTTATTTCCACTGTTTTACGACTGTGATCCATTTAAACCTTGTGAGATTTCACTCCCACTGAGCCCTAATGGTGAACCGAGAAGCTTTTGGCAGTAAAAGTTGGCCAGTTTCCACTGGTGTGTGCCGTTGGATCTACTGTTTACAAGGTTCAAGGAGAAACCTTAGAAGGGATGGTTGTCACTGAATGGCGCTCCAAAACGGCGATAGAAACAAAAAGGAGCAACCGTATCTATTGGTGTCGCGTGTAACCTCACGACACGCGTTTGCTACTCTTGAGCCAATAACAACAGAAATTGTAGCCTGGGCCCACCCCAGCGAAGAAGCCCTGGCTGAAGAAAAGCGTCTAAAGATACTGTCTGCCAACACCGTTGCAGACATGTCAGAAACCTAGCTTTTGATATCAGTATCGGCATCGTAGAAGATCAGCCAAATCTATGCACTCAGCGTGAAATACATTTTTAATGTTCTCAGTAGTACATTTATTCTTTATGTTCTCAGTAGTACATTTAAAGGAAATTGCTCATGGCAAGATACCCACAAATGTACCCAACTCGCCGTTGACAAGGACACATCGGGGTAAACTCTGATAAGGTCTTACTCCACTTCCTTCAATTGGGTAATTAGTGGTGTACATTACGAGGCTGGCTAAGTTTAGACGGTGTTCTGGTATGTGTGGCAATGCGGGGCCACGGAGAACGCACTAAACACTGCTTAATTTGCGTACGTGTTCGTCGTTATACCAGTTATGTTCAACTTAAGAGCTTTGCCTACTTGGTCTATTGCATGCGTGATACAAGACTGTGAACGCCACGTGACTAAGCTTATCCCAACTTCTTCTGCCAGCGCAATATATGCCGGCCAAACCGTGCAAATGCCAGCTCAACGGAAGCTCCCCACCCACCCCGATCCAAACGCGTACACAGAACCGCAAAGTCAGGTCTCTGCATTTGCGCGCACTATGGTGATTGCATCGGACTTCAAGCTTAAGACCGAGGCAATAGATTCCCAGCGAACAGCTGCGCAAGTGGCAGAAGCGCAGCACCGTGGATTTGATGAACATAACTTGTATTCTAGTTGCAATAATAGAATTGGAAAAATGTACCAAACTATTACAATAATGTGATTGGGTACAATGCTGCAAGTGTTTCTTACATGATGTAAGGACAAGATTTACATCTGACACACGTATGCTGTCAAGTTTATACAAACAAGTAGAGAGTAATACAATGTCAACATTGTACAATTATACTTGTGTGCCAACTGCACATCTCAATCATTTTTGTAATGTAAATTGACACAACGCTGCCGCTCACACGATGCAACAATATGAAACATTCGACGAAGACGAAGCTGACTTACGCAGTGCATATCAAAACTTAGTGTTGGGGCCGAAAGAAACCCGCGTCGGATGGTCTTGAGTCACGGTCAAACCGAAATTTACCGCATATAGCCAATAAAACAACCGTGTCGCAAGAAGCGAGCCCTCCACAGACGCAACAAAGATGAGGAAGAGGCTCAACGTTTCAGACATAGGAAGGTGAAAAACTTTACACAGAGCAAAGAAGGACTAGTGACGAGCTCATGTAGCTCAGCGTTCATGCACATGTCAGCAATTGCAGTTAGCCAGAAACGGTTCAATTCATAATGGAAGCATTTTGTGTCGCCCCATCCTCATTTGCGTTGTGCACCTCTCCGCAAGTTCATGGTAGGTATCGATGGAAGCTCCGTGGGTTGATCTTTCCATAATCACTTCTCAATTAGCACTGTACCCGCCATCCCACGCTGAAGGTACTATCTTAGAATAGCAGTACGCCGAAAGGAAAGAGCGGATGTGGGTTGATCGGACTACAACCAGTCTGCACCAGAAGTTCACTACTTTATGGTCGCTGTCGTACTCCAATTCCTATCCAGCTGTACGTACACTCGCAAGAACCATTAAGGCACGGATCAACAAGCGCTACCTTGCCATGGCGGAACACGACCGTATGACTGAGGCATTTCATCGGAGCGGGCGTGTTGGAATGCCACGGGGTACATGCAGTGCGGGGTGGCAGATGCAAATGGACAATGATTCCATTTGCACCGGTCAAATTACTCCGTCAGTCCAGCAACGTGATTTTTCGAAGCTCCAACAAACCAGCCACCTTTATCCGACAACAGAAGTTGTGCTGTGCAGCAGTGTGCCAACATCGACTCTGCTGGTATCAGCAGTACCACCGCTGCGGATCCGTCTGAGACCATAGAAGCCCAAGTGCTTGGTGTTGAACCTCCTCAACAAGAAATCGAAGCGGGAGTCGAACTGCATACGCAAGGTAATTATGAGAGTGAGCCGCGTCATTCTTTCATGAGCCTCTACCACCAGATCATTGAGCTGGCAGTTAAAACACAGCTAGACGCCGACCGTAGAGAGATAGAGCGAGAGAACCGCGAAAGGGAGGAGCGCAAAGGAGCTCTTCAGCGTCAACAGAAAATGATGTCGTTGATTGCGGCGTTGATCAAGTCAAAGCGGACGTAGTCACCCAACAGGATGGTAAAATAAATGTTTTGTAAGTGAAAACACTTTGGTGGGAAATATCATCAGGTCAACTGACGAGTGGGCCTTGTAGATTCAAATCAAACTTCGAGTTCCCCGGCCCCGTCAGGCCGGTAAGCAATTAATACACCCTTCACTCTAATTAGTCGTGCCATGAGTCATCGTAAACCATAATTAGTCATGGCCCATGACTAATTATGGTTTACGATTTTTGCTGCGGAAATGTATTAATTAACGTTCCTCGAATGCTAATGGCTTTAATATTTAGAGTCCTTCTTAAAATCTACTACCGGTACATGTAGCTCAGTAGTACTAGTAAATATAGTACTTGCAACACTCAGAATAAATACACGGTAGAAATGAAAATATTTTTCAAAAGGTGCATGACTATTTTTTTACAGTAATAGATCCAGTAATTACTGTACAGTACCGGTATGAACGGTCTACGTTTTATAACAACGTAAAGATTAAAAAATTGTGCTCGAAAATCGTATCAGTGTCAAACACTGACTTCTTTCCATGTTGCAATCTTATCGACTGTGATGGCTGTACAGTACAACTCGATGCCAGCGGCACTTTTATGAAAGCATTAACCTTCATTTGACTCCATTCAATGTCATACTACCCATTGGCTTCGCACAACTATCCATGCAGTGCTATTTTTGTTGTTATAATAACAAAGGCGGTTTCTGGGCAGCGATCGATCCATCTATGAAAGGCATGACACCTCAAGCATGACAGGATATAATCATGGAGAGTGCTGCAGGATCTCGTGACTCGTTGGGCATACTATCCAATACGCCCTGGCGAGTTCGAGAACCGACTGCAGCAGAAACCCATGAATCCACACCAAGTGTGTGGTCGCATGCAGTTTCACGATCCCCACTTCCCCGAGAGAAACGTTACTCCACCTTATTCAGCACAGTATGTGTCTTAGCTTGTCAGCTAAATGAAGTCATGGGAGGTGAAACGTTTTTAGTTGGCACCGAAGCAAGTGACCCAACCGGAAATTCCTCGGCAGTTTGTCTTCGTCTCGGTCACTTTCAATTTTCCCACGGACCGGAAACACCTCCGACTGACCTCTTCAGCTGCCATCGACACACGCAACCTCATCAACCATGACCACGTTGAATGTCGTCCTCAGATTCGCCGTCGTCGTTGCCCTCGCACTCACCACCTTCGACGGTGTTAACGCTGCCAGCCTCCGTACCGAGCAGGACAATGAACGTTTTCTGACGAGCTTCGACGCCAGTTTCGACGCCAGCCAGAGTGACAGCACCGAAGGTGAACGCTTCCTGTTCGAGATTGAGGGAAGCGATAGTGCCTCTGCAGTCGACGAAGGTAGCGACAGCTTTACTGGTGATCGCTTCCTCCAGGAGGTCACTGGTAGCGAGAGTACTGGATCCAACACCGACAGCTTCGCGGTTACCCGTTTCCTTCAGGAACTGACCGGCAGTGAGGGCAGCGATGTTGAGGGCATGGCGAGCTGCGCTTCCTAGAGGAGGTCCAGTGCGGACACCGAAACGGAAGGCAGCGACAGCTTGGCGGGTGAACGCTTTCTACAGGAAGTGACCGGAACCGAGAGCACGGAAGGTGAGGTGAAGGGAAGTGACAGCTTTGCGGGTGAACGCTTCCTCGAGGAGGTGACTGGGAGCGAGAGTGGTGAAGTCGAGACCAACGTACGTGTTTTGTCTTCGTTGAAAAATGAGTGACATTTCTTCGATTCCTTACGCGTCAATGAGCTCGCTGAATTTCCTCCCAAAAGTTTGACTTAACGTATTTTTTCCACCCTGAATGCTACAGCTCTACTTCGAAGTATTTTATTCTTCATTCCACGACACTTCGAAGTACTACGTATACAATTGCAACTTGCAATTGCATAACAGCATATTAATAGCATCGCCTTCGTTTTTCAATGTAGATGCAATACATGTATCCATTGTAGAGTTGATTATTTTTCCTCAGTTGACTTTCGACACAAATGTTAAAATACAAGCTACGGTCCTGATCACCTCGTATCCGTGTGCTAGACCCGGTTAACCCTTTGGTGACTTCAATTTGCTTGAATTAGGTATTCACAAACTGGTACACTAGCAGTAGAATTCTCGGAGTGAAGCCCCGGCTTTAGATGAATGGAGTACTGACAGCTTGCGAAGACATATACTACTGTAGTAATGCTGCACACCAACAAACTTTGATGCAGAAGATTGACCCCGTGTTTAGCGTTACATTCATTTAGTCTCAGCCAAACTTCTGGAAATGTTTACGAGCATCGCATGCGAGCTTACAAATAAATTGACAGCTTGTGCACTTCCATTCGTTGTTGTTTTTAGTTTGACAAGGCGCTGTGCAACATTTCGATGATCCCATCTTTGCTGGAAGCTCGAGGAACTTCTTAGCTCTCGGTTGGGGGTATCGTCTTCTGCGGAAGTGGCCCAAGCTACAAGTCAGCCACCGTGGTGGCAAGTATTCACTTGAACGACTATTGGCGCTGGAGGAGTACACTAGAACCGTGTCCGCTTCCCGTGTGCTCTTCATTTGCGTGTGTACTCCTTTACCCGTAATATTCGTCTCCGTGGCACAAGAATTATTATCTCTGCAAGACCCAAGCGATGGCTCGTACGCAAACTACGGCTTCTGGATCCGAGCAGGCCTAGTGACAGGCGTGGTCGCAGCTGCTACTGCAGCACAAGCTCATTTTCTGGTGGACCGAGTGAATATGTCGCAACGGCAACTCATCATGATTGGTTTATCTGTTGGCAGCACGTTCTCGGCTATTGCGATAATCATAGCCTCTGATCTGGTTTTCCCAGTTCGATTCATCGTAGTTTCGGGACTTCCTTTGTTTTACGTGCTGTGGATCGGATCAATTCGCGCAATTGTTGGGAACCATTTCGTCCTCGATATTACAGCCAACCGGGCTCAACTCATTCACTACGTCAGATATGTCTGCGCTGAGAGCGCGATGGTCGTCAGCGTTCGTGTCTTCAGTATCGTCTATCAGATACCAATAACGAATTGGTCGACATTCTTGAAAGAGCTTCAAACGAGCAAAGTACCAAACGCAAGAAAAACACCACATTTAGGTCGCATGTTGTTCCTTTCAACGATATTATCCAGCCAATAACGAACGCCATTCCGAAGCTCTTACCGGCATCACCCACCGATCAATTGACCAAACCTGTGGTTAAGCCAAGGCGCATTGATCGACAACAAAGCCTAGAAAGCTGTTCCATTGACTCAATACGCACTCGTCGCTCACTTATTCTTCGTGAAGCACTCGAGACTCTTTTCACGTTGGAATGCCACGTTTTGACGGAATATCTAGAATCTGTGATCCTAGTGCTGTATGGAAGCTTCGTGCTGGTGCTAATTCGCCTCCCAAATGTAAAATATCACATCGACTTGGAAGACACTACGGTCGAGAATTCTACTGTCGCCAGCGTGGTTTACTGGAAATCGTGTCATTTGTTGTGCTAGTCGCTGTCATGCAGCGGAACTGCGGAATGAATGCACTTTACCAGTTAGCTTTCGTTCTGGAGACACAAGTGGTTCTGGTTCAAGCCAATCTAATGTCGTGGGTACTGATAACCTTGGCATTCCGCGTGCACTTCGGTAAGTAAAAATTGGGATGAGCGCTAAACTCCAGAGAGTTCGATCTAACAAATGATTCTGTACCATGCACAACCGTTGTTGACTGTATTATAGGTGTGGACTTTACGCTTGGATACAGTAGGCGAATGTGCACTTTCACGCAATTCGCTCCACGACAGCCACTTCAACTTCAAAGCTGCTCTTATGTCGTGCTGCTGTTATGCTGGATTATGTAACCCAAATTTGTGTTCTCTACATTTTCAGATTTTGACGAAGGATAATAATGGAGCTGCTCGCCCGTGGTGCTCGTCTGGGAGCTCTTCCCTTCAAAAGTCCGTGGTTTTCTCTCAGTTGCAGAGGTCTCCGTGATTTCCCCATCAAAATTCTGTGTCGCAACCAAAATTCATCCGCAAGGCCGCGGGCAGCTACTTCGAAGTGGAGCGCGAGTGGAATTTGGGCATCGTGCTCCAACCGTCCGAGGTGAAGTCGCTCCGAGATCGCAACGCGGACCTGTCGACGGCTTTTGGGGCCTTTTACAAGAATGAGCTCTTTCTGCATGATCTCCACATTCCAGGTACCCAAAATTTAGGTTTGTGCAGAATAGGTAAATGTTAAGTGAGACTTTCGTGAATAGTGTGGCGTCACGGACTAATTGGCAGACCAGAGCCGACGAGGGTGCGCAAACTGCTGGCGAATCGATCGGAGCTCAAGAAACTCGAAGCGTTCGCCAACCGTCCTAATGCTCAACTGGTAGGGACACAATTTTGTTTTTGCTGGAAAACTGGACAACTGACTTTGTTGTTGATAGATCCCAATGCGCATTGAGGTGGGGAACACTGGCTGGATCAAGGTGATCCTGGCGGCGTGTTTCAAGCGCGGCCAAGTGGACAACCGCAGGCGCGATGACGACCGCGAGGTCAAACGCCAGCTGCGCGACTGGTAAAAATGGACAACACTCGTCCTAACACCGTGGCAAAATCAAAAAAAGTCACGCATTGTTCAGCACTTCTCACCTAGATAGCTCTGCTTGGGTCCCACCCATCCTGCTCCGTCGACAGGGCTGTTCACTCTCTTAACAGCAGCCGCCCGACTTCTTCTTGCCGCCTCCGTACGGGTCCACAATCTCGGGCAACGCGTTGCTCTCGGCCGACGCCGTGGGCAGCGCCTGGCTGATCTGGATGAACAGGTCTGACACGTTCGTGTCTTCCTTGGCGCTCGTCTCGATAAACAACGCGCCGATCTCCTCAGCGTAGGCGCGCGCTTGGGACGCCGGCACCTCGCGCTTCTCCTCCAGGTCGCTCTTGTTGCCTGCGATGGCGATCACGATATTGTCCGGTCCGAGCTGCTTGAGTTCCTTGACCCAGTTCTTGAGCGTCGTCAGCGATTGCTGCATTAATTAAACAATACATTATCAGCAACATGATAACGAATACTAAAATAATACTAAAAACACACCTTTCTAGTGATATCGTAGACTACGATGGCGGCAGCTGCTCCTCGGTAGTACATGGGCGCCAAGCTGTGATACTGTCGAGTAGCAAACAAGAAGTGTCAATTTGGACTTGAGACCAAATCAGAACAAAGTATGAGAGAACCTTCTCCTGGCCGGCGGTATCCCAAATCTGATACTTGATGGGCGTGTCGTTGACCACAATCATCTTGGACATGAAGGAGGCGCCGATGGTGGACTCCGAGTACGGACGGAAGTTGTTGGTCACGAAGCGCAGTACAAGCGACGACTTGCCCACGCCCGTGTCGCCCAGCAGCACCACTTTCACCTCTCGCGCCTTGCTGTTGCCTGCGTCTGCCATTCTCTACTGCGTCTTTAGTTGGGTCTATCGAGTTGTTCTCTCGCTTTTTCTCGCTCTTTGGGTGGACCGTGGGTGGTTCGTTAAGTACGGTAGAGAGAACAGTGAGAGTTGGGGTAAGTGCGAATCACAGAGCCTACGTGGTGAGGAGGTCTCTACCGTGTTAGATGAAGTTCATATGTGAACGCTGTCGGCAGCAATGGGTTTGCATCCAAAGTTGGAGTTATTATAGTTTACAAGTTGCTGACACTGTTCGTCAATTGACTGCTGACACGAAGCAGCGACGGCCGCTCGATTGGCAATTGCGCGTCGTTGAGCTGGTCCGCCTCAAAACTTGAGCAATACCGGTATAATAGATCGCAGAGTCTGGAGCCCGCATACAGCGGGATAGTCTACTCAGTGCGGACATCGAGACGTCGACTAACACAACGATGTCATGCTCTGAGGTGGCTACCCAAGTCGCCATTTGCGTGAAGCGAGTCTCCATTGCCACGTTGAACTTGCGTTTGATAGGGCTCATACATGTAATTCGACTTCCCTACCGTTGTCACTGCAGAACTGTAGGTCGCAATGAATAAGTCCATCTATCGAGCACGTTTTGGCCGCGCTTTATTAATACGTCGAGCTTTGGTTACTGCAACATTTGTGCAACTTAATTTTCCTTGGGGTAATTACCCTTTTTACGAAACGACTGGTTGGCAGAATGGAACTGCTGCAGAAGCCACGTCAGTTGCGGATTTCGGCTGAAGTGTTTAGTGCTTCTTCTCTTCAGTTGGATGATCCCATAATCAGATTGTGCCGTGGGCGTGTGCATGTTGCTTTACTGTGTTGTGATCCCAATGATTTTATTAACTCTAGAATTACACTGATACAAGTGATGATACTTATCCATTTGAGGGACCCACCTTGTTGCATTAATAGAGTAGTGACATGAAGAGCTGCGTGTGCGAGAATGATGAAAGTCTAGCTTTTTCTTAGGAAGTGCCGTCTGATCATGTTGAACATTATGACGACAATAAGCTGTCGAGCTCCTCTCGGGGGCTCCTGAACTCCACACAAAGCCTCCTCTACATGTCTGTAGCTACCGGTAGAACCCATGCCAGTCAAAGCGTTGATTGTCTTGCGCACCTTGCTTCAGTAGTCAGCAGCAGCTTGACGCGACACTGGCAGTTGTAGCTTTCAACAATTAAAACGGTGGCGAATCGATTGCCGAATGCGTGGGATGAGATTGTGCCGTTGCTTCAAGAAACCACTTGTACTTTCAACGGACAAGTGTCCTTCACTTTTAGCTTGATCACTTCGAAGTTTCCTTTCATTCCGCCAAGCACCCGACATCACCCTCGCCATGACCAAAGTGAGCACTATCGTCACCTTCGCCGCTGCCTTCGCCTTGACCGCTACAAACAACGTCAGTGCCTCGTACGTCCGCAGACTTCACGTTGAAGATAGTGGCTCGGACGACTGGATTGAAGACTCTGGCGATGACAGCACCTCATTCGACGGAACATACGCGAACGAGCTGCCGGATGCTGAAGACGACGCCGTTCAAAAATTCGGGCAATGCGGAGGCATCGGCTACGTTGGCAATTCCGTGTGCGCTCGCGGCTACGTCTGTGTGATGTCTGACCCGTGGTACGCGCAGTGTTTGCCAGCGAATACAGAGCCATTACGTCCGATCAAGAAGCGCAGTCACCGCTCCAAGGTCCTAGTCGACGAAACGGATCTCTTAGTTGAAGATACTTCTGACGACGGGGACAACATCTTTGTGGTGCCAGCCTGGGAGCAGTGTGGAGGCAAGGGCGTCGACTTTGACTTTTACAAAGATGACTCGCTGTCCGACGATGACGAGACGCCTAAGCTTTTGTGCGAGGAGGGCTACCAATGCGAAGTCGTCAACAAATGGTACTACCAGTGCCAGCCTCTCCTCAAACTCACCGGTATCAACCTGTGGGAGCAGTGCGACGGCAACGACTACACGGGATCAACTGAATGCACCACCGGCGCTGTATGCAAGTACTTCAATGATTGGTACTCGCAGTGCGTCCCAAAGGAGCAAGAGTTCTCGTAGATGTTGCACTTGCTAGCTTTCTAGCGTAAAGTTAATGAACTGCATTCATGAAAACTAGGCTCAAACTCTCAACAAGTATTTTTTAGATTTTGCGAAAGCTCGAAATACAAATCATTTGTTTTTATCAAAGCTCAAATAATGCTGAACGACGTCGAAGAGCGCCACCGCCTGCGCCGCTTGACGCTGCTACAGCGCGTGTTCATGCTGCTTTTGCTGTTCATTTGCATTGCCAGTGACTACTTTCTCTTTCAGCAGTACGTGGTCTCTCATCTCACTCTCTACTTCACGATATCCTAAAAAGAACACAAACATTAACATTTGCCACTGGTTAGTGAATATCTTTTAGACTACAAAGTGTTTCGCCATCTTGTGGACTCTGCAGCCCACAGCAGTGTGGCGTTCTGCTGTTGGGGTATTTTCTTGCTGCAAATGGAGAAATATTCCGAGTCTGGTGACTCGAAGCTTTCAAATGTCGAAGTTCTTAAAAAGTGTCTTTTAATGCTGTCACCGCGTCACTCCTTGATCTCGATCATTTCATCGCTGCGGGGGCTTTGAGTTTAGCTGGGGCAACTCACCTTCAAGGTCGTCCTTTTGGCCATGCTGTCACCTTCATCATTGTGGTGGCTTTGCTGGTCAGTCGATGTTCGAGGAGGTGTCAAGCCAGAAAACGACGCTATCGGGTGTGCTTCATTGTCATCGCGTGGTTCAGTCACCAACTTCGGGATGGAATGCGGCGTGGGTTGTGGTTCTGGCCATTGGGGTCGACGCCGCCGATCAACTATTTCCTTTACTTGGCGATGGAGGAGTGGCTGCCATTCGTGATGGCAAAGTGGTGGCGGAGAGCACCGGCAATGACTGAGATGGAGAGACTGGAGCTCGCACTGCAGAAAGCAGATGAGGAATCCTCAGGTGAAGAGGCGAACAGCAGTGATGAAGAAGAAGGAGCGAGATTGCTCGCGTCAGGAAACGCAAAAGAAGCGCCATCTTCCGCAACGAAGACCAGTCCACGGAGCAAACCAAGCGACCTGATTGTCTGAGTTCAAGTGGGTATATAACATCGAATAAGTCTATCGTCAACTGACATTCAATGCAGTGGAAATGATGAAGATATGTTTTCGTCTTCAAAATCGCATCATGGGTACCCTGCTGAAAACAAATCTTTGACAAGCACGCTGGCGTGGTAAAACGCGTTTCAGCGTCGTCGCACTTGTGAAAATGCCTGCAGCGGCATGCTGCCAAGTAACTGCTTTACATTTCGCTTGGTGAGATCGTGAAGCTCCACAAAACCAGTTGAACATCGCAGGAAACGCTTTTGATGAGGACAGATCCCAACTCGATTGTAGCATGAAAATCTAAGCGACATCGATCTTCATTTACTCATTTCCTCGACCCTACAAAGATCGTGCAACAGTATCAACGCAACTTCAAGGCATCTAACATGACCAAGCTATACGTAATTTTCGCCTTCGTTGTTGCAGTCGCACTCAATAGTGCAAGTGCTACCAACCTGCGTCAACACGACATGAACCGGCGCTTGGTCACAATGGAGGCCATCGAAAGCGCCTCAACCGACTTCTTTATCGACGAAGCGAATTCAAGTGAAAGCGCTATTGGCGACGGTCTTTCAACCGAGGTCGAAGCGAGCGTATATGTAGATGGTTCTAGCCTTCTGACCGGTAGTGAGGAATCAAGCGACAGCGCCGAAACGGAGACGAGTGCAGGAGGCTCCGATGTCGAAAGTGAGAACGGATCTGGGCTCCACTTGCTTGTCGAAATCGAGTCTAACGTGGACGGAACCATGCCTCTGGGTGATGTTAACATGAGCGAGGGCGTCGATGAAGAAACTATTGCTGATGCCGATGATTCCAGCGATGACCTTGAGGAGGACGCTGATTCGCCGTATGAGCCTGGTACCATCGGGGCTGCTCCTATTGACGAGACCACTTGGGGAGTCGCAAGTTTGATAAGTCGAGCTTGACCTGGTCAAGGTAAATCAATACTTCGAAGTACTATGCACTATTTTCTTGAACTCGTAAAAATTGATGAAATCTTTAGTGCGCTTGTGTCACGTTTTCAATAAACAGATTTCAGACCCAGGAAATCAATGCTCAATGGTGGTCTTCTCCGAAGAAGACAAAGCCCGGATTTTTACATGCAGCGCCGGAAGGATCTGGGTTCTTGCTCTCAAAAGAGAAACGTACGAAAAGAGTTGCAAGCATATTACCAAATTTGGGAATAGACATCAGGTTGCATACACATGCCTTCCCGAATTGGCTCACAAGTGGCCATTGTGTGCAGACAAGAAGCTACAGTTTCTTTCCCTCTAAGGGACATCGCAGCTCTATTTGTAAACGGTCTCGGTGCTGAGTGCTACGTAGGAAGAGCACCATCTCGACTATAAGCATCCCAGATCTCGCTCTCAACGTCTCCGTCCGAAAAAGTCGAACTGCACCAGCTCGTATTTGCGATGGGGTAGCAACAACTTGTTGGTGCTATCCGCTGCTTGGAATCTCTCGCAGCGGCAGATTTCACCTGGATCACTTTCAATTTTCTCACGGACCGGAAGCTCCGACCGACCTCTTCGCTTTAACCAACATACACCACCTCACCAACCATGACCAAGTTGAACGTCATCATCAGCTTCGCTGCCCTCGCACTCGCCACATTTGACGGTGTCAACTCTGTCAGCCTCCGTGTCGAGCAGAACAACGAACGTTTTCTGACGAGCTTCGACGCCAGTTTCGACGCCAGCCAGAGTGATAGCACCGAAGGTGAACGATTCCTGTTCGAGATTGAGGGAAGTTATAGCGCCTCCGAAGTCGACGACAGCTTTACTGGTGACCGCTTCCTCCAGGAAGACACTGGTAGCGAGAGTACTGGGTCCGACACTGAAGGTAGCGACAGCTTCGCGGTTGCCCGTTTCCTTCAGAAAGTGACCGGCAGTGAAGGCAGCGATGCCGAGGGAAGCGACAGTATCGATGGCGAGCGCTTCCTACAGGAACTTACTGGTAGTGAAAGTACTGTTGACGACTTCGAAGGGAGCGACAGCTTGGCGGGTGAACGTTTTCTACAGGAAGTGACCGGCAGTGAGAGCACGGGAGGCGAGGTGAATGGTAGTGATAGCTTGTCGGGTGAACGATTCCTCGAGGAGGTACCCGGCAGCGAGAGTGGCGAAGTCGACACCAGCAGTGAGAGCACAGACGGCGAGCGTTTCCTGGTTGAAATGGAGGGCAGTGAGAGCGAAGGCAGCGACAGTGTTGAAGGTGATCGTTTCTTGGAGGAGATCGAAGGAAGCGAGAGCGGCAGCGCGTAAATATTGGCGCGACAGGCTAGGAATTCGTTCAGAGGCTTCATATTAATACTTGCAACAAGCAAATAAACACCGCACGCACGAGTTGCATTTAGAATGGAAAGCTGCCTGCTTTTTTTCCGCCACGGTAGCACCATCTCCCTCAATATTTGATAACCATCGTACATGTAGTTGTTTGTCTCGATGCATAAATCTACTTCGAAGTACTTCGTTGTAACTGGTAAGAGCAACGCCAACGGTGATCCTAAACTCCATCCCAATTATATATTGACCCAAACACAATAAATTAACACAGGCATGAAATAGGACGAAAAACATATGCAAACCAGTCACTTTGTTATTGTATGGCGTGTTTGCTCGCTCCTATTTTCGCTGCCAAATATAGCCGTCGATTTAGCAGGCGGAAAAATGTCTTACAAAACACAAGTATAAAAATTGTTCTTTTTATGGAGTTAGCGCTGCCAAATTCGACTGAATAGGTCAATATAGAATTGGCATGGAATTTAGGATCACCGTTGGCGTTGCTCTAAGCGATAAACGAAGTTCTGGGTTATGTTTTGGCGAACTTGAAGCTGATCTCGGAAAGGGCAGCGCCAACTTATTATCCTTCGCTGTGCTGCCATGCGCGTACGTTGCAGCTTTGCTTGCTGTCTCATTTGCAGTGTTTGATATGGGGGTACAGTATGATGCACCTTGATATACAGACAAAACTGGAATGGTAGCCAAATACTTCGAAGTATGCACTAATTTTCCGTTGTCTTTATCGCTGAACTATCAATGGAATCCGGATTACATTGATAGTTCAGCGAAAAAGACAGCGGATTCCAATCCGAGTATACGCGGGTTCAATTCAATCCAACGCACACGTGAACTACATGTAGTTCACTTAGTTCATTTGTCACGAATTATCGTGCCGTGTTCGAGTCCATCCTTGTGGCGCTAAACCACTTGAACCCCAAAGATACTTCACACAGATGCATGTGTGAGACACAAATCGTGTTTTTTATGAGATTCCGAGTCTTCCTTCTCGTGTCTTGGCTGCACATTGCCTAAAATGAAATGTGCTAAACCTTGAGCTGATATAGTCTTCATCCTGTGTGGGGTACCATCCTGTTCTGTTGGATAAGAACCAACACTCACGGTTCGTCCTCCTATTCTTGGGAGTCAACCAGCTCAGTATTTTTACAATCG
This sequence comes from Phytophthora hibernalis, assembly GCA_012656075.1. NCBI lineage: Eukaryota > Oomycota > Peronosporomycetes > Peronosporales > Peronosporaceae > Phytophthora > Phytophthora hibernalis. The sequence goes on along the minus strand of JAAKBF010000151.1, from coordinate 410,424 downwards.
ATGGTTGCAGACTTCCACCTGCACCTGGGCGGAGAGAGATCTCGTCCTCGCTAGGCAATCGAGGACCAATAACTCAATCTGGCCCAAGCCAGGTGAGAACGGCTAAAAGCGTCTGGAGCACCTGCTGCACAACGTCAAGCGCTTCTCCACCGGTCACAAGCACACTTGCCTAGACTTCACCAAAGCAACCTGCAAGTCGCGACAATGGCAGACACGATGCAACGTTCGGGCCTGACCATCGACACGGACTTGTCCAAGGGGAGACCCACGCCAAGACCAATGTGGCGCCGATCGGATTCCTCGAGCGAGCCTCGAAAATCCTGTCTGCTCACCTGAACTCGGCAGCGGATGACGACGCCAAGAAAGATGGCACGCCCACCTCTGAGGTGGCAAGTCCGGCGTGGGGCTCAACCATTATCAAGGAGCCGTTCCAAGACATGGACATGCTCGAATCCGGCCACGCCCGTGAATATCTCGCTGAAGAGTGTCTGAGTCCGACGCAAGCGAAGTCGTGGACGTACTCGACTGTCGAGCGTTCCAACAAGAACCAGTACAAGATGTACTGGAACAACGACCAGTTCTTGCTGAGTGCCAAGCAGGTTGGAGGCACCTTCTACATCTCGCAGTACGAGAACTTCCCGAGTCGGGTGAAGCCGACGAACCTGTGGGTCACTACTGTGCCGTGCTGCGTAAAGCTACAGACCACAACTTCAAGCTGTACAGTTGCGGGTGCGAGGGCTGCGACCAGAGCTTCAGCACGTACACGTGCAGCAACATCAACGAGGACGCTACAGCCACGGATGTCGATGGTGCTGATCGTCAGCTTCTAGCGGACATCTCGCACTTCACGAAAGCTGCGGGTGTCGTAGGCTCCGAAATGCGCTGCTTCTCGGTTGTGATCCCTGCTATCATGGAAGACAAGCGGTCTCGAGTTGTCTGGTGCCCTCGTGTCAGTCGTGGCATCACGGCTACCGGTGGCACCCCTCGTGGTAATCCGAGCAAGCAGCTCGTGACTTCACCGTCGCCACGCAACAAAAGTCAGCACATTTTCACCTTTGACGCACCGACCAGCGACCGCATCAAGATTGGTAGTAAACTGCCCGTTTGGTGCCCTGAGGTGAACTCGCTCATGCTGAAATTCCACGGCGGTCGAATCCGCGAAGCCTCGGCCAAGAACTTCATGCTGATGCTGGACGAAGAGCCTGCAGGCAGCCCAGCGAGCCCCGTGCCGGACCCCACGGAAACAATCGCGTGGTCATGCAGTTTGGCAAGTTCTCCAAGTCCAAGTTCGCGCTCGACTTCCGGTTCCCGCTCGCACCGATCCAGGCGTTCGCCATCGGATTGTCCTCCTGCGCCTGGAACATGAAGGCCACAACATAGTACATCAAAACCAGAAAGCAAGGAAGCATGTACCATACCCTGAGTAGGACCAGCGACGTCGTTGTGACCTTCTCAGCCTGCAACTTCAAAGTATTTTAATATGAGCCACCTAACTCATGCATCGAGCCAAGTGAATTTACCAAGTTAATCCAGTATGCATTGACCGAGCTCTGTTCACTGTTCTGCATCCTCATCAACTTGATACGGTGTTATTTCGACTTCAACAGGAGCAGCATCTTCCTCATTCGTCTCGATCTCGACATTGGCTTCGTCGGCATCAGACGAAGCGTCAATGTTGTTTTCTTCAGCGGCTCCTGGTCCTGTTTCATCCTCTTCAGGTGACGCTGCAGTCTCCTCCGGTCTTGTGGCGTCGGTGGCTGCAACATCAGCATCGTCGGATTTTTTATCGTCAGTGGTGACGCCTGTGATGAGTTCCGTCGCCGTGATCGCGCTCTCGACATCGTGTCCGTGCTGGTTGTCCAGCATCGGCATGACTTTGCCCAAGGTTACTGGGTCAGGAGTGAGCACTTTTCGCGATCTCTTCACCAGCTTCCACGCGTCGGAAACATGTTCCACAGCAAGGCGGTACTTCTCGTTCGCTTCAATAGCGTACGACTTCACTGGAGCCTGCATAGTCTCCCAAGTAAGCTTCCGCTCACCTGCCACTCGCTCCACGTTATTATCATGAAGCGAATCCTCCGGCCACACGCAGGTAAGCTCGTACGTGTTGTCGATCTTGTTCCTCTGGAAGCCAAGTCCTTCATCTGGTCGATACTTTCGAGAGACAGACATGAGGAAGGGCTCTGCATATTCTGGCAGCATAACCACCGGTAGTTTTTCCTTTTCATTAAGGTCATCGGTCTCCTTCGGTAACGTCTCGCCATCTTCCTTCGCGAGTCGTGACTGAATCAACTCCACAGGGAACAGCGCCGCTTGCTTCATGAATACCAGCATCTGTCCAAGAACGACGAGCACGAGACGGCCGAAGATTGTGTACAGTAGGAGACCAAATGTGACCATGAAGCACAGCACTGTCATCAACATGACGTGAGAGTACACGATCTTCACCAAGAAACCGTACTGGCCCAGCACATCATACTTCTGGAGCTTATCGGCCAGGATGCTGTAGAGCTGATCGGTTGTAGCATTGGGGTTGTCCTCTAAAACAGATGCAAGCCCAACTGATCTCAGAAGCCATGGCAAGTTCATCATTGTACCCTTCAGAAGTTCCGAGTTGCCGTACATCCACGCTGAGAAGCCCAAGTGTAGCGCCAGCGTCCAAGGCAGTACCTGGATCGTCACCTCCCCGAGAATCTCATCATACGTCGTCTTCACACTGTAGAGATGCAAGATGGACAGCTTGTCGAACCAGTAGATGCCTGCACTTGTGACAGAAGCAATGAAGAGCAGTACAGGTGATCCACCACAGAACACCATCGTGACGAAGACGGAGTTGAGCACCATAGGGTACCGTTGTGAGATGTCAAACGTCGGGCCAGCATACAGTTTGTCCATTTGCACCTGCGTGCGAATTGAGCGACGCTTGTACCAGCGATAGATAGGAGACACAATGTACATCTGAGCGAATAGCGTAAACTGCGGCAAGAAAGCATTAAGCAGCATAGTCGTAGTGATACCCATGCCCACAGTTGGGTACCAAGCACGTTGGAAGTCTTTGTATTTGCCACCGAGCAGTTCTTTCGCCACCGGAACAGTGCTCAATCCGAAGGACGCGTTCACGACAATGACGATAAGCGCGGTGTTCAGGAACTGCGCAACGAACATCCGAACTGCCACTCTGATTGTCTTGGCTGACTCGCTCGTGTGGCGCTCAAAAACCGCGAAGTAGCGCAAGATGTTGTCTAGCAAAAATTGACGATGACAACGATACCGGCAGCAAGAAGAATGAACGAGTTCTTCACGAGGTAGTTCTTCGTAAATCCACGGCATGGAATGTTGTCCCACAGCTTCTGAGGGCCGTCGACGAAGCCGTATTCCTTGATGCTGTTGGTCAACGCCGTTGAGCAGAAGCAATAGAGCACGTGACTGGCGTCGTACGCTTCACAACTCATGCCATCAGACCTGACCAACTCGTTGTAGTAGAAACACGGAAGGGTATTGCACACACCAGTGCTCGTGTCTGAAATGCATGGGTCTACACATCGCTCAGGGTCTGGGTAGGCTGATCCAAACGACAACCTAGTCGAGTTCAAGTCGTTCTTGATCCCGTTGCTGTAAGCGATGTGGTAACGCGCTTCTCCTTTAGCTCCTGCAGAGCACGTCGCTGTTTCATTCCAATCTAGTGACCATAGAATTGGCCTCCTTTGAGAATTCAAAGAGAAGGATGTGTCCGCGTAGTACACAGCCGGAAGAGAGCGGTCACAGAGTCCCTCAGGTGGCATCTTGCTCGTAAATTGCTCCTGGGTCGACTGAGCGGCTGAAATGATCGCGCAGGAAATCACAAGCAGCATTACAGTAATCAAGTTCGTCACGAACTGCCGGTAGAAGCGGCCTCGATCGGTAACCTCAAGATTTTCCCACAGGATGTTCGACGGTTCGGGAGCGGTGGTAACGATGAGCGGGAAGGTCTCACGGAAGTGCAGTATCTGAGGCTGCCATTTGCGGGACAGCCAACGCGATGACTGACGGTAGTCCTGAAGGCACCGACGCCGAGACTCGAGATTGTTGAACACCACGAAGGCACACTCGCACGCCTCCCAGTCAAACGCTTGCTGCGTATTCGCAGCTGCGGTCTTTGCTGTTTTCGCAGCAATCTTGGCAGCTTTTGCAGCACTCTTCGCTGCTTTTGCTGCAGCGGCAAGCTTGTCATGCGATCTTGGACTGGTCGGTTCGCTCTCCTTCATCTTTTTCTTTTCCAGCGCCGTGTCGTCCTCGGGTAGCACGTCTCTGATAGCTTTGATCTTTCGTCTCTTCTTTTCAAGTCGGTCTTCCAGTTTTCCAAACTGTTTCTTCGATTCGTGAATGAGTTTCTCGTCGGCTGACTTGAAATTCATGGGCGAGAAACTCTTCTCTGCTTCCAGCGTGCGGATAAGCTCGTCCGTCTCTTTTTCTTTTGGCCAAGAGACTCCATCGAAAGGAACGTCCGTAGCAACCCTCCTGTCGGATGAGCAACGCTCACTTCTGCGATCCACGTTTCGAGGTAAAGATCCTTGTTTATCGTGGTAGACCCCTCCAAATGGTCGACGTTAGCGACAACATTTCGGTTGACAGCCTTCTTCGATCGGGAGCGCCTTATTCTGTGTCGTCTACCCCAGCAGCACCCGAACCATAGCTTGGAATACTCTTCGTCCTTGGTGAGGTCGTAGCGAGTACTGAAATGATCCAAAATCTCCTTCTCCGTAGAATCTTTAGGGAGGCCACGCACCAACACAGCATATCTGGCAGGAGTCAGGTGCTTGTTTTGGTGCTCCTTGATCGATGTCTTGGCGCGGTATGAATAGAAGAGCAAGAAGCACAGGAAGAAGAACGAGTACAGCACGTCGGTACTCGTGACTATCCATGTGACTGTCTTGGGGTTCGACGTAAGTGGTGTATCAACAGTCGCCCAAGTGCAGTCAACGTCACCAAGCGGAAGGCAGCTACGCGCAGTAGCAGCCGTGTCGCTGTTGACGCCTCCGTTACCGATGGAGGAATACGCGAGTTGGAGCGGATCCACCATCTTGCTGGTAATTCCATGACCGTACGTGTTTACCATGATAGAAGGAAGCGAGATAATGCCCATGATGAGGAAAACGACGCTCAAATACTTGGTGAGCATGAAATAAAGCTGCATGCCGATACCCAGTGCTCCAATGTCGTGCATATTGGCCTGGAATGCAGACTTCATTCCTTCTCCGAGACGATCCTTTCGCGCTTTACCTTCAGCCACGTTTATCATTGACTTTAGGCGTTCATCCCTCGTCATTCCCTGACGGAAGGAACCAGTAAGTCTACTAGCAGCCCTAGCCAGAGATGTCGGAGCTTTTAGCCTTGGGGACTCGGCAGGGATAGTGTTCTCCAGCGAAGTCATGTCCAGAGCTTGGTGTGGCTCATCGCTGTTGACAGTAAGGTCGGCTGCAACATCTTTCACTTCAACTTGCTCGGCTGACACAGGAGCTTCCGCCTGATTCGAAGCCTCTTGATCGGAGCTATCCTCCATAGCATCTTCATCTCTCGGTGCGTCTGCAGTGTCCTCAGGTGACACTGCGTCTTCACTAGTGACCCCTTCTTCAGGCACCGTGTCAACTTGTTCGCCGCCCTCTGGCGCCTCATCCTCTTCCTCATCATCAGCCTCTACAGCATCTTCAGCAGGAGGCGACTGCTCCTCTTCGTTATCCCCAGTCAGATCAAGTTCTTGCACCTCTAAGGAATCTGACGCGACCTCAACCGGAGGTTCCTCGGTTTCCATCGCAGTCCCTTCTCAAACGTCAACACCGATGAATCTTGGCGACTGACGGGGCCTTCTCGCAACCGCACAAACGCCTTTACCATGGAGGGCACTCCATATCCACATCGGTCGTTACGAAAACAGCATCACATCCAAAAGGGTCCGTTTCACAACTGCTTACCGCAAAGCAATCGTCACTCTCGACTGCTTAGCCTTTCACTGGTACCATCTGCGGACGTGCTGCTACCACAGCAAGTCGAAGTCGCCTCAAAAACGTGGTTGGCAATCCGATAAGTAGATCGGTCGGCGTTGCATCGAACCACTTTACCATCGCACATAGCACTCGACGTCGAATGGCCAGTCCTGCTGACGCCGAGTATCCGAGGATCAACTCGACACAAACCGTTGAGCATCCCAGGAGCACCTTGAAACGATCGTCTGGTGAAGTTTTATCGTCACTTGGTTCGGCAGATAGGATGTGGTACAGCCAGTCAATGACGCTCTCCACGTAGTGCTCGCTTTGGGACCTCGGACTCTGCGTATCGCTCGTCTTCGATGCGGCCGTCATCGCAATGTGACCGACGACAAGAAGGATGCCGCTCTTGGAATTAACGTCCGCGTGGCTGAACAACGCTTTACAACGATCGATACAGAAGATTTTAGAGATGACGTCGAAACCGTGTACAGCCGTGCACATCTCCAGGCTCTTGGCTAGCTCAAAGTAATCCACTGAGGTGGCACTTTGCACTTCCTTGTCTTGGTCTTCAGGTTGTGACGGTTGACATGATGCGGCGAGCTTCTCGAACAACTTCTCCACACACGACCTTGAAAAGCTGGGACTGCCACCATCAACCTCCTCCAGCTCGGGCATCTGGAGGGCACCAGCGATGCGATGCATCATCGTAATACTTGACTGATGGAGTAGAAGCTCTTGTCGTTCAGCAGCTGCGCCAGCTATAGCGCTCAGCGCCTGCTGTAGAGTTTCCTTCAGTATCACTTGGCGCTCGACGCAGTGCTGGTCGAACTCCCGCTCCAAAATTGCTGGGTAGATTTCCAGTATCCCCATCGCGAAGTACAGCCCTCGAATGTTTGGGTTGTCTCGCAGAAGCTCGAAAAGCAGGACACGAGAACGAGCTAGCTGACCGGTTGACTGACACAAGTGCGTGTGCAGAGCGTAGATGTGCGTCAAGAACACTTTGTCGTGGCTAACTTTGATGTGCGGTTTTGCAACTTGCACCTGTACCTTGATCAGCGAGAGAAAGTCGCCGATGCTACTTCGCTCTTCGACCAGCAAGCCACGGAGATGTTGCAAACATTCATCTACCAGCGATAGACACAATGAAGCTGGGGCAACTGGCCCAACTTGTTTCCGACCTTGATCGGTGCTCATCAGCCTTAACAGGACTTGGTTGCAAAGCCAGCTCAAACCCAATTTGTTTTCTGCCATCAGACGACGAGATCGTGGAGCTCGGAAGACGCCGATTGCCCCACGCACCGCCATGATCGGGGTGACGTCCAGCTTGCGATACGTATTGGTTAGGGTTTGGCAAAGCGTTATCTGAACCAGCAACAAACACATTAACGTTAGAATGAAATCGAGCAGGATGTTCCAGCAATGCAGCTTACCACATGAGCAAGATGCGTGACGATAAACTTGGAGCTTTGGTTCACTAATAAGGCAATCGTTCGTCGAGCGTATTCGTTGCCGGCTGCTTCGCCCTTGCCCAACACGATCCCTTGCTTGAATGCAGTGAGGGACTTCTTCACCCACTGTTCTTCTTTGGTCTCCACCTTAGCTGTAGCTTTCTTCTTTACTGCTTTATTGCCAGTTGCTGCATTTGTCTTCGCCGCTTTATCTTCTGGACCACCCTCAACCTGCACGAGGGTTTCTGTATGCTTCACCTTCTTATTTGCGCTACGTGTAGTGTCATCCAACTTTGCTTCATCTGCTTTCCGGGGCTTTCCTATAGTACTTTCTTTCTTTAGGAAAGTGTCCCTGCATCGAGTGCCACGCGATTTACGTCGTCACTTTCCGGGGTTTCCAGCGTGTCAGGTTCTGCTGTTGAAAATACCGGAGCACAAAGTGGAAGGTCCGAAGATTGCCTCGCACTGCACGCAGTATCAACCTCAGATTCTGTTGGTTGATCCGTGCTGATCGCGGTTACCTTCAATGACGTTTTCTTCGATGGGGGCGTTCCAGAAGAGTTTACATTGCTTGATGGGTGCTGGGCATCAACAACTGCATTCGTGTCTGGAGTAGAGGTAGCACCCTTGTCCTCGGTCTTCTTAACTTGGCTGGTATCAGAAAACTTCTCCCGTACATCGTTACCTTGAGAACCAACACTAGTCGTGGGCTGTTCGTTGTCTGTCGTCTGGGTAGCTGATGCTGCACTAATATCCAGCCCCACAGGCTCGGGTGTTGAAGGCTGAAACTTCTGCGTAACTACTGGTGAGTACATATCCTCTACTGCTGTGACTGGTTTCTTTTTTACTGGTGTTGTTATAACAACGGCATCCTTATCGGTAGACGCAGATATTGATGCTCTTCGCTCACCACTGTCCTTGGTTTGTTGTACAGTTGCTTCCGCTGCCCCATTCTTCACATCCAGATCAATGAAAGGCTTGGAAGTAGTCTGTGTGAGAGAAGCAGCAACAGAAACTGCTGAGAAGTTGGCCTCACGCAGGTTCTTGTTGCCATCCATTCCGACTCCTTCGACAGCTACGATAACTTCATTTTTACCCGCAATTCCAGTCATCGGATCATCCCCGTCCTCATCAGAGTCGCTGTCACTGCTATCACTCGAATCACTATCGCTGCTTGAGCTGCTAGAACTCAAAGCGGCAAGCTCGTCGTCCAGTTCGTCGTCGATTGACATCAGCGTCCGCTTACTCTCCACACCAATTTCGCTCTCCAAGTTTTTCTGACAAGGCTTTTCGTATCTGCCTTGGTTGCTGCTCTATGGGTGTCATCTTCTTCGTCGCTGCTTGAGTCCAGTTCCTTATCGATTGCGTTGGAAACTGCTGCATCAAGCCCAGCCCGTGGCAGAGGTCTAGCTGCAGCTTTATTTCCATCGTCACCATTTCCAACTCCAACTTGCTTTCCGCCAGCGACGTCGACTCCGATTTTCCCTGCTGAACCTGCTCCATCTTTGTGTGTTTTATTAGCACCGGAACTCTCTGTATGATCTGCATCTTCCTCGTCACTGCTAGTTTCCAGCTCCTTGTCGATGTCATTCAACACCGACGAATCCAATCCACCCAACAACGAACCCCAGTACGACCATTTTCTACCGCTTTTCGCGCAGCAGCATCGACTTCCACTCTCCGTTCGGCACCTACTTCTCTATTCCCTGCATCATGACCTTCATTTTCTTCGTCAGCACTGGAAAGTTCCAGTTCATTGTCAATCTCGTTCAATACGCTCTGACCGAATCCACCTCCAGCCCCCTCCCCACTCTTTCCAACCTTCAGCATCTCCTGTACATCACCAATCTTCAAAATGTCTCCTGTGTCTCCACTTCCATCGTCTGAATCACTAAACGCGAGCTCAGCGTCCAGTGCAGCGCTCGTTGCGTGAGGGAACGTCGTCACTCCTGCGTCCACCGCCCCAAGCATCTGCAGCGGCTCTTGCGCCGTCCATTGGTCACTGACAGTCTCCTGGTTCGAGGTGTCGGTAACAACATCCTTCCGTCCAACTTCCCTGGACAGTTTGGGGACCAATTGGTCCATTTCACTCTGCACATGTTCTCTGGCCCTTTTTCTGGATGGACAAGTGTCCACCACAACGTCCACCGTCTGCACTCCATTGTCCACCAGTATCTTCTTGGTCACTTGTTGCACCTGTCCACTTAGTGTGGTCTGACTCGTCCTGCTCACAGTCGTCTTCGATTCCGTCTGCGTTCCGGCATTCCGCACCTGCTTTTGGGTTTTACCTCGTTCTTTTTCGCTTTTACCTGTTTTTCAGCGTTTCGGCCTCCTGAAGCAGCGTTTCAACGCGCAAACGGTACTCTCGCAGCCTGGCCGCCGCCTCCTTGAGCTTGCTCTTGGTCAGCTGCTTGTACTCGGTTCCTTTCTTCACCTGCCACTTCAGCTGTGCGATGGTCTCCGCCTGCCGCTCGATGATGTCCGCTTGCGAGAGCTGCGCCGCCGCCGGAACGTCGTCCAGATCGTCCATTTATTTACTTAAGTATTTATTTACGCTGCTTTTACTGAATGGCCCGCGTTTATTGTGCTTTTAGGCTGATCTGGATTGTAGGTTGCGTAACCTAGGTTACACATAGATGTGTCTAGTGTAGCCATTTCTAAAAAGTATAGCTGGTAGAATAGGAGGAACTTGCTGGCGCGTTCCACGACCAGCACGTTTCAACTGGTTCACCACATCGCATGACTCAATCGAGGAAGTTGAAATTGGTCTGAGACTATTAACGGCAAGGCTGGCGGTGTTGAGCTGTCTAACACGCGTCAGACAGGGAACGGATAAGAGCAAACGTTGGTGTCCTGCTGATCGGGGCGTTGGGTATGGCAAGCGTACATATTGCAGCTCTCTGGGCATGACTGTCGCAGCTTCCGCTGCTGTTGTTGGAGCATCACTTCTCGTTTGCCGAGCGACACCGCAACCACGCCACACAACCATTGCACGAATACCAGCTCACAATGACGAAGCTACGCGTGGTCGTTGGTCTTATTGTTGCTGCGGCGACAGCAACAATGACGGCTGTCGACAACGTCAGTGGTGAGAACCTCCGTACCACTGACGAGGTACGGATGTTGGTGGAGAAAGCAGAAGCGGTGAATCCATTCCTTGACCCGTACACGACGATAGAGGAGGGTTCATCGTCTGGAGATTTTGGGAACCCGACGACAACGCTGATTCCAACAGCGACTTGGACGACATTCTCACAACTGATGACAACACCACCGAACCAACGCCTAAACCATTCCCAGCAGATGTCCCTACCACACATACAACTACTGAAGAACCAGCATCCGGCGACACCTCCACTCCAGCACCAGCTCAAACTAAACCTGTCGGATCGGGTACTGCCGTCACGACCCCGGACACTCCTGCTGCTACGGATGCTACGACGGAGCCGACCACGACCGAACCGTCCACAACCGAGCTGCCGACGACTTCGGCATCGACGGACGCTTCTGCTTCTGCTGCGACGGAACCTGTCGGATCGGGTACTGCCGCCACGACCCCGGACACTCCTGCTGCTACGGATGCTACGACGGAGCCGACCACGACCGAACCGTCCACAACCGAGCTGCCGACGACTTCGGCATCGACGGACGCTTCTGCTTCTGCTGCGACGGAACCTGTCGGATCGGGTACTGCCGCCACGACCCCGGACACTCCTGCTGCTACGGATGCTACGACGGAGCCGACCACGACCGAGCCGTCCACAACCGAGCTGCCGACGACTTCGGCATCGACGGACGCTTCTGCTTCTGCTGCGACGGAACCTGTCGGATCGGGTACTGCCGCCACGACCCCGGACACTCCTGCTGCTACGGATGCTACGACGGAGCCGACCACGACCGAGCCGTCCACAACCGAGCTGCCGACGACTTCGGCATCGACGGACGCTTCTGCTTCTGCTGCGACGGAACCTGTCGGATCGGGTACTGCCGCCACGACCCCGGACACTCCTGCTGCTACGGATGCTACGACGGAGCCGACCACGACCGAGCCGTCCACAACCGAGCTGCCGACGACTTCGGCATCGACGGACGCTTCTGCTTCTGCTGCGACGGAACCTGTCGGATCGGGTACTGCCGCCACGACCCCGGACACTCCTGCTGCTACGGATGCTACGACGGAGCCGACCACGACCGAACCGTCCACAACCGAGCTGCCGACGACTTCGGCATCGACGGACGCTTCTGCTTCTGCTGCGACGGAACCTGTCGGATCGGGTACTGCCGCCACGACCCCGGACACTCCTGCTGCTACGGATGCTACGACGGAGCCGACCACGACCGAACCGTCCACAACCGAGCTGCCGACGACTTCGGCATCGACGGACGCTTCTGCTTCTGCTGCGACGGAACCTGTCGGATCGGGTACTGCCGCCACGACCCCGGACACTCCTGCTGCTACGGATGCTACGACGGAGCCGACCACGACCGAACCGTCCACAACCGAGCTGCCGACGACTTCGGCATCGACGGACGCTTCTGCTTCTGCTGCGACGGAACCTGTCGGATCGGGTACTGCCGCCACGACCCCGGACACTCCTGCTGCTACGGATGCTACGACGGAGCCGACCACGACCGAGCCGTCCACAACCGAGCTGCCGACGACTTCGGCATCGACGGACGCTTCTGCTTCTGCTGCGACGGAACCTGTCGGATCGGGTACTGCCGCCACGACCCCGGACACTCCTGCTGCTACGGATGCTACGACGGAGCCGACCACGACCGAGCCGTCCACAACCGAGCTGCCGACGACTTCGGCATCGACGGACGCTTCTGCTTCTGCTGCGACGGAACCTGTCGGATCGGGTACTGCCGCCACGACCCCGGACACTCCTGCTGCTACGGATGCTACGACGGAGCCGACCACGACCGAGCCGTCCACAACCGAGCTGCCGACGACTTCGGCATCGACGGACGCTTCTGCTTCTGCTGCGACGGAACCTGTCGGATCGGGTACTGCCGCCACGACCCCGGACACTCCTGCTGCTACGGATGCTACGACGGAGCCGACCACGACCGAACCGTCCACAACCGAGCTGCCGACGACTTCGGCATCGACGGACGCTTCTGCTTCTGCTGCGACGGAACCTGTCGGATCGGGTACTGCCGCCACGACCCCGGACACTCCTGCTGCTACGGATGCTACGACGGAGCCGACCACGACCGAGCCGTCCACAACCGAGCTGCCGACGACTTCGGCATCGACGGACGCTTCTGCTTCTGCTGCGACGGAACCTGTCGGATCGGGTACTGCCGCCACGACCCCGGACACTCCTGCTGCTACGGATGCTACGACGGAGCCGACCACGACCGAGCCGTCCACAACCGAGCTGCCGACGACTTCGGCATCGACGGACGCTTCTGCTTCTGCTGCGACGGAACCTGTCGGATCGGGTACTGCCGCCACGACCCCGGACACTCCTGCTGCTACGGATGCTACGACGGAGCCGACCACGACCGAGCCGTCCACAACCGAGCTGCCGACGACTTCGGCATCGACGGACGCTTCTGCTTCTGCTGCGACGGAACCTGTCGGATCGGGTACTGCCGCCACGACCCCGGACACTCCTGCTGCTACGGATGCTACGACGGAGCCGACCACGACCGAGCCGTCCACAACCGAGCTGCCGACGACTTCGGCATCGACGGACGCTTCTGCTTCTGCTGCGACGGAACCTGTCGGATCGGGTACTGCCGCCACGACCCCGGACACTCCTGCTGCTACGGATGCTACGACGGAGCCGACCACGACCGAGCCGTCCACAACCGAGCTGCCGACGACTTCGGCATCGACGGACGCTTCTGCTTCTGCTGCGACGGAACCTGTCGGATCGGGTACTGCCGCCACGACCCCGGACACTCCTGCTGCTACGGATGCTACGACGGAGCCGACCACGACCGAGCCGTCCACAACCGAGCTGCCGACGACTTCGGCATCGACGGACGCTTCTGCTTCTGCTGCGACGGAACCTGTCGGATCGGGTACTGCCGCCACGACCCCGGACACTCCTGCTGCTACGGATGCTACGACGGAGCCGACCACGACCGAGCCGTCCACAACCGAGCTGCCGACGACTTCGGCATCGACGGACGCTTCTGCTTCTGCTGCGACGGAACCTGTCGGATCGGGTACTGCCGCCACGACCCCGGACACTCCTGCTGCTACGGATGCTACGACGGAGCCGACCACGACCGAGCCGTCCACAACCGAGCTGCCGACGACTTCGGCATCGACGGACGCTTCTGCTTCTGCTGCGACGGAACCTGTCGGATCGGGTACTGCCGCCACGACCCCGGACACTCCTGCTGCTACGGATGCTACGACGGAGCCGACCACGACCGAGCCGTCCACAACCGAGCTGCCGACGACTTCGGCATCGACGGACGCTTCTGCTTCTGCTGCGACGGAACCTGTCGGATCGGGTACTGCCGCCACGACCCCGGACACTCCTGCTGCTACGGATGCTACGACGGAGCCGACCACGACCGAGCCGTCCACAACCGAGCTGCCGACGACTTCGGCATCGACGGACGCTTCTGCTTCTGCTGCGACGGAACCTGTCGGATCGGGTACTGCCGCCACGACCCCGGACACTCCTGCTGCTACGGATGCTACGACGGAGCCGACCACGACCGAGCCGTCCACAACCGAGCTGCCGACGACTTCGGCATCGACGGACGCTTCTGCTTCTGCTGCGACGGAACCTGTCGGATCGGGTACTGCCGCCACGACCCCGGACACTCCTGCTGCTACGGATGCTACGACGGAGCCGACCACGACCGAGCCGTCCACAACCGAGCTGCCGACGACTTCGGCATCGACGGACGCTTCTGCTTCTGCTGCGACGGAACCTGTCGGATCGGGTACTGCCGCCACGACCCCGGACACTCCTGCTGCTACGGATGCTACGACGGAGCCGACCACGACCGAGCCGTCCACAACCGAGCTGCCGACGACTTCGGCATCGACGGACGCTTCTGCTTCTGCTGCGACGGAACCTGTCGGATCGGGTACTGCCGCCACGACCCCGGACACTCCTGCTGCTACGGATGCTACGACGGAGCCGACCACGACCGAGCCGTCCACAACCGAGCTGCCGACGACTTCGGCATCGACGGACGCTTCTGCTTCTGCTGCGACGGAACCTGTCGGATCGGGTACTGCCGCCACGACCCCGGACACTCCTGCTGCTACGGATGCTACGACGGAGCCGACCACGACCGAGCCGTCCACAACCGAGCTGCCGACGACTTCGGCATCGACGGACGCTTCTGCTTCTGCTGCGACGGAACCTGTCGGATCGGGTACTGCCGCCACGACCCCGGACACTCCTGCTGCTACGGATGCTACGACGGAGCCGACCACGACCGAGCCGTCCACAACCGAGCTGCCGACGACTTCGGCATCGACGGACGCTTCTGCTTCTGCTGCGACGGAACCTGTCGGATCGGGTACTGCCGCCACGACCCCGGACACTCCTGCTGCTACGGATGCTACGACGGAGCCGACCACGACCGAGCCGTCCACAACCGAGCTGCCGACGACTTCGGCATCGACGGACGCTTCTGCTTCTGCTGCGACGGAACCTGTCGGATCGGGTACTGCCGCCACGACCCCGGACACTCCTGCTGCTACGGATGCTACGACGGAGCCGACCACGACCGAGCCGTCCACAACCGAGCTGCCGACGACTTCGGCATCGACGGACGCTTCTGCTTCTGCTGCGACGGAACCTGTCGGATCGGGTACTGCCGCCACGACCCCGGACACTCCTGCTGCTACGGATGCTACGACGGAGCCGACCACGACCGAGCCGTCCACAACCGAGCTGCCGACGACTTCGGCATCGACGGACGCTTCTGCTTCTGCTGCGACGGAACCTGTCGGATCGGGTACTGCCGCCACGACCCCGGACACTCCTGCTGCTACGGATGCTACGACGGAGCCGACCACGACCGAACCGTCCACAACCGAGCTGCCGACGACTTCGGCATCGACGGACGCTTCTGCTTCTGCTGCGACGGAACCTGTCGGATCGGGTACTGCCGCCACGACCCCGGACACTCCTGCTGCTACGGATGCTACGACGGAGCCGACCACGACCGAGCCGTCCACAACCGAGCTGCCGACGACTTCGGCATCGACGGACGCTTCTGCTTCTGCTGCGACGGAACCTGTCGGATCGGGTACTGCCGCCACGACCCCGGACACTCCTGCTGCTACGGATGCTACGACGGAGCCGACCACGACCGAGCCGTCCACAACCGAGCTGCCGACGACTTCGGCATCGACGGACGCTTCTGCTTCTGCTGCGACGGAACCTGTCGGATCGGGTACTGCCGCCACGACCCCGGACACTCCTGCTGCTACGGATGCTACGACGGAGCCGACCACGACCGAGCCGTCCACAACCGAGCTGCCGACGACTTCGGCATCGACGGACGCTTCTGCTTCTGCTGCGACGGAACCTGTCGGATCGGGTACTGCCGCCACGACCCCGGACACTCCTGCTGCTACGGATGCTACGACGGAGCCGACCACGACCGAGCCGTCCACAACCGAGCTGCCGACGACTTCGGCATCGACGGACGCTTCTGCTTCTGCTGCGACGGAACCTGTCGGATCGGGTACTGCCGCCACGACCCCGGACACTCCTGCTGCTACGGATGCTACGACGGAGCCGACCACGACCGAACCGTCCACAACCGAGCTGCCGACGACTTCGGCATCGACGGACGCTTCTGCTTCTGCTGCGACGGAACCTGTCGGATCGGGTACTGCCGCCACGACCCCGGACACTCCTGCTGCTACGGATGCTACGACGGAGCCGACCACGACCGAGCCGTCCACAACCGAGCTGCCGACGACTTCGGCATCGACGGACGCTTCTGCTTCTGCTGCGACGGAACCTGTCGGATCGGGTACTGCCGCCACGACCCCGGACACTCCTGCTGCTACGGATGCTACGACGGAGCCGACCACGACCGAGCCGTCCACAACCGAGCTGCCGACGACTTCGGCATCGACGGACGCTTCTGCTTCTGCTGCGACGGAACCTGTCGGATCGGGTACTGCCGCCACGACCCCGGACACTCCTGCTGCTACGGATGCTACGACGGAGCCGACCACGACCGAGCCGTCCACAACCGAGCTGCCGACGACTTCGGCATCGACGGACGCTTCTGCTTCTGCTGCGACGGAACCTGTCGGATCGGGTACTGCCGCCACGACCCCGGACACTCCTGCTGCTACGGATGCTACGACGGAGCCGACCACGACCGAGCCGTCCACAACCGAGCTGCCGACGACTTCGGCATCGACGGACGCTTCTGCTTCTGCTGCGACGGAACCTGTCGGATCGGGTACTGCCGCCACGACCCCGGACACTCCTGCTGCTACGGATGCTACGACGGAGCCGACCACGACCGAGCCGTCCACAACCGAGCTGCCGACGACTTCGGCATCGACGGACGCTTCTGCTTCTGCTGCGACGGAACCTGTCGGATCGGGTACTGCCGCCACGACCCCGGACACTCCTGCTGCTACGGATGCTACGACGGAGCCGACCACGACCGAGCCGTCCACAACCGAGCTGCCGACGACTTCGGCATCGACGGACGCTTCTGCTTCTGCTGCGACGGAACCTGTCGGATCGGGTACTGCCGCCACGACCCCGGACACTCCTGCTGCTACGGATGCTACGACGGAGCCGACCACGACCGAGCCGTCCACAACCGAGCTGCCGACGACTTCGGCATCGACGGACGCTTCTGCTTCTGCTGCGACGGAACCTGTCGGATCGGGTACTGCCGCCACGACCCCGGACACTCCTGCTGCTACGGATGCTACGACGGAGCCGACCACGACCGAGCCGTCCACAACCGAGCTGCCGACGACTTCGGCATCGACGGACGCTTCTGCTTCTGCTGCGACGGAACCTGTCGGATCGGGTACTGCCGCCACGACCCCGGACACTCCTGCTGCTACGGATGCTACGACGGAGCCGACCACGACCGAGCCGTCCACAACCGAGCTGCCGACGACTTCGGCATCGACGGACGCTTCTGCTTCTGCTTCGGAGGCACCCGCATCGACTGCTGAATCGCCGTCGGTATTATCGAAGCAGGTGTCGAATGTGGACCCGTGGAAGCAATGCGGTGGTCTTACTTTTGACTACGCTCAGTATTTCCCGGATGGAGTCTCTACGAATTGGTCGACGAAGCTTAACTGCACGTCGGGCTACCAGTGTGAGGTCGTGAATCCGTGGTATTTCCAATGCCAACAAGTGAAAGTGTCGACGGAAGCTGTCACTCTGTGGGGTCAGTGCGGCGGCGTGGGCTACCACGGACTGACGAACTGCGCTTCTGGTTCCGTGTGCACGTTCGAGAACGCCTGGTACTCGCAGTGCATTCCTAAAGAGAACGTGCAGCGTGTAAATACTTAGCGACAGTGTAGACCATGCATTATAGTCAACTACACGTAAGACCTAAAAACCGTTCATCACAGGTACGAGCCCCCCGCGAACCTCTGCGGAAGTTCTCAAGACAGACCTCGCAAACTGCTAATTATGGCAGTAGGCATTGCTACTACTGTAACTTACCTTCTTGTCGACCAAGTTGGAGCACATCAGAATACTTCGTGGTCAACAGAGTCGCCAAGATGGTCAAGCTTAGCTCGAAGTTCGTCTTTGCCGCAGCACTTGCGTTGGCGACGGCAACCGACCCCATTACCGCAAACCAATTGAGCATTGATGTTGACAGTAATTCGTCTGGCAGCGACTTCGCTGATCCCGGTTACCAGGTTGCCGATGTTTCAGGCGAACAAGCGTGCGGCGGCGTGGGGTTCGACTACTCGCACTACTGGGCCGGACCACTGCCGGACGGAGACGCCACCAAGCTCAACTGCGTCTCCGGATATCGGTGCGGGGCGAAAGGCTCCAGCCCGATCTTCTGGTGCAAGCAGTACGCACTGCCACTGAACGCCAAATGTGGCGGCTACAGTTTCTACACTCTGTTCAAGTGTGTGGACGGCACCGCATGCACGATCGACCCGAGCCGCTTCGAGCCGCGATGCCTTCCGACAAATACTGCGAAGGATACTCAGGTTTATTAGCCGATGCCTCAAATGACTACGGTGGCAGCTTTTACAGGTAATCGTAAGCATCGGATTTTTCAGAGTCGCACGTTGGAAGGTGACGGCATTGTTGATGCTTGGAGAAAGTTCGCATTGGCATGGAGAACTGCCGAGAGAGGATGCCGAATAATGGTGACTGCGCGACGACTTTGCGAGACATCGATAGGCAGAGTGCGACCTCTTCACTGGAACGACGCGCTTGGGTGAGTGGAAGGCAGCGCGTCATGGCTGTCCTTACCACACGTGCAAATCGTGTCCCTGCTCCGTGTTGATTCGTTGGACACGCTGCAGATTCCAATTCACCCGCTTGCTGTGTTTTGAGCTACATGTAGCAAATGTTGGGCAGCAAGTTGGGCTCCACAAATGCGACCAACTGCTGATTCATTTGATGCAGATACAGCCATTTACAATTGGAAAGAATGCATAGTTCCAGCCGACTTGCCGGTCGATTATTATTAACGCATCTTGGTCCTGTCCACATTTTCGCATTTCGCAGAGCCCGGTCTCGTATAAAATATCAAAGGGTTTCCCAACCAGCATTCTATCTGCACCGACTCAATCAATGCAGTACGTAAAATACACATATCCGTTCTCACGAGGCATCGAGGGATCCCAAAGCGACTTGTGGTATCGCAGAAAATCAGGCCATTCCTGAGCTGGACGTGGTCATTCGCGAATTCTCGGTCCAAACATCAGTCGGTGGTATCCGATACCGTTGGATCCAGTATGACCGCTATGCGATTCCTGGCTCTGCTGGTCACTTTCGTCTGCCTGCTATCCATGACTTTGATCGACGCGTCCAACCTCCGAAATGGTGGCCAAGTCCAAGCCCAAAGCGGGTCTGGAAGTGCCCACGACGTCACGCAGGACACGACAACTTCAGTTTCGACCGAGAGCAGCAACGTTATTGAGACGGTCCAAGACAGCAGTGCACCGGTGGATGGGGTCAAGGCTTGGGCCCAGTGTGGAGGTCTCTACTACCTCGGAGACACCAAGTGCGCGCAACACACGTTCTGCAAGCAGCTCAGCGACTTCATCTCCGTGTGCTTCCCGGAGTCGAGACCGACCGAGAAAGTCATCCGCCTCGAGCTGTAGTAGAATTCTATACCCCTAGCTAGTGAGATCAAGTTATGAAGTACCCAGCCTAATGTTATTGGAAAGCAGTTGGAAGCGTGTCACGTGTGGTGCCAGTCCGTGTCCGTTACGAGGAGCTCTCGTCGGTCATTTTCCGTTTTCCTTTTGCCAGCCATTCGACATCATGGTCAAGATGCTCCTTGCCAGCCTTTTCATTGTGCTGGTGCTTACGACGCCTTCAAGTGCTCAAGATCTCGCAGCCGACGACTCAGGAAGTCTCTTGGACGAAAGCGAATCTGGAGATGGGAGCACCTTCTTGAGTTCAGATTCCGACAGCGTGGTCAACGGTGTATCTACAACCAGCGATGTCGACGTTCAGCCGGACACGCTCGAACCCAGCTGGATTCCTCCGGTGGCAGAGCCCGTTGTTGACGGTGTCAAGATGTTCGGCCAGTGCGGCGGGATCTTCTACTCCGGCACCACTGCCTGCGCCGACCCTGACGCTTACTGCCAGCAGCTCAGCCTGTACAGCTCCATCTGCTCGCCCAGGCCGGTGATGTAACTAGCGCATGCGCCAAATACAGCTTACGTATTCTTGGTTCATTCAGCAGTACAATCCCAATGCGATCCTGCAGTGAACGGACGCCGTCAGTTGCCCCAAACGGCAGCAGCTCCTAGCCGTCCATCACCTTCGCATTTCGCCTCCCGACTCACACTCATCATTCCACCATGCTCAAGCTGCGTATCGTGCTCAGCTTCGCGGTTGCTGCCTTGGCTCTGACATTCCTCGACGGTGTCACTGCCCAGCTAGTTGATCCACCATCACAAGACGAACCGAGCTACTCGGGCAGCGGAGACATCTACGACGCAGGAACCACCCCGACCACCAACCCCACTCCTGTTCCGACCAAAGATACTTCCAGCAGCAGCAAGGGTACGGATAAAGTCTCCGCTGGCGACGGCATCGTGCAGCGCTGGGGTGGCTGCGAACCTGGCGACACTTGCGTCTCGGGCACCTACTGCAAGAAGCTCGGCAACGGCATGTCGCTTTGCTACCCTGGATAAGGACACAACAAGGTCAATACTGCATGAGCTTTGCTAAAACCAATCCACTTTCATTCAGAATCACCAACCTCCAAACCCCGCGCTACTTCTTGAACAGCATCTTGCGGAAATCCTCATTGCTCTTGGGCGTCACAGTCACGGTGGTAGCCGACTCGGTCTTGACCTTGGTCGCGTTGTCCTGGGCAGCGAGTTTCCGGCGCAGTGCACGCGGCATCAAACTTGTTGCTGAACCACTGGATGGAAGAGCGAGTCGAGTTGACGGCCGTGAATGCGGCGCATTGGCACTTCCTTTGTTTGTAGCTCCACCTCGACCAGTAGGAGCAAACGCATCTGCTTTCCGCTGTAGTTTCTGCTTCAGCTGTTTCTCCTGTTGCTCGAGGATATGGGCGATTGAAAAGCGAGACGGCTTCATGGTCACTTGCTCGCCTAGTTTCGCTTGTAGTGCCGCCACGTTGGCCAGACAAAAGGTAACCTGGGAGGGCTCGGCCACCTCTACCAGGCCGTAGTTCTTCAACTTACCATGGCGGTCCTTCAGAATTGATACTCGACTGACCACGACAAGTTCACCCAGATAATGCATCGCCTGTTGGAGAGACTCCTGCAATTGCTGCTCCGTCACTTGCTCCTTGGACCCCTCACGGTTCAGGTAGCCAACATAAAGCGTCAATGGGTCGGTTTTCCAGAAGCTTTCACCTCCTTGCGCAGACTTTCCAGCAGGTGTAGACGCGGAACCTGGGGGCGGCTTCGAGCGCTCAACACGGAGAGGGTGCCCGTGCAGCAGGGACCCGTCCATCTTGAGTCCTGCTTCGACGCCCGCGTCGTCCATAAATTGCACGTAAGCCATCCCGCGCGGCTTCACACGGTCACCGCGCGTCTTCACAACAAGCCGAACATCTTTCAACGTAGGAATATCCTTGAACATAGCTTCGATATCCTCTTTGTTCGCGTCCTTCGACACATTGCACAAGAAGAGCGTGTGCTCATTCGTCAGACTCTCGTGCGCCTGCTTCTTCTCCACTCTTTTCACCGTCTTGCTCTCGTCAATTTCCATGGCTGTAGCACTATCCTTCCCATTGTTGTTGGCGTTAGACTTTGGGCGCTTTGTCGCGGGTTGTTTCAGTGAGTCCTTGGCCTGCTTGTTTCCTTCGTTAGACTTGCGCTTCTTCGCGTTTGTGGGCTTCTTATCTCCTTTAGCGTTTGATGAGCTCGTAGCAGGGGCGATGGCTTGTGAAGCTGGAGCAGCTTGCACAGATGCACGGTGCTTCGCGTGATACTGTCGCGCACGTAGATAGTTAGGCAAGTCGCCGTGTTCACGCTCAAATATCAACCACGCCTCGGCAAGAGTCAATGGCGCATCTGTGACTCGCTGTACAGACTCGTCAAACACCATTGTACGTATTTTTTCACGGAGAAGGCGCTCATGCGTTGAATTACCTCTAAGTAGGCAATCCACGTAGCAGCCTGGTCTCCGACAGGAGTACTCAACATTTTCTTCCACACATTGTTAACCTTGGATACCTTCATGGCTGTTGGCGGAGCAAGTCTTGGTCCTCCTTGCGGCGGCATCAGAGCCCAGTAGCACTTAGTTTGGTATGATGTTAGCCGCATCCTGCCCTCAAGGAAGTCCGGAAAGGTCTTGCTCAAAAACTGCTCGCATTCTGAGAAAACACCCCCTACCAGCGTTTCCACCTGCTGCACAGTGTCCTCCAGAGATTCTCCGTCAATGCTAGCGGAAGCATAGCGCCGCACTGAGTCACACCATGTCAGCAACACGCTGAGCACGTGGAATTGATCCATGGGCGGACTCGAACGAGCTAGCAGCTCCGTCCTCACAAACAGCGAAATCTTCTCCACGGGCTTTCTTCCCTGCCGCTCCATCTCAATTAGCAACTCGGTCCAGGCAAAGGCGTGAAAAGGCACATTTCGTACAGCTCGTCGGGCAACAACCAACTTCTCACCACTCTTTGTCTGTTTAGCGTCAGCTTGGTCAGGCTCCAGATATTCCAAATAGCTTGACCAGAGCACCGGACTCAGACACATGACGGACACGGCGCGTTCATAAAGACACACCACGAGTTGCCGGCCTTCTTCGGGCATGCTGCCAGCAGCCTTGTCAGCCGACATCAATGGTGCAACGCGGTGCTTGACAAAGTTCAGGTACTGCTGCCACGCCTGCTCTGGGGCAGCAGCATCTTCTGCCCCTGGCGCCGCATTAACTCTCTCCTCAAATCCACGCAGCTTCTTCATCAACGGTGCAAACAGCTTGCTCTGTCGCTTGGACGCTTCTTCCAGCGCTGAGCCCGAAGCTTCCCCGTCCAGCATATTGTACGCGTCCCACGCTCGGAACTCCGACATGACGAGGTCGTTCTGGTCCAGCGGCTGCTGCATCTGCTTGCAAAACAAGTCACGAATCGCTCGCTCCTTGGACAACTCAATCTCTCCTTCCATCTCATCATATAGTTCCGTCGTGAGCTCCCGACACAGAGCCCAGACCTCGTGACCCGTCGCAAAGTGCGTCCCCAGCGTCTGCTGAGCCTGGTCCATTGCTGTCTGGAGCTCTGCAGCGTCCCCATTCTCCTTAATAAACCTCAGACGCTGCAGCGTCAAGGGCACGGACCAATAATCTCCTTGTGACAGCTCAAAGAGCCCCTTCAGCTGGTCTGTGGCGTCTCCTCTGGCACTGCAGTCAGCGATCCACTGCTCGTACATGGCCTCAGTGAGGGGAAAGACCCTCTGGAAGGTCTTGTACAGCTCTGCACGTAGCGAATGGTAGGCCAGGAGCTTCTGCTCCAGCTCTGGGGACTCGGACGAGGGCCAATGCCACGTCACGTGGCCAATTGCAGCCGTAAACTGCTCGTACGACACGTCCAGAGGCTTGGGCGACTGCAGAATCAGATCCGCCGCATCTTGACAGCATTGGTGCACGACGGAGGAGGCTGCGGAGCCTTCAGGGGCGACTGGAGACGGCGTTGGAGCGGAATTTTGACCTGTTTCTTCGTCCTCGTGCAGCACTTGGACGTCGACGCTGCGGCTGAAAGAAGAAGCCGACGGCAGAGCAGACACGTCCTCCATGTCCTCGTCGCTGGAGAAGCCCGAGGAAGAGCTGTCGGCCCCGGGAGAAGAAGCGCCGCGAGCCATCGGAGGTGCAGGAAGGTTGGATGGATACAGAGTGTCCTAAACTTTGGATTACATGTTCCGGTATATGTAGGAAAGAAAATATTGACGATTGGCGGAAAGTGTAGAAACCAACTTACATTTTCATTTAATTGTGATGTTTGACATAACATTCCACCCGTAAATATTTAAATTTAAAAAAATTCTCCGAAAAATAGAATGAACAACATTTCTCTTTCTGCAGCAAATATGATACTTCGAAGTACAGTGTACATGTAAATAAATGAAATCTGTGGCAGGCAGGTTGCTGTCGGCGCTCTCCAACAACGGAGGTTGTCTCTAGCGTCAATTGTTGTGACAGCGGATCGCACGAGCGATGGGTTCCGCTTTTTATTGATGCTCCGCCTAAGGGCGAAAGTCCTGACAATCGTCGACAGCATCGTCGTCAGTTTCCTGCAGCATCCGCGGTGCACTGCAGGTCGCTGTTAAAGCCACACACAGATCATGTGGCTACTCTCTATTAATAGGCGGTCTGCCTCGTTATTACAGACCTGTAGTGCGATCGAGGCTGACTTCGGTGCGGAGGCATGTTCGCTGCACGAACCCTTCTCGGAGTGGCCACTTGTAATGTGACTGCAATTCCGCGTCCATGAGGACAGTCGCAGTGAGCAATGGCGATCACTGTACCCAAACAACCCCAGTTCAGTAGTTTGACACGCACAGTTAGGTCACCTAGCCTGATCGCTGCCCCAAACGCCGCTCACATCAGCACTAAGAGGAAAAGCGGCGATTCCGACAACTTGAGGCCAGCGTCCCAGCTCATAATGTATTCGAACACATTGATCGCCATCCAAATCGCTATGCTGGCCAAGGAGCAGTGTCCGCTGAACAGTGCAGGCACGATGCGTGCTTTTCAAAATCCAAGCCTTTTTGTCTCGAACTGTAGTCCTTGCAAAACCTTGACTTGCTTTCACTATGTCAAACACCATGTGGTCCACATTTGAAGAGTTTACGCCGTTTGTTACGCTACTAGTCCCACCTTGTTTTTCGTCGTCAGTCGCAGATAGTCAGAGCGGATGGCGGTCGCACCTTTCACACGCATTTCCACTTCGGCCTCTCGACCGAACGTACCCCACGCACTCTACGCCGTTTCCTCCTCGTTCCTGAACGATCGAGAGAATTAGGAAGCGAGCGTCTCAATTGCAGCATTGACACAGGACGCAGTTCCGACTCGGGACGATGCGCGGAGCTTTGGTGCGCGTGATGACGGCAGCCTGCGTCGTGACGGCGGCACTCGCTCGGGAGAGCGGCCTCCTGACTGACGTCGTGGGCGGTGACAGCTCCCAGCAGACACAACAGACGCAGACGCCAGCGACCACCAGCCCCGCCACGTCCAGCACTTTCTCCAGCACGTCGCTGGACTCGGTCCTGTCGGTGACGGGGACGGTGGACTCGGCCACAGATGGGGTGGACACCGCCACGACAGTGGGGGATGTGGCTCAGACGACGACTTCGACAATAGGAGATACCGGTATCGCTCAAACGACGACTTCGACAGTGGGAGATGTGGCTCAAACAGCTACCTCAACCGTAGGGGATGTGGTGCAGACGGCTACCTCAACTGTGGGGATGTGGTGCAGACGACGGGTTCGACGCTGGACGATGTGACAGACACTGTGGGGTCTACGCTGGACGACGTGACGGGAACCGTTGGTTCTACGCTGGACGATTTGACGGCCACGGTGGGCTCTACCTTGGACGATGTGACGGACACCGTTGGTTCTACCTTGGACGATGTGACTGACACGGTTGGATCGACCCTGGACGATGTTACGACTACGGTGGGCTCGACGGTTGATGGAGTGACTGAGACGGTGGGCTCGACGGTCAATGGAGTCACGGAAACGGTAGGCTCTACGGTTGATGGAGTTACTGAGACGGTGGGCTCTACGGTTGATAGAGCGACGGGGACTGAGGGTTCCACGGTGCAAGGTGTCGTTGACACGACCAGTTCTGCCGTGGACACCGTAGCTGGCACGGCTGGCTCGACGGTGAAGACTGTGGCAGGCACTGCGGGCTCGACGGTCAGCTCCGTGGTTAACACCGCCTCTAACGTCGTGAAAACGGTTGCACCTGTTGTGAAGACCGTAGCCAACACGGCGGGCTCAACTGTGAACACGGTGGCTAATACGGATGGATCGACGGTGAACACGATGACCAACACTGCCTCTAATGTCGTGAAAACGGTTGCACCTGTTGTGAAGACCGTAGCCAACACAGCGGGCTCAACTGTGGACACGGTGGCTAATACGGCTGGATCGACGGTGAACACGGTGACCAACACTGCCTCTAATGTCGTGAAAACGGTTGCACCTGTTGTGAAGACCGTAGCCAACACAGCGGGCTCAACTGTGGACACGGTGGCTAATACGGCTGGATCGACGGTGAACACGGTGACCAACACTGCCTCTAATATCGTGAAAACGGTTGCACCTGTTGTGAAAACGGCGATCAACACGGCTGGATCGACGGTGAACATGGTAACCAACACTGGATCTAATGTCGTGAAGAACGTTGCCCCTGCCGTGAACACGGTAACCAACACGGTGACCTCGACCGCTGACACGGCTACCCAAACTATGGGCATCACGACGTTTGTGAAGGGGGACTTACATCCACCCCGACGCCTGCTACGACCGCGCCCACGAAGACCTCCACCAGCACTACTACTCAATCAAAGCAGACGTCGTCGCAAGATGAAGAGAAAGAGAAGGCACAATCTATCATCTCGAACCTGGTGACTTTGACCGCCACAGATTCGTCTAACTCCAAGACTGAGACCAGCGCCGGTGAGACGGACTCAGACTCGAGCAAGTCGACGAACAAATCCAAGAGCAAGAAGAGCACGTCTGCCGGAGATGAATCGGACAGTGAAGACTCCGTGTTCGTCCGCAAGTCTTCGTCTTCGTCTTCGTCATCGTCGTCGGCGGACGTGGCCGACGTAACCAAGAAGCCTTCGACTAAGAAAATCACCACGGAGAGTGCCAGCGCCTCTGGGTCGGCTGCCACTGCCGCTGGCAGCAACTCTGGTTCCAGCTCGGAGGAAGTCGAGATTCCTGACAGCAGTTTGTCTTCTTCTCTGGAGGGCTCGTCGTCCATGTCAACATCGATGGAAGGTCCTGACGTGGGCGATGTGTCTACGCCCGAGCCTCAGACGACGACGCTGCGCCCAGAGCCGACGACTGCAGCACCAGTGCCGGTAGCTCCGGCTGCTACAACTGCGGCGCCAGCCGCCTCGACCTCAAGCTCGGGCAGCTCCAGTCTAGAGACCCAGGAGGCTCAGGCCAAGCGTGCAGAGTCTGTGTCGGGCGAATCCGACACGAGTACGACGGTCTTGGCCACACTGGTTGGCGGCATCGGCTGTGTGGCTGCTGTTGCCATTGTTGCGTACATGAAAAAGCAGAACCACGGGGACGCAGCCACGGGCTCTGACGGCCAGCCTTCGTCTGCAACGACGGCGGACGGCGCTCGCAGCTCCGAGGATAGCGTGTACAACGACCCATTGGGCACGCGCTACTCCAGCATCGTTATGATCACGCCCAACGGCGACGGCGTGTGCATTTTGTAGAGAACTGCATTGGGTGATTAGCGTGGCGAGAAGCACCATAGAGATATGGCGCTTTGTGAATTGAACGACATTGTTGATAGCTTTCCCTCGGGAGTTTTGACCTAAGTAATCGAGGGTGTTGCCTAGTGAATAAGTGAATGACTTGACCATTTTGTTAGCTTGTTCTTCTTACTCTACATCTCGATGGGGACTCAAAGCAGTAGGCAGCACCAAACGCACAGCAACGTCACCTCGGTCCTTGCGCATACTGTCGAGCGGATGAAAAGGTGTCAGCCCCACTGGAAACGCAAGGCGGTTACAGAACGAGGTCTCGACCTCGTACAGCTCGTTCGTCGGGTCTTCCGCTTCGCACACCAGATACCAAGTCACAGCCACGAGCTTCACGCGAAGGCCAAAGGCCCAGATAGGCTCCTTTGAGCCTGGAACGGCCTCAAATACGGACCCACATCCATGTGAACTTCCAGTGGAGCAGCACGCGCAGACGCAGGACGCAGCAAGACGCGATCCATCTCGTGGTTGCTCAAAAACTTTCCCAAAAGCTCGTACGAGCTGCCACCCGACTCCGTCCTGTTGCTCGCATGCAGCACCGCCATCGCAACAGACTGCAGGGCATTGCTCACTGCCATGGGCGTCTGTTCCGGCATCTTGCCCGCTTGGCGAGCCAACACGTCCTCCAATTCCCTCTGCAACGCGTCCACCACCGCATCATACCCTCTCGTACCTTCCACCCGCTCCCCATTAATCAGCAGCTCGTCCCGCCCAATATCCTTGGCATCCTGGAAAATCTCCGCCTCCGATAGTGTCGGCATGCGGCTCTGATTGCCAGACTCGTCGCTCGAGATCGCCAGGACCTGCTTCAAGTAGCTCTGCTCCTCTTCCTCCGCTTCCTCCTCAGCACTCAGCCAGTTCGTCGACAGCAGCAGCTTCTGCCCTGGCAACCCTCAAAGAGCTGCTCTAGCACCTCGTGGAACAGCGTCAAGTCGGCGTTGTCGCTGTCCAGAGCGTGGTGCAGCAGCTGCGTCATCTCCTCGAGTTGCTGGCGGTCCGACGCCGTCAACGTCGTTTCCAGCAGCTTCCGGTCTCCCCATTCTCCGGCCAATAGTCTCAGCTCTTCAGCTATAGACTTTAACTGATTCTGAGGCGTCTGCGTGTCTGTCTGCAGCGGGGCGCAGCTGCCTCTCACGGCCACCACATGCAGTCGTGCGACCAGCGCTAGCGCCTCCAGCGTCCGCATCCGGTCGACACCAGCTTGCAGAGCTGTGGGTAAGACCTTGAGGGCTGATACTAGCGTCTCTTCGGCGCTGTTGGAGGCGTCGAGGGCGCTAAAGGCGTCGTGCAGGCGGCCGGAGCAAGATTCGACAGCTCGTGCTCGAGCTCCGAGAGGTCGAAACCCCACTCCCCGGCGTCGGATGAAGGCGAATTTGGTGTCGTTCGATGCGCCTGCGTCTTGTATTCATGGTCAGGTAAGTTAGAAGGAGCGGATCGTTGTGGTGACGTCGCGGGGCGTCGTCTTCCCACTCGTCCCAGGCTTCCTCGTCGGCCGCGGTCATGTTGTTTTGTGTGTGAAAAACATAATATTTAATTGGGATTGCATTTCATATTGCAATTGGTTTCAAAGTGGAAAACAATTAGTTTTTACATTTTCGCTATTTACAATTGTTTTTCAAAACTTGAAAACAATTAATTGCAAAATGTGGCAACACGAACAATAACAACAACTAATTGGGATTACATTTTCGCTTACTTTTTCAAAAGTGTAAATGCGGGTCGGCACTTTGGCATCAAACCAATCCAGAGCACGAATTAGACCAGGTCATTCATGCAGCGAAATGGCGTTGGGTCAGATCGATTGTTGCAGCAGACAAACGTCGAATGCTAAACTGCGCACTTCAACCAGTTTTTTCTGCTTGGGGTGCAGTGGTCTCGTCTCATTTATCCAAGCGGGGACCGTGACAAAACTTCAGCTTCTGCTATTCGTAAAATGATCTGGATGTCCCTCTTCACGCTGAGCGGATTGGGCGTACTAGCATGGGTTGTGACGCTATCACAGGACAACGTGAATCGAGACGCCTCTCACCGCATGGAAAATTCACCAGCCTCGTCGCCGTGCACTTCGCTGTGGCCTTTTGATGTACGAGCTGTCCAAGATCGCAGCCAAGCTTTCGAAGCGCCGCCGATCTGTTTCCTGACACGTGAATTACTGCATCCGAAACAACGCTACACGACGATAGTCCACAGAGTCAGGAAAGGGGACGGCCTGCCTCACCAAAGCTTACTCCATTCCGACGACTCTGTAATATACTGTACCCCGTTCCCGTCCAAATAATTTATCTCGAGTACGTGAACAATAGTTTGTCCGTCACGTAGTCCACTTCAACTACAGCTGGAGAATTGCATGAATGTGTAGAACGCTTGACTCTCAGTCTTAAGTCGAGACTCCTCCCTTTCAATCGGCACGATATGTCGTGGTGAGGAGAAACTTTCACATCTCATAGCCAGCGGCTTTGGAACGACCTGGAAGACCTCCAACATGATGTGCAGTCGCGGAATCGAGTACTCGCAAACAGGCTCAACTACAAACTTGATTGCCACCTGCGATGAGTTCTCTGCAAGCCATTCCGCAATGCGTGTCGTGACCAAAATCTGTCCTCCTGCACCCAAATCACTAATCTCGTTGGCGATCACTTCCGAAGCTCCTGTATATGTGCGTTTTCCCGTCACCGCATGTACGTCTTGTATGAGAGATCCTTCCGAGCCGACTGCGTCGTGAATTCCCATGCGTACTCGTAGTCCGCGGAAAATCATTTTGGTACCAACACGCACTTTGCGAGTGGCCGGTACGAGCCCATGCAAATCCTTCGGCCACTTGGCATTGAGAAGCTGAAGTTGAGCTTCTAAACAATACTCGACCGCTTCTTGAATCGTGTGAAAGGCAAGTTGAAAGGAATCTCCAGCGGTTGTGATCTCATACCCACGATAGGGAGCTAGCAAACCTCTCAAAATGTCATCATGAATATGCGTAGCTTGCTGCATGATGCGACCATCTCCAACTGCCCACAGTGCACTGGACGATTCGATGTCGGTGAAGACAAATACTGGATTGATGTAGGGTAGATCCCATCCGCCAGGAATTGTTACGCCCTCGCGACGCTGCGTGTAGCGTGCCTTAATCTCTTCAGGTACACAGCAGCCCAAACATCGGATCACGCATGGTTGGCTGCACCCAGTGACCACAGAGAGTACGAAACCTCGAAGATAATAGAGTACAAAGCTTACTCCCGCATAACTTCCTAGTCGCTTGGTCTCACTCGGAACTGCGTACATGACCAGCGATGAGAAGTGAAACTGAAAGCAAACAGCGCGTACACGATCATAATCCACTTGAGTCGACGGTACAGAGGAGAAGCTACGAAATGTCCGTGGACGCTCTCGTAGTTGCGGCCTTTGACTTTGAGAATCACCACCGTGATCATCATGTAACCAAGAACTGCAATCTGCAAAACGTAAACACCGAGCAGCAGCAAATATGCCCACGTGGAGTAGCCTGAAAACGCGATAGCAAGCGAAACCTCAACAGTCAGGAACGCTACGATGCCGCAGTGACCCACCCACGCATAAAACCGAATTTTTGCTTGCTCATGCTGCTCGCCTCGATCCATCGCAAACGTCACGAGTTTCGAGAGTTCATACACCAGCGCTGTCAACCAGACAGTGAGACCAAAGAGCGTGGTGTCGCCGACGATAATGGCGGCGGTAACCCAGTCACTTTGTCGGTCTGCTCGCTTTAAAACAGCGCTGATGCCCAGTCGATAGAGCTCGGTGCCCACTAAAGTTTGTCCTTTCAAGTCGTAGTCGCTATCTTCTGAATGTTCTGCGAGAACGATGAGCCACAAGAAGTAGATCAACCTTGACGCTGAGCTCACACACTGGTAAGTGAAGAAAACAGCGAATAGCCATCGGACACTGGAGGCTCGAACGTCGCAATCCCGGTACAGCTTGAACACGAGCAGTGCCGTGCCCACCGTTGACAAGGTCAAGGCGGTCACGCAAATCAGTGCCCAGGTCATCCACTCGAAGCAAAAACACTGTGCCAAAATCTAATTTCACGCTGGACGTGCAATAGGATGAATGCACGTCACTTGGGACGAGGAGCTTCAACGTGATCCTGTCCGCTGTTCCTTGTTCTACTGGTTTCTTCGAAGCAGTCCACACCATTGAGGAGTGGTTTCACCGTTGTGTATGTCGACGAAAACCTCGTTAGGCTAAATGCAGCACGAGATCCAGCAGCCAAAATATTAACTTGGTCCGACACCGGCAGGTCGTTTCGCTTCGTGGTTCTGTTTTCGACTCCGGTCTCGAATCGCCAATAGCTTAGTCACGCGCCGCCATCTCGTCCCAATGCAACGAGCTCAATGAGTGAATAGATTCCTGTAGCAAAGAAATTCAGCAACTGAAATCTGGGAACGGCCTCCACGACGCAGTCTCTGTGCTTTTTCGAATTTTGCAGTAGCGAGATTGCTTGTTCATTTTTGTTGGACGATGTCTAAACTACATAACCTTTTGGCACTGCGATCCATGAATCAACACACTGAGCCGGGCGAGGAATCGACCTGCTCTGGGAAACTCTTCATTTCGAGCATGGGCATATTGTTTTTAGCGGCTCGGCATGTGACAGGTGTTGGCGTCCGTTATTTTCAGGGCTCATGAAAAACCACGCAGACAAGAATACAATCGCAAGCGTAGAAACCAGCGGCGGGAGCATCTTTTCGCTCAAGCGTGGCAGATTCCGAATCGATGGAGGGTTTACCCACGCTCATTGTACCGGATGACCCCGAGACGGGCGTCATCGAGCGGCCTAATACCCCACCACCGATCCAGATCGATGAGCAGCGGCTACTGACTAACACGGTACATCTGCCTGTGAAGCTGCAAGCACTGCCCAATGCTCCGATTGCACCCGAGACGTTTGTCGCTACTCCCGATTCAAATCAGGGAACACCGCGCCAACCAACAGCTCGAGACAACCCAGGCTCGAAACAAGCAACCCCGCGCCAACCAACAGCTCGAAACGATGCTCAACCTCCAGGTTCAGTGAAGACGACACCCAGACAACCAAGTGTTCATGAGGAGCAACCTCCCATTCTGCCTACACTTGTCATCGCTGATACCGCACCATTTGATGCAACTGAGAGACCTCAATCGGCCCGAGCTGCGTCATTGAACAGCAAAGATTTCAAGGCGATGGCCAAGCATGCAGCAGCAGCAGCCAAACTCGATCGACTTGCAGCCGGGAGCAAATCCGTGTTCGACGCGAATATGAACGACATCGCAGCGTTGGGCATCGGCTTGGAGCTGTACTTCCTGCTGGTCAAGTACTTGGGCTGGGCGTTTTTCGCGATGGGGATCGTGTCGCTCCCAGCCATCATTGTCAACTACTTCGGCAATGGGGTGACAGCCAAAATGGCTGACCCACTGCAGCTGGCCTATGCGTCTCTAGGAAACCAAGGTGTGAATCCCGATTTCGCATCCGATCCATCGGAGTGTTTGCCTCTTGGTTACATTGACTGCACAGGAGCCACCGTCAACACGCCGTTCACGACGGACCCCGAGAAAGTGGCTTGGATCGTGACGTCCAGCGATGCGATCTACTCGTTTGTCTTCCTGGTGGTTTATCTTGCCTTTCGTCGCCATGCTAGACGTGCCATCGATGCTCATCAGAACGAACACCTTACGCCAGCAAAGTACGCGATTTTTGTTCGTGGTTTGCCACCTGACGCAACATCTCGAGAAGTTTTGAACCACTTCAACTCGCTCTACGACCCCACTCAGGAGGAACTGTACTTCCCATTGTGGCTTGGCTGTTGCTGGGGTCGACGACCTCGTAAAGTGAAGCATTCTCTCCAAAGGTGCAACGAATTGTAACGTGGTAAGGAACCTTGACCACCTTTGGCGGCCGGATGATATCACCCTAACAAGACCAGTCACGGCTGGTGTGCCTGGAACCCCACGACCGGATGCGCGAAAGCTCGCCGATGAACTTCGCGAAAGGGAAGAACGGCAGCGGATGTACCTTGGCACTTGGATCGCTGAAGTGAGCATTGCACACCCGACCGGCGGGTTATTGCGAACGTTTTTGGCGATGGAAGTGCTTACTCGGAAAATCTCCGATGCACAAGCACTTGTTGCCATTCTCACTCACGAGAAGGAGCAGGCTGAGATTGCGCTGCAAAAATGGACGCCACCTCCAGGCAAACGAAACCCAAAGAAACCAAAGTCGAACTTCAAGCATGCAGATGAACTTTTGCTGCAGACCACGACGAAGAAGCTGGAGTTTCTGCTGGGTGCAATGACCAAGAAAACGAGTAAACTGAAGGCTCTCAAGCAAGCAAATCGTCAACTCCAGGTAGAGCAAAAACACTTAGAGGCAGCTGCGGCTGCTGGTGATACAACCGCGAAGCACAAGGCGAAACCAAAGAGCAAGAAAGCATTGGCTACCAAGCCTTTCGACCTCGCTGCGTGTGAGTGCGCTTTTGTAGTGTTCAACAATCTCGAGTCACGTCGTCGTTGTCTGCAAGATTACCGGCGCTCAAACCAGTGGTTGCCGCTCAAGTTTCAACCAAAAGCCTTGCGCTTCCGTGATGGAAAATTCCGCTTACGGTGCTTCCTGCACCCGAGCCGTCCAACATCCTGTGGGAAAACCTCGAGGTAACAGCTCGATCTCGACGCCTTCGTCGTAGTTTTACGTACTCCGTGACGTTTTTCTGCTACTTGTCTCGGGCGCCATTATTTCAGCAGCGCAGTCAGCTCAACAGACCTTCAAGGATAAGGCACCTCCGGCAGGACTCTGCGAAACAACGCTACCGGAAATTTTCTACGCGAGCCCGGACTTCACAAAATCAAAAGTTACTTGGGACCTCGAGTGGAACCCCAACGCGACTTGTAGTGTTGGAGCGAGTGGCGAAGACCGCTTCAACGTAGCGTATTCCAATGGTATACGCAACAACATCACCGTGCGAAATCCAACATCATCGGTTGATCAGCTGAATCGGTGTATTGAACCGTGTGTATCCGAGAAATCGAGTACAACGTGCAATACGCTCGAATGTTTTGACGGTGTGGCACGTGAAGAGACTGGAGAAGATTGTCAGACATACCTGGCCAGTCACGTACTCTATTGCCTTTGCACCGCTCAACTCCAGACCAGTATTGCAGAACTCGGAATGATCAGTGGGCCTCAACAGCTTTGGAAGACGTATCTCCCATGCCGTGGCTTCCTCACTGATTTTCTTGCCAAGAACGCTTTCATTGTGGTTGCTTCGGCTGTGGTCGTGGTCGTGAACATCGTACTGAAGACGACACTACGTGGTTTCGCGTCTTTCGAGCGGCACGCCAGTGAGTCTGCCAAAGCTTCGGCCGTGGCTCTCAAAATGTTTGCTGCCCAGTTCCTCAACACGGCCATCGTCGTACTCGTCGTGAACGCCGCGCTCTCGTTGAGTGCAGTTCCAGTAATCGGTGAGCTCTTCCGGGGAAAGTTTAGTGACTTCCAGCGAGATTGGTACCCCACGGTGGGCATGGGCGTCACCATGACCATGCTGATCAACGCAATCGTGCCACAAGCCATACTCTTGTTGAATCTGTGCTTGATCAGCCCGCTTAAGCGCTGTATAGCACGCCGAAGCGTACGAACACAAGAAAAGATGGACCAACTGTACGCTGGCCCAACTTTTGATTTGGCTGTGAGGTATCCGATGGTACTCAACTCAGTCTTCGTCACGCTCGTCTTCTGTGGAGGCTCGCCCGTGTTGCTGTTCATTGCAGCGTTAGCATGCACAGCCACATTTTGGCTGGATAAACTAGCTTTGCTGTGGCTCTACAGCGTCAAGACCGCATACGACGAAGACCTGGGCGAAACTGTGCTGAGCCTGCTGCCGTGGGCACTGGTGGCTCACTTGGGATTTTCTTCTTGGATGTATGGCAACACGGATTTACTCACAGCGCCGACAATGAAACTCGGTTGGGTGTTTCAATTGTTTGGCCTCAGCACCGAAGGCGCAACAAACACAGAAGATATGTACAGCAAACTGGTTGCGCAGGCCGCTTCATTCGATCCGCTGGGAAATCATGGCTTCATCGTGAAAGTTCTGCACGTAAACGTGATGCTGATGTTCATCATGTTTGTACTGGTACTGGTCGGGATTCTGTTGTCCGCAGTCTGCGCGAGTACTGCTTCCCCTCTTGCGCCACACTCTTGGACGTATTGTTCTCATCATTTGGCGTCGAGTGCGTCCACTTTTCCGCTTCTGTTGTTGCTGCTGCTCGTGCTTCAGACGACGGAAAATGCGGTCAAACCCCTGCCTTCACCTGGGGTTCCTTCAACTGCAGCGGGCCCAGCGAAACCTCATAGTGGAGGACGCAGTGCCAAAGTGGCGGCAGATATTGTTCTGACGGATACTCCAACGAGCGATGTCATCCCTGAACCCGCATCAGTGCCACTTGCCGTTGGCAATGGAAAAGAGGATGGAGATGTTAACGGGGCACCAGTAGCCCAGCCTTTAGTGCAAAAGTCCTCGGTAGTATCTCTTCCACCAGTTGCAACAGCGTGGACCGCCGAGCAAGCAGCACCAACATCTGTACCAACGGAGACCTTACAGCATAAACCTCCCGTGTCAGCCAGACCAGTTCCGATTGACGTCGTTTTGCCCGAATTCACCGATTCCTTCCGCAAGTCTGTGGGTCCCAAACACCGAGCTGATGCGAAGCTGGGCTTCAAGCGCGACTCGAGTCGTCGTTCAGAGCTGGTGCGTCTGTGGCAAGAAGAGACAGTGAGCAATGGTTTCAGGCGAATGCCGGGCGATTCCATGCTCACCTGGGAAGCAATACAGGCCCCAGTAAAGACGTACGCTATTGAAGCGAACGCCAAGTACAGACTTGCCGTCGCTGAGCTTGTGGCAGCGTCGAAGCGTGCCCTCACGATTGTCGAGACTCCACAGTCCCCTTCCAAACCCGACAGCGTAGTAACTCCTGTTGCAGCCCCTCCCATTGAGCCATCAGTGCCTGTCGTAGCCGTTATGCCTATACCTGAAGACGCAATCAAGAAAGATGAACCAGCAAAGGAGGCTACAGCAGTGGTAGCCCAGACTGCTGAAGCACCAGTGACTGTGGGGTAGGCAGGCACACAGCAGCCATGCAAGAGACCAGAACGCTACCTGTGGATGCATGCAATGTTTATTAGGAGCCCCACAATTGAAATGCTTACTCTGCACCTCGATCATTCTGTTGCCTCGAGGGTTTGCCCCATCATAGGTCAAGTTACTTGGCCTCCGCCATGGTGTAGAAGCCCTGCGCGTACTTTTTCCCAAACTCAGCGGCCGATGTCGGCGGATACTTCAACGCCTTGCGTGGATTCTCGTCCAGTTCCTAAGATACGAAACATTTGGAAAACTATCAGTTTAGCTCGTCACCAACACAGACCCTACCAACAGTCTCACCTCGAAGATGGCCTTGACATCACCGTCAAACTTTTCGTAGAGCGCCTGGAGCTTCTCCGCCACGCTAGGGTCAAATTCGAGAGAATCCGAGTGCTCTCGCGTGCCCTTCGTGACGTGCAGCCCCTTGCTCGCCTTGTTCAGCTCCGATTCCGACACCGCAGCGCTTCTCTTAGCCTCCATGGTTTATCAAACGATTTGTTTCTTTCTTGGCCCGCTTGGATACATGTATGACCCTTCTTGAACAGACGCGTCCAGCGTGGCGTCGGAATTCCTAGAATAAGCTGAAATACAAGCTTCTGCTGCAAATTGTTGGGTTTGATTAGTTGTCAGACTTGGGCACTTGTCATCCTGGTTCAATCGATCGCTCATAAATATCGCCTTGCTGCTGCATGCTGATACCTCGTACTTGAAGTACTTGTTCACGTCGATCTAACGCATTCACGGAGTCTGCTTCCTCTCTTCACGTGCCTCTTTGTCAACCTGCGCATTGGTATCTTCCTCTTTTTCCGTCGTCTCCACAGCCACCTCTTCTTCTTCAGCTTCAACTTTGACATCACTCTCTTGGTCTATCTCTGCCTCAGTAACGTCCTCCTTTTCCTCACTCTTCTCTTCCTCCACCTCCACCAACTCCTTCGGGACCGAGAATCTAGGACTCTGCGACTCCTCTTCCTGGTCCGAACTCGAGTCATAGAACGCGTCCAGTTGATCGGGGTCGGCCGTCACGACCAGGTCCACCTCGTCCAGCGTCACGCCCTTTTCACCTTCCACACTGCTGGCCTCGGCCGCCGCCGCATCTCCGTGGTGGGCCACCAGCGTCTGGTACGTCCTCAAGTCGTTCCGGAAGGCGCTGGCCAACTTCTTCCTCCTCATCTCCAGCAGCTCGCGCTTGCGTCCTGCCGACTCCTGTGCGATGCTGGCCTCGAACCTCTCGAGCTCCTGCTGCTGCTGGGCCGCGAACTCGGCGTTCTGTCGGGCCGCGTTCTCCTCGCAGCGTTGAACCAGCAAATTCTCCACTTCATCGGCTTCGTCGGCCAACTTGAGCACCAAATTCCGAACTCCCGCGAGCTGTTGACGCACCCTGGACACCAAATGGAAGTTCTGCGCTAGAAACTGCTCGCTGGCCGCTTGGGCCTGCAGTGTGGCTCGAGCCCGGGCCAAAGCAGCGTCCAGGTCCTTTCCACTGGAGTGAAAAAGCACACAAAAGGAAAAATCAATATCTCGTTAACTACTAGAGGGTTTTCCCTGCAACTTGGGCGAGTGGATGCGTCTGTCACCTGAACATTAGTTTCTGGTGGTTGTAGACTGTCTGGGCGTGCGCATTCTGCTGCGCGCACAGGAATTCGTGGCCTTCGTTGCGAGAGTCACTGGGAGCCTCGGAGACGGCGTTGGGGGCCGAAATTTCGGCGCTTGATGCGCTGGAGACAGAACTGAAGGGGGCCGAACGGCCACTGGCGGCCGACAGCTCGCGGTCCAGCGCGGACGAGAACTCCCGAGACTTGGCCACGACGTACTGGAAGCCCAGCATTTTTGGTATTTTATCAGAGGGAAAGAAAGTAATAGATGGCACTGAAGTGAATAGTGACACATATTATCTTGATAGAAGTTGCAGACTGTGATCTCCGTAGGTTTACAGTAAACCTTCAACGTTGATCTTCACGCAAAAGAAGTACCGGTAATGGCTAGAGTTCAACAGCGATACGTTTTCAAAATGGAATGCGGATGGCTCTTTTCCAAATGCGTGCGGTGCCGCAGGCAAGTGATCGTGAGCTGGCAGAGGGTTGTTGACAGCCATCCAGCTGGTGTCTATACTTACTGAAGACCAAGAATGGAGACCAATAAGGTTCACCATCTGGAGCAGCCCCAATCTCCTTCTTCTTGTCGGGCTTGACTGTGAATAGTCCTGGGCCGCATTAAAAATCGAAAACTGACCTGCGCATGCTCGTGCGCGGGTACGCGGATTCCCGTCCTTCAGCTCGAAACCCCGTTGTAGATATCAATGGTTATGATATGGGCCACCATGGGCCTGACGTCGATCATGCTGTCCAACATCTCGGCCATGCTCATCGCGTTCAAGCTCTACCGAGACTGGGACTTTCGCGTTTCCAGTATTCGAT
Source organism: Phytophthora hibernalis (assembly GCA_012656075.1). Taxonomy (NCBI): domain Eukaryota; phylum Oomycota; class Peronosporomycetes; order Peronosporales; family Peronosporaceae; genus Phytophthora; species Phytophthora hibernalis. Next base: position 371,339 of record JAAKBF010000151.1, on the reverse strand, counting down.
GGCTCTTCCTAACGTTTTTCAGCTACCTTTGGCTCTATACTCTCGGCCGTGCAAGTTATTACCTTTGGGTGGTCATGTTACCGGTCACGGAATTCGTCGACGGTAACAACGCTGTTCCGCTGACAAGTAAGCAGCTGGACCAAATGGGCATTTACGCTACAACAGACCTCGAGGCAGCGCGAAAACTCTTCCCGACGACGATTCTATGCTTTTGTGACGTGATGCATTTCGCTGCAGCCTTCTGGGTGCTCCCGCTCACATACGAATTGTCCAAGATTGCAGCGAAGTCGATGGACCGCGGCACCGCAAAAGAGAAGGCCAAGATTCGAATGTACATTATCACAGGTCATGCTCTCATCGCGTGTTTCATGATCGCGGAGGTGCTATTGACCGTTCTTGGTGGTGGCTACTCAAGACTCACGTACCGGTTAGCGCTGTGCATTTACATTATGCAGATCGTCACGCTGGTGTATATGGGGGTGGTGCTCTTCCTTCTCAAGTGCAAAGGACGCGATGTCGAGTCAATCAACGGCCAGTTTACAGCTTCGCCAGTGTACCAGCGACTCAAGCGGATCATGTTCGCGTACGCGCTTTCGCGTTTCAATACGAGTTCACGTCGCTCTTCACGTACGTCTACTCACCCCGCAGTGAAGCAGCTCTCAACTACATCGGCGTCAGCCAAGTGATGTACAATGCGACCGGGTTCGCGCTGGCACTTTGCACAGGTTGCAGTTTGCCCTGCACATTGCGATTCTGCGGCTGCTGCATTCCTGATGAAATGCTCGTTCAGCTCGTGGTGGAGTCCAATCGAGGCGAACTTCCGCGATTTCACGAAAGCGAAGCCTCCATTGACCCTCCAGTGTTGAACCCGGTTTTCGTCGTCACCGATATCGAGTCTTCAAGCGCACTGTGGGCTATTGACGACGGCAAGGTCATGCAGAGAGCGATTCAAGTACATGACGACACGCTTCGCTCGTTGTTGTCACCTTATCGTGGCTACGAAATCACCACTGCGGGAGATTCATTTCAGTTGGCCTTCCACACGATCCGTGAGGCAGTGTCTTACTGCATGGGCGTTCAGCTGCAATTGCTTGCTGCCGACTGGCCCAAGGAGCTTCACGGTCTCGTACCAGCAACTAAAAAGCGGCGAGCAGGCCACAGAGTCTTTTTCGCGGACTGCGCGTTCGAATGGGAATTCACGATGCCATGGGCTCCGATGGCCACCTCCACCACAGCCCTCACGCTGTCACAGGCAAGACCGTGTATACTGGAGCGTCCGAGGTCATTGCCAGCGAGGTGAGCGACGTAGGAGCTGGTGGCCAGATCCTCGTCACTCGACGAATCGCCGACTGGTTGATGACCAACAAGGACGCTTTGGCCATGGACTTCTCGGTCGACTACCTGTGCGAGTACTTGGTACCGCAAGTGAGCATGCACGTGGCCGTCTACGAAGTTCTACGGAAGAACTCGTGCGACGGAAGAAGGTTTTCGCCCAGGACCAGAACAGCCGCATCCCGCACGTCGCTAATCGATCCGCGTCGGGCTCTACCATTATGGAGAGCGGTCTGGAGACGCCCATGGGGTCTCCAACGTCGTGGTTCCACACTCCTCGTACGCCTCAGCGAGTGAGTACTGTTAGATACCAATAGTTTGTTGTCTGTAACCTAGTTCGTGTTGTACTTGTAGATGTTTAGCTAGCTGTTTCTTCGTCCAAATGCCTTCAAATACATTGATGAGCTTCCCATCCAAGACTTTCGACTTCTGACTAAAGCTTCCTCTGATGCAAGACATTTACATGCAGATTGTTTTCTAACTTTATGCTGCCCGTCACGGACTCTATTTGATGTTTTCCTCAGCTGCTGGAGCTAATTTCCAATGCTCCATCGTTCGCAAAATAAGCTTCTCCACTGTGCCAATTACACTAACTGCCAGTCTAGATGTGCACACCCGGCTTCCGCTTGAACTCGTCGCGCAGACCCAGCGAGAAGCACCCGCGTTCCACCATTTGGTGCGGCGGCACGAACGAGGCCGACAGCGGCTGAACAGCATCGTCCTCGTCGTCAAAATCGTCAAAATCGTCAAACCCTCGGGGTCGCAGCTCCGTTCGGCGCTCATCCTGGCTCGCCCGCCCGCCCCTAAATACGTTCCTACTGGCGTTGGAGTCGCCGTCGAACTCCATCTTAAATATGTCATCGTCGTCTTCTGTGGTGGCCACCCCGTCGGCGTCTTCGTCCTCCGTGTCCTCGCACTCCTCTGCGATGCCTGAATACGGCCTGGAAGACCTCCGACCGCGGCCCGACAGCCCTCCACTGCTGTCCCGCTTGTCGCTCTCGAGCGGCCAGCCGCCACTGCCGAGCATCACGGACGGCTCTTCCCACGACAGCAACTGCACCATCGGCTGCTTGTCCGTGGCGCTCTGGAAGTCGTGGCTGCTGCCGCGCCGCCGACGCGACTCGAGTCTCGTCTGTCCGACAGTTTGTCGGCTGTGGGTGAAGTGGCCGACGCTCCTGTGGGGATCTCGATGGGCGCCGACACGCGGTCCACGACCACGAGGTCGCTCCTGGGGGCCAGTCTCCGCGCCCGGAAGAGATGCGACCGTAGTCCGAACACGTAGGAGGACGAGGCCTTGTCGTCTGCTGGAGCATCACCCCTCCTGCTACGAGACGACGAGCCGGACCTGCTGCTCTGTCTGGCCGACGACCTGCTATTGCTATTGCTGCTGCTGGTGTCGACTGTCGGTCCTCCGACGCGTCGGCTATTGTTGCTACTGTTGGCGTCGACTGGTGGCGCTGCAGCACGTCGGCGCGTGTCGGAGCGAGTCGGCCGCGCGTCTCCACCCTGGACGTGTCTGCGACTGGGCGTGGTCAGGTCGGGCGTGAAGATGTTGAGCGCGCGCAGGTAGTTGGCGCGCCAGTTCTTGTTCTTGTTGGCGCTGAGCGCCATCCGTTGGCTGCTGTTGGGCTTGTCCTGTCGGCGCATCCGACACAGCTCGAAATAGACTCCTAACTTTATTCGACTGTCTCCTTGTGCTCTTCGAGTGTTGGCTAAGCCACCTGTTGCGTCTCTTCCTGGGGCTTCGGGTTTACTCGACGGGGTTTTGCGTTTCCGCAGGCTTGAGGCTTGGGGCCTGGTTACCGGTGCAGTGGACTCGCTCAGCTCTTGTTCGCCATCAATCCGATCTGGAAATGAGACTGGCGAGCGGAAGGTGCAGACGAAAATCGAGCCGTTTTTTCTGGCAAACGAAGCTCACTAACAATCAAATTTCGCTACTGTAATAATTGCAATACGCCAGCAACCACCCGATCGCTTCGTCGTGCTTCTGTGTCTCGGTGGGTGGTGAGCTTTCTGCTTGGAGTGGCACCAGCCTTCATTTCATGCTGATACGTTAGGTCTCCTGACCTACATTTACAGCGCTGTATGGATATCCAGCAGCACTCTGGAGAACGGTTGGTCAGCATCGAGTAAGCTAAAGCTGCGACCTCTGTTTTAAATTGTACCGCGCCTCGATTTTGCCCCATGGCTCCCACGAGACAGACACGCACGACGCAGAGCGGGTGGAGTCCATCGTGGCTCGACGTTTTTAACATAGTGGAGATGCGCTCTGCATTGCCGACAATAATGCCTTGTTGCTTTTGCAGTTTGCAGTCCGCAGTCGGCGGATATTAAATGTAAATTTTGGCATGGAAGGGCTTCCGCACCAACGCCTCCGCAGGATTTCTCGTCGGCAAGATTAGCGAAAAACGGAGGACATCGAGGCGAGCGGCAAAGCATAATCAGAGCATATGGAGCGCGCCAGCGGCTTTGCCCGCGATATAGCCGCGATGATGAACACGCTGGCTGGCGTGCCGTCGTTTTGTCAAGGCCGCCTCAACTGGCCGCCCGCGCTCGAGGGAAGCGCATCACTTCCTTGGCAGTGAATGGCTCGGCGAAGGACCGGCGAGACCAAACGCCACGCAGGCATCCGGACTGACGTCGGTGTCCCATCGGAGGATCGACATGCAGTGGGTTCCGTACCTCGCTGGTGACCATCCAGTTTACACTTGCCGAATGTATTGACCTATTGTCATAATGCCTAATCTATTGTCATAATGTCCGCCGCTATTGTCGAAATGTACGGAGCTCAAGTTCAACATGCCTGGTCACAGGCGAGAGAGTATGGCATGCCCCTTGCTGGGCCGTTTCTCTTTAGTGACTTGGTGGCTCTGCAGTATGCGCGATCGGTTGCAGTGGCGTAATTTGACCAGCTTGCTGAGGCTCGATCCGCTGGCATCTCGTCGCTTTTCGCCAGTGACGAATCTCCGGCGCAGCCCGATCTTTCATCACTCGCGCGGTGGACAAGGGAAACCTGTCCTCGCGCTCCAGTCTCTGCTCGGGGACACCGATTTCTGCAAGGAGCGCGGCACGACACGGCAAAAAAACTAGGCAAAGGCACCGGCAGCAGCAACAGAGATTCGAGGCTCGAACACTGCTGACCGCGCCGAGGGAACCAGCAACCTACAAGGCCTGATCACGCGGCGGCTGCTTCCGGCAGTGCTTGCAGGCTGCAAGTAGCATGGCTACATGTACCGGTACCGAGACTCAGGCTGAGTAACCCCACCTGCACATTTACCGATTGCAGTTTGCGTGATTGTGCAAACCCCCTGTTGACGAGTCTTTAGTCTGGTTGCCGCCACCTCTGCAGTTTGTCGCTAAAGGTGCGTGCTCCGTGCAACTTGTCGCCGAGGCAGGACGCGGACCGCAGCATCACCACTGAGAAGCACGCGCCCCTGCCGTCGGCATTGCCACCGGTACGATCGCAAAGGAAACTCGATTGTCGCTTTGACTGTCACAAGATGTGAGACTCTCGGCCGTGCATGTGTAGGTACCGGTAGATGCAGGGCGTGAATGCATATTTGGGCGGTTGGTTTGTATTATGGATATTGCTTCACAATTTTGTCAAAGAGGCCGTGTTTGGGATCATTGGATGAAATGCAGTTGGGCCGACGTGATCACCAAAGATGATGGTACAGGAGAGCTTCTATAGGATATCGCAGAAGCACCATTATTCACCCAGCTCCCCCAAACACACACTCGTATTAATACACGTAGTATAGCAGGCGCCGCCGAGATCCTGGCCGTTTGGCAGACAATAAATATTATTTTTTATTAATATCGGATATCCAAGGAGGTTCTTCCGAGAAGAAAATATTATTAATAGCGGATATCCAAGGAGGTTCAAAATATTATTAATATCGGATATCCAAGGAGGTGATTACAGTATGTAGTACAATGTAAGTTAATATTAAAATAATACCGTACTTGGATGAAATGAACAGGAACCGTAGTTGCAAATGACTAACTGCTGAAGTTCTCGAGCACTATTATACCTAATGACTACTGTACCGGTAACTGCTGTAGTTGTCGAGCACTCGTTCACACAACCACTGAAATTGGCCATTGTACGTGGCGTTGTTCTTCTCCCTGAATACATGTAGTCGTTTGCTGTGGTGACCTATTTGCACAAGCCACAGGGTTCCGCGTCATGCCGCGCGTTGCGTCTTGCACGCACTGCCGAGCTGGCGTGGTGGCGATCGGGTGGTCGTAACGCAGCGCCTTTGAACTGGTCGCGACTCGCCACCGATGAATACATGTACTCGCCCGCGAATGACCAAACCGGAGTTTTTCCCGCGGTATGATACTGAACCCCGCCAACTCAGGTGTGGCCGCAACTCAGGCGAGAAAGCCTCAGCTTCGCACTCGAAGCACTCGAATGACGTTCGCAGAGTTATGCTAAACATGTGAACGAGTGCTGCGTTTCGAGCACCTCTTGGTGTGACTGGCCGTGATTTCGGCTGTCCACTCAAGCCTGCAACTCGTTCGTATCCAGCGCTGTTGTTGCCGCTTGCAACACCGAACTCTGGTGGCTCACGCCGCAGCAGTCACAACGCCACGATGTCAAACCAGCAGGTCGTACCGTTCTCCTTCACAATTATCCTCTACATGCAGTATTCAATTTCAGAATTCAGTCTCCTCTCACACTCTCTTTTGTCGAACACTTTTCCAAATCGTCATCCCTTCCGACAAGTTTATCGATTTTCCATCGTATCAATTTCCCATCCGTCACTGTACCGAAACTGAACCTTACTCGATGGTGTACGACACACCAATCCCCATCGCAGAGAAGAACTAACGCCGGCATTACACTTACCGCACGAGGCGCTGCTGTCCCTGCGTCCGCGGCGTCCCCACTGGCCTTCTCCTCCCGTAACTGCGCGTCCACTTGCTGCCCAAGACGCCCGTCAAGCCCGCGCCCAAGTCTCTGCGTCTCTCTCCGCGGCCTGGCCATGATATGGACGGCGCTCGCCGTGTCCACCATGGCGCTCTCTAGTCTCTCGACGGGTATGACGATGGTGAGTCTACGGCGCAGTTGGGACCTGCACGTGTCCAGTGTGCGGTGGCTTTTCTTCCTCTTCTTCCTCTACCTGTGGCTCTGGAGCACCACGCGCGTGCTATACCTGCTCTGGGTCAGCTTCTCGTCCGTAGACACGACCACAGCAGACTCTTCCTCGTCGGCTTCGAGTGACGCTGAGGTGGTGTACAACCGCTACAGCAGTATGGGCATCTACACGGTGCTACAGCTGGAGGAGACGCGCGACGGCTTCGCTACAGTGCTACTGTGCTTCGGAGACGCCGCGCTCTTCGCCGTGGCGCTCTGGATGTTCCCGTTGACTTTTGAGCTCTCCAATATTGCAGCCAGGTCCATGGACAGAGGTGCTGAGAAGGAGAGAAAGCAGATCAGACTCTACATGTGGACGGTGCACGGCGTCGTCCTGGTTTTGCTGCTGTGGAGGCCACGCTGGCCGTCACGTACCAGGGGTACACACAGTACACCCAGCGCTGTCTGCTGAGTGTGTACTTTGTGCAATTTTCCAGCTTCTTGTACATGATTTGGCTCATTATCAGGCTTAAGATTGGCGGCAGGAAGTACGAGAATGTGCAGGGGCAGTTCGTCACGTCGCCAGTGTATCAGAGACTCAAGCGGATCATGATCGTCTACGCGATGTTCTCGCTGCAGTTTCAGATGGCGTCCGTGGTCATGTACGCGTCTCCCGATAACGAGGACGACTTGCTGGACTTTATCAGTGTGAGTCTGCTGGTCTACCATCTCTCGGGCATGGCGCTCGCAGTCACGACCATGTGCAGCCAGGCTTGCGTGCTCAGCATGTGCCGCTCGTGTCTTCCTGCTGACATTGAAGCCCAAGTTCAGACCAGGTTCATGCAGGGAGGAGATCTTCTATCCCCGAGAGACACTCAAGTACTCATGGAGTCAGCGGAGCCACCACTAGTGAACCCTGTCTTCGTCTTCACCGACATTGAAAACTCCAGTGCTCTCTGGGCCATGGGCGACGGGCTGGTGATGCAGCGCGCCACTGAAATCCACGACAATATCCTTCGCGCGTCGTTGATGAAGTACCGAGGGTACGAGATCACGACTGCAGGTGATGCCTTCCAGCTGGCCTTCCACACCGTTCGTGAGGCCGTTGAGTATTGTTTAGACGTCCAGCTTCAGTTACTGGTCGCAAGCTGGCCCAAGGAGCTCCATGGCATGCTACCGGCGACCAGAAAGCAACGTGCAGGTCACCGTCTAATTTTGGAGGTCTTCGTGTACGCATGGGTATCCACGACGCTGTAGAGGCTGATGGAGCTTTGATTCTGGACGTCCACGCCGTGACCGGCAAGATGATCTACACCGGTGCTTCAGAAGTCATTGCAAATGAGATCGGTGACTTGGGTGACGGCGGTCAGATCCTCGTGACTAAACGTGTTGCCGACTGGCTGGTCATGTACGAAGATCTGGTGGCGATCGACTTCATCGTCGATAGAGTGGGCGAGTACGCGATCCCGCAGATCAAGGCTAAGCTTGAGGTGTATCAAGTGCTGCCGGAAGTTTTGAGTGGCCGAAAGAAGATGTTCTCGTCCACGCTCAAGAAGCGACGCGCCACGACGGCATCGTCGCTGTACTCGATCGCGTCCAGCAACCGCTCGCGTCTGTCAAGCAACGGCGGTTTACCACTTCCCGAGCAGCAGCGACGACGATCGTCGCGGCCGCAATTGTTGGCACCGCCCGACCTCGCGCCCACCCAAGGCGGACTAAGCCGCTTTGGCCGCGTACAGCGATCGTTCCTGCGAGTGGACCACGGCTCGTTCTACACGCGCTACGAGCATGTAGTCAGACTAACTTATTACTATTAACACTAGTTTTTCCATAAAGAGTCTGAGCTTGGATGTATTACCGGTATACTGGTGTCAAGCCACAAAGCGGAAGGTATTGTTGCCTTTGCACCGGCTCCCTCTCCAAGGTATCAAAAAAACGTTTCGGCAAGTCGCTACATGTAATTATCGAATGTTACAGTAAGCTTAGAAAAACTGTTCAACGGAGGGTGCCCGTACTGGTGCCGTTGTCCAGGCTGGACTCCAGCGCCTTCAACGCTTGGTATTCCATCATGGAATCTTTTGTTGTTGACTTCATCCGGACCAGAACCGTCCCTTGTCCCTGGTGGCGCATCAACACTATTGCGATTATCGCAATAGCCTTTCACATTTCTTTGCTTGGACCAGACATCCGGCGTACAAGCGGACGTCACAGAGAGTCCCCAGTCTGCAATTATCACAATAGCCCATGGTCTGGGCGCCGCTGGCCATCGCGGCCATGAGTTTGTCGTGCATTGCCACGGGCATCACGAGCTTCAGTCTGCGACGGTCCTGGGACCTACAGGTCTCGAGTGTTCGCTGGCTCTTCTTCATCTTCTTCTCGTGCTACTGCGTCTACAGCGCCAGTCGCGTGGTCTACATGGTGGCAGTCACGGCCAAAGCTCGTTGGGGCCATTCCGCCAATGACGAGTTCATGTCGGAGCACTACACGACGCTCGGCATCTTCGCGCCGTTGCACTCGCGGGTTTCGAACGACCCGTTGGTGGTCGTGTTTCTCGTTATCGGAGACTCGGTGCACTTTTCCGTAGCGACGTGGATGTTCCCACTAATCTACGAACTGGGCTTAATTGCAAGGAAGACGATGGACCGAGGAGCTGAGAAGGAGCGAGAGCAGATTGGGTGGTATCTCTGGTGCGTCTGGCCCGTCATCGGAGGGTTCGCAGTGGCCGAGACCATCTTGACGGCAGATCAGGAGGCTACACCACCACCGCCCAGGCCTTCCAACTCGCAGTGTACTTCACCATGTTTGCCAGCTTTCTGTACATGCTGGTGGTGGTTTTTCGACTCAAATGGGGCGGCCGCAAGTACGAAAATGTGCAGGGCCAATTTGTCACGTCCCCGATCTACCAGCGGATTTCGAGGATTTTGTATGAACTTGTTTTTGTTTGTTGCTAGATGTGGAGCTGACTTGGACGTTGCTTTTCTTGCTGTTGTAAGGGTCATTTACGCCATTTTCACGCTGCAGTACCAGCTTGCATCGGTCATTTCGTACTCGCTGCCGGAGGACAGAGACGATCTGATTGACTACACGAGCGTCAGCACTGTCATCTACCTCACTTCGGGGTTCGCTTTGGCTGTGACGACAATGTGCAGTCAGACGTGCGTGCTGCAAATGTGTCGCTGTTGTATTCCCGACGATGTCGAGGCTCAGGTCGAAGCGAGACTCATGCAGCCTGGAGAACTACTTACGCCACAGAATGCGCAGATCCTGGTCGAGTCTGCTGAGGCGCCGCTCGTGAATCCAGTGTTTGTTTTCACAGATATCCAGCAGTCGAGCGCGTTGTGGGGCTTTGGCGACGGGCTCATCATGCAGCGCGCTACTGAGATCCACGACAACATTTTGCGCTCTTCGCTCATGAAGTACCGGGGATACGAAATCACCACTGCAGGCGACGCGTTTCAGCTCGCATTCCACACTGTCCGGGAGGCAGTGGAATACTGCATGGATGTTCAGCTGAAGTTGCTGGAAGCTCCGTGGCCGAACGAGCTGCACGGTTTGTTGCCTTCAACCAAGAAAAACGCGCGGGCCGTCATTTAATTTTCCGTGGCCTGCGCGTACGTATGGGCATCCACGATGCAGAAGACTCGGACGGCCCATTGATCCTGGATGTCCACGCCGTCACAGGAAAAATGATTTATACGGGAGCGTCGGAGGTGATTGCGAACGAGATCGGAGACCTGGGCGACGGCGGCGAGATTCTGGTCACCAAGCGCGTGGCCGACTGGGTCAGCATGTACGCAGACTTGATCGAGATCTCGTGCTCCGTGGACCGCGTGGGCGAGTACACGGTCCCTCAGATCAATTCAAGGGTGGAGGTATTCCAGGTGCTGCCGACGGTGCTGGCCAAGCGCAAAAAGCAGTTTGCGACGACGTTCGCGAAGACGCTGCAGAGACGTCCCGCGCATGGCGGCAACGCTGCCACTGGTGCCCAGTCCTTCACCGCCACCGACGGCACTCCTCCAGGCATGAGCAGCATGGCAGCAGAGCGTCGTCGTATTCTTTACGCGTTGCGCGAACGTCGTCGGCAGTTGGAACAGGGAGCTCTCAGTCGTCCAGCGTCCCACCAAGCTCTGATGCGCAGCGAAAGAAGCCGCCCAAGCTTCGCATTCGACACGCGCCCAAGTTACGCGCGTACCTCAAGCATGTAAACTAGATGGATGTAAAATTGAGTTCTGCTCACGTCACAGTACAAGTTGAAGTGCCTTTTGTCGCATAATATCATGTTGCCATGTCGGTGATTGGCACATGATCGTCACCAGCAAAAACAAAGTTTTAAGCTTACAGGTTTTTGCAGTGCAACGTTGGTCCCGTCCCATCAAGTGCAAATGAAATGCAACGATAGCTCGCTTTCTATCTTTTCTTTTTGGATAGACCCGTATCAGCCGCAGCAGCTGTTCTCCTTTCGAAGTGGGTCAGTGTGGAATCGTCCAAGTCCTGTGTTCGGTCAAACGCCAACGCCATCCTACCAAACCAGAAACGCAAACTTTCGAACGGCTTCTTCAGTTACGGTCCGTCTCCGTCCGTCCCGCAAATTTGCATTTGCGCTTTTGCAATGGTGTGGACTGCACTGGCCATCGTCACGATGGGACTTTCGTGCGTGGCTACAGGTATCACCAGCTTCAGTTTGCGGCGGTCGTGGGACTTGCAGGTTTCGAGTGTTCGGTGGCTCTTTTCCATCTTCTTCTTGTGCTACTTCGTCTTCTGTTTGAGTCGACTGGTCTACATGATCGTGGGGGCTCTTAGACCGCTACAGTCCACGACGGAAGTGGGCGAGCAGCTGCTATCGAGTCGCTACAGTCGACTCGGCGTCTTCTCGGTTTTGCACTTCAAAGTCTCACATGACGCAATTGTTACAGTCCTGCTCGTGTTGGGCGATTGCGCGCTTTTTGCAGTTGCAACGTGGACGTTCCCATTGGCATATGAATTGGGGCTCATTGCAACGCGGTCAATGGACCGCGGCGCCGACAAGGAGAAGGAGCAGATTCGGTGGTATCTCGGGCGAGTGTGGGTGGTTATTGCGATTTTTGTGCTTGTGGAGACTGCTTTGGCGGCCGTGAGAAAAGGGTACACGAGCTACACGCAGCGGTGTTTGTTGGCCGTGTATTTTGTGCAATTCGCGAGCTTTTTGTATATGGTGTGGAATATTATAAAACTCAAGTGCAGAGGGAGGAAGTATGAAAATGTGCAGGGACAATTTGTCACATCTCCAATCTACCAACGACTTTCCAGGATCATGTATGCAAAAAGTTTTGCACTGCAAAAATGTTTTTGCGGAAGATCGATTTGCGCTAACGGGGAATTGTCTTTTGTTTGCAGGATGATCTACGCGATTTTCACGCTGCAGTTCCAACTTGCATCCGTCATCTTGTACGCCATGCCGGATCGCGAGTACAAATTGATGGATTTTATCAGCGTCAGTGCCGTGATTTACTGCATCTCCGGTTTGGCGCTTGCAATTACGACCATGTGCAGTCAAACTTGCGTCTTGCAGTTCTGCCGCTGCTGTTTACCCGACGACGTCGAAGCTCAAGTCGAAGCCAGACTCAATCAGGCTGGAGAATTTCTGTCGCCGAGAGATACTCAAGTGCTCGTAGAATCTGCCGAGCCGCCGCTGGTGAACCCTGTGTTCGTGTTTACGGATATTAAACAGTCGAGCGAGTTATGGGGCGTGGGCGACGGCCTCGTCATGCAAAAAGCCACGGAAATCCACGATAATATCCTACGCTCTCTGTTGATGAAGTATCGCGGGTATGAAATTACGACTGCAGGTGATGCCTTCCAGTTAGCTTTCCACACGGTGCGCGAGGCGATCGAATACTGTTTGGATGTGCAACTGCAATTGTTGGGCGCCGACTGGCCCAAAGAATTGCACGGACTGCTACCGGCGACCAAGAAGCAGCGCTCTGGGCGTCGTTTGATTTTCTGCGGTTTACGCGTACGAATGGGGGTTCACGATGCAGTTGATGCAGATGGTCCGTTGGTGCTGGACGTTCACGCTGTGACGGGTAAAATGACGTATACTGGTGCATCGGAAGTTATCGCCAACGAGATTGGTGACGTGGGTGATGGCGGACAAATTCTGGTGACGAGACGCATTGCCGATTGGTTGTTCATGTATGCAGACCTGGTGGCGATTCCTTGTTCCGTGGAGCGTGTGGGCGAGTACACGGTGCCTCAGATCTACGCCACAGTGGAAGTTTTCCAGGTCATTCCGACGGAGCTGGCCAAGCGCAAGAAGAAGTTCACCACGACGCTGAAGAAACGGCCGACGGCTTTCTCGTACGCGGACACCAACTCTCTCAATAATGACGCCACACCACCAGGTTTGAGCAGTGCAGCTGCCGAACGCCGGCGCAATATGTACGCTTGGCGCGAACGTCGTCGCCAACTGGAGCAAGGAGCAATGGGTCGTCACGCGTCTCAACACGCGCTGCTGGGCCTTGACCACGAGGCGAATTTCACGCGCAACAGCAGCATGTAAAATAGGTAGCAAGCATAAGTGCAGGTAAAGTTACTATAAAATATGAAGTTGAATCACGTATTTGTTCGCGAAGATGTTGCAATTGCATCCTACATGTAGAATTACTGACAGTGAAGTTGAGTGAATTGAATTGAACCCAGAAATCATGAAAAACTTGTTCTCGTTGCCTGAACGAGCAGGAGTTTCCGATGACTCCTTACGAGAAGAACACAAAACGATGGCTTTCCTAGAGCTACCGGTATGAACAATACTCAATGCCTTCGACTGTACATCTTCTCCTTGTTGATTCTAACAGAGGGCGTAGATCATATACCCGATGACTTCTGGGAAACTCCAGCATCTGGAGTGGTTGGTGCCGGTGTGATTCCAGTTTTAGTCGTGATTGGTGCTGTGATTCCAGTTTTATGAGTGATTGGTGCCTTGACGCCAATCTTTGGAGTCGTTGGCGCCGGCGTTGCTCGACCTTTAGAAGATAACGGTCCAGCTTTAGGAGCGGTCGGTACTGGGACTCCAGCTTTACTGATCGGTGCTGTGACTCCAGCTATTGGAGTGGTTGGCGCTGGGGTAACAGTAGGCGTTGTAGGTGCCGGTGTGACTCCAGCATCAGGGGTGGTAGGCGCCGGTGTGACTCCTGCATCAGGAGTGGTTGGTGCCGGAGTTGGAGTGACTCCAGCATCAGGCGTTGTAGGTGCTGGTGTGACTCCTGCATCAGGAGTGGTTGGTGCCGGAGTCGGAGTGACTCCTGCATCAGGAGTGGTTGGTGCCGGAGTCGGAGTGACTCCAGCATCAGGCGTGGTTGGTGCCGGAGTGACTCCAGCTTCAGGGGTGGTTGGTGCAGGCGTCGCTCCTACTTGGGTAACCTCACCACCAGAGATGGGCGTTGTTGGTGCTGGAGTGACTTCAGCGTTGGGGTCAGGGCCAACAGTGCCGGTTGCAGCTTCATCGGCGGTGCCATCCTGCGCAAATGTGTAGACAGGTGTCGTAGTGGCCACAGGAACTGGAGTTGCAGCGGTCTTGACGGTAGCAGGAGCTTCCGTCGATTGTTGCTGCTGAGAAGAATCCGTCGTGTTGGTCTGAGTCTGTTTCGTGGATCCATCGCCGCTAGGAACTGTAACCTTCAGCGTTCCGTCCGAAGTACACACGCCAAAGTGCTTCTCGTATTCGGCACCAGTGTAACTCACTGTCGTATCGTACATCATGAACCAGTAGCTCTGCGGGACGTTCTTGGACCACGCCACATAGTCGTCCAGGTACTGCTGCATGCCTTCAATGGACGGCGCGTTCTTACCGTAGCTTTCACCTTCGGACGGCCATCCCGTCTCCGTCACGTGCATTTTGGTGGTGTCGTACTTGGCTGCCAGTTGCTCCCATTGTGTCTGCAACTTTTCAACAGCAGTCTGTGGTCCGGCAGTGAAGAACGGGTAAATGTTGACACCGATGAGGTCGCACGCAGCCGAAAGCGTGGGCCCTCCCTCAGCAGAGAGCCACTCATTAATGCGTTGCACCGAACCAACTGGTGTGTCACCAACGCAAGCTTTCACGCGAGTGATGTAGCCTACGAGCTGGTCTGCTGAAAAGGTTCCGAAGTCTTTGTTCTGGAGGTTTTCGTTACCAACGTAGACGGCTTCGACGGCGCCCGGATTGGCTCCGTAGCCGTCACAAACGGCCTGAATTTCTGCGTCGATCAACGCCGGGTCCGTGAGCTGCACACCTACTGCCACCTTGATTCCGGCCGCTGCTGCTGAGTTGATGACGTTCACGCCGCTGAAAAGTGTCTGGAATGTACGAATGCTCGAAAAATACTCGGCGATTTGGCTCAAGTCCTTGCCGACGACATCGTTGTCGACGGTCGCGTGGTGCCACGGAGCGTAGCAGACACCAGTGGAAAGCGGACCAGCATCCGCAAGGCCGATGGCGACTGCAACCGCTAAGGCGCAAACTCGCATGGCCGACGACCAGACCATGATGTACTCCGGTTTACTTCCGTTAATGCAATTGATGCAACGAAACCTTTGCAGTGGATTGGGAAGTGGTGCACATGCCCACGAACACCAAGGAGCCAGAAGATCAAGGCGGACCAACGCCACGAAGGACACCGGATTCGCCGTTCCAGTATGCGAGATTGTATGCAAAGTGATTAGACATGTCGAAACTACACAGCAGATCCCAGATGTGCTTTGATGAGTCAAAACTTAGGCTTTGATTCAAAGTTTAAAGGCCGCAATTATTAGGGAGTTGATTAGTTAAAAATACAAATTTATTAAGAATTTGTATGGTGATAGATAATTTCATTGAAAGCCAAATACTAATTTTAAAAGGTAATGAACTGTTGTAGCTGAATATGGTCTTCAAAGCTTATGATAAATACGCGCGCCACTGAAAAACACCCCAACCAGAGATTGCTTCACGTCCCAACGTTGGCAACATGTTGCCAACTTGTAGCGAAACGGAGCGCGCATCGAGAAAAAGGTTAAATTCCTTTCTGGTTAACGCTTCCCCGCAAACGCGTTGTCAAGTTTATATGTATTTGACGTACCAGTGCTTAGCAATTCGTCAGAACACAGCAAACACACACACACAAAACTTCGAAACAAGAAGCTGCACGTTGATTCACACGAACTTGACACAACACAAAAATGGCAACAGCAGCGAGAGAACGGAATGCAGAATGATCAAAGGCGTTGGCCATCCTCGAGATCTCGTCGTTGGATAGACTTGACCGCTTCAAGGTTGGCGTTTATGACAAAGATAATCATCATGGACACCTTCAACGTTTACATGTATCTGGGGTAAGCTTATTAATAGTATGGACAACCATTGTATTCTGGGTGTAAAACTATAAAAACTAAACTACTCGAGTGCTGAGCAATTAATCTACTTCTTTGAAGCAGTCCTACACTTGCCAACGGGCGATGGAGTGAGCGTGGGTGTGGATGCAGCCGAAGCAGCCGAAGCCTGAATGGAACCCTCAGTAGAAGGAGCCTCTGTGACAGGGAGTGCTGTGGTTGTAGGAGCCGTCGTTGGGGCTTCGGTGACAATAGAAGCTGTTGTCGCAGTCGAAGCCTCGATGGCCACAGGAGCTGTCGTCGGGGAGATAACAGGAGCTGTGGTCGTAGGAGTCTCAGTAGTAGCTGAAGTCTCCATGGTAACCGGGGCTTCTGTAACAGCAGCAGTGGTTGTAGGAACCGTCGTCGGGGAATCGGTGACAATAGGAGCTGTAGTTACAGGCGTATCAGTTGCAGCGGGGTCTCCATGACAACTGGGGTTTCTGTAACACTCGTGGTGGTAGTCGCCGAGCCTGTGGAGGAAGAAGACGTCGAGTTGGTCTGCTGCGTTGTCGATACAGCGTCGCCACCAGGGATCGTCACCTTCTCAGATCCGTCCGTGGTGAACAGACCAAAGTGCTTCTCATACTCCGCTCCTGAATAGCTGATGGTGGTGTCGTACATCATGAACCAGTACGACTGCCCCACGCTCGTGGCCCACGCGACGTAGTCGTCGAGGAACTGTTGCATGTTGTCGGTCGACGGCACGTTGCTGCCGTAGTTCTCGCCGCTAGACGGCCAGCCCGTCTCCGTCACGTGAAGCTTGCTCGAGTCGTACATGGCCGTCATTTGCCCCCACTGAGCCTCCAACTTTTCAATCGCAGTCTGGTCGCTCTCAGTGAAAAAGGGGTAGATGTTGACTCCAATGACGTCCGAAGCCGCGGAAAGCGTGGCAGCTCCATCAGCAGACAGCCACTCGTTGATACGCTGCACTGATCCGACGGGGTGTCTCCGACACAGGCTTTGATCTGTGTGATATAACTGACCAACTCGTCGGCACTGTACGTGCCAAAGTCTCCGTTCTTGAGGTTCTCGTTACCAACGTAGACAGCTTCAACTGCGTCCGGGTTGGCCTCGTATCCGGCGCATACAGCTGCGATCTCTGAGTCAATGGCGGAAGCGTCCGTAAGCTGCACTCCAACAGCGACTTTGATATCCGCTGCGGCCGCCGCGTTGATGACGTTCACATTGCTGAATTGGGCCTGGAACGTGCGGACACTGGAAAAGTACTGCCCGATCTGAGTCATGTCTGCACCAACAACGGAATCGTCGACGGTGGTGTGGTGCCACGGAGCGTAGCAGACACCAGTCGTCAATGCACCGGCATCGGCAGCTCCGATTGCGAGTGCAGCCATCACAACCGCGAAACGAAAACTCGAGGAGAAGACCATTGCGGCTTGAGACTTGAGTTGAAGAGGAGACTTGAGTCTTGCTGAGGCAAACGAGAAGTGAGTGCCTGGGTGCACGACGTCAAGGCCCACAACTTTTGGTCATCGAGGTGCCGGTTCGAACAGACAAGGGGCCAGAATAAAGTCGGACTCGCCTCACAGGTTCTGGTGAATACTGCATCGACTCACGTCACCTAGGACAGCCACGCCACGCGGATTCCGCGAAGACTGGATCGAATGGCCATCTGCCCAACCTGCTTCTGCAGAAGAGTCGAGTCGAGTCTTTCGCGACTAGAACTCGGTGGTGGTGTCCTGATTTCAACTCAGAGCAGGCCAGATGGAGCCTGCAGTGCCTTTCAGGGGACTATGGCGCTCCGACGCTACGAAACGTCCACGACGCCAGAAAATAGTACTGGCACACAAAAATCTTGGGATAACACACAGTGGGGTGGGCGACGTGGTTGGACATAGCACCAACCTAACACTGCACGTCCCCAGCGTCACGGCGAAGGCAGGGGCAGAGGGCCCCCGCCGGAGACGAAAGCGTGACGGCAACACGTGAGGCCGGAGGTTCTATCTCTATATCGCGAGCGAAGCGAACCGCGGGGCGCCCAGCCAAGCGCAGCGCGGCTGGTCATACATAAATTATTAAGGTTTTTATGTCTTATCACGACGCAAGGTAGGTCAAAACAATAAATTTGCCAAGTCAAATGATTTGCTGTGTGAAATTACAGTTAATGCATGTGTTTACCGCCTTCTGTCCACGACGCGGGCAATGGCGACTTGTCATATTGTACCGGCAGATTGGGATCGGTCACCAAATTCGTTGGGTCATAACTTTTTCCTGACCGTATTTTTCGATGGGGTTTTCTTTGCGTGAAAATTCGCTGAGATCTTTTATTGTCAAAAGCGTGTTGCAATATAGCCAATGATAGCGCTGCCTTGGTCATTCAAAAACTTTAATTCGCCAAGAGTCGATTTCATCGTCTTGTCGCTAGGGTAGGGTTGGATATTTTATGACCAGCGAATGCCAATTCTCAAGGATGCATACTGAAATCAAGTCAATTTTCGGAACAAACAGGCGGTCAGTGACAGAGGCGGGTGAAAGTAGTCAAAAGCCGTCAAAAACGGCTAAATTAGCTCTGAAAAACGGAATGTAGCGCTCGATTTACGATACTCTGGCAAATAAAATAATGTTTGTTTTGTAGTGTAGGCATCCAGGAGCACGATGGCGTCTTTCGTTCTTTCTTATGAGCTCTCCTGCGAAGTTATGGCACAAAAGGCTAGAGTGGTACAAAATTATGGGGATTGAGACTCGTGCTTTATCATGCCTAGAGCGTGAAGGAGAGCCCCGATCAAACCTAAACAACTATGATCAAATACGCCTCGGTAACAGCAACACAGTGGCTTTTGATTTACTAAAATTGGGCAAGAATTGGTCAACATACAACCATTTTAAGTTTATTGTGACCGATCCCAATCTGCCGGTACAATAATTGTCATGGTCTCCATTGCAGCAGATGCCATCGCAACCAATGCATAGAGCTCAGGAAAGCAGCGGTCACCGATGAAGAAATCAGGGTCTAGCGATGCTGCAGTAAAGGTGTATTGGCAGCTGGTAAGACCGTTGAGGCGAGGATTACCACCATCGCTGACAACTGCTTCGCCAAACAGCATTTACTCCATGCCAAGATCATGGTTGTTCGAAGTAAAGGCTTCCCGACAGGCTGAAGAAGAGCGACCAAGGCGACGGCCGTAGAGAGCATTTTTTTGAAGTAGTATTTGTACAAACGCTGTTTTGTTTTTCGTTATGCACCTCCGCCACGTGCTTCTACATCGCACTAGCGTACTGAGTTTCGATTCACGTAACCGAGTCGTCTACATCAACGACCAGCCTTGACGCTACGTTGCGACTTACATGGCGCAGTCCTTACCAGACTTGAGCAGGGTCGGGGTGGTAGCAGCCGGGGTCACCGAGGGGTGTCCTGCGAGGGGTCTCCTGAGCAGGGGTCTCAACAGCAGGCGTCTCCGATCCGGTAGTGGGGGCCGGCGTCGGGGTCTCCGTGCGGTACTCCGGGACATCCACAGCGAATTCAGGAGCAGGAGTCGGGGTCTCCGTGCGGTACTCCGGAACATCAACGGCGTACTCAGGAGCAGGCGTCGGGGTCTCCGTGCGGTACTCCGGAACGTCGACAGCGTACTCAGGAGCAGGCGTCGAGGTGGCCTCAGGCGTCTGCTGCTGGGTCTGGTCACCACCGTCGTTGGAGGCAGGGGCGTCCGTACCGGTCTGGCTAGCAGAACCCTGCGTGACCGTGCCGGTCTTCGAGGCAAAGCCACCCGGGACCGTCACCTTAGGGACTCCATCCTTGCCACACACACCGAAGTGCTTCTCATACTCAGCACCCGTGTAGCTGATGGTCGTGTCGTACATCATGAAGAAGTACGACTGACCCTTGTCGGCCGACCACTGCACGAAGTCGTCCAGGTACTGCTGCATGGTCTCGACCGAAGGCGTGTTGCCCTGGTACTCCTCACCCTCCGTAGGCCAGCCGGTCTCCGTCAGCTCGATCTTGCTGGCGTCGTACTTGGCCGTCATCTGCTCCCACTGAGCCTGAAGCTTGTCAACGGGGCTCGAGTCGCCAACCGTGAAGAACGGGTAGATGTTAACTCCGATCTTGTCGCAAGCACCACCCAACTTGTCAGCACCGGTACCCTGGTTCCACTCGTTGATGCGCTGCACGGTGCCCACAGGCACGTTGTTGCCGGTGCACTCCTTGACCTTTTGGATGTAGTCGATCAGCTGGTCGGCGCTGTACGTGCCGAAGCCGTCGTTCTGCAGGTTCTCGTTTCCGACCCACACGACCTCGACCGAGCCGGGGTTCTTGGCGTAGCCGTCGCATACGGCCTGGATCTCGGCGTCCACCGACGCGGGGTCGTTCATCTGCACACCGGCAGCAATCTTAACGCCAGCCGAAGCGGCCACGTCAATGGCGTTGACGCCGCCCATGCGGGTCTCGAACGTACGGAAGCTCGAGAAGTACTGGCCAATCTGCTGGATGTCGGTCTTGAGGACGTCTTCCGTCACAGTGTCGTGGTGCCACGGGGCGTAGCAGATGCCGACGCCGGCTTCAGCCGAGCCGAAGGCGATGGCAGCCATCATGGCGAATACAGTCTTGTAGGTAGCACACACCATCTCGAAACGTATCGAAGAGGAAGAGGACGAAGGTGGTGGTGGTAGTTCCTTGCGCTGGACAAGGAAAATTGGGGAATGAAGCATTCACAGCTCCGATCGCGTTCTTAGCAGACGAGAGAGGCGGCAGTCGAGGGCGTCGTCAGTCCGCTGTTCGAACAGCAACGTGGTTCGGTAAGAGACACTCACGGGACGAGAGACTAGGGTGCTGTACACATGACCGGCCATGCGGTACCAGCGAAAGTAAGGCAGAGACCTGGGCTTCGTCTCCGGTGCCTCAAACCCCGAGACGCCAGCAGGTCGAACGTAGCACATGGCGAGGAACGGCAAAGCGGCGACGAAGCTAACGTCTTCAGTTGTCGACCTCACCGAGCTTGCTGGCTGGCAGGCTGAAGCTTTTTCAATCGGAACATTCAAAGGATAAGCTTAAGCTTACCAGAACCTTATGCAGAGGAGGGTTGAAAGTCTCCGTCTCGTTTGAAAGCCACAACCTCACGTTCTCGCTGGCACGCACGTCACGCTGCGATGCTATAGGCGACGGTCTCTGGATGTGGCACAAATCGACGACGAGGTCACGAAAAAGTCTATGAAGTCGCGCAGTACTGTAGATATTTAACGTGGAATTCGTCATGCATTCGGTTCAAAGACTGTGAGCGTCTCTCAAAAATCCGATGGAACAAACGTGCAATGCTGTACGCTGACCTGTCATCCTCGCGCTTACATTGCGCAGTTGGCGGTGGTCGTCGTCGTGGTTGTGCTCGTCGTAGCGGCCGGAGTCACCGCTGGGCTGTCCGTACCGGTAGCCGTAGTAGTGTCCTCTTCCTCCGAAGCGCTGGCCTCCACCGACGTTGAAGTGGTCGGGGCGGGTGTCGCTGTCTCCGTCTCCGTCTCCTGCGAGGCCGACGTGGTGGTCGTCTGCTGGGTCGAGTCGTCCGTAGTGGTGGAGGCCGAGCTCTCCGTGGTCTGGTCGGCCGTACCGTCAACATCGGACGTGGTGGTGCTGCTCTGCTGGGTCGTGTCATCACTGGTGGAAGCGGTCGTGGACGTGGTGGTGGTCGTGGTTCCGGTGCTGGAACTGCTGCCACCGGGGATGGTCACGTGGGCCACCATGTCGTCTCCGAAGACACCGAAGTGGATCTCGTAGTTGGCGCCCGTGTAGCTCGTGGTGGTGTCATACATCATGAACCAATAGCTCGACTGCACGCCCGAGGACCACGTGGCCCAGTCGTCCAGGTACTGCTGCATGCCATCGTACGAGGGCGAGTTGCCCTCGTAGTCGTCGCCCTCGTAGGGCCAGCCCGTCTCGGTCAAATGCAGCGAGCTCTCGTCGTAGCCGGCGGCCAGCATCTGCGCCCATTGAGTCTCGAGCTTGGACACGGACGTGTCGTCGCCCTCGGTGAAGAAGGGGTAGATGTTGACACCGATGACGTCGCAGGCGGCGGCCAGCGTCGAGGCGTCGGCAGCGTTCAACCACTCGTTGATGCGCTGCACCGAGCCGACCGGGACGGCATTGCCCGTGCACTCCTTGACCTGCGAGATGTATCCGGCCAATGTGTCGGCGCTGAAGAGCCGAAGTCGTCATTCACGAGGTCCTCGTTGCCCACGTACACGGCCTCGATGGCGTCCGGGTACGAGGAGTAGCCGTCGCACACGGCCTGGATCTCCGAGTCGATAGCTGTCGAGTCCGTGAGCTGTACGCCCACAGCCACTTTAAGACCGGCGCTGCCCGCCGTCTCGACCACGTTGATACCGCTGTACTGGGCCTGGAAGGACCGGAAGGACGTAAAGTACTCGGCGATCTGGGCCATGTCGGTGGCCAGCACGTCGCTCGTCACCGTGTCGTGGTGCCACGGCGCGTAGCACACCGGGCAGCGTGGCCTGCGTGGCGCCCAGGGCGAAGGTCGCTAGTACGGCGACGGCAGTCATGTAGGACGTGCACACCATTGTCGTTGTCGAGTGGGGGTCTCAATAGGAGGAAGCGAATTGAGGAATGGGCTCGACTAGCGAGCGGATCAGCCATGTAGCGAGGAGGCCTAGGCGGCGGATGCAGAAGGATGGCCGTCGTGACACCTTGGTGTCTAACCTGTAGAGGCGAAAGATACTCGCGGAAGTGCCGCGCACATCGGTGTGAGCGTCGGAGCCGCTCAAAAGGCACGGGCGGCACCGCCACCTGGTCTTTGACAATCGCGCCGGACCACTGTAGTCGGTTCGCCATCACCGAGTCAGCACGAAAGGCGACACCGGATTCGAGTCGCAGATGGCAGCGTGTCTCGACCAACGCGAGCTGCGAAGTCGCCCAGCCGGAGGCGGCCAGGACTCGAGCGTGACTTGACATGTGAAGAACGTGTTGGCCGGTACACAGAGCCCGAGACTCTTGTTGAATTTTGCTCCCCTCGTCTTTGCAGTTTCCAGCGCAGCGCCAGATGGGCGCACGCTTGCCATGAGTTTGTGGAGCTGCCGGGTCCCTTGCGCGTCGGCACGACTCGAGCGCGTACGACAGCGGCGCGAGAAAAGCGGCGGCGTGGGTTCGGTTTTCGGGGGCGGAAGTTGCGTTAGTGGACACCAGGATAGCCCCGATCCAAAACGCTGCGTGGCGTCATGGTCGAGAACAAAGAGAAGAGAGCGATGAGCTCTCGACCGAAGTGGACACTCGGCCGTGTCAATGGACTCCATCACGGAGGTGCTCTCTGCTGCGCGCCTCCGCTGTCGTCGATTTGTAAAAAAATCAGATGCAGTGTCTCTACGATCGACGACACGAAACGATCTTTGATATCTCGCGCTTTTATCTGCCAGCCTAATTGCTAGCGGCGTGCAATACCCGCACGTGCCTCTTTCGATCGTGGGTGTTCACTGAGCTCGATACTCACGCCAATTATACGTAGCGGAGAACGCGCGACAGCGACGCTTTCCGTGACAGCACTATTTTTAGCGAATGACAGCTGCTCATTAGGTCAATTTTATCCAATCAAAGAGAGCTTCGGATCGATCTTCCAGCATTTTGAGAAGACGCCAATCATGGACGAAGTGCTGGGGGCAGCAATGCGTGCTGTTGCGGAGCTGGAAGACGCCAGCGACGAGGGTGACTGTGAAGGGGAGCAGAGCAAAACAATGAGTGAATCTAAACGTCTAGAGGCAGCTGTAGCTGCAGTAAAGTCAGGTTGAATGTCGTATCGTGAAGCAGAAAGCGCTTACGATATTGGCAGGATGCGGATTCAACGACGCGTTGCGGGGACAGTTCAACTGGAAGCGCGAAACGGAGCACATCCAGTTCTAACAGCAGGCGAAGAAGCTGGAATTGTGGAGTTCATCCTCAAGAGAACAGACCGGGCCCAGTGTATGACGAGCCAGGAGCTGGCGGCTTTCGTTCGCAAGATTGTGGAGTCAAGCCCTTACGAACGGAGCATTCCTGCCAATTTTCCGTCGTTGCGCTGGGTCAACCGATTTCAAGAGCGGTGTTCAGCAAGCGTAAGCCACAGCGGTTAGACGAAAAACGCGCGGAAGCATCAACTGCGGAAAACATTTCCGTTTTCTACGACGAGCTCAATGAAACTCTCAAGCTCGCTCCCAGGCTTCCGTCTTCACGCATTTGGAATCTCGATGAATCTAGTATGTGCGGACAGGGATCGCACAGAGGTAAAACAGTATTGGCGGCAAAAGGAAAAGCTGCAAATACACAGCAGTCAGATGACAGGACAAATGTGTCAGTCCTTGTGTGTATGAACGCCGATGGTGGCCATGTCCCTCCGTTTTTATCCTGCTGGGAGCGACCCTGTGTGAAGAGTATACAAACAAAGCACTTGGTGGCTCAACATTTGCTACAAGCAAGTCGGCTTTCATCACCACGGAGTTATTCATTCAATACTTCGAGTGGTTTGCTGCCAACATCCCGGCTGATCGGCCGGTTCTGGTAATAATGGAAGGGTGCAGGGCACTTATATCCGCCCAGACCCTCGAGCACGCCCGAAATGATGGGATTTTCATTCATACTCTCCCAGCGCACACGTCTCATTTTCTTCAGCCGTTGGACGCGACCGTTTTCCTGCATTTCAAGCGTGAACTCGATAAGGAAATCGATATTTTCCGTGTGCGCAATGGATATCCTGCTACAAAGTACAACATGGTGGAGCTGGCATCCATTGCGCTACCTCGCTGTTGGACAAGAACACAAGTGGTTAGTGGGTTTGAAAAGACAGGACTCTTTCCACTGAGTAAAGAAACCATGCTGCGTGGAATCATAGGTGACGGCCTGGTAGAAAAGGCCATGATTATCCTCAAGCCAACACTAATTATCTCCGAAAGAACACGCAATCGACTCAAGTGAGACGGCCTAGATCCTGACCCCTTGCGAGTTCTGTCGTTAAACGACTGGGATATGGTGAAGGCTCAAGAGCGTAAGAAGCCGAAGCTTGCCAAGCCAGACGGATTTATCAAAGGAGGAAAACTGATGACTGCTGATGCTGTTATCTCCTGTATCAAGGCCAAAGAAGAGGAAAAGATGGCCAAGTTTGCTCGACAGCGAGACAGGCAAGCTGAAAGGGTACGAAAACAAGAAGAGAAAGTTGTTCAGAAATACCTCGCTGCTGAAAAAGAGGGTGAGGGAGCAGCAACGAGCGGAGCACAAACTTGCGCAGGAACAACTTCAAGCTGACCGGATGCGTGCCCAAGAGCAGAAGAAAATGGAGAGGGAGAGGACACAGAAACAGAAGAAAGCAGACCGAGAACAGGCGAAGCAGCTGAGGAAAAAGGAACGCGTGCTGGTAGCCCGCGAGCTAAAGTTGATGCGCCAAGAAAACAAGTCGTCGGTGCTGAGGCAACGACGTCTGGTTGAAGCGCGAAAGAGAGACCTAAAGTCGACCGAACGTCCAGCCTGCCAGGTGCCAAAGAAAGGAGAGCGCGACCGACGCCCTCTTCAATTTAAAAGAGCGGTGTCAGGCTTGAACGACTGCATGTGATAGTAGGTAAAGCCACCTGATGCGTCAAACGTTCACCACATCGACGGGTCGTCCTATATGCGCAGCACAATAGGATTTAGCCAGCCATACCGATAGCATTGCTTTTAAAGACCCTACAACTCAAACCGACACGAGTTGGGCATACAACGTCATCCTCACCATTCGCCCTGAACGTCTTGGAACCTGCAACACCCACAAAAACGTATAGATGAGTTGCATTTGGCTGGAATCCTACCAGCACACCGCCCTGTTCCAAGCATGCCAATATTCCATCTAAACCAAAACCGTCAAAATAGATAGACACACAATTTCATACGAGAGAGCTTGTCATGGGTGCCAGTCTCGTTCGCATGGGGACGCTTTCAATCCCCACATGAGCACACAGGTCTCACCAGTGCAGTATCGTTCTAGCGTTGGCAACAGGTCCTCGAAGCTGACGTCCATCCACGTCGCAGCTGGATGTCTGGGGGCGTCGCGGCCTTCTTCGTCTTCCTCCTTGGTCTTTTGTTCGCTGGCTCACAAAGAGAATAACTCCCTAAAACGATACTGGATGATCAGATCGGTTTTGATGTAAAAAAGTAAGCACTAAAGTGGTGCTGAAGAGCACATCCAATCAGAATGCTGAAAATATAATTTGAGAGAGACGATTGGTTTAAAGTCCACACCGTGTAAACAACTGGCACCGCGCACTAAAGTGGCAAATTAAGTTAGAAAATATTTAACCCTTTGGCTGACTGTGATGTAACGAATTTCCTCTCGCCGTTGCCGCCGCTGCTTTCGTGATTGACAAGCTGAATCCCGTTTGAGAGAATGTGCGACGGGGCGAGGGTTGCTCGAGGACACTGGTCTCTTCAGCCCACGTGTCCACAGGCAGACATAATCCTGGCGATCAAGCGAGACCAGACGCTCCGGACACTTACCGTAACCGGACTTGACTCTTGCGATCGGGAAGAAAATCTCCTGTTTGTTGCGCTCTGCTAGCGCATATCTCTAAACTATTCTTCCTATGCCGTTTACAAATATCTAGTGTGACCTCGTCCGTTGTGAAACCACCGAGTCCTCGACGACTGCTCGGTGGGGCTCCAAGCGTCCTATCCGGCGTATCTTCCGGTTGTGGCTGCTCACCAACGGGCACGGCGCGGATATTTTCCCCGGTACACCGGCTGCGACTCCTTGCCAAACGCCACGGTCCGGATATCTTTCTTGTGGCGATTTCTCGCTGAACTCGGGGTGCCGTACACTGTCGCGTTCTTGTGCCCTGTCACTCTGTCGCGTTCATCCACCCGGCAAGTCCAAGAAGCTAGCTTGTCAGATTGATTTGCTTCGTGTGCAGAAAACGAGAGAGCTCGTTCGACAGAGGGAGTGCTACCGAAGCCTCCATCCTACTTATCTGCCGGATCTTTGCCCCGGCACCCTAGCTTACCGGCTGAAAAGTCCTGGACCCTTCCTACTGAGAGCCAGCGAGATTTTCGTGTGTGTGTATTGCAGACTAGTTGTGCTCGTGGCTAGTGCTGTGGAGTTGATTGGATGTCCTACCGACAAGTCGGAGTACGCAGGGTCAGACCTACCCGGTGATAGGGCTGAATCAAGGCCTTCAGGTCAAGACTTCGCCCGATATTCACCTCGTCTTTGCGGGCGAGGTTTATGTTGTGGGTGGGAAACTAGCAGGACATAATTCTGGCGTGTTCCTACACGACAACTGGTGCCGCGACCCGGGATTGGTGTGACTTTCTGTGTGTTGCTTGTTGGCGGCCTACCAAGGTTACGAGCAACGAAGTGGAGATGATGATGATGAAGAAGAATACGGCGCTGAGATTAAGTTCAGATGTACCATCCCGACTGAAGAAGCCGAAGGAAAATTACAACGAATACTCGGCTGTGACTCGAATGCGAATGCCCACGGCAGAAATGTGTTCGCGCCCAGTGTAGTCATACTGAACGGATCGTATGTCAAGGATGGAGTGAACGAAAATGTAATTACCTGGACGAGGAGGTGTATGCGGCGACGCTGACGATGCCTCCTTTTCTGGAAGACGCCGTGGTACACACAAATCGTAGCACCTGTTTACTCTACGAATGATTTGCGTGGTGTCTCACGACCGGGCGTGGACAGCGACGACCGTAATGACGTTGTCGAGGTCTCCGAATATCTGCAGCGAACCGCGGCAGACCTGGCTACGCTGAACGGGAGTGAACGACGGCTACAGTGTTCCACCGGTGGTCCAGAATGATATGAATCGGTGTTTGTAACAGCTTGATGCAACGAGCAAATGGATGCGGATATTCACCCTAGTGTCCGTGCAACCGGTATCGAGGTTCAGATAAAAAAGGAGCTCAAGAAACCAGTTACCTGTACCACCACCCGAGATGTTCTTGAGAACTCGGTGTCTCTACTCAATGCGATGGGAGCAGTGGTTGTTGCGTCTCCCACTGCTGTGAAAACGCTGTCTTCGTGGTAGGTATGAGAAGCTGTCGCTGAGGTTTTGAAATGGAAGGCAAAGGTTCAAAAATAATCCGTTCGACCGGTGTTACCCATAGACAAGTGTCTGAGGTAAAACAATCAGCTGCAAGCCGCGTGGTGTTATCAATGAAACCGCTGGTCGAAAATTCGACCAGGGGCAATCGACATGAAGTGATCGAGCTTTCAAAAGCCTAAGCTGACGGTTCCCTGAAATCCTCGTTCTGGACGTCGTGATGCGAACGACCAAGTTTCGACTGTCGCGAGGATATCAATGATCAAGTACACGGTGGACAACGTGCCGGTACGCGTAGCGATGTCTCTCATAATGGAAAGGACTGGGGTAGTCGATATTGTGATCAACATCCCGATGATCTTGGCAATCGACCGCTCGACCAAGTTTCTAGGGCCGATTTAATTGCTGAATTACATCGCCGCCTACGCAATCCTGCACGCATCGTTGGCTTCGACATGCGTTCCAGCACCTTCCTATCAAACTGAGATGATCTAAGCATTTACAGAAATGTGTTCCGTGGCAACAAGCACAATTACAAGTGTTTGATGAACGAAGGTGGGCTACAGTCGCCTATAAAAGTGAGGACGGTACTTTCATCTGTGAAAAGTGCGCTCGTAGCTCGAGCCGTTCAAGACGTGATAATTTAATACGATGCGACCCATACGACGCTAGTGTGAAGCTGGATCGCCGCGAGATGGGACGAGAAGAGAGCCGCCCGCACGTAAATATCGATTCCCGTCACTTCGAGTATGGCAATCAGTGGTGTGACGATACCTGGTATGACTACGTCTCTCAGATACCGCACACCGAGACGAGTATGCTTCTGAGTGCGGAGCCAGCAGTGAAGATCAATGCGATGATAAGGAATCTCAGGAGGATGCAACTGGACGTGGAATACAATCAACTACCGAGTACTCGGTCCTGGTGGCAGATTTGTCCCAAGAGCAATGCATCATGACAAAAAAGGTGACGGACGCCGACTCGGAACCAAGCGGGTGGTTTCCAGGCAGGCAGAAACACAACCAATTCTCAGGTCGCTGGGAGGCAGAGTATCGCCGACTGCGGAATTGTCTCTCTCTACGTAGGGTTTATTGACTTTCTCTACCTGTCGTCATTCTAAATACATCTTCCCCATCTACATATCGTATCCATCTCGCATCTATCCTGTATATATTTTATAGTGTCTACCTTTCTATTGACTGCACCTACCTATATTGTCTACAAGGCGTCCCTCATACCTATACATGTCATCTTACTATAGTATTTCTTACGACGCCTCTCATACCGTTGTATCTCGTACTGTCGTCTCTGATACTTTGTCTCTCATACTACGCCTCTCATGTTATCGTCCCTTATCACATCTTGTCGTTACGAATAGTCTCTCAAACTGTCGTCTTGCATACTATCGTCTCTGATACTATCAGCCTTTCATATCACTGGTTTCTCTCTTCCAATCGCTCTACCTATCGTCTCTTTCGGCATATCTCTCATAATATCGTCTTTCATACTTCTTATCGGCTCTCATACTATCGGATCTCGTGTATGTACTATTGTCCAACATCTACGTATCGCCTCTCAGCTACCGTCTACGTCTATCATCTACATATCACCTCTCGTCTACCTATCATCGCCTTTCGTTAATCAATCGTCTACCTATCGCAACCTATCATATCGGCTCTCATACTGTCGCTCTCGGTATCTATCGTCTCTCGGTACCGTATGGTCTCTCTGTATCATATCGTCTCTCGGTAATCTATGTACTACTATGTAAACCCAATGGAAACCCTGTATGGGGTTACTGTCTATTCTTCTGGTGTTTCTTACGGCGGCGGGGCTGCATACGATGACGGTGTCTGCGTCGGCGGCACAATCGGTGCTCGCGGAGGGCCCATCCCGGAGGCCACCAACTCCGCTCGTTGCTGGCGCTGGTCAGGCGGCGGTTGGGTTGGAGCAGGCCCCTCTCAGTGCGGTCGGGGCCGTTCGCACACGCAAAGCAGCGACAGGCACCCGCTCGGGCACCTCCTACCACAAACACATCCCAGGCAAGGAACGCCTCACAGCAGGAGCACCGCCGCAATTGCAACCCGAACCCGCCGACGTCTACGGGCGGCGGCACCACACGGGCGCTGCAGGTTGCGCAGGTGAAGGGGTTCATTTGGCTTTTGATTACATGTACACCTTTCTATTTCGGCTATGTACGATTACATGTACACCACACAAACTTAATGTAATCTACACCAACTTACCGTAGTATTAGCTAATAAAGCGCCTTCGCTGCTCTCGGCCGCTTGGAAGAACGTTATTCAGCCAATGAGGGCCCGCCCTTCGGCGGCTACCTATTTTGTTTGATTAGTGTTAGAGGAGAGGTACCGAGCAGCTCGTACTTAACTGAGTCTTAGGGTTATATTGCCTGCGTACCTACAGCTACACCGGTGCCTCTAGGTACCACCCAGACACCGAACAAGGTGCTGTAGTCACATTCTGCATAGAAATGGGGTAATAAATGGAAGTCAAGTCTAAATAGATTTCATAAATTTCAGCGTTTCTAGTGATCTCACCCACTGGGAACGACTGGTTCTGCGTTCACTCCCCAGTTGGTTACACGAAGGTAGCCCGCACATTTGGCCTGCTGCAGGAGTTAAATGGTTTGTTACGTTAGGCTACACAGTGTTCAGTACTCGTGCCACGTAATATACGAGCTTCTTTGAGTTAGTTGGCGTCATACTCAAGGCCAGACACAACATTGTCGGGGGCCCTGTTGGGCCGGAGCTCGCCACAAACGGCGGTCAGCAGCATCGATCGCACACGCATATGTAGCTCAGAAGGATAGAGCGAACAAGGAGTAATGTAAGAGAGTGACAGAGGTAGCGATGCGCATGATAATAGGCCATGAATCCAATGCGAGTGTTTAGCAGCAGGTCGTCGTCGTGTTTGCACACTCGTTGAGCATGACCGGCAAAGTACATACGAAAAGAGCAGCACAATAGGCAGCGGAGGGCGGAAGACCAAGTACTTAGCGCATTAGGCAGCTGCGCAAAAGACATCATGAGTCAATTTACATTTACATGTACTTACTGAGCGTGCCAAGATAATGGAGTTGATAGCAATGTAAACGTAGAAGATCATTACATTCATGATGTTACGCGTAACTATGGGATGCATTTCAGCAAGTAACGCAGTCTCATGAAGTGCATGAACGCCGGAGAGGGTTTTGTGGGCAACGAGATACCACGAAGTTTGCATTCAAAAACATGAACACCGCTGCCCCGCAACTCGCCATATCGGTTGACGCGACATCGTTTCCCTCTTGACTGTCTGCAGGGTGTACCACTCTCCGAACACCTTCTCCAGCATCGTTTCACACGCATTGTAATACATCGACTTCTTCGCCTGCAAAGGGTCAAATATCGTGATTCCTCTGCTTTCACGCTGCAAGTCAAAAATCACTCCACACCAGTGATTGTTCTGCACGTGGAGTGGTAACAGAACCAAGCGATTCGACTCCTGAAATGGGCTGCATTGCGAAAGTGAGGTGAGTTGGACTTTTGGCTCCGCGAGGCGATGGAAAATAGGATGCACAATTCCCACATTAGCAAGTTCGCGTTGCAACATTGCAATTCCGTGCCCCAGAGCAGCATCATCGACCCACCGGTTTTCACTAAATGACAGCAAGGAGGTATACGGTACGGCTCCAAATGGTGTTTGACGGCCTCCGCGAAGTTTAACTTGCTTCAGCTTTGATTCCTGGGCCTGTGGGTTATCATTGACGCCATCGTCCAGCTCCTGTGGCACCCCAATGCGTTTAACCCTTGTGTTAACCGCCCAGATAATCGCTGCTTCCGTTTTTGAAACTAATCCCATGGCATCGTGCCACCGATCCATAGCGTTAATATGACTCAGTGCCTAAATGCCAAACCGAGGTACTCTAACGCCAAGGCCGTCATCGGATCATCCTTCACCAACACTTCTGCGAAAAGCGAGTATTGCTGACTGTGCTTTCTGCACGAACTCTTGCGGGAAACCGTAGCAAATATTTGCTTCGCACTCATCTGCGGTGTATATACCGGCAATCGCTTTCTTCGATTTTGGCACAGTCCGCAATGTGACGACAGGGAGCACACGCTGTGCTTCATCGTAGCTGTAGTCATGGTCGAGCTCGGCTAAAATGTTTCGTGCACTTCGAACAGGTGCCAGCGTAGCTTGGACCAGCTTGTTAGCTGTCTTCCGCCCACCTGCAATGCGTTGTTTCTTCTGCACTTGATTTTGATGCTTTCGTACTTTTGGACGCCCTCGGCTTACAGCGCTCTTGGACACGTGAAACAATTCTGACGCCTCCGATGAACCACTGGTTTCGTGTTGACGTTTGGTTGTCCGGGCCAGTACATCGCTTGTGCCTTGAGATACATCACTAACACCTGGAGGTACTTCGCGTGTACCTGAAGGTACATCGCTTGTGTCTTGATGTATGTCGCTTGTGCCTTGAGGCGTAAGGTTGGCTTTTGTAGGTGCTATACCGGTAGTTACTCCATTTGTTTTGTGACATGAGTAACACGACTTCCCACCAAATCTGTATCTTCATCTCGAGTATTGGATCGTTGATCTTGTGGAGAGTCTTGAAGCTTCAATGATTCCTTAGTTGGCTGCGTCGGTGGCAGAACTTCGCCACCATACTCGTTCGCGCAAACGTTCGCGTCAAACGTTCCAGACAAAGAAGACAACTGCGATAGTGGATAGATCCATTGCCCTTCACGACCAACAAAAGGTAGAACACCGTCCTTTCGAATTTCTCCAGCGCCTCCATCATTTGTCCATACACAAACGTGCCGTTCCTTCTCATGATGTCGGCGATTTACTTCCCACGCCCCAGTGCGCGTAGATACTTGGTTGATCTGTTCAAAACTTGATGACGCCTAGCCTCCATCGCCGAGTCCCGTACTTGAAACGTAGTGCACGCAATTTCTTTCTCGGGGCGTCTTCTTCTTCGGTAGGCTGATTAAGCTTGCAGGACTGTTTTCACCTTTGATCGATGTGACGTATAGGGATCGCCGTTTTTCCTTGCGTCAAGCGCCAATGCATCACATGACGGCAAGGCAGCAACATGGTTCTCATGAATACAGAAGAGCAGCGATATTTCTGAAACGCAAGATTAAACGTTAAAATGTTAATCAATGAAAGTATATCCATATATAACTTACCGAAGTGTCAACGTGGTACGACGCTGTAATGTCGCCCTCTCCATTGAGGACAAACATAGTAGAGTGAATTTGATTGACTGTATAGCTCGTTTTCGATCCTTCGATATGGGATAATGTTTATATCTGTTGCAAATTTACTTGTCGATCTGTTGTGTTTATAATTTGCTGGAAACCTGTCATCTGTGCATGGTTATCTGTTGTATCTGTTGCGAGGAATAGGGAGCGTAAGCAACAGGTATGTAGTACGGAAAATCTGCAACAGAAATGTAGTAGTGCGGAATCTGAATTTCTGTTAATGAGTGGCACAACTTCATATCCACGATCGGTGCAAGTAGGTCTACGTGTTGCCTTCACCAGCAGTAACAAAGCACATATTCTAAGATGACCGTGTCAACGTTAAGAATAGGATGCATAGCTATTGCTTAACCACCGCTCACTTTTGCGCGACGGTTCATTACAAAATATTGTGCGCGATAGAGAATGACACGACTGGTATCGCGAGTGAATCGGTCTTTGCTGCAAGTGAAGACACCATTGGCGTCGAGAGTGATCCATCTCAGGAGGCAAGGGTTGGCCGGGAAAGCGACGAGGTCGCTGCTGCTCGTGATATCCTCGACAGCGGTTTAGAATCAGCCCACGATCCTTGCACGTCAAGGGCTCTGCTACTTGACTATGGTGAAGATGCCCAAGTTGCATCCTCGACTCTGTCTGGTATATACCAAGATTTTTCGGATAGCACAAACACCTATGCTTACGTTTCGGTTGGCGTATACGACTCACTAGAAGCTGCTGCAGTTGCTAGAGAACAATCTAACGAGTTTGTGTATACGTACAACACTCGTTACGAATCGACACACGTCACGGCAACCGAGTACAAGTGTCGTTCTCACACAAGGTGTCCACACCGTTTGAAACTGAAGACATACGACGAGGGTTCTCGATACTATCTTCTACAAAAGGGCGAGCATTCGGGCTCTATTGTTTCGTTAACCCAGCCAGGTATTGCGGCAATTCATAAGCCAGACGTCGATTCTCTGCTTCAGCTAGGAATGGGTGCAAGTCGGGTGCGAAATATGCTTCTGAACAAATACAAAAATGACCCCGAACTAATACACTGCGTTCCAGAAGTTCGCAAGCTCGAAAACCGGAAATCTACCCTAAAACAGAAAGCCAACGGCGGCTGAGAGCTTGTAAAGTTCAATGATATTGACGTGTGGGCTCACCCACGACTCTGCCAGTCGTACGAGCAATTTCACAGCGCTGATGATAATGACTTCGCAAACATGAACGACCTAATTGTGCTGGAACGTTTTGAGCATTATTTTGACAATGGAGGTAAGCAGATGCCATCGTTGGGCCTAGTTGTGACTTCACGAGCTCTCTTTAGAAATGTTCGGCGGCAGTTATGACACAGGTAGGATTCTTTAGTCATGTCTACAGATGATACCTACCGAATCCACTTTCTAGGATGGACTCTAGTCGATGCTGGTGGAATTTCAGTTGAATGAACACGAAACACGCATGTACAGAGGTTCCGGCCGTGGATCTATATGTTTGTACGAACTGAAAGCGCAATCGCGTACGAAGAAATGTTTCGTGCTCTAATCAAGTACGCGCGGATATTTTTTCTGTCGACGTCAATCTTGCCTGCTGCAGTATTGATCACTCAGAAGCGATTGCTAACGCCCTCACTGTTGTTTGTCCTAATGTAATCATTTTGTCGTGCTGGGAGCATCTTCTTCGACAAGCAAGAAAGCAGACGCAACGCCTCGTAGATAAAACGTTTTATAAGGGATCGATTCTTCCACAGCTGTGGATACTTCATACGAGCCGCTCTGTCCTGCAGTTTCGCACTTTGGCCAAAAGGATTATCCAGTTTTGGAAGGACAGTGGAGAGGTAGACTATGCAGAGTGGATGGAAGGTGCGTACTTGACTCCTCGATGGGAAAGCTGGAGCGTGACCAGCACAAATATTCCTGGTGTACTTCCTTCACAACAGCATATTGAAAGCCACCATAAAGTGATCAAGGAGGTGGTCACAGCTTTTCTAAAATCACCAACTATCACAGTTTTGAACTCTGTTTTACCAAAAGTTCTGACATTCGACGTGGACAACTTGACTGTTGGAGAGCAAAGACATTATTGCGAAGGTAAATATTATTGCTGAGTAGATCGCGCTCGATAAAGTTTAACTAGGAGGTTTGTGTGCCCATAGGACCTCTACCAAGCGAAGTCATGTCCAAAGCAAACTTGTTTCTGATTCAACCAGACAATCATCGCTTTGTTCATGAACCAGGCTAACGGGATGTTCCATCAGAGATCGTATTCAATTCGACTATGAGCATGGTGCGTCGTGGCAACCTCGCTGGTTCCCCGTTACTGCTCAACGTGCACGAACGTGCGTATTTAATTTTACGTCTTGGTTGCATACAAATTTGCGAGACTAACAAACAAAATAATAAGCTTCTTGCTTTCACTTGAAGGAGGGGCAGGCAGCCGTACATCGGTAAAAGATCTGAAGTTTAAATTTCTCTCCTTGCAACGCGTGACAGTGCACGTCACCAACACTCGCGAAATGGAGCCATTTGATTTAACCCCGAATTGGAAGCTGGAAACGGTAAGGACTTCACTAACAGAATAGCTTTGTATCTCTTTTTACTTTACTTTTTTGTGCTTTCTGCAGATCGAAATCGTTCGCAATGCACTTACGTGCACTTGCAAAACCTTTATGCATTCAGGTTGGATCTGCTCGCATGTCGTAGTCTCTTTGTGTCTACTGGGAAGTTAGACCTTCAACTTGCTGAGGAGAGCATTCCTGCCAGACGTCCACCAGTTCGCCCACGAGCTTCCAGAGGTGCTCTAAGTAGAGAGCCTGCTACTTCAGATTTTTCAGCGTTGAACGTATATCATTGACAGTGACAAATGATCCATATCGATCGCTGAAGTGGTCCGTGCTGTATACTTTTGACATCAACGTCAATGATCGAGTCGAACCCGAGGATCGTATTGGCACCGTTGGTGGAGTTCGACTGTCCCAGCAGGATGGCGTGTACGAGTGGAGCGTTGTATTTGTCGACGGATCAACTAAATACTATCAGCTGACGGAGTTGACAGAAGGCATAATTCGCGCTCACGACAATCGCGTTGTAAAACATTAAGCTTTCTTCATCTGCCGTTTCTTAATTGGGCACCTGACGTTGTTCAGCATCATGATAGGCAAGACATAAACCAACAGATTTCCCAACGCCCCACCACTAGTTATCTGTTGCAGCTTTTCCGTACTATATAGCTGTTGGTTACGTTCCCTATTCCTTGCGACAGATAACCATACACGGATGACAGATTTCCAGCAGATTACAATCACAACAGGTTGACCAGTAGATTTGCAACAGGTATTAATTAGCACCCCTTCGATATCCAATGTTGCTTTTCCACAAGACGATACGCATGGGGACTCACTTCGCGGGAAAGTTTCTCCAGTTCGTCATCCGCCCCCTCGTATCGCATCTGGCCCACATCGGTGATCGTTTTGGCGTACTCAATCTCCGCTACAGCTTGCAAAAACATCAACGTATCCACGCACTCATCCAGGACCATTTCCGGTTTCAAAACATCCTTCATATGACCCCATGATGCTTCAAACCTGATAATAACAGCACCAAACAGTTAATATTACATAGATCAATACAGCAACCATCTTTGCAAACACATATTAGCCTTCTACCTGTTGTTTGTGTGGTTCCTGAGGTGTGGGACGTCTGAACGCGCATACAGTGTCCAACGCTCCTTCATCGCATCCCAATTTCGCAAGAAGTAGGTCAGGAAGAATGCTCAGCTTTATGAAGTTCATCGTCCTTGCGAAGATGCACGCTATCCAACAGGAAGTACATGTACTTCAGGTACTATGTGTACTCTGCACTTTCATTTTCCATGAGGCTATGATGAACGTACTGACCCTAGCGACACACATAACACAACAAATTAGTTGACATACTTCGAGTACCCCGTGTACAACAATGTACCTATAACCACATCAAAGTAACCGCAGGTGCTCAGCTTTCGCGGCAGTACCTACATGTAACTATAGTACAAATCGAGTGGATTTAGACACAGTTACTTACATGTCCGTATACATCGTTCACCATGAACGAGGGCAGCTTGTAGCGCGGCTCGTTCGTGTTGTGCGTCGCGTCAATGAGGAGTACTTCAGGTAATACCTTGAACCAACGCCGCATTTGCCGTATTTGCAAAGTGAAAGTCTGTGCTGTCTTGGCGTCATCCACAAAAACGGAGGCACGATTGCCACGGGTCTCGCAAAATTCCCTCAAGACCAACTCGAACCGCTCTTCAACACTGCTTCCTCCTCGTCGGCGGTCCCGCATCTTTGCCACCATGTTGTGCACGTCCCGAAGAGAAACAGTTACAACAAAGTTAGTTGGTTAGAGATAGCAGAAGCTGATATATATCAATAACATACCCGACTTTTGCGCAGATACTGCATGATAAGCTTTGGATTCGATCCGGCAGCCTGGAGCTCGTCTACAAACGCAAGTAGGGCAGGGTCTTCGACACGGCGATTGGAGACATGATTCTCAAAGATGGCCTTCGACACCTTGTGGTTGTGCTTGACGTCGAAGCCAGTAGCTCGCACCATAAACTTCTTGAAACCATCAGCATCATTCCATGAAACTCCCGCCTTGATGTTGGCCATGCAGCCAGTAGTTTTTGCGAAGAAGGACTTCCGTATTCCCTTTCGTCGACTCTTCCGACTCCGCCCGTCAGTGCACACCAGCTTGATCCAAAAGTTCTTGAATTTCTCGGGAATTAAACGCTCTACTCCAGTCTCAGCTGTGTTGTCATCATCTCCACTCCCGGATCGTGCACTCGCGTCGCGCGCGGACCCCACCGTTACACGCGCTGCACGCTCCGTGATCTCTCGGTTGCGTTTTTACACCGAGGTTGATGTGCGCTGGCGGAAAAGTTGATGCGTGCGCTCTTGATATTCTGCGAGGTGCGCCGAGAAATCGTCCCAGCTTTCGTGACACTCCACGTCGACCGTTGGCATGACCCAAGCGTCGGTCGGGACCTGAAGCTCCGGCTCGCTGTCGCTCATGTCGTCCTGAGTTACAGAACAATACAACAAGTTAAACACCATCTATGTTGCGCCTTTCATGCTGCTTGCTGTACGTACACTTCCGATTTTTGGTCGATACTCACACTGATTTGTGCTCGACCGGGAAGATTCTAGAATGAAAGGCTTGGAACACTCCAGGATGGGAGAAAGGGGAGACGGGTTGTCACGTTTCAGAAGTCTGGATTTCACATTTTTGAGGAACTGGTATTTTATCGGTGTAAACTACATTTTTGCTACCGTATGCATGCGTTTAGGTACGATCTTGCTCGGTACCGCTAACCAGTTTAATTTTCTTTTGCAAATCAGAGCCGCCGTCGCTATCGCTCGGTAGCTCGACGGGACTGACGGACCGACAGACGGACCGGTTTCTCTACTACTTGTTCTAGACTAAACGAGTGCCACCGCTCCGCGGCGGTTTACTTTTATTGGTTAAGTCAGGGGAGCGCCCCCGTTCGCAGAGGCTCGCTCCAATACTCACCAAAAAAATACTAAATTAAAGGCTTGGGCGAGTCCTATGGACCCAAAGAACGGGGATGGGCGCGGCCTTCGCTTCGCTCGGACGCTTTATAGCCAATCGGGAGCCGCCTTCGCTGCGCTCGGCAGCTGCGACAGACGGACCGATAGACCGGGCTCTCTACTACTTGTAGTAGACTAGCCGTTTGACACCGCCACCCGGCGGTGGTGCAATGGTTTGTCCCAGTTAAGTGGGCCGCCCCTTCGCTTCGCTCCACGGGGCGATTTTTATCCAGTCTACAATTCATCAAAGTGTTAAGAATCTTATGCATATACAGCTACTCTAATCGTGCCTACATAGCGTCCGAGTTCTACATGTACGCTATGTCCTCTACCTTTCGTACCTCCCTACTTATCGTGTCTCCTTCCTACCCTCTCTATCTATGGTCTATTTACCCACCGTTTCTACGTATCTCTATTTACCTATTGTCTCTCTCTACGCAGTGTCTATTGCCTCTCTATCGTCTCTACCTGTCGTGACTCTATATCTATCTTCCCCCATACACGTATCGTATCTCTCGCATACATATCGTGTCTACATATCGTGTCTGACATTTTATCGACTGCACCTACCTATCTTGTCAACATGCCGTCCCTCATACCTATATATGTCGTCTTACTGTAGTCTTTCGTACTATCGTCTCCCACACTATCGTCTATCGTCTGTGATACTATCTTGTACCTCATATCAATGGTTTCTTTCTTCCAATCGCTGTACCTAACGTCATATATTTCATTCTATCGCCGCTCATATGTACTTCCTATCGTCTCTGATACTATCCGCCCTCGTACATGTACTATCGTCGCACATCTACATATCGCCTCTCAGATATTGTCGACATATCGTCTATCTAACATATACCAATCATCGCCTTTCGTTAATCTATCGTCTACCTATCGCTACCTATCATATCGTCTCTCGGTATCGTATGATCTCTCTGTATGATATCGTCTCTCGGTAATCTATATACAACTATGTAAACCCAAATCAACATTTCGCCTAATGGAAACCCTGTATTGTGTTACTTTCTATTCTTCTGGTGTTTCTTGCGGAAGCGGGGCTGCATACGACGACGGTGTCTGCGTCGGCGTCGCTCTCGGTCCTCGCGAGGTGGCACAATCGGTGCTCGCAGCGAGCCCATCGCGGAGGCCACCAACTCCGCTCGTTGCTGGCGCTGGTCTAGCGGCCGTTGGGTTGGAGCAGGCTCCGCGCGGTGCCAGTAAACATGGCGGTCGGGGCCGTGCGCATACGCAACGCAGCGACGGGCACCCGGCCGGGCATCTCTTACCGCAAACGCATCCCAGGCAAGGAACGCCTCGCAGCAGGAGCACCGCCGCAATACAGTTGGTTCTCGCTGCGGGTTTCCCGCCGGCGCGCTTCTTTGGATCACTTCTTGTCTATCGCGATTTTCTTGAAATGACCGACAGCCACTAACTGGCGGAGGGAGGGAGCTGCTGTACCTTTTATTCTACTCTTCTATGTACCAATATCACCTACCCCGGTACATTTGCGCAGTGATCTGGTTATGTACAGTATGTGCTTATACTTGACTTCACTATGCTTTTGCAGTTTCTCGAGCCAATCCCTATTCAAAGATGTTGTATATCTGGATATACAACATGTGGCATGTTGTCATATACAGCGTTTGGGCGTTGAAGGGTTAACCCTTTTAACGATTTCACGGAACTCGTTTTGTATATCCTGTGCAACAAATCACCTTCAGTGATTTGCTAATACTGCTTGATCCATGAATCTCACTTGGGTACAGACTGGTGTCAGTCGATAGTCCGGGTGTAGGAAGCTCGGCATGCTTTCATTTTCAAATGGGAAAGCAAGCCTTCTACACCCTCAAACAGAAGTGAGACATGTTTGCATTAGTTCAACGAGTGGGGTCTACGCCGCCGCATGCCAACTCGGCTATCCCCGTCGCACCGTCGCACCGTCGAAGACTGTCGAAGCAGCGCGACAGCACCGCCGTATCAAAGGTTCGGCGAAGACTTCCCATTATGTTCATTATGCGGGGTAAGCCTGGTGGAAAAATTGATTAGAACCAGCTCAAGATGTTCCTAAACGGCCCTTTCTACATTGTTCAAAAGCAAGCCTGGATGGATCGCCACGTATGGAATTTATACGCAACCGAAGTTCTCATGTACGAAATCGAGGCGCTCTCTGTCTTTGTTTTAGATAACTTTGATAGCCAAGTTCGGTAGAAAACAGTGAGTGATAGTAGAAGAAACTTGTGCTGCCGTGTATCCATTGCACCCCAACAGCACCTCGATTTGTCAACCGTTAGATGTGGTGGTGATGGGACCACTAAAAAATCGATGCGTGGCAACTGGCGCTGCTATGCTTTGAAAATGGGTGCCACGCGATTTTTAAAAATCTGCATGCTGTTGAAAAGGCCACTGAAAGTTGGGAAGACCTCGACCCAACAACGGTGGTGAAAAACTTTGAAAAAGCCATTCTCCGCTTTCCTACCGTCATGATTTAGTCAGAATTAACGCAATAAGCATTTGCCTTTTTTATTACTCAGTCGCTTTCTCATGTGATATTTGACTTTAATAGTAGTCAATCCTAAAATGCATCATATCTGACGTCGTATTTTTCAGTCGCTCACGTTATGTTCACTTTACTACCAGTATTAACACCTGTCAAAGGCCACGTGTTTGTATTCCGATAGAACATACAAAATATAAATCTTCTTTTACAGAGGATCTCACCACGAGAGGAAATGGTACCTCTGATAGAGATCAACTAATTCCACATCTAAATGTATCAATCGAAAAATTGGTCAAACCAATCGATGAGACTAGCAGACGCCACATGCATCACCAGACAGGATAAACCTGGTTGTCCAACAGATATACGGTAATGAGCCATGACTGCGTCAGCGGCAATGGGTGGTAGAAATAGTGAACTGTTGGCAGCTATTTACAGCCCTAATCGCTCCAGATTCAGCCCGAATCGATTAGATATAGAGAAAATCGTAGCATTTCCTCTTCAAACTTCGTCAGTGTGCTGAGTATATCTAAGGCGCATTGTGGGGAATTTTTTAAAAAAAAAATTCATCACCGAAAGTGGATGTCAAATGTCATTCTTAAAAATGGTAAGGTGTGGACCAAATTACCTTTTTAAGAATGACATTTGACATCCAACTTTCGGTATGAAAATGAACCAAGTTTGTGATTTAGAGGTGACTTTCGATTAGTAAAGTGGATTCGTATCTGGTTCAGCTTCGAATATGCCTAACAAACGAACCGGCGAAGAAGAAGCGTAGCCTACTCCATTAAAGCAGAGATTGGTCGTGTTTTACAGGTAAATATTCACACCAGGAACCATTTTTGGGCCATATCGACTGCTCATGCTGCAGGTAACTGAAGGGCTCGAACGCATGCTTTCGTCCCACAATGTACTAACGTTAAATGGTGTCAAATGTGCATCACAAAACAAAGTCTGAGGTGCCGTATAATGTACCAGCTACTACAGTACTAGGGGTGCGCGGGTAAGTTGTTGATGTTTCGTACGCACTAGATTTCATCGACGACCGAGGACCATTTGTATTTACTCCATCTTTAATAAGAGATTTATTCACGCAATCTTGGTGGATGTAAGCGCTGGCCAGGGAGGCGTACAGCTCCACCATGACGTATTATTATAATAGAAGTAGATACAAGACACAGTCTTGAGTGATAATCGAGAGTGATCGTGTTTATCAAGTGTTGTTGTGTACGAGGAAAGCCCCGTTGACCTAATGTGACTACAAGGCCCACCATTAAGGAGGTGCACGAGGCATTCAGGGAAGTCTTCACGCTTCTCCGAGGAATTCTCCCTTAAAGTAATCGTCATTCACAACCACCACTTATACCTTACACTTGCGGCAGACTTCGCGAGTCAATGTCTCGTTTCTTTTAAGCGGGACAAGAAATATGTTGTAAGGTGCGGATGCTACACGTATTTTTAATACATGTAGTATTTTTTAATACATGTAGTATTGATACAAGTGAGAACTGGAAGTCAGTATTATTAATTTAAGTGAGCGGGTTTGTAAACAGTAATCTCCATCACCTTGACAGTGCAGTCGTGGGTTGATAGCTTAATTTCTACAGCATTGTACTGTATTCTGCACTCAGAACGACTCAATTTGGCAGCAGCCCTGAGTCGATATTAGCCAGAAACACTTCCTACTTAACATTTGCCTAAATTATTCCAGTACAAATACCTTAGTTTTACTATGATTGAATAATTCACTCACCTTACCTTTTTAAGAGTGCCTTTCATACCACGATTAGCTTAATAGTGGTAGAGTGAGGGATTCCCCTCTTTTAAAGTGGCCTGTTCATCAGCGTAGTTGCCAATTATTTAAGCGACTTCGACCAAGAAAATTAGCCTGTCACAACTCGTGGTGAGATCCTCTGTTAAAGTTATGAAAGACAATTTTTCCGAGGGCAAAAAAGCGTTTCTACATAATGAATCCAAGTATAAATGTGTATTTTGTTGTCCAACGGTGGGGTTGGGGGTTCTTAATTTAAAGTATAAATTCGATTCGGATCTAATTTAGTGCTCTTTCTCGTCCACCGCCGTTTTCGATCCTCATCACTCGACGATTCTTCTTGATCGTGTTCGTTATCCTTGTTATCTGTACATTTTGACGGATATATCTCGTGCAAGTGTGAGAAGCGTTGTTTTGTTGGCCAGATTCCGTTAACCCTTAACGACAAACTTGAGCGAAATTTACAAGAGTAGTTGGTTCGGGTTTTGGTTGACCTCTCTCATTATCATTTACCAGCTTCATAAAGAACTCATTTCCTAACTTACTCAAATCTCAAGCTCCTTCATTAGTCTGAATCAGACTATTTTTTAATTAAAGTCTAATTGTGAACTCAGACTAATTTCTGTAACCACTGTAGGGACAGAGGCAGCACTTCAACATGTCCGTGAATTTAGCAGCCAAAACGGAGCCTTCGAAATCGGTACACCCGACTCATGACGTGGTCACACGATAGTCCACGCGTCATCTCGTCGACGGTGAATTTATTGCGGACTTGGTTCCAGAGCTGAGACGGGATGGTCTAACCTGTTGGAGCGGTAGTGTATCGGTCTCATCCGGGATTTGTTGGGTCAAATATCGGATGGCAATTCGCGATTCATCTCTGCTCTCGTCGCCCGAAGAAAGCTCAATGGTGTCACCTTCACACGTGTGAAGATAATTGATTTCTATCACACGCGCATCCGTCCTGACATCGAGCTGTGCCTTGTATCGGCGCCGATAGAAGCTGTAGCGTAGCGGTAGGTTGTCCTCTTGTTGGAGGCGTGACATTTTGTCAGCTGGCGCCCTTCCAAATGGATCATTCATTATGCGCTATGGATGAAAATCGTCAAATCTCCCAACACACTTAACTTCACTATGGATTTAAACAACCAATTACAAAAATGGATTAAAAATAGTGCTAACGAATCAAATCAGTATGTGCGAGTTATGTTCACCATTTAGCGATCTCGTTGATTCGTGAAGGCCCCACTATCACACCTCTAACGACTCGTGCCGGAGAGAGCAGATAAGTTGTTAATATTCCTTTACAGATTGCAAGGCATTCCAATATTATGCGAGTAACATCCAAACTTTACACCCGTTACAGCAACGTCAATGATGTTAATGACCAACACCGTAACAAGTATTGTCGACCATGAGCACCATAACAACCGCAATATATTTTATCTTACCATATCGCGCCTCGCCACCATCAATGTGTTAGTCATGAGCACCATCACACAGATTCTTAATGTTGACATTCGCTGCCATACGTCAACGTCGACCATGAACACCATCGAACATATGTTCAATGTTGGTGGTGCGGGGGGTATGTCGACCATTGTAGACCTCCGCTTCGCTTCGGTTGCAAACGATCTCTGAGGCCTTAATTGTATCCCATTCTGTGCTCACGCCTCGACAAAAATAATACACACAATTGCTGTTGTATCTTCGCGAGCGCAAGATCACAGCTCGTGGGTCCCAAAACGTCTTGAAGTCCATGTGCGAGCTGAACAAGTCTGGCATCTC
Source organism: Phytophthora hibernalis (assembly GCA_012656075.1). Lineage (NCBI taxonomy): Eukaryota > Oomycota > Peronosporomycetes > Peronosporales > Peronosporaceae > Phytophthora > Phytophthora hibernalis. The sequence continues at coordinate 326,656 of JAAKBF010000151.1, read as the reverse complement.
AACAAACACATCCGCCATTACAAGCAACTTCAAGCCGCCGGTCGCGTAGTTGACCCTGCTCCATCTCACACACCCATTGTTCAGTTTTACCAGATTGCAGCGGAGCTTGTCGGAGGTCGGAGATTTTTCGATATGGGTGCATTCAATTTGCTATTTCAGCTGTATTATTATGGAATGACCGACGGTCCTCGCAGTTGAGCTCTTGCAACCTGTACTTTCATCTCGGATGGGTTTGAAAACCTTGATTTGCTTCATCGTCGTTACAACAGGTCCTTTCGACACATTTTCAGACCCTTTAAACGTTCTCAGTAGTGTTCGTTAACGGATCCTCGAAGTCGCGATTTTTGCTTGCTCATACAAGGTAACAACACACTGAAACAGATGAAGTAGCAATAAACCCGGATCCCGACCATAGGTAAACGACTAAACGTCCATGGAATGAATTATAATCTTATGAAATTAGGTGCGTATCCTATTGCGGTCAAAAATAAACTTAAATTGTAAATCTAATTTACCTAGTAAAATGTTGAACATGCATATTTGCTTGGTTTTAACCCGCATGCCGCAGTCTAATATTATCAATGCGTAGATTACAATAATTATTGTAGTTAAACCAAGCATATTGCTTGGTTTGCCGCGAATGGTATGATAAGTCAAAAGCAAGATTCTGTCATTTGTTTCGCTCATATTTGTAAAACCAAGCATATTGCAGGGTTTTAGGGTCATCAACCGCAATAGGGCTACTTTTTAGTACAAGAATACAATGGGAAATTCGCTTTGAGGGATAACTAGTGCAAGTAATTTACATAAACATAGATCTGAAAGCCCGACCGGAGCTGCAGACGACCAAAAATATTGGCACTGATGCATTCCTACCCCGCAATTTCAAAACAAAATTAAAAACTTGTTTATTTGAAATTTGAAATTTCACCACAACAAATTTAATTAGCAACTGCAGTTGATGGAATGTATAGATTTTGAACACCGAAGCTTGACGGGGCGGAGGGGCAGCACTCTGAGTGAGACCGGAGCGGAGGCTTGAGGTCTTAAGGCTAACCGATTCACCGATACCAAGCCGGTAAACCTCAATATGCCCCTTCAATGCGAAGTCCCATGAATGCCGAGAGTCGCCGTCAGATCCGTGTGACGTGGTCCCGCATGCGTCTTCGCCATGATATCCGCAAGCATATCTGAAGTCTCGCAATACTCGAGTTTCACTTCTCCACGTTTCAATTCGTCGCGGATGTGGTGGCGCCTGATGTCGATGTGCTTGGTGTGGCCGTGGTTTATCGGGTTCTTCGTCATCTCGATGCACGACTGGTTGTCTCCGCGGATCATGAGCTCGGTCAATTTCGCTGGCAGCCGTCAGAATTTCGCACAGCAGGTGATGGATCCACTTAGCCTCTTGGATAACCAGACTGATCGCAATGTACTCCACCTCGCTCGTGGACAGCTAAACAGTTGACTGCTTCTTGCTTCTCCAGCTAGCTATCGCACTCATCAGTATATACGTGTAGACTAAAGTCAACTTGCGGTCGGCGAGGTCGCCGGCCCAGTCCGCGTCCAAGTGGCCACGAAAGTCGATCATGTCGTCCGGCTTCAAGCAGATTCAAGCGTCTGAGGGCATTTCAGGTAGCGAAAGATGGGCTTGACCAAAACCTAGTATTCCTCTCCATGAAGCGCGACATAGCCAACGGCGTATGCGCTGTCTGGACGTGTGGTAGTCATCATGTGCATCAGAGCACCAACGCGTTCGCGAATGGGGTGTTTACCTTGTTCGCAGCAACGCTTCAAACAGTCGAGTGCTCGTGACCACCGGGCTCACCACAGCCTTGCATTCGTCCTTGCCGAAGCGCTTCAGGATGACATCCACATATCGTCGCTGGCACATCATGACGCTGCCGTCCGGTCCGGGCCATCCACCAGATCGATTCCAAGAACATACGCGCACTTGCCCCTGTCGGTCGTCTCGAAGCGCGTCTTGAAGTTCGTCTTCGTGGAGAGCATCTCAGGTGAACTTCCAGTAATTCGTACGTCGCCCACATACACCAGCACAAGCACGCAGTGACCGTCAACCACCTTAATCTAGATGCACGGATCGAAGGTCGACACTTGGAGGCCGATATAATACGCGAACTTGCCGAAGGTCTCGTTCCACACGCGCGAAGCTGGCTTGAGACCGTAAATCGCCTTCATCAAGTCCAGGCAGTCGAAGTCACCATCCAGATCGATGTCTTCAGGAACTACGCAAAATACCATCTCCTTCATTATCCCGTACAGGAACGCTGTCGCCACGTCCAGTTGGCCGAAGTACTTGGCAATTGCAATGATAGTGCGCAGCGTCACTTACTTGACCACGGACGAGAACGTCTGTGTGTAGTCGATGACATATTTTTGCTAGAAGCTCTTGGCCACGAGGAGCACCTTGTACTTCTCGATCGAGCTATCTCTTTTGCGCTTGATCTTGAACACCCACTTGGTGACGATGGCGGGACTGGCTAAGGAGAGTAATTTGCGGGCAAGGCCATTTTCATAGCCAGGCAGTAAAATCGACAATTGTACAAACGGCACGACCCGTTCCCGTCCCATTATGCCGTTCCCGCTACAGTCGAAATCTTGTCTAAGACTTCATTTGGAGGCTACAGACCCCCACATCTTTTACAACTGAATGATTGGTGGTGGATTTACGGGATAGATATTCTCGCATCATTTCTATCACGCTCATTCACTCTCAACTTTTGTTCTCAGCTGGCCACTCTCGCATTTGAGACCAAAACCGTAAACTACCGGCACCTTCACCTCGCAATTTCTCATTCTCAGTATGGAAGACCGACCACGCCAGTATCTCTGAGTTCGACTCTGCGTCGCATCCAGCTGAATTTACGCCCCCTCCTCCGGAAAAAGCGTACCCGTCAGAGGATAAGGCTCTTGCTTCTCTCCATGATTGGACGAGAGATCATACCTTCAACCTAACAGAACGTCGAGCTCTCTACACTGTTGAATCAAAAACTACAGTTTGGAAACGAGGCTTAGACTGTGACCGCTCTGGCGCGCTGAAGCAAACACAGCACCTCGCCAACCAGGACCGCACTATTCGCAGCTCCAAGAGAATGGGATGCAAGATGAAGATCGTCGTCAGGGCAGTTTCAAGGACAACCCTCACGGCCCATGGGAAGTTGTCCACGCGCAACGGTAGTGCTTTCCACAACCACCCGGTGTTACACCAGAGGACGCTCGCGTCCATGCGTGCTATCGTCAGCGTGCGGTTGCAACGATGACTTGCAGGGCGAGTGATTCCGTGCAAGCCTTGGTTGAGGCTGCGGGCGTGTCTGTGGCGAGCATCCGCGCTACGCTTATCCAAGCCGACCCAAACTCGTTCGTCACGCCGAAGGACATTGCCAACACGAAGAGCGCAGTCCGGCGCCGGGAAATGTCTACCCACACTGTGATGGAGGCCCTGTTCTCCAGCCTCACGAGTCGTGGATTCTTTTTCCGCTACTCGATCAACTAGGCTACGCAAGAGCTACGCTACCTGTTTTGGGCGCATCCAGCCACAGTAGCTTTGTATCGCTGACACTACGACGTTCTTGTAATGGATTGTACATACAAGACCAACAAATACAAGCTTTCGTTACTGAACATCATTGCTGTGACAGGATCCTCCCTGTTGCTCAGTGTACGCTACCTTTTGAAAAGGAGGAGGATTACGTGTGGGCAATGAACATGCTGCGCTCCTTTATGATTGAGTTCGATGTAGAAATCCCCGGGGTTATTCTAACGGACCGTGAACTGGCGTGCATGAACGCCGCTGATCGCGTTTTCGTTGGCATACCATCCATGGTATGCCGATGGCATATGAACAAGAATGTCGAAGCCATGGCACGCAAAGAACTTGGTCAAATCTCCGTGGTAAACCCAGTTACCGGTTCGTATAGCAAGGAGAATACTTGGCAAACCGACGCGTTCATGGCTGCATTCTACAGTGCTGTCGAGTCACAGACGGAGTCTAATTTGAGGTCCGGCGTGGCAATCTCAAGAATTTGAATGCATCCTTAGCTGCCTACCGTAACGCGAATTTGTGGAAGTACAAAAACGAATTGACAAAGTGTGGACAGACAGCTATCCGCACTTCGGTGTCCGTGACACGTCTATCGTAGAAGGCACGCATTCAAAATGCAAGACATGGATTCGAACTAGTTGTGGCGATCTTTACACGGTCTTCAAGAGCATATTACCCTGTGGGCAAGGAGCCGCATCTGACACTCAGTTACTCTCATCGCGCAATGCTGTTATCACGCCATTTGCACTTTAACCAAGTCGCTATTCAGCGGTAGTCCGTGGGATCCGTGTGTACGCCCTCACGGCAACAGAAGCGCTGTGGTACGACGCGTCAAAGATTGTACACGCTCGGGTGCAACGGTACGTGCCAAGTTCCTTGAGACCAGGCACATGGTGCAGATCTGTGCACGCTGGTCGCTTGTGTGCTCTGGTGCTTATCGATCCGTGTACGGCAGACTTTGTCTCCACGATCTCATCACTATCATCGAGTGAAATGCACGGCTACGATTACAGCCATACAACTACGCCAAGCACTGGGGATTGACCGGTTCACTAGCGAACGCGGACTTCGAAGGGTGCTTGATCCAGCTCATATCTCAGCCGCGTCCCAAGCGTGGACGCGTCCCGCACCCCACCGAGTGAATGGCGGCGTGAACGGTACTCAGCGAGAGCCGACGTTCAGCGAGCGAGTTGATCTGAACCACCCCGCACCCTCCATCGGTACCGGCGAACATCTCCTCCGCCAAAATAGACGTGCTACCACCGGCCAGCGAGGCGCTTACGTCAAGTAACCCTGAAAGTCTAGCCTTCCAAGAAAGCTTTGCTCCTCCTCGGAAGTGGGGATACGCTGGTTGGAGAGTTTAGAAACTTAGTATGCGTCATTTCACAGTCTTAAATCAAATATACAAAATCTGATTTCAACTTCAACATCAACATTGATCATTTAGGTGTCCAACCGTATTTTTATCGTTGATTAAGACTCATCTCTGCCTGTCCTTCTACGCAAGCTATTTCTTATGCGGGCGCAAAATTTGTGTTCGATAAGAGCTGGGTTTAGTGTACCCGCGTTCGCAGACACAGCACACCAGCTTTCCTGCTGATAGTGTATCGTTTTCACGCTTTTGTTTCTCCTTGTTCTTGCCACTGCTTGGATTCTTGGCGCAGAGCCAGCGGTGCTTGCGCATATTGTCGATCTCATACATCTTGAGACCGCAGAACAGGCAGGCGTACGTCTTAAAGAGCACACGAGACACAACGTCCGGTTCCCAGCGCATGCCCTCAAAAACGAGGTAGTACTGTATGGGGTGGTTGTTCCATCATAGGCGACACCGTTGTGAATCAAATCACCTCGAAAGATAACACAAAATCCGACAGGGATCTTCGCCACCCGAGCCTCGGAGTCGTTCCTTGACTCATAAGCAACCACTGAATACCTTCAGCTGCGTGTTCTCTTGGAAGGTGAAGATCATGCTGGCTGGAACACGCTCTTTGCGAGCCTGTGCCTTGCGAACTCTCGGCGGATAATCTTGATGCGGCTCCTGCTCTCTGCCGCCTCGAAGTGATCGCATGTAAGGGAATTCACGAGGAATCCATGCCGATTTGATGCAGTTTGTGCTGTCGAGAAGCGCGCGTTGCAGCTCTGCAACAGCACCAGACAACGTGGGCTCGGAACTCATCGTCCTCCTTACCGCCAACTTTCTCGAAGACAGACCTGTAGGTCAGAGACTTCGCCTCCGTGAGCAGGGATGTAATTATGCTGTCGGATAGACCCAGGTCAAGCACCTGGTAGCCCCGATGGGGAAGACTACTTATCGGGTTGGACGCCATTTCGAAAGTGAAGCTGGAACGCTACGTTGGGACGGGAACGTTTCCAAACATGTAGGTTTTTGAATGGGCCTCCGTAGCGGGAACGGCATGCTGGGACGGGAACGCCCAGATTAGAAATTGAGTTTTGTATGGCCTTGGGGGCTGACGTATTCTGGTTGTCAGAACAAGTCGTCTCTATTCTGAATTGGTGTCTGTCTATAAAAATGGCCTTTCCCGCGAATGGCCCTCCTTAGCCAGTCCCACGATGGCGCGCTGTCCGTTGGGCAACTTGGCAGCTTGAAAGACTCCACGCAGTCGCATCGACTCAACATCCGCGTGAATCGCCTTGCGCCAGTGTACTTGATCAGGACCGTTGACAGCGTCATGGAACCCTATAGATCAGCTGCTTCGACTTCGTTGGCGGTGGCACGCCAAAACACTGGTGGAGGCGTGTCGTCGTCTTCATCTTGGTCCCCAGATTTTTTCGTCGTCGGTTTCGGCTCGGTGCGAGGAGGATATGTCCGGCCTACTCGATTCTTCTAGTCCAGCTCTGTGGCGAATGCGGCTCGATCTTCTAGGAGTGTCATCTCGAGTGGGCCTTACGATTTCCCTCCTGCTTAAAGTCCGTTTGACGCGACCCGTTTTTGTCGATGTCGAGGGCGTTAAAGTTCAACGCAGTATCATCGACTTGTTCATCCGAAATCTGCCGCGAAAGTCCAAAGGTCAATTCATTGAATTTGACAATGCGACTGACAACTACAGCTAATAGATACGTTGTGCTACCGTTCTAAGGACAGTGAAAAGAACAAGTGAATGCTATCGGATTAGACAGGTAGATCTGTGACCATAGCGGTGTGCAGCTGTCACTTTTCAATTTTGACATCTCTTGCTGTTCGACACTCGTCGCCTCACGAACGCTATGTTGTCGTCGTATGCAACCGCTATCTACGACAAGGATGCCCCACTAAGCACTTGTGTAGGCTTTATTGATGGTACCGTACGTGGAATGTGCCGCCCAAAGAAGAACCAGAAGTACGTGTACAATGGCCACAAGGTAAGCAGCGTGTTTATTTTGGTACCCTAACAACACACTAATTTTGTTGTTGCCTAAGAGGAAACACGCACTAAAGTATCAATCGGTACTTGCCCCCGATGGAATTATCATCCATCTCAGCGGACCCTTTCCCGGTACTCGCCACGATGCATTTATCAACAAAGTCGGCTACTGGACGTTGCGTCTCCCTCTCTAACCATTGACAGCAAGCATTACGTCTTCTACGGCGACCCAGCTTATGGACAGCAAGACCACCTTGTTGCACCCTGTAAAGATGCATCGCTAAGCAACGACGAGCAAGAGATTAACAAGCGAATGAGTAAGGTTCGTGTTCGTGTAAGTGTGGAATGGGCTTCGGCAAAGTGACACGCTACTGGGCGTTCGTGGACTTCTCCAAGAACCAGAAGCTTCTTTTGCATAGGTTAGGAAAAATGTATGTTATGGGCGCGCTATTAGTGAATGTGCACACTTGTCTATATGGTAGTCAGACCTCGAAGTTTTTCGACTTGCACCTCCTAGTGTACAGGAGCACTTACATAGCTAACCGCTTAATGCGTGAATGAAGCTTTAGATTTCTTTGTAATCCTTTGCGTTAGTGATTGTCTCCATGAGCTTTGCCATCATACTCATCTGCGTCGACATCATTGTTATGAAGCTTTCGTTACGCTCGCGATCAAGCTCCAGTCGATTCTCTTAAAGAGCAAGTCGGCGTGTTTCTAGGTCTAGTTGTTGCTTCCTTTCTTCAGATTTAAATGGCTATATCTTTCTTTTCATCATTTTAAGTGGTCATTTCTTTCTTTTTATACTTTTTGACCATTTCGTTATTTAGTTCCCATTGCTGCTATTTGGTCATCCAGGAGTTCTAATTTTATTTACCCATTCTAAACTGGGATACTCCATTGCGTATATTTACCTCGCTTGTGTATGTTTTACAGGACTGCTTGCCAGCAGCCAGTCATGTAAGCCGCGTTTCAGCAATCCGATAATTGTGTATAAAGTAGCGTCGATTAGCTCTCACTACGCAAAAAGCAAAAATTGAAAACTACACTCAACTATCGACTCAAATGGACGCTCCAGATTCTTCCCTGTGTAGAGGCTGTGGTGAGAAGGCTTGTAGAATTCATCGATGTCCTGACTGTGGGTGTTCGATGCATCCTTTCTGCGAAGTACCCGTCGGTCTTGAAGGTTTCGGTCAGCCTGTGAGTCGGATCCGTATCCGACTCCACGATCGAACGTTTGTTCGAGCACGATGTGCTCGATTTGGATAGCGTCTTGGTTCGTGTGAATGCAGCGACAAGCGGTGAGCTCGAGTATAGCAGGTGTTCTTGCTGTTGCGTCGGGTCTTTAGCTGGAATTTGAGTCACGCCTAATTCCCTACAATAATTGTCAGGGGTCGACGAGCAGCTTGGGCCTCTCAACCAAGTTGACAAGTGTAGACCCGGTTGTAGACTCGTTGGAACATAACTCGCGCACAGCGCATTTCGGCGTTCGACCGTTGCGCAAGTCGTCACGAGCATCTCGCAACATAAGAAGGTGGTTAATTGGACGATCAAGACTGAGCAAGCCAACGGTGACTTGCTGCTGTTTGCCAAGGCTGTAGACAAGTTTCCTTCGATATTCAAGTCGCGAATTTGGCCAATGCGATAAACGGGTGGCAGAAGCGATCGATGATTCTCCAAGCGGGTCGTGACTAAAGTGTGCTTTCAGGACGGAGAAGTGCGGTTAAACCGTAAATGTTGCCCTGGTAAAGATCGACAACCAAGCACGTGGGTGCTGTGGCTTTACCTAGTCCTACTGGATGAGTTCGACCGCCTCAGAAAGCTGGGACTAAAATTTGACGCTCCACTGCTTCGCCGAGTTGAGACCCGCCAGTTTCAGCTGCCAGATGCTGAATTCAAGACACTACGCCCACAAAGCGATGATGCGTTGCGGTTTATCTCTGGGTGTCGACGGGGCCTGTTCTACGAGCCAACTCTTTCTGCATCTATAGGAGATTATCAAGAATTATCCACATGAATTTACAGGAACGAAAGGCGAAGTGGTGACAGATGAAGATGTTTCTGAAGTACTTGCGGGAAACAGTGAATAAGAGGAAGGTTCGGCCAGCAACGTAGCTGAAGATAACAGGTCACTAAGTTCTGTGGTGATGAACAACACGCAGGGCCGCCGAAAAATAACTTGGGCCTGAAGTAATGGCCATAAACATTTTCACATTATTTATTAACGGCTTCCCAAACCATGTCATTATTTATGAAGTCGGAACAATATATTGTAATCATAATTTATTGTGATAACCCATTAATATTAAATTCTTTAAGTGAAAGCAATACATTAGCTTATATACATACATTATGCTATATGCGAAGTGCTTGATAACTTGACTGCTCAGTACAGCCAACCATTCGTCTGACAGAGCAGATTGCACACGACGGCTCCGCTGGAAGTGTCATTCCCCATATTCCTACGAGTCGCACCAAGTCCTCACTCCTCCCTACAATCATGCTGCGCGCACCACGTCCTCGCATCATCTTCTCCAACGAGCAGGTCTCGATTTACTTTTACGCCTTGTCGTGATCAGTACGGCGAGCCGGTTCCTGAGTACTACCGCTGTCGGTGTGGTACCGTGCGCAAGCAGACGAGGCGCAATGGGTTCTCAAACCTGATGCAACACGTCCGCGGCCAGCACTCCAACTTCTAAGACGAAATGCTAGCTGTTACTACTGCGAATACCGGCTCGGTGATTCACTATGCCTGCCGTACGTCGGTGAACCGCTTTGGCTGGTTGGAATGGGCCGTCAAGGGCAATTTGCCGCTCATGTTCTGCATGAACCCACTCGCTCGAAAGTAAGTCAAATGCATTAATACTATTTTGTTGTTGAATACTTATGAAATACTATTCTGTTTCTAGATACACCAACCTTGAGTTGATCTCCGTGGAAACCCTCCGGCTCTCATGATAGCCGTCACAGGTCTGGCGGTGTCTGACATCACTGAAGAGCTCCCATACCTGTTTGGCCTCATGCTGGATGGTTGGAATCGTGAGGGTGTGCAAAACATCGCGGTATACGTCTGCTATGCGATTGACGGTGTTGCAAAGAATGCTATCCTGTGCATGGCTCCGATCATCCAGGATCCTGACGATGACCTGTCTGCTGGCACCCACCGAGCCTGCTTGGAACGAGTGCTCGATCGATTTGGAAAAGCGCTGAGTGGCTGTGTTTACCTGGTGGGTGACAACTGCTTCGTAAACAGGCTACTGACTACAATCATGCAAGTCCCGCTGGTCGGTTGCGCGAGTCAAAGGCTCAACTTAGCTTTAAAAAGCCACCTCAAGCGGTACGAAGATGATTTGGCTGTCGTGCAAGCTCTCATGCTGAAGCTCCGGACTTTAAAACAGTCCGCAAAACTTCGGTAAGTTATTGTACTACTCATATTTGGGTACTATGTTGATACTATTTGTTTTAAATTTGTTTGGTTTTACTCGTACTCTAAGATTCAAGACCCCCTGCGACCGATTATCCGCCAGGATACTCGATAGGGATCTACGTTCGCAATGGTACACCGGTACCATAAGCTGGTGAAGTTCCTGAACACGGAGGACGATGATATCATGGACTTGTACCCTACCCCAGCCTGCAACCGGCGCCTGAAAGCTCTCTATGCTGAGCTAAAAGACATCGAGTCTGTGTCGAAGGCCCTGCAAGCCAATGAAGTGAGCCTACTAGACGTCCGAGTTTGGTTTAATGGGCTCATTGCAGCCCACCCAGCTTTTGCAGACTACATCGGTAAGAAATGGGCAATCAAGTTGCAACTATTCACTGGTACTAATATTTTTTCTGTTTATTAGACCCGCGCATGGCTATCGTTCACAGCCCTGATTTCGAATCGGGCTGTGTCCGTATCTTAAATAATAACAGTACCCGACTCAGCGCCGCGGAGGAAAAAGCACTGCGGCCTTTCATTTGCAGCGCTGGTGCTGTGGATGAAGCTGAGGATGATTCCGAAGAGAGATCCTTTGTTCAGCGACTAGAGAAACGTTGCCGGTGTGAAGCGCGGAAGCCTCGCTACTGCCTGATTGGCAGCATTCCACCAACCTTTAACAAGGTCGAGCGCTTTTTTAGCGTGGCGCGAACTACGTTTGGGCAGGAGCGTAATGGCCTGCAACCTGCAACGCTCAAGATGATTCTCTTCCTGCGCGAGAACGCCCGATTCTGGGATGTTTCGACAGTCGATCGCGCCAACTAGATAGCGGTAACAGTAATTGTGACTAATATATGTTGAAGTTGCAATTTCATTATTTATGCGCCGACGCAAATGCATGCCATTATTTATGATAGAGGTTGCAGTGCCTTGCTCACATTTTGTATGAAGCCCTGTTGACATAAATATTAATACCATAATCGGCGGCCCTGACAACACGGAAGATGAAACACTCATTTAGCTAGGTGCGCTGCGTATAACGGGAAATGCCAATTCAGGGCGCGCGGAATCTAATTGTTTCAGCTCGTCCATTCATAGCTCGTTGTTACGTTTTATGGGTTATCTGCTGTTTCGCTAGCAGTAATATCAATACAAAAAGCACCGTGCACTAATTAGATTCCGCGCACATCAATTTGCACTTTCCGTTTATGCACAATGCTTTTGTTAAAAAAATTTGAAGTTCAAAATTAGTCTGTGTACATGTTGTTTGTGGTCATATTATTTAGGGTGAGCACGTTGAAAGTAGGCTTACATAAATTAGTCTTAGTTAGACTAATTCCCGTATTAGAGACCTTGTGCAACTGTAACGAGACTGTGAGACGGAACTGTGGTGTCATATACACCTGGGGATAGATGTTCACAGCGATTTGTCTCGAAGAAACAAAACGCTAGGCCGTGCTCACTGTGCCTCGAACTGACTACAAACAACTGGCTGTGGTCAGTTTGAAAGAGCGATGTCACGCGAAGACGGCGACGCCCAGGCAACAGACCCCGAGGAAGCCGCGCGGGGTAGCGGGCCACGGGCAAAAGAGAAGAAAGCTTTTCGTTTCCTGTCCTCCAGTGACACCCTGTTCCTAAAAGAGATGGTGAAGCACACTCCTTGGGCGGCCGGGCATGGCGAAACACTATCGGCGTGGGATCGAGTTGCGAGTGGTGTGAAAGGGGTCTTATCGTCGTGCACAGATGACAGAAAGGATAGACGCCGCCGGTTTGCTGCCTTTCTGGATGCCTTTCGCCGCGACGAGATGGAGTCACGTCTCGCCTCAGGTACGTCAGAAGACTTCACCGAGCGGGATCAATTACTGACGGACATTGCATCCCTGGTATGTATGTGTTATATAATACAACTTACATTGCTTAATACGGTTATGCGAAAAATACTAACTTGTCATTATAAAATATGATGCACATGTACAGGAGAAAGCGGATAAAACTGAGAAGGAAAAGAGAGAAGCGGAGCGGCGCGTAAACGCATCAGCAGAGGTAGTTCGAGATGCAATGGCGGGGTTGCGTCGCTCTCGTTATAGCGACTTGGACAGCAAGAAGCCTTCAACGCCTAAAGAGAACGAGCATTGAGAAAATTGCGGACTATCTCGAAACAAAGGCTACGGAGCAGTCGATCTGAAGGGGTAATAAAATAGAAGATATGAGCAAAACTGCTTGCTCTGTTGGGGTCGACACATTCCGCCCACTAACCCTGGGAAAGAAAAAATGCTCATCTTCAGCGCTTGCGCTTCTACCTTTGTGTCGGATAATCATCGCAAGCAGGGGTTCCAACTCAGGCCGTCAGATTAGAAGGGCAGGTACTAAACCACTTCGTGAAAACGAACTCAACATTATTAAGACTAATTCTGAACATTTATGGTCAGACTAATTTTGAATACGAGGATTTCACCATCACCTGAATTAGTCTGACAAGACTAATTACGAACGTAGACTAATTGGGCTAATTACCGTATTCTATGTCCCACCTCGATGTCATAAATGCGATACGCCTTGAACACTTCTTCGTTGCCGAGGAACAGTCCGGCTCGAGCCTTGGGGTCGAAAAACCCCGTTGGTCTCCTTTGTTTTACTTCACAAAATTTGTCTTAAGTAGACATTTCCATTGTCTTAGGGGTCAACCAGCAGTTGCATTTGTGGTATTGTGATTCACAGAAAACGTCGTTAGTTCGGCTTCCACGCAACAGCACAACAATTCGCCGAGTCAGGTCGGCGATGTTGGGCTTGCGCAGGGTTCCTGTCGGTTCCTTTGCGGTTCGACCCAGCCGGGGTTCAATTGAGTGTTGTTCCCGACGGGTAGCAAGCTCGAAACTCTCCAGAGACTCGCCTGAGCGGGGCAGTCTCCGTTCAAAACCCTGCCCTCCACCAAAGGATGAAGGGCAGCGTGCGAGCGCGTTTACCGGTCACCAAGCGCAGACTATGCCCAGCTAAAAGGTTACGGTGTCCTGGGTTATGCAGACCCACCCGCTCGTCGAATCGACGAGGCTTGCCTTCGCTTGGTAGCGAGAAATGCCCACCCCGGGCAGACCTTGATCTCCTGGCGCTACCAGACGGCTCCCCTACAAGCTATGCCTCTGGGAAACGACGGCAGGCATAATCCAGCCCACGTAGGGACTTACCGGAAAAGTGTACGCTGTTCTTGGACTTAGAAGATTATGCCCTTTATCTCAATGTCTTTGGAGAACCCCTTCGGGCTCTTCCCTATGTTCTTCTATCGGTCCTATACAAATATCTAATGAAATGGAGCCGTTACAGATCTCCCTGCGACTCTTCGCTCAGCTCTGTCCCTTGGGGCCGAGCTGTTTTCATACCTCTTGGCGACTCTTCGCCCAGATCCTGATTTATCCCCCAGTTGGTATACCTCCCTAGAGCCATATTATCGCCAAGTCGACTTTCGCCGAGTCGATTATCGCCGAGTCCGTCCATCGCTGAGTCCGTCCTTCGCTGTGTCCAGCTAAGTGCGATCCCCGTTTAAATCCGTTCCCTGTTGAGTGCGATGTATCCACTTGGCGATGTATCCACTTGGCGGTGTACCCACTTGGCGTGGTGTACCCTCTTCATCCTCTTGAGTGCGATGTACCCCCTGGTCTATCTTAGGCATCCCTAGTGTAGGATTACCCAAAATCTGGATTTCCCTACACCACAACTGCCCCGAACGCGATACGAGCCAGGCTGGTGAGTGTCTCGACCATCACTCCGTTTTCCAACTTTTTGTCGGTTGAAAATCGTGTCGAGTCAAGTGCTGTCACCCTCGGCAAGCTGTCGAGGACGCCACGGATCCTCTCGCTGGCCAGGTACGCCTCCCGCACTTGGCGTGCTTCTTGTCCTAACCGATGGTCATCTAACCCGCCGCGTGTGTGCGCTTAGCAGCTTCCCGTTGCGGACTTACAGTCACCGCCGTTTCGTCGAGTTGGTTCTTCCCCGCGAGCTTATTTTCTCCTCAAGTGTCGTCGCTTTCCTCGAGCGCTGTTGCAGGTGCGCTTTCGTGCGTCGTTGGACCCCCACGCGCAAGTTTCTTTTCTCGGACCCTTGATCAACCCATCGATGGATCCTCAGGATCTTGTCAACTTGACGAACTCGCTGGGCTCGCCGGAATCTTCCGTCGCTGGGTCCAGCCAAGCTCTGACGCCCGCTGCTGAGGCCGCGCATGGTCTTCAGCAGGATGATACTTCGGCTCGGCCGGGATCGCCGGGCTCGTCAGTGGAAATCGCTGGTAGCTCAGCTACTCTAGCTGAGTCAGATGGTGACTCGGCGAATCTTGCGACAGGCGATTCCGCTGGCCTCGCTGGGATTCGTCGAGCTCTCGCTCAGCAAGAAGAAGAGAAGAGACAGCGTGATGCTTCTCTCGCTCAGCTGGTCTCGTTTCTACTGACCAGCTCTCCTCCACCCGCCGAGGCTTCAACTCGCCAGGCTATTCTTGGGGCAAAATCGCCAGCTTCTATCTTGGCTGATTTGCAACGTGATGTTGTGCCTCTCCCGGATGTGTCTGCCGAAATCGCCGAGCTTCGGACCAAGCTCGCCAAGTCTGATCTGCTTATTACAAGAGAATGGAGACGGCGATCGCTGAGTCGGTCTCTTTGCGCCACCGTCATCAAGAGCTGGGAAGTTATCGCTCGGGTTCTTTGCGCACGACTGAGCTAACAGAATCGTTCAACAAGACGATCGCTCAGCTCACGGCGGAGTCCCAGACCATTATTGCTCGGCAAAGCGACCGTACTCGTGCTGCCGAGGCGACCATTCGGAAGATTCAGGCTGAGCTTGAGAGTCGCGACCGGACTTGTGCAAGCCTGGGTCAGAAGGTTATTGAGATCAAGGCGGAGCACACCACTCTTCACGGAGTGGCTTCCACTTATTATCGCCAGCTCCAGGAGGCCACAGTCTTGCTTTGCTCCGGTGGTGATCATGCCCTCCGAGAAGCTCGTCGAACGATCGAGTCGCTGCAGGGTACCGTTCTGCGGCAGAAGCGTGTTATCGCTCTCTGCGGTCGCTACCCCGTATACGACCCGCACTCGGCTGTCGCTGCTCTGGGTCCCGGACTAGATCCTAGGGACCTCCAAATTAACGCTCGTCTCTGTCGGCTACTCGCCGAGCAGTTCCCCGAATCGTTGGAGCTTCGTTCTTCGCGTCGGCCCTGCGAAGTTACCCTCTCGCTCAGCCCAGCGAGCTCGTCGAGCGGAGTATCTTTGGGGTCAGCGATTCCAGCCTCGGCGAGCTCGGCTAATGTTACCCCGGCGAGTGCAGCGTTGGTGGTTTCTCCGTCTTTCTCCGCGGTCTCACCTGTGTCTTCGCCGAGCTCTCCTCGCCACAAGCGGTCCAAGTTGAGTCGCGCCGCCGGAGACACCGTTCGGTCTCTCAGCTAAGGAGCGCACATTGTCTCTGGCCGAACGCCTCCGTCGATATTCTAACCCAGCGAATCCGACGGCAGCCGGCCCCGGCGGAGCCGGTCTAAGAGTGTTTCTTGCGGTGAGTTTGAGCGTCCCGTACCTGGCGAGGAGGGTTTCGACGCATCGACGACTTTGCTCCGGGCGGAAGTGGTCGCTGATCATGCGCCTTCGCTGCCTATTCCAGGGCGGCGTCGTCTCAGCTCTCTGGCGGCAGGTCTTAGCCGCGCCAATTCGAGCGGTTATTATCTCAGTGACACTCGCTGAATCCTCCTCACGACGAGGTTCCGGTCAAAGTTGATGAGACCAATGTTCACGTCGACGAGTCACCCGATCTTGGGCCAGACTCGTCGAGCTCCGTTGATCCGGACTTGGCGAGCTCATCAGCCGTTTTGGTGAGTTTATCTCTGGCCACGAGCTCTTCACTCGGTCGTATAAGTTCTTCGCCGAGTCCAGCATCTGGATCTGTGGCCTCCACTGACTCGTCGATAGAGTCGGCTCCAGCTGTGGTCTCGTCGAGTTCGTCTACTTCCGTGGCGACTCCTTCGCTGAGTTCCGTAGTCTCCGTTCCGGCTTCGACTAGCCCTACGGTGCCTCCTCCTCTCGGCTCCCTCGACGTCGCCCCTCCCGAGCAGCAGCAAAGAATTCTGCTTGCATTACTCAGGCTGTTCTCGCCGAGTTAGGCGTCCTTGACGAAGATGGTTCGCCTAGTCCAGCTTCGCCGAAGGTGGCGGGTCCGTCCTTCTGGTGATATTGAGCTTGGAATCCCGCCGAGTCAGACCAGCGATTCGCTGTCTACTTCTCAGCCGTCACCGGTTGGTTCTCCTGTGAGCTCATCGAACGGGATGTCTCATCGAGGATTTCTTATGGATATCGAAGCTGAGGATAGCTGTTCATCGTCAGCTAGCACCGTGGTCCTCACGGACCGGGCGCCTCCACGTGGCAAGCTACAGAGCTATGCCGATGCTCGTCGAAAGCTCCACATTCTGTCAAGCGAGGGAGTGCGCCGCCTCGATCGAAGGGCTCGTCGAAGCGAGCAGCTCCCAAGTCTTCTCGCCAGACTGCCAAGAAAGCCAAGAACTCGTCGATCGTTAATGATTCTGGTCCCAAGTCGTCGAGCAAGGTTGCCCGGTCTCTCAGGCAGCCAAGCCTAAGGCTTCAGTACCCAAGACGGCACGGGCAGATGCGCTGTCGCCAAGTCGCCTGCGATGCGAAGGGCAAGGCACCGGCTGCTTCCAAGCGTTCGACAGGTTCCAACTCGTCGAGATCATCCAAGAAGACTCCAAGCGTTCCTTCGCCAAGTCAACCTCCGGTGACTCCTGATATGGTGGAATTGCCTGCACCGTTGAAGCTTCCAATCGCGACGCTGCGTGCTCGTGCAGCACAGCGTTTGCGCGCGAGTCTCGGGTGACTCCTTCCATGCGTCAGACTCGTAGCGTGAAGTTCTTCCATTATGGGTCCGCTCGTTGCTGGGCGAGAATGTTGGCATGTCGTTCCCCGGTCAAGATGCTGGATATCAGAGGCAAATCTAGTGTGGCGCCGACGCCAACCTCTCGATGGGCTTCGGAAGTGGATGGATTTGTTTAATCCGACTCATCCATGCCAACAAGACCTCGCCAAGTTCTCGGAGACTCCCATTTTTGTCTCGGCGAGCAGATTGACGCAGCCCGCCAACTTCTGTATTCCAAGAAGTCGGCGAAATCGACGACTCCTTTGATGATCGTTTGCGACGCTTGGGCTCGTTTCTTGGGCGATAGTCGGGAATTCGACGAGTCGCAACCTCACGATGCTCGTACCATGATTTTCGTGGCTCTCTGGGAGAGGAACCACTGGATCGTGGATTCAAGTGTCTTGTTGGGTTTACACCCAGACCTAAATCCAGGTTCGCCCGAGTCGGAGTTCACCGCCATCCACGAGTTGTGGGCGGTGTACCCCTTGAGCGTAAGGGCCAAGGCGACCTGTTGCGGATCGTCATGAAATCTTACGAGGAGGCACTCCGGGTTGCGGCCAGTTCTCGCTCAGCTCGAGGTCCGTCGCCGAGTCTCGACACCGAACTCTATTTGAGCCCACGGCCCCTACGTATTCGTTGATCAACCAGCCAATGTTCCCGTCTCGTTCGAATTGGTTCTCTGAGCTCAAGGACCTGGACGTTCAAGAACCCTGACGAGTGTGGTGGGTGACTCGTCCAGAGTTGCACCCATACAACACGTGCTTCAGTCCGCGCAATCCCGAGTTCCCGGTATTTACCCCAGGGATTTTTCCGTCGGCGACGTCGAGAGGTTTTTGTAGGAGGACACTGATCCCAACGAGCCAGAGCATCCTGCTTGTGACGAGAGTGCTCAGCCTCCGGCTAATCGTGTCGGTCTTCGCATTTTCGAGCAAATTTCGACGAGGCCTAAGCAGCCGTTTCGCTGAGACTCCCAGTTCGCCCAGTTGCAGTTTTCGATGAGTCTTGGTAGTTGTTTCTTTTTCTTCATGTAGTCCGTACTCATCCATTTCGTAATATCAAAAATATAAGTTGACGCAGTAGCTTTCGCTCACTCGACCTGCCTGCTTGTCTTCACAGGTCGGTGGTATTTTGTCATATGCAATAGCTTTTAACACTCGTCTGCAACTTGCACGATTTGCAGACGGTTTTCACGTTTCTTTTGTCGAAGACAGTCGTAGAGAAGACTGCGACACGATAAATTCGACAGTGGTTCGCAGCTGGGTTCGTCATAGCCTTACCATTTTACCAGAAACCGGCGCTGGGCTCGGTCCGTACTCGTCGAGTGGCATTTCGTCCTTAAGGATGGCTTCGACTTCATATCGACCAGTTCGCTCGTCATGTTCCCAGCTGTCAGTTCCTCGTCGAAATCCAATCGATCGGTTTCGCTGAGTCCTTTGACTAGCAAAGTTGTAGGCCTTTTGCCGAGTTCGGTCACTTTCTTCAGTCTGGACACATGTACTACTGGATAGCACCCCGCTCTTGTCCGCCAACACAGGCTCGTAGGCGAACTCCTCGGTCTTATGCTTGATCCGGAACGTCGCTCTGTCTGAACGACCAGCAGATCAATGTCTTGAGTACTTAAATGTATCTGTCGTCCAGGACCGGCGTGACCTAGTTCAATCACTCGCTGAGGCTTTCGATGTTGGAACTCAGCTTCGAATTCCTCGCTCAAGCTATCACCGTCGTCGACAAAACTCGGCGAGTCTTTTTCCTGGCCGTGTCTGCTCCTCCCGGCTCTCTCGCAGGGTCGTCCACTTCTTTATCCGTTGACCGGACTCTGCGAGTGTGTCGGCCGTGACTTCAGTAGTCGCTGAGGCCTTTGGAACTACCTCCGCTTCTTTTGCCAAGTCTTCATCAACATAAAGTTCCTCTTGGATCCGGTTCAGCGTCTCCAGCTCCATCTTACGGTCTCCACTGAGTACAACTCGTCCTGCTTGAGTTTCCTATGCCTCCGTGGCTAAGGAGTCCGCTGCCGAGTTATAGCACCGAACTACGTGCAGATATCGCACAGAGTTGAGTCGATCGACGAGTCCTTTGTGGCGTGCTAACTCCGCTTGCAACGTCCCCTTACTACATGCCATCACCCCCATAGATTGCTGGATTGTAAGCCTGGAGTCGCCAACAATAATCAGATCAGTCACCCCTCGGTCAAGCTCTGCGATTAATCCGTTATTCATTCCCGTGTACTCGGCGATATTGACTGTGGACGACAGAAGGTGAGCACTCGCAGCGATCACAATGTCCCAATTTGGTAGTCGCCACAAAATCCACGAGCAACTCCCATAGCCGCCGTATTTTTCCGTCTTTGCTGACCCGTCGAATGATAGGACGTGTCCTCAAAGTCAAGTGGCACATGTGCGTACAACAATTCGGGGTCCATTCGAATACTCACTGAGTTATTGGACGGTGGCGCAATATGCACCAGCGACTCGACGGGTCCCGTAGGTGCACTGAAGTTGGCGCTATGCTCGACAAGGAACTCAACATGTCGAGTGGTGGAATTTGAGTCTGGGATAGACTGACGCCCTCGCGCATTTTTCTTCGTCGGTCGTCTTGGTCGGTCGTTATTGTCTTGGCCTGGGTATATCGTGAATCTGGAAGGTTTATGGTGGGTGAAAATAAGAACCCACCTCCATAAAACACAGGGAAGTTTGGTCTGACGAGGCCGCACTCGACGCTCGGCGTCGTTTATGTCCGGGGGTCCGTAACAGGTGGGTTGCATTTTCGTCTTCTCCATCGTCGGATTGCGTTATGGCCTGACAATTACTCGTCATATTCGTTGAGTCGCCCTTGACTGGGTCCCATTGGTCACCCCTGTCCATTTTGATAGCACACCTCTTCTGTCGCCCGTCGCTATGGATCGCGGCAATAGCCGAGTCCCTGCCGAGTTGGACCTCGTCTCATTAACCGACGAGTCACTCTCGGTACCTCCCGACTCGGACTCTACCGCACTCGCTGAGTCGTATATTCCAGTGTCGCTTGCAACAAGCGCCGCTAATTCCAGCTGATCGCGTGTTTCGCCGTGTTCACTACGCCTTGGTCGTGGTTGGATCGCTGTCGGCGTCTTGTAGTAAGGTCGTTTGACAGCGACAGGCTGGTGGCTCAGCCATTACATATACAACCGTTGCTCTTTCCTGAGAAATCTGCTGTCGGATGATCCCTCGAAGGCAAGCACTTGCCAGTCACGGTATTTCGCTGAGTTCAACCGTACATAACCCTCATCCCGAGGCAGTACTCCGCGGGGCATCCATAGAACCACCGGAAAATGGGCTGGAAACCACGTTAGGCTCGCGGTGATGTTCGTCAACAAGACCCGCACGGCTCGTCCAGCAGCGTTGTGCTCGACTGTCGGAATCACCCCTTTCGATTGTCGAACCCACAGCTCATGCGTCGATTCGATGGGGTGCTTCCGTCTCAACTTGAACTGAGCGATTTCTCTGCTCATGATGTCTAATGTCTCCCGTGGGCCTCCAATCACCTCTCGGCCGTACTCCGTGTCATCCAAGTCTCTCGACGACTTGATTAATGGCACCACGACTTCATCGGGCAGTTTGGCTATTTAATTGTACAAGTCCAGCCTGATACCGGCTGGTATCCTGAAGTCTGTACCCAGGATCAGGTCGACTCCAGCATGATGAGGCATGATCCACACCTCGAATTCGTAAACCACCCCCAGCGTAGCTTTAACGATTGCGGGAGAGGTGGTCGCCACTTTTGACTTGGCGATTCCTTGGACATCGATCTTCATGTCGTTGTTGGTGAGTCGCTTCAGTCGCCACCTTCCTAGCGAACGCTTCGGTCACAGCCGACACATTCGCTCCGGTATCCAACAGGATTTTTGTCCGCTCATCATTCACAGCTCCCATCACTAGAGCTCTCATTCTCACTCGGCGTTCGAATTTCCTCGATGACCACCATCCCAGTCGCTCACCAGGGAGCAACTTCCATCTCTTGGCTTGACCTATCGAAATCATTGGTCGCTGAGTCCCATCCATGCTTCCAATCGCTCAGTCTTCGCCTGTGTTCGACTCGCTGAGCCCACTATTATCGTCCACATCCGCTCGTCCGCTCTCTTCATCACTCTCATTCTCACTCCACTCGTCGGGCCGTTCCGCTTCCCCAACAAAAGCAAACACGTAGTTTGCTTCGACTGCTGGTTCTGCTGACTGTGGCAGCCCGTTGTTCTCCAACCCAGTCATGGTTGGCGAGCCCACTAGTTTAAATGACTCGACGAGTAGATGTCCTGGAGATCGTCCGGGACAATGGACTTGTCGACTGACGTCTTAACGAACTTGGCGAGTTTCTCGAAGCGTCTGAAGAGTTCGCACTGGCCTACTTCGTGCACTTGCTTGCAAAACTTGCAGCGTCGGCGGCAGAAGTGTGCATCGTGACCTGCTGCTCCGCAAGCTCCACACGGGCCGTATGTCTTCCGCTCTCGGGATCCGTCTCGGCGATTAGCTTGTCCTTTGGAATTCGACGAGTTCTGCTGATATCGGTTGGAGTCTCCAGTCGTATTACCGGCGTCGATGTAGCCCGAGTCTTCTTCCGAGTCTTGGTTGAGAATTTCGCTCGCGTCGCTTTCTCCATTCGACGAGTCGTAGAGGTCGGTGTTTACCGTAGCTCGTCGAGTGTCGAGTGCTGCCCACAGGTCGTCGATAGACGCGTCTGCTAGCGTAACTCGGCGACTGCTGTCTTCACCCTGTCGGCCACGGCGTTCGTCTGCTGTTTCTTGGAGTCGACTCGGCGATTTTGTTCTCCCTTCTTCTCAGCTCGTTTGGCGTCCTTACTGCGGCTTGTGCTCAGACGATCGCGTTGTTTCTTGCCTTTGCTCCGATCAATCGCTGATTGCTCACCTTCTCGACCTTTGTAATGTCACTGAGTCGTTGTGGGTACAGTAGATCCATGATGTCGTCGTCTTCGCAATTAAGCAGGAAATGTTCGACGTGGTCTGCGGCGTCAGCTCCACCCTTCTCGTATTGGATGTGGGCGGTGCGTGCGTAGCCATTCAATCGCAGCAAGAAATCGCAGACATGTTCATTCTCTCTGCGTCTCGCTGAGTAGTAGCGGGCCCGCACTGACTGGTCGAATTGCGAGCAGTAGTAGTCCAGGAAGGCTTCGCTGAGAAGATTTCACTTTGGCTGTCTTCTTGGGAAGCTGCCGGAACCACCCCTTAGCAGTCTTGCCCAGACTCAGCGAGAACGGTTCACACCACTCATCTTGCCCCCTTCATCTCGTAGATGAAGCGTTTGATCCATTGTAGCGCATCTTCTGAACAGCAGCGCTTCCCGTCAAAGGTTGTGATCTTCTCAAGCGGTGCGTGCGTCCTGATTTCCGAGACTTGTCCTCGGTCGCTTTCGGCCCCAGCTGGCGGATGTGGTCGTGCTGCGACTCATCGACATCGTGGTACCCAGGGTAGTCGTCTCCATCGCTGAGTTAGTCGTCACCTCCAGAGGTTGCGTTTGCTGCGGCATCCGATCGAATCAAACGACGGAGCTCGGCGGCTTCTTCAGCAGTGATGAACTCTGCCATCGGGCGCCGAGCCGGCTGATCGCTGGCTTTCTTCCGAGTTTGCATGTGCGAATCGGCGAAATACGGTGTTCCTTCAGTGCTACGGAATACATCACGCTTCGTCTCGGGTGTCTTTGGTAGCGGAATTTCCGCTGGGTCTTCGTTCGGCTCAGGGAAAACGTACGGCTCAGTGACGTACGGCTGTGGTGGAGCCATTTTGGTTTCGTCGAGTTCTTCAGCTCGGCGAGCCTTGGGTAATTGTCCCTTGGGTCCACCTTGCATCCCGAACAGGTCTTTCAACCTGCGCTTCCATCTCATCAGCTCGACTCCGACCGTGTGCACACTCCAAGAGGTCAGCGCCGGTTTCGACGGCTTATGGCCGCACCGGCACCCTATCGCTCGGAGTAATATCGCTCTGTCTTCGACGAGTTGGTCCATCGTTTGGCTATCACCGGAGCGTCATCAGCGTTAAGGGGGCCATTACTTCATCCGGTAACCGGGCTGTGCCATGGAACAAGTCTAACCGCACTCCAGCTGGGATCATGAAGTTTGTACCGAGGACAACATCGACTCCTGCGCCATGATCCATAATCCACAACTCGAATCCATACACTCGCTCCCACCCGAGGGTGATCTTAACGAGTGCTCGGCGGTGTATCTCCATCACCCCTGGATTGATTCCTCTAACCTCCAGACTGCGACCGTGGTCCGATACTTCCTGCACGCGTAGTCTCTTCGCATAGGAAGCTGAGATTACGCTCACATTCGCTCCAGTATCGAGCAGAATCCTCGCTCGCGCGTCGTCCACTGCCCCGTTTACCATGGCACGCAATCGCTTCCTCGTTGGGACGACCACCACACTAGACAACAACTTGATTGCCTGGACGAGACTTCGGGGCTCACGCTCGGTCACAGCCATACTTGCGATTGAAGCCTCGGTAACCGTACCAGCAGCTTTCTCCACACATTCCACATTCACTTCACTCTCACCGAGGCTTACACCCCTCTCCTCTCCATTTCCGTCGATTTCACATAATCCATATTCAAGTCATCAGGCCGTTTGCACGAACCCGTGAACGCAAACAAATAGTCGGCGTCAAGCGCAGGTTCGGCTAACTGTGGCAGCCCGATTGGGACCAACCCAGTTTCAGTTGGAGGGCTGCCTAGTTTAAATGACTCCCATAGACCAATTCTTGAAGTTCTGGCGAGAGGTCTTTCTTCTCCACCTTCGCCTTCAGAAGAGTCGCCAGCTCGTTGAATGCTTCGCATCTTCCCGCATCGTGAACCCGCTTGCACATCTTGCACCTCTTGAAACAATAGTGCGCAGAGTGCGTGATTCCACCACAGGCGGCGCACGGACCATATTGTCGGCGACCATCACGTCCGCCGAGGCCTCGGTTGTCTCGGTCGTGCGGGTATTGGTTATTCCCAACCCTCGGCCGGCGGTTGTCAGCTCGAGCGAACGTTCCCTCGGCGGCGTGACGACGCTGCAAATCATTCGAAGCCGCGACATGACCGTGGTCTTCATCCGACGCATATCCGTCGTCCGAGTACCTATCCGGGCCTCGGTCGCCATTGCTAGGTAGTACTCCGGGTCGTAACCATCGGTATCATCATAACCCTCTCTGCAGGTTCTCCTCGCGGATCGACCGAGCTGTCCACCTTCAATGCAGCGACCATGTCTGTCAGTGCTTCAGCTAGAGTAACCCTCGGTCGTTATGGACGATCATCTCGACGTCGGTTGTCATCCCGGTACCGATCTTCCCGACGACGACTATTATCTCGGTCACGCCGGTAGGAGCTCCGCGGATCCTCGGAGCGTCCATCATCACGTCGACGACTATCATCCTGGCCCTTGGGGCGTCGCACCGAGGACTCACGTCCCTTTTCCGCTCGCGGCGTCGGAGGATATCGTTTATCATGTCTTCCAGGTCGTGAATATTCTTGACTTGCACGTGGCACAGACGCTCTTCCAAGGCTCGGTCTTCGCACGGATCGAGAAAGTGTTCGACATGATCCTTGGCCTCACGACTGCCGTGCTCAAATTGTACCCGGCATTCCTGGCGTAGCCATTTAGCCGGTTCAGATAGTCGCAAACATGCTCCTCTCACGCCTCGCCGAGTAGTACCGTGCTTTCGCCGATTGATTAAATCGGGAACAGTAGTACTTGATGAACGCATCACTCAACAATTTCCACGTTCGTCTCGTCTTCCGCGGGAGTTGTCGGTACCAATGCAGGGCGCCATCTTGGAGGCTCAGGTCGAACGTTATACACTATTCATTCGGTGGCGTGTGCGTTCCCTTCATCTCGTAGATGAAGGCTCGGAGCCATTGCATTGACTTCTCACTCTTGTCTCGGAGGCCGAGATAGGGTTTGATGTTGCCCAACGGGAGGCGCGTGGCGATTTTGAGCCTCGGTGTGGAACTCTCGTTCTCCATCGAGCTGTGCTCACGGATTTGGCGTGCCCATTCTCCAGTCACGTCACCCCTTGGTCTTCAACGTCGAAGGAATCATCGTCCGAGGAGTCATCGTGCGTATCGAATCGTCGGTCCGTCGTCCGACTTGTACCGTCGGAGCAGTCCGCGTACCCTCGGAGCCCTTTGCCACTCGCCGGTACGGTCCGCTGACCGAGGTGTTACCATGTGCGAATCTTGAAAGTACACCGAAGCGGTCCATTTCGCTGAGAACACACCCGTCCCGACCGACTTCTCTGGCTGTCGCCCAGGAGTTGTCGGTAGCGGGACCCTCGATAGATCCACCCCTCGGTCGTGCGTGAGAGGCTCGACCGACGACTGGAGCCCGGCTCAGGCACACCGAAAACCGTCCGAAGCTTCTGTTTCCACTTGCGCAAAGAGAGCGCGGCATCTTCGACCGACCAACCTTGATGGTCGGTCTCGGTGGAGTGCTTACGGTTCACAGCCCATAGCGCGGAACAGTTGCACCGTGTCCTCGGCCACCTGTTGGATGCTCCACGATTCCCCTGGGACAGCTAATTCTGCCCCAAGTTCCATCCACACGGCTTGTCGAATTGACTTTGGCGCAAAGGCCCGCATCCACTTGCTTTTCGTCATCACCACCACCATGCATCTTCCCAAAACCTTGTTGACAGTCGGAGTGTCCCCATTAACTGGAGGCCGACTGATGGTCGACCGAGAACTCGCGTCCTTGGTCATCGGCAGCAATCGGAGATCGCCGAATTCATCTTCGTCCAACTCCTCGGTGAGGTTTCGCGCGAGCGACCTCACCCCTCCGCTATGTCCTAGCGGCTTCCGAAACCTCGGACATCGCTGTCGCTTCTTCCAGGTATTCATCGTCATCATCTTCTTTGGCTTCAGAGTAGTCCATACGCTCATCGAAGCTGCCCGAACGCTCGTTGATCGACTCCAAAGTACTTGGGTCGCAAGTGTTGGAAGGGACCGCTCCGAACCCTCGGCGCGCCCTCCGCTCGACTTCATCGGTGTTTCTGGTACCGCTGACTTCGCTCCTCTCGCCATCTTTCTCTTCTTCTTCTCTTGTCTTTTCTCGAATGCTCGTTAGGGTAAGAACCTATATACAACCAAGACACACAGAAAGTTACTCCCAATCCCGGGTCGCGGCACCAGTTGTCGTGCAGGCGTCTGCTCCCACGAGCTATTGCTGCACACTCGCTCCTCTAGCCATCGTGTCGTGTAGGATCACGCAGAAATTTTCACTACCAAATGGTATGAGTCCCACCAACAACACTCGCTTCCCTTGTCAGGTCAACGAGCGTTGGATCAAACCTGAAGACCAGGAACGATCCCTGACGCCAGGTTGGACGTGAACCCTCTGTACACCTAGGTTGTATTAGGCCAACCCAATAACCTGCACCACTAGCCACGAGCGAGGGCTAGTATGCAATATTGCGCTTTCGCGCGAACCCCGCAGTCCCTCAGAAGGAAGGGTACCGACTGTCAAGCCTGATACGGGTTTGCCGAGGTAAAACCTCGGCGGGTAGTAAAATATGTATGGGACACTCGGTTCCACTATAATATATGGTGAACGACGCTTCTCGTCGCTCCCAACACTCGGTCACTCTAATCTCTTAGGCTGACCAGCAACAAACCCTCGGTTCAATGTACCTTAGGCTCGTTGGCCAGCATCCCACAAGCCGAGCGTATCCAGACCCTAAGATAAGCTAGCTAGACTTACCGAAGACGGACTTGACCCTTGGTGACTTGGGGGAAGACTGCTGATTTATTTCTGTTGATCTATGGCTCTAAGAGCCTCTGTAGTCAATCCTATAGCTAGTCCTATATCTAAATACAAATATCCAGTGTGAACCGATCCCCGTATGTGATCCTGTACCCGGCTCTATAAGACCGAGGGTACGAAACTGAAATGGGTACAAACGAGGGTTCGTACCCTCGGCGATGAATTGCTTGAAAACCCTATATACGTTTCTTATCCCAGATGGGGGGTCTCTAGTGACATTTTTATTTAAGAACACTGCTAGTACTGAAGTAAAAATGCAAAGCCTGGCAGATGAAAACGTGAATGTCATTAAACCCATACCCATGAGGGCCACCACGCCAATTCACCTGTCCCAAGACCTTGGTTTAGTGTCACACTGAGCACGATGGGATTGGAACAAAGTCAAGCTACCACGCTGAAGATAACGTTTGTGATGAGAAGGGTGATAAAGAGAGGGCACGAAAACTCAACTCGTAGGCCCACCGTAATGGGGATTCGCCCAAGCAGGGTATTAGTTTCAGTAATAGCTACTATCAATCCCTGCTTGCAACACAACCGAGCCATTTGCGTGTCGGTCTAATTTGCACGGACACCCAGTGTTTTGTGCGCACCGTATTATCGTACATTGCGCTGAATGTACTTCACGACCAACGCCAATAACGGTACTGAGGCTTGTGTGCTCTGACTATCTTGTAGACGGCGCCCGGTCATTCGGGGTCGATTGTGGTCGCTTCATCTAGGGGCCAACAGTTTGCGATTGGAATAGCTCAAAATATATTCTGGTAGGTAGAGTTGGGCGAGTTATCCGGAGTTAAAACCGTTGTTATTTGTTAAAATAACGTTATTTGGGATAAAACGTTGACAGCACTACCATAATTATTTTAATAAAAGAGACATGGGCTATTAACACACCATAACTGATTCAATCGGAACGGAAAACAGCATTCCGTGGGGTTTTGAGCAAAACGAACACCGCAACTATGATTTTGAACCATAATGAAAGCGTAAATTCTAGCTTTTTCTTTCTGCATCGATTGAGGCTCGTTTCAACTTAACACACTACGTAGTTTTTGAAATATTGCGTCGTGAACAAAGGTTCCAGTGCTAGGAGGCCATTCCACCTTCTCTTCAATTTTCAAATAGCGGTGCCACAGTTACGTGGACCACATAGCAAACGACCATTTGCCCAACACGCAGCAGATTGCTGTGCGGACGGCTCCATCAGGGAGGTAGTGAAGGAGAAGCAGGAGAAAGAGGTGCAACTGGCCGCAAGCTAGCCTGGTGGACAATTTAGACTTGTACACGTAACGCTCACTTGATAAACCCGGCACGTACGCGAGCGGGCTGGCGAAGATTCCTCTCGAGGAGAAGAAGGATGGTCGAGATGACGGTCTTGCCATCGGGAACGTGAGCACATCTTCGAGGTACCACTAAGGGCTAGGTTAATAATATCATTTGGAGAGCAGTGACCTCTGCCCATAAGGTCAATGCATTTTGCCGGAGATATTTTTAAGACGCTGGTTCATCAACTCACTGCAGGCGACATCTTCTGCAAGTCGTAAATGGGCTTCACAACATCACTAAGTGTCTAAATCTATTAATTTTAAAGCTCTGACTCCCGGTGCGGGGTTCGTTGTTTCAAATCCCCCACACGTTCAGCTCCGGTTTAGCCTGGTATACCGTGTTAAAGTAGCCCATGTCTCTTTTTGGCCGTCATGGACGAGACAGTGGCCATTTTCAGAAGAAGATACAAGATTGTCACTTTTTCGTAGCCAGATACTACTTGTTTGTATGGGTTCGTATGATTTTGTGGCAATCTTTCGCCAATAATACAAAAGGAAGCAGAGTTAAATGACTGGGGGTTGTATGCACGGTCTATGGTCGATTAATGGTGCATGTTTCGTCGCTGAGCAATCCTACGGGAACTGCCCCCAAATTAGTGGTGAACAGTAAACATCAATGCAGTGGGGCCGCCTGTAAAAACATACATGTACGGCAGCTCATATACCGAAAACGCGGACGGTGCAGCACCACAAAATAGAATTTACAGTAAACGAAGACTACAACTCTGTATCGATATGTACCTGAAAGCACTGACGTTGACGCGAGCTATAGCTCTTCGCACTACATTTTTAAAATATAAAGTTTACGTGTAAGCTGTATCAAGCTGACATCAATTCGCTTGCCAGAAGCACCTCTTACCGCCACATTTGTGCCAGGATTACCGTGATGTAATACATGTAGTCCTTTTGGGACGAGACGCCGACGAAAATCACAGAGAGGTCGACATTTCGTTCACGCAAGTCTCTGGCCTGAGCACCAAGCAGCACTCCCCACACTACCACGACCATGGTCGCCGCTAAGCTCCGCATCGGTCTCGTAGGTTCGACACGGGCTGTAGCGTCTTCCACGCGTCGCTGCACATGCGCTCCGCCCAGTTCGCTATCACGCACGTACTGAAGCAGCAGGATCCCGGCGCTGTCCCCGTTGCTGCGATCACGCGCTCCATCAACAATCTGCTGGCCTCGGAGGTGCCACGTCGGTCACATGCAGTTTGTGGTCATCTCAACGGTGCAGATCGAGTAGGCCAAACCACACGTGATCGTGGTTGTCGCAGTAAGCCAAGGACCTCAACACCATCCCCAAGCCGACGGGATACTCTACGATCTGGCAGCCCATTTCACGGACAGCTAGCTACCGCAATGTTCTTGTAGGGCCTGGTACGAGACGACCTTCGTGGAGATGACGTGGGCCTCGTCCGTCGCGGAATCTGTAGACTTGCCTGTTAAACGTCCAGGGCGTCCCCAGACACTCGGATCGCCGGTTGAGGTCAATGAAGTCAAAAGAGGAAGTGAGATTCTTCTACCTTATCTCCCTGTGCTTCCGCACCCATCTTCTTACTCATCCTACCCTGTCGGTGACAGGCTGTTGCACGTACCCACGGGTCGCTACCTCTCAGTTCCATCCAAGAAGCTGATTCCCCGGTCCAGAGCAGATGCGCGACGTACCCAGATCTGATGCACTACTGTGTCATTTCAACATTGCCGAACGAGCGTTCGAGCTCGCAACCTGTCTTCCTTTGTCCTTGGCGTACTAAAGCTCACAGTGTTGAAGTCCTTTTACAGTGTATTTACCCAATAAGATCACGTCGTTGTAAGGTAGAAAACATGTTTTGTCAGATACCGTAATCCCCTGTCAGAAGCGTCAGCTCTTTACAACCAATAGCTGATCTAGAAATCGCACATGTTTCAATTCTTTGTCATAAGGGTCAGTTGAAAACCGGTAATTTACTAGTTTCTTAGGCGAAATTGTATGGCCGTGCTTCATTCGAGAATCAGGGAGGAATGGAAGGAGCAGGACCGCGCAAGCGTCGGGGAAGGGCCGCGTCGCATGGAACACCGTGTCGACACCGGCTCGCTGACCGGACGCTTCGCTTTGACCATCTCTGTTAGAGAGAGGCAATGGGACGAAGGAGAAGGTTATGGAAGCTGAGCGTGCACCGTGAAGGACACCTGCTGGTGGGTGCGCAGCACGTCGAGCAGATGGAAGGCCAGCTCCGATATTATGCCGTGCTGCGCCCCCGCTATCAGCTTCTTTGCCTTCCGAGTGGCGCACGAGAACTTGTTGATGTGGCATTGCACTCTGGACACTCGATTCTTGGGGCGATGGGCCGACCTAGCATCCGACAGGGACGGTGCTGCTGCCATCATCTGATGCCGGCGATTATAATCGGATGCTTCGTTGTCGTAGGACTGCAGTAGTACATATTTAGCGGATCGTATCTAGGTCAACGAACTGCTCGTGCATGTAGCTGGGTGTGCTCTTCCTGCGCAAACACGCAGAGTCTCTACTGTACTCCAGCTTTATCAACTGTACCGGTACCAATACCGGTATATATTCGATTAAGTTCGTGTTTTTCACTGTTTATGCTCATCGTATCCGTGTGTATTTCGGGTGACGCCTCTGACAGGGGAATACGGTACCGGTAAGTGATTGTGGTTAAGAGTCTCACGGGCATTCTCTAAAAGGTGCTCATGATTACCACCATTTTCTAAAAGGCGCGGTCGTCTTTAAAAGGTGCTCATTCAAGATGTTAAATAACATAGGGTGCAACCAGCATCGGAACCACCAGCACCTCGCGTAGGAAGGAGCTTGAGCGATCCGAGCAACAACAGCAGGTGCTTATCATTCTTCTTACTGTATAGCTACCCCTGGACCAATGGCTTGCCTACAGGTTGTGGAATCGGCTAAACCGACTGGTCAGTACGATAGGACATATTATTTATAATACCAACACATTTTAATTTTAATATATGTAATTGCAGACTTATACCGGTACGGCACTTCAGAAACCACAACCATGTTCCTGCAGCATTTCCACTGTCAAAATGCTGCACCCGCCTGTGGAAAGGTTAGTTTCCAGAGGAGACCCCGCATTGCATAATATACTCACTGTACACGACTACGCGTCTTTCGAGAAATACGTCGTGGAAACGGTGGTGTAAGCGCTTAGCACGCTAGTAAGGTGCATGCTCGATGTTCGTGCACCTACATCACTACCACACGCATGGGCCCACGTGGACCATACTAAAACTCCGTCGTTCGTTGGTGCACGGGTTCCACTTCTTGGCGTGACAGGCCAATCTGGCATTTCTCCTGTTACGTATCGGTTACGATAACAAGCACCTTTAAAGACGACCGCGCCTTTTAGAAAATGGTGGTAATCATGAGCACCTTAGATAATGCCCTGCTTCTTGGACAGACAGTCACTTCGGAACTCAAGAGCGCCATCAACTAGGACTCGGACGTCCGATTCGGTCTTCCTGGGCCACGAGGCACCTGTGCAACGTCTTTAAGTCGCCGCCCGACGGATCTTTAGCCAAGTGCCGCCTTTGTAGAACAACCAGATAACATAGTTTCCATGGGCAACGACGAAGGCAACGAGAGGGTCGTAAGCCGATTGAACAAGGAAGACCCGGATGTCCAGTCTGAAAGTGAATGTCGCGTCGGAATGAAGGAACCAAACGTCTTATTAATAATTGATCGAGAGAGCAAGTTAACAGAAGCTGAAGCTGGAGATTTACATGCTGCATGCAGAAATGGGCAACTGGACGTGGCTCGCGCTCTTATTGAGAATGGCACGTCTGTAGACCATCTGGATGATGAAGGGAGCACACCACTCGTGTTGGCAGCTCGGAGAGGCTTCACTGGGATATTGGAACTGCTTTTGGAACATGGAGCTTCGATTGATTTGGCCAATAGCCAAGGGGCCACCGCGTTGATGGTGGCTTCGTCGCAAGGCCATGACGCGGCTTTGAGGCTTTTGATGCAGTGGAAGGCAAGCGTCAATAAAAACACCCAGATATGTGGACAGCGTTACATGGCGCTTCCTTGAGCGGACACGTTTGTGCTGCTAAGATTTTAATCGGTGGAGGCGCGACCGTGGACGCACCAGGCAAGAACGGGAATACGCCTTTGCACTTCGCTGCAACCAAAGGTCGTGTTGCTGTGGTACAGTTGCTGTTGGAGAGCGGTGCATCCATTGACTTGACGAACGATGGAGGCTGGTCCCCATTGATGGAGGCTTCATCTAAAGGCCAGGATAACGTGGTGAAGCTGTTGTTGGATCAAGGGGTGGACATTGATAAACAACTCCCAAATGGATCGACAGCACTCCGTATTGCGTGTGAGTTCGCCCATGTTCTTGCCGCTAAGGTTTTGATAGAGGCGGGTGCGACCGTAGACGCGCTAGACAAGAACGGGAATACACCATTGCATGCAGCAGCAAGACATGATCGCGTTGCTGTGGTGCAGTTGCTGTTGGATCATGGCGCTTCAGTTGGCGTGGCGAACGACAGCCACTGGTCTCCAATAATGATGGCTTCATCTGTCGGCCACGACAAAGTAGTGAAGCTGTTGTTAGAGCGGGGTCGGATATCGAACAACAATGCCCAAATGGATTCACTGCATTTCGCGTAGCGTGTGCGTCCGGCTGCGTTGCTGTTGCTAAGATTCTGATCAGTGGAGGTGCGACCGTGGACGTATCAGACGAGAACGGGAATACGCCATTGCATGTGGCAGCAAGCAATGGTCGCGTTGCTGTGGTGCAGTTGCTGTTAGAGCATGGCGCTTCAATTGACTTGACGAACGACGAAGGCTGCTCTCCATTGATGATGGCTTCGTGCGAAGGACACACGGAGGTGTTGGAGCTGTTGTTGCAAAAGGAGGTAGACATCGACAAGCAACTTCATAATGGATCCACTGCGCTTCATATCGCGTG
This sequence comes from Phytophthora hibernalis, assembly GCA_012656075.1. NCBI lineage: Eukaryota > Oomycota > Peronosporomycetes > Peronosporales > Peronosporaceae > Phytophthora > Phytophthora hibernalis. Next base: position 293,383 of record JAAKBF010000151.1, on the reverse strand, counting down.
TGAATTCGACCACGCTGCTGCTGCTAAGATTTTGATTGAGGCAGGTGCAATCATCGACACACTAGGCGAGAACGGTGATTCGCCATTGCATGTGGCAGCAAACAATGGCCACGTTGCTATGGTCGCGTTTATGCTAGAGAGCGGTGCATCAATTTACTTGACCAACGCTGATGGTTGGAACCCGTTGATGAGGGCGTCTGAGAGAGGGTATGTGGACGTGGTACGATTATTTTTGAAGCATGGTGCTGACTGTGATAAACAAGGACCTAATGGAGCAACGGCTTTGAATATCGCGTGTGAACACGATCAGATGGATATTGTGGTTGCGCTGGTCAACGCTGGAGCTTCTCTTGAAGTTGCTGACAACAACGGCTATACTCCATTGATCACTGCCGCTCAACTCGGAAACTCCGACATTGTCCAATTCTTGGTCAACAGGGGGCCAACGTCAACGCGCGGCTTCCAAATGGGGGAACTGCTTTGATATCAGCGGTTTGGTACAAGCGGTTGGCGGTAGTTCGCATTTTACTTGATCGTGGGGCCGATACAAACTTGCGCGGAGACTTTCAGAATTGGTCACCGCTGATGGTTGCGTCCATCAGCGGCTACACTGAGTTGGTGCAGCTGATCTACGAGCATGTGACGCCCGTTTGTAGTCGTCCTACCGAAGAATATTCGTTGCTTGGAAGTATCCAAACTCAAGATGAAATTCCTGTGAATACCGAAATCGGTGGGAAGCATCGTAGTGGCGACACAGCACTACGAATTGCCTGTAGTAAAGGAGATATCAAGACCGTTAAGAGATTATTGTTCAACCATCGTGACGATATCAACCTACCTAACAACGCTGGATTGACGCCACTTTTGAGCGCAATCGGAGAAGGGCATATCCACGTTGCCAAAATGCTTTTGGAAAATGGAGCATGGGTTGATTTAGAGGATAAACAAAATTTGTCCCCATTGATGATGGCTTCATCGGACGGACATGTCGTGATTGTGAAGATGTTGCTTCATCGGAGGGCCAGCGTCAATAAACAAAACCCAGATCTGTTCACAGCGTTGCATTGTGCTTGCCAGAATGGCCACGTTGCTGCTGCTAAGATTTTGATCGACGGGGTGCGACTGTGGCCACTCGAGACAAGAAGGGTGATACGCCAATACACTTCGCTGCAAGCAACGGCCATGCTGCTGTGGTCGAGTTGCTGTTGGAGGGCGGAGCATCCATTAACTTGACGAACGACGAAGGCTGGTCTCCATTAATGAAAGCTTCATTCGAAGGCCACGACAAAGTAGTGGAGCTGTTGTTGGACGAGGGAGCGGATTTCGATAAACAACGCCCAAATGGAGCCACTGCGCTACATATTGTGTGTGCTTTTGGCCATGTTGCTGCTGCTAAGATTTTGCTCGGTAGAGGCGCGACCGTGGACACTCGAGACAAGAAGGGTGACACGCCAATACACTTCGCAGCAAGGAATGGTCATGCTGTTGTTGTGCAGTTGCTGTTGGAGAGCGGTGCATCCATTAACGTGACGAGCGATGAAGGCTGGTCTCCATTAATGAAAGCTTCATTCGAAGGCCACGGAAAAGTAGTGGAGCTGTTGTTGCAGCAGAAGGCAAGCGTCAACAAACAAGATAGTGATCTCTGGACAGCATTGCATATTGTCTCAATCAATGGCCACGCTGCGGTTGCCAGAATTCTCCTAGAGGCAGGTGCAACTGTGGACGCGGAAAACAAGAATGGTTATACACCATTGCACATCGCCGTAAAGTACGACCAAGTTGCTGTGGCGCAGCTCTTAGTGCAAAATGGTGCGAGTGTTGATAAAAGCACTGTACACGGGTCTACGGCTCTCCTACTGGCAAGCGAGCATGGACATCTTGACGTTTTGCGTATTCTCATAGACGAAAATGCATGTTTGGACGCTAGAGACGCTGATGGTGACAGTCCTTTGATAGTTGCAGCTTCATCCGGCCATTCTGTGATTGTGAAGTTGCTCTTGGAACATGGTGCGACGACCGAGTTTGTCAACAACACCGGCGAGACCGCAGTGATGAGTGCATCTCAAAATAGTCACGCCGTCGACGTTGCTTTGCTTCTTGAGTATGGAGCGGATGTCAACCAGCAGAATGCAAACGGTGGCACTGCTCTGCAATTTGCGAGTGAGCACGGGTATTTGGATGTTGTAAAAGTTCTTATCTCCGGAGGGGCGTCAATCCACATAGCAGACAAAGAGGGCCGAACTCCTCTCTCGGCAGCATTGGAGAATGGCCACAACGAGGTGGCAACCCTTTTGACGGAAGGTAGATGACTGTACGTTTATCAGGAATTGCGATAACGCCCCTTCTCGACGCGCATAAGCCATACACTATCGGTGTTTTGGCGACAATTCCTCGGCAGCTCTACCAACCAAGTAGATCAATTCCTACCTAGGGAAAGTCAACCAAAGTTACGATATCGGAGCCTGAAAGGACTTTGTAACCGCTGAACATGGAATGAGAATCGGGCTTCAAGATTGAATCTGGCCAACGAGGGACAACGCTGAAGATCGTATCTGAGAGCAGTGACGTTTTGGGGTTGATACCAAAAAGAATCTTCCTATTGGAACTACTTATTGATTTAAAGTGCTGCGCTTGGGTTTGCGTGCGAGCACAGCAAGTGGCGACTGCTCTGCTTGTGGTTGCAAGAGTACAGTACTATCAGAGCCCAAGAAAAATGTTGGGGATACAGCAGTGGATCATCTGAAAGGCAAACATGAGATTCCATGCGATTGTGGTGGCGTTTGCTGCCACCTTCCTTGCCGCCAGTGACGCTCTCCCAACGACTTGAGAAGCGAAGTATGCCCTGTTACGACCAAACGATTTTTACGTCGGCTAGTACAACCGATGAAGACAATGAAAAAGTGATTCTGGGTGAGGAGTTGCTAATGAAGCAGCTCGAACTACAGTTGCAGAACAGTGGGAATTGCTAGCCTGTCGAAAACCTGGAGAAAAAGGCTCGACTAGATCTGAGGAACAACTGAAGAAGGCCCCACATGACCTATGTGGCGGTATTTGAGCAATCCCACCGTCCAGTTTGACGAACTACTTGTCCATGGATCCCAGCTGAAGCCGGCAAAGATGCACTGGTATCGTCGCCTGACGAAGCACCAGACTCGGTGTGAGTTGAGTTCATCCATGCCATTGACGACCACCACCGGACCTTGGTTTAGAAATGGGTTGCAGTAATGTGGTCTTGCCACTACCCAGGAACAGGGATTGATAGTCATTTGATTTTGGATGAGTGAATATTCATATTGCTTTCAGAATCGAATAAGAATACGAATATTCATATTCCTTCATTTTAGCTCGCTTGAATGAATATTAATATTTGAACGTATTAATACCCGTATTCAATCGTACTTAGTGTATTTCAGGGGATATGTTAAGATGGCTACATCGAAGAACTGAGAAGTATTCGGACTCAGCAAGCAGTGCGCAACAAAGTGCAGCAAATATAAAGGGATACTCCAGTTTCCTGATAAGACAGAGTACAGGACAAGTGAAAAGTTCAGACGACTAACGATGCAACAATTCAAGCAGACAAGAATACCTGGACGAAGTTTGCATCTGCTGCTCGTCGAAGAAACCAAGATAGTTTAGCCGTTCAGGCCACATGCACGCAGGAAGTCGGAGCGGTGGCGGAGGAAGCGGTCAAGAGGGCTCTTGGGCGCGGAGGGCTGGTGCGGTACAGGTAGCTAGCTGTTCACACCATTCAGATGTACCTGCTGTTCTTCGGAGGGAGGACGAGCGGCAAGATCAAGCGGGAGGCCAGTGGCGCAATAGTACTGCACATTAGCACGGCATCACACGCGACTGAGGCCCAATGGTTGAGCTCCATGGCATATACGACCCCGAGGGTATCGGCCCCAAAACGCGGCTAGCCTTGGCCTCCTCACAGGATTGGCTGAGTGTGCACGGAAACGGTATACGCCGCTGCACGTGATTGGAGATCCAGTCCTGGCCCAACATCGAAGGAGGATCCCGCCTAAAGCGCAGCTCCTACAGGCTCCCTTCTGGCGGTGCCGACGGCTCACGACATGGCTGGCGATCCACGGCTGGCACACTCACACGCGAGATACCAATACTATGGTGGATGTACTTGCACGAGACGCGATTGTGGTGTTGAGTTTTGGAGCGCTCGGTCGCCAGTCGGCAAGGTTGCCCCTGCAGAACGAAAGTGACCGGTGTGCCCTGATTGGCAGATTACATTCCCCGCACCAGAGTGACCACGATAGTTTAGTGACCGAGGCCTCGGTTGGATATAATAAATTCGGCCGAGGGTACGAACCCTCGTTTGTACCCATTTCAGTTTCGTACCCTCGGTCTTATAGAGCCGGGTACAGGATCACATACGGGGATCGGTTCACACTGGATATTTGTATTTAGATATAGGACTAGCTATAGGATTGACTACAGAGGCTCTTAGAGCCATAGATCAACAGAAATAAATCAGCAGTCTTCCCCCAAGTCACCAAGGGTCAAGTCCGTCTTCGGTAAGTCTAGCTAGCTTATCTTAGGGTCTGGATACGCTCGGCTTGTGGGATGCTGGCCAACGAGCCTAAGGTACATTGAACCGAGGGTTTGTTGCTGGTCAGCCTAAGAGATTAGAGTGGCCGAGTGTTGGGAGCGACGAGAAGCGTCGTTCACCATATATTATAGTGGAACCGAGTGTCCCATACATATTTTACTACCCGCCGAGGTTTTACCTCGGCAAACCCGTATCAGGCTTGACAGTCGGTACCCTTCCTTCTGAGGGACTGCGGGGTTCGCGCGAAAGCGCAATATTGCATACTAGCCCTCGCTCGTGGCTAGTGGTGCAGGTTATTGGGTTGGCCTAATACAACCTAGGTGTACAGAGGGTTCACGTCCAACCTGGCGTCAGGGATCGTTCCTGGTCTTCAGGTTTGATCCAACGCTCGTTGACCTGACAAGGAAGCGAGTGTTGTTGGTGGGACTCATACCATTTGGTAGTGAAAATTTCTGCGTGATCCTACACGACACGATGGCTAGAGGAGCGAGTGTGCAGCAATAGCTCGTGGGAGCAGACGCCTGCACCGACAAGTGGACGAGGGCGCTCCAAAACATGGAGTCAGACCTATCTCCATGGTTGAAGAACATGGAAGACATGGCACAAGAGAATGCCATGGTCGACTGCTGTAAAGGACGCCGGCAAGTTACGGGAGGCGCCAGCCTGGACCGGGAGAAAGCTAGTGCTTGACATAGGGGCAAGAGCTAGAACGGACATCAGACGTCGTTAGTATAACTAAGTGACATCGATGTACCTCACTGAAAACGAAGAAACCTAGATAGCGAGAGTTCATTTAGGAAGTGCAGGTACAGACAGAACAGGCCGAACAGCATCGAGAGTCCAGCGACCAGCTCGTAGCTCGTAACCCGCCCACCACATCCCTCAGGGCTAGTCTCTCAGAGCACTTCTTCGCATATTCATTTGTATTCAAATATATTAATATGACCTCCGCCCGTCGACCTCATTCGAGTTATTATATTAATATGGGCGAACCTGGTCAAATATGAATATTAATATTCATTCGAATATTCGAAAATATTCAAACATATTAATATGCCATTTGACTATCAATCCCTGCCCAGGGCTCAGTTTCGGCAATAGTCGTGTGTCGAGCGGGTCTTCTATCCATACAAGAGCCGTCTAGCAGACTGCTAGTAGCAGTGTGGGGGAGTTTATCTTGTCACATTTTCTGGGGTTACACTGGTGGACTTGCTTGCTTAAGTACTCGCGGCCACGAGACGCAGGATGAGGGCTCCAACCAGTTGCTCAGACCGCTCTTCCACTCGCCACCGGACAGTGGGGGTTGGCGAATGGCTCGTTTCAGATCAGTTTCCTGTGGCGTGCCTAAATGAGATCCGTCTCAATGGGTCCAAGCTGGGTTCAAGCTGGACGTCAGCACTTTTCAAGTCAAAGCCGATCGGACGTAAGATTGATTTCTGCGCGTTTGGGGTTCAAACAGATGATTTCCATGGGCAATGCTGGGAGGAAGACGAGAGGGGAGAACCGAGTAAACGCGTTATGTGGTCGGTTGCGTGCCAGGTTAAAAGAAGCTGAAGGAGGGTGGTTGCATGCTGCATGCAGAAATGTGCAACCACGGGGGCAGATGAAAATGGATATACGACCAGTGCTTCCTAAAATACTATGGAAGCGGAGGGTGGTCCATAGCCCACCCTCAATTATTGCATCTGAAAACGAAGATTGAAACATCAATTATTGCAATTTTTAATGGATGATTTCATTGGTCAAAATCCAGTTTTTCGTACTAGTGATTGGGTAAAATTCGTCAAGTTACTGGGTTGAACAATCAATTATTGTAGGGTATCATCTTGCTCAGGAAATCAATTATGCGCCGCATATTATGGCAATATATTGTTAGTACCATATATTTTTAGGAAGCACTGTATACGACACTCGTGTTGGCTGCTTTGAGAGGTCACACTTCGTTTGACTTGGTGGATAGCAAATGGGCGACCGCATTGATGGCTGCATCATCCATAGATGACGTCTACGTGGTGGAGCTGTTGCTGCTGCGGTGGGGAGCAAGTGTCAATAAACAAGACTCCGATCTGTGGACAGCATTGCATTTTGCTTGCGACGTTGCTGCGGCTAAGGCTCTGATTGAGGCAGGTGCGACCGTGGACGCGCCAGACAAGAACGGTAGGACGCTATTGTATTTCGCTGCAAGGAAAGGTCGTATTGCTATAGTGAAGTTTCTTTTGGAGAGCGGCGCATCCATTGACTTGGCGGACAACGAAGGCTGGTCTTCATTGATGGAGGCTTCATTCAATGGCCATGCTGAGGTGGTGGAGCTGTTATTGCAGCGTGGAGCAGATATCGACAAACAACTGCCCGATGGATCCACTGCAATTTGTATTGCGTGCGAGTTTGGCCACGTTGCGGTTGCTCAGATTTTGATCAAGGCGGGTGCGTCTATGGATGTACCACACAAGGGCGGTGATACGCAATTGCATTTTGCAGCAGCAAATGGTCACGCTGCTGTGGTGCAATTGATGTTGGAACATGGAGCATCGATTGACTTGGCGAATGAAGGAGGCTGCTCCCCACTGATGGTGGCTTCATACAAAGGCCACGACGAGGTGGTGGCGCTGTTGCTTACGTGTGGAGCAAGCGTCAACAAGAAGCATTTCGATCTGCTCACAGCATTGCATTTTGCTTGCCAAAAAGGCCACGTTGCTGTTGTTAATCATTTGATCCAAGTATGTGCGATCGTCGACGCGTCAGACAAGAATAGCGATACGCCATTGCATATGGCAGCAAACATTGGTCACGCTGCAGCCGCGCAGTTGCTGCTGGAGAGCGGTGCATCTATTGACTGAACCAACGCTGATGACTGGAACCCGTTGATGAAGGCATCGGAGAGAGATTATTTAAACGTGGTGCAATTGTTTTAGATGCATGCTGTTGACTGTGATAAGCAAGGACCTAATGGAGCAACGGCATTGAATATCGCGTGTGAACACGATCAGATGGATATTGTGGTTGCGCTGGTCAATGCTGGAGCTTCTCTTGAAGTTGCTGACAACAACGGCTATACTCCATTGATCACTGCCGCTCAACTCGGAAACTCCGACATTGTCCAATTCTTGGTCAACAGGGGGCCAACGTCAACGCGCGGCTTCCAAATGGGGGAACTGCTTTGATATCAGCGGTTTGGTACAAGCGGTTGGCGGTAGTTCGCATTTTACTTGATCGTGGGGCCGATACAAACTTGCGCGGAGACTTTCAGAATTGGTCACCGCTGATGGTTGCGTCCATCAGCGGCTACACTGAGTTGGTGCAGCTGATCTACGAGCATGTGACGCCCGTTTGTAGTCGTCCTACCGAAGAATATTCGTTGCTTGGAAGTATCCAAACTCAAGATGAAATTCCTGTGAATACCGAAATCGGTGGGAAGCATCGTAGTGGCGACACAGCACAACGAATTGCCTGTAGTAAAGGAGATATCAAGACCGTTAAGAGATTATTGCTCAACCATCACGATGATATCAACCTACCTAATAACGCTGGATTGACGCCACTACTGAGCGCAATTGGAGAAGGGCATATCCACGTTGCCAAAATTCTTGTGGAAAATGGAGCATGGGTTGATTTAGAGGATAAACAGAGCTTGTCCCCATTGATGGTGGCTTCATCGGACGGTCATAACATACTTGTGAAAATGTTGCTTCATCGGAGGGCCAGCGTCAATAAACAAAACCCAGATCTGTTCACAGCGTTGCATTGTGCTTGCCAGAATGGCCACGTTGCTGCCGCTAAGGATTTAATCGGTGGGGTGCGACCGTGGACACTCGAGACAAGAAGGGTGACACGCCAATGCACTTCGCAGCCAGGAATGGCCATGCTGCTGTGGTGCAATTGCTCTTGGACGACACAGCGCTACGAATTGATTGCAGTAAAGAAAATGCCAAGACCGTGAAAAGGTTGTTGCATAACCATCGCGACGATATCAACCTAGCTAATAGTGCCGGATTGACGCCACTTCTAAGCACAATTGTAGCAGGGCATACCCACGTTGCCAAACTGCTTTTGGAAAATGGAGCCTGTATTGATTTAGAGGATAAACAACGTTTATCCCCATTGATGGTGGCTTCATCCAAAGGCCACGATGAGGTGATGAAGTTGTTGCTGTTGCGGGGGCAAGCGTCAACAAACAACACCCAGATCTGTTCACAGCGTTGCATGTTGCTTGCCAGAACGGCCACGTTGCAGCTGTTAAGATTCTGATCAAGGCAGGTGCGACCGTGGACTCTCCAGACAAGGACGGTAAAACGCCATTGCACCTTGCTGCAAGCAATGATCATGTTGCTGTGGTGCAGTTACTGTTGGATAGTGGCGCATCCATTGACTTGCTGGACGACGGAGTCTGGTCTTCAGTAACGAAAATTTTGTACGACGGGAACGACACGGTAATGCAACTGTTGTCGCAGCGGGAGGGCTACAGGTGTGACCTTAGTCTCCCAAACCAAGGTCGATTATACATGTACGCCATTAGATTTCCTGGGCGCTGCTGTGGTGCAGCTCTTAGTGCAAATGATGCAAGTATTGATAAGAGCACAGTGCACGGGTCTACCGCTCTCCTGCTGGCAAGTGAGTATGGACATCTTGCCGTCTCGTGTGTTCGCATTGATGAAAATGCATGTTTGGACGCCAGAGACGCTGATGGTGATAGCTCGTTGCTACACCAATGCACGGCGTTATTCACAAAGTCAACACTCGAATTCAAAAAGTGCGCACTCAAAATCAAAAACCTGTGAGATTTGTTACCTTTGTAAATGATCATAACTCTCTGATTTGATCTAAAGACTTGCCACGGTCCCCCTTCGCAAGCGTCCTTCAAGACACACTGGACTACCACGCGCACCTGGATTGGGTTCCCCATGTACTTGGTAGATGATATGATACCAGAATGGAAATGAACCTGTCAATTTACGCGGTCGCATGCTCCGCTCAAGTTTCTCGCCATCGCGAAGAGCATTGTCACCAACCAATACCCAATGAAAATGAATACTGATCTGATGATAAATTTATACAGTTCATTTTGATTCTGAATGCGCACTTTTGAATTCGAGTGTTGACTTTGTGAATAACGCCGTGCATTGGTGTAGTTGCAGCTTCATCCGGCCATTAGGTGACTGTGAAGTTGCTCTTGGAACATGGTGCGACGACCCACTTTATCAACAACGTCGGTGAGACTGCAGTGACGAGTGCATCTCAGAATGGCAACTCCGCCATCGTTGCTTTTCTTCTTGAGTACGGAGCTGACGCCAACCAGCAGAATGTAAACGGTGGCAGTGCCACTGGCACCGCTCTGTAATTGGCGAGCGAGCACGGCCATATGGATGTTGTAAAACTTCTAAACAATGAGGGGCGTCAATCCACAAAACAGACAACGTAGGCCAAACTCCTCTCGCGGCAGCATTGAAGAATGGCCATACCGGTAACGAGGTGGCAACATTTTTGGTGGAAGGTGGATAGGTGCTCCGTCGTTACCTCTTGACGCACATGAGCCCTCCATGTCTCCACACGATCCGGAAACAACGTCCCCGCGTTCCTCAACGCGGCAAGATTCCTCTTTTCCACTATTTTGTCGATATCCGATACCAATTGCTCGGCAGCTCTACGAATCGCGTACACAAAAAGCCAAGTCCTTGATTCATAATTAACCAAGGAGCAAACGTCAACTATCGAAATCTTAAAGACGGAACTACATGTACGCCATTAGCTCTACAGTAGACGGCGAGCGATGAAGAAAGCAAGAGCTCGACATGGACAGAGCTCGTGAACGAGGAAGGAGAGGAACTGCATGAAGGTGTGAACCGCCTAGTGGCGGGACGTACACAGATGGACGGAAGAGAGGACGCCAGGCGGATAAGCGAGCCAAGGCGGGGACACAAGACGCAGCCGACAGAATAGCAGAACAGAGACGTACAAAGTAGATAGCGGGAACCTGGTTGTATCTGTAAGACAGCCAGGAATGGATATTAGAGTTCGGACTGAGAGGCTCCAGTAACACAATATACCTTACCTTACCTAAAAAAGCGAGTCTAGGTGCATGCAACTTACGTAGTAATTGCAAACACTGTTGAAAAACCTGGAGAAAAAGCCCTGGGTACCGACCGGTAGAGGCGGCACCTCAAACGCTATAATAACAAAACTTGGCCGAGGGAAGGTCACAAATCATCTACATGTAGACTATTTGGCGGTATTTGAGCAATTCAAAGGGGCACTTCCTATTAGAATAGTGCAGCCACAGAGGCGGCACCGAAGAAAACGCTGCTACTGGAAAAGGAGCTTACCAAACGGAGCCACTACCCTCGGAATTGTTTGCCAAAACATGCTCATAAACTTTTCTCGAACTATTATAATAGGGGTTATCACGGATATTAATAGAAAGTAAGTATGTATCACCAACCAATCAAATCAAACCTTCAACTTTCAACTGTAAGGGTCTCGCTGATCCCCGTCGGTCTCCAGAACGCTTTATTGGCTGGTATTTGTCCGACACGGACGAGGGAGGACGACTGAAGTCGCGGGCGAAGACGGTGTGATCGATGCTTCTGCTTGTCTTCCTCTCCCAGACAAGCACAGCAGCCAATCAGGTCAAACCTTCACCTCCTGCTCAAACCTTCGTCTTTTTGCAGGAAAGTTTGAGTTGAAAAAGACGGTACACGAAGGTTTGATCTTATTGGCTGCTCAAACATACTTTCCAACCGTGATAACCACTAACAGTTGTACAGTACAGTTTCTCCTGGTTAATGGCTCGAAGATGGACAGGAAGTTCAAGTCTGAAGGCACACCGTTGATTTGATTCTGGCAGGTCGAAGCACCTCGCAATCAAATCCGACGGCGGACTCCCAATTATATGCTGTAAAATATGGTCGATACAAAGTCCCAGTAGTTAACAAATGCTGAAGTCGTCGGATAAACGACGCCGGAAAACGCGTCGGACAAATACATCGGATAAATTACGTCGACACCACCAGAACCTCTTCAACATGGTGGCAGACCACCAAAAAGCTCCTGTGAATCGTCTCGCCGACGGCGGATGCCAATCAGAGGCACCATCAAAAATGCAGGATACAGTATCCGATAGTGCCAGAGTTTTCAAGAGTGAAGCCCCCAATGGGGCACCGATGCCCTGTTGCTCAAAGCTCATTTTCCAATTCGCCACCTGAAGCCGACACCACTCGCCAAGCTTAAACTTTGAATTGCAATGGCTGTCGCTGCAACGGATTCTCCGACGAACAAGCGGCCACTCGCCACCGAGACCGACATCAAGAAGGACGGCAACCGCATCCCCGTGACACTGCTCTCGGGTTTCCTGGGAAGTGGCAAGACGACGCTGCTGCAACATATTCTCAAGAACAAGGACCACGCACTGCGCGTGGCGGTGATCGTCAATGACATGGGCGAACTCAACATCGACGCCAACCTCGTTGCGTCCGCGGGTGTGCTCCAGCGTGAAGAGCAGCTCGTGCGTCTCGAAATGGATGCATCTGCTGCACGCTACGTGTGGACTTGCTCGAGCAGATCGCTCGCATCGCCCAACAGGGCGAGGTTGACTACATTGTGATCGAGAGCTCCGGTATCAGTGAGCCCATGCAAGTGGCTGAGACGTTCGTGTTCGAGCTGCCCGAAGGCGCTGAAGAGGAGGCCATGCATGCTTCCAAGGTCGACCCTGCATTATCTCCTAGCAGCTCGAAGAGGTCTCGCACCGAGTCTGGTGCTTCGTCAGGCGACGACATCAACGCTTCGTCACCTTCGGCTTCGACTGGGATTCCCACCGTCCAGCTGGACGAACTGCTCGTCCGTGACGGCGAGACGCTGCCGTTGCTGCGCGATATTGCGCTGCTGGACACATGCGTGACTGTGGTTGACGCGGCCACGTTCTTCCACGTCTTTGATGACCCTCGGATGCTCGCGGACGTTGAGGAGAACCGCACCCAGTTGCCTGAGGGCGACACGCGCACAATCACTGATCTTCTGATCGACCAGATCGAGTTCGCCGACGTTATCCTACTCAACAAGACCGACTTGGTACCTGCTAAGGACGTCGAGGCCATTGAGAAGGTGCTGCGTCGTCTGAACTCGTACGCCAAGATTGAGCGCACGGTTAAGGGCCGTGTGAACCCCAAGATGATCCTCGGTACCAAGCTGTTCTCTTTCGAGCGCGCATCCAACCAGACGGGCTGGCTCGAGTCGCTCACGATTCCGCACGTTCCTGAGACGCTGGAATACGGCATCGGGTCGTTCCTGTACTCGGCTTCGCGTCCATTCCACCCTGCTCGGTTTACAGGAATCATGCAGGACGAGTTCGTCATTGTCGAGGCACCGACGCTGCCTCCGTTCCCGGCTGATGACAACGAGGATGGTCACGACCATGACCATGAGGAGGAAGAAGAGGAAACTGAAGAAGCTGAAGACGCGGACGGAGACCAGGAAATGGAAGACGAGGAGGATGGCGAACCACTCGACGAGCAAGAGATCGCCAAGCGGTTAGAAAGCAAGAAGAACGGGTTGTTCAAGAACCTTTTGCGTAGCAAGGGAGTCTTCTGGCTGGGCAGTCGGCCATTCAACTACGGCACGATGTCTCAGGCGGGTCTGTACTGCACACTCGCCAATGGCGGCATGTGGATTGCTGCTCTGCCAGAAGAGGAACGTACGCGAACAATGAAGGAGCTGCCCAACTACTCGGAGCTTATGGCTCGCAAGTACGGTGATCGCGGTCAGGAGCTCGTGTTCATCGGCCGGTTCTCAAAGGAAGACGATGATATCGCACGAATCCGCGGAGCACTAGACTCGTGTTTGCTCACGGACGAAGAGATGAAGAAGTATGAAGCTGGCGACTTGGAGGACTGGGAAGACCCGTTCGAGCCGTGGGAGTACTATTCCTTCGAGGACTGATCAGTCAGCAGAGATTGATCGGTTTAGTAGATAGATCAGCGACTGAGTTCTTATTAGTATATACGTTTTCCACATTCTTTGTGTTCGCTGGCTTTCTCTACATGTAGAATTGGATCCAAGGGCTTCCCTCATTCAGATACTACCTCCGTTAGAAAAATACTTCACATTTCCAATCAAATTACACTCTAACGTAATCAGATACCCTTGCAAAAGCGATAACGTTTTTCCGAATCTCCCGCCCACAATTCCCCAGATTCCCCATTCGATTCCCTCCCTCACTTTCAAAGACACCCAGTTCCCGCCTACCGCCGTCAAGATGGATGCTAACGACAAGCGCGTGTGGAAGTACGTACGCGTTCAATGGGCGCCTGAGTCGCCGCTGCGGAGAGGTCTTGAAAGAATGCGCGAAAGAGGAAGAAGCAGATAGGTGCCGCACTGCGCGGACGTGAAAGAGCGCGCGCGGATGGGGGTGCGGAGTGCAGACTATGAAGCACAACGTCCGCCCCACGGTCACATGCGAAAGGCCAAGGTATTTCGTGCCGCGCGCGCTCCCCATGACGCCCCTGCGTGAAGCTCAGACGCTTTTAACGCCCACCTGGATGTCGCCACGCTTGCCGCACTGCAAAGCGTGCCTCCTCTTGCATGTAGTGTCAGCAGCTCCCTGTCCCCGCGCGTTCCACTGCATGTTGTAGCAGTCTGCAATGCTGCCTGCTGCACCACCTTCTGATTTCAATCCTTTTTCTTTACTTATACGCCCTGCCCTCTGCATATCTTATATTCCCGAAAATGAACGAGGCGGAGCTATGCGCAATTTTTTGAAAGGTGTAGTATTTTCATTACGGAGGTAGTACTACGTAGTAATATTTTGCCCGTTGTACTGCAGGAGAAATTATTGATTGGCAGTGGCACTGATACCACAAGATAAAGTTAGCCATGCATCACCACTTTCATTTTTGACAGCGGGTATCATAATACAGTTGGATAGAGGTGCTTGTAGTATGATTCAAGTCGGTAGTCTCCATCCATGATATCGAAATGTAAATTTAAAAGGATAAAGATTAACTGAGTAACTACATGTACACAGCATTTTACATAGGAAGTGATCCTTTTGAGCTGCATGTAGATGTTGATAGACGATGCCTCGAGAAAGCATGGCTCAGAGCAGACAACATCAATTTGGTTGGTAGAATGTGATGGGTTTACTACGTCTTCTGTTGTTCTTTCAAATTCTTACAACTTCTAAAATACCGCCTAAATTGGCCCGAACGGGATCCAGGTACCCAGCCGTACAAGCTGCATTAAGTGCTGTTGCACCACCTACAAGTTTCTTATCTCTCTTCCCCGCCAGTAATTGTCACTGTCCCCATCATTTCGGACCACGGATAGTATACAACATGAATCGAAGCAGCCAAAATGTTTCACTACGTGGTCTGTTGACCTCAACATGGGCTTCTTGGAAGCAGGATAAATGATGCACCAGGATTTTCTCAACCACCATTATTATCGCTTGCATTTCGAAGAACCAGAACTTTGATAAGGGGCATTTGCTCCTTTTTGCAACACCAACGCAACGACATCAGTGTGACCATTCCGTGAGGCCATCACGAGCGGAGACACCTTTTCGTTGTTGGTCAAATTGAGAGACGCTCTACTGTCAACGAGAACCTTTACAACTTCTACATGTAGGTGACCATTCTCTCTTGCCATTCCCAAAGAAGTTGCCCATTGTAATGGTGCTTATCCACGCCTTCAAAAGGGCAACTACAATAGCAGCATGTCCATTCGAGGAAGCTACCATCAGTGGGGTCTCACCAAAGTGTCCAGTCAAGTCGATTGCTGCATCATTCGTGACGAGAATTCTTACAACTTCTACATGTAGATGACCCAACATAGATGCAAGTCCAAGGGCGGTAGCTCCATCGCTCCGCTGCTTATCAACATTTGCTTCCTTTTCCACAAGTAATTCACAATGCCCGTGTACCCCTTGGACGAGGCAAGCATGAGTGGCGTTGTTCCGTTTTCGTTTGGCGAGTCAACTGCGGCGCCGTACTTGAGAAGAACGACCACAACGTCGAGATGGCTGCCATTGAAAGCAAGACCCAAAACATTGACGTTGGTGGTTGACGTTAGCTCCCTTCTGCGCCAATAGTGTCACGATGCCGACAGATCCTACATAAGAAGCAAACATAAGTGGAGTTGCTCCGTCGTTGGTTGCAGCGTCAATTAATGCGCCCTTTTCCACGATAAGAGTTGCAATTGATCGCTTGCCGTTATTGCATGCAATGTACAGAGCTGTTGACCCTGCTCCATTTCTCAGGTCGATAATTGCACCCTTAGTCAATATCATCTTTACTGTCTCGGTGTTTCCTCGCTGTGATGCATCCATTAGCGCTGTACAACACAAGAGATTGGCCGAGTCAATCGGCGCACCATTATCCAACAAGAGCTCAACCACCAATTTATGACCATTCCTAGCTGCTAATATGAGTGAAGTGTTTCGGCCACATCGATTGTTGCACCTTTCTCAACGAGAGATTTCACAACATCAAGATATCCGAACTCACACGCCAGAGTGAGTGCAGTAGCTCCAGAGTGAGAAGTAGAGTCCACATCCACGTCCTCCCCGAGCAGCAGATTCACCACATCGTCGAATCCATGCTGGGAAGCTACCGTCAGTGCCGTCACCCCCTCTTTGTCGACTAAGTCAATTGGTTCACCAATCTCCATTAGAAATTTTACAATCATAGTATGGCCGCCTCTCGCCGCTGAGAGCACTTTGTTAGAGCCAAATTGGTTAATTGACCCAGTTGTGGCTTCATGTTCGGCGAGTTCACGAGCAGCTCGTAAACTTCCTTTGGAGCACGCAATCTGAAGTGCTGTGCTCCCGGCAGGACCTCGTTTATCGATATCCGCCCCTTTCATCAGCAGATATGTCATCAGCTCAGCGTAGTGTTGACCTTTATTCAAGGTGCACATTAGTGGGGTATACCCATCTTTGTCTGCAACCACTCTGAATAAGGGCTCGACTACAACCTAGTTGTCCATTTACACATGTTACATGGAGGGCAGCAACTCCGTTGTGACGTTGTATGGTTGATGCTTGCCCCCTACGAGAAAAGCACCAATATCACGTCTGTGTGTCCATTCTGAGCTGTACTCATTAGCGGGGTCATTCCATTCGTATCTGGCGTGTTAACATCGTTCGCTTTTTCCAAAAGAGCCTCCACAATTTTTAAATTACCCCTCTCAGCGGCGATTCACAACGCTGTGTCCTCATTGCGATGCTTCTGATTGATTGTTGTGATCGTCTCAGAGCTATTCGACGGTGGTCGGGCAGAAGCATCATCAATGGGGGCACACTCGTCCTCGTCCATTCGATCTCGTTCGTACATGTATATAAGATGCACGAGCTCAGGATATTCACTGAAGTATGCCTTGATTGATACAGACACCTCTAAAGAGAAGTAACTCGACGATGTTGGCGTATCCGAGTTGTGCTGCGGTAAGTAGCGGTGTATATCCTTCATTGTCGGCCAGTTCCAAAGCGGCTCCACCGTCCACAAGAAAGGAACTTCGCAACTTCTGCATTTCCGTGGACACTCGCAATCATCAGACTTGTTGACCCATTCCGTTGCATTTTGTGGATAAGATACCAAGATCGCTGCCACATCAGTGTGGCCTTTCCAGGAAGCATTCATGAGGGCCATTCGCCCAGCGTAATTTGCCATATTCACCGATGCTCCATGTTCAACAAGCAAACATACGACCGCAGTGTGGCTGTTCATAGCTGCCTGCATAAGTGGCGTGTTTCAAAACGAGTCTACCGAGTCCACTGCTGCAGCACGATCAATGAGAGCTTGGACTGCCTGTAGCTGCCCGAAGTTGGAGGCGATTGCTAGTGCGGTCGAGCCATTTGCATCCTTCAGCTAAAATCTAGCTCCCTTTTCTAAAGAAGGCCCACAACACCACCGGGCCTTTCCGCAAAGCAGCCATGAGTGGCGTCGCACCGGCGTAGTCTGCCAGGTCGACTAGTGCATCATTCTCGAGGAGGATTCGCACAACTTCGGGGTGACCGGTCTCACAAGCACACCAAGCGGTGACCCCGTCAAGTCGTCGCTCGTCTACACGTGCTCCACTCTCAACTAGTACGCCAACAATCCTGGCATGGCCTTTGTATGATGCAATCATGAGTGGAGTCACTCCGAATTTGTTAGCCAGATCTTTCGACGCGCCATGGTTAATGAGAGCATCCACAGCTACCAAATGACCAAACTCGCACGTGCTTGAGAGTGCCGTAAACCCGTCAGGACGTTGCTGGTGAATACTTGCTCCTGCTTCGAGAAGAAATACAACTGATGCAGCCATCAACGGAGCGTTGTTCGGTAGATCGACTGATGCTCCTTTTTCTACAAGAATTCTCATAGCTTCGAGTTGGCCACTATGACAAGCCAGACCCAGAGCTGTGGCCCCTTTGGGACGTTGTTCGTCGATTCTCACCCCTTGCTCCCAGCAGAAGTCTTACCACCTCAGCGTGGCCTCCGATAGAGTTGTACCGTCAATGTGGGGTCTGAATATTTTTTTCAATATCACTAAAATCAGTTTTTCTAAATATAAAAACGGATTATTGGGATTTTTAGAGACAATATAATACGAAATTCAATTTATAAAAGTACGTTCATACAGTTTTCAAGTTGTCGATCAAACAAGTGACGTGAATATGTTGTGGTAGCGGCGTTGATCTCTAATACAAAAATTGCAGTATTTGCGGCAATTTTTTATTATTGTTTGCTGTCATACTATTACTGCAAAACGATACAGCAATTCCGTATAATACTGAATTGGAGAACCCCTGCCCCACAGGCTCCACTTTCAACCAGTAACTTGGCAATATCAAAGCGTCCAACGCTACACACGATTGCTAGAGCTGTCGACCCATTCCAGTTTCGTGCTTCGAGACTCGCTCCATGCTTCACGAGAAGTTCGACCCATTTTATCCGACAGATTGATCGTTGCACCACTTCCCACCAGTAACTCCACCACATTAACATGGCCACTTGCAGCCGCTATCTTCAGTGGACTGACGCCCTTTTCATCTAATGTGTCGATCTCAACTCCCGACTGGAGAATTGCTCGAACGTCCTCCAGTATCCCAAGTCCACAAACTACTCGAAAGTCGGGATCTCGATCTAGGACCGATTACTTGGAAAACCTGATCGTCTGAAAGTTTTTGATTTGAGTTCTCAGATTTCCTTATGCCCGCCTTCCGTGTGCTGGTATTTGGCAAACTGACGTGAGCCATGATCTGAATCCAGTCTAAAAACTAAGGCCGTGTTCACGACGGCTCGAAAACCATGTTTTGGGCGTGCTAATCATGTTTTAGACCAAAATGAACGTCGCGAACACAAAAAGGTTCAAACGTGGTTATCGCTCCTAAACGACGTTTAGTGCCCGCTTTCGAAAAACAGGCAACCCCTGATTTTCAACCTGAAAACACGTTTTGGGTTCGAATTTGCTAATCATGTTCGTATTGCAGGAGTTATTATTTGGAGATGTTTCCCCTTCCGATAATGAAAGAATCTTTGCAAGCTTCTGCCAGCTTTTAGCTGTGGCATTTCCTCTTTTGCCGAGAAACCCACAGACCAGTAGACAACCACGAACAATGGCAGCCAATGAAACCACGGACAAACCCCAGCGTGCATCGTGGAAGGTCTACGAAGAGTTCGACCTTCTCGATATGTACATCGAGGCACGCAAGAACCCGTCCCTGACGACCGACAAGGGTCTTATCCCTGCGGCCTGGCAGGATTTGACGAAAAAGCTCAACGTTAAGCACAAGAGAATGCTGGAGAAGGGTAACTACTCTAGAATGCCGCTAGTTTCTCGCTAACGTGTATAATGACGTCATTTTGACCTTTGATTACAGCTCAATATAAGGCCAAGTTCAACTGTCTCATGCGCGACTACGACCTCTACAAGGAAATCAAGGGCTTGAGTGGCGGCGGCGTCTGTCCTACAACCGACAAGCCCCTCCTCGATGACGACGTCTGGGAGAAACTGATCACGTCAAAATCAAAGACGCAGACGGGAAAAATCAAAGAATTCCGGAAAAAGGGGCTTGAGCACGAGATTATTTGCAGCATGGCGGCAGGTACAGCGTTTTCTGCTTGCACTTATGGAGATGTAGATGTATTAAAGAGCATGATTGTTTTATTAGGCGATTTACGCGCTACTGATGCGGACGCACAAAGTGTTACGACCATAGCACGGCAGCTCAACTCGTCGGATGAGTGGGAGCACCTGGTGAAGGTTTGGACGTGCTTTCGGATGCAACCACAACTACGGGTGATGCTGCGGCATCTACCAATTCTGACGGAGAGCAAGAAGTCAGCTTTAACGTGTCACGCAGCCACGCGGTTTGCGTCAAAAACGTTAAGCGTATTCGCGATGGTGCATCGAAGGGGCGATCCAGCAAGAAAAATCGCGAAAGAACTCTGCTACCGAAGGTCTTCAAGAGGTGAGAGAGATCGTCGGTTTGGTGAAGGTATACCTTCAGTCCAAGATGCAGCAAGATATGCCGGATGCTGTTGACGTGCAGCCGTCCCCAACGTTCTTCGACCAGCTGGCCGACAATCACGGTGGTGACATCGAGGAGGCGGACGTGTGAACTGTTGATGCTACGACGCCTTGATGGTTGAGTGCTTCTGGTGCTGCGTGTTTTTCGTTAGCAAGGAGAAGACAGGAAATGAGTAATTGCTTTGAAACTGAGTTTTTGAAACGTTCCCCATTTTGACGCTTGACCATGGTCGTACGTACATATGCTGACGAGTAGCTTTCGTGCTAATAGCTTGGTTCTGCAGATGTGGTATTTCATAAATCTTGCCTAGCCACGATCACAATCGTCTCAATTGAAGACCTGTTAACGAATGCCGATGTAGGAATAAACAATTAAGCACTTCTGCTCGGACGCCTCCTGAATTTATCTTAACGACTTCCACACCAGTTCATTCAGCTCTCCATTTAATTATTACATTACTGTACGTGCAGCAAGCTTGTTAGCGAACTACAGCTCGCCTGTATCAGATTTGGTGCCTCACTTCAGTCTTGGACGTAATACTAACACTACACCACAGTCGAACGGCTATTGCAGCTTGTACTTCTTGTATATAACCGAGCAGCGGGTTTGTCCCTAGCTTCAAGTAAGTTGCAATGCCATGACCTAAAACACAAAGTGACTAAAAGAAATAAGACTAATAGCAAGAAGTATATCTGCAGGCAATGGAATATTACTTTGTGCAAAACCCTATCGGCGCGCTGGGGATTCAACTGTGTTAAAAACCAAATGTCACTAGCTTTGTTGTTTGCTTGGCGGTCAAAAAGTATCAGTAGGACAGAAGCAGAGAGTAAACAGGAAGAACCAGCATAAATCGTACATGACCAGCACGTAATTTTTGTTGTTGTTGATCCGAGACTATTGGAACCGATGCCAATTACTTCCAGTCCCACCCAAACGTTGATTTATTGCGCAAAATAACTATCGCTGTCACTCGCAATGTCACGGCTGCTATCACTGCCACTCTCACTTTCGGAACTGTCACTCTCAATTTCCGAACTAGACCAACAATCAGAGTCATCTACTTCATCATCACTCAGTAGACCATGTTCATTGTCAGTATCCCGGAAACCTTGATATTCTGTCAACATTAAATTTGCTATCCAAGACCTCCACTGTGTGCTACTCTCAAAATCAAACGGAATTGGCTGGTTGTCCAGACCAACACACTGCGTCGGTTGAGATACGCGTCTTGTCCGGCCAAAATCAACACCAATGTCACTCGCATCGTGCTTCCGAATAAATTATGAACGAGAACACAAGCAGAAATCACTATTTTGACTGTCGCCAGTTCGAAGTCCATGCATGTGCGAAGTACTTTAAATCTGCGCTTCAATATTCCAATAACCCGCTCGACAACATTTCGCGCTTTTGCGTGTCGTAGATTAAACAGTTCCTTTGCATTTTGTGGGCGTCCGGATGGTCGATTAGCCCACTCCTTGAGATGATATCTTGTTCCACGAAATGGAGTCAATACCTTGTCACTTAGACCGTATCCAGCGTCGGCAAGTACGTAGTAATGTGCAGGAATTAGATCAATCAACCGAGACCAGCCCAAAATTGTCGAAACATGTGCACTTCCTTCTGCACCAACGTAAGAGAAGCACACCTTCATTTTCCAATCACAAAATACCAATATGTTGGTACTAATGAAGCCTCTATGGTTACGAAAGCGGACTGCATCGTCAAGCGACACCTCAATTCGAAAATGACTCCCATCAATCACGCCGAGGGCCTGATCAAAGTACGCGTGCTTGGACTCGAAAAATCTGAAACCTCTGACGGGATCACCATCGTGCCATGAAGGGCTTGTACTACAGCACGAACGCCCCTCATTCGGTACTTATGCACGGTTGAGTACGATAAATCAAACAGAACTTCCTGCGACCTGCAGGTTGCAGCAGTGCCAATCCAGTGCAAAGAAATGGCTAATACTTCGCGCTGGTCGCGCACTGTGTCAGTAATAAATGGCTGGCAGCGTTCAAACAGAGCATCGAAAGTGCCTACATCCATCCGGAAGTGATCTCGAAAAGAAAGCGATTTCCGGAAGAGTGAATTGCTTGAAAGAATCGCTCACCAGACGTAGTCGCCAGTCCTAGCCGTCGGACAACTTTATCGTGCTCCATCTTGCGCGAGGGGTGCGATGCGTACAGCACAGGTACGCATGCAATAGCGACGAGAACAAACAGGAGCTCCACTGTTCCATCCATTGGGTATCTTCAAGGTGATCTGCTTTTTTACCTAACCACAGATTTCTTTCGCGAACACACAAACGGCCAAACGTCGTTTTATTTGTCCATTGAAAAATCATGTCAAGACGCTGCTAACATCAAAAACCATGTTTTCGATATAAATACGATACGCGCGAACACGGCCTAAGTTGTAGCCTCGAAAAATGCATTTATTATAAACTCATCATATCAAACCTGAGACGTCATAACGATATGAGCGACCTACCGCGTGCTGGCTCCCCACCCAGGAGACGCAAGAAGCGCTACTTCTTCCGCGAGGGTGACGACGTGATGCTGCTGCGGGCGGTGCTGGGTGAGAGCAGTATGTGGTCTCTCTCACGCGGCCAGCGCAAGAGCGGGTGGGACGTCATTACGGCCGATATCAATGCGCTGGGCGTCGCTGCTAGTGCGCACTCGCTTCGCTGTCGATTGACTCGCCTGATGGAAAATTTCCAGGGCAAAGTCGCCCGCGGAGACCGAGCAACAGGTATTTATTTACTACGTAGTAATATGCTATGACGGAGATATGACCAAAGGGAGATATGACGAATCTATGATATGACTGATATTGATGCAGAGTTGACGGAGCTGGAGCAGTTGTTAGCTCAATACACACAGAAAGAGGCCCAGTTGGAACAGGGGAGACGTCGATGGTGTTTCAGAGGTCAGAGGTCGACTTTCAGTTGAAAGTCGTCGAAGCTCATTTGGCACCGAGTCTGAAGAGGAATCAACTCTGACAGGACAACTGCTGAGGGCAAATACTTCAGGGTCCACTCCGCCGAGTGGGAAGAAGAAACGATTCACTTTTCTGGACAAGCACGACGTGCTGCTTCTGAATGCGGTGCTGGACGATCAAGAGACTGTGAAAGCCTCCGGTGTGAAGAAGCATGTATTACGGCTACTTTGAACAGCCAGGAGGTGACCGTGGCGGCTCACACCATACGAACCCACCTACGACTGATAGTGAACACGTACCGAAAACAGGCGCGATTCGTGGAATCAGATAACCTATCGGAAAAGCAGGAACTGTTACGAGACTACTGCAGCAGCCTAGACAAAGAAGACGAGCAGGATCGGGCGAGCGTCTCTTTCGAGCCGACACCTCAGTCCGAAGATGAACGCACCGATGTTAGCCCAGACATCCATACACACTCAGTTCGTGATGAGGGGGACCTCGTCAGAGGAAGCTGACTGCTTTACCAATCGCTACAGCTACCAGTGCTCCCCAGAGACAAGATACTGTTGCCACAACAATGCATGCCACGGAAATTACACCGCCCGTTATCCGGACCCCGTCGGGTGTTCAAGGTCAACCACCTACGCAAGCACCATCAACTACCCCTACTCCGTTAGCCGACCAAACTTCGCCATCTAGCCAGGCTGCGCTAGATCTGCAACCTGCTCGAGCTCTGCCGATTCTTCACGCCCCACCATCTACATGTACTCAAACTCTACTACCTATCCAAATTCCGCAAGGTAGGCAGAGATCTCCACTAGCGCAGACTCCGCTGATTTCCAGGACTTCTACAGCTGTCGAAGATGAGGGAACCACGGTGCCCTCTTCAAAAAGGCAAAAGATGGACCTCGAGAGTTTTCTGGAGCGCTTTTATCCGAGCAGAGCGAACGTCAGAATGAAGAGCAAGTGGCAAGGATAAGTGCTCTATAGGAACAACAGCGACAGATTTATGATCTGCACAGGCAAGCGTTGGACATGCAGCAGAAGACTGCAAACATGCAAGAAAGGATCATGAGGTTGATGGAGAGGGTGATGGATAAGCTCGACTAAGTGCTGGTGTCAGGAAGACTATTTTTAGTTTGGACCTTACTTCATGTGAACCCTTCGGATAGCAACTGGGCGGCTACGTTCACAGCACGCGTCGATCATGAATCCTCCCCAATATTTTGCTTGACAGCAGTACCGAGCTTGTTGAGTGTGCTTTGGTCACAACAAGATTCTGTCCACCAGGCAGGGCTCCCGAAATTTTTTTGCCTTGCAATAACTGCCATAAATAACGACACTATATTTATTGCTGGGTCAGAGGCAAGAAAAATAAATAATTTATGGTGACTAAACTAGCTAATTTATGTGTCGGATTACCTTAAATTATTTCTGACAACTCCCACCAGTCATTTGTTCGTTCTGAGCTCAGACCAAGTTGTGATCAGGTCCTCATTCTACCACGAACTACTCCGCCCTCAGCATGGTTCTCTCTCCTCGTCACCTCGCTCGCTCCAAGTTCACGCCGGCTCAAGTGGCTGTTTTTTCTTCCGACCGTGCCGCGACGAGTTCGATGAGGTCGTTCTTGAATATCATCGATTTCGCTGCGGCACGGTTCGGAAGCAGACACATCACAACGGCTTCTCCAACCTGATGTCTCACGTGCGGAGCGAGCATCCCGACTACGAGAACGTCATGCTAGCCTCTACGACCGCCGAAACGGGGTCTATCATCAACTTCGTTCGTCGCTCATCCCTTAACCTATTCAGCTGGTTGGAGTGGATCCTGAAGAACAACCTACCGCTGCACTTGACGCGGCTAGACGGTACGGTGTGCGATATTTCTAATGTATCTGATCGCTAAAAGGCAATCTAATTGTTGTGCTAATTTTCTGTTGATCAGTTACTCGAACCTGGATCCAATTTGTGTAGAGAATCTAGTCTCCAGTATGCGCTGCGTGACCACGGCTATTGAGCGCCACATCGCGGCCGAGATGCCTGCGCTCTTTGGGCTTATCCTTGACGGATGGGCCCATGCCTCGGAGCATTTCCTTGCCGTCTATGGTCGCTACGAGATTGATGGCGTGACAAAGACGCCGCTCCTCTGCATGGCTCCTCTACTCAATGATGAGGACGAAGACCTCACGGCCCGTGGTCACATGGAATTTCTCGCGACTATGTTACCACGAGACTACGGCAAGCAGCTGGACCAGTGCTGCTTCTTGGTCGCCGACAACTGCTCGGTCAACCGCCTGCTAGCAACGTTGATGGGCGTACCGTTGGTCGGCTGTGCCAGCCACCGCCTCAACCGTGCCGTCCGAGTTGAAATGGAGGAGTTCAGCTCGGAGCTCGACGCGGTGCAGAAGCTGATGCTCAAGCTGCGCACCCTGAACCAGTCTGCGAAGCTCAGGTACAAATCATTTTTGTGGTCAACAGCATTTCTAAATTTGTTTCTAATTCTAAAAATTCTAATTGTGTACAGACAAAATACTCAGCTTCGACCAGTCATCCGCCAAGACACCAGGTGGGGTCGACCTATGCCATGATCGAACGGTACTGTAAGCTGCTGGAGTTCATTGACCTCAACGACGACGACATCGTGGGCCTCATGCCGTCGCCGGCAGCCAACCGCCGCCTCCGGGGACTGCTGAAGGACCTAAAGAAGGTGGAGTCTGTGTCGAAGGCACTGCAAGGAGAGGACGTGTCGCTCCTGGATGCGCTTGCGTAGCTAGATGGATTAATTTCCATCAAGCCCCACTACGCGAGATTCATTGGTACGTTCCATGTATTGTTGTTTCCGCGCTATTTTTTATTATGAAATGCTAACATAAATTTGTTTTTTATATTTGTTGTAATTATTAGGGCCACGCGCAGACATCGTGCACAGCCCCGATTTTGAGGCGGGGTGTACTCGGGTCCTGGCCGGCAATTCCAGCCGGTTGACGCGTGCTGAAAAGGCAGCGTTAGCACCTTTCATTGTCAGCACGCCCGTCGTCAGCGAGGACGAGAGCGACGAAGAAGGATCGTTCGTCGAGCAGATTCAGAAGCGTCGTCGTCTGGCTGCTAAAGCCACGAGGTACGACCTCCTGCATGTTATTCCTGCGACGTCGAACGTGGTCGAGCACTTTTTAGCGTCGCTTGCACCACATTCGGCCAGGAACGGCACAGTCTTCTTCCAATTACTTTGGAGATGATTCTCTTTCTGAGAGAAAACAGCGCGTACTGGGATGCCCGTACGGTTGACGAGGCAACACTGTAAACCTTCAATAGATTTTGTGTGAATCATTGGACAAGTTATTCAGTTATTTATTTTTACGTTGCACCTTCTGCATAATGTATGTTTGAGCAGAAGCCATAATTTATGAAGCTGGGAAGGACATGATAAATATAAATATTATTTTCGGGAGCCCTGCCACCAGGTGGACAAAGTGGTCCGACCATGTTTCTTGTATTACGCGTTGACATTTTTTGGCATGCCAACTTGACATTGTTAAGTACTTCAGTATACCGGTACCGGTATGTACGTGTATCTTGCAGCAAGATTCTTGCTTCATGGTTCGAGCCATTTTTTTGTTTAAAAACTTTGGCAACTGTCGTAAGCTGCATTGCGCTTCACTCTGGCCTGGGCTGCATACCTCTTAGATGTCCAATGTTGCTCCTTGACATAGGACGTCGTAATAATAACTAAGTGACATCAATGTACCTCACTTGAAAACGAAAACGAATGTTGCTCCGTTCTCGACGCACTCCGGGATCTTGAATTCTAGTTCACTCGGTGTATTTTAATACATTAATACGTTCAAATATACAGAACGACTGTGGACGATTTGTTAACCTCATTTTTCCGAGCGATGTTCAGGTTAGGTAAGTGTGGAATGACGAAGATTTTAGAGTCATCAAATTTTCAAGAGCAACGCTCAAAGCGTTGAGTTCTTTCACTGCTCGTATCCTATGGATAGGTCGGCGCTTCGCGTACAATGTCGACAACATTATAATATGTTGGACTTTTCGAAACATACTACATACTACGCGTGTTGACGTAGCGTTCGAAGGCTACGTCAATTGCGCTAGGCTGAATCGATGCAAAACTATAAGTACGTGTATGTAATTCGCAACCCAAGCAGACACTTGTTGCAACTGCATTGAAAATGGCGCGAAAAATACAAGATTGTGTCGTGCGGCCTGCCAATCTGTATGTTGCTACGGCTCTCGAACGAATTTTTCGCTTACGCACATCAGCTGTTGTATGGGATTTTCACCAGAAAATATATGATTATTGGGATGGGGCGGACGCGATCTAGTGGTGACCCCGTGGCAGGATTCAAGATCAAGCACGCGGGTTACGTTCGTCATGCATCGGGGGCAATTAGGTTTCTAAAAATCCGTGTTAATTGTATGGAATGGTAACTAATTTTCATAGAGCGAGATTTCTGCAGGAATCGATGCAGTTTTGCCAAAATTTGGTGCCCTTATTATACCTGACCGTTCATGCAGCAAAGTTATCTTTCAGAGTGCGGGACGCCGACCATAGCAAGGGTAATGAGTCAAGCGTTGTTCAAGTTGTCAAAATCTCGAATAGATGTGGTTCTGTAGTTTTCACGTAAAAATACTTTGGTCTTCAGTTTTCTGGCAATCTCGATCGGTCATGTCGTTTGTTGACGAGCCACGCGTGCCAAGTCTGACGAGTTTTGTCCATTTTCCCTTTAGACTGGGGTCGCTGTCTCGCCCAATTCATCTCTCGGAGGACTCAAATCTTGATCGGTTATCCACCAGTTCTCCTTATCAAAAGCCTGCCACACCCAACCGTGTCACTTGTCAAAAAGAACCCAGACTCAACATAGCGCGCTATCAACCTCATTTATCGTTTTGTCTTGCCCCTCAACTGATTCAGGTCCCGATGGTTCATCCCCGGACCCGGTGGCCTCCGTCACCCTTGTTTGCAACACCCATTGTCGCGTCGCAGCTCTTCCCCGCGCGCTGGATACCATCAGCGAGTTTTTGGACCACTCGGTACGTTGGTCTCTCCCCGACGCTTGCGGTTTTGATTTCCAAGATGGAGCGCTCCGTTTAGTACAGCGGGTGGCAGTATATGAAGCAATCGTGGCTGAAAAGGCAGAGAGGATCGCTGCGAAGGAGACGAAAGCGATAGTGAAGGTGAAATCTAAGTCGAGGACGATTGTTCCTCATGATATGAATGCGGCGTTAACACTACGGAAGCTCGGTGACAAGTTCTTCCGCCAGCGACAATTTACGCTTGGAATGGCGAAGGCTGCAGCGAGGGGTGATATGAAGGTCATGAAGTGGCTAGTGGATCGATTCCCGGGCTTTTACGTAACGTTGGCTGTCGAAGAAGCCGCGAAGAATGGGCATCTTGACGTGTTGCAGTGGCTTCACACGCTTGGTCAAGTGGGAGATGCACGTGGTCGAAAGGAAGGGAGAAGAGGTCCTCCGCTAGACGTGTTTTGGGGATCAAGGGAGTTGTTTTACGCCGGCCAAAACGGACACTTGCATGTGGTGGAATGGCTACAGGAACACACGAACCCGACACCGACGCACATGTTCTTCGTGACGCTGGAGGAAGCGGCGAAGAACGGAGACTTTGCCATGGTAAAGTGGTTGTGCGAAGTACGTGGAGAGCAGTCGTCGTATGCTTCGGTTCTTGCAGCGAGTGAGGGTCACTTGGATGTGCTGAAGTGGCTGAGAGGCAACATCTTCAGTCCGTCTCCCTCCGTGTCGATGGATGACGCTGCCGCTAATGGTCACCTTGATGTTTTACAGTGGCTGGAAAACAACTCGGGATACGCTACAGCTGCAGCAATGAACAAGGCAGCAGGAAATGGACACCTCGCAGTGGTGAAATGGCTACACCATCACCGCAAAGAATGCACGCCAGCAGCAATGGATCTGGCATCTGCTAACGGACACCTCGAAGTTGTGCAGTGGCTGAACACGCAGCGAGGCGAAGGATGCATGAAGGCAGCAATGGATGAGGCGGCAGTTCATGGTCATTTGACTATGGTCCAGTGGTTGCACCAGACTCGCAAAGAAGGCTGCTCCACGCGAGCAATGAACGGAGCCGCGACGAACGGACACTTGGCAGTGGTGAAGTGGCTGCATCAACATCGGAAAGAGGGCTGCACAACGGCTGCAATGGATGGCGCGGCGGGGGCAAACCACCTGGATGTAGTACAGTGGTTGCATCAGAACCGCAAGGAGGGCTGCACGCCTAAAGCTATGGACACTGCAGCTTGCAATGGCCACCTCAAGATGGTGCATTGGCTCCATGGGCATCGAAAGATGGCTGCACAGTCAAAGCGATGGATCAAGCAGCAGCATACGGCCATTTGTCTGTGGTACAGTGGTTGGACGGGAATCGCAAGGAAGGATGCACGTCTAGCGCTATGGACGGCGCTGCGGCGGGAGGCCACCTTGATATTGTGAAATGGCTGCACGCCAAGCGAATGGAGGGTTGCACAACGGCAGCGATGGATCGTGCAGCAGCTAATGGCCATATTGAGGTGGTCCAGTGGTTGCACACGAATCGACCCGAAGGTTGTACTGGTGCAGCAATGGATGGAGCTGCCGAGGGTGGTCATTTTGAGATGCTGCTGTTTCTCCGCAACGAGCGCTCGGAGAGCTGCACGTCCAAGGCATTCGTGAACGCGACAACTGCGGATGAGCTTGAGATTCTTCAATGGCTGTTCCAGCATTACAGCAAAGAATTTGGGCGCGATCCGCTACAGTTGTACGCGTTTGACAAGTTTTACACCCTGCGTTGGCTGAAAGAGAAAGTGAAAGCGGAGAGCAACACCCGGGTGGCTGGGCGCTAAGATTGATTCGAGAGATCCCGACGCGTCTATAAGCGTCGTGAGCATTAGGTAGATAGAGTGGATAGTAAACAGAAAGGATGTGAGCGACAGAGGAATTAGGTATAAAATCGAAAATCGGATTAGAACTGGATCAAATGGTACATAATAATGTATTATAATGGTCCACCACGCCCACGATGCATTCGTGGTAGATTGCAATCACCACTGCCCGTCTGATGCCGCTTGCCGAGTTTGACTCGTGCATTACAGCACGACCTTTGGTCCATGGGATCACAAACCAGAAACGGAGGGAGTTTGCCATTCACCCAACCGCTCACATTTTGCTTTCTCCAAATTTTGCGTAAACTATAGACGAGGCGTCCAAAATTTAATCAGATCTAGCGGATAAGCATTCCTCCGGATGTCCAGGCGGTTGACGACGATGGCTTACAGCACCCCGTAGGCTTCACCGCGAGCAAACATTAAGGCTTCGTTCGACCTCGTCGAAGGAAGTTGCAAACATTATTTTAGTAAAATCACCGTACATTTTCGCGCAGAAGATAACAATCACAACAGATACAAAGTCAGCAGACGCGTAAAATTCGTCAATTTCGGTGCGCGAATTTCTTTCGAGTCGACCCACGTACATATGGCAAAGGTTGGTAATCCCGTGTTCAATCATGGATTTGAACACGATTCGCTGTCGTTGAAGTCACACATGCGGAACATGCACTAACTTTGCTCCGACGTGTGTTCTGCACAAATGTCAAATACGTGGGCACTGTAATCACGTGGCTGCGTCGACGACCAAGCCGATTATTTTCAGATTCACAGGTGTGGTGGTGACCTGAATGTTTTCACGGCTGACTTCTTCAAGCGCGCTTTCCATTGTAATCGTAGACAACACGGTTGTCGGTCAAACACACATTTGATTTACCGCTTTACGGCAAGATAGCTGGCACCCTAGATCCAAGCAACAACCGCGTTTTATTTTGGATGTCCGTCATATCTGTACAGCACCGCTTTTGGATCTGTATGAGCATTTACCCCGATTTTTTACAATAGAGAAGATGCTCAATTCTGTGCTGTTATTGTGTCACTTGATAAAACTTCCTAACAAATAAATAGACTACTTACTTGCCCGCCTAGAGACATTTAATCATAGTGGCGCTCGCTCTCGGGAAGATCTTCGAGGACGGATTCCTGCTTGAGCCATTGGAGTGTGTGGAACTTGCCTAGAGCGAAAAGCTGCAGACGGTCGTGCCCGAACTGATTGCGATAGTGCTCGAACAACCACTGTAGGATTTCCAGTTCATCCGCGGTCGTAGCGTTCACGAAAGCCTTCGACGTGCAGCTTTCCGATCGCTCACTCTGCAAAAACAAAAGGACGTCAAAGTGGCCACTCAATGCGGCACGATCCATTGCTGCACTGGTGCAGCCCTCGCTCCTGCTTGAATGCAACCACTGCACAACCTTGAGGTGGCCTCTTCCTGCCGCATTGTCCATCGCCGCCATCGTGCACCCCTCACTTCGATTCTGATGCAGCCACTGAATCACATCAAGATTACCCCCGCCTGCAGCACGATCCATCGCGTTGGAAGTGCACCCTTCCTTGCGGTTTCTGTGCAGCCACTGCACCACAGGCAAATGGCCATAAGCTGCAGCTTGATCCATTGCATCGCTGGTGCAACCCTCTTTCCGATTCCCATGGAGCCACTGCACAACCTCCAAGTGACCGTTGCGAGCTGCAAGGTTCATGGCCGCAAGGGTGCAACCCTCCTTGCGGTTCTTCTGCAGCCACTGCACAATTTTGATATGGTTCGCACGAGCAGCGCCATCCATCGCTGCAGTGGTGCAGCCTTCTTTCCGATTCCGATGCAGCCACTCCACCACCGCCAAGTGTCCGTTCATAGCAGCACCATCCATCGCACGGGTTGTACATCCCTCTTTGCGCTTCTGGTGTAGCCACTGCACGATCTCCAAGTGTCCACGCGTAGCCGCCTCATCCATTGCCGCCTTCAAGCATCCTTCGCGGCGATTCCCATGGAGCCATTGCACGATCTCGAAGTGGCCATTAGCAGCTGCCGCGTCCATCGCTGCCGTCGTGCATCCTTCTCTTCTGCTTTGATGTAACCACTTGACAATCCCCAAATGACCATTCCCTGCAGCTTTATTCATGGCCGCAGGTGTAGCGTACCCCGAGTTCGCATGCAGCCATTGCAGAACATTCAAATGTCCATTAGCTGCCGCGTCGTCCATGGACGCCGAGGGCGACGAGCTAAAGAGATTCCCTCTCAACCACTTGAGGACCTCCAAGTGGCCTCCACTAGCTGCCAGTACAGCCGCATAGGGCGACCACTCCCCTCTCACGTCACAGAGCCACTTGACCATGGCCAGATCTCCGTTCTTGGCCGCCTCCTCCAACGTCACAAAGAACATGTGCGTGGGGGACGGATTCGTGTGTTCCTGCAGCCACTGCACGACCTTCAAGTGGCCCTTCTGGCCGGCGTAAAAGAGCTCTTTAGCGCCCCAGAAGACCTTGAGCGACTGCGCGTTCCCGCCGCCTTCGTCGCGGATGTGGCCTGCTCGACTGGACCTGTTGAGCCACTGCAGCACCTGCAAGTGGCCGTTGCGCGCGGCCTCCTCGACTGCGAGCGTCACGTAGCAGCCTGGGAAGTGCGTCACGAGCCACTGTAGCACGCCCATGTCCCCTCTGGCGGCGGCGCGCGCCATGCCGAGCGTGAAGAGCTTCTGGCGGTAGAAACTGTCCTCTTCCTGGCGCAGCACGAGCGTCGCTAGCGTCATATTTGGTCTGGCTATCGTTATATTGTTCCTGACTGTCGTGAATTTCTGCAGCGTCTCTCGCGCGTCCTGCACGACCAGCGCGCGGTGTGCAGCCACGCGCTGCACGAGACGCAGCGCCCGTTCTCAGAGCGGAAGCCGCAGGCGTCGGGCAGCGACCAGCGCACGGAGAAGTCGAGGAAGCCGCTGATAGTCTCGGAGATGTGCGGCAGGGCGGCGATGCGCGGATGGGAGCGACTCACGACGAGCGCGGAGACCAGCGGAGGAGGCGCCATGAGGGACGAAAGGCCTGTGTGGTGCGGAGAAGAAGCGTGAATGGCGACTGATTGGATCGGGCGCGTGATTACCTTTGATAGATAATAAAATATGATTTTAATGGTGCTACCGACTGTGGGATTCCCTCTGTATACTGAAGACCGCAGTGATTTAGAAAATATTCTCATATTATGTATATTTATGAGAAGGTGGGTACAGTAGTCTGTCTAATACGACATCCAGTCGGGAGCAGCATCATTTGCTATTAAATGACGTGGCAGATCTGATTTGGTAATTGCGGTCTGCGAATTGAGTTGGACGGATTGCGCAGCCGCGTTGACCTCCGCAAGTGAGCCCGTCGAAGAATAAGGCGACTGTGGACGGATGAATGGCTGGCACTGGTAGTTGACGCAGCCCTGCCATCTAAATGCACGCCGCCGTTGTCTCACATGGGTCCAAGGTGACTGAGCTCAAGGAGCACATTTGTAGCATCTCCCCCTGTCTCTGGCAGCATCCGGGAATGGATTTGGTGCCCTCGACGCCTTCCTGCATTTCGCTGGTAGACACCGATGCTTCTGAGACGACTGGAGAGATCACGGCGGTGTGAGGCACGGCACATGAGTTTCCCAACGTCACATTTGACAAGATTCAACGAGAGTAGGTATCCATTCCATGCCATGACAGCGTGTTCGGTGCGTTGAGTCAACAATGACTGCCAATACCTTGAAGGGGGTCTGTTAACTTACCATGTTGCTGTTATCTTTTTACTTTCCCTAACACAAACAATGACGGTAAGAGGCCCGTCAAGAAATATATCAACGCGTGTTCATGTATTACGAAGACACTCAACTGTGCAACAGAAGCCCCTTTGCTTTTTGAAGAATTTTTTCTAGGTTGAACACGACGCGAGCAGCAGACCCAGGCGATGGTCACTCAGCAGCGTCTCCATTAGTTGTTTAAGTGCGCGGTTCGCGTGGAGCTGCGACTTGGTCAGAGGTGCGCGCGTCAGAGGGTCAAAGCATCCGTTCACCGCGAGGTGCTGCTCGATCATGGACCGCTCGTATGTGTTGCCGTCGGGGGTTGTCACCGGGTCGTCCATTAGCTCCAAACTCAATGGGCAGTGGAAGATCTCCATCATCTGCGTCAGCGTCTTCTCCGCGTTTCCACCAGAAACCAGCGCGCCGTTCTCCTCAGTACCATTCACTCCATTCGACTCAGCGGTGTGACCAGCAGACCCGTTTTCATCGGTTGACAACAAAGTATCGTACACGCCCTGGCGCAGCAGCCCCACGACCTTCATTTCCATGAGGATCGACCGTTTTAACACGGCAGCTGACATAGGTACACCGGCTGCTGATGGAGACGAGCACGCTGAAGCTGCCGATGCCGCACTCGCACGATCAAATGCCTTCTCTAGTAACTGCAACGATTCCTCATACGATTTCTGTGCGCGACAGCACTTGCCTTTCCAGAGCAGGATGACAGCCTCGCCCTCAACCGAGACGCCTACGATATCGTGCGCTATGCTCAGGTATTGCCATGCATTCTCTGTTTCATCCAGGGCGAAGAAACACTTTGCACATGAGACGTAGGCTCGAACGCGCTGCCGCGTTGTCTCGGGGTCTTCCGGTTGCTTCCCCAGATGCAGATGCAGTAGTAGTCGGTGTGCACGTGGCAGCTTCTTGATAGCAGACAATGGCGGCTTGAAAGTCTCGGCGCACAAAGAAATCATCACCCTTCGAGAGCTGGTGGCGCATGAAAAACGGATTATCAGGGGATGTCGAAATCTCAATCGCTTGAATCTGAAGGTCGGGCGAGGAGTTCGCCATAGCCGCAAGATAACTCGCGTTCTCTTCCCAAAGATGCGCGAGACCATGAAAAATAGCAGCTTTGTCACCACCTAGGGACTGAATTGCCTGGAAATCGGGTGCTACCAGGTCAAATCTGCGCAGACGAAGATTCGCCGTCATGCGGTACGCGAAGCACTTGACATGTTCGGTGTTGTCGGGTAAATCTTGAAGCGCCTGTGTCAACTGCTCGACCGCCACGGGATACTGCTTGGCAAAAACGCCTCCACTCCCTCTCCATCGCCGACTGCTGCGACGGCGCGATACACCACGCACACCACATCGCCCCACCTTCTTTATTCGACGCTTCACGTGCTCCATCGGGCGCTGCTCGAGTCAACACGTAGCGTCTCTTGCTATCGATCATATCTGCCGTCGGCGCATACAAAAATTCGCGCTGGTACGGGTTGTACAGCGCAAACACGTCTCTCTCCTCGACGCTCACGGCCACGAGCTGCCACTTGCCCGCCGGGCCCGGCTCCTCCTGGGCTTTGCGCCACGTGAACACGCGACTCCTCGTCTTGCCTCTAGCATCCTTCTTGAACTTGGCATAGTCAGCTGCGTACAAGTACTCCTCGAAGCGCACGCTTTGCACCATAAACGTGTCCGAGTGCACGTCGGACGGGATGAGTCTCCACTGGGCCTTGGAGCGATCTTTGTCTTCAGGCCACGCAGCCACTTGATTCTGCTCGTCGTCCCCCACCCAGCACAACGCATTGCGTCTGTCATTATCAAAGGTGCCAGCATTGCCAGGCGCATACAGCAGCTCTTCTTTGCCTGCGTCTCCCGGTCGGTACTCGCTGCGCCCCGTCCTGGACAGGATCTTGAGCTCCAGCGGCTCGCCACTGGCCACTGCACGCAGCGTGGGACTCACCCACGCGTACCAGTAGCTCTCTGCACGTACGCGGGCGCTTCCCTCCAAGTGGCTCATGAGTTTCAGCAGGAAAAGGCTAATGGAAGCTGCGGGAACTTGCGTTGACGAGCTTCGAGTGCGCGTAGGGCGTTGCCGCCTCCCCGGCGTCGCTGCTGGGCGCGCGCAGTGCGGAGCTGACGTTGTACAGCACGGAGCAGCCGTCCAGCGTCCAGTGCCAACTGGGTAGCGCCTCCAGGAACGTCAGCAGCACGGGCACCTCGAACAACCCAGCGGCGTAAAAGTCCCTCAGCGTCGCCTCCAGGAACGACTTGCGACGCGTCTCCAGCTCCGGCAGACGCAGGAAACTCGCGCGCGCTCGGTCCGGCTGCTTGTGCAGCAGATGCGCGCGCGTCCCCGCCAGCAGAGGCTCCACACTCGACGCCATGTCGGCGTGACTTGCGCTCTCCATTATGGAAAGTGTACTTCTGAGAATTTGACTAACCTATAAACTCTTAAGTTACATCCTATAAATATTCCAAATCCGAGGTATTCTACATTCCCTATAGGAATCTGAGTAAATGGCGTCTTCGAGCTCGGCGCTCCAGCAGCGCGTGTGGGGCGGCCGCATCCCCGTCTTCTCTCTGGACGCTAATGAAGTCACGACGTTGCACGCTCCTCGTCCGTTCTACGTGAGTCCTGCAATTCCTCTCAATACCAAGTCACAAGTGCACTAACCTGGTACTGTATCATCCCTCTACCATTGCAGGCCATGGTCCCCCGCATGAGCTTCCTGGTGTCCCAGACACGAGACGTCGTCGAGTATTTCAGAGACGCAGCCCCTCCCATGTCGGCCATGCAGGGCGCGTCCATCTGGTTCGAAGCCAAGGGGGTCCCACTGCACTGGCATCTGCCTTTCGGTCTGCTACGAGACCTTTTGTGCGGTCCTGGACACGACGGAGACGCGGACCTGCCCTGGCACTTGACGGTTCACTTTCTGGGCTTCCCTAGTGACGTCCTGCTGCCCTGTGACAACGAACAGAGCGTCGAGTCGCACTTCATGCACAGCCTCAAGCAGGCCACGTTCCTGCGCGTAGGCTCCACGAAAGCAGTCATGGCGCTGCCGGAAGCGCAGCAGACGCAGATATGGACCAGCTTATCGCAGAGTACGTGGGGTGACAATGGGGAGTGGAAGGAGGAGACTCATGGCTGGTTATTGTGGTGGCAGACGACTATGAGAGTTACAGGGAGGCTACACGCGAGCTGCACCTGGATGGAGGCGTTGACGCTTCGGCGTTGAGGCATCTGCCACTGCGGATGCACCTTGACAACGCACCTGCTATTCAGATGCCTATTACGCCACTGCACGACGGTACGCTGGGGGTAATATTTTCTGGTTGAGGGTGGTTTTATTCAAAGCTGCGTTGTGCTGCTGTTTGCAGGTCGAGAGAAGACGTTGCTGGAAGTGCTGAACTACCTTATACCGGACCTCTTCCCGTCTGCTGAAGGAGCGGACTCCCAAACACACAAATTCCAGCTAGTTGTGCACGGCATCGCCGTACCGCCCGAAGTATCCATCCTGGAGCTCTACCGCAACTTCTCCTACGCCGACGGCTTCCTCTACGTGGCCGTTCTCGCAAAATCATCTAAGTCCTGATAGACCCCACGCGGAAGTACTACAGTAACAAACTACCAAATAGCCCGCTAACTGGTGGTGAAATGCTTGCGTTTAGCGTTTTGGCGCGTGTGTTGAACCGAAGTGGGTAGTCAACGCGAAGTGCTGCTACTCTGCTGCGTGTTAGATTAATTAATGGTGCCCTCAGTTGTGGACTAGACGCTAAAATACAGTCGCTGAACAAAAATTGCTGCAACCGGTCAGCGAGGATTGTGGATTTACAAAATTCGTTTGTATTTGTAGTACGGTATTCACATGTCCAATACTTCGAACAATGCTGCCTGTCCTTGAGACACATTGAAAGCGAAGTGCATGGTTGCTCTCTAAACCCACGCTCAGGGCAGGTTGATGTGCTGGGACTTGTCCGTGCCGAAAAGCCCAAAGTGCATCTCATAGTTTGCGCCAGTGTAGCTCACCGTCGTGTCGTACATCATGAACCAGTACGACTGGCCCTTGCCAGGGCACCACCCGTAGACGTAGTCGTAGAAGAACTGCGTCATGGCACCGGTAGAGGGGACGTTGCCAGCGTAAGTATCACCAGCGTAAGGCCAGCCAGTCTCCGTAAGGCGAACCTTGTCAGACCCGAACTTGGATGTAATTTCATTCCACTGAGCCTCCAACTTCTTAACCGAGGACTGCGAGCCGGGCGTGAAGAACGGGTGGATATTGACGCCAATCAAATCACACGCGTTCGCCAACGTCCAGGCGCTATCGGCGCCCATCCACTCGTTAATACGCTGGGCCGTGCCCGTGGGCGTGTTACCGACGCAGCTTTTGACGCGGCGAATGAAACCAGCGAGCTCTTCGGCCGTGTACTTGCCAAAGTTGCCATTCTTGAGGTCTTCGTTGCCGACGTAAACGGCTTCGACGGCCCGACCATTCCTCTGGTAGCCATCACAAACTGCTTGGATCTCGGAGTCGATCCAACGCGGATCCGTAAGCTGGACGCCCACTGCAATGCGCAGGCCTGCTGCAGCCGCCATGTCAATGGCGTTCACTCCATTGAATTGGACCTGGTACGTGCGGATGCTGGAGAAGTGCTCCGACACCTGTGCCATATCCGCGGCAAGGACATCCCAGTTGACCGTTTGGTGGTGCCAGGGGCATAGCAGACACCAGTGGAGAGCTTGGTCGCGTCGGTACCACCCACGGCGATGGCGGAAGCGATGGCGAAGGCAGTCAAGTACTGTGAGACCATTTGGGCTTGGATCGAGTTTGGAAATGAATTCACGGTTGGACTGTGGCTCTCGACGACGTGGAGTCCATGCGATCGATCGATCGATCCTGAAGATGTGCTTTGCCAGTTGTGGATTGTATATGTCGACTGTTTACAACTCGCAGTTCGACCGTCAAGAGTTCTTACAGTTCACCGTGAACTTCACGAGCCTTGTCGGCGCGAGTATTGATACATCGTATTAAAGCACGTACATGTACCGCGCTGCCAGTTAAGCGGCAAATGCTGGTCGGTGCAGAATGCAGAATATCTGCATCACGGGTAAGTAAATTGTTTATGAGAAGTGCTGCACCTCCACCACTGGCGCCATCACCACAATCACAGTTCTTTCTCCTCAGCCACGCGATACAACGATGGAATTTTTATCGCTACAGTACGGTAATGTGCGTCAATAAGGAACGTGGTATCAACTACATGTACACCTTTTACCGGACAAAATGGTTTTTTCAAGCAAAGTGGTGCGGGAAGGGTTTCCCATCCCTCATAAGTGATTACGTAGGTATTTTCAACCAAAGTGGTTTTGTCGTAAATCGTTACCAAGCAAAGTGGTTTTATCCAACCGACGATTTAGAGGCAATCTCTCTGAGCCAAAACCAAAGCTTTAAGAACGATATAAGGGCATCTGAGGGGTCTATCATGATCTCCCAGCAGTTGGCTACACTATTAAACCTGTTTTGAGTCAAAATGAGTACCTTTTTCTCTGTCTACCGGTACATGTACAGCCACCGCAACGAAGGAAGATTTACATTTGTTGACAACGAGGGACGCGGATATTGCACCCCAGACCACGGTAAAATAATCTCGGCGTTGACTCGCTTCTCCACCGAGGCCCTAGCTCAAGAGCAGAGCCCGCAAGCGTATCACGCAGCATTTGGCAACGGAACTTCAATCGTGGTGCTTGAGTTCGTGACGTGGCGACGAAAGTTAACCCACGTTTTGGATTTTAGAGGTGGGGCAGGCGGCGTCGTGTGGTCGGCGACCTGTATGGACAAAAGTCTTCAGGAGTGCTTTTGTTCTGCTCGACGGAGTAAGCATCTTACACTCGATTAGTATATCGTCTGAATCGGTCGTCAATGTGTAGTCGAAACAGCTCGTAGCTTTGGCCCCCGTCTGGCTGTTCACGCCGCTGGTTGGGTGGCCCCATCTCGATTCGAATGATCTTTGCAAATGTGTTTGCGATAAAAGTGCGGAAGCTCTGCGTGCATGGTGTGGTACATGCACAGCTTCCCGCTCACTGTACCTAACTACATGTACGAGCACCTGTCTCAAGCGTACATGTAATTGGCCCCGTGTCTGGTAAAGTGCACGTGTCGGTGCACACGTCATCCCAAATTCGTTGCTTATCCATTGCACACAGCTCACGATTTCCGTGCCGGGGCTGCAACCGATATACTTACAGCAATGTCTGACTTCTCCAAAAACTTGCTGCTATGCGCCACGCGATATTATCGCGCCCACGTTATCAATCCCCAGAAACGGCACGAAAAATTGTGAGCTACATGTACTGTATTGTGCCGTTGTCCGTTCCACGCGAAGCAACGATGAAAAGCAAGCTGCGTGAATTATTTCGCCAAGTGCTCTAATAACCCCATGAACAAACTCCAAGCGTTATTAATAAAACAAGCTTGCCGAACGCCACCAATGGTTGAAAGGATCCGGTCTGTAAGATTAACGATGCTTCAGTACCTGTGCACTTGAGACCTTTGTAGTGTGCCGTCCTCGAGTCTCGAAAGAGGCAGTGTACTACAGTACAGTACAGTGCACGTACCGGTACCGTACAGCATTGCACAGTGCAATGCACATGTACTCTAGTTTACATCAGCGTTTACCAATGGCGTACAATCCCAGCGGACAGCGAAAACAGATCTGGAGATCGCAACTGGATCCTCCGCCAATGACTGCCATACGATTCGACACCGTACAGATGACAACCATGTGGACTTCGGTCAATCCTCCGCCTCAAGCGCGAGTGTGTCGCGTACTGCTGGCAATGGCTTCGGCTGGTCTGGTCTGGCCTGGTCTGGTCTACCCCGGTCTGCCGCCCCACACTCTGCAAGGACACAAATTGTCGTTATCGCCGACGGCTGTCGGACTGAGACCTCATTCCTCAACCTTCCTTGTCAAGCGCAAGGACCTTACACCAACCACTAAGCTTATCTGCAGCTACTAAAGCATTGAAGTGATGAAGTTTGCGACGGCCTTCGCGTTTGCCACCGCCGTCGCGGTCGGTTCCACCGAAGCTCGCCTCAACATGGGTGTGTGCTACGCGCCGTGGCACCACCCCACCGTCAACTGGGACGTGCTCGCGAACGACATGAAGCAGGTGTCGCAGTATTTCTCCAGCATCCGCACGTACGAGGCACAGATGAGCGGTGTGAACGCCGTCGACATGGCGGCGGCCGCCGGCATCCGTGTCGCGGTGGGCGTGCAGCTGTGCGACCCCAACCGCATCGACGCCGAGATCCAGGCGGTGTGCGACGGCTACTCCAGGAACCCCTGGGCCGTCGAGGCCGTCTACGTTGGCAACGAGGACCTCCAGAACGGGGCTTCGGTAAATACTCGGCTGACCAGCTCGTCGGCTTCATCAACCGCGTGCGGAGCTGCGTGGGCAACACGCCGGTGGGGTCCGTGCAGCGCATCAACGAGTGGCTGAGCGCTGAGGGTGCTTGGCAGCTGGCCAACGCCATTGATAACATCGGCGTGAACATCTACCCGTTCTTCACGCCGGGCTCGCAGCCGTCCGTGCAGAAGCTGCAGGCGCAGTGGGACCAGATGGCGTCCAAGTTTGGTTCGAACAAGCTCCACCTCACGGAGACGGGCTGGCCGTACGCCGGCGAGAACTACGGCGACAACCAGCCGTCGTACGAAGGCATGCAGCAGTACCTGAACGACTACGTCACGTGGTCTGCGGACAAGGGCCAGTCGTACTGGTTCATGATGTACGACACGACGGTGAGCTACACTGGCGCGGAGTACGAGAAGCACTTCGGTCTCTCCGGCACGGACATGTCCCCGCACGTGAACATTCCGCAGGGTGCGAGCCAGCAGCGTCTCCGCCGCGACTAAGCTCGTCTTGCAATGTCGCGTGGGAAGATGGATGAATGAGAGACGCATGGACGATTCGCTCCTCACGACACAAAGTGGTTGATTCAAGAATTCCAGCACACCGGTGACTGACGGACTAGAGACCAAGCTTTTGCTTCTTGTTTCGGAAGTCAGTAATGAAAATGATTGATCGAAGTCGTTGTTGTTATTACTAATGCACTATACACTGGAACCACGTTTTCCGCTATTAATATGTCTGCACCTTCGGAGGTAAAAGAGGCTGTGAACTGTGGATCTGACATTAGTCGAATCGACCGTTTGTGACTAAGGTTTTGTGTCGCTCCGCACTTGGCGTGTTGACAGCAAGGATCATTCGTTACACCTCTAGAGCCCACAAACCATTTGAACTGCCGTTTTCACAGTGCTACCGATGCCTGGAATGAGTTCGATCGCTAACGCCAGTTCGTTCACTGCTGTTGAGCACTCACGCGTTCCGGCTGTGCCCGACGCAATGTCTGTCAACCGAATTTCAATTAATAAGAACTCGGCGCGTAAGGTGCCGTCATCGTCGTAAGTGTTGACGCGAAGAATACTTGGCATGTTGCGACCCCGGGCAGAAAAAGACGAAGCACATGGCGTTAGTGCTGGTGCAGAGAGCCAACAAGTTCAACTTCTCCTTCAACTACATGTACCTGTGGACGCCCAAGTACGGACCAACGGTAACTTTCAAATATCAAGACGTAAACTTCAAATGATATGAAATTGTCGATGTCAGTCAAGTATGTTAATATCTAATCCTCCAATTCACGTAGTCCAGAGTAACCCTGGTAGAAATGCATTCGCAGAGTCATCATCGGTTTGTCCGAGCAGCTCCTGAAATGATATTTCTCGTGTGCTTGCGCTAGACAACATCTCCACCTGTCCGAACAATTCGAACCCTGACGGATCACGGCGAGTACTGTTCACACCGTATCCGGCACGATGTGGTTGCGACTGTGATTGCAGACGACGTCTTTTGTCGCGTGGAACAGGATCGAGAACTCTACTTACAGGAACATTGAGCTGCCAATGCTTGTCGAACTGTCCCGGGGATAGCTCTAGGGCGCCATTTGATTCGACAGTCTGAATCATATCGTGCAGACAGGGG
Source organism: Phytophthora hibernalis (assembly GCA_012656075.1). Classification (NCBI taxonomy): domain Eukaryota; phylum Oomycota; class Peronosporomycetes; order Peronosporales; family Peronosporaceae; genus Phytophthora; species Phytophthora hibernalis. The sequence continues at coordinate 250,669 of JAAKBF010000151.1, read as the reverse complement.
CGTCCATGGGTGCGACGCAGTAGACCGTCACAAACATACATGTCATCGCGGATTAACTGCGGGATCGTAGACTCTTCTTTTGCTGCTTGTACGCTGTTGTTCGTTGCTGCTTTTATCCACCACGGAAGAAGTCTCTGGAAGACGGTGACTAAATCTCCTTGCGAGTTATCTAGAAACGATTTCATTTTTGCATGAGTTCCTTCCACTGTGGAAGTATCAAAGCACCCAAAGTGGAGCTCTCTACCATCTCTGGTGTACGCAATTTTCCATGGACCAGCAGTGTTGTCCGGGTCAATTGCCACAATACTAATGCGCATTTCACAACCAGATCGCTTAGACGAAACCATTGGCCGCTGCCGATCAGAGTCCTTGATTTTTCGCGTAGTTTTCGGTTTACCAGATCGATCTACGTGCAACCTTTTTACGCGATACGTTGTACTTGTAGGCTTTTGTCCATAAATGGATGGAAGCCTCCGCTTCTTCTGCTGACGGGTACTCCAATGGGGAGGTGCAGGAATGAAGAACTTGTCCTGGTCACCAAATTCCGCTTGAGTTGATTCGTTCACGAGAGGAGCGGACATGGCTGTAGCGAAGAGACGGTGGAGGTTGTAAGGAGGCGTTTATTAATGTCACGAAGTTGTGAAATGGTGAAGCCATCTCTTCCCTCCGATACCCTCTTACTTTAGTACGCCTCAGCAAAGATATATTTGGGGCTTACTCAACAAGATATTTTTGTTGGCTCTCTCCACCAGCACTAACGCCATGTGCTTCGTCTTTTTCTGCCCGGGTGCTCCGCTGAGAGTGCTCCCTAACTCCCCCGACCTCGGGATATCAGGTGGGACTTCGTGACTTGTTCATCCAACGATGTGGGATGGCGTCCAGCAGATCACCAACCCGACGGGTTGGTCCGTGTGCTCTCCAAAGCTTTCGTCGCCGGGCTGTGGCGGAATGGTTTGTGCCAGCAGCTGCTACCCGACCAACAACAACCCTCAGTGCACTGAGCTCACCTGGGGTCGCAACATGCCAAGTATTCTTCGCGTCAACACTTACGACGATGACGGCACCTTACGCGCCGAGTTCTTATTAATTGAAATTCGGTTGACAGACATTGCGTCGGGCACAGCCGGAACGCGTGAGTGCTCAACAGCAGTGAACGAACTGGCGTTAGCGATCGAACTCATTCCAGGCATCGGTAGCACTGTGAAAACGGCAGTTCAAATGGTTTGTGGGCTCTAGAGGTGTAACGAATGATCCTTGCTGTCAACACGCCAAGTGCGGAGCGACACAAAACCTTAGTCACAAACGGTCGATTCGACTAATGTCAGATCCACAGTTCACAGCCTCTTTTACCTCCGAAGGTGCAGACATATTAATAGCGGAAAACGTGGTTCCAGTGTATAGTGCATTAGTAATAACAACAACGACTTCGATCAATCATTTTCATTACTGACTTCCGAAACAAGAAGCAAAAGCTTGGTCTCTAGTCCGTCAGTCACCGGTGTGCTGGAATTCTTGAATCAACCACTTTGTGTCGTGAGGAGCGAATCGTCCATGCGTCTCTCATTCATCCATCTTCCCCACGCGACATTGCAAGACGAGCTTAGTCGCGGCGGAGACGCTGCTGGCTCGCACCCTGCGGAATGTTCACGTGCGGGGACATGTCCGTGCCGGAGAGACCGAAGTGCTTCTCGTACTCCGCGCCAGTGTAGCTCACCGTCGTGTCGTACATCATGAACCAGTACGACTGGCCCTTGTCCGCAGACCACGTGACGTAGTCGTTCAGGTACTGCTGCATGCCTTCGTACGACGGCTGGTTGTCGCCGTAGTTCTCGCCGGCGTACGGCCAGCCCGTCTCCGTGAGGTGGAGCTTGTTCGAACCAAACTTGGACGCCATCTGGTCCCACTGCGCCTGCAGCTTCTGCACGGACGGCTGCGAGCCCGGCGTGAAGAACGGGTAGATGTTCACGCCGATGTTATCAATGGCGTTGGCCAGCTGCCAAGCACCCTCAGCGCTCAGCCACTCGTTGATGCGCTGCACGGACCCCACCGGCGTGTTGCCCACGCAGCTCCGCACGCGGTTGATGAAGCCGACGAGCTGGTCAGCCGAGTATTTACCGAAGCCCCCGTTCTGGAGGTCCTCGTTGCCAACGTAGACGGCCTCGACGGCCCAGGGGTTCCTGGAGTAGCCGTCGCACACCGCCTGGATCTCGGCGTCGATGCGGTTGGGGTCGCACAGCTGCACGCCCACCGCGACACGGATGCCGGCGGCCGCCGCCATGTCGACGGCGTTCACACCGCTCATCTGTGCCTCGTACGTGCGGATGCTGGAGAAATACTGCGACACCTGCTTCATGTCGTTCGCGAGCACGTCCCAGTTGACGGTGGGGTGGTGCCACGGCGCGTAGCACACACCCATGTTGAGGCGAGCTTCGGTGGAACCGACCGCGACGGCGGTGGCAAACGCGAAGGCCGTCGCAAACTTCATCACTTCAATGCTTTAGTAGCTGCAGATAAGCTTAGTGGTTGGTGTAAGGTCCTTGCGCTTGACAAGGAAGGTTGAGGAATGAGGTCTCAGTCCGACAGCCGTCGGCGATAACGACAATTTGTGTCCTTGCAGAGTGTGGGGCGGCAGACCGGGGTAGACCAGACCAGGCCAGACCAGACCAGCCGAAGCCATTGCCAGCAGTACGCGACACACTCGCGCTTGAGGCGGAGGATTGACCGAAGTCCACATGGTTGTCATCTGTACGGTGTCGAATCGTATGGCAGTCATTGGCGGAGGATCCAGTTGCGATCTCCAGATCTGTTTTCGCTGTCCGCTGGGATTGTACGCCATTGGTAAACGCTGATGTAAACTAGAGTACATGTGCATTGCACTGTGCAATGCTGTACGGTACCGGTACGTGCACTGTACTGTACTGTAGTACACTGCCTCTTTCGAGACTCGAGGACGGCACACTACAAAGGTCTCAAGTGCACAGGTACTGAAGCATCGTTAATCTTACAGACCGGATCCTTTCAACCATTGGTGGCGTTCGGCAAGCTTGTTTTATTAATAACGCTTGGAGTTTGTTCATGGGGTTATTAGAGCACTTGGCGAAATAATTCACGCAGCTTGCTTTTCATCGTTGCTTCGCGTGGAACGGACAACGGCACAATACAGTACATGTAGCTCACAATTTTTCGTGCCGTTTCTGGGGATTGTCTGTCAGCAAAGAGGGAGTCTCGGTGCTCTATGCGTCGCCAAGTGCCAAAATCAATCGATTGTCGAATTGTATCTCGGCGTTGACTCGCTTCTCCACCGAGGCCCTAGCTCAAGAGCAGAGCCCGCAAGCGTATCACGCAGCATTTGGCAACGGAACTTCAATCGTGGTGCTTGAGTTCGTGACGTGGCGACGAAAGTTAACCCACGTTTTGGATTTTAGAGGTGGGGCAGGCGGCGTCGTGTGGTCGGCGACCTGTATGGACAAAAGTCTTCAGGAGTGCTTTTGTTCTGCTCGACGGAGTAAGCATCTTACACTCGATTAGTATATCGTCTGAATCGGTCGTCAATGTGTAGTCGAAACAGCTCGTAGCTTTGGCCCCCGTCTGGCTGTTCACGCCGCTGGTTGGGTGGCCCCATCTCGATTCGAATGATCTTTGCAAATGTGTTTGCGATAAAAGTGCGGAAGCTCTGCGTGCATGGTGTGGTACATGCACAGCTTCCCCGCTCACTGTACCTAACTACATGTACGAGCACCTGTCTCAAGCGTACATGTAATTGGCCCCGTGTCTGGTAAAGTGCACGTGTCGGTGCACACGTCATCCCAAATTCGTTGCTTATCCATTGCACACAGCTCACGATTTCCGTGCCGGGGCTGCAACCGATATACTTACAGCAATGTCTGACTTCTCCAAAACTTGCTGCTATGCGCCACGCGATATTATCGCGCCCACGTTATCACAGTTCGCATTCGTCACCGAAAGAACGATTGGCGCTGCCACAAAAGTTACGACGCAGGCCACTCAATGTCGAATTATCTTCGAAGCACCGAGTAGCCCTTCCCTACTTCACCGGCACCGCCCCCACCACCACCACTCGGTCTTGCTACGGCTGCACTGCTTGCATCCACTCACTACCGCTAATGTATACTGCATGGTTTCACGATGATACAGTGCACTCTCAACAGCAAGAGAGCACTGAACACGCGTACATGCTCATGCATTGCAATCTTGTGTCCTCCGAGGTGCATGTGTATGAGCTACTTCGTACGAAGCATCAATTAATCGAGCACAACACACCAAGGACGGGTGTCGTTAACTACATGCAATTAGTCTGTAGACTACAGGCTGTAGTTGGAGCATTGGTCTACGGGATTGAGTCAATGTCCTTGAACTCTGAGAGCCCAAACGGCAATTACTCATAATAATATATAATACTCAGATCCGTGGCTAATGGCCGTTAAACCGCTCTCAGACAGTGGAGATATCGGCTTCCACAGACCCCAGAAGTGCACGTACACGGAGCGCTAAATTTTCGCTGTTTGTGGGTTGCCTCGGTGCATGTACGTGTTCGCTGCTGTAGGTTGACGTCCGTTCAAACAGATGGAGTATCACGTCGCCAATTCGGACAGTAAAGCTCTCACGCGGTCACCGCCATAGGATTCGATTCCCTCTCGAACTTCGAGTCGAAGGTCTCCAGAGAGCTCATTCCGAAATACTCCTTGTGAAGCTCAAGCCAGATACTCCCAGCCCAGAAGTCATGTTGTCTTCGCTGTTTCTGACTGTCTTCGCCGTAGCTGCCACCTTCACCACAAGTGTCGTCGACGCCAGACAACTCTCCACTGGTGTCTGCTACGCCCCATGGCACCACCCAAACGTCAATTGGGATGTACTTGCCAACGACATGGCGCAAGTATCGCAGCACTTCTCTAGCATCCGCACATACGAGTCCCAATACAATGGAGTGAACGTCGTCGACATGGCCGCAGCCGCCAACCTTCACGTTGCCGTCGGGGTGCAGCTCCAGAACCCGCAGCAGATTGACGCGCAGATCCAGGCAGTCTGCGACGGTTACGCCAGAAACGAGTGGGCCGTTGAGGCCGTCTACGTCGGTAACGAGGATCTTCAGAATGGCAGCTTCGGCATGTAGTCAGCCGAGCAAATTGCTGGTTACATCCGTCGTGTGAAGAACTGCGTTGGCAACACGCCCGTCGGATCCGTTCAACGCATCAATGAATGGCTGATCGCTACCGGTGCCTGGACTCTGGCGAATGCATGTGACGTTATCGGTGTGAACATTTACCCGTACTTCACGCCCGGCTCGCAGTCATCCCTCAAGAAGTTGGAGGCTCAGTGGGACCAAATGGTGTCAAAGTTTGGTTCGAACAAGCTCCACCTGACGGAGACCGGCTTCTCATATGCAGGCGAGACCTACTCTGGCAACGTTCCTTCGATCGGTGCCACGACGCAGTACTTCTGGGACTACGTGTACGGGTTCTCTGGCGGCAAGGGTCAGTCGTACTGGTTCATGATGTACGATCAGTCAGTTAGCTACTCTGGCAAGGAGTACGAGAAGCACTTTGGGCTCTTCGGAACGGACAAGTCGCAGCACATTAGTCTGCCATAGCGACGTGGCCGCATTGAAAGGCATGACGTGGCTTACACTGCGGATATCGTGGTGTATGAATTCCAGATAAATTCTTGGTGGAGATAACCGAATAACAATTTCACTTCTATGTAGACCGAAGGAGGCTTTCAACTGTTGGTATCCATATGGCCGTAGCACTTCATAAACACTGAGCCCGAGCTTTTGCGCGGCCTCACAGTGGGTGCGTGTACGTGTAAGCTACAAAATTGTACATGTAGTGATACCGTAACAGCATAACTTCGTGTGCTCTCCAAAGCTTAATAACGTGTGGTTATATTGGAGACGGCGTCAAACGAAAAGATGCTTACTAACCTAAGTACTAATCGCGATTTAGGCACACCATTCGAAAGAGGAGCGTCTCCTCTTTCGAATGGTCCCTTCAGACTATTGAAAAGTGAAATACTCGTTAGGCTTCGGTCCTCTAAAAACATGTCTCCCTGTAGATGCAACTTTCTAGAATTTTTATATGGCTCCCTTTGCGTAGTTTTTTCCTGCTGAAGCAATTGCAACTATTCCCAGGTTCTAATTCGGATTCCTTCAGGTCTAAATTGAAGGGTCTATGAGTGATCTTGAATTTGTGAGGGGTAATTATTTATAATTTTGGGTACGAAGGACCCATTTTGGATAATTTAGGTATTGGACGAAAGGATCATTTGGATTAACTGCCATCATTCAGTTGCATAAATTATATTTCTTGGCACGCTTCCGAGATTGTTTTCCAGTCCACACGTCTTCTTTCGCAAACTTCTTCCTCATGTGACCGAAGCCACGGTCGACGGCATTCTTTGTGTGGCCCTTCACAAAAATTTGAGCTCGACAGTTTCGAGTTCACCGGTTTGATCCAATGCTAGCAGCATCTTGACGACGTAGTTGTTCTTGTTTTGCCCTCCGCAGTTGTCGGCGTAGATAGTTAGTTTGCGATGACCGTTTGGAAGCACAATCCGCTGGATGAAGTGATAGAGCATGCTATAAACTTCGTCTGAACCTTTCCCAGCGACCGACTCGTCGTAGACGTAGTTGTACTGAATGCTTTTGTTGGAATAGTAAATGCCAAACACGTTCACGTTCACCAACGACAGAAAGTACCATTGGGATGGCGTGGAAGTCACACTCGGCAGCGTGAGATTTTGGCTGAAGTCTATCACAATCACAGCACGTTCTTCAGATACTGCTTGTAACTCACACTGATACTCCAACCTATTGAAAATGTTCACAGCAAATCAAAATGATGTTAGTATCCATGTCCAAACAAAATGATTCCTATATCCGTACCTCTTCGCTTTGGCCGAAGCTGTGTGACTGCCAAGCTCCTCGGTGAGTTCAGCAGTTACATTCGAGCGCATTCGGGCGTACAGGATGGAGCACAGGTCACATACGTTTCTTTGAGGGGATCAGATTCGAATCACAGGACAATACTGCTGAAGTAACTTCCGAAACGTTGATAGGTAACAACGTGTAGTTTTCGTCGGTGTACTGCTTGCGAACAACTCCATCAATCGTTTTCTGAGTCCGAACTCGTACAGGAACGACGTCACCTAACGTCGCCGTAAATGAACGGAACCAATCCACCAGCCATTGAATATCGTCTTGGCAGCGTTGATGTTCATCAGTCCACGGTGAGTCTTGACGGAGAACGCGCCCCTTTGTATCTGGTGTCGGTAGCGAGTGATGGTTGCAGTAGAGACATCGTAGACGGCGCACCAGGATTCACGACACACACGCCCAACTAGAGGAAGAAAGTAAGCGAAAACCTGTCGCACTCCAGTCCCACGCCGACGCACTGCCGTATCCGTCTTCATCAGCATGACCAGCGACGTTAGTACACTCTGTTTCTTTTCTTGGGGCGTCATATACGATAGAGAGCACAAGAAGTTTTCGCCGCCTTCCCTTGAAGGCAGTGATCATCACACGTATCTGCACGAATTAAACGCGTAACTCGATCGCGAAGCTCGTCGTCAATCAAAACGACGTTCCCGTCCTCGGCGAAGTCGTCATCAGATTCTGCTTCCGATTGCTCTTCCGCAACTACTCCAGCACTTGACACTCCACTTGAATCGTCCGACACAGGCTCCCATGAACTATCTTCCGAGGCGTCGTCACTTGATCCTTCTGGGTTTGGTCGAAGTGAGCCTAGTAGCTTCCTGTGATGGTCTTGTCCGAGAGACATAGTGTCGTCTGCATCATCGCCACCGTCTGGAGGCGAGCTGCTGCCTGGAGCTACGCCCGTTACCCTCGTGTCCATCGAGTCGAAACACCTGAAAAAGGGTAATTGTGGGAAGGGGCTCTTTGTGAGAAATTTCGGTTAGGTTCGATTTTGGTTGACCAATCTTTAAAGCCGTTTATCTCGAAAACTCCAAATGGTCCGTAAGCATCAGTTCGTTTGACGCCGTCTCATTGTGTCACTTATCCTCCCGGATTGAACTCTAATAACCATCCTCAATAGGTGATTACTCCCTATCAAGTCTTACAGCATTCTCTCCTTCCTGCTGTTTATCTGTCTCCGTCTGGTTCTACATAGCAGCTACCTCCCTGCCCGTGCATCCGCCAGCCATTGCGCTCCATCTGCAGCAATTCTCTCTTCCACTCCTTTTCGTAGCGTGTGTTCTTCCCCTACCTTGTCTATAGTGAGCATACAACTGGCTTTGTTATCCATTGCCCAGTTGGCGATCCAGTCCGCCGTTGCGTTGTGTTTTGCAACTATCCAAAACTCAAATGGCTTCACTCTAAAATTACGGGTCCCCCTTTTGGCGCAAATCATGTTTGTCCATGTTCCGGGAAACAGGTGTTGACAGGGTCCCTGTTTTGGGAAATACCCTGGCAGGACAAGATGCATACGGCCAGGACGACGACCTCGGGGAGGAGTTAGGGAGCACCCTCAGCGGAGCACCCGGGCAGAAAAGCCGAAGCACATGGCGTTAGTACTGGTGCAGAGAGCCAACAAGTTCAACTTCTCCTTCAACTACATGTACCTGTGGACGCCCAAGTACGGACCAACGGTAATTTTCAAATATCAAGACGTAAACTTCAAATGATATGAGGAAGGAACTCATGCAAAAACGAAATCGTTTCTAGATAACTCGCAAGGAGATTTAGTCACCGTCTTCCAGAGACTTCTTCCGTGGTGGATAAAAGCAGCAACGAACAACAGCGTACAAGCAGCAAAAGAAGAGTCTACGATCCCGCAGTTAATCCGCGATGACATGTATGTTTGTGACGGTCTACTGCGTCGCACCCATGGACGCCCCTGTCTGCACGATATGATTCAGACTGTCGAATCAAATGGCGCCCTAGAGCTATCCCCGGGACAGTTCGACAAGCATTGGCAGCTCAATGTTCCTGTAAGTAGAGTTCTCGATCCTGTTCCACGCGACAAAAGACGTCGTCTGCAATCACAGTCGCAACCACATCGTGCCGGATACGGTGTGAACAGTACTCGCCGTGATCCGTCAGGGTTCGAATTGTTCGGACAGGTGGAGATGTTGTCTAGCGCAAGCACACGAGAAATATCATTTCAGGAGCTGCTCGGACAAACCGATGATGACTCTGCGAATGCATTTCTACCAGGGTTACTCTGGACTACGTGAATTGGAGGATTAGATATTAACATACTTGACTGACATCGACAATTTCATATCATTTGAAGTTTACGTCTTGATATTTGAAAGTTACCGTTGGTCCGTACTTGGGCGTCCACAGATACATGTAGTTGAAGGAGAAGTTGAACTTGTTGGCTCTCTGCACCAGCACTAACGCCATGTGCACTTGGCGCGGTAGGCTCTTAGGCGTTTTGACAGAGCATTGGTGAGTAATGTTCCCACCTCTGTCCAGAACCGAGGCTTCCATGGACGCTGGTGGAATATGGAATACAATGGAGACCTCTGTTGCTAACGAACCTGCAACAAGCCCAAGGGTCTTGGATGTCTCCAGCCCGCGAGGGAAGAGGCAATGCCAGCATCTTCCAGCGCACCAAGTCGTCGCCGTACGGACATCGACGGAGTCCTTGAAGGACGACGTCCGTTTACAAGAGTGCGTGAGACCGGAGAAGTCGAGACCGTGGCCAGCGCCGAGGTTGCTAGCGGCACCTCTAGTGTGGGTAACATAGTTCCACACGGGCCGATACAGGCTCCAGACGCTGTACCAAGACAAATTACGGCTGTGGGTAACACATGACCACGCCAAGCGTCCCGACATGATGTCAGAACTGAAGCTCCAGGAAGAAGCTCGGAGTCAACGACGACTCCTTCGGCGCCGCCGCCAGAAGAATGCTATCACATCTTCGACGGCATGACTGGCCGCAAGGTCACGTCCGGGTCTGTCCAGTTGGAGGCCCTGCCGGAGATGTCGGATCTCCTGCGTCTTGATGCTATGCAGATCGACAGGGCTCTATGTCCAGCATGTGTGCCTGCAACACCAGTGGCACAGATCGCTGTCAGTTGTCGCGCCGTACGGGCTTCGACTGATGTCTTGTTGATAAGCTCAACCGCAATGGTGGATTAAGTCCACGTGAGGTCAATAAGGCCAAGACTGTGGCCAAGACAGAGGTGCGTTACGCAACCTCTAGTGTGGGTAACCAAGTACCACACGGAGTCAACAGGACTCTTGAAGCCTCCATCAATACGCCTCTGGACGTGGGTAACCAAGTTCCACGTCTGGATGACCGTCGACGACGCCTTCACCAGCACAAGTCGGGTCTGGTCTTGTATCAGAGCGGAGTCACTACAAACGACTCGGAGCACTGCTCCACAAGCATGGACTGCTCGACGGCGAACGTGAACGTGGTGTCGACGAACACAACGTCCCACCTCCCACTGGATCGGCACGTACTGTGCCACTATACACACGGTCGCTCATACCTTAACTGAAGAGGAAGTCGCCGGTTGCGATTCCTTTGTGGGTAACATAGCTCCACACACCAAGGCGGGTAACATAGTTCCGCACGAGTCTTAACAACTCGGAAAAGGTGAGGCCGTTAAGACCTTACCTGACGTGGGTAACATCGATCCACGTCAAGTCGCGCAGACTCAAACAGCTAGCGGTCTGGCTGCATGCCAGCCGCGGTCGACCTTGTCGACCGGTCACGGCTTTGTTCGTATGAGGGGGAGAGGCTCGGAAATACCTTTCCTCCCGAGTCTCTGTTGAGAATAGGTTCCTCACGGAAAGTGTTGTTGGTACGGGCCAACAACTGTGCGTGCAATACGTTTACACGGACACGTACTCTGACCGAAAGGAAGACGAGTTATTACGTGGGTCGATGGAGGTCGTGTATATTACAAATATGTACGCTACCTACCTACACTCGTCGTCGTTCTCGTAGGTTTGTATGCTTGCGGCACTTATGGTGGATGTGGTACTTGCCGTACACGGCGTACCTCTGGTGTACGGGGCCTTAAACCTGTACGCCGTCGTGGTCGTGGACCTGTACACCGACGTGGCGTACGCCTACGGGTCATTGAACCATACGTCGCTGTGATGTACGCCTACGTGGGCATGTACCTGTGCGCCTACATGATCATCGACCCGCACGTATACGTGGTCACCAACCCGTACGCCGACGTGGTCGCGAACGTGAAGGCCCACGTCACGTGACCATGGACCCGTTCACGGTCATGGTCATCTAAAATGACCGAGTGTCGTGTAGGATCACGCAGAAACTCTCACTACCAAATGGTATGAGTCCCACCAACAACACTCGCTTCCCCTTGTCAGGTCAACGAGCGTTGGATCAAACCTGAAGACCAGGAACGATCCCTTACGCCGGGTTGGATGTGAACCCTCTGTACACCTAGGTTGTATGAGGCCAACCCAATAACCTGCATCACTAGCCACGAGCGAGGGCTAGTATGCAATATTGCGCTTTCGCGCGAACCCCGCAGTCCCTCAGAAGGAAGGGTACCGGCTGTCAAGCCTAATACGGGTTTGCCGAGGTAAAACCACGGCGGGTAGTAAAATATGCATGGAACACTCGGTTCCACTATAATATATGGCGAACGACGCTTCTCGTCGCTCCCAACACTCGGCCACTCTAATCTCTTGAACAAACCCTCGGTTCAATGTACCTCGGGCTCGCTGACCAGCATCCCACAAGCCGATCGTATCCAGGCCCTAAGATATGCTAGCTAGACTTACCGAAGACGGACGGAAGCCTTGGTGACTTGGGGGAAGACTGCTGATTTATTTCTGTTGATCAATGGCTGTGAGAGCCTCTGTAGTCAATCCTATACCTAGTCCTATAAGTAAATACAAATATCCAGTGTGAACGGATCCCAGTATGTGGTCCTGGACCCGGCTCTATAAGACCGAGGGTACGAAACTGACATGGGTACAAACGAGAGTTCAAACTCTCGGCCGGGAATTTATTATACCCGACCGAGACCTCGGTCACTAAGTTATCATGGTCACTGTGGCGAGGGGAATGTAATCCACCAATCAGGGCACGCCGGTCACTTTCTTTCAGCAAGGGCAACCTTACCGACTGGCGACCGAGCGTGCCAAAACCCAACACCACAACTGCCCCGCCTCGACGCAAACTCCCACAAGTAGTGCGCGTCGTGGTGCTTCACATCTTCGCATCATAGCCCATCCGTCGCGTCTTCTCAGCGACACCACCGCTGCCGCTGTCCGTGCTATCGCCCCGGGCGACGAGGTAAGCTTCTCCACCTTGATCATCTCAGCATTCTGCGCACCTTCTAACTCTTCGTTCCATCTTGCTTCAATTTCTCAGGCACAACAGCAGGGAGCTGCCGATGCTCCTGCCGACGTTCCCAGCTCTGCTGAGGCCTCGGTCTCGCCTCCACAACCTCCCAATGGTCCTCCGCCGGCTGACGGCGGTGCAGCCGAGGGTTCGTCGCTACGCACGCCTCCGTCATCGCCCGATGCCTCACCCGTCCTCGCCTGGCCTCGGTAGAGTGTCAGACCGACACCTCCGGCGTCGCTCCTCCTCAAGTTGCCTCGACCGAGCCTTCGGTCTCGGCTCTGGTCGAACATCGTCTCCTCCAGTTGGGTCAGCTCGTGGTTGGTGTGGCCCGTCAGCGTCCTCGGCGAGTCGATTCGTCGCTCGACAGCCGGATGGAGCATGCCACATACCTCGGTGAGGTTCTGAATGCCGCTGTGGCTCCCGCCCAACTTCCACCGGGTGAGGCCGAGCTTATGTAACGAGGTGGCAGAGCTCAAGGCCCGACTTACCGACACCGGGACCGTCTCCGAGCAGAGACGCGAGAACGCGAGAAGTTCGAGCGTTTCGGCACCAAGCTTCAAGCGACGAGAGTCGCACTCGTGACTCTCTAAATAGCCTTCGCCAGTCGTACATCGCTTTTAAGGACGAGCATGAACAGGCGGCCGCGCACCTGCACCAGGCCAACGCTGTCGTCGCTGACCACGACCACATCGTGGGGCTCTGGGCTGCTCGCGCGACCACGGCCGAGGCTTCAGTGACGCCGGCGCAGCGCATCCTCCACCAGGACGTGAGCGCTTCAAGGCTGGCTTGGTGGCGTATACAGAGCAGGTGGCCAAGCATCGGGCTGCCCTCGAGGCTTCTGACCAAGCCTCGGTCGGTGCAGTCTCTCCTCAGGTTCAAGCCCTTGAAGCTCAGGTCGCGATCTTGAAGTGGGCGAACTCCATTCTGCGTCGCCACGCTGCTCTCCCCACGAGATCGATGTTGACAAATTGGTGCTTGCTTCTGCTGGTACGTTCTGCTCTTCTCTTCTTGGCCCATTAGCCTTCTAAAGCTCTTCTTTCCCTCGTTCAGGTATCACTGTGGACAACATCGACTGGGAGTAGCTCGGCCTCGCTCCTCTGAGCATCACTTCGAAGCGCAGTCGGAGTGCGTCTTCGGAGAGCTCGGAAGACAGCGACCAAGAGCCCAAGGCCTCGGACGCGGGGTCCAAACCTCCAGCCCAGGCAGCGTCGTCTGCTGGTAATGCCTCCGACGATTCGGACGACCTTCCACTGATTCCGTCGGTGTCCCAACGTCGAAGGAATCGGCGCAAGCGTCTCCAGCAGCAAGCAGCTCAAGATCCGCCACCGCAGGCGGCGCCGACGCATCCTCCGCACGTTCAGTCGGGGCTGCCGAAGTCAACCCTTCCTGCCAGCAAGCGGTTGGGTCGTCCATCTAAGAGTTTGGGTACCCTAGCTCGAGGGCACACGCCTAAACCTTCGGTCAGGTCGCCACCACCTCTCCAGGCGTCTGTCCTCCTGCTGGATCGCCACCGAGCCTCTCGGTCAGTTCATCGCCGGAGTTGCCGTCGCCATCGCCTCGTGCAGGGTCGCCACCGAGCCCTCCGCTGCCACCTCTCACGCATACGCCTCGGGGTCCTCGGTGCCTCACCCTCCGGCCGAAGTCGTTGACTTGTCGGGGGATGGGGATGACACCGAGCCTTCGGCGGCTGCGGTTCCTGCGTCCGGGTCATTCTAGTCGGCGCTGGTCTCGCCACCTCGTCGTGATGGCCGCCCGTCTCGAAGCGCCTCGGTGTTGGCCTCATTACGATCGAAGTTGGTATTGGAGACCCTGGAGGCTTCGGACGATTTCATAATCGGTCCTGACTCGTCGCCTGCGGCTTCCCAGACTCTGACCGTACTGCCGTCGGTGTCTGCACCCCAGCCTTCGGCCAAGTCGGCGGCTCACGTGCCATCTTCAGCTGTGTCGGCCACCACCCCGCCAGCTGCCTCGATTGTGCCTTCGTATGCTCCTCCGGCTCTATCTGGCCTAATCTCGCTGCTGGTCTCGTGTCGTCGTCTTCGGCCGCGTCGTCAGTCTCATCGGTGGTGACGTCAGCTCCTCCGGCAGCGGATGTGACCTCCAGTGCCCCATCCGTGCCGGCAGTGTCCTCGGTCACTGCCCCTACAGCGTCGTCGGCAACTGCTGGATCGGTTGTGGGGCCCACCGACGGTTCGCAGCCTCCTGCTGCTGCTGCTCAAGGGCATCCACCGAGTTCTCGGTCGGGACTCCGACGGTCACACACCCAAGTGACGGCCACGCTTTCCACGGTCCCCGGCACCGACCCAAGTACATTCGCACCTGCAATGCCTACTGCATCAGGGACACCGTCACAGCGCCTCGCTCTGATGGCCGGGCCGTATTTGACGCCTGGGTTTGTTGCCCCGGGTGCACAAGCGGCCTGGTGTCAGATCCACAACAGTAGCCTGACTCCGCCTATTGCCAAAGGCGTCGAGTCCCCGTGCTCGGTGGCTGGCATCCAAGCCATGGCGGATTGGGCTAATCCTGTCCACCTCTCAGCAAATGCGTTCGAAGATGCCGGAACGGCCGTGTTGTTTCGCCATTGACCAGCATCCGCTCGCCACCAAGATTTCACCCGTGTCACCGGTCTGGCCCGGTCCATCAAGATGTGGCGCCAATTTCAGGGCATTTCCACGGACTGGACCGAGAAGGCAGACTTTGGTCTAACACTGTGGGAGCGCCGCCACTGGGTTCAGTTTGCTGCGGTCTAAGCGTACCTTCGGAGAATGGCTCAGAGACTTGGGGCTGGTGTCCCCTCGGTCGTCGCTCTTCGTGCCGCCTGGTCCGAGTATAACAAGGCTCGGAATCTCCGGGCAGACCGCTTACAACAGCAAATGGTGTATCGGTGCTGGTAGTGGTGCGTCGAGCGCCCTGGCAAGCCTCGTGAAGCGCAGACCGAGCTTTTGTTGGAGCCCAGCTACCTTCAATACTCGCTCGAGGTAATCGAGGGGGATCCGACGTCCGAGGACTGGGTTGGTGAGCTTGTCACTCTTGACTCGCGTCATCTCTGGCGGAACTGTTGGGTGGATGCACCTTCCAGCCACCCGTTCAACACGACGTTCGCGCCATGCAATCCTCCGGTGCCTTTGTTCGTGCCTCGTGGTATGACCGAGGCGGAGGTGATTTCTGGAATCATGGTGGATCTGTCGTTGCCACAAGCCTCGGTCATACCCCCATGGGTAACTCAAGCCTCGTTGGCTGCTCCTCCAGGATCCGCCGACGATGAAGAGAAGGAGGAAGGCGAAACCGAGGATTCATCAACTCCAGCTGCTGTGCCTGTGGCTGCCACTGGATCGACTTCTGGTTCCTCGTCCAACTTGGACGTACTGACCAACATTGCCTCTACTGCCGACATCTAAATCTCGGTCGCGTGCTTTTCTGCTTCGTTCTTCCTTGGCCCAGCTACTCCGACACCGTCCGAGCCCCGTAGTCAATCGTAGGTGTAGTTCGGCCTTAGTAATCCCATTCAATCCAAGTTGATCTCGAAATTGTTCACTTCGTATACACATATACAATTTTAATCCAGTAGTCGTCTTCGTCTCATACTATGGGCTGCATAATCCCCGTAGACAGTTTTTCTCGTCACTTCTCATCCATAAACCGAGCCTTCTAGGAGACTTGGTCGTTCAGTGATCAGTGACTTCCATTCTGGTACAGTCTCACATTTCGTCTGCTTCTACGGGCTGTACCAACCCCGTAGTCAGTTCAATCCTCGGTAGCGGTTCGAGCTAGTCCTCGTCAGCTACTTGAACCATTTGGAGTCGTCGTTCGCTGCGTCGAGTTCGCAGATAGTCGTAAAGCTACCCGCCGCACGACAAATTCGATGCTGGTTCCCAGGTAGGCTCGTCATGACCGACCCACTTCACCTTGAACTCTCTGACAGCGCGATTAGTGCTCGTCGTTAGCGGTGATTGATCGTCCAGAATAGCCTCTACTTCGTATTCGCCTGCCACTCTGTCAGGCTCCCAGCTATCTTCCGGTAACAGCTCCTCGTCAACATCAATCCTCGTATCCTCGGTCACCTCAGCTGTCAGCCGACTCCTCGGTCGGTCGCCATATTCGTTCACCGCCTTGAGCCGTGAGACATGCACCACTGGGTAGAACCGATAACCACTTCGATCCGGCAGCTCTATCTCATACCCGAACTCTTCAAACTTCTTCTTGATCCAGAATGGCCCGTGCCATCGGTGTGCTAGCTTCTTGGTCAATCCTGGTTTCACGCGATCCATGTAGAGCCACACCCTGCTCCCAGGCTTGAATATAGACCTCGGTGCTTCTTCAGTAGTTTCAGGGGATACCCCAGTCTCTTCCTGCCCGGTGTCCGAGGTTTCGTTGCCGTCAGTTTCCGTCGTTGCTTCCTGCTGTTCGGCATCCAATGGCACCTCTGACCCGTCGCGGTTCGGTGCTACGTTGTTCTCGCTGACATTCACTGGAATACTCGGTACTGCTGCTGCTTCACGTCGGTTGAGCGACTCGTTGTGCTCGCGGGCTCTCCATCGCCATTTTCCATGCAATTTCTTGTTGTCGGTTCATTTCTCGGCGCCACGCTAGCGCATCGGTTTGCCCTCGGGATCCTCGTTTTAGCGACGAAGACATTGCTCGCAGCGTGGGCCGATAATCCCACCTATGAACGAGGTAGAACGGAGTATCCTTCCGTGTGCTATCTTGAAAGTTGTTGATAGCGAAGACAAGTCGTTCGGCGATCTCGTCCCAGTCTTGTTGCAGCGGGTCTTCCGCATACACTCGCACTGACTGCATGACGGTCTTGACTGATCGTTCTTGCTGCCCGTTTGCTTGCGGGCGATAAATCAGCGTGGCCCTCGACCGAGACTGCATCATCTCAGCAAATGCTTGGAAAACCTCGCTCATGAACCGAGGGTCTCAGTCATGACGGATCATCGTTGGCGCTCCGAACCTTCGGTAGACACACGCTTGGAAAGCCTGGGCAACTTTTAATGCGGTTGTATCAGACATGGCTTTCCCCATAACGAATCCCGTGAACGAGCATTGAAACGGTAGCAGCGCGGTATTTCCTCGCCGAGACTTCGGCAACGGTATGACAAACAAAATCCATCGACACCAACTGGAATGGTCTCTCGACTAGTACATTCCCTGGAGAGTACCCTCTGAGCTGCGGTCGACTTTTGCTCGAGCTGCAGTCTGGGCAGGACCGCACATGCCTCTCAACGTCTGCGTACAGTCCGATCCAATAATAATCCATTTTCGCTCGGTGGTATGTTAGACCGATGCCTTGGTGGCCACCTTCTAACGAGTCGTGACAGCTCTGTAATACTTCCTGAATCATCGTTGTGGGTACCACCAGTCGCATCTTGGTCTCCTCTTCGTTTTCGTTACTCCACCGACGGTTCGCTCCGATAATAAACAGCACGCCGTCCTCGCTTAGCGCAAATTTGTCGGCCATTTTCCATGCATCTCTCGCCGCACTGTAGCTCAAGCTAGCTTCCTCTCCTCGGAGAACGGTCTAGAGATTGTCCACCTCAGCTCCTCGTCATGGGCAGCGGAGATCCTTCGTCTTCGTTCTTCTTGAATGGTTATCGGGTTGACATCGTTTGCATTTGGTGCTCTGATGCTTGCCTCGGTCGTTGGTAGCTCGCTTTCTGCTTCGTTCTGAGTCTCTGAGGCTACTTCACATGCTTCGTTTCGTCGTGTTACGTCGTCCTGGCCCATCACCGAGGGCACGCTCGCAAAACGAACACGCTTCTTCTGTGCTCTCACTTGTCGACGAGTCGTGACGGTTATGTAATCCGGCACATCCCTCACAAAATCGAAAAACGATTTGTTACGGGGTGATTGGCGTGCCACACGAGTCCTGGCTAGGTTGACCGACGTTCTCTCGTCAGTGGCCGCTTCACCGAGTGTTGGTGTGGCGACCTCGGGCGAAGGCTCGTAGATGACTACGTCGATTCGGTTGAGCTCGATTAACTCAATTTTCCTGGTTTTGGCCGAAACCACGCTCGACTGTTTGCTGTTGAGAGCTTCCGTAGCTAACGATTCTGCAGCTGCATTGAACTCTCGGATCACGTGGAGATATTTTACCGACCGAAGCTTGGCTGTGAATTCTCGGTGGTGGTTGAGTAGGGCCATCAGAGTTTCCTTCCGACAGGCCATCACCCCTAGGGACTGCTGGATTGCGAGTCTCCCACCACAATTAAATCCTCGGTGCCGTGCTCCAGCGCTGTCAAGACACCATTGTTCATGCCTGCGTACTCAGCGAGGTTGACTGTGGTGGTCTCGAGAGAAGCACTCGCAGCCGTCACTACCGTCCATTCTGGTAATTTCCATAATATCCATGAGCAACTACCATACCCGCCATTCTTCTCCGTCTTGGCCGAGCCATCAAAGGACATCATCAGGCCTTTGTAAGGCCTCGGTAGGCATGCGTATAGCAAGTGTGGGTCCATTCGATCGGACCCTTTCTCATCATTACTGACAATTCGGCGCTCAAATGGTTGATGACCCGACCAAATCTTGCGGGTAGACTGCACCGCTGGTCGCTAACCCTACAGGAATATGAAGTTGAGATCAGTATAGACCCGGCACGACGAATGTGGTCGCAGATGCCTTATCCCGGGCACCGGTGGTAGTACGAGCAGCTGTGGGCGGAAAGCAGCAGCCGACAGGGCTCTCGGCGAGGACAGCGGCGACCCGAACGGCCGACGAGACGAAAACTGAGGACGACGAGCCCTCGGAGAGGCTCACGGTTGTGGACGGCGGTCAGGACGAGGCGGTAGTGGCCACCGCAGCTGACCAGAGACGAGAAGTACCCCTGTGGCACGAGATAGCAGCCGCGACGCTGCACGAGCCACGGCAAAGGCCACGACGGGACCGGACGGAGTGGTGGGCGTAGCAGTGACGCCAGCCGACAAAGAGACGCAAACTGGGAAGCCAACGATCGGCGGCAGCTCCGTAACGAACGGCGCGCGATGGCCAACGGACCAACCCTGACGCGGCTCGCCAAGCGGCGACTGGAAGAGGCGGCAGCAGCGGCGCTGAAACGGCCGGCAGCCCACGGCAGCCTGCACGCGAGACGACAGCAGATGGAGGCGATCAGCACCCTCCGTATCAACACCCGGTTGGGGTGGACGCATCCACCAGTCGCGAGAGAGGAAGGACGAGCGACGAGTGTGACGACTGCAATGGCAGCTACGGCAGAAGCGCGTACGGAGGGCCTGGCACCTACGCCAGCTACGACGGAAGAAGCGACACCGAGTCTGGCACTGAGTGTTGCCGAGCCCTCGCCGAGCCTGAGCAGTGCGGTGCCGGTGTTACGAGCAGGTGAACGAGCGGAGACGGAAACGAGTGAGTCGCGAGTGGCAGGAGCGGCACCGACAACGGCCACTCCCGCAGCTGGACGAACCACGGCAACCGGGCGAAGGACGGTGACGGCGCCTGCGGCGGCCAAGCGGCGACCAGCGGTAACGAGCAACACGGCTGGACGAAGCGCGGCATCCAGACGCGACGACCATGATGAACACAGGCGCACGCGGCAAGCAACCACGGATAGCAGGACGAACGAAGGACGCAAGCACGACGCGGGCAATGCCGAGGCCAACCAAGATGCAGAAGACTGGGCAGGCGGTCAGCGCAGCGAACGAGTCGACGGGCGGAGCGGCGGCTCCGGCAAACAAGCAACCAGCAGGACCCGCACCGGCGAGAACTACGACGCTGGACGAGGGTGACGACTGGGCGCCGGCAGACTCGACGCTGCAAGTAACAGATGCAGAAATAGTGGCGGTGCAGCAGCACAGTAAGTTGGTGCAGCGGCTGCTGAAGGACGGCGTGTGCCGTGACATGCCCGTAGAGAGCACGTACGGGTTCTTGACGATCACCACCCCGCACGGCAAGCGAGTGTTGCTACCCCGGCGTTGTGGGCGGTGGTATTTAAAGCGATGCATGGTTCGGTGTGGGCGGGCCATTTGCGAGGGCCGCACACGTATGGACGTGTGGCCCAGCTGTACTGGTGGCACAGCCTGCTTCGAGAGGTCTGCCGGAAGGCTCGGCCGCGCGAGGTGATTCCGCCCCTGCGCAGTCTGCGTGGTGGCGATGTCGGTGACAGATGGGCGTTGGACGTGGATGGCCTCTTTCCTGTGGCTGACGGCGGAGAACGCTACGTCATTGCGGCGTTAGAATACGTGACGAGATATGCTGTGGCGAATTGCGTCACACAGCATACTGCTGAGAGCGTCGCGTCCTTTCTGATGGAGGACGTTGTGCTTAAGTTTGGTGCATTTCGGGAGCTTTTGACTGACGGAGCCCCTGAGATGGTCGGTAAAGTGATTGAGCAGCTGGTGGTCTTGCTGCAAACAGAGCAGACCAACCTCGTGCCATACCGACCGCAGATGATCGGTTTGGTTGAGAGATTTCACCGTTCATGGAAAGATTGCGTTGCCACGTACATGACAAGCAATGCACAGAACGACTGGAACCTCTGGTTGAAATTTGCTGTTTATGCGTACAACTCGGCTCGGCACTCGACCGTAGCCCTTACCCCGAACTGATGATGGGCAAGCGATTGAGGGCGTCGAACGAACTGCTGAGAAGGACGGCGGTGGCTAAGGCCGGTGAATTGATGCAATACCATGAGAACTTATTGACGGCAATGAAACGCAGCCATACACGTGCGGAAAAGGCTAGGATTAAGGTGCAGGCGCGTCAGGCGCGCTACTACAACCGGACGGTGCGTCAAAGCGGACGTTTGCTGTTGGTGACCGCGTCTGGGTATTCAACCGCCGCGCGGGCCAAAAGCAACTAATTTTATCCACCAATGGATGGGACCAATGCGTATTGTTGAGTCAGCTGGGTACGAGAACTTCGTACTCCAGCGCGAGGATCAGAACGAGGCGCCCGAGATGATGATAGCCCACGTGTCATTTCGGGTGAGTTATCACCACCCGAAGTCTCTGCTGCGGCAGGTAGCAGAGGACTTGCGTGTACAGTTAGACGAAGAGGATGCAGACGAAGGTGCAGCCAGCGATGGCACGCAGGCAAGAGCGCCTGTACGCGCAGCGACTGCGGCTCGCCCTGCAGCTTCGGCAGGAGCAGCTGTGAAACAACGAAGAGGAGCAACGAGCAGTCAGAGGGCAACCCTCGACACGGGTGGAGACCAGACGTCGCAAACGACGTAATCAGGCTGGGCAGTATGTTGTTGAGTACGAGCTCAGACCCGCGGACGATGAACGGACCGGAACGAACGGTGGCGGACGAGGGTGGGTATCAGTCAGCGAATACGACCTCCTGCTGCAGAGCGGTAGGGTCGTGGAAGCCTCCACTGGAGAGGAAGTCATGTAACAGGGCTGGCACGGTGGCGCCCCACGACACACACACTACTGGACGACGAGGATGGGCGACGGCCGATGGTGGACGAAATGAAAGAGCGACGGCCAATGACGGACGAGATGGGCGAATGATGGTGCGCGGCTGGCGGACTGATACAAGTGAGACCGCTGGGTCTGCGCTTTGGACGGCTGGGCGGATGATGAACGGAGCGCTCACTTTCGAAGTGGCGTTGGAGAGCGCAAGCGGTTGGTAACGACTGCGAATTGGACGAGCGAGCGGGCGGACGACAGATGTTGCCTACGCTACGTGCTGGTGAGCGACGGCGAGGAGCTGGTGCAGCCCAAGCGTGTTGTCGAAGTCTGCTGACAGTTGCGACGTAAGGGTAGACGCCTGAGGCGTATCGACTCGAGTGACCAAGCGGGCGTTGACTGGCAACTGGCCGAAGTTGGACGAGTGCAAGGGCGACGAGTAGGAAGACAGTAGTCGTGCGTACGGTTGTATTGCATTTTAAGGACGTTAAATAAAGAAGGTGCTGCTGCCAGTCGGACAAACACCGGCGCAGTGGATTGTCGTTGTCCACTGACGGACAGACAGACTTTGGCGCAATCGGCACCGTGCCGACCAACCCCGGCGTGCAGAGCAGGGTTCTCCAATTCCGTATTACCTGTATACGGAATTGCTGTATCGTTTTTGCAGTAATAATAAGGCTCAGCTGTTTGATCGACAACTTGAAAACTGTATGAACGTACTTTTATAAATTGTATTGCAAATATTGGTCCAATTTCGTATTATATTGTTTCTGAGAATCCCAATAATCCGTTTTTATATTTAGAAAAACTGATTTTAGTGATTGTGAAATTTTTTATTCAGACCCTGGTGCAGAGGAACTACAAAAGACACGTTGCACTCGCAAGCTCTGCTCACAATGCGGATCCCTTGATAGATCGTGGCGTTCATGGCAGGCACCCTATGCAATCGGTATCTACAATAAGCCGCTCCATCGCAGCACACCCTTGTATGTGTCCTTGAGCAACGGAACCTCGAGGACAGGCAAAGTCAGACTTGCTCTGACCACCTCGGTAGTCCTGACCTGCCCTGAGTCAGGGAAACGGTACCAGCTTTGCAGAAGCGGTTAAAACAATATTTGGAGGCTAATAACTCCGAGTCGGGGTATCCTCCAAGTTGTCTCCACCACCGCTGCAACGCGAATCTGCTTCTTCCTCATCCATCGCCCTACACAGGGAATTAAACTGCACAACGCTCCCTCCATAGTCCTATGCACCTCCTACAAAACGCATACAAATCTACTCTCCGCCTGCGTCACTACATAAAGGTCCGTCACTAAAGCCTTCCACTGTCCGCAGTTATCTGAACTGCTCAGCATTCACTGCTGATCCAAAGCAAAGCGCCACTTCCCCATTTGCAGCATGGAGATCTGGACGCCTTGGGATACGTCTCGCCACGCACATGACTTCATCGCACCCTTGGCGCCAATCGATCCGCCAGTCGACCCACCAATTGACAATGACGACTTCCAAGCAGGAGGCACTTGGATCGGCCCCTTGACTTGCGTGCGCGTGGTGCGTCGCTCACGTCCGCACATGTCGGCGCTGCCCCATGTGTGGGAGGCCGTCGAAGCGTTTCTGGACTGTTCGCCCAGCTGCTCATTGACGCAGGCGGCAGCGTTCGGCTCCATGCGGCTGCTGCGCGGCATCTCGGCGAGATCCGGCGCCATGGCCACGTTGGACGCGTTCTACAAACAGGCGCAGTTCTCAGGCGCCATGCAGCACGCGGCGGCGCGCGGAGACGTGGCAATGATCCAGTGGCTGCTGACCTTCCAACCGGGGGGCTCGTGACGCGCGCGGTGGAGCAGGCGGCCAGAAACGGACAACTGCAGGTGCTCACGTGGCTGAAAGCCAACCACGACCACGTCTTCTGGGAGCCAATGAGCTGCGCTATGCAGTGGAAGGCGACCACCTCGACGTGGTCAGATGGCTACAGGAACACACACGACCACCGACGAAACTTCGAGCCATGAACTTGGCGGCCGCCAATGGAAGTCTGGAGCTGCTGCAGTGGCTCTTTGAAGTGAGACACGAGGCGTCGTCCTCTGCGGCGGCCAAAGCTGCCAAAGGCGGACATCTGGACCTGCTCAAGTGGATGGACAAGCACTCGCTGTGTAGACACCAAGGAGTCCCAGTGGAAGATGCTGCGGCTGGAGGTCATTTAAAGGTGGTCAAGTGGCTGCACAAGTCCGGGGTGGGTATCGCCACTCCGCGTGCCATGAACGCTGCAGCAGCCAATGGACATGTGGAAGTGGCAAAGTGGCTGCATCGCAAAGGCAAAGGTTACGCCTGCACGCACGTGGCGATGGACGATGCAGCCATGAACGGACACTTGGACGTGGTCAAGTGGCTGCACGCACACCGCAGTGAAGGATGTACGACGGATGCGATGGACGGAGCGGCCAGGAACGGACGTTTGGGGATGGTGCAGTGGCTGCACTCGAATCGAAAAGAAGGCTGCACCACACGTGCGATGGACGATGCTGCTGCCAATGGCCACGTCCACACGGTCATGTGGCTCAACAAATACCGACCGAAGGCGGAGCATGTGAGCGGATCTGCGAGTGTGGCGAGCAGTAGCAGCAGTGGTTCAAGATCAGGCAGAGGACGAGGTGGAGGTTGTACGACTAATGCGATGGACGGCGCAGCGCGCGGCAATCACTTGGACGTGGTGAAATTCCTGCATCGACATCGTGAGGAGGGTGTACCGAGCGAGCCATGGATGGGGCCGCCGCGGGTGGTCATTTGGAGATGCTTGAGTGGTTGCATGAGCATCGCAGTGAAGGTTGTACTGCTGCAGCGATGGATGAAGCAGCAGCGAACGGGCATTTTAATGTGGTCAAGTGGCTACACGTCAACCGAATCGAAGGGTGCACTGTGCGTGCAATGGACGGTGCTGCTGCTGGCGGACACCTCCGTATTGTAAAGTGGTTGCATGCCAACCGCTCCGAAGGCTGCACTGAAGCTGCAATGGATGGAGCCGCCGGACACGGCAAACTTGACACGATTAAATGGCTCCACAAAAATCGTAAGGAAGGTTGTTCGACGGCCGCTATGGACAAAGCTGCCGCTGGTGGCCACTTTGAGGTGCTGCTATTCCTACACTCCAAGCGCTCGGAGGATGTACCATGGATGCACCTGTGAATGCGAGTCGCAATGAGCACGTGGAGATCCTGCAGTGGTTTTTCCGCTTCTATCCGCGTATGATCCACCGCGAGAAGGTCATCGTCTTCGCTAAGCGCTACAACTATTACCTCATGGACTGGTTGCACCGCAATTACCAGGCATCGGGAGAGCGCACGGTGCTGGCTGAGATCAACTCATCGTTCTACCTTACGCCCCCGGAGACTGAAGAATTGACCACGTAGGCGTTTGAAACTTTTAGACCTGGCGTCGATCACGGTTTGCTAGAGTCGACTAAAGATTGAATTGAACAGCGCAGCATGAAGCGCTTCAACGAGAAGGCGAAGTTGGCCCAAGTTCATCGAAAGGGTCTGTATAGACCACAATGGTGATCGTCCTTTCGAGCTTTGAAGCCAAGCCTGGACCAAAACAATCACCTTGATGAAGCACACGCAGCGCAGTGGCAGGTCTTTTAAATTTTGATTGATTCTCAGAGTACAACTTACACCCCTGGGGATCGTAGACCGACGAAGTTTGTGCCATCTACTTCGCCACTTTTCCTGTTTTCTCGATTGTCCTGGGCTGGAGAGTGAATCACGACCGACAGCGATGCTTGGTCACCACAAGTCGATCCTGCGCGAGGATCATTAATCGTCGCGGAGATGATCTGACCCTCGGACGGAGCCTTGCGCGGATAAATAAACGTCAGGATCAGCTGAATCGAGCCTAGCAGTGCGCCTGAAGCGTTCGGCACCAAAATGAAAATGTCATCGACAAGAACGGCGTACACGACCCAGCAGAAGCTGTTGATCACGTTGACAACTCCCATCGTGAATGGCATGGAGGACGACGTCTTGGTGCGGATAACATGCCGAATGGTGGCCATGGGCGACGCGTACAGTCCGACAGACGAGATGATGATGAGGACACCCAACGTCGTGCCTGCAGACGACCGACTCTGGCCAGTGCAGCCCAGCAGAGCGAGGAGACCGTAAATGGTCTCGAGCACCATCACGACCACTGAAATGACGAAAATCCGCATGACGTCGCGCTTGTGAGCTGTCCAGCGGTAGAAGAAGAAGGCGAAGAAAACTCCCGCAATGACACCGAGTGTCGCGGTCAGAAACAGCGGGATGATGTTGTCCACGGCATAACTGTACCAGCACAACAAATAGCAGTTGGCGTACAGCAGCACGCATGGCAGGACCGACATGTCGCCCGTGCTCTTCATCTTGCGCATCCGCTTGAAATCCGGCAGCAGCGAGACCCGCATCATGATGGTTGTGAGGATGGTGATGATCTTGAAGGCCAGGATGGCCGTGTCCGTGCCACTCATGGCTTATCGTCGACTATTTCCTTAAGTGAGACTTGTCAAGCGCAATTGGAAGTGAGACTTGCTGCTTCGTCCGGCATGATTGGTCGCACTTCGCACCATCTATGTCGTCGCAACGAGGCAACATACACATGCAAAGGAGCTGACGCGCTCGGCGTCGCCAACATTGCAAGAAGAGCGCAATTCAGTTTTCAACTCACTTGGTCGGACGGACGATGGGGTCAAAGTGCAACCTTGTGGCAAAATCGATGGATTTGACTTCTCGTTTACTGCTGTCTGCTGCTCAGGTCCTGTCGCAACTCAATCCTCACGACGAGGAGAATTCATTGCCACCAAGTCTGGATTCTTACAATTACTTTCATCGCGTTGCTTGTCTTGATCAGAAGAGATCACCAGAACGTCGGCGTCTTGGATGGATGTGGAGATCAGCTGCTCGTCTTTTGGCCCCGCGCTTCGGTAAATGTACGTGACGATCATCTGCGTGGCGCTTAGCGATACTCCGACAACATTCGGGGCCACCAGAAACATGTTGTGAACCAAAGCACCGTAGACGCACCAACTGAAGCTGTTGATCACGTTCACGACACCCATTGTGAGCGGCATCGACGTCGCTTTCTTGGTCCGGACAACTCGGACAATCGTCGCTATTGGCGACGCGTACATTCCTGTTGTCGTCGCTATAGTCACGAAACCCAAAGTCGTTCCCACTGATGAATGCGACTGGCCTGTAAGCCCGCAGATAGCTAAGACGGCGTAGATTGTGATCGCCAAACATACGAAGAAGGAGATGACAAAGACTTGGATGACCTCGTGTTGGTCTACTGCCCAGTGGTGGAAACAATAGGCGAGGAACATTCCAACCACAACACCAAGCGCCGAAGTTGCAAAGAGCGGTACGAAGTCGCCGATCGCGTAGGCGTAAAACAGCACAGCGTAGGAATTCGTGAAGATCAGTACACACGGCAACACAGACATTTCGGCAGTGCTGTGGTTCTTCTGCCATCGATTACAGTCCGGTAGGAGTGAGATTCGCATCATGATCGTGGTGATGATCGTCACAACCTTGGACACTGTCACGGCGATTGCGTAGACACTCATAGCTGTGGTCTTGGTCTTCAACAATCTGAAATGGTTATGGTCTTGACCGCGTCTTAGGGTGGCCTTCACGCAGTACAATTCCTAGTGCATTGATGAACTTGCATGCACTATCCGTCGATTACCGGGTATCGCAGAGTGCAAAACTCTCCTTGAGTCAGCGAACCAAGCTTTTGACAAGTTGTCATCTCTAAAAGCTCAAAATTGCAATTATAGGGCAGCACGACGGACAATTTTCATGAATCAGTCTGATGTCTGTTGCTACCTTTTGTCTCCTGCCACGATTTTGAGTCCTCGTGGTAAGGAGAATGCATTGCTACGAAGTCTAAGCTCTTGCAAGAGTATGCAATGCCGATTGAGTCCTCAATCTTCTCTTGCGCCGAAGCAGTGACAATCACAACGTCCACAACGTTTTGGTCGTCCATACCTTTGCTTCGGTAGATATAAGTGACGAGCATCTGCGTTAAACTCAACGTCACTCCGATGATGTTCGGAATCAACAGAAACATGTTGTGAATAAGCCCACCGTAGACTCGCTATTGAGCACATTCACGACCCCCATAGTGAACGGCATCGAAGTTGCGGTCTTCGTTCTGACAACGTGCACGATTGTCGCCATCGGTGACGCGTACATTCCTGTCGTGCAAGCGACCATGCTAAAACCAACGCCGTCTCAACCGAGGCGTGAGACTGTTTTGTAGTACCGCAGAGTGCGAGGAAATCGTAGAGCGTGATCATGACACACACAGTGACGGATATGACGAAAGTCCTCACGACTTCGTGTTGGTCCGCAGCCCAGCGAGAGAAGGAGTAGGCGAGTAAAATCCCCACCACGACACCGAGCATCGACGTTGCGAACAGCGGCATGTAGTCGTCGGTCGCGTAGGCGTAGTACAGCGAGGCGTACGAGTTCATTAAGATCAAAACGCACGGCAGCACGGACATGTCGCCCGTGTTTCGATTCTTGCGCCATCGATTCCAGTCTGGGAACAGCGAGACTCGCATCATGTGATGGTGGCGACCTTGGACACCTCGAGAGCAACAGAGTAGGTGGTCATTGCTTTTCTGGTCTTGGTGCTGAGCTGTTAGACGCAAAATAGGAAATGACGAAGACGGATCAATACATGCTGTTTGCTCTCGAGTACCTGAAGTATGCTTTTGGAAGATGGTCTTCACGTGGTACAAATTAGCAGGACTAGATGCACTACCTGTAGTCTTCATACGTTTTTTGTAGTCTTCATACGTTTTTTTTCGAGCATGAAGATGAATGATTATGCAGTGCATCCACGATCCATCGATTGCACGGCTTTCAACGCGGAACCAACCAATCCACGTTATCCCCGGAAACGAATCATCGGGTGGATCCCTATCAGGGTTCGGTAGTAGTGAGCTCATTAGTAGTAGTAGTGCTATTAGCACTACTACTACTAATGATAATGATAACGAAGTCAAGTGAAGCCGTTAGTAGAGCTAATTTAAATTAGTAGTCGAAAAAGAGCGTTAGTAGTGCTATTAGTACTACTATCCTGATACCCATTGAAGGATCTTCAAAGGCCGCGCATGGTGGATGATTTGATGGCTTCTCCAGCTTTCCTTTCTATTATCCCTCGTTTGCCTTCGTACGCGAATCAATCCATGAGCTGTACCAAGAGTGCTTGTTCCTGAGGGCCGTGCATCTCCGTGCAGCGTTTACAAGAGTCCAGTGCACCACTTATGCAGTAACGAGCTGTGCACCTGAACGGACGCGGCTCTCTCGGAAAGGTAAAATTGTACATGAAGTGTTTTTCTGCTGTATCTCCTTCACGTTAAAATTAAGACGACAAACGCGCAGGTGCTATAGCCGCAAATGCGTCCACAGGTACTTCTGTGAAGACAGTGTGATCTGGAGGAGTAGGTAGTACTCTAACAAAGAGGCGTTTGAAAAGGCATTCTCAAGTTCAGCATGCGAAAAAATAAACAGGGAAACGTTCATTTCTGGAAAGTGGAGCAGTTTTGTCAGCAAATCGACGTGTACATCTGGTTTGCCGAATTTAGACAAGATAAATGTCCTTCGCTTGTAAAACTTGCTCACACTTGGTTAGGACGGTCTGTTCAACGGCTTTTCAAGAACGAGTCTTTTCGGTAGGATCATTCGCTATGAGCTCGCTGCACTCAAGGACCGACAATGAGTGATCTCAACGCCAACTGGTACTGCGCCAAAATTGTCTTGAGCGCCGGGGCATGGAAGAAAGCAAGCATCGTATCTGGAAAGCAGCGCGTTAGTAGCGTTAGTAGAGCATTAGTTGTACTATTAGTAGTGCTAATACTAACGCTCTAGCCTAACTACTAATGCTAATACTAAGGTCCGTTTCCAGATCTCGTTAGTATTAGCATTAGCACTACTAATCCAATATTGCCACTACTATCGAACCCTGGTGACTATAGCTACAGAAGTATATCGTCTTGTAGTGGCTGCACCAGCCACACTATTAATAGTCGTCGAATACTGCGACTTATCTGGCTTCGTACCACCGTTGTGATACCTAGAAGTTTTCACCTGCATGTAAAACCAAATTGGATGGAGCTCCGCACTCGCGCAACAGAACAAATCGATGAAATTTGTTTCTCTGTTTTATCAAAGGAAAGGTCAAAAATATTTGGTGTTGTGGGCCTAGCGGTTCTACATGACTACATGTATTAACCCTTAGGCGAGCTCCTGAAAGCTGAAAAATATGTTTGCCTTGATCTCCGCGCTGGTCAGTGAGAGAATTACTACAGATAGTGGATCTTCATCTTGGACATCTTCGATCGATGCAGGTGTGTTGTGTTTGTAAACAAACGTGAGCACTAACTGAAGGCAGCCGAGAATGAACCCCGCAATATTCGGACTCAAGATGAACCAGTTTCCAATCAAAGCGCCATATGCCCCCAGCAAAAACTGTTGAAGACGTTCACGACTCCCATTGTAAATGGCATCGACGACGCCGTCTTGGTTTGAAGTACTCGAGAGATCGTAGCCATTGGTGATACGTACAACCCGACGGTTGTGCCGATGGTTATGAATCCGAGCGTCGTTCCGACGGACGACTTCGACTGACCCGTATACCCGTTCAGAGCAAGAACGCTGTAAATTGTCACCAGCACACAAACAACAAATGACCCAATGAAAGCGTTCATGACGGCACGCTTATCGGCTGCCCAGCGATAGAAGAAGTAGTTGAAGAAGACTCCAGTGACAATTCCCAGGATCGACACTGCAAATAGCGGCAAAATGTTGTCGATTGCGATTGCGTAAAACATCACTGCGTAACAATTTGTGAAGAGCAAGAGGCACGGCATCACGGACATTTCGCCAGTGCTGTGGTTTTTGTGCATTCTCCGGAAATCTGGCAACAGCGAAACTCGAAGCATAATCGTCGTGGTTATTGTCAAGCCTCGGAACACGTCGACAGTGATTTCGTGCGCGCTCATGTGGATGTTGTAGAATGTGGTCTTGGATGCGAATTGGGATATGACTCGATGTTCGATCCTGACGGCTCGTTCGTTTTGCTTGGTGAATCGACGATTAGCGATCTCTAAAAGTTTCGTCTGACAGCCTCGAGAGGAACAGCCCAGTTGCAGGCGCAGAAGGAGACAGAAGAAACGCGAAGTACGAGCACTAACCGTTCTTACTTTGCACGAACATTGGCTGGCGTTACCGAGCACAATATTAAGATCACTTCGTTTCCTTGATGATGTTAGCAGAGGCACAACGGAATCAGTCCAAAAGAGAGAAACCGTGAAGTCTCAAATTCAAAGTAGTTATCAGTTAATAGTGCATAAATTACTGCTGTCGACTGCTACTTCTCATTTCTCGCCACGACCTGGTCTCTTCACGACTCGGAGAGCGCATAGCAACGAAGCTCGGACTTTTCCGGCCGTCTACAAAACTCAATTTTCCTTCTTGTTCACCATCTTGAACAGGCGAGAGAACCACAACCGACAGCGCAGGTCGATCGTGCAGGTTGTCCACATTGATCTGTGCATCCTTCGATGGACTTCTCGGGTAGATGAAGGTGAGACTCAGCTGGATGATGCCCAGCGTGAACCCAGCAATGTTCGGGGCCAGAATGAACGGGTTGTCCACCAACGCAGCGTAGAAGCCCCAGCAAAAACTGTTGGCCACAACGACGACGCCCATAGTGAACGGCATGGAGGACGCCGTCTTGGTTTGAATGACACGCACGATGGTGGCCATAGGTGACGCATACATGACGATGGTCGTCGCAACGGTGATGAAGCCCATTGTCGTACCCACTGCATCTCGAGTCTGACCCGTTATGCCAGCGAGGGCGAGCGATCCGTACATGGTCACCAGTACACACACGACCAAGGATCCGATGAAGATTTTCATAGTCGCGCGTTTGTAATCCGTCCACTGGTAGAAGTAGTAGGCGAGGATGCCCCCACCACAACACCAAGCACCGACGTGGCGAAGAGCGGGAGCATATCGTCGATGGCGTACGCGTAGTACAGCAGCGCGTAGCAGTTGGTGTAGAGCAACACGCAGGGCATGACCGACATGTCCCCCGTGTTGCGCTGTCGACGCCACCGATTGAAGTCGGGCATGAGAGAGATCCGAAGCATAATGGTGGTGACGATGGTCAGCACCTTGGCCACGATCACGGCGGTCTCGTGTCCGGTCATGTTAAACGAAGGGTGCTCAGCGACGAACGGGTGCGCTCTCGAAGGCGAATCGAGAAGTGCCCACCATCTCCGATGGAGCTGGTGGTGAACCACTGGTGATGCGCTCCCATCCACGCACGATTTATGACCGAAAGTCGTGCTGCCTGGTCATCTAATCCAGCAGATTGGTGGGCACGCAGGCATATCGCAGGCAGCCGCCGCGTCGTGGGAGCCACTCGATCCGAGAGTAGGAACGTTATCAGGGTGCCGTGTACCGTAGATGTCCAGTGTTGAAGTCGCCACTATAATACGCGCGACTCGACCACGGTGTGGTGACGTTGGCGACGACGGTGCAGCCAATCCATGAGGCACCAACTCTCGGCGAGCACGACCACTTTGTCGTGCTGGGTGTGCTGCGAGTAGTGGTGGAATGACGGTTTATTTCTATGCGTAGAGCTGGTGAGCAGGGTTTGATAGTAGTGCGATTTTCTACCAAACTGCTATAGTAGCTTCCTATTAGTGACATCAAAGGTACTAGTGTACTACTACTAGTAGTTTCTTTCAGCTAAACTGCTTTAGTAGTAGTACTATTATATATTAGTTGGATATTAATAGTCGACCACCGCATCGCAAACGCATGCGATGGTGCAAATCATTGGAAAAGAAAACAGTAACAATGCGACCAGCTCAATGTGATCCTAACGAGTCGTGCCGCCAGTGCTGCCATCCTCCATCCGCTGGATCTCCTTCCGGTTGTGCTTCAACACAACCTGCATCTCAGCGCGATGGTTGTCCGTACGGATTGCACGTTAGCTGCTGAGCGCACAGGAAACACACGTGCGTAAAGGGATCAGTGTCTTGGTCGGTGGACTTCGTGACGGGTGTCCCCAAATTGTGAGCGACCCCATACTTCATGGCGAGATTTCTGCTGCTGGCGTGAAGTGACAAACCTCCAGCGGGATTCCGAACGCACTAACTCCCAACGAAGTTGACAACGACGTCGACTGAGCACGCGAAGAAACGGAGGACACAGTCAAATCCACAACACCGACCGATGACGGCGACGGACACGATGGCTGTGGTGACAGATAGAGCGGGGGTTGGGAACCCTGTGAATCCGACAACTTCGATATCTGACTTGATGAAGGAGGAAAATTCTGGGCTTCGGTCTCACTTTTCACCGCCGCCGATGAGGTGGATGTCACTGTCTCCCACTTGTACAAACAGGACACGCTGCAGAAGCGCTCGGACACGTACAGCTCGTTGCTGCAGATATGGTGGACACCACGGCCACAAACAATGCATGGATTGGTGGTTGTCAGCTCCTTGTCAGCTCCTCGCACAAGCAGTCGGGGTTGGCGCACTGCATGGCGTCGTTGACGTTCAGGTGAAGAGATGGAGTGGCTTCTTGATCTGCTCTTGGAAAATTGCAGAATGAGCTGCTTCCAAGGAATGTTCAACAGCCCTCCTTGCCTGTGGAACTTCCTCATGCGTCCTGTTCGACGAACTGCTCGTTCGTGCGACCAATACCGCTCGCCAATGTCGCTCCCTGCATCCAGTACACGCCCAACTCAAGTCTTCTTGATTCAAAACGGAGTTTTGACCTACAGAGTGCGTCGTCACCACCATGGAACTAGAGATGGCGTTGTCCAGAAGAGGGGTCGCCAGTGTTGCGCTCGATTTCCTTCTAGTAATCAGGTAGCAATTGACTATTAATATTTCGGTTTGAGCGAAAATAATAGCTGCTATAGTAGTAGCATTTAAAGCTCCGCGCAAAACTACTATCTACTATAGTAGTTTGATAGTATTTCACTATTAGATATTACCAAAGTAGCACCATATGTTCAAACAACTGGCAATCCCTGCCAGCGGATAACCAACATTTTTGGTCCTTAATTTAAGGACAAATATTTGCTTTTAAGCAAATACTTTAAAAAAAGTACGCTGGACTTTCCCATTTTTGTCCTAGAGGAATTAAGGACAAAAATGACTTAGTGTTTGTATTGAGGGTGATTTGCCCTCACTAAATGCGATGTGTCATATATATCAAATTGTTTTTAGAACAGAGATATAATAGGAAGGCATCCACGGTTAAAACCCTTACTCAACGCAAGTTAATTCGAAAGTTTGTCCTAGAATTAAGGACAAAGCGCAAAAGTGATATGTTAAAATTGACATTTTCAGTCAGATGGACAACAGTGGACACAATGAAAGACATACCATTCTTAGAGCGAATAAAGGGCTATATGAACATACCAGAAAAATCTAATAGCAATGAAAACTCTGGTCAAGGTAAGGCCCTACTTTTATTTGTCCTTAACTTCAGGGATGTGGGGAATAAGCGATGAGAACGGACCTGGAGAAATTGTGTCTTCAAGTCGATGGAAATCAAGGTCAAGTTGCAGCAGAACTCAAGTTGCAGCAGAGCTCAAGTTGCAGAAGCACCAGCAGAAAACGGCCTCAATCCAGTCACCACGGCGGCCCGTCATGCAGCCAGTGGCTGCAGGGCCTCCGAATATGTTATTTTATTTAGTAGACACAGAGCAGTAAAAAATATTTTGCGCTGGGTCCTCCACATCGGAGAAAATAAATTTTGGTCCACGTGATGACGAAGGCTCGAGAGGCGAGGAGAAGTGGAGCGCTGAAGAAGACCTGAAAGCAGAAAAGATCCACTACGCCCGCAAGCTGGTGAGTTGGAAGCGTGAGAAGCGACAGACGTACTACCTCGTCGAATGGGAGGCGACGTGGGAGCCTCGAGAGCACCTGAGCCAGACCGTCGTCGCTGCCTTCTTGTTCGCAAGAAGTTCATGGAAGAGGCAGCTGTTGAGGACAACACGATCAACACGACGAAAGGGTAGTCGAGGTAGCGCATAAGGAGTTAATACAGGGTGTATTACGTGCTTTAGAATGGGTAGCAAGGGAAAGACATTGATAACTCTACACTGAACATAGGGTGGGCCGTGTACGCTTCCAGTTTAGCTAACTGTACATGTTTTTTACAGTTTGTAAATGTGTTGTAAAATCATAAACACGTCAGTGGTCGCAAATCAAGGTAAAATCAAGAAGTTCTGTAGCCTCCCATAATTGTTTTCAGAGACTCGGAACTCAGCAAACTGAATAGTTTCCTGCTCGTTCTTGATAAAAAACGCTTGGTGGTAGCGTACGCTTCAGCTGAGCATGTGGTTAATCCGCTCGGCGGCTTTGGACAGCCGCGTTCCTCGCAGCCTGGTATTGTTTACCGCTTTGTGCATTGGTTACAAGGGTAATCATCAACTCTCATTCCTTATATACACTATTACATGAAACTTACTGTAAAGTTCATGTTAGTAAGTGTCAAGTGAGGGCCATATACAGCAAATCAACCAAGCCTAATTGAACACTAAGCTTAACCTCCAATTGGAACAGCAAAGTAAACCTCGTTACAGAGCTCGCAAAAACACATCTAAGTGCAGCATCCAACACAAAGCTTAACCCCTTGCGGAACAGCAATGTTAATCTCGAAGCAGAGTCAGCACACCTTGCATTGACAGCGGAGGCGGCTTTCCATCGGCTTGTTTACAAACATACAGTTAACCTATAGCAAACGCACTGGGTTGATAAAGAGCACTTGTGCCGGCCGAGGAAAAAGAGGGAATGGCGAGTGCGGCAGCATTTGCGGTATCCCCGGGCCAGTAGTTCTCAAATAACCTCGTTTTTGAGATTGTACCTACGTCTGGACTGCCAGTCGACCACATTTATGAGTAATTACGTGTAAATGTAAACACTATCATGTAAAAAGCCGCTTTTTGGGCCGGGTCTCATTTGTCAATCTGCTGTGGCAAGGGAGCAAGTCTCCGTAACGTAATATGCACGCATAGAAAAAACATACATAAACAAAAAACACCGTTTTCTTGGCCCACATGCGTTTCAGATCTTCCTATTCCGCCTACAAATGCCTCTATATTATCGACTGCAGGGCATACACATCCTTATTTAGATCATGCACGTTTTTATACATATTTGTGTGTGGCACATAATTAATGGACGGGCTATGTGAACGTCGGAGCCAGTCGGAGGTCGGAGATTTTATGCTATGGCATTGCACAACAGCAACAAATAAATAATGTAGATCACTAAGCATGCAATGCAACAAATGCTCCTGTCAATTCCATCTTTATTCAGACTATCGACCGTGCTCGCATCCCAGTAGCTACAATTCTCTCTAGGAAACAAAATCATCTCCAGTGTCGATGGAAGGAGCCCATGCCGCTGCTGTCCAAGCGTGACGCGGGCCGCACTAAAAACGCTCAACCACATTTGATGTGGGCGGAATTGACTGCAACTGCTCGTACGTCATCTTGAACTGCTCCAAGCGGCGGCGCTTCCGAATCCGTTCGACGAAGAAAATCCCTTCGTCATCGGTGCTGTCTTCGTTGTCGATCGCCTTTGCAAACGGCAACAGTGCAGCCTTCTCTGGTCATGTCAGGCGGCCCGCTGGTCGCACAGAACGCGCACGCACCCAGCCTCGAAGTCGGGACTGTGGACAATATTCTCTCGAGACCCTGAAATAAAAATAGTTATCAATGTGATATACAAACCTTTCTCACCGTAACGTACCATGGTATGCGTTGCAGTGTGGATTGACGGCAATGAGCTCGTCAAACCCCTGACGCACATCTAGCAGATCGACGTCGCTACCCTGAGAGACTTCGATACAGATTCAATGTCCTTGAGCTCCTTGAAAAGAGTTCGAAGGCGTTTTGTCGCAGCTAGAGTCGGCATCACCTCCATGATGTCGTCGTCTACAACAGCCAAGAACTCGAGCAGCTTCAGATACCGCTGCATCATAGTGAATATGGAGCTCCAGCGAGTATCCTGTCGAATGACTGGTCGAAGCTCGGTTTTCAATTTTCCTCGGCAGGAGCTGACGTTGCGCGCGCTCATTATCCTTTCGCATTCTCAGTGAGAGCATGACAAAGAACCCAGTCGAAAACACACGTTCTTAGAAGGCAGTTTTAAAGAACTCTGGCCCAATCAAACTCTTCCAAGTTTTGCGATCGACGGGAAAGATGTTTTTCAGATTCAGCGAACCAACGGCAGAGATCAATGTGTTAACAGAGCTGCTCGAGATTCCGAACGGACTTCTTCTGTCTGTTGTCAACTTGACCAACATCTGCCACAGCTTGGTCTCCGCATATGTTAAACAAATGTATGTAAACGTTTTTCGGCGACACTTTACAGGTTCATCGATTGCGTACACGACAGTCCTGTCGTGTTCTCCGGAGCTTGGTGGCCAGCCGACGCTGGGATGTTGCCTCCGAGAGCGGTGGTTTCAATCATGTTCGGTCGCTGTAGTCTGATTAGACGCAGAGATGCGGAGATGCAACTCGAAGTCAGCTCTTGTGAAGCATCGGAATTGCCGAAAATGGTGTTAACTCAGGCGGGGCTACATGATCTGTATAGATATTGCGTTAGTAAGCACGCCCATCAGGTTTATCTGGGTGGTCGTACCGTTTGATAGATCCGCCTTACTGTAGACATTGTTGCTGTATAGGTGGTGTACCTGTCACCCGCAAATACAGCAAGGGGCCGTTCCGCCTAGGTCTTCAATCGATCTTGGCAAACTTCATCATTGCTATTGATGAGATAGAAATCGAAGAATGAGAGCGAGAGGAGAGAAGTGTTGGATTTCGCCGGAGCACCACCCGTTGCGTGCGGCCATCAAAGATCCAAAAGGCCGCCCATGCTTCCATGGCATTAGTAGAGCTATTAGTACTAACTATTCGAATAGTTAGTACTAATAGCTCTACTACGCCAGGTTGGAGTGGGTTGTTGAATCCAATCTCTCCTGTCTTTCTGCAAGTATCGAGTTGCAAGCCGGTGAGATGCAAATGTTATATTTTAATATATTCTCATTAGTTCTTATTCTAATTCTGAATATAAATGTTGATGGGTTTCGAACTTGCAACCCATATCGACTGAGTCGTTGTGTGCGGGGATGGTAGGTGTGATGCAAGCAGTCGAGCGCAAGGTCGCCGCTGAGCTGCTCAACCGCTTTGGTATCATATTTGACGGGTGGTAACATGCATCGGAGCACTGTATTGCATGGTTCGGCTGCTACAAGAAGAACGGTGTGCTCGTCACGCTGTTATTAAGCATGGCCCCACTCATGAACGAGCTTGACGACAATCTATCCGCTCGAAACCACCTCGCGTTTCTGGCTTCAATGCTACCAAGAGACTACGGGGTGCTGGTTGACCACTGCCGTTTCCTGGTCGGGGATAACTGCTTGGTCAACCGCTTCTTTGTGACTCCTTTGGGGTGCCCTTGTGGGATGTGCAAGCTACCGGTTGACAGAGCAGTTCAACAAGATATGGCACAGCATGAAGAAGATCTGGCTGCAGTGCAAGCAATGATGATCAAGTTGCGGATACTTACCCAATCAGCAAAGCTTCGGTACGAAATGGTGTATTTGTTGTTGGATGTCGAAATTTTGTGAATAAAATTTTGAGTTCAGAATTCTATTGCAAAAGTTGAGCAAATGGATTCAAGAAAGCGAGGTCTGTGGTGATCCAATTTTATCATTGAGTACTAATAGTTTCAATATTTAGTCTTAGTTCTGAGCCATCGGCACTGGTTTAGTAGTATGGATAATATCTACCTGAAGCGAGGCGAATATTTTAGTCTTAGTACTAAGGACCAATATCACCACTACTATCAATCCCTGTCTGGCAGTCACAAGCTCCGGATCAGTTCGGGTTTCGAACGTCGCCGGTCAAACCAAGCTCCGGTTCATTTGGGCTTTCTAACGCCGCCGCTCAAGCCAAGCTCCATCTGATGGCGAGCTAGAATTTAGGGTGCGTTCGGTGGAACGTAATTTACAATACACAATTTCGCGAAGTATAGCATTTTTATGCCCAATTCGATTTAGCCTCGTATTCTGTTTTCACCGAGCCCTTGATAAGATAAGGCCTCCGAAGACTTGGCCCCAACATAGCAGGATACATCGCCAAATTCGGCGATGAAGGAAGGGAAATAGAATTTTGAACACAAGTATGGTCGCCGAACGAGACTCGATTTGGCTTGATATCGCAAACCGTCATTGTGTGTATAAACGAAGCAAAATATTGGAAACTGCGTGCTACCGAACGCACCCTTAATTTACCCTCCCACCGTCCCTCTGTGGGAGTTGCCATTCAGCACCTTGCTCCTCAAGCAAAACACCTTCTTGGCATTGGTCCTAACCAAATGAACCGTACATTAACCCCACGACTGCATGTTTGACTGAAGCACTGCAGAATCTCGGTGTGCTCGACGGTGTCCGGGGGTTACCTTTTGGATCGAGTACATTGTAAATGGCAGAAACAGCAACAGCAGCAGGTCTAAGTGTTCGCCGTTCATAATCTCGGCCGCAGCCTCCGTTTCGTGAGCACCTGGCCGTGGCTGTCGAAGAACCACTGCAAGATATCGACGTCTGCGAGTCGCAGCTTCTTCCGCCGTCTTGGTAACGATTCTATCCAGAAAGACATCCCGAAGTATTTTTAGATTGGCGAGTCTTTCGCCAATCGAATGGAGCCGCTTTGGCAATAGTCAAGCTCGGTGAAGTGAATGCAATTGGCACACGATCAGTGCGCTTGTCAAAAGTGGAGCTTACAGTGCAGAGACTTTGCTTAACATTGAGGTGGCGTTCTGGAAACCTTCTGGAATCCAAAATGAGTTCGGGGGATGACAAGCGGAATATTAAAGTTCGTGCTGCGTCCAATTATTTTTCCGTGACAGGAGAGCGAATCGCTATGAAATCAACGTTGTCCTTGTAGTCGATGCTGCTCATCCGTCCTCGACGGTCGTTGCCTTCGTTGATAAAAATCGACAGCGAGGCTTGGCGCTCGTACTCGGTGATGAAGCTAGGGTGGTCGATCACAATGGATTCGAGCTGCGTCTCGGTCGCCTTGGACGTCGGGTATACGACGTACAAGATCAACTGAATCGTTGTGAGCACGCATCCGAACACATTCGGTAGCAGCACCCAGACATCGACGACAACGATGGCGTAAACTACCCAACACACGCTCTTGAAGAAGTTCGCTAGACAGAGCGTGAAGGGCATCGAGGCCGTCGATTTGGTCCGCTCGACGTGCCTAATAGTGGCGAGCGGAGACCCGTACAGTCCGATGGATGTGGCGATGGAGATCGCACCCATTGCCGTCGCCATCGAGGACTTGGACTGCTCCGTGACGCCTGCTACACCAATGGCACCGTATACACACACGACCACAATGACGAGTGAGCTGCGGCGCAGATCCTAAGCACGGACTGCTTGTCGTCTGTGAATTGGTAGAAGACAGCGATGAAACCTCCACACATGATGATCCCCATGAGAGCAGTCACAAACAACGGGAAAATGTCCTCAGATAAGTATCCATACCAGACGAGCACGACACAATTGGTGAACAGCATCACGACCGGTAAACTCTGCACTTCACCCGTAGTTTTCGCCTTGAATACGCGCTGCAAGTCGGTCCAGGGCGCGAATCGCACGAAAATGGACGAGATGACTGCCAGCACTGGAACGTGGCCTCCAGAGCTCCCATGGTCTCGATTGTCTGTTGGAGGGTCGACGACTTTAGCAATGCACCTAAGGTTGCAAAATGAAGAATGAACACGCATGTGCATCACTCATGATGGGTCCAGCGGATGACACCGCCGACTTTTAACGGCTGGAGTGGCAACGCGCAATCCTGAAGCAGGTGGCGCACAATCGCGCGTCTCATCTCAATGCTTTCCGCGGCAGTGCTTACCGGTATCGGTATATCCCATTGACAATGGTGCCCATCAGCACCATTGGCTTGCTTCAGGCGTAATTTAAAAATAAGTTCGCTTGGTACTGTACACGGACTCGTGTGTAATTCGTGGAGCACAAAAAACACAAGTCTCGTCGATTCTGTTGAATTGAACGACGCGGTTTCAGGAGGACACCCTCCCACGGCGTCCAGCCGCAGTCAGCGTTGTGGGTACAGAGAAGATGGAATCAATACCGCAGGATCCACAGAAACAGGGCCATGGCGGCGATGATGAAAAGAGCATTTGACAAGCAAAGAAAACCACAAGAAAAGTGGAAACATGCCAGTAAAGACGCAGCGACCGGGCTAAACCTGATGCACTGGCAACGAATACGAAAAATTATCGGGTTGGGGCCATGGGGCGAACAAACGCTACTCAGGCTAAAATTGCATGCGTATAACACCTTTGACGTACGTAATGGGAAAATGGGGTGCCCGTATTTACAATGCATACATACGCAAGATGTTGATGTACATCACATGTTCTGGGATTGCGATACAACCTTGGCGCAAACTTGGAGTCCGGGAGCAGGACCTGGAGAAGGATTTCTTTGGACTCAGGCTCCAAACGGTACCGAACCGAGTATGGGAGTTACCCAGGTCGATTAGTCGTCCATCGCGGGGCACTACTAAATAATTAACGGAAGACACCTCCACGTTAATAAGTGCGTGCTGGAGCATTGGAGTTGCCATGTACTTCCAATCCGTATGGAGATGGCGAATCAACTTTTTGACGACACAAATGATGTCACGGACGGTTATCACATAGCGAGGCTAAGGAAAACACTACGCCAAGGATATAGAACGGTACACTTGCACTTGCAGGCTCAGCACCAGGGACACCACAGCGAAACGGAAGCACTTACAGTACGGAGAACGCTAGGCAGCAGTATACCACCACAGCTAAATGAACTCCCTAGACAGGAGGGCAAGGTGTATCTACTGTATTATGGAGGACGCACTAACACCAAAACAGGAGCGGCTGGGAGTGGAGTGGCAGTGGCACGACTGGACGATTCGGATGAAACAAGCACAGTTGTCTGGCTGGGACAAATGTCCTATGCCACCTCGAGACTGACAAATCAACACGTCACCAGCTTAGCATTGCTAACGGGATTATTAGCATGCACAAAGCAGCGATATATTCCATTGCACGTCTTAGGAGATAATGAGATGCTAGTCAAACAGCATCGGAACCGCGTGCCCCGAAAGCGAGGCACTTACGCGGCATCTACTGGAGGTGTAGACGACTAACTGATATAGTGAACATACACGATTGGCACCTGCAACAACGCGGAGACAACAGAATGGCAGCCGAACTGGCTAAAGCTGCAATGGAAAGCGGAACTAGCAAACAAGTCCCTTTGACGGAACATCAGTTAGTCAAGACGCAATGGATCCAGGTCACAAGACACTTGGAGGATGACATAAGACAATGGAAGCAGACGATGGAAGACACAACACAGGCGGATGTTGTGGCTGCTGGCTCATAAGACTGCCGGCAAGGACGGGGAGGCGAAAGTCTGGACCGGAGAAAATGCTAGGAGTCGATGTAAGGACGACAACTAGAACGGACATAGGAAGTCGTTAGTGATACACTAAGTGACATCAATGTACCTCACTGAAAAACAAAACGATTTATATTTCGGTGCGGAAGCACAGATGGAGAAGTGCGCGATACGATTCCGAAATGGCAAGAGAGAAAGCAAACGATGTAGTTCCCGGCAGGCATTGATGTGTGTTACCACCACGAAATGTGGCACTGGTGCCGGTAAGGTATAATATCCACGCTATTCCAAGCTATTCCAACCGAGACTATTCTCTGACGGGCTAAGGCACCAATGACAACGGAATATTCCTCTTCTTTTGTTCAGTCATTGGGGCTTGTGAAAAATTGCAGCAATCCGACCATATTTAGTTGGAATTTTTAGAATATGCGTTAATATATTTCATATTCAATATATGAACCCTTTCGCGAGGAGCAGTCATAAGCTCATGTATACTATACTATACAAAGTTAAGTCTAATCAAATTGCCCTTTTAGCTGTTGATATACACGGGGGTGAACAAATCACTCATGATGCAGTTGACAGTGATGCCTTCTGGCCTAAAAGGGCGCAAAAATCGCCCTGTTAGG
The DNA here is from genome assembly GCA_012656075.1 of Phytophthora hibernalis. Lineage (NCBI taxonomy): Eukaryota > Oomycota > Peronosporomycetes > Peronosporales > Peronosporaceae > Phytophthora > Phytophthora hibernalis. Next base: position 207,794 of record JAAKBF010000151.1, on the reverse strand, counting down.
TCGCGTTCTGATTGGCTAAAAGGTGATTGTTTGTAGTTGGCGAGGTCGATTGAGCCCTCTACTAGTGTGATTGGTCAAAACAAACCGGCACAGTGTACCGTTGTTGAAATATAACGGAGAAACTTACGAAGATATTTGCCTCACTGACCGTTTCTGGATGATGACGCGCCGGCGTTGGCCGGAGGATGATGCTGCGGCAAACTTTCCCGGGCTGCAGCTTTCGCGCTCGGATCTCCTGCGCATTTCGTGCTCGGGTTAGCGCTACTATATAAGGTTATAACTGGATTATCCAGCAGACGGCCACGTTTACATTTATATATAGGGGTTACAACAGATGAGCAAGATGCCTGCTAGATGCAGCCAATGCACGGAGAAGGGTGTATATATGTACGCTTATGTATGGATCGGTAAAAGTAATATTAATAACGCTGTGCTAAAGTGCATACGACTTACGAAATGTAAATGACTGCTTGTGGCGCCAAAATTTTGTACTTTACGAATTTATAATTTTGATCTTTGAATACGTATAAATAAAAATGACAAATGATTCAATGTCTGTATTTTTAATCTTTATATTTCCACGAATAGACGACGCGTATCAACCTTCCATCAATTTCGCGCTCTCATTATAAATTAGACCGGAAATGGCGGAGGGGCCGCCCGGACAGAAGCGCAAGCATGACACGCCGGACAGCACCAGAAAGCGCCGCCGCGTGTGATCAGGCGTCAAGGGAGAGCAGGCGGAGACTGCCAGCAGTCTCGGAGGCGTTGCGGTGTTCAAGGGCGTGTGGGGAGCGTTAGTGAAAGCTGGCTGGACGTCCAAGCGGCCTTCCAGCAAGTGTTTGGACTCGCCCTACAAATACATTCGGCCTGGAGGAAGGCCAGACGGAGAAAAGGGAGAAGACTACCTCCTCGGCGAGCTGGTTGTCCTAAGGTACATCGAGGAAAGCCATTTCAAGGGTTTTTCTCAAAACCAAGTTCCTAGTCTCAATTGTAGTTTCCCAGTTAGGTGGCGTATTATTTCTCAGATTCAAGCGCGTCAAAACAGCATTATTACAAGGCATCTCGCTGTTCAAGGACCCAACGTGCTTCTTTGCTCTCACTATGGAAGCCGCTCCTATCAAAAGCTTCTTCCCTCAGTTTCTTACCATGAAGAGAACCGCTGCGAACGCGAGCGACGTAGCACAGCTCAGTCTTGTGTAGCTTCTCGAGGCAGAGGACAGTATGGAGGCAGAGCACTGCGGTCCGCCATCTTCCAACAAGCGAACTGTGTCTGGTGCACAAGCATACGTGAGCCGATTGTTGGTTAGAGTCAAGCAAACAGCGCAAGAGAGACAGATAAGACTTACCTCGGGCTTTCCTCGCACTCCTTCCGTCGTGGTGCGAACATGCAGGTAGCTTGGTTGAGAACTGTATTATTGAGCGCGGTGGGGGCAGCTGGACCGTGTCAATAAAGCGTTCGGGTACATGCTGGGTACTACACCTTTTCCCAAGCTGAATGCTTTTTCTTCAGACCAAGAAAACCTCGCGCAACTGTGGGGTTTTCACGAATCAGCAAGATCTCTGATTGGTTAAAATAACTCGCATAGACTGATTTGATTCGGTATAAGCAAAACAATTGCCAACCCATTATTGGTATTGGCCGTTAATATGCATAGTGAAATTAAATGTGATCGGAGGTTTGATGATATTCATCCATATATTTAACCACACCTCCGACGTATCGTGTCGGAGAGAGCAAATAAGTTATCGATATCCCTTACAGATTGCAAGCCATTCGCATATTTTTCGAATAACACCCAAGCTCCGACATCTCCGAGTCAACATGAGCTTGAACGACCTCGCAACGGTCATTACAAAGCGAGCTCGGGAATGCGCAGCACGCACGTTCCTGAAGTTCCTCGAGGAGGAATCCGCCAGCTGGGAGTACCTGGGAGTGTGAATGCAGCGCGAGAGTGCCTCGCTCGTGTTGGAGGCTGTGGTAGACAAGTTCGGGATGTACCTCGCCTTCAAAGAAGGGCGAAAAGGTTAGCTCTTAGTCCGACACTCGGTCATGCAGTATTACCGACAGGCCAAGATCTGGCTGCTGAAACAGTTCCCTCATCATCGAGTGGGGCTTGAGAATATTCTGCTAAAGGAGGGACAAGTGCTGGAACGAAACTGTATGAAGAGAGAGTCGGGGGCGTTTGTCATAAGGCTCCTGCACGCACGAATAACGCACTCAAGCAGATGATGGTATATCTCTATTCGACCTACCTCCGCAGACTACCAGGACGGCGTCTGGCTGTGTCTACTGTGGTTCCTGTTTGGGCGTTCGTCGGACCTTAAGATGCTTCGGACGGCCAACCTGTCCATTGGCGCAGGCGACATCTTCTTCGTGTGCGTCATTCGGGTCAAGCCTGCAGAAAAACGAGGCATCACACTCGTTCCCGACGACTTTTCCACATGCCCGTTTCTCACCATCGCGATTGCACTGGTGATGCAGTTTTCTCCGACGGCCGCGCTTCTGAGCCAGCTTCCGGAGCAGCAGACAGTCTATCGAGCGACCCTGACACCCGTTACACCCTGATTGACTTGATCGACCCCTGAAGCTATGATCCCGGTGCACAAAACGAACAAGAAGTAAGATGAAAGCAAGACGGCCAATGCTGTTCCTGGGATTCACAGCTACGTCAATCGCGTTCTGGACAGTGTCTCCAAAACCGTCGACGGGGCGGGGCGGCTAACGTCGCATTCGTTTCGGCGAGGCGGTGCTCAGCATGTTAATGGAGCCGGAATGTACGTGCAGTGGATGTTCGACCGTGGAACATGATGGCGACGAACAAGGCCTTCACGTACGTCTTCAACACTCCAGCCTAGAACCACAGGGTTGCGCGAGTCTTGAGCGGTCGCAACCCCGAGCAAAGAGTGCGTATTATGGCGCTGGACTGCTTCGATTCCGATACCCAGTCCAAAATCCGGTCCGTAGTGGCAGCACTTTTCAACGCTTCGTCTGGCCTGGAGGCACCACCGTCCAACGTGAACGCCTTCATTGCGTATCTGCTGCGGCACTATCCGTCCTTGAAGAGTCTCAGCGCAAACGGACTGGCGATTCGGCACATCGAGGCGTGTGCAGTTGATTAAGGCTTATCTGTAAACGCTCTATTGGCGTGGTCGTCGTTCCTGTCCTCGAACGTAACGGCAACATCTGAAGCAAAACCTGCAATCACCCAAGACACCACGGCAGCTATCACCAAACACCCCATGTTTCTTCGACAAGCCGCCTTGATAGAACAATTAATTCAAGCGAACCAGAAGCTGGACACTCGGCTGTCTATCATGGAGGCTAATGTAGACAACAAACAGCAACAATCTCCGTCAGCAGTGGATTCAAGTGAAGATACAAGTAACAACGAACCTCAAGCCAATCGTCGGCGTACCTCTGCTGCAACCAAGATGCTTGGATTTCCTGGTACGCTCAAGAACCGCGGATATGGAGCTCACCTGATGCAGCAACCAAGCCCACGCGTTCGAACACCAACTTGATCATCGCATTCTTGAAGCTGTTCATTCGAGATGGCTTCGAACTCGATGAGAAGTCACCGCGGTATCGAGACGATGTCTTGAAAGTAGATGCCAGCGCGGAGACACAGTTGCGTTCGTATCCCAGTGAGCGCAAGATCACAGCTCATGGGGCCCCGACCGTCTTGAAGTCGATGCAAGTCTGGCCACCTCAACGCCACTACAAGTAACTTCAAGCCGCCGGCTGCGTAGTTAACCCTGCTCCTTCGCACACCACAAACATACTGGATTTAGGTGAAGCATTTATTTACATATTGACTCACCTTTGGTCGCCGTGACCAGTTGTTGCTGTCCATCATCTTCGCTTTGAAAGTGCTGATGATCACTTTTCGTTCTGCACCCGAATCGGCGAAGCGTCCGCCATGCCTTACATCAAGCCCAAGAAGAACGTCATCAGCCCCGCGAAGGAGTACAAGACGCGGTGCATCGCTGCTCGCAAGGCGTTCAAGATCCGGGTTAGTGATGAGGCAATCCGTCACCTTCGACTTACCATGAACACGACGATTGCCTCCGCGAGCCTCCTCCCCGAAGCGATCAACGTCACCTTCGCTTGCGTGGACGAACGGAAGAAGCGTTGCGTCGGCTTTAAAGACGTACGCGAGTGGATTGGAGCCCCTGGTCCAGGTGATGACGAAGGCTCGAGCAGGGAGGGAAGTTGAGCGCTAAAGAAGACCTGAAAGCAGAGAAGCTCCACTACGTCCGCAAGCTGCTGAGTTGGAAGCGTGAGAAGCGTCAGCCGTACTACCTCATCGAATGGGAGGCGACGTGGGAGCCTCGAGAGCACCTGAGCCAGACCGTCGTCGCTGACCGCGAGAAAGAGCGACGCATTCTTGTTCGCAAGAAGTGTATCGAAGAGGAAGCTGTTGAGTACAACACGATCAACACAGCGGAAGGGTAGACGAGGTAGCGCATAAGAAGTTAATACAGGGTGTATTACGTGCTTTAGAATGGGTAGCCGGGAAGACATTGATAGCTCTACATCGAACACTAAGCTTAACCTCCAATGGGAACAGCAAAGTTAACATCGTTCAGAGCACTCAAACAGACATCTAAGCACAACATCACACACAAAGCTTAACCTCCTCGTGGAACAGTAATGTTAACCTCCAAGCAGAGTCAGCACACCTTGCATTGACAGCAGCGGCGGCTACACATTGGTTTGAATATGAACATGCAGTTAACTTAAAGCAAACGCACTGGATTGATGAGAGTCACTTGTGCCAGACGAAAACAATAAGAGGGAATGACGAGGGCTGTCGTGCGGCGACACTTGCGGCAGGCCCGGGCCAGTAGTTCTCAAATAACCTCGTTTTTGATGTTGTACATACGACCGGACTGCTAGCCAACCACATTTATGAGTAATTACGTGCAAACGTAAAACCTATCTTGTAAAAGTCGATTTTTGGACCCGGGTCTTATTTGCCGATCTGCCGTGGCAAGAGAGTAAGTATCCGTTACGCATATGCATTTAAAAACATAAATAAACGAAAACACCGTTTTCTTGGGCCACATGCCTTTTCAGAGCTTCTCATTCCGCCTACAAACGCATCTATATTATCGCCTGTTGGGCATACACATCCTGGTTTAGATCATGCACGTGGCATATAATTAATGGACGGGATATGTGTACGTCGGAGGCAGTCGGAGGTCGGAGGCAGTCGGAGGTCGGAGATTTTTGTTATGGAAATTTTCACCCAAAGTGGTTTTCCTATTTATGTTTACCATGCGAAATGGTACGCCTATCCCCATGTGACTAAACGGACCCCACGGCCGGCCGCGGGGCTGCAAGAAAGAGAACAAGGTGCTCATGTTGACTCAAAACACGTTGAGTAGTGTAGCCAACTGCTGGGAGATCATGGTAGACCCCTCAGATGCCCTTATATCGCTCTTAAAGCTTTTGTTTGTTGCGATTGGACACTTCGCAGTCTGTCTGATCGGATTCAGGCCGCGGACGTGCTTACGGTGGTGTTGGTGGTGGAGGCACGAGCCATCTCGCACATATGTGGCATTCTAGCGATGTGATTGGTTGATCATCGTCTTCCGTCTCTCCACGCACTTGATCCACTAATTCGCGACCGTGTCCAAGCTCTACAAACGGTTTTGTTTGCGAACACAATCGGGTTTGCTAATGCAGCCCTCAATTTGGACGAAATGGGGTCGGAGTGCTTAACAGCGACTCTAGTGATGTACCACCCTGACGTTCCGCTGCTCGCGGAGAATTGCGCTCTTGTCGTCAGGATGCGCGAGGCCATGGCAGCGCGATCAATCGGAGACGCAGAGGTGCTGGTCTGGAGCGTAACCATCCGCCTTGCCTTCTCCCCCTCCAGAGCCTTCGGGTCCTCCTGATTGCAGCTGAGACCCTCCACGGTGCTACAGCTTGTGAAGCGCCAGTCCGAGTCGATTGAAGTGCATATCCTACAAAACAACCGGCTAGAAGATCGACAGTTAGCACTCGAGGTACAGTTGCGCTAACAGTTACATATCACAACCACCAGCGATCAACCTTGCGCCACTCAGACAGCAGCCACGCCGACAGCCCAGCAGATCCAACAAGCCGTACGCCTGACAAAGAAGGGATCGCAACCATTATCGGCGCTCTGGTACGAGTGGTTTACGGCCGAGTCTCGTGTATACGCCTCGCGATCAGTAAAAAGACAACGCTGTACGAGTTTAGATACGCCGTAGGATACATGATGCTGTTCTTACCTATGGGGCTCGCGCTGGATGAAGCGTCTACTGCGTTTAAAAGCGAGGCGCTTACCGTTGGGCAGCAGGCAGAACAAAGCACGCTCGCTTTCTTGAAAGCAAACGGGTCGTTAGCACTTGCAGCCGGTACCGCACTAAAGGTCCTAGGCAAACTCCACAAGGCCGGGAAACTCGATGCCTTCATCACCCAATTCCACGAGCTCATTACCAACGGGGCCATAGTTGACCCAACTCGTGCTTCTGCGCTTCCTGCCTTCATTCGTCTGCAGCCAAAACAATAACCTGCATTCTATAATACACAATAATGACACTCATAGTTAAAATGAAGACGATGACCAGATTCGAACCGGCCCGCAGCAAAGCTGCTCCTCCACCAGGAGGCACTGCCACGGGTAAGCACAAAGGTATCCCTGCACCACGAGCAGCAGTATCACCACCTGCACTACAGAAAGCAGGCGCGCATACGTGCACGCGTGACGAGAGCAGATGGTGCACAGACAGTCTCATCCAGCAGCCTTTGCCCGGGTCCACGTCCTTGCGTTTGGCTTGCTACCTTGCTCGCTGGATCGATACCCGGGCCCTTAGTCGAGAGAGCGCACTCGGTGCGGCGTTGTTAGGCTTCTTCTGTCGGGGCGGGAGGCACACGGGCTTCACGGTCGCTTCTTGTCGTGTGTCTTGCTGGGGAGGCTCCAAACGCTGAATGTCAGTAGAGCAAAGTGGCAAGTGATTGGTGGTTGGTTGTACGATATCATTAAATGAAGCTAAATGTCACAAAACTGATTTTGGTTGTTTACCGGTAGTGGTTGGAACGGGTCAGACGCGGTTGGAATTTTTACGGTATGGATGTTTAGTCATGCACGTAGCAACGTCGGCCACAACAGATGATGATGTATATCTGAATCATCACTGATGATACGCATGCCCAATTGCAATCAACGATGACAGGGCTGGGGCTGCGCTGATATGTCACCTTGGCACCTTCGGCAAACCGAGGGACAATGAGGATAGCCGTTTGTCTGCATGTAGTGGGATTAGCGGCTCACTATAATGTGGTATTGTCAACGCCGCATCTGGAAGCCCCCTACAGCCCAACACACCAGAATATCATAAGATGCAAACCGGGAGTTATTTTTCATGAACGTCTACGCTGAGCTCACCACAGATGATAGCATGCGCTCGTCCAGCATTATCTTGCTCCTCACTAGCACTTTGGCGTCTCTAGGGCGACACCACATCGTAAAAACTTCGTATTCAGAGGCTTTCGATTGAATTACTTTTATCCAAAGGCTCCATCCTAATAATAATACCGGTACATGTACATGTATTAACCCTTTCGCGATAAAAAGGTACATTTTCGCCCTTTCAGCATGTTTGCAAAACACGGTGCGAGCACACACTCTCCAAGGGCGCGTTTTGTGCCCTTTTAGCTTTTCAGCCAGTCCAAGCTACCGTGTTTTGTTTCTACCAATCAGAACAGATCGTACAGGCGCGTGTGGACAACTGGCTCGTAAACTATCGTGCCACGTTGCCGGAAACACCTGATTTTAGGCCATACACACAAAAGACCACCCCATCCTCTTTTGACATATTACCAAACCCGTCAGCCACTCAGCGCCAGTCGTGTTGGCCATACAAAGATCGAATATATACATCATTTAGTGGCCGGGCGGGCATAACTAAATCAAGTTGCACGCACCTCTTCCTCTGCGCCATGCGCACCAACATTCTCGATTGGGGAGATAAGCAGTTAGTTCAGATTGCGCTCGAGTTCGAGAAGGAAGGCATCCGCGAGACATGGGAGTACGTAGCGAGGCGCATGGCAAAGTCTAAGCGGACAGCTAGCCAACTCGGGTTGCTCCCCGCAGCCCTCAAGCGGCCGTATGACAAGGTGATCAAGGCCTTCCCGCGTTGCTTCTTCAGCGCACCAGTGGCAGGGCGGCGCTTGTTGCTATCGAGCGGTTGTCCTTCTTGGAGTGCTAGCCAGCGCTCACTGACCACCCTCCCGCCGCGGCCAGCAACGACACCAGTGCTTCCGACGCCCCCACAGCCGCCAGTAAGATTACCAGCGGTGCTGACCTGCTGCCGACGCAAGAAAGATTATCTGCGGCGCTGACGCCGCTGCCGACGCCAGCATAATTATCCGCGGCGCAGACGCCGCCGCCAACGAAGACACCAGCGGTGCTGACGCCAAGCCGGAGATTGACCAATGCAGCGGAGTCTGTGGGGAAGGGGCCGGTCGCCGGAGCGTTGGCGGTGCAGTCTGTTACGTTGCTCTCGGTACCGACCGCTTACAGCACGCTGGCTACCATCTTCAGCGACATCACGGCGAGTGATATTCGCCAGGCATCAGGAAGGACCCAAAACAACGCGGGTAAGGTGCTGCTGCAGGGAGTCGCCGCGATGATAGCCGCGATAGTGCCACTGGGCGAGAACGACGTGTTCATGGACGTTGGCGGATAGGCAATGTGTTGGCGCAGGTAGCGTTAACAACAAAGGTGAGCAGGTGCCACGGTATTGAGGTACGCGATGATCTTTGCTCGCTTTCCGAACGGCATTTTCGTCGCCACGCTGCCACCTACCCGTTCCTGAGCAAAGTGATCATGATGGCAGCTGATGTGCTTGACGTGCTGCTTTCTACTCAAGCTCCAATGTCTGAAGCTACGATTATCTTCGCCAATTACTTCCTATTTGAGAAAGCGGCGAAACTTTTGTTAGCCCGAGAACTAAGCGTAATGCCGAAAGCGGGCTTCGTTGCATCAACTTCTCGATTTTGTTCGAGGCACTGAACGCGGTGCTCACAACCATTTTGCGTTAATTGGAAGCTGTCACAGGAACTAAAGGTAGGATGTAGATGGAAGTCAGATTTACCCTCTATATACATTTACGTGAAGTCTTGAATATGATCTACTGTCTTGAGCTATTTGTACATCCACACCATGACGTGCGTCGGCTCGGACTACATATGAGTCCATTTAAAACAAAATGATCGCTAAGTCCTTTTTGAGTTTTTTGCTAGAGGGCTTTGAAGCCGAGGTATCGAATTTTCGTATCTAAGCGGGAAGCGAGAAAACTTCGAAAAGGCTAACCACTCGAATCGAAAGCCTGCGACGGTTAGAGGACGTCTCTGCGTGCTACGAGCGGATGCAAGTCCATAGGAGGGCGACGCCCTTCCCAACAATGAGAAGAGGAAGTGCGCGGGGTCGTTCTCGCCGTGGCTGTGTTGGTTGCCGAAGCTGCTGACATAGTGGCTGTCAAACTACATCGAAATGAGCCGTGCTGTTTCGCAGCAAGCTTCCGGTCTAAACCAGCAAGATAGGTTGTCATCGGATAGGTTGAAACATATTTTGGCACTTCTGATTAGCTACTTCATGATTTGGACTGGCGAGCGAAACATTTTATTCGAAATGATCGTTAACGAGCGCTGACTTCATATATCATTTCCGAGCGGTCCGAGGCGTTTCTGAGCGTTCTAGATGGAAGCGTTCGATTCAGAAGCTTCTGTAGATTATTTACGCTGGAAAAAAAATTGGCCTCTTGTCTTCGAGCACGGAGACACATTTTCAATTCGCCATAACTTTGGTTGTATCCCATATTTTTGTAAAGAAAGGGCTCCATTGTGTAGTACTGACACTCAGCTTTTGAATGGTGTGCGTAACGCCTATTTGAGGTTTAATAGTTAACAATAATTTCGTTTTAAATGGACTCATATACTTGGGCACCCCGTCCACACCAGGGTCCGTACGCAGCTCGCCGCCACGTACACGCCGGGGTCTGGCGGCAGCCCGCCGCCCAGTCTCTGCGAGCGTACGTAGCTCCACCTCGTCAAGGCCAGGGTCCGTACGCCGCGCTCCGCCAAGTCGGTGCGAGTGTCCGGCAGATTCTCGGTCGCCTCATCCACGCTAGCGTCCTTCCGCAGCTCGCCACCAAGTCGCTGCGAGTGTCCAGCAGCTTCTCGGCCGATGCGTCAAGTACAGGGTCCGGCATCAGCTCGCCACGTCCACGACAGGGTTCGGCGACAACTCACCGCCAGGACGCTGCGAGTGTCCGAATCTCGGCCACCATGTCCAAGCCAGCAGTTATAAAAGAATTTGGCGCATGACAGCGGGCGTTGAGGTGGCTACCATAGACTCAGGTAGATCGAATTTGCTAGTATCGGGGTCAGTTGCAGCGCTCTTCAGATAACCGAGCAACAACCACCGGCGGATGTTCCCTTTCGCTGTGAAGAGTTTCTGGGGCAAATAAAACTTGTGGAATTTATCCCAGCAAGTCAACGACTGGTGTGGGCACATCCAGGTCGCTGGCGGCTGTTCGTTAACTTCTCGGCATACCGTGGGCAAGGCTGTACGTCGTCACCTCCGTCGGATAGCGGTCTTCCCATTGACAAATAATACACCGGCGTCGTTCCCTGCTCTTCTTTTCGTAAATTTGCTCAGATGCAACGGCCGTGCACTACCGGAGAGGACTGGTGGCGCCCGAGGTCGGCCGTCGAGTGGGTGTAACGCTGGAATCTCCACCGTCACCGACGCCCAAATGTTCGTCTACCAACCGTGCTCTGTAGATCATACACCCCTCACTTGGAGCTTCGACCCACTTGCCGTTCATGGGTTCACTTGCTAAATTCATAAATTGTCGGTGTGGGTCACGCGCGGTTCGGTCGGGCTTGCCACTCGGCGCGTCAAATACGCGTTCGACCGTGCAATATCTATCCTGGCTAGAGCATGTTTCTTGTGTCATCTTTTGTAAGAATGACCGTCTGCAATGGCAAATCTGCCTCGGATCTGGTCCAATCTGCACACGCCTTGCATGTTCTGGTTGTATTCACCTATGCATGTTGGTGCTGCAACCTCAGGCGACGCATTGCCAACCATCCTAGTGACAGGTGTGATCGTGGATGCGTCGGCGTCTGACACCATGTTGACGACGTCCCCGTCGCACCAGGAGGCAGCAATCATACTATAAACGCGTGAGATGGCCTGGCGGGTACCCCCGCGAGTACAGTTTAGTCTCATCGAGGATCGTGTGGCAGGGGAAATGCTTGCTGTTGGATTTGATGGTACCCCGAGCGTACAGACCTTTGAGCTCGAGCTCTTGAAGAAGTTGGACTGAGGTGTAATATTTGATCATATTGACGATACGTTTGGTGCCGAACGATGGTCACATAACCTCCAGCACGTGCTGTCGAATCTTCGACACCTTATCAAATTTTTCCCGCAGCGATTGCGCTTCTTCACGCCCAACAACACCATCGAGTTGGTCTCGAACATCACACCTTTTACAGTGCAACTTGTAGTTGAGTGCAATCCAGGTAGATGAGCAGCATACAACGTATAATCGGAGATGATATTTTCCAGTCGGCTTCATTGGATTGAATACAATCATATGCCTTCCTTGCCGAGACCTGCAGGCTACACTAGATTCGTTCAGAGCCACATTCCTCCCAACCTTGATGTATAGTCCGCCAGTGACTTTCAGTAAATTCAACAGAGGTCGAATACGGGCTGCAGCATCGCGACGCAGCGTGGTTGGCGACGCGTTCAAACTGAGACAGCGCCGCAGCAGTTTGTACCGATTGAGTCATCACACAATCCAGCGAGGTTGAGCTGCCGCCAAATATCATATCTTCTGGTTGTTGGCCCCAGTAGTTTGCATATTCTCCTTTGTCGTTCAACGCCATGTAGAACATGATGACAACGTTTAACATTAATACACACATGGTGAGCATTCAGAACGCACGGACAACGATAAAGCACCTCACCTTTCGCGACGCCACGGCCACCGCCGCGGCCTGCACTGCGTCGTCGTCCTCGTCCTTGCTGAGATCCGGTCCAGGTTGTCGGGATCCAGCTGCTTCGAGCTCGACCTGATCACGGGCTTGGTTTCGCGCGTCGCTTGGGTCTCCGCCATCGCTCACATCGCCCACATGGCCGCCTCCATCCCCGCGCGCTGCTGGTTCGCGGCCACTGATCATAGTGGCTACTGCAGCTGTGGCACAATCCAACATAACGTAAGCACACACGACTGACCCAAGAAGCGGTCAAGCATCGCACCTTTCGGGACGCCACGGCCGCTGCTGCGACTTGCACTGCGTCCACGTCCTTGTCCGGCCTCAGCTTGTTGGACTGCTGCAGGATCGTGCCCTGCTTGATCACGCGCTTGTTGTCTCGCATCACTCGTGTCTCCGCCTCTCGTTCACCATCTTGGTCGCCTCCGTCTCCGCGTGGTACTTGTTCGCGGCGTTGTTCTGTGTCACTGCCGTTCGTGTCGGCTGCTGCAGCCGCTGGAACAACGTGTTTAGCACACTTGTACTAACTCAGTATCATTAATCACCTTACCGGTCGCTTGAGCAGCATATTGGAGGACGTCAGCCTCGCCAAGAAGAAAGCCGACACCTTCCTCGCTGTCTGGGTCGCCTTCTGACCGAATACATCGGTACCGAGGATCCAAACTTCGCGTGGAAAGTGGTTTTGAGTGCCATCCTGCGCGTCGCAGCCACGCCCACGCATCGTTGAAGGCAACAACACCACCGAGCTTGCTTGCAGCAGGCTCCGAGCGAGACGACCGTCGCCGTGTTGCGGTGCTTCCGTCGTCTGCTTCCTCCAGCGCCCGCTTTGGCATTCTCCCTCGGAGAAAATTCTATTGTGTGGACTGAGAGTGGTGGCGAATCATGTCACATCAAAATAAAATATAAAAGGGGTATGATTTAATACAAAATTATGTCATTTAAATATCTGATATCAATCTGTTTGGACAGGTATAAAATTTACGGCATAATTTTCGCGCCGGGATCTTGTGATGAGCAATGCATTACTCAGCATAGTAAGATAAAGACATTTACACCTACCTGTGTTTATCACGATAGCGGGAACAGACGGGCATACAATTTGTCAATTATATACCTACAAGAGCCCAACATCTAGTTGAAAGTCCGTCGAAGATCGCTCCACACTCACTCATCTGCCAACCGGAGTAACAGCAAATCCGAGTCCATTTATATACTAAATTTGCTGTACCGGTCTACTGTTCTAACCAAGAACTAATTGCTCGTCGGCTAGCTCCGGGTCTTGGTGACGCGCACTCGTACACAGCGTCAACCAGGCGCGTCATCGTGCGGAGAATAGGCCGTCGAGGTAAACTACGAAGGTGCTATTTCTCACCTCATAAATTACGCTGTGTTTCAACCAACTTCGTCCAGTCGCCACAACAAAAGAAAATATTAGGCAATCCGCTGTGTCCTTAATTACTATGTGAATACCTAAAACGGCGCTTTCTGTGCCCTTTTAGGTCGCCCGTCTTTCTATCCTGCATCCGGGAGGATAGTGAACAGCGCACGGCCCCCGGCGGGTACCGTGAATTCCTTAAAGGGCGATTTTTGTGCCCTTCTAGGACTGATTATCTTGACCTTGTATAGTATACTTTAGGCAAGGGGCTCGCGAAAGGGTTAATACCCTACTTACAAGCATTGGGTATGCCGGATCAAAGGATCAACCTGTACTACTAGTACCGTATTACCGTATTCCCCCTGTTTCAAGCGTCGCTTAGTTACAAGCGTCACTCACGTTTAGCCAATGAAACAATAGGCATAATACCGGTACATACGATATGATCATCATCTCTCCATTGGCGTACTAAGGCAAGTAAATCGATCGCCGTTTGCGCTTCCGCTATAAAATTCATGAGCAGGGGTATATGTCGTTGGTAGGTACTTGATTAGTGTTAGCGAGCTATTAAACTAGTGTAACAGAGATAAGATCAAATACGGTGAGTTAAGTACGAGCCCTACCCCACCTGCAGATTGGTGACGCCTGTAACAGAGGTAATACGGTACTACTAAGTATGTTTTGTGCAATGCATTAAACTCCTACTATGCACATATAATGCATTAAACCCTGCTATGCACACGTTCGTGCAGATCGGTATGCTATTATAATACCGTCGTGTTTTGCTTGATGCATCGAGACGGGATAGATCACTTTTAGGTGAGCTGGATCCCCGCAGGTAGAAGAGGCTAGCACGATAAACAAAGTCAATCTGCGGGAAAATGCCTCAATTAGCGGATAACATAGTCTCTTCCTAGTCGACATATGAGAGTACGGGGTAGGAGCGAATCGACGGCACGGAGGAGATATAGGCCACTGGTGGGAGATCACCGGGAGACGATGGCTTGAAGAAGAGAGAGCACGGACATTAGGACGGTAGGCAGTAGAGGGTGTGATGGTGATGTACATGACAGGAAGGAATGGCCAGTCATGGATGGTTATTAGAGTTCGACTTAGGTCAGTTACACAATAATCCGTATAATCCCAAAAAAAGGGATACAATATTTTTGCTCCTCCGACCCGATACGTCGGAATGGCTGGGATAGAGGACCTACATAACCCTATGCGCAACCATTGGTCGATATTACATGATAGTGTGTTTATGATTGGCTATTTATATTTAAAACTTAGTGATTGGCCATTAAAGTGTCACCATACACAATACAAAATCTAGGTAGGGTCGGATAAGTGATGATATTCATCCATAGCCGTGCCGAGGAGGAAAGACGACTATCGAGGTGCATCTTGAGAACCTCCGTCGAGTGTTCGAGGTCATGAGAGCCAACAAGCTCTGTACTAACATCGACAAGCGCGTCTTTGCTGCCGGAGAAATCAAGGTTCTCGGCTGTTTTGTCAGCAGCGTCGGTGTGCGGGCCGACCACGACAAGGTCCAAGCCATCTCAGCCTGGGCAACGCCAAGATCCCAAAAGAATCTGCGTAGGTGGCTGGGTTTGGCCAATTACTTGCACAAGTACAGTGCGTGCTACGCCGGGTTGACAAAGCCCTTGTCCGATTTGTTAAAGAAGGCCATTGAGTGGCGCTGGGAAAGCCACCACCAGGACGCGTTTGTCAGCATCAAGGCGAGCCTTCAGTGCGCGCCTGTCCTGGCTCTGTCGGACGAGACGAAGCCGTCCCGTGTCGTCTTCGACGCATCCGAATATGCAATTGGCTGCGCGCTGATGCAAAACGACGAGGACGGACATGAGCGAGTTATCTCGTTCCAGTCGAGGCAGCTTAAGGCAGCCGGAGGAACTACCCTGTGCACGACAAGGAGCTCCTCGAAATGAAGTACGCCTGGTGATGTTCGGGTGCATCTTCTGGGCTCAGCACCCTTTGGGATCTACACCGATCACACGTCCTTGCAGACGGCGACTAACTCGCCACACCTGTCGCAGCGAATGGCCCGATAACTGTCGCTATACAACTTCCGCGTTGAATACAAGCCTGGCAAGCTGAACGTGCTTGGCGACGCGCTGTCACGCCGTCCAGACTACGAACTGGCTCATATTACGAGAGCCACGAGTGATCTTTATGATCGGATGCGCATGGCGTATCGGGATGACGAGACGCTGGCACCTATCGTCCGCTACCTCTCTGTAGGCAAAGAGGCCAAGCTAACGTGGCTCTCCTCGCTATGAGTGGTCGGACTGGCTGCTCTACTTCCGGGTAGACACAGCCGACCCTCCCGGGTGGTCGCCGCGAACGACGAAGACCTGAAGTATGACATACTTCTTGAGGCGCACGACACGGCATCACGAGGTCACCTTGGTCGGGAGAAGACGTTCCTCTCCGTGTCAACGCATTTCGGTGGGCCCAACATGCACAAGTGGGTCGCCACGTACGTCAAGACATGCTAAACATGTCAGCGTGTGAAGCCCGCAGGTCACGCTTCGGCTCCTCCTCTTTCAGAGTCTGCCTGTCCCGGCGGACTACTGGAAGTCAATGAGCTATGACTTCGTCTTCGGACTACCAGCTGACGCACACGGTAACACCGGCATCCTGGTGTTTGTTTGCCGTCTGAGCAAGATGGTACATCAGAGACCATTGTCTCCGATCGAGACCCGCACTTCACGGCCCGGCTCTGGAAGACCCTGGTTCAATTACTCGGAACCAGACTTCTGATGTCCACCGCGGACCATCCCCATACGGATAGCCAGACGGCGCGGGTTAACCGCGTCCTCGAAGACACACTTCGGAGTATCTGTGCGGATTCTCCGGGCACTTGGTCTGACCGCCTACCGATGGTTGAGTTTGCGCTCAACAACGCGGTCCACACGTCGACCGGGTTTACCCGCTTCTACCTGAATGGGCTGCGGCAGCCCCAAGTGCCTGTGACACTGCGGGGATGCTCTGCGGCTTCTATCGTAAGTGGGGGCTCGGAAAGCTCTTTCCTCCCAAGTGTCGGACGTGACACCGGTCTTATTGCGAAAGCAATTGATGACTTTGTCGATGATAGGCTTAATATCATAAGCCGGGTTAGTGATGCTATGGCTACCGCTCTAGATAAACAAAAGGAGTACTCTGACAAACATGGAAGAGGAAACATTAACGTGTTTAATGTGGGTGCCTTAGTCCTACTTGACACTAGGAACTTACCGCAAAATCTTGTAAGCTCCGTTGATAGCAACAAACTGAAGCACCGCTTTATTGGACCTTTCACGGTCCTGGCCAGGAATGGTGCGGTCACACGATCGACTTGCCCAAGTCGATGACGACCCACCCGACGTTCTATGTGGGTCGTCTGAAGAGGTATCACGATCCTCAAGGCGACGGCCCTCATACGAAAGAGGAGGCGGTCACCGTAAGGGTGACGTCACCCCCACGAAGCGAGACGGGGTCTCAATTGGTGGGGTCAACGAGGAAAAATACGGCCTCTGAAAAGAGGCCTGGTCGTACATCGGCTGCGGGTACGACGGGCTCCCGCCAAAGGAAGGGCCGTACGCGTACGGGCCGTATTGGTAAGTCTGTGCGTAAGCATAAGCCTGCGGTTGAGGCTGGGGCCGAGTCGGAGCTCGAGAATGAGTCTCCCGAGGAAGATGCGAGCTCAACTCGCGTCGGAGCTCGGCGATCTTCCCGCGGAGATTATCACGATCAAGCTCGGTCATCCGGCGATCTACATGCTCGTGGATGTCTTCCACGTCGCGGAGCATGTCCGCCAAATAAAAATAAACTTGCAGGGCCTCAAGAGCCCCGCGCTTCCCGAACTGCGCAGCAACCTGTCCCCGGGAACAAGACCCAAAGCAATTTCAAGGGCGTACACCGGGTCGCGAAGTTGTCGTTCTCATCCTGCTGGACAAGCACGAACGAGTCCCTGGACCCAGTCACGGACCGAGGCGCCTCCTGTCGCACCGGAGCACCGTACTCGTATGAGTGCGAGGCCTCCGTCGGCTCTCCTTGAACGTAATGGGGACCACGTTGAGCGAGCTCTCCGTGAGAGGCGCCGCCAAGGGAAACGCCAGCTCTTGGTAAAGTGGCGGGGTTACCCTCTTCACAGAACTCATGGGAGCCGATTAAACGGCTCCAAGTTGACTGCCCAAAGGCTGTCGAGATCTGGGAACAGACCCGACGTCCGCTTCGTAAGTAGTTCTGTCCTTCTTGGACGAATGCGGTGATATAGCGACAGCCGCCGCAACGCTATACCCGCGGTCGTCATGAGCGTTGATCATCGCTTTACGCCGGAGCTCCTCCATTTGACCTGTAAGCTGACGCTACTGATCTGCTGAGCGAACTCAATGCGAAAGTCACGCTGAACGAGAATGGTGGAATACTCTGTTCGTCCCGAAGGCGGTCGATCTCCTGAGGAGTGAAATCCCTAAGGAAGAGCTACTTCCAGAAGAGGTCCTCCGCTTGAGCACTCGTCGAAGTGTTCACGAGTTGGACGCAGGGATAACCCCAAACGGGCGCAAGCCCACGCTTGTTCTCAGCCTTCTTACGAAGGCTTGTGAACTCTTCGAGCGGGGCTCGCCGTGGTGCCAACAACACACACCTGGCAGCCTCTAAGTTGTTGTGAAACAACGGGTGGACCTCCACCAAGGTCCGCTTGAATGCGCCCTTGGAGGTTCGCCCTCTGATAAGGCCACGCGGTTCCACGGGCTTCTCCAAGAACAACGGAGACCCCGTGTTCTTATCGGACGGGAAGTAGCCCTTCAAATACGGAGACTCGGTACGCAAAGTGCCTCGCAGGCGAGTAGCCGCAAGGCGCTCCTGTTGTTCATCACGAGCGTTGACGTTGACAACAACCTCAGGCACGTGAACCTGCCCGTCCTCTTCTTCGGAATTGGACGAAAAATCGATCAACGGCGGTTCTTTCTCCGTCGCGGTCACCTCATGGAGAGGTGACTGAGAAGCAGCACGCGCGCGCTCATGACTCCGACAGAGTCAGGTTCTTGGGAGGTGAAGCCTCTTCGACGTCGTCCGCGGCGGCTTTCGCCGGTGCTTCAGCAACAGCAGCAGGCTTGGATTCGTCGTCCTCGCCGCGCTCACTACCCTTGGGCGACTGGTGATTGTCGTCCAGTTCAGCCTCATTGCCTGAGTAGCTGACCAGAGCATTTAGCTCGGCATCGATGGAGGCACCGGGACTGTGGTCCCTATAGACAAATCGAGGATTCGGCCTGTCGTCGGGCGACAAGGTTAACAAATGTAGCCATTTCTATAACTGACTGATTATTTAAATGGAAAAGCTCTTCCAAACGGGTACCGAGTTGCCTGACAGGTCTAAGGCGTCGTCGCCGAGCGCGCTGGGGCTGGCGCGCTTCATCGTAATCGAAAGGATTGGCGGCTTTGGTGTTTGGTCGGCGCGTCTTATGGCTTTTAATTCTCTGGATTTTACTTTCAGAGTCTACCAGGGATTGCAACGAGGTCTGAATCCTTGTATGATACCTTTCGAAATACGATTTAGATACTTCAACAAATAAGCTCTAAAACCCTGCTATATTTGATAGCCGGATCGATTATTATTTTATTTGTGGCGGGCCGCTCTGAAGTCGCCACGCACAATTGAGGGTTTGAGTTTGAATAGCTTAGGTGCTCAGCTTTAGGCGTAAAAATCAACGAGATAGAGGGGATCCTCAGCTTTGTATCCGACCTCCGGTTGCAGAGCTACAAAATTCACCGCGCGGAGAAGAGCAAAAGTGCTGGTTGGATACCTTACATTCGAGTACCTCGCCATACATAACAGTAAGCTGGTACCCTTGCAGCGACGTAGTCACCTACGCCGCGTGCCACATGCCGAGACTGTGCAGCCACTCCATCAAATAGAAGTCGTCTCGGTCGGCGGCTTCAATTACACGATCGCGGTCGAACTGGTCCGGGTAATGGGAGTGGAACCACTGCAGGATCTCCAAGTGAGCCGACCGCGCCGCATTTTCAGCTGCTCGCCACGTGCACCCCTCAGTGCGGTTGGCAAACAGGAACAAAATCACTTCAAAATGGCCGCCACCAGCGGCCTCATCCATGGCAGCGGCCGTGCATCCTTCAGTACGGTGCTGATGCAGCCACCGCACCGTCTCCAACCATCCTCCAGCGGCAGCGTTGTCCATGGCAGTCGACGTGCAGCCTTCGACTTGGTTGGCCTGGAGCCACTTGACGGTCTCCAAGTGTCCACCAGCAGCGGCGCGATCCATAGCATGTACTGTGCAGCCCTCACGGCGATTTACTTTCAGCCACTTGACCATTTCCAAATAGCCGTTAGCAGCAGCGTTGTCCATCGCATTGGTAGTACATCCCTCACGGCGCTGTGTGTGCAGCCATCTCACCACTTGCAGGTGGTCCGCCCCGGCAGCTTCATCCATGGCCGCGGTGCCGCATCCTTCCCGTCTGTGGTGATGCAGCCAGCGTAGAGTCGGGAGCTGATTGTTCGCTGCCGCCTCGTTCATCGCGTCCTGCGTGCAGCCTTCTGACCGGTTTTCATGCAGCCACTGCACAACCTTCAACTGGCCGTTGGCAGCCGCGCGTCCATCGCACGCACCGTGCAGCCTTCATGTCTGTGCTTGTGTAGCCACTGCAGCACCTGTAAGTGGCCGTTCCGCGCCGCGCCGTCCATGGCGTCCCTTGTGCACGCCTTCCACGACTCCTGGAACCTGTTCTGGTGCAGCCACTTGACCATCTCCAAGTGCCCATTGGTCGCCGCCTTGTCCAAGGCCGCAGTCGTCCACAGCACGCACTTACCGTCAAACTTCTTGCCGTGCAGCCACTTGGCCACCTGCAGCTGTCCGTGCTCCGACGCCGCGGTGGACGTCCTCGTGGTCACAAGCCTGGGCGCGCGCCTGGCCAGCTTCTTCACAGCCTCCAAATGTCCATTAGCAGCGGCCTCATTGAGCGCGCCCTCTCTAAGCACAGAATGACCCTTAATCATGTACTTGAACACCTCTAGATGGCCCTGCGCTGCCGCCTCCGCCGCGCCGTAGCCTGACCACTGACCCCTCGTCGTGTGCAGCCATTTGACCAGCTGTATGTTGCCGTTGCGCGCTGCCAGTTCGATGGCGTTCATGCCCACGAGCGGCGGCGCCGTGTGCGTGCAGCCACTTGACGACGGCCACGCGGTCGAGGCGTGCAGCCGCGCGCATCTCGTTGGCGCCCCAGAAGACGCGCGCGTGGTGCTCGTAAAGCCACTGCAGGATGCGCACGTGTCCGGCCTGCGCCGCGGCCTCCACAGCGTCGGTGACGCGCCCCTGCGGGTAAAACTCCTCGCAGAGCCACCGGATGACGCGCAGGTCGCCGCGCTTCGCGGCGTTGGCAGCTCCGCGCGCGAACGCCCACTGCCGGTACAGCGGATCCAGCTCCGCGGCGCCTTGGGCGGCGTAGAGGCGCGCCAGCAGGTGCAATTTGGCGCCTCTGGGGGCTCTGGAGCACGCGCGCGGGACGGAAAAGCGCGGCGAATTGTCCAGGCACGCGCTCATGGTGGCCAGCACGTGCGGGAGCGCGGCCACGGCGGGCGACGCGCTGCGCAGGGCCGCGAACACGCACGAGAGCGGTGGCAGACAGCGACTGCGCGCGGCTTTATGCGGCGGCGCGGCGCGGACTAGTCGGCGCTCCGTGGCCCAAGACGCCGTCATGTTAGACGAGGGTCCTTAGATTAGGCACCGAAGCTAGGGCCGTTAGATTAGGCACCTGCGAGGCACGAGGCGAATTGTCGACTGAAGTTGATGAGTTCGAGTGCACCCGTTAGGATTGAAGAGACGTGTCTCTGCACCGAACGTTTTTAACGAGATGCCGATTAGATGAAAGTAGACTGTAAAAGCGCGGATTGGACAATAAGGTGGGACTTGTTGACGCACTTAACGCGACCAAGCAACACCAAACGTTTTTGAGCAAGGACGTTGGCATTGAAAACTGGGCAATGCCTGGCCGTTATCCGAGCCGATTTTTGGTGGCGTTGATATTTGGCTTAGCTTGATGACTGAGAACTCCCCAGGAAGTAACCTCAGCTTGCCTCAATTAGAGAAAATGGGATGGAGATCACGAGGATGTACGCGATCTTCTGTAGACACTCGCGCTACGGTAGTTTTCTCTGCCTCCGACCACCCATAACCGTCTCAGATTCTTAAGTGACTGAGGGATCGTGACTGTCAACTGTGAGCTGCCGACGCAAGAGAGGCCTTGTGAATACCGCAGCTGGGCTGAACGACCTCGTCCTGGAGATTGGGTCCGTAGAGGATCGTGGCCTTATGCGGCTGCAGGAGTGGGGAACCAGTGGGTGATGCAGTGGAGCATTGCTGCGAGCCAGACTACCAGGTCTCAAGTGAAATTTGGGCGAGGAGAGTTCGTATAGCTGGCAGCCAAGGGTGGACACGTAGGGATTCTGGAGTGGCTTCTGAACCAAAGGACATGGTCCCCAGTGTTGAGCTGAAATATTGTGCTTCTGGTGGGCACCTCAGGCTGATGAAGTAGCTGCACTGTCACTACAAGAACAATTACATCGTGGAAAGCAGCGCGATCGGGGCAACTTCCAGTCGTGCAGTGGCTTCACAAGACTTTCAAAGAGTCTAGAGCTCATGGAGTAAGTGCTTTCGCGTGTATGGAGGCTGTGCTGTCCGGGAGATGAATAGAGTAGCAGAGTTGACGCCGGGGCAATCTCGGGCCACCAAGACGTGTCTTCATCCTGCACACACTGAAGGTTGCGGTGCCAGCGCGATGAAGATGTTCTTCAACCATCACGACGAATGTTTTTGTTGGCATCAAAGAACTACCCAGTTCCTGGGGTGATTCTCTACGGGTTCAATTGGTGATGAAGAACCTGATTCAGTCATTTTGCACGAGCCGGACATATGTGCAATGAAGACGACTGGCTGATCAAAATATTCTGGAGGTCATACGACCATGAGAACTTGCACGGTAGGGTCCAATGTGATCAGAAAATATGGATCATAATTGCTCAGAGAAGATGAAGCGCCCGCCGTAGAAGCGTACAGATTCTCTACACCTTTGCCGGTCCAAAGTGGAAGCACAAGCTGTGATACTAGACGATCATCACATTCGTCATGATGTAAATTTTGCTGCGGACTACAATCGCTGGCCCAAGCGTAGCACGGATATATCGGAGCATTGTCGCTATATCTACATGTAGAAAATTGGCCAGCCCGACTCGCCTTGGGCACTACTTTTTTACGACGTTTGCAACGACGACAGGGAATATATCAGCGCTGCTCGGACCGTTTTGTATGCAGAACGTTGGCGCAAGACATCGTCGTCGACGCCGTTCAGCATGGGTGTTGTAAATAAGCCTAAAGCTAAAAACTGTTGTCCAACTTCCGTAAAATAATACTTCGAAGTATAAATGACAAACAGTGAATTATTAGTGTCAGTTTCACGAGCTGTTCTTCATGTATAGGTATTTTTCTTTCCAGGAGCTGTAGATGCACTTTCGAAACTATAACTCCGCTTAAAGTTTACACGTGCCTTCCATGCTGCTCCAATGGTGCCTTCGGCAATTGAAGTACGACAAAGTTCGGACTCCTGAAACCGCCCAATTTTTGATTGTATCCATATTCTACATCTTGAACCGGGGAGATAATCACGACCGACAGATCCGCTTCGTCGTTGGGGTCCCCCGTTGATAGATGTAGGCAGTGCTTCCTAAAAATACATGATACTAACAATATATTGCCATAATATGCGGCGCATAATTGATTTCCTGAGCAAGATGATACCCTACAATAATTGATTGTTCAACCCAGTTACGTGACGAATTTTACCCAATCACTAGTACGAAAAACTGGATTTTGACCAATGAAATCTTCCATTAAAAATTGCAATAACTGATGTTTCAATTTTCGTTTTCAGATGCAATAATTGAGGGTGGGCTATGGACCACCCTCCGCTTCCATAGTATTTTAGGATGCACTGGATGTAGGTGGGCATTAGCTGCGTCGATCCCAGTCCAAGTCCAGCGATGTTGGGAGCGAGAATGAACATATTACCAACCAATCCGGAGTATAACACCCAGCAGAAGCTGTTGAGCACGCTCACAATACCCATCGTAAATGGCATCGACGATGCAGTTTTAGTCCGGATAACACGCACAATAGTCGCCATCGGCGACGCGTACACTCCGATAGACGTACCAATTGTCATGAATCCCATGGTCGTGTCTACCGACGAGTGTGACTGACCCGTTTTCCCGTCGATGGCGAGGACGCTGTAAATCGTAATGATGGCACACACAAAGAAGGCGACGATGAAAGTCATCATGACGTGGCGCTTGTGTGCTGTCCAGCGGTAGAAAAAATAGTTGAAGAAGACGCCCGTGGCGATCCTAAGATCGAAGCCGCGAGTAGTGGCAGTATATCGTCGATGGGGATGGCGTAGAACATGACTGCGTTGGAATTGACGAAGAGCAGGAGGCATGGCATGACCGACATTTCTCCGGTGCTGTGGTTTTGTACACTCGTCGAAAGTCCCGAGAATCGCATCATGAGAGTCGTGAGGATGGTCAGCACTTTGGCCACGAGTACTGCTGAGGTGTGTGTACTCATACCTCCTGTAAGGGGTCGCTTCTAAGAATTTGGGCGATGCGCGGTGTGATATCGAAGGCGAATCAGCGAATGCTCTCAAGAGGATGCAATGCATCATGCATGTCCACGCTTCCTACGAAACCCCAAGGACCCCGCAACCAACGATCTCTGGCGTTGGCTACAATAGCTGTCCTGGAGAGGCGGCAGAATGGATAGCGCTGGATGGTCGCGGATATCTTCAACAGCGATGGCCTGGTGGAAGTTAACAATGTTCCCATCGCATAGGTTCATCAGGCCAATCTAGATTGTAGGACAACCTTAATTTTTATGCTCTCTATGATTAGTCCGAAATGATATATGCGACATGAATCGATTGCGCGCCACGATTGCTCGTCGACCAAAAGGCAACAAGGTATGCTGGCTAGTACAGTCGACGAGTCGGGAGAAAACTGGACGTTAGCATTGCTGGCGCGTAAGCTCCGTTCCGACACGCTCAGCGTAGCAACGTGTACATGTCACCTCGCTGGTCGCCATGGATTATTAAAAATCGTCACTATCGCTTGTGCCTCTTGACGCAACAGCGTCCACACACACAAGCCTCAATAACTCATTTACCAAAGCCATGCCAAGCGCGGGGTCTGCGTTCATGGTGTTGACCACCATCTCATCCGTCCTGGTGCGGTCGCTGTGACCTGACTTCTGGCGCGAGCACAAGTCTTAGACTACTGGAGAAGTTGTCGTCCTCCCGGTGATTGTGCTATTCGTGAATTGTAACGTGCTGACTTGGGCTTTTTGAGCGACAACATTTTCCCGTTGCTAAGCACGTCGGCGTTTGAGCTCGTCACCTGGATCTTCTTCTTCGGCATCTACTACCGGTGGACGGAAAACCGATGATCAGTACACAAGCTCTGCATTGGTGCGATGGCGGTCATCCTGGTAGTGGCGTTCTCGGTGTAGCAGGCACGACAGGGCAGACAAAGTCTGAGGTGGGCACGACAATGGGCGCCATCTCAATCGGTACAGCCCTTGGCAACTACGGCTCACCAATGGCCACGATCCGAAGGTGGTACGACCACCTCCATGCCGTTCACCATGTGCCTCGTGACCTTCTTCAACAGCGTGTGCTGGATCGTGTACGCGGTCATCATTTCACGACATGTTCGTGCTGATCCCCAACGCGGTCGGTGGAGTTTTCACGTCCACGCCATCTACCCGTCCGAGTCAAGGTTGCCACACGAGCCTCGCTCGCCAAGTCTCGCTATCCGTGATCGTCAGCGGCCTCACTCGCAAGGAGAGCGTTAAATTCGTGGCTATTCAGTCTGCGACGGCAAAGAATTCATCCACATCGATGCGTGTGTATATTACAAGGTAAATAGTCAGAATTGACCAATATACTTTGTCTTGAACACAACAAAACGTGCAAGTTGCGTTGTGCAGCACCATTCTACAGTGCACTTCAGTACCTTGTAGTGACGGGCAACAACCATTTCGAGCCTGAAACTCGACGGTTTGACCTGGCGTGAAAGCTGCTCACAGACTTATGTTCGCAATGTCAAACCGCCAAGTTTCGGGCAATTTCTAAAAGTCTTTAAAGGTGCTCATTGATTAAGTCAAATAACACGGAGGTACGACGGCAGCTGCCGTGTATCGTACGAACCGAATCGAAGTCTTGCACGTGCAATAGCTAGAACACGAACAGCACTTTAGAAGTCCCACAGCGTTGCGCCGCATACCCCGCATGGCCTCCCCGCCGGAAGAGGGTCAAGAGTTTCCTGATGGTGCTTCGGCATTACAAGACTACGCCCAAGCAACACTTCAAGGTTGAACGAGGAGGCGGTGGGCGCAAGCGCTTCATGTGCTCGTCGAGCACGTGCACGACGTTTGTGCACCTGTACCATTGCACGAACACCCCTTCCTTTCGCGTTGCGTCGGTGAACCTCACCCACATTAACTGCGCCTCCGTCCCCAAGCCCACGAACCCCACGGTCGTTGAGACCGAGTGGCCACACCGTCCGCGAACGTAAATCTACCAAGGTAGAAGCAGCAGAGCTTACATACTTCGCCACAATACACAGCATGGAGACCTTGTTGTTTTAAATATCAGTTCGCAGTTCGTTTAGAACTGTCGTTAGCACCCGAGTTTTGCGAAACTACCGGTTTTGGCTCAAATTCGAAAAGTACGGCCAAATAACGCTTACTATACGCGTTATAAACGCGTTCTTTTGGGTTCTAGGCCAGCTGACTGGATCTAAGTAAGGAGCGGGAAGGTATACAAAAACTAAGCTTGGTAGCATTAGCGGGCAGGGGGTCCGGTGGTGCGTGATCATACCGGTTTTTCCTAGGCCATTAAACTTGACAATTGTAAATCCCATACAAACGCTGTTTGGTAAGACTACTAAACCCACGAAAGTCGGCGTAATCGTACCGGTATGGCCACCACTTGTACGCAAGTGGCGAAGGCCATTAGACTTGCTTATTGTATTGTCCATACAAATCTCTGTTCGGTAAGATTACAAGACCACGCAACCGTCGGCGTAACTCCGCCGGTATGCCGACTGATCCACTTCAACTGATCCACTCCACACCACTTACATGTATACCCAAGAAACCCAGCCATTGGACTTGATAATTGTAAAGCCCATACAGATTGCTATTTGTTGGTAAGACTATAAAAGACCACGCGACCGCCGGCGTGATTTTGCCGGTATGCCGACTGATTCACTCCAGCGGCGGCGTGACTCTGCTGGTATGCCGACTGATTCATTCCACACCATTTGTACGCAACTGGCGAAGGTCATTAGACTTCAAATCGCCCGAACAGAAGATTGAAGAGTTTGTGAGTTCAAATAAACGGCATTAAATAAACATTAAATTAGTTAAATTAAATGCGGCCTGCAAAGCACTATTTGTATTGTATCTCAACCAAGGTCATTAGACTCTCTAATTGTATCGCCCATACAAATCGCTGTTTTTGGTAAGACTACAGGGCCACGCGGAGGCTTTGCCGGTATAATAATGCCGTTTTTGTCGACTCGTACCACATCATTTGTACGTAACTTTGCAGCAAATCAGCTTCGAATTGGCCTACAACACTGCAAACTGGGCCACACTTGGTGGTCAGTTGGCCTAAGAAACTACAAATCAGGCCAGTACGCATTACGCCCAAAGGATTCACTACACGCGGGGGCTCTCTAGTAGAGAGCCCCAGCGCGATCTAGTTCGTCCCATTTTAGAATTTGCGGCCTAGGGGCGACGCACCGATGCCCAGGAAGCGTTTGCGCGGCGTTGGTACCGGCAGCAGTGGCACCACGGATGACGATACTTCCGCGGCGTCCGAGCCAAATCCGAAACGTACTCGCCCCACAGCAGATGACGACGACCTACTGGCTTTTCTCAACGACGCTGCCGAATTGGAAAGCTCTAACTCGTGGTGGTGAAAGCTGGATTCGTTGTTCTTTCTGTGGACGTTGTGAATGCGTGGGCTCTCGTGGGGGTGATGGCAGGGCTGGATTGCGTTGTGATCCTCTCGGTGACTGCGGCAGTTCGGTTTGTCGCCAGCATAATGCGTCTTGGGGTTGCAGAACTCCTCGGCGTTGTGGGAAGGATGCCATCAGCGGCACAGGAGGTGATGAAACGGTGGGTTGTGTTGTTGTGTGCGGCTGTGGTGTTCATTATGCAGACCCATGTGGTACCAATTCGTGTTGCGCGGAGAGCGACCAATGTGACTTAGATGTGAAAGCTATATCTGCAACTGCAATGAAGATGTGAAGCACAAAGAATATACTCAACCTGAATTTCTATTTCGGCTTCGGCTTCTCAACACAACGTGTGCATTGATCGTATAACGGGTGATGATGACGGTGATTTGTTACAGCATCTGGATCATGTTTGTGCACTTGAAAACGCCGAATGTATATCTGGAGATGCTAAAAGTGGCGAAGACGACCTGGGTGTTGCAGGTTGTGGTGATGGTACCTACTCCGGAGAACATGGCAGTCCTGACACGTGTGTTAACCAAGCTGGTGATTCTTGCCCTGTTCGTTACTAAATAATTTTTAGCCAATTTCGTGTTCGTGTCTAATTGGCCAAGGCTGTGCCGCAGAGTAGCCATATACTTCCAGTCAGATGATTCCTTTCGAATTGCTTCAGAACGAAAAACCAAACGATCGCACGATGCAATGGACCCATAGAGCGTGGAAGCTTACCAAAGTTTGCAATTTCAAATGGTTTTTTATTGGCCAGCTGCCTGATGAACTCAAAGAACTGACGCTTCCTGAACGATTTATGACTCAGTTTGTTAACATATCAGCCATGACATGTGTGATGCGCGGAAGTCGGCACCGTTGCATCCGCTCTCATTGCATAGCTTTTGATTGTACCCCCGCACCTCCATTGTCGCTACTACCCCGTTCTATCTCTGAGGTGGATTCCTTTCGGGTGGCAATGGCAGGAAATTTCACAGATGCACAAGTTGAAAAGGTGAAGGGAATGCACCGAATTCGCCGTCAAAGGATCCAACAGATCTTTGATTTTTTATAAGACGTACAACTGCCTCTATGCTGCTGTAACACAAAACAACGGAGTCCTGAGTAGTATTATCGACACAGAGCTTGTTGAGAAAATTATCATGGACCACATCGATGATTCGGGCGGGGAAGTCGAACAGGAATTGAGGGCTGAGCTTGAAAATATCCGTGGTCACACAGATGTATGGAGTGTCGATAATGCACATGACGAGTTAAGTGTTGTCGAACGTAGAATTGGGCTCTCCGATTTTTACTTTCTAGCGATGCAAAGTCCGATGGGCAAACCCCTCGCGAATGAAAGCACATTTTTGGTCAAGCGCTCGAATCAAGTATCAACAGATGCTTCAGGTGATATCTTTGCCAAAATGTTTCCTCACCTTTTCCCCTATGGGCGTGGTCACCCTGGAGAGGCCAGACGAGTTCCTGTATCCTTAAAAGAATGCGTAAAGCACTACACTTTACTTTCTGGGCGTCAGTTTGCAGAAGATGAGCTGTTCACTCTTGTTGCTTTTGACCGAATTTCAATGCAAAACATGTATATTCAAAACGCTTTTAGATGCCAGCGTTTTCCTCATGTGTATCAAGGCTATGAAGCAATTGGCGCCGAGGAGCTAGGGAATGCTTTATTGGAAAATGAACAGCGCCGCCAAGGGCGCCGCTCGCATCGATCTACTCCTGTATCAGATGCTACCAAATTTTTGAAAACTGTGGAGATTGCGTCACGGTCTGTGTGGGCCAGTAATGCAGAGCGTTCAAAATGCAGACAAAAAGCTTTCGCGTATCAAACGCGTTTCGGCCAGCCATCACTGTTCATTACGTTAACACCAAATACAGACAATTCACTGGTGATGGCACACCACGCGGGAATTACATCTTTTGACATACTTGAGGCTAAACTACCAAGTAAGACTGAGTTGCGTGAAGCAATTTTATGTAATGACTGCGCATCTGCGCGCTTGTTTATGAAAAATGTGGATGCATTTATAACGCACGTTCTAGGCATTGATCCGGTGAGTAAGAAACAAATGCCATTCAAAGGGTTAATCGGTGAAGTAGAGGCTTACTTTGGAATGGTGGAGACTCAAGGAAGAGGAACCTTATATATTCATTTTTTAGTCTGGTTAAAACACGCTCCATCGAGTACAGTTGAACTAGAGAGCATGCTCGAGGGCCCTCGTGGCAGCGCATTCCAGGCGTCAATGGGGTCGTATAGTGAGCAATGAGCTCCCTCTCCCGGTTAGCGAATATTCATGCACGACATGTGGATCATCATTTTCAAGCCTTGTTGGGCTGAGCATTCCCCGGCATGCTCGCCAAAACCCACGTCGTGGTTTATACAGTGTTCGTGCCCATAATGCACTTGCAGAACCCGCACTGGCACAATGTAGTTTTTGCTTGACGAGTTCGCAGCATATATTGCGGCAGGTACTATTACAAAACAGGCCACTGCATTGGCCACCATGGAAACAAGAGCTTATGAGAGCTGAGCTGGATATTGTGACGAGCCAAGAGTCTATTTGCCGTGATACTATTCGACGTGCCGCTGACATAGTGGAAGAGAGAGAAAAACTCAAATGCAGTTAAGGAGCGAATGTAGAATTCTTACAGATGAATGTGGGCTAAGCCGAATGCCTGATGCGGATCTATTGCAACAAACCAACGTTCCTAGGATGAATATGTGCAAGCGTGATGACGACCCATTTTTGAATGATGACCTAACACGTCTGATTGAGATACTGCCACCAATGCCATCAGATAGTCGCTTAACGCGTAAAGGTATGGATTATATGGTATCTGTTTTGGTGGCCTTGCTAAATCAGCACTGGTGGTGCCACACTAGCTCCTGTTTCAAGACGTCCAAGGCAACTGTTATCGACTCTTTTTGCCGGTACTTATTTCCGCGCGATCGTCACCAGCAAACAAAGTTTGCGTTGAACGGTGTGCAACTTGAACGGAAGCTAGCACATGAATTTATTAATGGGTTTAACTATGAGATTATGGCGGCCTTCAAGTGCAATCACGATATTCAAGTTTTGATGGGAGGGAAAGATGTTGCTGATCGCATCCATTACTGCACAAAATATGTAACCAAGCAGTAGAAGCGGCTTGACTCCGTGGTTGTCATGACCTTAGTAGCATTCCGGAGGCGTCAAGAACGGGAGCAGGTGTCCGTAGCTTTGAATGTACGTGATAGTTCTGATTCTGTCGCTACAGCACGAAAACGAGTGGCATCAATGGTGTACACAATGACCAACCGACAAGAGGTTGCTGGACCACTAGCGGCTCTATATCTATACCGTGGTTCATGCTGCTATGAAAGCTCTGGTTTTACATATGTGCCACTTGGCGATATTATACGACAATTGTGTTCAACAGAAGAGTATTCATGTGGCCTTGTGTGTGACCGAGATAACGCTGGCTCGCCAAAATATCACGCCGTATCCTTCATGGATGACTACATTTATCGACCGGACGAGCTTTCTCGGCTGAACATATACGAATTTGCAATGCGCTTCTTTCGGAATGAGCGCTCGCTCACTGCGGCACTTTCCTTCAAGACACCGCATCCATTGTACCGAACGCATAGCCTTGGTAAACGATATGAAAATATGGTCCCTGAAATTCAAGGATTTCGAGTGCCTTATGTTTCGGAAAATTCATCAGAAGAAACACGATACAAGCGGGCCATTTTGTCGCTTGTGTTGTTTAAGCCTTTTCGTTGGCTTGTAGATCTCGTTGGGTATACTACAGCATCAAATGAGCAATGGCTAAATTCTTTTGAAATATGGCAAGCCACACGCAGTGATTTTGTGACGAAAATGATGAACCATATTGATGATTATTATAGTGGAGCAGAACTTGCTAAAATGCAGTCAGATCGGATGGCCAGCGGTGAATCTGGGTTAGATGGTTCTCACGAATTAAGTGGAGATATACACAGCGACGACGGCCAAATTAGTGACGATGGCGACTCCCTGTTTGGTGCTGAAGACTTTGATGCGGATGAAGAAGACGTTGGTGCTCAGGATGGCGATTATTTTCTCAATCCGTGGCTAGATCAGAACCCGGAAGACGATATAATCCCAGACACGAACATGCTTAATCTTATTCAATATCCTACTGCGGCCGCACCAGACACTCGTGTCGCACGAATTCTTGAAGTGTTTAAGTCAAACCGATTATTAGATATGAACTCGGCTATTACGTTGACCAACCAGCAGACACCGCTACGGCAAGAATGCTTTCCGTCCGTTCTAGAGATGCGCAAATGGGTACAAGACAATGCCACAGATATAGCGTTGCTAGAGGCCTCTATCTCTACTGGTGTCGCGAAAGAAACGCAGGTCATCGAACTCTTAAATGAGGCGTTATTAGATAACATGGCGTCATGGAATCCAACCTCGTATTCATTAGCTTCAGCAGTCAGCTGTCAAACAGAGTTTGCTTCGATTTCGGCGATTTCCCAGACGTACACTCTCAATGAGCGACAACACTGTGCGTTTAAGCTAATCGGACGAGCTTATCGACAAGATGGTGAGCCGTCGAGGTAATGGCGTACGATGACGATGAGTCTCTCTGTCAGGATCAACTCAAATTGTTTGTAGGTGGTGAAGGAGGCACAGGAAAAGTCGTGTACTTGATGCTGTACAAACACTATGTGAGAGCTGGAACCGCTCCGAGTGTCTTGTTAAAACGGTGCTAACAGGGAAGGCAGCCACATTGATTAGTGGCAGGACTTTAGCAAGTTTTCTACTACAGCTGCAAAATAAGCGTAAACTGTCTTCAGCTATCTATCTCGACGTCTTGGTGATTGACGAAATATCAATGATGCGTAAAACTCAGCTTGCACAGTTGGATAAATTGCTACGAAACGCTAAACGTGTGCCTAACGTTCCTTTTGGTGGAGTGCGTATTATTCTATCTGGTGATTTTCTTCAGTTGCCTCCTGTCGGAGGAGAGCCGCTCTACAAGGATCCCTCATTTAGTCGTCGGCAAGTAGCGCACGAGCACGCTGGTTTCGAGTTGTGGCGCGGCTTTCATAAGGTTGTAATTTTGAAGGAATCAGTGCGCTTCCGCGCCGATCCAGAATGGGGTCGTGGATGCTGTTTTGCTCGGCAGGGCATTTGGCTGCCGGAATTTGTTACTCTAATCAACTCACGAGTTATCTCACCGTCAACATCACTTGAAAAATTATGTTCGGGTGAAGCGGTTCCCTCATTCTTTACCCCTGACAATTCTACTCGACTTGCGATAAACAATTTGTTTATTGCGACTGCGGCTAAGTTGATGCCAAAAGGAGATTATCCAGTCCGTGTTGTAGCGGATTTTAAAGGAACATTAAGAAAGCTGGGCTCGACAGAGATAAAGATGATCATGGCGCTTCCGGATACAAAATTCGGTCGAATGGCGCCTTATCTTGATCTCATTATTGGTATGCCTATACAAATTACACAAAATGTTCGGGCGCAAAAATCAGCTGCAAATGGAACGATCGGAACTCTGGAAACAATTATTTATCATCCTGATACAACATTTCGCATTGTGTATGATAGTGTAGCTGGTGTGTCAGTGAAAATTCCTACTATCCCTCCTCCTGCGCTGATTGTGCATATCAAACGAGGCCCCGCAGCATCGACAATGCGAGGCTGCAACGATTCTGAACTTTTCCCGCTTTTCTCGGACGCTCGTTCATACAGCCAAAGTGAAATTAGGCTAGCTCCAAGTGGATCTGGAATGCAGCGGTCACTGACTGTGCGTATAGAACAGTTTCCAATGGTATGTGCAGTGTCCTCGACCGTATACAAAGTACAAGGAGATACTCTTAGTGACATGGTAGTCACCGAGTGGCGATCAGAAAATCGAATCGCAAATAAACGGGAGCAGCCGTACCTACTAGTATCGCGAGTCACTTCTAGAAAGGCTTTTAGAACCCTCTGCCCCCTGT
Source organism: Phytophthora hibernalis (assembly GCA_012656075.1). Classification (NCBI taxonomy): domain Eukaryota; phylum Oomycota; class Peronosporomycetes; order Peronosporales; family Peronosporaceae; genus Phytophthora; species Phytophthora hibernalis. Next base: position 174,289 of record JAAKBF010000151.1, on the reverse strand, counting down.
CGGACGATATTATTCGATGGGCACGGCCGGCTACCGAAGCGCTCGCTGCAGATAGTCGACTTGAACGTCTGAGCGAGTTGACACTGCGACTGCTGAGGTAGAAAAAGTGTTCGTTCTAAACAAAATACAGTTCCAAAGTCGTATATGATAACCATTCATATTCTTAAAAGTGCGTCATTAAGTAGAACAGTACAATGATATAGTGGAATCACCAATTCTTTAACGTCCAACTAGTTCTTCGGCTTAACCCTATTGCCGCTAACATTATACTTAAAATTTGTATACCTAATTTCTATAGTAAAATGTTAAACATGCATAAATGCCCCGCACCCCGCATCATACTATTATCATTTTGCGTGGTTTTACAATACTTATTGCAATTATTGTAGTTAAACCAAGCATATTGCTTGGTTTACCGCTAATGATATGATTGGTCAAAACTAAAATTCTGTCATTATGATTCGTTTATATTTGTAAAACCAAGCATATTGCAGGGTTTTAGGGGTCCCAACCGCAATAGGGTTAAGCTGTGTGGGAAACTATGATAAAATCGTAATGGGTATTAGCTTAAACGACAGGAAGATAATACAAATAATATTACGCTTAGCTGCTGTCTACAATGAGCTGGTGCATAAGCTTTAGAATTGTGTGGGTATTTTTTACGAGTCACTTATACTTTCTGGGAGTGAAAGCGGTTGATGTTGTAATGTGTCTTGTTTAATCCCTGCACGCCGGGAGTTGGTCGTCCAGTGCTAATGGTGCCAAAGTCCCGTTGGCCGTCGGTCGACAACTGTGTCTTCCGCGCCGGTGTGCGCCCGACTGGCGTCACAACCTATTTTATTTAAGTTTCGTTCGTTCGTCCGTTCAATTCTGTGTCGACTCCTGCACTCACTACCGTCCTGTCGAATTCTACAAGTTGTTAGCTTCGCTCACTTGGCCACGTGGACTTACGTCTCGGGCGCCTGTCCTCACGTGCGGCTTGCAGCAAACTTGGGTGACTCTGCGCCGCCCTACACCAACACCTCGTCGCTATCCCACTCGGGCAGGTCTCCGTGCTCTCGTCGGTCCGTTCGTTCGTTTTCAACGCTCTCCAGCGTCGACGTTTGATGAGACTTGTGCTCTTCACATCAAATCTCCGAGTGAGCGACTCCGCACTGCTCGCGCGGGCGCTCAACCCACTCGACCGACCGTCCACCTGAATTCACTTCCCGGTGCCGCCGATCTTCCAATACTCTGGCCCCTGAGATCTCATACGTCCCACGGTCGTTCTTCAATCGTCCGTCAATCTGAACGACATCCATCGTCGCCAGCGCCAACTGCAGCTGACTATCACTCTCCGTGCTCTGACTGCGCCGTTCGTACCCAGCCGGCCGTCGCGCGTCACCGCTCGCAACCAACCTCTTACACGGCTTCCCCAACCGCAGAGGCTTCCACGACTCTACCACTCTGGAACAACCGCTCGTAGTCGTCCACTGACACCCACCGTCGTTCACTGCGGACACCATAGTCTCGTTCGTCATCGACAGGTAGCAGTTCGTACTCGAGTACGTACTGCCCTGCAGAGTTTCGTCGTTTGCGTCGTCGTCCTTCCATCAATCGAGCGTCCCGCATCTGTAGCTGCTGCCGAGTCTCTGCGTCGTTTTTTCGTCGACTAGCCGCTGCTGCACTACTGACCGCCGCCGCTGCTCATACAGGCGCTCGATGCGTCTGTTCATCTTGCCGTTCGTCGCTCTGATCTTCATAGTCCAGCTGAGCTTCGATGTCTGCTGCCGTCTGCTGCAACAACTGTGTCGGGGAGTGATAACTCACTAAGAAGGAGACGTGAGCTATTATCGTCTCCGTTACACCACTCTGGTCCTCTCGCCGCAACAGAAAATTCTCATAGCCCGCCGACTCAACCACACGCATGGGCCCCATCCACTGGTGTACGAACTTCGTTGCCTTGGGGCCCCTTGGAGGATGGTACGCCCAAACCCGATCACCGGGTGCGAACTCGCGATTCTGCCTGACTCTCCTATTGTAGTAGCGAGCCTGTCGCCTTTGCTCTTTCGCCAAAGCCTGCGCCGCACACTCGTGGCTTTTTACCATCGCAGCTAACAGTTTCTCGTGATACTCTGTCAGTTCCCCGGCTTCTGTGGTCTCCAACCGCTTTAGTAACTCGTTCGGAGGTCTCAGCCACCGGCCCATCATAAGCTCGTTGGGTGAGAGCGTCACCGTCGAGTGGTTCGCCGAGTTGTAGGCGTACACAGCGAATTTAACCCTCAAATTCCAGTCATTCTGCTGCTCATTGGCCATGTACAATGCTACGCAGTCCTTCCAGGGACGGTGGAACCGTTCCACCAACCCAATCATCTGGGACCGATAGGGCACCGGATTGATTTGGTTCGCCTGCAGCATGAGCACCAGCTGCTCAATAGTCTTGCCCGTCAACTCTGGGGCTCCGTCTGTTGGGATCTCTCTGAAAACTCCAAACTTCAGCACCAATTCCTGCATCAGGAACGTCGCCACGTTCTTCGCCGTGTGCTGCGTTATGCACTGTGCCACAGCGTATCGGGTAACGTACTCGAGCGCTGCTATTACGTATCTGTCTCCCCGTCTGCCACTGGGAATGGTCCTGCGATGTCGAGCGCCCATCGGTCACCGACATCGCCTCCACGGATGCTCCTCAGCGGAGGGATCACCTCGCGCGATCGCGCCTTACGACTGCCACACTCCTGGCAACCGCGAACCCACTGGTTCACTTCTCGCTGTAGGCCAGGCCACCAGTACAACTGGGCCACACGCCCATACGTGTGTGGTCCTCGCAAGTGGCCCGCCCACACTGATCCATGCATGTCTTTAAACACTACGGCCCAAAGTGCTGGGGGTAGCACTACCCGTCGTCCGTGCTTCGTATGCACCGTCACCAAGCCGTACTCTCGCTCTACCTTCATGCCTTGGTAGCTTCCTGCTGCCACGAGTTTCTGCACTAGCCGGCTGTGCTTCTGCGCCGCCTCCACTTCGTCGTCGCTCAGCTGCAAGGTGCTATCGGGCACCAACACCTCCCCATCGTCCGTCTCTAGTCTCGTGTTCGTCACCCTCGTCGCCGGAGTCCCTGTCGTCGACGCCGGGATCTCTGTTCCCGTCGTGCTGCTTGCTGTCGTCGTGCATTGCTCTGTCAGCGTACGTCGTGTCGATGGTGTTCGTTGTGTAGCCACTGCGTTCGCGTGCTTGGTTTGCTGGGGTCGTCGTCGTCGTCTTCGCTTGTTTTTCGCCACCTCTCACCTCCAGCGCCGCATTCGGACCCAGCACTTCTGGTCCCGTCGTGGCCCACGTTACGTGTCGGCTCGTGGCGCTACTGACACCCGTCACCGTCGTTCCTGTTGGTCGTCGCCCGGTTGCCGTCATTGTCGTTGGTCCAGCTGCTGTTTGCTTCGTCTTGGACATCGGCGGCTGGGTTCTGGCAGGTTCCGTTTGTAGACCCGTCCTCGTCTTGTCCGTTGTTGCTGCCGCTACTTCACCGGCGCCTTCTGCACGCTGACTCGCTGTCGCCGCTGCCGAAGTCGTTGTTCCTCTCGCCCGGGTGCCGCCACCGTCGTTTGCGTCTCCACAGTCCCATGCGTCGCTGCGTTTCCGGAAACAGTGTCACCATCAACTCCATTTGCTGTCTCGCCACGCCCGGGTCGCGCCATAGTCCTACGAGGGTTACGGGACGTCGTGACGTGACTGAGAGAGCTATTGCACGGCTTACTGCGTTTATACCGTCCGTAGATTGTCCCCATGAGGCCCCCGCCGTCACTTCCGGAATCGCCGCCGGTTCTGCTGTACTTGCTGCTCGTCCTGTGTCTGCTGGGGTTGCCGCTGCCGCAGACTCCATCTGTCGTTTCGCCGCGCGTGTCAGGGGTCGGTGGGTTCCTGGCTGCTCACCTGCCAGACGCGTACTTCCGTTCACGTCCGTTATCCGTGCCTCCACCAGCTCGGTGCCGTCCTCTGCCACTGCCGTCTGGCTCGCCGACCCCACGCCCGTCGTTGCCGGTGGTGCCGTCGTCTCCGCGTAGCTCGTCGCCACTTGCTCCAGCGTTGCTGCCGTAGTCGTCGGTTGCTCACTTGTCAGTGCCGCCGGTTCACCCATTGCCGTCGCGTTTGTGGTGGCCGTACCGCGTGCCACCCCTCCGTCTGCCGCTGTCGCGTCATCCGTTGCGGTGCAGTCCGCTTCCTCAGACGCCATCTGTGCGTGCACTGTGTCGTCGCCCTTCATCTTGCCCTCCGTTACAACCTTTCCACCGCGCGTGCTGTGCGTTCTGGTCGTCGTCTCCCTCGCTTCCTGCCGGTTGCCGCCAATACTGCTGCTGGAGCGCGAGAGAGCGCGTCAGCCACGACATTCGTCGTGTCTGGCCGATACTGAATTTCAACCTCGTATTCTTGCAATGTCAGAGACCACCTATGGAGGCGTCCCGCTAAATTCGGGCGCGTCATCAGCCACCGCAGTGCTGAGTGATCGGTGATGATAGTAAACGTCCATATAAATAAGGCCGGAATAATTTGACTGCCCAGACCACTGCCAGACACTCCAGCTCGGTGATCGAGTAGTTGCCTTCTTCACGGCTGTTCACCTTACTCGCGAAAGCAATTGGCTGCCAACCTCGACCCTGGTCTTGCATAGGAAACAACAACTAAGAAGGTTGCATTCACTAAGCAAATGTGTGGGCAATATAAAATAGGTTTCATTATCTCTTGGGCTAAGGGATTATCTGTCCTATACGGTACTGACTATTCTAGACTGAGCGCATGACCCATTTGCGTGGGGCGACCTCGTTTTTCTTTGGTCGTTTATCAGGAAATATTGCGCGTTATGGAGGCGATCCATCAAACGGCAAACCCAGTTCAGCTATAGTAGCCAAAACATGAGCACAGCAGCCCAATTTGAACCATATCCTGCACTTGCAACTGTCCCCCTCTAAAGTAACATTCCACCCGATCCCCGGCTGCTCCTCAAGCGCAAATTCCACATCAGCAAGGGCTTCGATCTCTTCATCATTGGGTGCTTTAACTGTTTGCGTAACGTGAGTTGGAAATCGCTGAAACACACAAAGTACATCAGTTTTTGAAGTTGCCACCGAAGACTCACTTTGTTCGTGAAGATCGGACGAAGCCGCGGCAAAGAAGGAAATCGAATTTCGGGAGGACGGACCAGAGTTTGTAGAGAACGAACTGCGGTCAACGGCCACTATGCTAAGAAGATTTTGTGAAGCCAGTTTCCTATACTCACGAATGATGTGTGGCGCAGCTCTTGTTGCATATGGCTTCGTCAAAGCCGCGCGAATGGTGCAGACATTCAAATGTTCTACAAACAGGGATTTAAGCGCAACAACCGGCGCATAGTGTGCTGGTTTTTGAGCTGATGGTTGAAATTTTCAACAGGATTATTCGTTTTCACCACACCCGTGCTCGTTTCAATACACTGCCACCTGCTGTATCTTCCTGTCAACCACTGCTTCACAAAGTATTTACTGAAAGCTTTGCATTCGCTATTGCACTTCCACGATTCCTTCGCGTGGGCAATCCGGGACAGCTTGTCAGATTCGGTTCGCGCGTAATGAATCCTGTAAATGTGTCGGTACACAAGCTGCTTGTTTTCAGAAGCAAATTTGATGGTGTGTTTCCGAACATTAGTCATGACGTGAAAAAGCACATGAGAAAGGTTGGTTGATGGTCCAAGAGCTCTAGCGCCACAACCTCAAAAGCGCTCCTCTGTGCGTTATCAGCGTCCATCATAACAAAGCCAATCTTCGGTGGAGACCCCGCCAGCCGACGATACATATGTAACATGGCGCGATATGCGGTCTCCCATTGTCGCTACAGTAAATCCGACACTAAGAAAAAGCAAATAACGTGAAATTGCCTCCACATGTCCGACAACACAAACACTATAACCGGGTATCCTCGACTGTTTAGTTTGAAAGTTGCATCGACATGCAACACAAAATTGCTGGCATCGCCCAGACGCTGAAGGGTAGACTTGGTAGCAACTCCAATGACGAGAGGATCGTCTCCTTCACACGACCGAGAATAGGAACGTTATTGGCATCAACGTCGAAGCCGAAAGCAAACGAGGTAGTGTCGCTCATACTGTCGCGAAATCGATGTGTCGATGCGAGGTTTACCATTTCGTCGATGTAGTCATTGTCATGCTGCGCTGTACGGCGGAATGTGCGCACACAGCTCCGGACACTGCGTAGTAATTTTTCCCCATCAACATTTTGTAGGCCGAACGCGAGTACCAAGTCATTCATAACTATAGCAGGATTTGTTCCAGATTCAGCCCCTTTGATAGCAAATCGTTGCATCATCAGGTTGAGCTTGCCGGACCTCGGGGATGGAGGGGCCGCAGAGACGTGGGAATCGTTCTGGTAAATTCTGCTTTCATCTGTAACCTGGCACGCGAGAACTTTGAGCCGCCATGAACACTTCAAACCGGGCCGGACCACCTTGCAGGTCGCCGTACATGTCTATGAGGCGCACATGAAAACAATGTAGCGCATGTGATGAATGTCCAAGTTGACTTGGCAAACTTGACATACTTCTAGTTGACTCTTGTCCTTCACCCGACATTTCTGTCCATCAAGAAATACATCGAGCTGTTCTGCGGTATGACATGCGAGCAAGAAATTCCACGCATACTTGGCCCTCATGTGCTTGCCGACGAAATATCTCGAGTGTCATAATGCTGCCGTGAAAGAGCTATTTCAAAATGGTGTGTCAGAATGCTGCCGTGAAAGAGCTATTTAAAAAATTGTGGCTTACAACCAATCAGCACCGTGCGCTCTGGTGGCTAGGGGCTGCTTCTGTATTTAGCGCCACGGTTATGTACTTGGGCACGACCTCACTGTAGATGTAAACTTACCTCGGTAGACTGTCGCCTCCTCTGTACATTTGCTCCACGCTCTGTAGTTTTGGAGCACTTTATGTAAAATCACAATCTTTCTCTGTAGTTCCCACCCTCTCTCATTAACATCGCGTTAGTTTATTTTAGTTCATTTCAACTTCATTACGCATGATCAGTCGTACCGTTAAGAACATACTCGACCCTGGGAGCTTTTGTTTCTCAAGTCTTCTGGCCGAAACCATTAAACAAGAAGGAATATTTGATTATCCCAATAAATTCAACGTTTCCCAAGAAATTGCCAACTAAATCCCTAGGAACTACCTCTGAATTCGGCCAACAAACCCCAAGTCACATCACTAGGCGCAATATTCCCCAAGAAAACGCATAACAAATCCCGAGCGCTACCTTTGCCTTTCAAGAGGTTGTCGAAGATAGGTGACTGGTCTAAAATATTGATGTCGTTCAATGAACCTGAGCTTCCGAAGTGGCAGTGCCAAATCCACAGTCGAGAATCCGCCCACGCTTCCAGTACAACAGTAGGCTTTTTCTCTTTACCTTTGTACTGACCAGCAAGAGATGCAGGACAGTTTTTCCACTCGATGTGCATGCAATCAACAGAACCAAGCATACCAACAAATCCTCGCTTGGCATTCTCGTCTAGAATACGCTTCATGTCATTCTCTGTTGGTGAATGCAAACATTCATCACCAAAGAGGTGGATAATGGCCTCGCAAAAATGCTTCAGCGACGCCAGTATGCTCGGCCGTGACATCTCCAAGTTCGTCAACGGAGTCAGCTGAGGATGCGTATGCGAGCACGCGCATTGCCGCGGTAACCTTCAGTGAGCCCGGAATGCCAAGCTTCCCAGTTGCATCCGGTTTCTCAACAAAGTAGTAATCGTAGCTGACTACGGCATCGTGGATCTTGATGAACAGCTCTTTACTCATCCGGAAGCAGTAGTGTCGTATACTGGTTCTTGGACAAAATATTGCTCCTTCAAGCGTGCTGTGCGACCATGAGGGTCGCGGCGTTTGTTGGGAATCCGAGAACCCCCAGGCTTTAAACGGTTAGGCGAAGGTGGTCTAGCTAGAAAGCACGTGTTGAATATTGCGCAATCCTCTTCGTCTTCATCCAGGAGATCCTGAACCCACTTCGCATGTCCTTGCTGGGCTTCGGTCATTCTCGAAACCTTCGACGCTGAGATATAGCCGGAAAATTAGAACTGCCGCTACGGCGCGCTGCTGTTAGTCGTTTCTAAATGTCAAAAACTGACGAAAACAACTCTATATATAGAATATCCTTCTATTTTATGTTTATGTGTTTTTTCTATACAGATGTCATTCGTGACGTCTTTGAAGTAATTTCCCCGTCTTAATAAAATGATCGATCCGTGTTGCTTGAAGACTTGTGCAAGAACGTAGCCCGTGCTATTAAGCGGGTGCTCGCGGAAAGGAAGAATTAGCAATTTATCCAGATCCATCTTCTTGAACAAGTCCATTGATGACGGCATTGATGACCCCGTGTTGGTCGGGAACCCAAGCGCAGTGTCAAGTGTAGTATCGATAAGCTGTTTGCAATCCTCCGGACTATAATCGATAATTGACGCTCCATACACATGGGTTGGCCAGTTCATACTGTAGCCGCAGTGCATAGAATCGCCACGGATTGAGCACCGACGAGCGAGGTCGTGAAAATCTTCGGGCAAAAAGTAGTCGAGTACATTAGAACATGAGATTGTGTACGGTCGCATACTGGAGATACGTTTGAGCAGCTTCAGATTGTCGGGGTCATTCGCGGCTTGTCCTCGAACCGCCTTGACGACGCCGTACATCACTTCGATGGTCAGTTTGCTGTTCTGTATCAGACCACGAAGACGATGGAGGTTTTCCAATATGTGGATCATAAACAGATCCACCACGGACAGCCGATCCACGGTTTTTTCCTTGTTTTGCCGTTCAACGAATGCCTCCAGCATGTACTGAGGAAGTACAAGATGGGCGTAAGGATGTTGTCTTTCTTGCCTAATGCGTTGCAGCTAAAGAACCGCAAGACCACACTCAAGAGAAACAAACGAGGTATGGATATCATTCAACTAAAGGACATCCCTTGCTGTCGATGTTTTGTTCTAACCCACTCTTGCATTACCGATGGCTGGTACATTAACACCCAGGCGGCACTTCTTGAATGGGCAAGCCGCAAGATGTGTGACACCGACGCTTGGCTTGAGGTTCGTTGTTGCTTGTATATTCACTTGAATCCATTGCTGACGAAACTTGTTGCTGTTTGTTGTCTACCTTAGTCTCCATGATAGACAGCCGAGTGTTCAGCTTCTGGATCACTTGAACAAATTGTTCAATCAAGGCTCCTTGTTGAAGAAACATGGTGTGTTTGGTGATAGATGCCGTGTGTTTGGTGTGGTTGCAGGTTTTGCTTCAGATGTTGCCGTTGCGTTCGAAGACAGGAACGACGACCAAGTCAACAGATCATTTCCAGATAAGTCTTTTCAACTGCGCAAGCCTTGATGCGTTTAATTGCCAGTCCGTTTGCGCGGAGACTCTTCAAGGACGGATAGTGCGGCAGTAGATACGTCATGAAGACGTCGATGACGCGCGCGTTCACGTGGTACGGTGGCACCTCTAGTTCATACGAAGCGTTGAATACTGCTGCCGCTACGGACCGGATCTTGGACTGAGTATCAGAATCGAAGCAGTCCATCGCCATAAGACGCACTCTTTGCTCGGTGCCGCGGCCGCTCAAGCCTCGTGCAACCCTGTGGTACTCGGCAAGAGTGTTGAAGACGTACGCGAATGCTTTGTGCGTCGTCGTCATGTTACACGCTTCATGGTCAAAAATCCACTGTACGCACATTCCAGCTTCATTAGTATGCAGAGCAGCGCCGCACCGAAACGAATACGACCTCTCCGTCACGTCAGCGGTTTTGGCGACTCTGTCCAAAACGCGATTGAGGTAGCTGTGAATCCCAGGAGCAGCATCTGCCGTGTTGCTCCCATCGGACTTCTTGTTCGTTTCGTGCAGCGGGATCACAGCTTCCGGATGGTCGATCAGGTTGATCCGGTGTGTCCCGGGTGCCAGGGTCGCTAGGGAGACTGTTTGCTGCTTCGAAAGATGGATCAGAAGCGAAGCCGTCGAAGAAAACTGCGTCACAAGTGCACGAGAGACCGTGCTGTTTTACTATCGACCAGCATCCGCCACGCTCCAAGATCTCAACCCCTGCCACTGGATTAGCTCGGTTCGTCAAGATGTGGCGTCACTTCCAAGGCATCGCCACCGACCGGACCGAGAAAGCGGACCTCGGTCTGGCGCTATGGGAGCGACGCCACTGGGTCCAAGTCTCTGCTGTTGAAGCCTTCCTTAGGAGCATGACTCAGATGCTCGATGATGTTCCCTCGGTCATCGCGTTACGGGCAGCGTGGGTTGAGTACAACATGGCTAGGCCATGGCGGATTGGACCAACCCTGGCCACCCTTGGCAGCAAGTGCGCTTGAAGTTGCCGGAGAGACCGTGCTGTTTTACTATCGACCAGCATCCGCCACGCTCCAAGATCTCAACCCCTGCCACTGGATTAGCCCGGTTCGTCAAGATGTGGCGTCACTTCCAAGGCATCGCCACCGACCGGACCGAGAAAGCGGACCTCGGTCTGGCGCTATGGGAGCGACGCCACTGGGTCCAAGTCTCTGCTGTTGAAGCCTTCCTTAGGAGCATGACTCAGATGCTCGATGATGTTCCCTCAGTCATCGCGTTACGGGCAGCGTGGGTTTTGTACAACATGGCTAGGCCATGGCGGATTGGACCAACCCTGGCCACCCTTGGCAGCAAGTGCGCTTGAAGTTGCCGGAGAGACCGTGCTGTTTTACTATCGACCAGCATCCGCCACGCTCCAAGATGTCAACCCCTGCCACTGGATTAGCTCGGTTCGTCAAGATGTGGCGTCACTTCCAAGGCATCGCCACCGACCGGACCGAGAAAGCGGACCTCGGTCTGGCGCTATGGGAGCGACGCCACTGGGTCCAAGTCTCTGCTGTTGAAGCCTTCCTTAGGAGCATGACTCAGATGCTCGATGATGTTCCCTCAGTCATCGCGTTACGGGCAGCGTGGGTTTTGTACAACATGGCTAGGCCATGGCGGATTGGACCAACCCTGGCCGCCCTTGGCAGCAAGTGCGCTTGAAGTTGCCGGAGAGACCGTACTGTTTTACTATCGACCAGCATCCGCCACGCTCCAAGATCTCAACCCCTGCCACTGGATTAGCCCGGTTCGTCAAGATGTGGCGTCACTTCCAAGGCATCGCCACCGACCGGACCGAGAAAGCGGACCTCGGTCTGGCGCTATGGGAGCGACGCCGCTGGGTCCAAGTCTCTGCTGTTGAAGCCTTCCTTAGGAGCATGACTCAGATGCTCGATGATGTTCCCTCAGTCATCGCGTTACGGGCAGCGTGGGTTGAGTACAACATGGCTAGGCCATGGCGGATTGGACCAACCCTGGCCACCCTTGGCAGCAAGTGCGCTTGAAGTTGCCGGAGAGACCGTGCTGTTTTACTATCGACCAGCATCCGCCACGCTCCAAGATCTCAACCCTGCCACTGGATTAGCTCGGTTCGTCAAGATGTGGCGTCACTTCCAAGGCATCGCCACCGACCGGACCGAGAAAGCGGACCTCGGTCTGGCGCTATGGGAGCGACGCCGCTGGGTCCAAGTCTCTGCTGTTGAAGCCTTCCTTAGGAGCATGACTCAGATGCTCGATGATGTTCCCTCAGTCATCGCGTTACGAGCAGCGTGGGTTTTGTAGAACATGGCTAGGCCATGGCGGATTGGACCAACCCTGGCCACCCTTGGCAGCAAGTGCGCTTGAAGTTGCCGGAGAGACCGTACTGTTTTACTATCGACCAGCATCCGCCACGCTCCAAGATCTCAACCCCTGCCACTGGATTAGCTCGGTTCGTCAAGATGTGGCGTCACTTCCAAGGCATCGCCACCGACCGGACCGAGAAAGCGGACCTCGGTCTGGCGCTATGGGAGCGACGCCGCTGGGTCCAAGTCTCTGCTGTTGAAGCCTTCCTTAGGAGCATGACTCAGATGCTCGATGATGTTCCCTCAGTCATCGCGTTACGGGCAGCGTGGGTTTGTAGAACATGGCTAGGCCATGGCGGATTGGACCAACCCTGGCCACCCTTGGCAGCAAGTGCGCTTGAAGTTGCCGGAGAGACCGTACTGTTTTACTATCGACCAGCATCCGCCACGCTCCAAGATGTCAACCCCTGCCACTGGATTAGCTCGGTTCGTCAAGATGTGGCGTCACTTCCAAGGCATCGCCACCGACCGGACCGAGAAAGCGGACCTCGGTCTGGCGCTATGGGAGCGACGCCACTGGGTCCAAGTCTCTGCTGTTGAAGCCTTCCTTAGGAGCATGACTCAGATGCTCGATGATGTTCCCTCAGTCATCGCGTTACGGGCAGCGTGGGTTTTGTACAACATGGCTAGGCCATGGCGGATTGGACCAACCCTGGCCACCCTTGGCAGCAAGTGCGCTTGAAGTTGCCGGAGAGACCGTGCTGTTTTACTATCGACCAGCATCCGCCACGCTCCAAGATCTCAACCCCTGCCACTGGATTAGCTCGGTTCGTCAAGATGTGGCGTCACTTCCAAGGCATCGCCACCGACCGGACCGAGAAAGCGGACCTCGGTCTGGCGCTATGGGAGCGACGCCACTGGGTCCAAGTCTCTGCTGTTGAAGCCTTCCTTAGGAGCATGACTCAGATGCTCGATGATGTTCCCTCAGTCATCGCGTTACGGGCAGCGTGGGTTGAGTACAACATGGCTAGGCCATGGCGGATTGGACCAACCCTGGTCACCCTTGGCAGCAAGTGCGCTTGAAGTTGCCGGAGAGACCGTACTGTTTTACTATCGACCAGCATCCGCCACGCTCCAAGATCTCAACCCCTGCCACTGGATTAGCTCGGTTCGTCACGATGTGGCTTCACTTCCAAGGCATCGCCACCGACCGGACCGAGAAAGCGGACCTCGGTCTGGCGCTATGGGAGCGACGCCACTGGGTCCAAGTCTCTGCTGTTGAAGCCTTCCTTAGGAGCATGACTCAGATGCTCGATGATGTTCCCTCAGTCATCGCGTTACGGGCAGCGTGGGTTGAGTACAACATGGCTAGGCCATGGCGGATTGGACCAACCCTGGCCACCCTTGGCAGCAAGTGCGCTTGAAGTTGCCGGAGAGACCGTGCTGTTTTACTATCGACCAGCATCCGCCACGCTCCAAGATGTCAACCCTGCCACTGGATTAGCTCGGTTCGTCAAGATGTGGCGTCACTTCCAAGGCATCGCCACCGACCGGACCGAGAAAGCGGACCTCGGTCTGGCGCTATGGGAGCGACGCCACTGGGTCCAAGTCTCTGCTGTTGAAGCCTTCCTTAGGAGCATGACTCAGATGCTCGATGATGTTCCCTCAGTCATCGCGTTACGGGCAGCGGGTTTTGTACAACATGGCTAGGCCATGGCGGATTGGACCAACCCTGGCCACCCTTGGCAGCAAGTGCGCTTGAAGTTGCCGGAGAGACCGTGCTGTTTTACTATCGACCAGCATCCGCCACGCTCCAAGATCTCAACCCCTGCCACTGGATTAGCCCGGTTCGTCAAGATGTGGCGTCACTTCCAAGGCATCGCCACCGACCGGACCGAGAAAGCGGACCTCGGTCTGGCGCTATGGGAGCGACGCTGGGTCCAAGTCTCTGCTGTTGAAGCCTTCCTTAGGAGCATGACTCAGATGCTCGATGATGTTCCCTCAGTCATCGCGTTACGGGCAGCGTGGGTTGAGTACAATATGGCTAGGCCATGGCGGATTGGACCAACCCTGGCCACCCTTGGCAGCAAGTGCGCTTGAAGTTGCCGGAGAGACCGTGCTGTTTTACTATCGACCAGCATCCGCCACGCTCCAAGATCTCAACCCCTGCCACTGGATTAGCTCGGTTCGTCAAGATGTGGCGTCACTTCCAAGGCATCGCCACCGACCGGACCGAGAAAGCGGACCTCGGTCTGGCGCTATGGGAGCGACGCCACTGGGTCCAAGTCTCTGCTGTTGAAGCCTTCCTTAGGAGCATGACTCAGATGCTCGATGATGTTCCCTCGGTCATCGCGTTACGGGCAGCGTGGGTTTTGTACAACATGGCTAGGCCATGGCGGATTGGACCAACCTGGCCACCCTTGGCAGCAGTACGCTTGAAGTTGCCGGAGAGACCGTACTGTTTTACTATCGACCAGCATCCGCCACGCTCCAAGATCTCAACCCCTGCCACTGGATTAGCTCGGTTCGTCAAGATGTGGCGTCACTTCCAAGGCATCGCCACCGACCGGACCGAGAAAGCGGACCTCGGTCTGGCGCTATGGGAGCGACGCCGCTGGGTCCAAGTCTCTGCTGTTGAAGCCTTCCTTAGGAGCATGACTCAGATGCTCGATGATGTTCCCTCGGTCATCGCGTTACGGGCAGCGTGGGTTGAGTACAATATGGCTAGGCCATGGCGGATTGGACCAACCCTGGCCACCCTTGGCAGCAAGTGCGCTTGAAGTTGCCGGAGAGACCGTGCTGTTTTACTATCGACCAGCATCCGCCACGCTCCAAGATCTCAACCCCTGCCACTGGATTAGCTCGGTTCGTCAAGATGTGGCGTCACTTCCAAGGCATCGCCACCGACCGGACCGAGAAAGCGGACCTCGGTCTGGCGCTATGGGAGCGACGCCACTGGGTCCAAGTCTCTGCTGTTGAAGCCTTCCTTAGAGCATGACTCAGATGCTCGATGATGTTCCCTCAGTCATCGCGTTACGGGCAGCGTGGGTTTTGTACAACATGGCTAGGCCATGGCGGATTGGACCAACCCTGGCCACCCTTGGCAGCAAGTGCGCTTGAAGTTGCCGGAGAGACCGTGCTGTTTACTATCGACCAGCATCCGCCACGCTCCAAGATGTCAACCCCTGCCACTGGATTAGCTCGGTTCGTCAAGATGTGGCGTCAGTTCCAAGGCATCGCCACCGACCGGACCGAGAAAGCGGACCTCGGTCTGGCGCTATGGGAGCGACGCCACTGGGTCCAAGTCTCTGCTGTTGAAGCCTTCCTTAGGAGCATGACTCAGATGCTCGATGATGTTCCCTCAGTCATCGCGTTACGGGCAGCGTGGGTTTTGTACAACATGGCTAGGCCATGGCGGATTGGACCAACCTGGCCACCCTTGGCAGCAAGTGCTTGAAGTTGCCGGAGAGACCGTGCTGTTTTACTATCGACCAGCATCCGCCACGCTCCAAGATCTCAACCCCTGCCACTGGATTAGCTCGGTTCGTCAAGATGTGGCGTCACTTCCAAGGCATCGCCACCGACCGGACCGAGAAAGCGGACCTCGGTCTGGCGCTATGGGAGCGACGCCACTGGGTCCAAGTCTCTGCTGTTGAAGCCTTCCTTAGGAGCATGACTCAGATGCTCGATGATGTTCCCTCAGTCATCGCGTTACGGGCAGCGTGGGTTGAGTACAACATGGCTAGGCCATGGCGGATTGGACCAACCCTGGCCACCCTTGGCAGCAAGTGCGCTTGAAGTTGCCGGAGAGACCGTACTGTTTTACTATCGACCAGCATCCGCCACGCTCCAAGATCTCAACCCCTGCTACTGGATTAGCCCGGTTCGTCAAGATGTGGCGTCAGTTCCAAGGCATTGCCACCGACCGGACCGAGAAAGCGGACCTCGGTCTGGCGCTATGGGAGCGACGCCACTGGGTCCAAGTCCTGCTGTTGAAGCCTTCCCTTAGGAGCATGACTCAGATGCTCGATGATGTCCCTCAGTCATCGCGTTACGGGCAGCGTGGTTTTGTACAACATGGCTAGGCCATGGCGGATTGGACCAACCCTGGCCACCCTTGGCAGCAAGTGCGCTTGAAGTTGCCGGAGAGACCGTGCTGTTTTACTATCGACCAGCATCCGCCACGCTCAAGATGTCAACCCCTGCCACTGGATTAGCTCGGTTCGTCAAGATGTGGCGTCAGTTCCGGCGGCATCGCCACCGACCGGACCGAGAAAGCGGACCTCGGTCTGGCGCTATGGGAGCGACGCCACTGGGTCCAAGTCTCTGCTGTTGAAGCCTTCCTTAGGAGCATGACTCAGATGCTCGATGATGTTCCCTCAGTCATCGCGTTACGGGCAGCGTGGGTTTGTACAACATGGCTAGGCCATGGCGGATTGGACCAACCCTGGCCACCCTTGGCAGCAAGTGCGCTTGAAGTTGCCGGAGAGACCGTACTGTTTTACTATCGACCAGCATCCGCCACGCTCCAAGATCTCAACCCCTGCCACTGGATTAGCTCGGTTCGTCAAGATGTGGCGTCACTTCCAAGGCATCGCCACCGACCGGACCGAGAAAGCGGACCTCGGTCTGGCGCTATGGGAGCGACGCCACTGGGTCCAAGTCTCTGCTGTTGAAGCCTTCCTTAGGAGCATGACTCAGATGTTCCCTCGGTCATCGCGTTACGGGCAGCGTGGGTTGAGTACAACATGGCTAGGCCATGGCGGATTGGACCAACCCTGGCCACCCTTGGCAGCAAGTGCGCTTGAAGTTGCCGGAGAGACCGTGCTGTTTTACTATCGACCAGCATCCGCCACGCTCCAAGATCTCAACCCCTGCCACTGGATTAGCTCGGTTCGTCAAGATGTGGCGTCACTTCCAAGGCATCGCCACCGACCGGACCGAGAAAGCGGACCTCGGTCTGGCGCTATGGGAGCGACGCCACTGGGTCCAAGTCTCTGCTGTTGAAGCCTTCCTTAGGAGCATGACTCAGATGTTCCCTCGGTCATCGCGTTACGGGCAGCGTGGGTTGAGTACAACATGGCTAGGCCATGGCGGATTGGACCAACCCTGGCCACCCTTGGCAGCAAGTGCGCTTGAAGTTGCCGGAGAGACCGTGCTGTTTTACTATCGACCAGCATCCGCCACGCTCCAAGATCTCAACCCCTGCCACTGGATTAGCCGGTTCGTCAAGATGTGGCGTCACTTCCAAGGCATCGCCACCGACCGGACCGAGAAAGCGGACCTCGGTCTGGCGCTATGGGAGCGACGCCACTGGGTCCAAGTCTCTGCTGTTGAAGCCTTCCTTAGGAGCATGACTCAGATGCTCGATGATGTTCCCTCAGTCATCGCGTTACGGGCAGCGTGGGTTTGTACAACATGGCTAGGCCATGGCGGATTGGACCAACCCTGGCCACCCTTGGCAGCAAGTGCGCTTGAAGTTGCCGGAGAGACCGTGCTGTTTTACTATCGACCAGCATCCGCCACGCTCCAAGATGTCAACCCCTGCCACTGGATTAGCTCGGTTCGTCAAGATGTGGCGTCACTTCCAAGGCATCGCCACCGACCGGACCGAGAAAGCGGACCTCGGTCTGGCGCTATGGGAGCGACGCCACTGGGTCCAAGTCTCTGCTGTTGAAGCCTTCCTTAGGAGCATGACTCAGATGCTCGATGATGTTCCCTCAGTCATCGCGTTACGGGCAGCGTGGGTTTGTACAACATGGCTAGGCCATGGCGGATTGGACCAACCCTGGCCACCCTTGGCAGCAAGTGCGCTTGAAGTTGCCGGAGAGACCGTGCTGTTTTACTATCGACCAGCATCCGCCACGCTCCAAGATGTCAACCCCTGCCACTGGATTAGCTCGGTTCGTCAAGATGTGGCGTCAGTTCCAAGGCATCGCCACCGACCGGACCGAGAAAGCGGACCTCGGTCTGGCGCTATGGGAGCGACGCCACTGGGTCCAAGTCTCTGCTGTTGAAGCCTTCCTTAGGAGCATGACTCAGATGCTCGATGATGTTCCCTCGGTCATCGCGTTACGGGCAGCGTGGGTTTTGTACAACATGGCTAGGCCATGGCGGATTGGACCAACCCTGGCCACCCTTGGCAGCAAGTGCGCTTGAAGTTGCCGGAGAGACCGTGCTGTTTTACTATCGACCAGCATCCGCCACGCTCCAAGATCTCAACCCCTGCCACTGGATTAGCCCGGTTCGTCAAGATGTGGCGTCACTTCCAAGGCATCGCCACCGACCGGACCGAGAAAGCGGACCTCGGTCTGGCGCTATGGGAGCGACGCCACTGGGTCCAAGTCTCTGCTGTTGAAGCCTTCCTTAGGAGCATGACTCAGATGTTCCCTCGGTCATCGCGTTACGGGCAGCGTGGGTTGAGTACAACATGGCTAGGCCATGGCGGATTGGACCAACCCTGGCCACCCTTGGCAGCAAGTGCGCTTGAAGTTGCCGGAGAGACCGTGCTGTTTTACTATCGACCAGCATCCGCCACGCTCCAAGATGTCAACCCCTGCCACTGGATTAGCCCGGTTCGTCAAGATGTGGCGTCACTTCCAAGGCATCGCCACCGACCGGACCGAGAAAGCGGACCTCGGTCTGGCGCTATGGGAGCGACGCCGCTGGGTCCAAGTCTCTGCTGTTGAAGCCTTCCTTAGGAGCATGACTCAGATGCTCGATGATGTTCCCTCAGTCATCGCGTTACGGGCAGCGTGGGTTTTGTACAACATGGCTAGGCCATGGCGGATTGGACCAACCCTGGCCACCCTTGGCAGCAAGTGCGCTTGAAGTTGCCGGAGAGACCGTGCTGTTTTACTATCGACCAGCATCCGCCACGCTCCAAGATCTCAACCCCTGCCACTGGATTAGCTCGGTTCGTCAAGATGTGGCGTCAGTTCCAAGGCATCGCCACCGACCGGACCGAGAAAGCGGACCTCGGTCTGGCGCTATGGGAGCGACGCCACTGGGTCCAAGTCTCTGCTGTTGAAGCCTTCCTTAGGAGCATGACTCAGATGCTCGATGATGTTCCCTCGGTCATCGCGTTACGGGCAGCGTGGGTTTTGTACAACATGGCTAGGCCATGGCGGATTGGACCAACCCTGGCCACCCTTGGCAGCAAGTGCGCTTGAAGTTGCCGGAGAGACCGTGCTGTTTTACTATCGACCAGCATCCGCCACGCTCCAAGATCTCAACCCCTGCCACTGGATTAGCTCGGTTCGTCAAGATGTGGCGTCACTTCCAAGGCATCGCCACCGACCGGACCGAGAAAGCGGACCTCGGTCTGGCGCTATGGGAGCGACGCCACTGGGTCCAAGTCTCTGCTGTTGAAGCCTTCCTTAGGAGCATGACTCAGATGCTCGATGATGTTCCCTCGGTCATCGCGTTACGGGCAGCGTGGGTTTTGTACAACATGGCTAGGCCATGGCGGATTGGACCAACCCTGGCCACCCTTGGCAGCAAGTGCGCTTGAAGTTGCCGGAGAGACCGTACTGTTTTACTATCGACCAGCATCCGCCACGCTCCAAGATCTCAACCCCTGCCACTGGATTAGCCCGGTTCGTCAAGATGTGGCGTCACTTCCAAGGCATCGCCACCGACCGGACCGAGAAAGCGGACCTCGGTCTGGCGCTATGGGAGCGACGCCACTGGGTCCAAGTCTCTGCTGTTGAAGCCTTCCTTAGGAGCATGACTCAGATGCTCGATGATGTTCCCTCGGTCATCGCGTTACGGGCAGCGTGGGTTTTGTACAACATGGCTAGGCCATGGCGGATTGGACCAACCCTGGCCACCCTTGGCAGCAAGTGCGCTTGAAGTTGCCGGAGAGACCGTGCTGTTTTACTATCGACCAGCATCCGCCACGCTCCAAGATCTCAACCCCTGCCACTGGATTAGCTCGGTTCGTCAAGATGTGGCGTCACTTCCAAGGCATCGCCACCGACCGGACCGAGAAAGCGGACCTCGGTCTGGCGCTATGGGAGCGACGCCACTGGGTCCAAGTCTCTGCTGTTGAAGCCTTCCTTAGGAGCATGACTCAGATGCTCGATGATGTTCCCTCAGTCATCGCGTTACGGGCAGCGTGGGTTTTGTACAACATGGCTAGGCCATGGCGGATTGGACCAACCCTGGCCACCCTTGGCAGCAAGTGCGCTTGAAGTTGCCGGAGAGACCGTGCTGTTTTACTATCGACCAGCATCCGCCACGCTCCAAGATGTCAACCCCTGCCACTGGATTAGCTCGGTTCGTCAAGATGTGGCGTCAGTTCCAAGGCATCGCCACCGACCGGACCGAGAAAGCGGACCTCGGTCTGGCGCTATGGGAGCGACGCCACTGGGTCCAAGTCTCTGCTGTTGAAGCCTTCCTTAGGAGCATGACTCAGATGCTCGATGATGTTCCCTCGGTCATCGCGTTACGGGCAGCGTGGGTTTTGTACAACATGGCTAGGCCATGGCGGATTGGACCAACCCTGGCCACCCTTGGCAGCAAGTGCGCTTGAAGTTGCCGGAGAGACCGTACTGTTTTACTATCGACCAGCATCCGCCACGCTCCAAGATCTCAACCCCTGCCACTGGATTAGCCCGGTTCGTCAAGATGTGGCGTCACTTCCAAGGCATCGCCACCGACCGGACCGAGAAAGCGGACCTCGGTCTGGCGCTATGGGAGCGACGCCACTGGGTCCAAGTCTCTGCTGTTGAAGCCTTCCTTAGGAGCATGACTCAGATGCTCGATGATGTTCCCTCAGTCATCGCGTTACGGGCAGCGTGGGTTTTGTACAACATGGCTAGGCCATGGCGGATTGGACCAACCCTGGCCACCCTTGGCAGCAAGTGCGCTTGAAGTTGCCGGAGAGACCGTACTGTTTTACTATCGACCAGCATCCGCCACGCTCCAAGATCTCAACCCCTGCCACTGGATTAGCCCGGTTCGTCAAGATGTGGCGTCAGTTCCAAGGCATCGCCACCGACCGGACCGAGAAAGCGGACCTCGGTCTGGCGCTATGGGAGCGACGCCACTGGGTCCAAGTCTCTGCTGTTGAAGCCTTCCTTAGGAGCATGACTCAGATGCTCGATGATGTTCCCTCAGTCATCGCGTTACGGGCAGCGTGGGTTTTGTACAACATGGCTAGGCCATGGCGGATTGGACCAACCCTGGCCACCCTTGGCAGCAAGTGCGCTTGAAGTTGCCGGAGAGACCGTGCTGTTTTACTATCGACCAGCATCCGCCACGCTCCAAGATCTCAACCCCTGCCACTGGATTAGCTCGGTTCGTCAAGATGTGGCGTCACTTCCAAGGCATCGCCACCGACCGGACCGAGAAAGCGGACCTCGGTCTGGCGCTATGGGAGCGACGCCACTGGGTCCAAGTCTCTGCTGTTGAAGCCTTCCTTAGGAGCATGACTCAGATGCTCGATGATGTTCCCTCGGTCATCGCGTTACGGGCAGCGTGGGTTTTGTACAACATGGCTAGGCCATGGCGGATTGGACCAACCCTGGCCACCCTTGGCAGCAAGTGCGCTTGAAGTTGCCGGAGAGACCGTGCTGTTTTACTATCGACCAGCATCCGCCACGCTCCAAGATCTCAACCCCTGCCACTGGATTAGCTCGGTTCGTCAAGATGTGGCGTCAGTTCCAAGGCATCGCCACCGACCGGACCGAGAAAGCGGACCTCGGTCTGGCGCTATGGGAGCGACGCCACTGGGTCCAAGTCTCTGCTGTTGAAGCCTTCCTTAGGAGCATGACTCAGATGCTCGATGATGTTCCCTCAGTCATCGCGTTACGGGCAGCGTGGGTTTTGTACAACATGGCTAGGCCATGGCGGATTGGACCAACCCTGGCCACCCTTGGCAGCAAGTGCGCTTGAAGTTGCCGGAGAGACCGTGCTGTTTTACTATCGACCAGCATCCGCCACGCTCCAAGATCTCAACCCCTGCCACTGGATTAGCTCGGTTCGTCAAGATGTGGCGTCAGTTCCAAGGCATCGCCACCGACCGGACCGAGAAAGCGGACCTCGGTCTGGCGCTATGGGAGCGACGCCACTGGGTCCAAGTCTCTGCTGTTGAAGCCTTCCTTAGGAGCATGACTCAGATGCTCGATGATGTTCCCTCAGTCATCGCGTTACGGGCAGCGTGGGTTGAGTACAACATGGCTAGGCCATGGCGGATTGGACCAACCCTGGCCACCCTTGGCAGCAAGTGCGCTTGAAGTTGCCGGAGAGACCGTACTGTTTTACTATCGACCAGCATCCGCCACGCTCCAAGATCTCAACCCCTGCCACTGGATTAGCCCGGTTCGTCAAGATGTGGCGTCACTTCCAAGGCATCGCCACCGACCGGACCGAGAAAGCGGACCTCGGTCTGGCGCTATGGGAGCGACGCCACTGGGTCCAAGTCTCTGCTGTTGAAGCCTTCCTTAGGAGCATGACTCAGATGCTCGATGATGTTCCCTCGGTCATCGCGTTACGGGCAGCGTGGGTTGAGTACAACATGGCTAGGCCATGGCGGATTGGACCAACCCTGGCCACCCTTGGCAGCAAGTGCGCTTGAAGTTGCCGGAGAGACCGTGCTGTTTTACTATCGACCAGCATCCGCCACGCTCCAAGATCTCAACCCCTGCCACTGGATTAGCTCGGTTCGTCAAGATGTGGCGTCAGTTCCAAGGCATCGCCACCGACCGGACGAGAAAGCGGACCTCGGTCTGGCGCTATGGGAGCGACGCCACTGGGTCCAAGTCTCTGCTGTTGAAGCCTTCCTTAGGAGCATGACTCAGATGCTCGATGATGTTCCCTCAGTCATCGCGTTACGGGCAGCGTGGGTTTTGTACAACATGGCTAGGCCATGGCGGATTGGACCAACCCTGGCCACCCTTGGCAGCAAGTGCGCTTGAAGTTGCCGGAGAGACCGTGCTGTTTTACTATCGACCAGCATCCGCCACGCTCCAAGATCTCAACCCCTGCCACTGGATTAGCTCGGTTCGTCAAGATGTGGCGTCAGTTCCAAGGCATCGCCACCGACCGGACCGAGAAAGCGGACCTCGGTCTGGCGCTATGGGAGCGACGCCACTGGGTCCAAGTCTCTGCTGTTGAAGCCTTCCTTAGGAGCATGACTCAGATGCTCGATGATGTTCCCTCAGTCATCGCGTTACGGGCAGCGTGGGTTTTGTACAACATGGCTAGGCCATGGCGGATTGGACCAACCCTGGCCACCCTTGGCAGCAAGTGCGCTTGAAGTTGCCGGAGAGACCGTGCTGTTTTACTATCGACCAGCATCCGCCACGCTCCAAGATCTCAACCCCTGCCACTGGATTAGCTCGGTTCGTCAAGATGTGGCGTCACTTCCAAGGCATCGCCACCGACCGGACCGAGAAAGCGGACCTCGGTCTGGCGCTATGGGAGCGACGCCACTGGGTCCAAGTCTCTGCTGTTGAAGCCTTCCTTAGGAGCATGACTCAGATGCTCGATGATGTTCCCTCAGTCATCGCGTTACGGGCAGCGTGGGTTTTGTACAACATGGCTAGGCCATGGCGGATTGGACCAACCCTGGCCACCCTTGGCAGCAAGTGCGCTTGAAGTTGCCGGAGAGACCGTGCTGTTTTACTATCGACCAGCATCCGCCACGCTCCAAGATCTCAACCCCTGCCACTGGATTAGCTCGGTTCGTCAAGATGTGGCGTCACTTCCAAGGCATCGCCACCGACCGGACCGAGAAAGCGGACCTCGGTCTGGCGCTATGGGAGCGACGCCACTGGGTCCAAGTCTCTGCTGTTGAAGCCTTCCTTAGGAGCATGACTCAGATGCTCGATGATGTTCCCTCAGTCATCGCGTTACGGGCAGCGTGGGTTTTGTACAACATGGCTAGGCCATGGCGGATTGGACCAACCCTGGCCACCCTTGGCAGCAAGTGCGCTTGAAGTTGCCGGAGAGACCGTGCTGTTTTACTATCGACCAGCATCCGCCACGCTCCAAGATCTCAACCCCTGCCACTGGATTAGCTCGGTTCGTCAAGATGTGGCGTCAGTTCCAAGGCATCGCCACCGACCGGACCGAGAAAGCGGACCTCGGTCTGGCGCTATGGGAGCGACGCCACTGGGTCCAAGTCTCTGCTGTTGAAGCCTTCCTTAGGAGCATGACTCAGATGCTCGATGATGTTCCCTCAGTCATCGCGTTACGGGCAGCGTGGGTTTTGTACAACATGGCTAGGCCATGGCGGATTGGACCAACCCTGGCCACCCTTGGCAGCAAGTGCGCTTGAAGTTGCCGGAGAGACCGTGCTGTTTTACTATCGACCAGCATCCGCCACGCTCCAAGATCTCAACCCCTGCCACTGGATTAGCTCGGTTCGTCAAGATGTGGCGTCACTTCCAAGGCATCGCCACCGACCGGACCGAGAAAGCGGACCTCGGTCTGGCGCTATGGGAGCGACGCCACTGGGTCCAAGTCTCTGCTGTTGAAGCCTTCCTTAGGAGCATGACTCAGATGCTCGATGATGTTCCCTCAGTCATCGCGTTACGGGCAGCGTGGGTTTTGTACAACATGGCTAGGCCATGGCGGATTGGACCAACCCTGGCCACCCTTGGCAGCAAGTGCGCTTGAAGTTGCCGGAGAGACCGTGCTGTTTTACTATCGACCAGCATCCGCCACGCTCCAAGATCTCAACCCCTGCCACTGGATTAGCTCGGTTCGTCAAGATGTGGCGTCAGTTCCAAGGCATCGCCACCGACCGGACCGAGAAAGCGGACCTCGGTCTGGCGCTATGGGAGCGACGCCACTGGGTCCAAGTCTCTGCTGTTGAAGCCTTCCTTAGGAGCATGACTCAGATGCTCGATGATGTTCCCTCAGTCATCGCGTTACGGGCAGCGTGGGTTTTGTACAACATGGCTAGGCCATGGCGGATTGGACCAACCCTGGCCACCCTTGGCAGCAAGTGCGCTTGAAGTTGCCGGAGAGACCGTGCTGTTTTACTATCGACCAGCATCCGCCACGCTCCAAGATCTCAACCCCTGCCACTGGATTAGCTCGGTTCGTCAAGATGTGGCGTCACTTCCAAGGCATCGCCACCGACCGGACCGAGAAAGCGGACCTCGGTCTGGCGCTATGGGAGCGACGCCACTGGGTCCAAGTCTCTGCTGTTGAAGCCTTCCTTAGGAGCATGACTCAGATGCTCGATGATGTTCCCTCAGTCATCGCGTTACGGGCAGCGTGGGTTTTGTACAACATGGCTAGGCCATGGCGGATTGGACCAACCCTGGCCACCCTTGGCAGCAAGTGCGCTTGAAGTTGCCGGAGAGACCGTGCTGTTTTACTATCGACCAGCATCCGCCACGCTCCAAGATCTCAACCCCTGCCACTGGATTAGCTCGGTTCGTCAAGATGTGGCGTCACTTCCAAGGCATCGCCACCGACCGGACCGAGAAAGCGGACCTCGGTCTGGCGCTATGGGAGCGACGCCACTGGGTCCAAGTCTCTGCTGTTGAAGCCTTCCTTAGGAGCATGACTCAGATGCTCGATGATGTTCCCTCAGTCATCGCGTTACGGGCAGCGTGGGTTTTGTACAACATGGCTAGGCCATGGCGGATTGGACCAACCCTGGCCACCCTTGGCAGCAAGTGCGCTTGAAGTTGCCGGAGAGACCGTGCTGTTTTACTATCGACCAGCATCCGCCACGCTCCAAGATCTCAACCCCTGCCACTGGATTAGCTCGGTTCGTCAAGATGTGGCGTCACTTCCAAGGCATCGCCACCGACCGGACCGAGAAAGCGGACCTCGGTCTGGCGCTATGGGAGCGACGCCACTGGGTCCAAGTCTCTGCTGTTGAAGCCTTCCTTAGGAGCATGACTCAGATGCTCGATGATGTTCCCTCAGTCATCGCGTTACGGGCAGCGTGGGTTTTGTACAACATGGCTAGGCCATGGCGGATTGGACCAACCCTGGCCACCCTTGGCAGCAAGTGCGCTTGAAGTTGCCGGAGAGACCGTGCTGTTTTACTATCGACCAGCATCCGCCACGCTCCAAGATCTCAACCCCTGCCACTGGATTAGCTCGGTTCGTCAAGATGTGGCGTCAGTTCCAAGGCATCGCCACCGACCGGACCGAGAAAGCGGACCTCGGTCTGGCGCTATGGGAGCGACGCCACTGGGTCCAAGTCTCTGCTGTTGAAGCCTTCCTTAGGAGCATGACTCAGATGCTCGATGATGTTCCCTCAGTCATCGCGTTACGGGCAGCGTGGGTTTTGTACAACATGGCTAGGCCATGGCGGATTGGACCAACCCTGGCCACCCTTGGCAGCAAGTGCGCTTGAAGTTGCCGGAGAGACCGTGCTGTTTTACTATCGACCAGCATCCGCCACGCTCCAAGATCTCAACCCCTGCCACTGGATTAGCTCGGTTCGTCAAGATGTGGCGTCAGTTCCAAGGCATCGCCACCGACCGGACCGAGAAAGCGGACCTCGGTCTGGCGCTATGGGAGCGACGCCACTGGGTCCAAGTCTCTGCTGTTGAAGCCTTCCTTAGGAGCATGACTCAGATGCTCGATGATGTTCCCTCAGTCATCGCGTTACGGGCAGCGTGGGTTTTGTACAACATGGCTAGGCCATGGCGGATTGGACCAACCCTGGCCACCCTTGGCAGCAAGTGCGCTTGAAGTTGCCGGAGAGACCGTGCTGTTTTACTATCGACCAGCATCCGCCACGCTCCAAGATCTCAACCCCTGCCACTGGATTAGCTCGGTTCGTCAAGATGTGGCGTCACTTCCAAGGCATCGCCACCGACCGGACCGAGAAAGCGGACCTCGGTCTGGCGCTATGGGAGCGACGCCACTGGGTCCAAGTCTCTGCTGTTGAAGCCTTCCTTAGGAGCATGACTCAGATGCTCGATGATGTTCCCTCGGTCATCGCGTTACGGGCAGCGTGGGTTTTGTACAACATGGCTAGGCCATGGCGGATTGGACCAACCCTGGCCACCCTTGGCAGCAAGTGCGCTTGAAGTTGCCGGAGAGACCGTACTGTTTTACTATCGACCAGCATCCGCCACGCTCCAAGATCTCAACCCCTGCCACTGGATTAGCCCGGTTCGTCAAGATGTGGCGTCACTTCCAAGGCATCGCCACCGACCGGACCGAGAAAGCGGACCTCGGTCTGGCGCTATGGGAGCGACGCCACTGGGTCCAAGTCTCTGCTGTTGAAGCCTTCCTTAGGAGCATGACTCAGATGCTCGATGATGTTCCCTCAGTCATCGCGTTACGGGCAGCGTGGGTTTTGTACAACATGGCTAGGCCATGGCGGATTGGACCAACCCTGGCCACCCTTGGCAGCAAGTGCGCTTGAAGTTGCCGGAGAGACCGTGCTGTTTTACTATCGACCAGCATCCGCCACGCTCCAAGATCTCAACCCCTGCTACTGGATTAGCCCGGTTTGTCAAGATGTGGCGTCACTTCCAAGGCATTGCCACCGACCGGACCGAGAAAGCGGACCTCGGTCTGGCCCTATGGGAGCGACGCCACTGGGTCCAAGTCTCTGCTGTTGAAGCCTTCCTTAGGAGCATGACTCAGATGTTCCCTCGGTCATCGCGTTACGGGCAGCGTGGGTTGAGTACAACATGGCTAGGCCATGGCGGATTGGACCAACCCTGGCCACCCTTGGCAGCAAGTGCGCTTGAAGTTGCCGGAGAGACCGTACTGTTTTACTATCGACCAGCATCCGCCACGCTCCAAGATCTCAACCCCTGCTACTGGATTAGCCCGGTTCGTCAAGATGTGGCGTCAGTTCCAAGGCATCGCCACCGACCGGACCGAGAAAGCGGACCTCGGTCTGGCGCTATGGGAGCGACGCCACTGGGTCCAAGTCTCTGCTGTTGAAGCCTTCCTTAGGAGCATGACTCAGATGCTCGATGATGTTCCCTCAGTCATCGCGTTACGGGCAGCGTGGGTTTTGTACAACATGGCTAGGCCATGGCGGATTGGACCAACCCTGGCCACCCTTGGCAGCAAGTGCGCTTGAAGTTGCCGGAGAGACCGTGCTGTTTTACTATCGACCAGCATCCGCCACGCTCCAAGATCTCAACCCCTGCTACTGGATTAGCTCGGTTCGTCAAGATGTGGCGTCAGTTCCAAGGCATCGCCACCGACCGGACCGAGAAAGCGGACCTCGGTCTGGCGCTATGGGGAGCGACGCCACTGGGTCCAAGTCTCTGCTGTTGAAGCCTTCCTTAGGAGCATGACTCAGATGTTCCCTCGGTCATCGCGTTACGGGCAGCGTGGGTTGAGTACAACATGGCTAGGCCATGGCGGATTGGACCAACCCTGGCCACCCTTGGCAGCAAGTGCGCTTGAAGTTGCCGGAGAGACCGTACTGTTTTACTATCGACCAGCATCCGCCACGCTCCAAGATCTCAACCCCTGCTACTGGATTAGCCCGGTTCGTCAAGATGTGGCGTCAGTTCCAAGGCATCGCCACCGACCGGACCGAGAAAGCGGACCTCGGTCTGGCGCTATGGGAGCGACGCCACTGGGTCCAAGTCTCTGCTGTTGAAGCCTTCCTTAGGAGCATGACTCAGATGCTCGATGATGTTCCCTCAGTCATCGCGTTACGGGCAGCGTGGGTTTTGTACAACATGGCTAGGCCATGGCGGATTGGACCAACCCTGGCCACCCTTGGCAGCAAGTGCGCTTGAAGTTGCCGGAGAGACCGTGCTGTTTTACTATCGACCAGCATCCGCCACGCTCCAAGATCTCAACCCCTGCTACTGGATTAGCTCGGTTCGTCAAGATGTGGCGTCAGTTCCAAGGCATCGCCACCGACCGGACCGAGAAAGCGGACCTCGGTCTGGCGCTATGGGAGCGACGCCACTGGGTCCAAGTCTCTGCTGTTGAAGCCTTCCTTAGGAGCATGACTCAGATGCTCGATGATGTTCCCTCAGTCATCGCGTTACGGGCAGCGTGGGTTTTGTACAACATGGCTAGGCCATGGCGGATTGGACCAACCCTGGCCACCCTTGGCAGCAAGTGCGCTTGAAGTTGCCGGAGAGACCGTGCTGTTTTACTATCGACCAGCATCCGCCACGCTCCAAGATCTCAACCCCTGCTACTGGATTAGCTCGGTTCGTCAAGATGTGGCG
Organism: Phytophthora hibernalis; assembly: GCA_012656075.1. Lineage (NCBI taxonomy): Eukaryota > Oomycota > Peronosporomycetes > Peronosporales > Peronosporaceae > Phytophthora > Phytophthora hibernalis. The sequence goes on along the minus strand of JAAKBF010000151.1, from coordinate 145,472 downwards.
TCAGTTCCAAGGCATCGCCACCGACCGGACCGAGAAAGCGGACCTCGGTCTGGCGCTATGGGAGCGACGCCACTGGGTCCAAGTCTCTGCTGTTGAAGCCTTCCTTAGGAGCATGACTCAGATGCTCGATGATGTTCCCTCAGTCATCGCGTTACGGGCAGCGTGGGTTTTGTACAACATGGCTAGGCCATGGCGGATTGGACCAACCCTGGCCACCCTTGGCAGCAAGTGCGCTTGAAGTTGCCGGAGAGACCGTACTGTTTTACTATCGACCAGCATCCGCCACGCTCCAAGATCTCAACCCCTGCTACTGGATTAGCTCGGTTCGTCAAGATGTGGCGTCAGTTCCAAGGCATCGCCACCGACCGGACCGAGAAAGCGGACCTCGGTCTGGCGCTATGGGAGCGACGCCACTGGGTCCAAGTCTCTGCTGTTGAAGCCTTCCTTAGGAGCATGACTCAGATGCTCGATGATGTTCCCTCGGTCATCGCGTTACGGGCGGCGTGGGTTGAGTACAACATGGCTAGGCCATGGCGGATTTGACCAACACACCGACTGCTGTTCTTCATTTCTTCGACGAGTCGCGCCAGGACTCGGTTTGCCTTCGGTGTTTCGACATTCTTTGTCGCCTTGGGAACAAGCGGCGGTCCGTCACCTGGAGCCACGTCCTATTCGTCGTCATCATCATCGCCGAGTTCCGCTGCGATGTTCCGCTCGACTGGTTCTTCCTCCTCGCTTCCATGGTCTTCGTTACCGTCGAAATCGTCAAACTGGACGGAGCGCGTCACCTCCGCGTCCGCGGCGGTAATGCTGGCTCTCGCCGAGTTCGACTCATCGAGTGGCGATCCTCTGGCCGTCGCCTGGCTTGCGTCGCTCAAACTTGGCGATCCTTTGACCATCTTCTCTCACTTGTTGCTCTTAACTTGGTTGTACTTGGTACCTGCGAAAACAAAGCACACCCCTAAATCCCGGGTCGCGAAACCAGTTGTGGTGTTGTGATTCACAGAAATCGTAGTTAGTTCGGCTTCCACGCAACAGCACATCAATTCGCCGAGTCAGGTCGGCGATGTTGGGCTTGCGCAGGGTTCCTGTTGGTTCCCTTTGCGGTTCGCCCCAGCCGGGGTTCAGTTGAGTGTTGTTCCCGACGGGTACCAAGCTCCAAACTCTCCAGAGACTCGCCTGAGCGGGGCAGTCTCCGTGCAAACCCCTGTGCCCTCCACCAAAGGATGAACGGCAGCGCGCAAGCGCTTTTACAGGTTACCAGGCGCAGATTACGCCCAGCTAGGAGGTTACGGTGTCCTGGGTTGTGCAGACCCACCGTCTCGTCCAATCGACGAGGCTTGTCATCGCTTGGTAGCGAGAAGTGCCCACCCCGGGCCGACCTTGATCTCTTGGCGCTACCAGACGGCTCCCCTACAAGCTATGCCTCTCGGGTAACGACGGCAGATATAATCAAGTCCACGCTGGGACTTACCGGAAAAGTGTACGCTGTTCTTGGACTTAGAAGATTCTGCTCTGATTGTTATCTCTATATCTTCGGAGAGCCCCTTTGGGCTCTTCCCTATGTTCTTCAATTGGTCCTTTACAAATATCTAATGAAATGGAGTCGTTACAGATCTCCCTGCGACTCTTCACTCAGCTCCGTCTCTTGGTGTCGTACCTCTCGGCGACTCTTCGCCCAGATCCTGATTTATCCCCCAGTTGGTATATCTCCCTCGAGGATTTTTCTCGCCAAGTCGACTTTCGCCGAGTCCAACTTTTGCCGAGTCGATTATCGCCGAGTCCAACTAAGTGCGGTTCCTGATTAAGTCCGTTCCCTGTTGAGTGCGATGTATCCACTTTGGCGATGTATCCACTTGGCGGTGTACCCACTTGGCGGTGTACCCACTTGGCGGTGTACCCATTTGGTGGTGTACCCTCTTGATCTTCTTGAGTGCGATGTATCCACTGGCCTAGCTTAGGCATCCCTAGTGTAGGGTTTTGCAAAATCTGGATTTCCCTACACCACAATTGACTACCATCACGAAGCCAAACCTCCACGCATGTGTTGTCCAGACGCTGCTAAACGGCACAATGGCCGACTCGTTTCAAGGTGGCTCTTGCTCGGGGTGCAGCCTGCCAAATCGACACCGGGGAAAAGCGGTAAATAAGTAGTGTGTCGATTATATACCGTGCGAAACTAACTTACCTTTATGCTACTTTGTTAATAGGATCGCGTGCTGATGGCGTCGTTGAAGTGCTTAAAGAGATTGAGGGAAACGAAGATAAGACTTTGCTGACGAAAAGGCTGATTATCTTTTCGACTAAAGTATTACGTTGAAGCGACAGAAGATTGCCCGTAGCGAACAAGAACACGTGGCAACAATGCGAGCAGCATTCATTCGCGAGAAGAAGGACTCCGTCGACTTGTTGGTTACGTTGCAGAGAAACCTACGGGAGATGCGCCGTGACCTCGCTGATCTCATGCAGCAAGGACGTACAGCGGAAGACGGAGAAGTGGTGGATCTTAAAAAGTGCATCGAACAGCTTAGGACTGAGATAGACGCGTGTCTACACTAGTAGATAGATAATTTGCGCTACAACAAAAACTTTTTCATACTACTGTTATTTTTTTGTTTCGAAGTTGAAGTTGCTATTTCGTCAATAACGTAGACAGCGATAACTCAGCACTGTAATGTTTACGTCTGCTCTTTTCGGCTTGATGTTCTGCATTCCGCTGGACATTGTGCAGGGGTCTTCGGTAGCCTTGCAACCAAACAAACTTGCGAATTTCTTCTCGGAGAACGCACGTACGGGATTTTGACTTGGAACCTCGATACTGGACGGAATGTAGCCGAGTTCTCGGACTTCTTGGACATCTTGATGCGTGTAGACTGTATCGACGTCGCTGACCATGCCGTAACCGCTTTCGCGACTGCTCACACAAAAATTGTGTAAACGCATAATTGTATAGACTAATGGTGGCACGTTTTAAGGCTAACTTCAAGTGGCTTTTTAATAATTCGCCATTTGGTTACCATTAATCCAAATGATTGCTCAACTCGAATACGCAGCTGACTAACGAAAAAGTTGAGCGTATCCTTAAACTCATCCATTCCGTCACCCACACTGTATGGAGTTATCATATTTTCTATAGGTATGTATGCATTGTCTCCTACTAGATAGACACCAAGAGGGGGTTAGTACATATACTATGCAATGAGGAGAGCTGATAAGCTCGCACATCATTAGTGCCACCAGGACATTTAATAGAAAATAATGCAAAGCGAGAGATGATCACATGAAATTTGCACATTTACACCATAACAGTGATAATGACAAGAAAAATACGATGTAATATGAGCCGTTTCACGTTTGGTAGGAGTCTTGATTCGACCCAACCAGCCATCCACGGCCCCAATACAATCTCGCAATGCACGGTGCGTACAAATTGACGCAAATGCATTGCATTGAGCTTCCATTTCTGTTTCCGACGAAGGGAACCTAATAGCCAACGACTCACACGCAAGTTTTACATTCATACCAGAACTCACAAAGAAAAAGGTAGGTACACTTAACGAAGCAATTACGGATATGTCCTCGTAGGAGCCGCCTGTCAGCCATCTCAACGTACAATGCAATACAATTTCAACACGAACAGTAACATATGGATGAGCAGCACGTAGAATAGGCTCTAGCAATCCACAGAGTTGACGGAAAGCATTAAAACCCATCCTATAGCGACGCTGGAAGCGTCCTGGGTGCGTTAGCACTTCTGAAAAGTACTGCTCCCATACAAACAAAGGGCCTGAGCGCTTCTCACACCGCTCATTTATCGTATTCATATAAGCCAATGCCCATACACTCACCAGTTCGGTCTCTTCGTCTGCCGTTTGCACGCAATCCATCGCAAACTGCAGCTAAATTGTGCCCTCTGATCGTCCTTGTGTGAGTGGAGACAAACGACCGAAAATTATCATTTTTGAAAGATAATATAAATTTTCAGAATTAGTGTGGACTACATAAATCTCCCAGTTTGGTTCTTATTTTAAGAATTTGGAGCGTTTCCCGCCCGAATGGCGTGCCTGCAACGTTAATTAAGTTGCATCAATGTTCTGCAGCAACTTAATATCTTCCAAGAGCAACATAAATCCCTTACAGCAACGTAATTTGGGGATGGGTGTCATGGTCCTCAAATCCACAAAATCGAAGGAGCTCTCACGTTTGCCTCAGCCCTGATCGCAATACGACGAGTCTTTTGACGTGCCTTGTCTCGTTGAAATAGACTGAATGGGGTTAAGCAAGAACTAGAGAAATCAACGATATCCAAGCCTCTCTTTCGAAGCATACAACAGTTGCCTAAAACATATCTGTGGGAGTTTGCCTTCACCCCTCGTTCCAGAAACTGTACGTTAAAAACGACGTTAACGTGCATTAAAGCAACGTTAAAGGACATAAAATCTGCGACCATTAACGTTGCAGGACCCACTTCGTTCCCGCCCGGGATTTCTCCCGGGAAAATAATTACGGGCCTATGCTTCCGAAGAAGCTAGCGAGGAAGGAGGTTGAAGCGACTCGAGGATGAGGACGACTTTACCGACGCAATTACTGAAATTGATATCTGATCAAGCTCAAACGCTCGTCCTAACTCAATACGCCTCACCTTAACTTGACGTTCGTGTTCATAGTGCCCCATTAATATCCCCATTACCGATTTCCTTGGATTATTACGGTCACCCATGTACATGGTACAGTGTACCCACCCTAAAGCCCATGTACACGTGGGTACAAAATTACTGTAATAAAGCTATTAAAGTACGATTTTATGAAGCGTCGTGTTTCTATTTTTAACCATCTATGTCGTCGTCAGACTCAACCATACCAACTTCCCTGTCAAGAGCACATTGGCGCTCAAGCAGACTGATCAGGTCAGCAGCTACTACATCGCTATCATTTACTAAGTCGCCATAGCATTTTGTGTACCCACTGATAATCACGTCGCTCGTAAGGCCATCCCAAGCCTCGCGAATCCACTTGGACATGATGATGCGATCAGGAGACTACGTCGTCGTGAACAGTGTACCCGTTTCGTGAGCATGTAACTGCTCGCGTAGGCTAGCTACCCAGCAAGGTCGCAGACGTGCCTTGAATGGCCGATTCCACGTGACGTCTGCAGGATGACTGACAGAAGTAGCACTAGGCGCACCTTGAGAAATACGACGTTGATCGATTGAGCATACGAGACGACTTTTTGGTCCAGTGACCAGAGAAGTCATCCCACAGCAGCAAGACTGGCTTATCCAAATCCGAACGTGCAGCGAAATGATATTCCAGGTAACAGTTCCACCATCCTAAAAAAGCAGCAACAAAAATATTTTAGCCGAAACACATATAACCCTGTTTACCTGTTCGATTGCCGTGAATTTCAAGGCTATTTGCTTGAATAGCGGGGCCAACGTCGTCCCAGATCCTTCGTCCAAACCCGTTTCGCAGTTTCAGGTTTTCTTGAAAAGTTTTAGCAACTTTCGACGGCTCTGTTTTAAAAAGAACAAACGGCCGATACTTGAGCCCTTCAGAATTTCCAAGTAGCATGACGGTGGCCCTTGCTTTCGACTTTCCTGCACACTTTACCCACACGGTCTTTGCTCCCTTTTGTTGATTGTTCTAGTAGGAAGAAATTCAAAGAAGGCAGCAAGAGCACGTACACATGGATTCGATACAGATTAAGAGCAATTTGGAATAGCAAGCCGTACCCGTCGTCGGTGTTATACACTTTAGTGACACCAAGCTCTTGCATTGTGCTCTTGACTTGGGCGGCGAATGTGGCGGTAATCTTGTCTAGCTCCTCTGGGGTTTTCTGTCCTTGACGAGTGCGGGCTCTCATAGAGAGTTTGTGACGAGCTTTGAAAGCCGTTGACCAGCTTCAGGAAGCCTTAAACCCTCCTACAGAGTACTCCTTGTCTATATCTTGAGCTTCTCATTCTAGCATCAAACTAGAAATTGGAACTCCCTCCTTTCGTAGATCGTTTACCCACACAACTAGCTTGTGCTTAGCCTCAGGCAGCAATGCCGTACCTACGCCACTTGGTGTTGCCTTCTTCTTGTCTGATCCCTTTTTCTTCTTGCACAGTGCTTCGAGTGTCGCTCTGTAGCGGAGACACGACTCAACCAGCTTTCTCCGGGAGGTGTAGGCGGTAGGGCTTAGGTCCGGAAAGAACTCCCGTATCGCTTTCGCGATGTCAGGTGGGTCCCCTACAGCGTCCAGTATGCTGATCTTCAGCCGTGGGCTGAACAACGCGTGTCGTTTGCCGCGCATTGCCAAATGAATGGCGTCTGGCGCAACAGACCAGTGATAAAATTCAGTTATATAACTGTTTCATGATAAATATATAACACGACCGTTATAAGCAGAGGTCGACGGAAAAACTAAATATGTGATATGATTGGCTGACCGTTATAAATAGGCGACCGTAATAAGCCAAGGAAGTCGACCTAAAATCCGAGTAGTGGGGCACTAACGCAGCAGGGCATTATTTATTAATATCACAGGTTTTACAATACTTAAGTACCGGTACTATACTGTCTTACCATCACTCTTCTCAATCATGTCTTACGATTGGCTGAAACTGCCGCCGTTGACTCATCGCAATCAGTTCAGAAACAGACAAATTAATGGCGGACAAGACGTACTTCGAGCAGCGCTGGGGCTTCCTGGCCGCGTGGTGTCGCCCCCTGGCGCAGAAGCTGCTGTTCGTGGGTTTCCAGTGTGAAGGGAGTGGACGGGACGACGACCGCCAGTGGGTGACCAGCAACCCACGCCTTCAGGTGGCGCTCCCCAGTCGGCAACAGGACGGAGGCCGCGTCTTCCAGCAGGACGAGGCGCTGTACCTCCAAGAACTGATCAAGATACGCGAAGCGCTCGCGCTGTTGGCAGCGGTGGCTCGTGTGGACCACGCGGCGTGGAAGTTCCTGCTGGAGGTGCATTGCCACGTCAACTGGTGGCGCGAGGGCGAAGAGAACTTCCCCGAGCTGCTGCCCGCGACTTTGTGGTGAAATTTGACAATGCGCGCACGGATTTGGTGAAATTCTGCAATTTGGACAACTCAACCGAAGGGTTTCTGGAGGCCATGAAGATGGTGGCAGAGAGAGGAGGGGGATGGGCCACGTGCTCGACATCCCGATCCGAGTGGCCTACGACCGAGGCACGACGGAGTTTGGAGCGGAAGACTTTGACAAGAAACTGCTCAAGGGACTGAGTGGCGTCTGTAGAGCTGAGAAAATCGTTCGAGAACGGTCCAAGAGGGACAATGGACGAGTGGACCAGGGGACCATCAGGTGCAGATTCGTACTGGAACCGATGGTCGCCGATATTCAGGACGTCAAGAGCGTCAAGAAGACGGCGGAGATCATGGAACGGCTGCTGATTAACGACGTGTGGTTCTCGCTCGTGTCGGTGCACGTGGCATCGGAAGCTGCGAAGAACGACCCCGAGTCCATCATCGGCTTCCGACAGCTCACGATTGCTGCCTTCGATGCCACGCGACGCGACCCCGAGCGGTCGAATACGAGGTACTTGTTCAACACTGGCGGGTCGAGCCCTCTTCAGCTCGGCTCGCTTGTGCTGCACCCGCAAATGCCGTTGGGGGAGAAGGAGATGGAGGCGCTGTTCTCGGCGCTGGTGCTCAACCAGACGACCCAGAAGCTGTCCATGTGGGTGTACTCGAGCTACTACAGCGACGACGCGAAAATCCAGTCGTGGTGGAAGTGGCTAGCGTACGGGTGCTTCTCGAAACGAGCGCGAGCGTGCTCGGCGCTCCAGTCTCTTGAGCTCAGTGAGATCGGAAGCCTCGGCGTTAAAGAGGTGGAGGCTTTTTGTCCATCTTGGATTCGGACCGCCCCGAGGAACGGCTGTATAGTTGCCCGCGCGGATTAGTTGGTATCAGCGACGCAACGCTCAAAGCTGGCGCTCAAGTCCAGTATGATATCCAGGATGGAGGTGATCCGCACAGTGTGACTTTTACCTCCTGCAGATTTGTACTGCGCACTTTTAGTGACGATGGACGCAGTGAGTGGGTGAATGTGCTTGTTCCTGGTTTTGGCCGGTGCTTGGTACGGCGTAGTGATTTGGTGTTTCAGCCAGTTCAGGAACTCAAAGCGAGTAGTCCGAGCCTAACCACACTCACCATGAGACTGAATGAGGGGCGCCTACGGATGGTTTTCCGCGTTTACTGGCAGCTATCGGATCGTCGCTCCAGGTTTTGACGATTGAAAATCCTGGCAACGTAGTGGATGTGAGTGTGATTATTCGCTGCTGCCCCAACCTCCAGGAATTGTCACTCAAGAGCGGCTTGATTGAGAACTTACAGCTCAGTGTAGGCTCACGTAACTCTCTAATCTCGACGCTGCGTATCGACTGGAACAACGCTGAAGCCCTGGCTAGGAGTTTGAGTGACATGAACAACCCACTTGTGAAGTGCGTTTGGCAGCTGAAGGTTCGCCTGGCCATTGTAGGTGAAGCGGACGAACGTAGCAACCAGCCTGATCAGATCGTAAGAGCTTTGGACGCTTTGCTCCAGATGCTGGACGTAAACAAATCCCTCCAATACCTCGATGTGGGGTGTCGAATGAGTACCAGCGCTACCTTAGCAGTTTCCGAGGCTACCACCACGAGCTGATCAATGCAGGTCTCGACGTGGAATCCAAGATCGCATTTCTGAGCGTGCTCGATCAAGTGTCACCAGTCGATACCAACGCGAAGAAGATATGCGCGGCTTCAAGAAGTCGACGTCGACTGTGGAGCTTTGACCAGGATGTAATGGCGTTGATCTTCGCTTTCGCCGCTAGCCGGATGCCCCGTCGGGTCTGCTTCCACGGCTAATACTTCGTGTGAGAGGAACGATCTGGCTGCTGTACTTCATTGCAATAGCTAGTTCATTTCTTGTGGGGCAAATGCAAGCCGGTACATCAACCACGGCGGCAACGGTGTCGATGGCGGCATTCATACTACTGTTTCGTCGAAAGACAATACTCGAGACTGAACCGCATCATTAACGCAACAATTGAAACCTGTGGATGTTTTGTTATGGGAAATTCCTGTAAGCATGTCGTGTGGTTCTCTACTCTGCTCTTCATTTTCCAAAGCGCGAGTGCCTCCACATGAAACGTGTATCCTCCGTTTTTGCGCTGCACGTCAGTAGAGCCGCAATTTGAAGAACCGCAATCATCTAAATTGCCGTTACCGGTACTGGTAAAACAGCTGATGGCCATCCCACTACGCGAAATACTTTGTGCTGTATGCCGGCCACAAGCAGGAAGTCAAAAACTGGAAATCCGAAACTACGACCTCAGCAGCACGTCTGGATCCAAGTTCTGAACGTTACATGTACCGGTACTGTAGGCTTGAGACTGTCGCATCCAGATTGTCGTTATGCAGATCGTCATGGGCTCGGAAATGCTGTACCGGTATTTTCAAACAGCATTTACTTGGCGATTGGGGTCGGTACAAGTACATGTAATGCTTCTCCAGCACCCGTACAGTAACTGTACGGGTGCTGGAGTAACTGTACGGGTGCTGGAGTAACTGTACGGGTGCTGGAGAAGCATTACTGTAACAGTATGCTGCATAGCTCAATTAGTCGATAAACCACCCATCTCACCCAGCTTCCCGCTTTCTCGGAGCCAGCTCATCGTTTATGCCGTACACGTACCCGTTCAGCCTACCACAACATCATTTTGCAATCGCCATTCGAGGGCTAGGAGCTTGAACACGAAGTCACATCACCCGGGGACGCAGAATAACGATGCATCTGGGTTCCTTCACACTCTTACTACTGTGCCTCCATGCCTTCGCCATTGTTCGCGCTCAAAACCTAGAGAACGGACCTGCCCAGAGCTCGATTGCCAACGCACGCCATTATCTCAAGAAATCCGAAGACACTACTACGCCAAGCAATGCCGTGACCTCTGAAGACGACGAAGAAAGAGCCAATTTCGCCAAAATCAAGTCAATTTTAAGCAAGACACCCAACTTGTCCAAGCTAAAGACCAGTTTGGGGAAGAAGGCTGATCTCACGAAAATGAAGCCTTTCACGGGACACAAAATGGATCTTACCAAATTGAAGACGACTTCGGGCAAGAGCCTGGATCTCAGGAAAATCAAGAGCCGCTCGATGACAGAGGGCGATATCAACAAACTGAAGACTTTTGCGGAGAAGGATCCTGATCTCCACAGTTTAAGATCTGTTGTCGGCAAGAATCCGACCCAATTATCTGGAGAACAAGTGAGAGCCGCGCAAACGTTCGTTTCCAAGCACCCGAAAGAAGGGCTTGGCGTCATCGAAGGTCTAATAGGTGCAGCTTTTGCCCTGATCATGTTAGTTTTAACTGGGGTTATGATCACGACGGTTGCTACTTTCGACTGGAGTAATCCAAAGGGATGATCGAAGTGCGAATTTGTGCCAAAATCGAATGCCGAATAATAAGACGTCGAATCTTTTTCGACAAACTTTTGTAAAAATATTACCCTTGCGTTGCATCTTGTATCTGGAGCGTTCTTGAACTCCTATTATACGCTCCAGAGAAGTGACAAGGTGCAACGCAAGTTCTTGAACTCATATTACTTACCTCGAGCGTTCTTGAACTCGTATTATACGCTCCAGATAAGGGACAAGGTGCAACGCAAAAGCTACAACCACTCAATCCCTCGGGCGCAATTAATTGTGATGACAAGTCTGAGTTTCAGCAGTCTCTTGCGTGTATTGGTTACTCACCGCATTCTAAAAAGAAATAAAAGCTTCTGCCTGGCAAAATTTGCCCTGATGCTGTCTTATGCTAAATGGTAAAATCGAAACTTTGCTAGAAAGGTGACAATAAACCTTTGAAACCTGAGCTCAGTATCGTGCGGAGTCAGCACTAATATAAGGAAACTCACAAAGCATGGTGTACAGCCTTTACTGTTGTCGTCTTTTATTCCAGTACGTATAGTTCGATTAATCAACCCACTCAAGTTAAACGCGAATTTCAATTGCCGTGCTGGGGCCCTTGATGCAGAATAGCCCACGTTTTACAATCCAACGAATGCAACCGAAAGAATAATCCCCAGTACAGCCAAACAGATAAGGCCGTTGAAAATGTCCCAGTACATTTCAGGATCTTCGACAAATACGTCCCCACGTGCTTGAAATTCTTCTTCGTCGCCTTTGACGGGTCATTCCCAACAGCGACTTCGCTTTACTCAACCAGGAGCTGCTCCATCAGTTGGGCGTCCTTCTTGCTGAGTGCGCCGGATTCTTTTTGAAATCCGCCATCAATTTGCTGAATACAGGATTGCTTTTGAAGAACGAGACGTCATTCTCCGTTGGTTATTTCTCAGGATCCCCACGAGTCTGGTGCTGGCAGGATTCTTCTGGGCAATTGTCGTCATTGTATCGGAAGCCGATTCTTCTGTGAGAAAGCCTTGGTGGGCTCGTGTTTCTCCCAGAACAGATTTTTTTAAACTTGAATAAGTCGAAAATGCCTCTTTCTTCGTCCTGGATATCACGAGATTTCAAGTCACGGATCGTTTCAATGATTCGAAACTAGTTGTGGGGTATTTTGTGTCAGTCGTTATCCCCGCTTGTGTCATTCTTGTTGCCCGCCACGCGTTCTGTGTGATCGATTGCAGTCTCACCATTCCCTTTGTGGATGAGTTTGAAGGAACAGCACCTTGACTCAAATAGGACTAACACAAGAGCCAAAATGCAACTAGTGCACATGGCGGGTTTCTTAAAGCAAGGCAAGGGTACCAGCGAAAGCTGTACGAAGAGATTCAACTTTGAGTGATTCCTGTCTCCGGCACAACCTTAGATGTACCGATCTCCTTAGCATTAAATGCTCAGAAGACGAGGTTTACGAATTTTATTAACCTCGCCATCATTAAAATCGTCCAGCGTACTTGAGCGAGTTTTTGTCCTAAACCGGGAGCCAAGAGGAACATATAACCTGCATTGGCAGCTTAATTTGATTTGACTTTTATATAATAGGATAGGGTAAATCCATCGGAGATTTGCTCAGTGGTGCAGAAGGGTGCTAAAACAGCCTTAAGCCGCTTGATCAATATAACTCTCTCACCAATAAACTGCATACTTCAGTATTGGACGGAAAAGGACGAGACACTCTCCGAAGCCCAAACAGAAACAGCACCCTAGCTTCTTCCCAATTTCTGAAATTTGGGATTCAATACTTCCCATACAAAATCCTTTTACCCAAGTTGGGGTGTTACCTCTATAGTGTAACGCAAGCAGTGTATCAACATCATCAGACTTCTATGTTCAATACAAACGTCAAGTACAGGGTTTACAGCTGTCGGTGTCATCATCTGAAACGGGTAAATGGGTAAATGGGACAGATGCCAGGCGCCAATGATGCACTTTGGGATGATGTACGTGTGACAGATGATTTACTTCAAGATACCGTAGGTTACACTTTTACAGAAGACTCTGCCAATCCTGAAAATATGCAGCTTAAAGACCGAATAATATGCACAATATTGCAAATAGTCGGCATCGATGGACACTGGTGTACACAACGTAAATGGGGTTAAAGTCGACGCTAGATGTGTGTCATACAAGCAAGCAGAGCTGACCTTACATGCGTGATATCCTCGTTTTGCCTAAGAGTGTGTTTTCATCACCTCTCACTTTGGTATGCGGTGTGGGTGTATGCTTGCTGCCCAGCGAGAAAGTCCTCTCTCACAACTTTGTCAATCTTACACTTCTGAAACGACATAGGAACTGTACACACGTTTGTGCTCATTTTCCATTTGATCAAGTAGAATACGTTGCTACATCACTATTACCATGGAAAAGAGATAACACAGCACCTCGGCGAAGCGCCTCTACCGTAGATCGAGAGCTGTGTGTAACCATGAATATTGCATTGTTACAGACCATTGAACACAGTGCTCATCGGGGTCCTCGTGAGCACGTGCATCCAAACGACTGAAAACTGCTTCCCGATGAAACATCACAGAAAGTTCTTGGGCTTCATCATCCTTCTAAACACAACAGGAGTTGACAAGCAGTGGTTATCCAGTACACAATTATGCAGAATTAGATTCCACAACCGATTGTCATGGCACGACGACGTGGCAGCGAAAATGTGTTGGCTTTTGGGCACTCGGTCGCCAGTCGGCAAGGTTGCCCTTGCTGAAGGAAAGTGACCGGCGTGCCCTGATTGGCAGATTACATTCCCCGCACCACAGTGACCACGGTAGTTTAGTGACCGAGGTCTCGGTCGGGTATAACCAATTCCCGGCCGAGAGTTTAAACCCTCGTTTGTACCCATTTCAGTTTCGTACCCTCGGTCTTATAGAGCCGGGTACGGGATTACATAAGGGATCTGTTCACACTGGATATTTGTATTTACGTGTAAGACTAGCTATAGGATTGACTACAGAGGCTCTCAGAGCCATAGATCAACATAAATAAATCAGCAGTCTTCCCCCAAGTCACCAAGGGTTAAGTCCGTCTTCGCTAAGTCTAGCTAGCTTATCTTAGGGTCTGGATACGCTCGGCTTGTGTCAGCGAGCTCAAGGTACATTGAACCGAGGGTTTGTTGCTGGTCAGTCCAAGAGATTAGAGTGGCCGAGTGTTGGGAGCGACGAGAAGCGTCGTTCACCATATATTATAGTGGGACCGAGTGGTTCATACATATTTTACTACCCGCCGAGGTTTTACCTCAACAAACCCGTATTAGGCTTAACAGCCAGTACCCTTCCTTCTGGGGGACTGCGGGGGCTCGCGCGAAAGCGCAATATTGCATACTAGCCCTCGCTCGTGGCTAGTGGTGCAGGTTATTGGATTGGCCTAATACAACCTAGGTGTACAGAGGGTTCACATCCAACCCGGCGTAAGGGATCGTTCCTGGTCTTCAAGTTTGGTCCAACGCTCGTCGACCTCTTTTCCTTTGTTGACGATGGGAAAGCATTGTCGAGGTGGTGGGCCAGATAAATGCGCCTAGATTAAAACCAGAAGCAACCACAACACCTAAGTAAGATGTAACAAAAGAACCCATAATTAAGCACCAATTCGTACCTCACAGCATCCTTGAACGGTTTCATGACGGCCACATCCATCGGTTGACAAATTCCTGTAATGCCAGGTGGGACAATCTCCACCTGGGTGCAGCACTGCTCTAGCTCCGTCCACACTGACCCCATCTTGTGCACTTTCAAACTGTCCAGCAGTAGCAGTCGACAGTGATCCACGCTAGGCTTCCAGATCTAAATTCGATGCCGTTCGGACCTCGCTTATCGGTGCTTGTGCCACTGTCTAGTAACACCCTTACCACGTCAGTGTGTTCATTCTGCGCTGCTTCGATTAGCGAGTTACCGCAAAAGTCTGATAGATCTGGCACTCTACTCTAAATCACTTTTGCCGGGTGCCAAGTCTTTCGGAAGTTTGCGGTTGGCCAATGATATTACGTATGTAGGTGGTGGACAGCAGTGTTTTGTCAAAACTAGGTGGGGCGTTTGATGGCGCAATTCATATCCGTAAATGCCAAGTCGGCGGAAGCGGTCGGGTTTCATCATCGGCGTGCGTTGAGGACGGTCTATGCGGCTGGATCAAGGACGAGCGTCGAGAAAAAGACTCGTGTCTATCGACTGCATTATCGCGTAGTGTGCGTAGCTACTGCCTGATCTCCTGGACGCTGCTACTTTGATCCCGCCGCCGTACGTGCTCTACAATATGGATCAAACCGCTATCTACTGCGACGTAGGTGCCAAGACAACTGTGGATTTTGTTGGGGTGACGAGGGTGCCAGCGAATGGTGGTGGTAAGGGAAGTTATCGCTGCCCAGCCGCACTGCTTGTGTGTGCGGATGGCAGCGTGCTGCCGCCGCCTCGCAAAGCTCACGAACGCCGCCACGGCATGTTTCAACGCTCAATGCATGCTCTTCAAGCTATCACTCCAGAAAAATCAAGAACTCATTCCTGAAGGCCGGACCGTTCATTCCTTTTGGGCCCACACCAATCTCTTCTTCAGATGTGGTCGTTTTGTTCGTTCCTTTTGGGCCCACACCAAGCTCTTCTTCAGATGTGGTCTTCTTGGCCACGGAAGTAGTTGTGTAGACACATTATTATGTTGCACATTTATATATGTGGACCACTTCGTACCAAAACACGGTGGAATAAAGTTGAAGTGCGCGCTCATTGGCAGTTCTTGATATAGATGATTGACCCCCTGCCCAATCTTTCAGCGTGCCAGATCTATCATTCTTTTAGCCATCGTGCTTGTGCAAGTCAATTGACGCGCCTTTCTCAAGAAGCAGACGCACCATATAACTGTTCCCGTTTCCAGCAGCACGTAGTAGCGGGGTGTCTCCATCTTTGTCTGCAAATCCGTGACTGCCCCATTGCTGATGAGGACCTTTGCGACAGAAGAATGCCCTCTCTGCATGCCAGGAACAGACTAGTGCCACCATCTTGGGTTTGTTCGTCAACAGAAGCCCCATGTTTTAGTAGCAAAGCTACTAAGTCGGCGTGACCATTTACGGAAGCGTGCAAGAGCGCAGTGTCACATCTTCTTGCTGTGTGAGGCCACGCCACGAAACAGCAGTGCTGCGCGGTCTAAAGTCCGTCTGGCCGTCGAGAACCAACTCGGTGTCCTCGCGCCGGGGTGTGTCCGAGTGGTCTTGGCGTTGAACCCAAGAGCAGCTGCAACGGACCTGGAAGATCGTCATAAGGGCCGTGGGCGTCAGCGACCGTTAGCAGCGCGGCCAGAGGGTCGTCCGTGTGACGATTGCGCAAAGAAGAGATGGATGGAACGCACGTTTGCCGAAGCGATGGGCGGTAGCGCGCTCACAACGAACGCTGGCGAATGCCGAAGCGGCGAGGCGGTAGCGCCCTCGTGTGAGCTGAGCTCACAATCGAATCTGCCGAGATAAGCAGACCTGGACGGACTAGAGACTTTCGGGACCAGCGTGTCACAGAGAGTCGACGAAACGGAACGAGGAGATCCTGGGCGTACCGAGTGCGACCAGTGACCGACGAACTGGGGACGGTTGCTGTAAGAAGAACAGCTCTGGCCGTTCGGACGAACTCAGTGGCGACAGACAATACACGGATACAGGAGAGTGTTTGTCTGTAGCCAATAAGAGTGGCAGCTGCTCTTGGGTTCAACGCCAAGACCACTCGGACACACCCCGGCGCGAGGACACCGAGTTGGTTCTCGACGGCCAGACGGACTTTAGACCGCGCAGCACTGCTGTTTCGTGGCGTGGCCTCACACAGCGAGAAGATGTGACACTGCGCTCTTGCACGCTTCCGTAAATGGTCACGTCGACTTAGTAGCTTTGCTACTAAAACATGGGGCTTCTGTTGACGAACAAACCCAAGATGGTGGCACTAGTCTGTTCCTGGCATGCAGAGAGGGGCATTCTTCTGTCGCAAAGGTCCTCATCAGCAATGGGGCAGTCACGGATTTGCAGACAAAGATGGAGACACCCCGCTACTACGTGCTGCTGGAAACGGGAACAGTTATATGGTGCGTCTGCTTCTTGAGAAAGGCGCGTCAATTGACTTGCACAAGCACGATGGCTAAAAGTCTGGACGTGCGTTGTACGACACGTTCGCTGCGTTCCGACGTCTCTTTCCCATGCTGGTTGCCTCTCGCAAGTATCTAGCAGCCGTCACAGCATAATACAGGCGCTCCTATCTCCATGACAGACGCCTCCCCGTCTACTCAAAACTTCAAGGTTGATCTGTGCGGCAATATCAGTCGCAGCGCGTGGCAGTAGCGATATCGGAGACTGGTAACTCACGAGGAATGACACATGTGCTACAATTAGCTTGGGTAGTCCATTCTTATCTTCTCGCCTCAGCACGAAATTCTCATACCCCACCGACTCGAAAATGTACATTGGTCCCACCCATTGATGTACAAACTTCATGGCCTTAGGGCCTCGGTGCGGGTTGTACATCCACACGCGGTCACCCACTTTGAACGACTGTCTCTGCCTTACGTTCCGATCGTAGTAGCGAGCTTTCCGCTCTTGTTCCTTGTCCGGGCTTGCTCAGCACACGCTCGGCCTCGTATCATCGCGGCCAGCAACGGTTCGTGATACTGCGGGAGAGCACCCGCCTCCGCTAACTCAGTTCGTCGCAGCAGTTCGTAGGGCGGCCGCAGCCGACGAGCCAGCATGAGCTCGTTCGGGCTCCGCGCAACAGTGGAGTGAGGCGCGGAGTTGTATGCGTACACAGCGCATTGAACCCACTCACTCCAATCGTTATGCTTGTCGTCAGCTATGAAGGGGGCGACGCAGTCCTTCCAAGAGCGGTGGAAGCGCTCCACCAACACGATCATCTGTGGACGGTAAGGGACTGGGCTCGTTTGCCTCGCCCGTAACATGCTGACCAACTGATCGATTACCAGCCCTGTCATCTCGGGAGCGCCATCCGTCAGCAGCTTCCTGAAGGCTCCAAAGTTCAACACGACGTCCTCCATCAGGAACATGGCCACTCTCTCCGCCGTGTGATGCATCACACTGTGGGCCACTGCATATCGAGTGACGTACTCCAGCGCCGTGATCACATAGCGCTCACAACCACCCGCGATCGAGAATGGCCCGGCAACGTCCAATGCCCATCTATCTCCAACGTCGCCTCTGCGAAGACTCCGCAGCTGTGGCACAACTTGCAGCGGCCGGCCTTTCGACTGCCGCACTCCTGGCAGCCACGAACCCACCGATTCACTTCACCATGGAGGCTTGGCCACTAGTACAGCTGAGCGACTCGTCCGTAGGTATGAGGACCGTGCAAGTGCCCCGACCAAATTAATCCGAGCTCCTTGAATACTACAGCCCACAGTGCGGGCGGCAACACGACACGCTTGCCTCCCGCGGTTTGGATCACGACCAGGCCAAACAGCTTCTCCACCTTCATGTTCTGGTAGTTACCCTCTTTCAGCATCTTCTGCACCAGCCGACTACTCTTTTTCGTTTTCACAATCTCATCTTCAGTGAGTTGCAGCGTCGTGTTGTTTTCCTCAATAGACTCGTCGTCCTCGTTCCGTTTCCTCGACTTGCTCGACCGCGGTCTTCTTCCGGGTCGGCAACTCGGCTCTCCTTCGTTACGGATCTGCGCGTCCCGCTCTTCGTGGGTATAGTAACGGTCCCTGGTTTAGCAGCCGCAATGCTCACAGCGTCCGTTCGCTTTGATTCTACACGTCCCTTGTCCATTGGCGCTACCCTCATCACGTCAGACTTCGTCGTGGTCGTCGTCGACTCCACAAGCTTCTCCGTCTCGCCGCTGACAACGGTATCCGCCCACGTTACTCGCCGTTTATTCGTTCGTGCTGGCGGCCTTGGCGGCTCGCTCTCCGCCGTCGCAGCCGTCACTGCGTCTGGTTGCTCAGTGCTCCGATGTTCGACAGCTCGCGCTGCTGCCGCCGCTTCCTCGCGCCGTACTGCCTGTCGGGTACGAGGACGGTCGGCCTCTGTCGGCACCCCGCGCACATGTGCACGCTCATTCCCCGAGGGTAGTAATCCACTCGTCGCCTTTATCTCGGTGTGGGACGGCATCGCCGGGAGCGGTTGGAGTATGCTCGCCGCATCCGGCTGTATGCCAGCCGTCTCGTGCGCGCTTCGTGCATCCACGCCAGGGTCAGATCTCACCGGCAGCTCCCTTCTTCAGACTTCGATTCTCCCGTGTTTCCTGGGCCGGCAATTAGCTGGTGACGCCTGCCTGATTTGGCAAGCACCGCGGCCGGGGCTCGCGAGAGCGATTCTGCGACAACATTGGAGGATCCGGGTCGATACACGATCTCGATTACAACGTCAGCGACCATCGATGTAGGCGTCTGGCTAGGTTGGGTCGGGTCATCAATCATTTGAGTGCTGCGTGGTCAGTGATGATATCAAAGGCCCTCCCGTACGAGTAGGGCCTGAACAACTTGATGGACCACACTACTGCGAGGCACTCGAGCTCTGTGATGGAGTAGTTGGACTCGGCGTGGTTGTTGACTTTACTGGTGAACGCTATCGGCTGCCACCCCTTGCCTTGGTCCTGTACCAGGCAGGGTCGAGGCCAATCTTGCTTGCGTCAGTCACCAAACGGAAGGAAAGTTTGAAATCAGGATATACCAGTAGTGGCTTCATCGTTAGCGCTGCATTCACTCTCTCGAAGGCAAACTCCTGCGCTTCCGTCCATTCCCAGTCAACGCCCTTCTTCAGCAACTTCGTCCTCGGGGCCATGATGGAGCCGAACGCCTCGATAAACTTGCGGTAATAGCCGGCCAGGTGTACGAACCGCTTCACCTCGGCCGAGTCTATCGGCCACTTAAACTCCGTTACCGCACTGATGAGTCGCGTCACGGGGCGCACACCGTCGCGACTTAGTTCATGTCCGAGGTATTCCATCGTGTGCGTGGTAAACACGCATTTATGAGCTTGAGCATCAGCCTGACCGAGGACAAGCGCTGCAACACTGTGGCCAGCTGAACGAGGTGCCTGTCGACACCACCCCGAGTGAAGAAAACAATGTTATCGAAAAACAAGACACGATGTCCAGGTTAAACCGCGAAGCACTCCATTCATCATGGAAGGCCGAAGGGCATCCTCAGGAAACGATATAGCTCGCCCTTGATCGTAAATGCAGTATTGTCTCGGTCTCCTGGCGCCACGCCGATCTGCCAGTAGCCCGGACTCAGGTCGAGCGTCGTGAAGAGCTGGACGCCACCCAACGTTTCGTCGATGCGGGGCAACAGGTAGACATATCGCTTTTTCACCTTGTTCAGTGCCCTGTAGTCGATGCAGAAGCGCACCTCGCCGTCTTTCTTGCGCATTAGGACCACAGGAAATCCCCACGCGCCGTTCCTTCTTCAATCACGCCCGCGTGTAGCATATTCGACACGTTGCCATCGGCCACTGCTTCCTCGGATTGCGCCTGGCGCCGTCGCTTCATCATGATGGGCGCGGCGCCTTGCGTGTCGATATGATGCTGTACCGCCAGCGTCGTTATCGATGGGATGTCACCTTTGCTCGTCGTCACTTTACGGTACGCCCTCAGAACCTTAACGACCCGGGCCCGAGTGTCATCCTCGTCGACGCCGACCCACACTTCGTCCTCGTTCTCTAAGGGCGTCTCGGTATCACCAAAACATCGATCCATTCGTCGACGCGCTGCGGTTCCAGCTCGTCGTGCAACTCAAGCAGTTCCATATCGGACTCCAACGGCACTCATACGCCCAACTCCTTCTTGTTGGGGAGCCCTCGCAAGTTGATGGCCGGTGGACCACGGCCTTGCCATCGTGCACCTTCGTCACTATCGTCGCCAGCATGACAGCACCACAGTTTTGTGTGGGCACGAAGATACCATGTTCCCCGTCGGGCGCCGCCACTGCAATCATCACGGGCGTCACAGCGATGCGCGTCAGTTTAGTTGCCGCGCTAGGCGCACCGGGGTCCTGCGGGTCACGTCGTCGTTCCCTCCTTCGGTCCGGAACGGGATCACCACTAGTACCTCACTCTTAAAGTAGCGCACCTCGTTCGCGGCGAAGTCCATGTTGGCTCGGTGCTTCTTCAGGAAGTCGAGGCTTATTAGGAACCCCGACGTGCAACCTTCGACAATGCACGCGGTCTCTGTCCGGACACGCTGCGCATCTCGAAACTCCACAGTCCCAGTACGTCGAGAAGGAACCCTCCGACGTCCTCTACGTAGTCCACTGGAGCTGACCCCCGCACGCGTTCACCCCGTTTCATCCACTCCGTTCCAGTCACCAAGTAACGAGCGCAGCTATCCCATTTTACTGCATGATTCTCGCCGTTGACGTCCATGATGGCCGTGGGCAAACCATCGTCCGCCTTGATGTCGGGGTCCCGAGCTACGTTCACTGACGCCGCGCTTTGTTGCCGCTGTACCAATCTTACCCTAGTGCGCTGGCTCCGCTGTTGGTCTTCCAGTCTTCGCAGGGGACGTCTTTGCTCCAGCTCCTTTCTAGCTTGGTCAGCTTGACTCTGGTGTAGGCGCTGGCGTTCCTCGTTCAACTCATTCACCACTCGCTCGACAACTGCAGTGCTCCGGTCGATTCTGCTACCTTCCGCCTCGCACGCTGGACACGCCGGTTCTGGCCTCGCGCTTGGCAGCCCTCCGTACCACTCGAATCTTGGTCACGCTGGCCGATTCGGGTACCAGATGTCCGTCGATCTCCATGGCGTACGCCACTGTCGCCGTGCCTCTTTCTCCGTGGCGGATGTTAAGATGGAGGCGGTGCGCCCACCGCCTTCCACAACCTGCGCTGGAACGTCGCGCGAATCGCCGCCTTACTCAGTTCCACGCGCGACACCACTTCGTCCGCCGCCTTCCTGAGCGTCACACACTGCGTCGTGCTGCTCTTCTCCTTCCTCAGTCAGTCGTGACGCCGCCGGTGGTCAAGCGGTTTCAAACCCCGCGCGCGTATACTTCAAAGCGGCCATTGCTGGCCTCCCCGTTGCTACGTAGGTACTCGCCCTCCATTCGTCTGGGCCGTGACTTCTCCGCGGAGCTGTGCCGCTACCCTTGCTTGGATGGCTTGCAGCCCAACAATGTCGTCTTTTTCTTATGCTTCCCCGCGCTCGAGTGCCAATGCTCTCGCCCGAGTTTCCACCAGCCTGTTCCTGGACATTTCGTTTTCCATCGTTACCGCTCCCTCTTTTCCGCCGCCACACGGCGTACCGCCCTCTCCGCCTGGCACTATCACGTCCTTAACGTCACCCGTCTTCACTTCCTGGGAATCAGTTGCACCGGACGTACCTACGCCCATTCGCTGTTTTCCTCCCCTGGAGCGCTGCCTTACGTTGATCCAGCCAGGCATCGTTACTAGCCTTCTTAACTGGATCTGGGCATTCTCTCGCGAAGGGACCGCTGTCTCCACACGCGAAACATCTATTGAAGTCACTGGGAACTCGATTGGTGGCGGGTGGCGGTTCCACAGCTCGAACCGGTGTCTCGTCAGTCCTCAGAGGCTTCACCTGACGCACAGCAGCTTTCGCCTTGCGTTTTGGGCGTTTGGATATCGGTTCTTCGTCCGGCGAATCTTCGTCGCTGCTTGATTCCTCACCAACCGACGGCAACAGTGTCTTCATCACCCTGTGTTCGGGCTTCATCTGGCCTCGCCTTGCTGCCGAACGGTGCTCTCGTGCGGCTGCTCGCTTCTCCCTCGCCTTCTTTGTGGGCGGCCAGAACTTGCCGTTCCAGTTGCGATTCTCTGGCTGGATCCACGTACAGTAAGTAGTACCTGTTGTAGACATGTGGTGAAGTACGCCACGTCCTCTGCCTCGTACGTTGCGTCACCTCCCGTGCTCCCATCCGCCATCATCATGATGCCTATACCAGGCATCACCCACAGCGAGCCCGTCGTTCATCCATATGTACGGCAGCTGGCGTCATGGCGCTTGCCCAAGCCTACCCGATGCTCTTCATGCCGTTCGCGACGTTCTGGCCCGAGTCGTCAATCGTCATGGCCTTTCTTACCGCATCATTCAGCGTCTGTGGAGCGGGTGCGAGCTTGACCAGCTGCCTCGTGGTAAATCGAAAGCCCACGGTAGAAGGAGTTGAGGAATGTCCGTTCACGCACCTCATTCTGTCATGCGGCCTCACGCAGACCAGCAGCGAAATCAGCATACGTCTCGTCCCTCAGCAACGGACGCGACATCACTCGCCATTCCCCTTGCGCCTGGTCCGGGCGCTCCCCGTTGCGTAGCGTCAACGACTCCTTCAACTTTGTCCACGTCCTATCGGCGCCCACCAGCTCCTTGTTGATCTGGAACCAGGCCTTTGCCGCGTCCTCCTGTAGTTTGTTGCCGACCATATAATACAGTTCTTCATCTGGCCAGTCGCCAAGTCCCGCGACGCGAACGCCTTCCACCGCCAAGTCAACCTTGGCGATCCACGTCTCCACCCGCCTTCGGGATCAAGGGATCAAGGCCCAGATCTTTCATATTCTTCGGGCTTAAACTCTGGCGCGCTCGAGGTGGCGCTGGGCGCCTGAACCGTCTTCCGCTGTTGTTCCCGGCATCTCCATCGTCTCCGTCATCGTCCGGCGGGTCAGGTGGCCATGAGTCTCTCGTGACTCGGTTTGGGTCGACCGAGGGGCTGCTGGTTGAGTTCTGCTTCGAAGTGCCTGACTGGATCGCCGTTAGCAACGCTTTCAACTGCTGCTGTAGCGTCACTTCATCCTGCATCGGCGGCTCTTCGGCTAAGGCCACTGGTTCTCGGGCAGTAAATGTGACCCGTTGCTGTTTCGCTGCTGCTGGGGCTTGCGAGGGTTCTCTGGTTGGTTTCGCGGTATCCCTAGACCCCGTCGTCGTCGAGTCCGTCCTGATGGCCGTTGAAGGAGATGGAACGGAAGCCGGTGTGGTCGTGGCGTCCGGGTGTGTCGTCGTCGCCGAGGTCACAGCATCTTCCAGGTTGGCGAGTCTCGAGCCTAACTGGCTCATCGTCGTCAGCAGTTGCTGCATCACGACAACTGTTACTGATGCGTCCCCTGTTGTGGCTGGAGATTCTGCACTCGACGCTACCTGTGATGTTTCGGTAGATTTTGTAGTTGCGGTCGGTGTTGTCCAGCCCCATCACGAGAACTGACACCTGTTGACGTTGCTGCAGGCGTTGCTGACGCGACCGTTGGAGTCGCTGGCGTGGTCGCTTGCGGCATTGTTGGCGTTGTTGCTCGCGGCGTCGAGTGAGACCTCATTGTCATTCCTGACGTCGTTCCCATCGTGCTCGTATCTCGACTTGGCCCCTGTATGACCACCATGTCACAGCTTCTCGCTGTGTGAGGCCACGCCACGAAACAGCAGTGCTGCGCGGTCTAAAGTCCGTCTGTCCGTCGAGAACCAACTCGGTGTCCTCGCGCCGGGGTGTGTCCGACTGACAGCACGCCCTATTTTATTTTCCAATATCAACCACCACTCTTATTGGCTACAGACAAACACTCTCCTGTATCCGTGTATTGTCTGTCGCCACTGAGTTCGTCCGAAGGGCCAGCTGTTCTTCTTACAGCAACCGTCCCCAGTTCGTCGGTCACTGGTCGCACTCGGTACGCCCAGGATCTCCTCGTTCCGTTTCGTCGACTCTCCGTGACACGCTGGTCCCGAAAGTCTCTACACCTTTGCCAGTGCAATAAGAGACAGAACGGAAAGCAAACTGGGATTGTTTGCGGCTTTTTAATTTTGGGCCCAAAATTTAAAATTTAAATTGGGTGCCGCCCACGCAAACGATATTAGCTCCAGGGCAAATGAGATTGCATGTTAGTAAACTACCACAACTAAGCGCCGTACTCCATGTCTTATAGCTTTAACGCGCCCGCGACAGCGCGCTGGCAGTGCAGCGCCATCGACACGACCAAGTGACGATTTATGCAGCCGATCGACGCGTTGGCAGCATCCTCGAGCAGCAACATCCTCGCTTCCGTCATGATTCGATGCGCACCCTGCACGAACATGCGCTGCCAATGCAGCGACAAGTAGGCCTTCACGCGCGACTTGAAGACGCTGAAACACCCTGCATAAAGCAGCATCATATACAGCGTTAGAAAAATAATCAATACAGCGTAGCTACAGAATTTTATGCCCTTACCTTCAATGGGATTCAGCATCGGCGAGTACGGGCCGAGTCGCAGCAGTTCAAGGTCACCGTGCTCGGCAATCGCCTCCTCCAACAGCACCTCTGTTTGGTTATGGGCGGGGGCGTTGTCGAGCACGATGACTACCTTCTTGTCCGCGAAGAACTCGCGATATGTGTCGGACGTCTTCACCGTTTGATAGATACGCTTGACGAACGCGGCGTTCACGTCCATGCGGATGCTGCCTCGCTGCAGCTGATACACCACGAGTCCATCCTCGACAGACACTGCACATTGTAGCTGTAGGTTCTTTCCCTTTGATGGGGGCGTCTTGACGACCGCTCTCTTGCCGACTGGGGCACGTCCTAGGGTGCGCATGCAGAAAAGGTTGAAGTTGGACTCGTCATAGTACACAATGTA
Organism: Phytophthora hibernalis; assembly: GCA_012656075.1. Lineage (NCBI taxonomy): Eukaryota > Oomycota > Peronosporomycetes > Peronosporales > Peronosporaceae > Phytophthora > Phytophthora hibernalis. Next base: position 120,498 of record JAAKBF010000151.1, on the reverse strand, counting down.
CTCGCCGTTGGCTTGGTGGCGTACGAGTTCAGTAGCAAACGTGAACCGCTTAGCTTTATTCACTTCATTGTTGCATGTGGTTGGTTCCTTACGAATCTAAAGCACGCACATATATCACCATAACAATAAACAATTCCAGATGAACAAACGAAAAAAACATTTGTAAAGTTAATAATAAAATGCAGAAAGTTTGTACCTGTTTCAACGTAATTAGCTTGCTTACAAGCTTCGCGCTGATGGTAGATGTAGAGACATCCACTTCGAAGTGCTCCAGGAGCTTGTCTTGAAGCTGCACAAGCGTAAAAGTGTAGTCGTCTTCCAGGTATCCCTCCAGCGCCGCCACCATCTCGTCCGTGCACTTCACGCAAGTGGCGCGAGCACCTCCTCTCCGGGGCGGGCTGGGATCCCCGACATGCACAGCCGGTATGCTGCAGCACTCGACACGTTGTTGTACCTTGCCACCATTGGCCAGTCGTCACCTCCCCGTACGCGTCCAGCACGCGGTGACGCTCCTCCGCGGTCGCGGTACGACGGGGCGGGGTCGTGGAAGATCGGCGGCTTTAGGCTCGAGGCATACTGACTGGTGGTCGGGTCGGTAGATTAAAAATGAAGGAGGCCCTGGTTCGTCTCACTTGCTCTGGCACTAATCTCTTTTGCTTCAGAGCCAGTGATATAAATGACGTAATGTAACTATCTTGGGTAAATTACTTTCAACCATTTCGCATTGCTCTGGCACAGTCTCATATTGCACTGGCAAAGGTGTAGTCCGTCCAGGTATGCTTATCTCGGCAGATTCGATTGTGAGCTCAGCTCACACGAGGGCGCTACCGCCTCGCCGCTTCGGCCTCCGCCAGCGTTCGTTGTGAGCGCGCTACCACCCACCGCTTCGGCAAACGCCAGCGTTCCGTCCATCTCTTCGTTGCGCAATCGTCACACGGACGACCCTCTGGCCGCGCTGCTAGCGGTCACTGACGCCCACGGCCCTTCTGACGATCTTCCAGGTCCGTGGCAGCTGCTCTCGGGTTCAACGCCAAGACCACTCTGTTACAGCAGTATATCCCGCGTTGTTGCGCAAAATCCACGTTTGCGCCTTTCTGCAGATGAATGGCCACAACAGCTACACCCTCGCCTGCGGCTGCGTCGATCAACGGAGAATTGCCATCTTAATCCACGGTATTGATTTCCACGGCTTCCTTTATAAGCATCTTCACGATATTGACATGTCCCTTTAAACTCGCACCCTGAAGAGCAGTGCCTGTCTCCAACTCTTATGTCTGCACGTGCCTCGTTTTTGAGAAGCACCTCGACGACGTCTTCGTGGCCATTTACGGAAGCCTGCATAAGGGCTGTTCAGCCATCGTTAGTTGCCAAGTCAATGGATACCCTCTTCGCTAACAGAAATTTCACCACAGCAACGTGACCGTTCTTTTCAGCTATCAATATGAGCGCACTGGCGCCGAATTCGTTTGTCATGCCAATGGACGCGCCATTCTGGATCAATACTTTTACAATGTCGAGGTGTCCTCCCATGCTGGCAAGTTGAGCAGTGCTATGACCGTTGGGAAGCTGCATGTTGGTTTTCGCTTCCTTTTCAGCAGCAGTTCTACCACTTTGGTGGGTTCTGCGTGTGAAGCGCTGAGCAGAGGTGTCCAACCAAGACAATTTGGTATGTTTATGGCTTCAGTACTCGTCAACAGATGTTCAACCACTTTCAATCGTCCAAGCTCACACGCGATTAGCAGCGCAGTGTCTCCATTTCGAAGCTTCAGGTCGACCATGTCGTTTCTCTAGGGAGTCCAGGGGCCATTCAAAATTTGGCGACCGAAGTAGCAAAACCTACTTCGGTAAACGAAAGAGATTTGTTGCGTGGAACTACCTCATAGGTAAGGTGTACGAGATCGGTGTATCAGCTTAAAAGGCAACGTTCAACGGCGGCCACCTCTGGAAGTCTCCACTTAAATTGATATCCGCTCCACTGCCCAGGAGAATTCGAACCACTTCGAGGCGATTGTGCCATACAGCGGTGAGCAATTCAGTACCCCGCGCGGTAGCTGTACGTTCATGTTCACACCTCGATTCACTAGAAACTGAACGATGTCAGAATATCCCAATTGTACGACCGTAATCAGTGGTGTATAGCCTTCGTTGTCAGGAAGTTCAATGTTGGCTCCTCTGTTCACAAGAGCCATCACAACATCGAAGTGACCTTGCTCGAATGCGATGTTCAATGCGGTATCACCATTGAACCGCTGCATATCCGTGGTATTAATCGATGCCTTGACGAACGTTTTCACCACACCAGGATGTCCGTGCTCTGCAGCCTTCATTATTAGAGTTCAGCCCTCATCGTCTGTCTGGAAAACAGACGCGTCGTGCTTAACGAGCAGCCTCACCACGTCTGCATTCCCTTTGCGTGGCCTCAAAAAGTGGAGTGTGACCGAGTTTGTCACTCAAATCAATCGGAAGGCCATTAGCGAAGAGGAGCTTGACCACTTCAAGGTAGCCCTTTTCACAAGCAAATGCAAGTGCAGAACGGCCGTCGTGAAGAAATTTATCCACACTTGCTTCGTTCGCCAGCAACGTTTTGACAATATCAGTGTGACCTTGTATCGAAGCTATCACTAATGCAGTATGACCTTTCTCAGTCACTAGATCAATTATTGCCCCACTCTTCAACAGTAGCTTCACCACATCTGTGTGCCTGTATGTGGCTGCAAAAGCCAGCGCACTGTAAGCGTCTTCAAGGCAGCAGACGCACCACTAGCAATAAGTAGTTTTGCAATATCTCGATAGCCCTCTTGACACGCGAGCTGAAGAGCATCCTTGCCGTCCAGTAGTTGCTTCTTCACATTAGCCTCTTTCTCGATGAGTAACTTTGTAATATCAGTGTGGTATTTACCTACCGCCACCATCAACGCCGTCCACCCTCATTGTCCGTCAAATATCCCGTTCCCGGGTTTATGGGTTGTGTGCCAGGGCCTCGTGGCCTGGGCGAACCCGCGACTCGCGAACCTGATACGGTCATGTTCTGTGATCGGGCGTGTACACGGCCTGAAGCCCCGTTGCGGACTGGCATCTTCAGCTCCTTCATCGACACGAACTTGTCCCGGACGCTAGTCATGTGCGAGCTTGCACCAGAGTCGACGATCCACTCAGTCTTGCTCATCGCACCCGTTGCCGTAAACGCGAAGTATGATGTTTCTCTCGCGACTTGTCCACGTCCCTCGTCGTCCTTCTTCTTGTTGCACTCCGTTTGCTTGTGCCCCGGCTTCTCGCAGTAAACCCACTTGCCGGTGAACTTGAGCTTGCCGTAGTCCTTCTTGGCCACGAACGCCTTCTGTTGAGCCGATGACGATTCATCCAAGGCTTCAACACCAGAGAGAGAGCTTGGATCGCGTACGCCAACGTCATGTTAGGCGTGTTCTCGAGGACGGTACTGATCATTCGGTACTCGTCCGTCAGACTACCGAGCAGCAACACGAGCTGTCGGGTCTCATCCATAGGCTCACGGATCGTCTCCATCTGCAAGACGATCTCCTTGAACTGGTCCACGTGCATCGCGAGACGCGAACCGGGCTCCATCTTGAAGTTGTGCAACTTCTTGGTAACGAGGCGTCGGTTCTTCAGCGTGTACTGCTCCTCGAGCATGCACCACGAGTCGACAGCCGATGTCGCTCCACGGATGTAGACCTGGTATGTGAGACTCACGTCTCCAGCGATCACACCAAGGGCTTTCAGATCGTCCATCTTCCATTGTGTCGTGGAGCGATCGCCCAGCGCATCGAACTCTGGCTTGATGATGTGGGCCAGCAGTCCCTTGCGCGAGAGCTTCATCCTCATGTTGAACTCCCAGTGGAAGTAGTTGCCTTCCACGAGTTTGACGGTGTCAGCGTAGCTTGGGCTCATAACCAATTGCGAATACAGACGTAGCCTGGTAGTCGAGATGAGGGGTAGGAAAGAAATCCGAAAGTGAGTTCCATTGAGTCAGACGTCCTAGTCCTGCTTGCTCTCTCCTACACATGTAGTTCTCCTATCTCCCTGTTTTCACTTGATCCAATTATGCAACGGACACACCAAACTGCAACGGACACGGTCCGCGTATACAATCACTTGCGATTTGTAAACTGCAACGGGACACCACAACGGACAGGGTCGGTCTCGTCAATGCAAATGCAAATCACCATCTGATGTGCAAGTTGAAGCCATCCGCCCAATCACCGTGCGCGATGCCAAAAGATCTGCCAATCACATTAAACCGTTCGTGTCTCCCCAATAGCTGCCCCCACAGGCCACACGCCCGGCACGCGCAGGACGTGTGCCTAGTGGTACCCAGCCGAGCAGACGACGAAGTGCAATCGCAAGACCATGCTGGGTCGAATATGTGGAGGCTGGCATATCGTATCATACGATTTATGTGACTGCATACCCCGGTTGATGGTATCGCCAGCGACTCTAACGACGAGTGATCACGAGCTCGCTTCGAGGAAAACGCATAAACCAGTCATGTCCACGCTTGCTTGCTGCATGGTAGTGTTTGAAAAGCTACACTAAGTCGCGAAGCACGAACTTGCTGCTGCGTTACAGCGGAACTTCATTGCACTTACCGTTGAAATCATCCTAATCTGCCTTGCGAAAGTAAACTTCTCGAGACACTCGAGAAGCAGCAAGCGAGAAAATCCTCCGCATGACATGTTCATCGAGCTCACCGATCCCATCCCTGGCATGAGTCCTTTCAACGGGTCGTTTCTGACTCGGCTCCGATGCATCCATTTGAGGTGATAGCAGACTCAGGAAGGCTGCCTTGCTTTCAGCCGGCAGTACTTTAACCGCGTGACGAACTTCTTTGTGGTGGTAGACGTCGAAGTTGTCCATGTAGTCGTTGAAAATGGGATGCGCAACCACGTCAAGATATTCGAGGTGCGAGTTCACTTGCAGCATTTCCAAAAGCGCGTTCACTGTCTCGTCAGCAATTTCCTCACCTTGCAATGCAAGAACTTTGTTGAGCCGGACTCGAAGTCTGCGTACACACTTGGCCAACGGGTTGTTGATGTTGCTTAGGTCGGCTGCGAGCTCAACAATATCCCGTCGATTAAACCTCAGAGTGGAAAGCGGCTTGTTGTTCGCATGAAAATCCCTGAAGCTCAGACGCGCCTCCAACAAATATGACCGAAGTGACAACTCCTCAGAATGGGGCAGCATCCGATGAACAGGCTGTCATCCATATCCATTTCAACGTCGCTAAGCGCCAAAAATGTAAGCGAAAGCCCGACAGTGGCCAGAAAACGCGGCAGACCAGCCACGAACGACGAGCTCTCTCGTGAAACTGTAAGGTAGAGAGATGATAAGCTGCATCGACGACTACTAAGCACATGAGTTTCATCAAACAGCCAATCACAACGCTGAACCTGGCATCTTCCAAATCCTGGCACAAGCGCATCCACCCACTCACTTTTTCCCATCATCACTAAATGTACGCACTAAACTGATAGGTGTCCCGACAGTCAATACTTGCGAGGTTGAAACCGGCCCGCCACTCTCGTCAAAATACCACCGAATAGGAGACTCCGGTGTTGGCGTCGCGTCTCTTTCAGCGATCTTCCCGCGCGGGCATCCACACAGCTCTTCCTCGGGATGTTCAGATAGCAGTATACTCTGGAAAGCTTCAGCATCCGCAGTACTCATTTGACAGCTATACGTTCCGTCAAGGGTAAGCGATTCCAGAGACGAGAGTGCATACGCCCGCTTTGAGAAAAAGGCGTACGCTATCCACTGCCATGCTTTAGCTCTCTTAGCTTCGTCCGCGTTGTTTATGCACAACTCTATCGTGAGTATTCTGGTTGTCTGGTTCAAAGCAATCGCTGAGCATACTGCTGCAAGCTCCGAAACTTCTTGCCAGCCATCGCACCAAACATGAAGGGAATCGATTTGATGCCGAACTGATTCCTGACGAGGAATTTTGGGGTCCAAATAGTGTCTCGTATTCGCCTTATCGGGGCTCCTTCGGGAGCTACCAAACATACTCCTTGGTTGCTGCCCAAACGCAGTTGCCTACACACGTTCATCTGTCTGAACTTCCGGATCCTTGCCAATGTTCAGTGCCATACGAGAAATCCGTACATTGTTGCGCACCAGTTCATCCAGCGTATGTGCCATCTCGCCGTCAATACTCAGCGTTTCAAAGTTTGCTATCATCGGTTCTAGTACGAATTTGCATCTCAGCGTCTTGGGCGCTGGATTTTCATTCCCTGGTGTCTGCACAAACCTCTCCCAGTCCTCTTTGATGACTTTCTCAGCTTTAACAACATCCTCCAGCACCTTCATAGGACTCTTGGTAAATTCTCCGTTTCGAATAAAAAATTGCACTCGAACCTATGAACAAACGTATGGGATCTGTCAATAATGTGGGTCCGATTTCGATTGGCTAGTAAAATGCGAAAATCACTGCTGTTTGGAGGCTGATGTTGAAGTTGATCGGAATGCGTGCGTTTGATCTTCACTCGGATGCGTTTACTCGTGAACCCTACTCGCTGAATGTTGACGCCCGCCACTTCAACGTCAACGTCACGGTTGGTCATGGTTAGTCAGCCCATTTTTCACAAGGCGGTGCACGGCGAGGAATGGTGATCATGGGACGCGACAACGAGCGTGATGCTTCCTTGGTCGTAGGCTACGACTCGTAGCATTTGGATGTATCTGTATGCGGCATACAATTACGTTTCTTTTATTTGGGGCGAAGTCTGTCGAAGTGGATGACTCACATTGGAATATCATCATCTGGGTTTTAAGTCTTTGCGTCAACAACCTCGCTGTGACAACTGATCATTGCTCAACAGTCAATCATCTGGCAGCAACTCATTCTTCGTTTTGCATACCAGTGCACACCCACAAGCAGCAGACAAGCAAGACAGCAACGCCACCATGCCCAGCAGTGTTTCCACGCCCCTCGCTATTGAGACCGAACCGTCGCAGCACCACTTCATCCAAGTCGAGACGCCCAAGGTTCTTCCGACACGTGGCAGCCGCAAGCTTCAGTCGCTCGAAGCTCCCAAGTTCACACTTGAATGGCGCAACATCAACCTCAAGGCAACCACCACGAACCCTCAGACCAAGAAGCCTGAAGAGAAGACCATTCTCACCAATGTCAGCGGATCGGCACATCCCGGTGAACTGCTTGTGATCATGGGACCTTCCGGAGCGGGCAAGAGCTCCCTGCTTGACTGCATTTCCGGGCGAAACCGAGCTGTCGAGGGAGAAATCGTTCTCAATGGACAGCCATGGAGCGACAGTACCAAACGACTCGCTTCGTACGTCATGCAGGATGATTTGTTTTACCAGACCATCACCGTAAAAGAACACCTGGTGTTCCAAGCGAAGCTGCGCATGGGCAAAACGTTCACGGAGGAGCAGTGCTTGAACCGCGTGGACGAGGTCATGGAGGAATTGGGCTTGATGAAGTGCCGAGATACTTTCATTGGAGGCATTTCACTAAGAGGTATATCTGGTGGTGAACGCAAGCGGTTGTCGTTCGCGACGGAGATTCTTACGAACCCGTCGATCTTGTTCGTGGATGAGCCGACGTCGGGCTTGGACAGCTTCATGGCTGAGACCGTGACAGCTCAGCTGCAGCAGATTGCGCGCGATGGCCGCACAGTGATCGCGACGATCCATCAGCCTTCGTCTGAGCTATTCGCTCTCTTCGATCAGCTTTATTTGCTTTCAGATGGGTCAACAGTTTACCATGGGAGTGCCTCCGAATCGGTCGACTACTTTGCCTCGCTCGGATATGCTTGTCCTTCACTGATGAATCCGACGGACTACTTCATGCGGCAACTGGTTGTGATGGATAAGGCGACCGATGAAGCAGGCATGACTCGCGTCGAAGTACTGAAGGCGGAGTGGCTCAAACATCAAACGCTGCCTCAAATCGATCGCGAAGACTTTCAAGGTGGATCGAGAAAAAGCGAGCGTCATTTCGAGGACTCTCGGCTGGAGTGGTTCGGCCAGATTGCCATCCTCGTTCAGCGCAACGTCGTCCGCTTCGTCCGCGACAAATTTGCCTTCCACGCTGCCATTTTCCAGACTATCTTCGTGTCACTGGTTGTTGGATTGATCTTCTTGCAGCTGGACTTGGACCAAGACGGCATCCAGAACTTCACCGGCGGCTTCTTCTTCCTGGTCGTTAACCAGACTTTCGGGTCCGCCAACCCGGTCTTCATCTCTGTCCCAATGGAGTTACCGATCATCATTCGAGAGTACAAGGGCGGGCTGTACCACCTCTTTTCGTGGTACTTCTCCAAGAATGTGAGTGAGTTTCCGATGCAAGTGCTGCTGCCGATCATCTTCTTCGTGCCGGTGTATTTCCTCATGGGTATCGGCCATGGCTTCGACGTGTTCATCTACATGCAGATCATCATGGTACTCGTTAACAGTTGCGCGGTTGGTTTGGGCTACATGGTGTCGTGCCTCAGCCGCCGAGTCGACATCGCCCCCATCATCGGCGTCGTGATCATCCTGCCATTCTTACTGTTTGGCGGCCTTCTCATCAACTCGGACGACTGCCCGGACTACTTCGTTTGGGTGCAATACATCTCGCCTATCAAGTATGGCTTTGAGGCGCTGATGAAGATCTTCTGGCGCCAAGTGCCGTCCATTTCGTGCGACGCCGCAATTGAGAACTGCACCGCTCTGACAGGGGACGAAGTGCTCAAGAATTACAGCATGGATTCGCGCTCTGCAGTTGCAGACGGCGCCATCCTCATTGCGATCAACTTGGCCTTCCGCGCTATTGGCTTCGTAGGACTCTGGTGGAACCTCCGCAGCCAGAAGTAGTAATCGACAAGTTGCATTTATAAATGGCTACATTTGTATCGAAGTGACAACACCATATCATACAGAATTACTGCGGCGTAAACGACCCTAATCACTGCGTGATAATGCACTTCAGCATGGATCTCATTGGTCGAAAAGTGCGGCACCACCAGCAGTTACACTTACGACCAGCAAAATAGCTCGCGATTGACGAGCATCGCAACCAGGAGTTCACATGGGGTCACTACTGCACGCACGTTGAATCGAGTGGCACGTTGCGTCCGTAACGACTGCAAACCCCAACTTTGATCCGGTCTCACAACGCAATTTGCTCCCTCAGACCCCAGACTCAGTTCCCAATGACGTCCGACTCGCCACCGATCCAAGACGAGGTGGTGCACGACCACTTCGTGCAGATCGAGACGCCCAAACCCGAGGTCGAGACCACTTTCACGTCGCCCCAAGCGCCCAAGTTCACGCTGCAGTGGCGCAATATCAACCTCAAGGCCACCGCCATCAACCCGCACACCAAGAAGCCCGAAGAGAAGATCATTCTCACCAATGTCAGCGGATCGGCACATCCCGGTGAGCTGCTTGTGATCATGGGGCCTTCTGGCGCAGGCAAGAGTTCCCTGCTTGACTGCATCTCCGGACGAAACCGCAACGTGGAAGGAGAGATCGTTATCAATGGGCAACCGTGGAGCGACGCCACCAAGCGTCTGACGTCCTACGTCATGCAGGATGATCTGTTCTACCAGACCATCACGGTGAAGGAGCACCTGGTGTTCCAAGCGAAGCTGCGCATGGGCAAAACGTTCACGGAGGAGCAGTACATGAAACGTGTTGATGAAGTCATGGAGGAGTTGGGATTGATGAAGTGCCGCGATACTCTCATTGGAGGCATCTCGCTAAGAGGTATCTCTGGCGGTGAACGCAAGCGGTTATCCTTCGCAACGGAGATTCTTACGAATCCGTCGATTTTGTTCGTGGATGAGCCGACGTCGGGTTTGGACAGCTTTATGGCGGAGACGGTGACAGCTCAGCTGCAGCAGATTGCGCGCGATGGCCGCACAGTGATCGCGACGATCCACCAGCCTTCATCTGAGCTGTTCGCTCTCTTCGATCAGCTTTATTTGCTTTCGGATGGGGCTGCAGTGTTCCAAGGAAAAGCGCTGGAGTCGGTCGACTATTTCGCTTCGCTTGGATATGCTTGCCCTCGCTGATGAACCCGACGGACTTCTTCATGCGTCAGTTAGTTGTCATTGACAAGGCTACCGACGCTGCTGGAGTCGAACGTGTTGAGAAACTCAAGATGGTATGGTCTCAGCGTCAGATACTGCCCCAGATAGAATCGCCCGACAGGGGCACCGGAGAGGAGGAGTACCATGACTCGCGGTTGAACTTTTTGGACAATCACTCGTCCTCGCGCATCGAAATGTGGTGCGATTTGTACGCGACGGCCTTGGATTTCGAGCAGCGATTTTCCAAACGCTGTTCATCGCTCTCGTGGTTGGTCTCATCTATCTTCAACTGGAGCTGAACCAGAAGGGCATCCAAAACTTCACGGGTGGATTCTTTTCCTGGTCGTCAACCAGACATTCGGATCTGCTAACCCAGTGTTCATTTCTGTGCCACTGGAGCTTCCGATTATCATCCGTGAGTACAAGGCTGGATTGTATAACCTCTTTTCGTGGTACTTGTCGAAAAACGTGAGCGAGCTTCCGATGCAGATTCTCTTGCCGATCGTATTCTTCGTCCCATGCTACTTCCTGATTGGCATTGGGCACGGATTTGATGTATTCATCTACCAGCAGATTATCATGATCCTGGTGAACAGTTGCGCGGTGGGTCTGGGCTATATGGTTTCCTGTCTGGTTCGCCGGGTTGACATCGCCCCCATCATCGGCACCATTATCATTCTGCCGTTCCTGCTCTTTGGTGGTCTGTTGATCAACTCGGACGATTGCCCAGACTACTTTGTGTGGATCCAGTACGTTTCCCCGATCAAGTACGGCTTCGAGGCTATGATGAAGATTTTCTGGGAGCAAGTCCCCCACATCGCCTGCAACGAAGGAATTGAAAACTGCACAGCACGTACCGGAGCTGATGTGCTGAAAAACTTCAGCCTGGTGTCACGCTCACCACTCGGCGACGGTCTCATTCTGCTCGCCATCAACTTTGGCTTCCGCGCGATTGCATTCCTGGGGCTTTGGTGGAACCTCCGCAGCAGGGACTAGATTGCATCCGCCTGATAAACTACATAAAGCAATTGTAAATCAAGAACAACGTTTGAAGTAGCGTATAACTTCCTCTACGAGCGAAAACCTCCACTGTATCGCTGCCTAGTCCTTCTTGTTCTCACCAAGGAACGGATAGTCCGTGTACCCCGTCTCAAAAGGAACACCAAGCGGCAAGTACGCCGTCTGCATGTTGCGTTCGTTCAGTTCAGCACCCGTTTTCAGACGTTCAACGAGGTCCGGGTTGGAAATGAAGTCGCGCGCGAAAGCCACACAGTCAGCGGAGCCTTCCTCGATCACGTTGATCGCTTCGGTACGGTCGTAACCGGACGCCGTAATGATGAGGCCCTGGTAGACCTTACGGAAGATCGGGAGGACTCCACCTTTCGGTGCGTCGGGAGCAGGAGCCTGGAGCCCACGAGGTTCAACCAGATGCAGGTAAGCCAGATCGTAGTCGTTGAGCTTCTCAATGATGTATCCGAACAGCTCACCGGGGCCGAATCCGTGCAGCCGAAAGCAGTTCCGTACGGCGACAAACGGACACCGACCTTGCTCGAGTCCACACCAGAAAGCACCGCCTCAAGAGCTTCAAACAGGATGCGGGCGCGGTTCTCGACGCTGCTGCCGTACTTGTCTGTGCGCTGGTTGATCGAGTCGCACAGGAATTGCTCCATCAGATAGCCGTTGGCACAGTGGAGCTCGACACCATCAAACCCAGCATCCAACGCGAGTAGAGCTGCCGTTTTGTAGTCCGCCACAATAGAAGCGATCTCATCCGTCTCAAGAGCGCGAGGCACCGGGTGAGGTAGTCGCCCTTCGCGTGTAGGAGCGAGACTATGGACGCCTTCCATGCTAACAGCACTAGAGCACACAGGAATTTCTCCGTTTGGTTGGTTCAGTTGATGACTCACACGTCCGGTGTGCCACAACTGCACGAAGATCTTACCACCCTTGGCGTGGACGGCCTCCGTGACGTGCTTCCAACCCTCCACCTGAGCGGAGTTGAAGATGCCGGGGGCTCCGTAGTAACCGCGAGCAGTGGCGCTGATGTTGGTACCCTCACTGATGAGTAGACCGCCGTCGGTAGCGCGCTGAGCATAGAACTCAACGACCACCGCACCGGGGACACCGTCGTCGCCCATACGCAGACGCGTCATAGGTGCCATTACGACACGATGCTTGAGCTGCACAGGAGACTTCTTGCCACCGAGGGTAGCGGCCATGAAGAGTTCCGGCAGAGCGGTGAGAGTCATTGCGGCGTGAAGAGAATCGGTCGGAGTCACTTGTTCACAGTAAACTTGAGAATGAATCCTCTTTGGTGAGACTCTCAGCAGAGGTCCTTTCAACACACCATAGATAAGGATGATAACATCAGAGCAACTTGCTTCGACGATTACCGGTATAATCAAGCAGCTCATTTGAATGTTGACCAGCATCGGCTCAATGCGTGAACGTAAGCTTCCAGTCCACGAGGTTGTTGACCACCACCGACGATTACTCAATGAGTCAGATATTCGTTAGCTCACGCGCGGTACCCCAGCGGCTATCCATCGATACGAACCTTACACCACCACATGAAACTGGATCACCCATCGCTTACTGGTGCCTCAGGATATGCAATACAGTGATCTGCTTCCTCAGCGAACACCTGATATACATATATAGAATGAAAGTATATTTATTTATGTGAAAGCCTTTAATGTAATGATTAATTTTCTCAAGAAACATACGATTTGAAAGGTTATTTAGTGTTGGGTGTTCGCTGAGGAAGCAGATCACTGTACTGTATAGGCATCGCCACCTTCAGAACCACGTTGTGATCTGTTAATGCGTAATGCCACGCTCCTCTGCGGATACTGTACGGTAACAGTGAAGGAGGCAGCTACAGTCGTGCTTACCATCGAAAGAACCCTCCAATTTTCGTTGAGAACGCACCGCAGCTTATGATTTTGACCACTGGTGGTGTTTTGGCCCCCAACTTAGGGGGCTCATCATGCCGCACTCCCCAATATCACCGGTCCCGCAACGCAACCTTTCCCGGCAATGGCATTTGAACAAGTCGACGGTAGTGCGGTAGCGCTGGTACCTAGTGCATTGCTTCTGCACCAGATCGCGCCGCGTCCTGCCACAGTGCATATTGGAAATTACTCGGCGCCAAGGAACTCAACCGACCCTGAATGTGAAGATGTGAACTGCTTCCAACACTCCGACGACGCAGAAATGGTAGACTTACGTAATACCGGTGAAGACAGTGAGCCGCCTCAGCTGCTTTTGCTTCATCTCCTGCTAATGTGGTAAAACTACAACGCCATCGCACGGTTTTAGACGGCTGTAAACAATATTGTGTTTATATACTAATTCGTACAAGCACCATGGCTTCCATTACAATTCGTACCAGGAACAACGTATAGGAAACACGTCATTGCATCTAAAACCCGAAGCCAGGGCCAGTTGAAAATAAATTGTCGGATGAGAGCGAAGTATGGGAGCTCGCGTTGACAACCAGAACAAAATATTTTTGGAGGTCAGCGGCAGTGCCCGGAAAAAATAATTTAATGTCAATAGTAATGATATTGAAGCTTGTAAATAATTAACTATTGGATGAGAATATCGTGAAGTATTATTGAAATTCGAACCAATATACTACTTTTGGTTTTGAACCGGTTCGGTCACACGGACCGAGCCAAAACTGTGTTCAGTGGCTGCGAAAGCAGCAGCGATATAGGTGATAGCCAGGCTTGCTATCTTGCTGCAAGCGGGTCCTATAAGCGCCCATCCCGCTCTAGAAGATTCGCTATTCATTTTGCAATCCCCCCAAGCCACCATGGTCACCACCACCACCACCCGCGACCTGTGCCACTTTTTCTTTGCTGCTGACAAGGATCATCACTTCGTCTGCAACGGCTGTGGAACGCGGCGCAAGCAGCTCCGAGTGGCTACGCCAATCTGATGAGCCACTTGAAGGATAAGCATCCTGATTTCAAGCGGGATTACGAGGTCCACCTGAGCAGACAGGCGGGATCTCTTTCGGTGCACGGGTTTGTTAGCCCAGAGGCAGCCAACATGTACCGCTGGATGGAGTGGGTTGTTTTCCGCAACATGTCTCTGTCTGATGTCGATGATTCCCTCACTAGGGCTATGTCCAAGCTGAAGCCTGTTTGCTCGAAGACTCTCAAGACCTATTTCGCCGCCACTGTCGTGGCCGTAGAGCGCAAGATCACCGCTGAATTTTCCGGACCTTACGGTATCATGTTCGACGGGTGGACCCACTACTTAGAGCACTATGTAGCTCTCTTTGCTGTCTATTGGACCGACGGTGAATTGAAGCAGCCGCTCTTGGCGATCGCATCGATGGAGGAAGGGGATCAGACCGCCCAGTCGCACTGCGAGTTCATGAAGAAAATTGCCGCCATTTTTGGCCAATCACCGGAATCCATGGCGTTTCTGATTGGCGATAATTGTGCCACGAACCGCGCGGCTGCGACACGACTGGGGTTCCTCTGATTGGCTGTGCGTCGCACCGGTTCAATTTGGCTGCCAACGTTTTTCTCGAAGCGCACATGAATGAAGTGGACGCAGTAAGCTTCTTGATGCTGGCACTACGCACGGTCAACAACCGTGCTGCCCTGCGGCAGCACACGGAGCTGACACCGCTCCGCCCCAACGTGACGCGCTGGAGCTCGGTCTACACCATGATCTCTCGGTACGTGTGCATTCGTGATGATGCAAAGAAAGTGGAGCCTGTTTTCGATAGTATCCCCAAGGCAGCGATGCATCGTCGGATCGAAGCCCTCCTGAAGGACCTCCGCGTTTTTGACAGCGTGACGGTCAAGCTGCAAGCGGAGGATTTGTCGCTCGCGGATGTGCGTGCGCTGTTTGACTCCGTCATAGAGCGGTTCCCTCCATGAAGTCTTGTCTCAAGGCGACTGCCAATGTCGTGCACTCACCGGTATTTGAAGCAGCAGCAGTCAAGGTATACTACTCTGTCGCTACTGCTAATATTAATTGGATGTACTATTTGCTGACACGCTATCAATGGCGAACGGCTGTCTGTTGCTCAGCGCGAGGCCATTAAAAAGTTTGATAAGGCGGTGATGGTCTCCGGTGCGAAGCGCAAGAGAGGCCTCGAAGAAGCGGACAAGCAGCAAGAAGAGGACTTTGCCACTGCTGTCCTGAGAGAGAGGACGAAGGTGACAGCCACTCAGACGTCGCCGCTGTACTCGGACCTGCTGCTCCAACTGCCTCCAACGAGCAACCGCTGTGAGCGGCTGTTCTCGCAAGCGAAACTGGTGGTGACACCGCAGCGAGCGTCGCTGCTACCGGTTAACGTGGAGATGCTACTCTTCTTGCGTACGAACAGAAGCTACTGGGACGTCGGCACTATTTTTGATGTACAGCAGCAGATGTGAAGTTGTTCTTCAAGCTGAGGTGGCTAGTCGTAAGTACAAGCAATACATTGATATTTTCCCAATAATTAACTATTCCTCGTCAGCGTACGCCGTTAACTATTATTGTGGATCGGTGCAGGTCAGATAATATGATACGGTATTTTCCGAGCACTGGTCAGCGGCGGCTCGGCGTTGCTGGCAATTACTACGTAGTACCAAGCAGAGACTGTGTGCACTTGAGTACATACTACTGCATGTACGCTTGAGATTTTGTAGATTCCGACGATGACCAAATTCTTGAACAAACGTGCAGCTCGAAGCGACGATCTAGGATTATCAGGGACCGTGGAACCCCATCCGCTCAAGCTACATGTACATATACAGGTAGTTTGTGGCCCTCGACGAAATTCTCGAACCCGCGAACGATTTGCCTGTCTTTCAAGTCGCCAGTTGATTTCTTTAGCAATGCCTTGATTTCTTTTGCACCTTTTCCTTCGTTCATCCACTTGGTAAACTGCGCGTTCTGCAGCTTCTTAGCTAGTTTTTCAACACTCGGCGCGACCTTAGCTCCTTGGATCCACCTCGCCACTTCTTGTTCGTTGTAGTACTTCGTCATAGTAGCGCGCATAGCTGCCGCAGCCGCCTTTTCATCCGTTCCGTGCAGCCTGACTACATTCCTAGCCCATGTTCTCAGAACCGGGGAGCCGAAGAGAAACCCGTTCTTCGTATCAAGCTGAATCCCCTTGAAGACTCGGTCAATTTTGGTCTGAATTCTGGCGCTCTCGGCAGCCGACGTTGACACCTTCGAGAGCTTATCGGCAGCACCAGTGGACAATGTAAGCCCCTCTCTTCGTCGTTGTCGTCCACATCTTCGCCCTTGTCCGCCGTGATTCGAGTGGTATAATTGTGTTCGATGGAGGTAAGTTACATGTAACGTTAGTGCTAAAACGAAAGACAAGCATATTGATTTAGCTTGTAGAGCGTGGCTCGCCGCTTTGCTTGGTACTAGGTTTTCACTTACTTCTTCTGACGCAGCTGGAACCAGATCGCGACAAATGCCACGACACGGAAGGCGACATTGAGGAGAAGCAGCAGAAGAGAATCCCCAAGCGCGGACCGAGAAGTCATACTGTAACTTTCGAGCACATCTGCACCCGTACGAGCAGTGCAATTCGCCGTGCTGCACGCTATCGATGGAACAGCATTCCAGAAGATCTTCATCATGGCCTCGAACCCGTACTTGACGGGTGAAATGTACTGAATCCACACGAAGTAGTCGGGACAGTCGTCCGAGTTGATCAGCAATCCGCCGAAGAGCATGAACGGCATAATCAGTACCATTCCGATGAGCGGCGCTATGTCAACACGCGGACACAAGCACGAAACCATGTAGGCCAGACCAATGGCTGTGCTGTTGATCAAGATCATGACGAGTTGGAGGTAGATGAACACTTCGAAGCCGTGACCGATTCCCATGAGGAAGTAGATTGGGACGAAGAATACGATCGGTAGGATGATCTGCATGGGGAACTCGCTGACGTTCTTGGACAGGAACCACGACATCAAGTGATACAGACCGCCTTTGTACTCTCGGGAAATGAGCGCCAACTCCATGGGAACCGACACAAACACTGGATTTGCAGTCACGACAATCTGGTTGGTGACGAGGAAGAAGAAGGCACCCGTATAGTTTTGGATGCCCTTTTGGTCCAAGTCCAATTGCAGGTAGATCAAGCCAACGATCACGGCGAGGAAAAGGTTCTGGATGAAAGGAACTCGAACTGCAAAGCCGTCACGAAGGAACCGCAGAGTGTTGCGCTGAGCAAGCACGCTGATCTGGCCCAGCAGATTCAGGCGCGTATTCTCAAGTTCCACATCGCCTCCTTCCAGCAGTGACACTGATTCGGATCGCGGCAATGTCTGGTGCTTTCTCCACTCCTCCTTGAGAGACTCCACTCGAGCCACACCAGCTTCGTCCGTCGCCTTATCGATGACAACGAGTTGGCGCATGAAGTAGTCGGACGGGTTGATCTGGGGTGGACATGGGTATCCGAGCGACGCGAAGTAGTCCACCGACTGGCTGGCTTTGCCCTGGTAGACTGGCGATCCGTCTGACAGCAGATAAAGCTGGTCAAAGATGGCGAACACCTCGGACGACGGCTGATGGATCGTGGCGAGAACGGTTCGGCCGTCGCGAGCGATCTGCTGCAACTGCTTGATCACCGTCTCCGCCATGAAGCTGTCCAGACCGGAAGTTGGCTCATCAGCGAACAGGATCGACGGGTTGGTCAGGATCTCCGTCGCGAACGACAAACGCTTGCGCTCACCGCCGGAGATTCCGCGCAACGACTCGCCACCAATGAGAGTATCACGGCACTTCATGAGTCCCAGCTCCTCCATGACCTCATCCACTCGGTGCAGGTATTGCTCCTCAGTAGATGTCTTGCCCATACGAAGTCGTGCTTGGAAGACAAGATGCTCCTTCACCGTTAGTGTCTCGTAGAAGAGGTCGCCCTGCATGACGTACGAGGCCATGCGCTTCGTCGCTTTTGTCCACGGTTGCCCATTGAGTAAGATGTCGCCTTTAACCGCACCGTTTCGTCCAGAAATGCAGTCAAGAAGAGAGCTCTTGCCAGCCCCTGACGGTCCCATGATAACCAGCAACTCTCCAGGCTTGGCCGATCCACTGACATCGTTCAGGATCACCTTCTCTTCCGTCTTCTTCGTGGCTGGGTTCTTCACTTCGGCCTTGAGACTCAGGTTTCTCCATTGCAGGGTGAACTTGACCGGATCGGACGCAGCATTTCGGGTCTTTGGGGTGTCATTCACCTGAATGAAGTGGTTTCGTGGTGACGCCATGACGGTCGAGACTGGGAATGGAGTTTAAGTGTGGGCTGAGACGGAAATTGGAATCTGCGGTGAAGCAAAGCACTCGGACATTTGAACTCCTAGCTCCAGTTACCGCAACTGGTGGAATTGCCGACGAGGTATATCTAAAGCGGTGGCTATCATAACATGGATGGAGATGATTACCTAATTTACTGTTGGCTTTAGCAGGCATGGAGCATCATTCTCTCCAGGGTAATAATAATATTTTTGGGTATTGGTAGTACTATTTTGGGCATACATATCTATATTCTTTCAAAATGCAAAAGAGTACCATAATATTTAAATATCATCGAGGATTCTTCAAAATATCAGATATAAAAATGATATAGAGTGATATTCTGAAAGGTAGCTCCATCCGCATGAACACCATGTGTGAAGGCGAGCTGGAGCTTGCTCAAGCATATTCGAGCTATCCGGCTAATGGTGTGCGTTGTCATCGCCTCATATGTAGCACGTTGTTGTGCTGGGGGACCAGCTGGAGTAGTCGGTGGTGCGGATGCCCTTGGCCGTCTATTGCGTAGTATGCCAATTATGTTGGTGGGCCTACACGTAGTAAATATCTGTGTCGGATATTATGCATCTTCTCCCTGCATATATTATGCATAAATATCTGTGTCGGATATTATGCATATTCTAAATATTGATATCTACTACTTAGCGAATATATTCGAATATTTGATATTTTCAAAATGATTACGCAATAATCCGTTTCAACCAATCAAAACACACCTAAAACGAAAAAGATTAGTGATCACTTGCGCCTGCACTATAATATTAATTGAGCTGGTTGGTCGGCGGCACTATTAATAGGGCAACAGCTGAAGTTGGCTAAACACTGGGCAGCACTGCCGATGCGGTGCTCATTTACACGTGCGCGATTTTTCCTATAGCTGTGCACGTCAGTAGAAGCTCATCCTCGGCGGCTGAGTCAGCCCGCCATCCAAATATATACCTTTCCATAACTCGTACTTACTCCGAAGTACTTTAGTACTTAGTCTACGTAGTACTAAAGTACCTGTACTTCGGAGTAAGTACGTATTATAGTACCGGTACTAAAGTACTTCGGAGTAAGTCGTAGACTAATAGTACTTCGGAGTAAGTACGTACACCTTTTCAACTTCAAAATGGCAAAAGAAAATTCAATACGTCATAACGTAAAATCAAAATGACACAAGGTGACAAATCTGATATTAAAGAAGCAACGGGTTTGAAAGGGAAAATATATACTGCAGATATATTAAAAACGCTTTGTGCTTGCGCCAGAACTGTTTATTAAGGAACGCTTGATGAAGGGCCGGTTTCTCTTCTACGAAGCTATAACCACGTATCTTGCCACATAGGCTCGTTCCACACCATTAAGTCCCATGATGGACCAATTCAGGAGGCGGACGAGCCAGAAGTGCGCGTATGCAAAATATAAAAACGTGCGTCAGTCACTTGTCTATTCACGTCATTTTGATTTTACCTTATGACGTATTGAATTTTCTTTTGCCATTTTGAAGTTGAAAAGGTGTAGTACTAAAGTACTTCGGAGTTTACCATTAGCTGCTCTCGTCACAAGTTGCTAACAACCGCGCAATCGAAGCGGCTCATCGATATGTCGCGGTGTGGTCATCGAAATTGGGGCAGGGGCAATGACGCCTTTGACAGCATCTGGACCTCGTCGTTCCACACGAAACATTCGTGGTAATCAAACCAATAGCTCGTTTGATTATCATCCAGCGTGCTGAAGAGCGACTTACGTGGCTACGACTAAGCCTTGCACATATGCAGCACCACCACCCAAGTCTATCCCTTGTCTGCTTGCCCAGCCGATTTGGTCGAGCTACCTGTAGTTTCGTCAAAGCGGTACATGTACATGTATTGCAGTCCGGTGGTGCTTCCAACCTCTCACTTTTTAAAGTACACACACTTCTCGAAGACACTTCGACGGCCAAGACCCAGCGATGACGAACGCGTCTGATCCAACAGAGAGCTACGCCCCCTCGAGAGCCGCGCTGGAGACGTTTTCACCCCATCAGATCCCTACGTTCACGCAGCATCCCCAAAACACCAAACCGAAGCGGAAGAGTTATCTCGGACGCAGAAATGGGTCCGCTCGTGGGTCGTGACGCGCTGGCGACTGTCGCGCACCATCTACGCGGTCCCCGTTCCAATGCTCACGGCCAAGTTCGACATCAAACAAGGTGATCTGGTGCTGACACTTCCGCTGCTTGTGATCCTTGTGGTCGCCTCAGGGGTGTTCACCAACGAGCACGACGTGAAAATGTCAGGCATGCCACCGACGTTCACCATGATGCTCGTATTTGGGCTGGCGGTACGCAACAATTCGCTGCTGCTCACGCTGACGGGCATTCCCTTCGAACGCGCTTTGTTCTACCACAAGCTGTTCGCCTACGCAACGATCGTCCTGACGGCACTGCACGCCTTCTCGTACCGACTCGCTGACGACGATGGAGAAGAAGAAGACAAGGGGTCCAAGGTCCGAACCGGTGCCATCGCGTACGTGGCCATGATTTTCATGTACGTGCTCTCGCTCAACAAAATCCGCCGTCGTTTCTTCGAGTTCTTTGTGCGCGTGCACTGGATCCTCTTCATCGTGGTGATCGTGGCTGCTGTGGCTCACGGTGCCTTCTTTGCTCTGTTTGGCATCCTCCCTTGGCTGGTTGACATGCTCTACCGATTCGTTTTCCGTGCGCGCAACTACGTTCGAGGTCCAACGAAGGGGTCAGCTCAGACGGGCATCGTCGCACGCGACCAAGTGTCTGTCCACGCCTTGCCGGGAGACATCACGCGCATCCAGTTCCCACGAGTTCGCAAAGACAACGGCCAGGCGTTCGAGTACGAGGCAGGACAGTACGCGTTCCTGTGCATCCCAACCATTTCGTCGCTCGAGTGGCATCCGTTCACGATCTCGTCGTCACCAACTGAGGAAATGGTCACCTTCCACATCAAGGGGCTCGGAGATTGACCAAGAAGGTCATGAGTGCAGCCCAAGATGCAGCAGAAGAGTCCCCGTTTGACATCCTGCTGGATGGTCCTTACGGCAACGTCTCGGTTGATATCCACAGTCCGTCGGTTTACTCGCACTTCGTCCTGTTCTCTGGAGGCATCGGCATTACTCCTATGCGTTCTATTGTGAACTGGTTGTACAGCGAGCACCGCAACACCTTCCGTCCTGACATCAAAAACGTCCACTTTGTGTGGTCTGTCCGTGATCGCGACCTCATTAAGGCACTGGTTTCTGGAACAGAAACGCACCAAGAAAGACCCTACTTCCCAGCTCTGATTCAAGACGCAGCCACGTTGAATACCCCAACGAGCACCTTCTTCAGTGAGTTTTACCTGACTCGGGGTGAGAGGGACGTCGAGGCTCAACTGGACCATGAGCTCAGCAACTGTCTCCGATACGGCTCTCGACCTGACACGGCCAAGATTCTGCGAGCTATGGGCGAAAAGGCTCAAGCTAGTGGGAACTCACGAGTGGCAGTTCTCGTTTGTGGCCCGAAGCCTCTCGTGGACGGCGTTGTCACCACGGGTCTCACACTCTCGAAGGAGATGAACATCAGCTTCGATGTCCATACGGAGCTTTTTGACTTTTAGAAACCATGACACTCAAATGAATATTTTCGTTTTGTAGTTCGAGTCTAGCGATTTCTTCACAGGCTTCTCGGTGAAGAGCAAGGTCTCACTCTCTTCGTGTTCTTGTCCGCTGTGGTGACGGATCACCTGATCCTGTATTTGGCAAATAGTTATCAGTTTATGGATAAGCTTATCCGCTCTCTATGATATTAATACTATTGTTAAAATACATGTAAGCTTACTGTACAGTGTACATGTATTAGTTTAGTTACCGGTAAATAATTTTACTTACGAAGCAAGGAACTGGTGATTACGAACCCATTCTCGGAGCAAACCCTCACACAACTACTTCAAGTTGCTACACCACATATTAATAGTTGGAATTGAGCACAACAAGCAAAAATAATGACTTCGGTAAGCTGCAAGTCTCCATAGCACCTGTGTCAATGTCCGCCGTTAATGATAATGCTTCCCTACTTCCCTTGTCCAACTAAAACCAGACCAACACGAACAACGAGAAGAAGCACCTTCCAGTGTTTTTCTTTCATGGTTTGACGGCCAACAGCACGGACGGCGACAATATCAAGGCCAAGTTCCTGGTCGACGGACGGGCGTTTGTCTCGCTGACATTCGCCGAAGGTGAAATCTCCCTTGAGGGGATAAAAGACCAGATCCCGAAGGCAATCGCCGAGGTTCGATGTGTGGAGGCCAGCGACGTGAGGTATGCCGACGGCTACATCTTCGTGGGGCACTCGATGGGCGGTTTGATCGCTCGAGCGGTGATCGAGGAGATGGACGACCACAAGGTCAACACCCTCGTGACACTTGCAACTCCGCACTTCGGTCTCTTTTACGGTCCACAGGAGGCAGACATCATTCCGGCCAAGCATTTACCTGCCGGACTCGGGGAGCTCATGCTGTCACCGAGTGTATTCAACTTCAAGACGTACTCTGATAAGGAGTATCGCGGCAAGATGCAGGAGGACTTTGCTCGTCTCAGTCTGGACACCAACGTTCAGGCCTCGAACGCTTTCGTGAACTTGGCGTGGATCCCAGTACGTGACGCGTGGTTGAGCTCTAACCCAGTCCAACCAGTCTACCTCAACACCGTCAGCTCCAAGGACAACCGGGAGAAACACCGTCGTAAAAGCAATTTTCTCAAGCTGAAGGAGATGCACGCGTTTGCGTCGCCGAACGACGGGGTCGCAGCTCCGTGGCAGACTGGCGTGTTTGGCCACTACAGTGAAGTAGACCTGCTTGAGGAGATCGAGGCACGCTTCGAAGGGTTGGAGGTGCTCGACATGAAGCAGACGGTCGAGTACAAGGAGGATTCGTATGGACTTCGTACGCTTGATGAGCGAGGGGCAGTGTTCCATCACGTGGTGCCGGATGTCCCCCACACTGGCTGGTTGTCCGATACAAGACTGATGGACAAGGAAGGCATCTGTAAGTTTGACGCCATTTTTGACAACTTCGTGCGTCCCGTGCTTTGGTAAATGCAACTTGGAGTCGACAGCTTAGGTTTCCGAGGACGGTACTAGGCTGTTTTGATTTTGATTTACGTGTCACTCGACCACTTTATCCTACCATGACGCCCTCCCTCCTCGCTGGGGTTTCCTCCGATGCGGTCGAATTTCGAGTGACATTTCTACTGCGATCCAATCACTTGACTCTCTAACCTTTCACGCATATGCTGCTTGCTCGTTTAAAAGCCCAGAACTTTGCTGGCCAATTCAGTAAGCTACCTATTCTGCAAGTCAATCCCAGCGAATTGTGCTAGCTCGACACTTTGTGCTAACTCGACACCTTTGTAGGAATTGCAATTGTGTACGATTCGTACGAGGAACTGAACATACAGTACCACGTTGGCACTGAGTCATGACCATGTTCTAGTGGAAAACCCCATGACCATGAATGGTGCACAAGCCTCTGCTGCCATAGCTTTGGCTCGTGAGAATAGAGTTTTCCTCATGGAAGGCATGTACATGTAGACCAAATTCTTCCTGCCATTCGCTACGTCCGTCAATTGGTAGCGAATAAAGAGATTGGTGAAGTCCACCATGTTCATGCCGGAAAGGGGTTCGCGTTCTCGAAAGACAACGAGAGACTTTGGAAGAAGGAACTGGGTGAAGGTGGTTTGTTGGACATGGCGACGATGGTGCTGGGGTCCAACCTGAGCAGATAATGTCGGTGGGAAAGCTGAGTGAAGATGGCGTGGACGTGTTCAACTCCGTGACGCTGGAGTTCGGTGGAGACCGTTTTGCCACGCTGGAGTACTCAATGCTGGTGGAGATGGCCGAAACCATGACTATCACGGACGCATTTTCATCCACCCGCCTTTCCATACTGCTAATGAAGTGACGGTGGTCAAGTACCTCAACGACGGCGAGGAGCAGGAGTTGAGGGCGCAATCCCCATTGCCTCTGGTTGCCCCAGGTAGTAAGTTCAACTATCGGCGCTCGGAGTAATTTCTCTATGAAGCAGAAGCTGTTGTCAAGGCGATTCAAGAGAAGAAGCTGGAGTGTGACTCGATGAGTCGTTGGGCGTGATGAAGATCATCGACAACATTCGTCATCAGCTGGGGCTGACGTACCCGACTGATTTTCAATAGCGTTTGATTCTGTCAACATTGAGCAGCATAAGCAACAACCAGGAATAACGGATACACATTGCCCATTTTTGCTCGGTGTCCTACAAAGATAAATGATGTCGAACAGCTTTCCCGTTGCCGACGACATCACTCACAGGTGTGTGTCTGCCTACCCGATCTTCATTGAGGCGAGTCCAGCACCAACTCTGCGAGGTGAACGTGCAGCGATTACACTCACTTCATCGCCAGCATTGAAATACACCGTGCACACGATGGATCCACTACTGCCCGCCTTGTTGACGAACGGCGGGTAGTCAGACTGCAAACTTTTGCCGTTTATCAGAAGATCAACATTGCCTCCAGCTTCTTGCCGTGCCATATACACCTTCAAACTCACGATACCAAAAGAAAACAAATTCCTTTGCGCTCACTCGAAAGCTTGAAGTTATCTTCCTGCACAGAATTCCAAAGGATCTCTCCCTTATCGTTCAGCTTGTCCACATTGGAGGAAGCAGCATTCAGATACACCACACCTTTGACTCTTTCTTCTTCAAGATTGCGCTTAGTGCTCCTCAACTCTTCTCCCACATCCCGAAGCCTGGCTTCCAAAATGTCAATTCGTTCCAGCGAAATTGGTTTCAGCTGGAACGTGTACTTTGCCGCCCAGGAGGACGCAAGAGCACACACCTTCACCGACAGCTGAAGCTCCAGTCCATCATCCTCGGCGCTAGTCAACTTCCGGCGAATCTTTTCAGTGTTGACTGCATTGGCCACTGTATTCATATCATTTGAGTCGCTCATCATGTACGTAAGTGTGCTGTTGAAAAGCTGTTCACAGTACGTACTCGATATATTAGTGCTGCGAATAAATATTAAGATACTGCGTGATATGATCACCTACCGAGATGTAGTCTTCCACAGAAGCATTTAAAAGCCTGTTCATGCCCGTAACGTAGGCGCTCTCATCCAGATATCCTGTGCGCCTACAACAACCAACCATCAGTTTGGTGCCGCAGCAATAATCCCGACCTGTTTGAAATACCACTGCTTTTTGGTCATGAGGTTCTCCAGCCAAATAATTATTTTTCAGCCTTGCACGAAATCACGAACCGATACGTCGGCGAAGGCAGAGGGCCAAAGGCTGTCAGACCTGTTGCCTTTTCGACGACTGCCATGGTGTCTCAACTTCGATGAAAATCGCTTTATGAGCAGAAATCTCTGCTCTAAAAAGTCTCGAGTCTACATGTAGACCCCATCGTATAGATTACGTCCCTTGCCACTAAATCGAGGAGGCGACAGACAAAAATCATCATACGAGCCAGCGAATTTTCGTCACATTACGACGCAAATTATAATCGACATTTTCGGGTGTTGAATCACACTACGACGCAAATTATAATCCTACCGGTAGAAAGGTTTCTCATCTACGCAAGTCGATGTATCCCGTCAATCCCCAAGTTTGAATGCGTTGAGGTCAGCTCCGACTTTCAGCGGAGACCCAGTTGCGACCAGCGATATCGCGTCATCTTTCTAGAAAAGAGCAGTGCTGGTAAGCAGAACGCTGGTATTTTGCTTGGCATTGAGCGGAGCAGGCTGCGACTGGAAATACGTTCTATTCAGTCGGAGTTCAACGCTTGTCCCTGTACGTTGAGGGGCCAAGTACACACTGACGCTGATCGTATACCACCCCGCAACGAGGAAAAACTGCATGACAGTCGTCTGTTAGCTTAAAGCCGTCTCCTTTGACAGAACTCCATTCAATCTGCCCTTTGTCGTCCAGCTGCTGCACGTTCTTCGAGGCTGCTTTCAAGTAGACGTGCGAGGCATCCTTTTTGACGCTTAAATGCGCGGTCTCCATTTCAGTGACTTTGTCTCGGAGCTGGTTTAACTCCACATCGATCTCCTCACGCTCCTCCTTTTCCTCTTCCAACCGGTTTTCGTCTTCTCCAGCTCGTCCTCCACGTCTCGAAGCTTGGACTCCAGAATGTCAATTCTCTCTTGAGAAACCGGTTCCAGCTTGAACAGATATTTGGCCGTCCACGCCGACTGGAAGACCCGAATCTTCACCGACAGTTCCAGCTGCAGCACATTTGTTTCCAGCGCAACCAACTTGCGTCGTATTTTACCAGCATCAAGTTTACTTCCCACTTGGTTTGGATCAGCATCATCCATCAGATACGTCAGTGCGTCCTTGAACATCTTGCATTGAAATAAGTTAGTAAAGACCTAATCCCCATTTCAACAGTTTTTCTAAATATTTTACCAGAACGTAGTCAGCGAGACTCGCATTGGGGATTTTGTTCGTGCCCGTCACGTATTCTTTATCATCCAGGAAGCCCGAACTCCTGCAGAGCAGATAGGTTAGCCAGAGACAAAGGAAAAGGAAGGAGTTTACCATTGGTTTTTGCTCTTCAGGTCTTCCAGAGTGAGTTTCAGCTTCTCAGCTCGACTGGAGATAGCGAAGCGATACGTCGGGGCTGGCGCAGGGGCGAACGCTGTCACGCCAATTACCTCCATATCGTCACGTCTCCGACCGTCAGTGCAACTCCGACCAGCATCCGACGCATCGCAAAATTTTATATCACACCAGATTGTGGAGGTTTCGTAAAAATACATCCTCTCAAATGATTGGCTCCTTGATAGGTGGTATACGTAATTACGCCTCGTAAATGAGTGGCGCACGTGCAATTTTGCATTTTGCCCTGTGAGCTCAGTGCTCGATTGACCACCCGGCGCGGTGAATTGAGGGGGGGTACCGAGCATCGGTCACCTTAGAGGGTTTGTCGCGGCCACGAAGAACTGTGAATCACCGTTAATTCCCCGTCGAGCACTCCAGACGAGTACCCCTGCGAGGTTGTTGTCTAACCCCACCGATGTAGCTCAATGGAAGAGCTCCCGAAAGGGAAGAAGGTGGTTCGATTCCGCCCATCGGTAAATTTTCTATGCTCGAATGACTGCTGCAGACCTGACATCAACGGAAGCACCGACTACAAGGACGTGGGAAAGAAGATCGTGTTGCGTTACGGGAGCAGCTTGAGTGTGCCTTGGTGATGAATAGGTGCAGGGTCTACAACTCTATCGATGGCGAGACGCTGGCGATAGGCGTTGATGAGGTCGCTGAGGCTTCCCTCGCGATGCAGCTGCCGAAGTGCCTTGAGTACAGCGTTGGATCCCTTTGACGGTACGCCTCGCGCGCCAAGGTACGCAGTGACTTTGCTTGACGCTAACTCTCCGAGCTGACGGACATTATCCTTGTAGCTGGACGATGACTCGTCGAGCGTGTATCCGTCTTCGATGAAGAGCTTCATGAAGGCCACAAGCTGCTTGGCATCTGATTTCTTGTGCTTGTCCGTGCTTAGCCATCCGCGCGGAACGGCAGTGTACCACGCGAGCCAGGTGTCCATAAGTGGTATCGTCTTTGAGCGGCGTCGGCGCTTCACCGGTACGATTTCATCTTCATCTCTTGGTCGCTTGGCTTGATCTACATGTGCAGATGATTTCGCTTCAGTATTGGTATTTGCAGCTTCTAGGGAGTTGACTCGAGCCTCGAGGCTACGGTTGACCTCAATTAACCTTTCAATCAAGGCAGTCTGATGTTCGAACGCAACTTTGGCCTTCACGTTTCCTTCCGTCAGGTTTTCTGCGGTGGTGTTGGCTTGAGCTTTTGACCTCGTGAGTTGTTGTGACCAAGCAAGCAGGCTCGTCGTCGTCAAACCAGAGGCTTCAACGCATCGCTGGATCGTCTTCCTTGAAGGCGCCTGCGCGTTGATCTTCATCAACGACGGGTAGTGGAGGAAGATAGTTGCTGTCAGCAATATCTCACAGCAGCGCAGACATTGAAGGCAGCGCATGACTCGAATTGAAGATCTTGCGGCTAACCTCTCTAATATGTTCTTGTGTAGTCGAGTCGAAGACTTCCAGTGACGGAAGAACACAGGCTTGCTTTGGCGCCATCCCGCTCAGCACCTTGGCTACTTGATGGTCTTCTTTCGGAGTATTGAAGACGTACGCGAAGGCTTTGTTGGTCGTGGTCAAGTTCCAGGCTCCGCGATCGAATATCCACTGCGCCGTCAGCTCTGAGCTCGCGTTCGCATGCTGCGCGCCGCCACGTCGAAACGAATGAGAGGTCAGCGGCTCTTCGACTCCAGCTGGACCAACAACACGATCGAGCAAGCGGTTGACAAGAGCGTGGACTCCGACTGTCGGTGTCGTGTGGACGGTCGTGCTTCTCTTCGACGTCTGAGAAGAATCTAGGGCGCCGCTGTCTTCAAGCAGATCCAGCAATGGGATCGAGTCGGTCAGCTCAACAGGGACGTCCTTCGACTGCACTGGCAAGTGATTGAGCAGCACTGCGCACGGCGACTCCTGCATGATCAAGGCCAGAGCGAGCGCCAGCAGCGGGCAAGTCATGAAGTCTTCGTCGGAAAGAGCGACAGTGTCTGCTCGTCTGACGTCTTCACGCGGATGAAGCAGATGAAGAACACGCCACCAGCACCGATGGTGAGCTGCTGCTTCCGGACAAAGGTCAGGTCCGAAGCGCGCCCGAAGAGATACCACAATAGGCATAGCAGTGCTGAATCTTGGTAGTCTGACGCACAGCAGGCCGTTGAATACAGATAACTTGTCATCTTCTTGAGATCATCCTTCGTGCATGCAACCGCTTTCTTGACAAACCCACCACTCTCGCGTTTGATGCAGTGCTGTTCAAGGGTACGCCCCAAGCCTAGCAGCTGGCGGGCCACAGCTCCACCTTGAACAGGGTACTCGTCGAGGAACCAGCACTTCGCTTGGCGGAAATATTGAGCGACGGAGTGGCGCGACAAGTGCAGCCCCTTTGCTCCTGCATGGAATGCTAGGTACACACCGAACTTGTCCATCAGCGTCACTAGGATGCCACCCGCGCAGCTTGGGTCGACAACGATCAACGCCTTGACATGCTTCATGCTCGTGCCCTCGGCAGAGAGGAAGCGATTGAACGCCTTTATGGCCGTCGCGCGCGCTTGGTGTTGGCGGGCTTCAAATCGTTCAGGCTCATTACTCTTGGTCGGAGAGGCGGCAAATATGCGAGTGATACGTGGCGCACCTCTCGCTTGTAGCACGATACACATATCTGGGCGTCAGCTCCGACCACATATGTCGGAATCGCTCAGCTTCCGACTGCAACGTAAAATCGTATTTTTATTGGATAAAATAAAATCGTTGCGTGATTCGATTCGCCAAATCCATAGAGATGGTTTTTATTGGCCAAAAACGAATTAAAGACCAATCTCATTGGCTAATATGTACCATACAAAGATGAAGTTTGGTCGGAGAGACATTGTTATTCATCCATATCAACGTGTCTGCAGACATTGGTACGTCGTGTAGCGACGCCGACCGATCCCTTCGGTTTGCCATGGTAGCCGTGTTGGGTGCGGACGCCATCAACGTCAAGAAGTTCACCGCTTGGAGTACCAAACAGCGCGTTCTCGGCCTTGAGTTCGACACCGTCGCGGAAACAGTGTCAATGCCGGCTGAAAAGGTCACTAAAGCACGGTGAATCGTGGCGGATGCCTACTGGGCTGCGTCTCTTTCGCGGCAGTCATATCGGCAATTGATGGGTAGTCTTCGGCATGTGGCAACCTGTATTCGAGCAGCGCGGCCGTTTCTGCAGCGCCTACGACTGCGAGAGAGCTTCATGCATCGGCTTCAGTGTGTTTCGATCACGCCAGATATGCGACAGGATCTGCTGTGGTGATACACACCCCGCACTTGAACGGGATATCACTGGAGTACTTCAACTCGCCCCCGGCACTGGACATTGTGGTCGAGCTGGAACCGTCCGATCACGGTCTCTGTGCGTTGGACACTTCTTTCTCAAGTATTAATTTTCGGACAGCGAACGCGAATTGATTGCCAAATTCAAGTGTGGCGTGTTGAACGGGTTCGACATCAACTTCCGCAAATTGCTGTCGTGTGCCTTTGCCGCGCATGCGTGGGAATCACGGTGGGGTTCTGGTGTTACTCGCAATGGACGCCCGCGTCACGTTCAGTTCCATATCGACAATACTTGTGGCAAAACAAACTCGCATCGCGAAATCCGCGCGCCCAAGTTGCTATGCTGGTGAGAAACGCCTTTCCAGCTACGATTCTCCGCAATACATGTGGCTGGTGTCGACAACGATAGTGCAGCCGCCGGGTCCCACATCACCACTAACGCCTCGTATGCGATCAAGTTTTCGTCACTAACTTCTGGCTGATCGCAGGAATCATCGTCGGTCAATATCCAGGGTCTGACGGATATCTGGCAACGTATATCCGCGCTCACTCCATTGTCGATTCCACGTTCGAACAGTACAGCCATTCCTTAACCAAGTGGATGACGTGGGCTTCACGTCACGGAATATTGCCCTCGCTAGACGGCGTGCCACTGGTTCATCGTGTGCAGCACATTTCCGACTTTATCCTCCACGGATTCCAGTTTGGGTTTGGATGTGGAGGGCCTATTGGTAGCGTCTCCATCATCATGTCGGTTCTATTCGGCATCCGACATTTCTTCGCGGCTGCCGGTCATGACTTCCCGGTTGCACACCCGCGCATCCGGATGCTGCTCAAAGGGATCAGCCTCCTCGACTCGCCACCGCAACGGAAAGCTCCAGTGTCAATCGCTCTCCTCGAGACGTGTTTCCACAATCTCTCGATTGCTGAACCCTCTGCGCAAGCCCTGTGGGGGCATGTGCTTGACGTTCTTTTTTCTCCTGCGACGCTCGGAGATCATGGCGATCAGTGGTGGTTCTTTCAAGTGGTTTGCTGTTTGAGCACAAGACATTGCAGTTGTGGATGCTGAGAACCGGTCAACCCTGTCTCCTTCCAGTGCGCAGTCAGTTTGCATGCGTCTCATCGGCTCCAAGACGAACCAAGGAGGCCTCCCACTACAAGGCTGCTCTCGCGCTCTGGACATCCATTTTGGTGCCCTGTTTTCGGCTCCTTGATCCTCCTTCAGATCCGGGAAACGTGCCCATTGCAATTCTGGTCGCTGTGTATATGGACCGTCGCAGAAGTCCGGCCTGCATCGCTTCTACTGACGTAGCAGATGCCATCAAGCGAGCCGCAATTACTACCGACCCAGACCCACGCGACTTCAGTTCTCATTCTCTACGCGCTGGCGGAGCCACACACATGTACTGAGCCGGAACGGATGCACTCACGATCCAGTTTCATGGTCGGTGGGTTTCGAACACGTTGAATACCTACACCAGACTCTGCAAAGAATATATGGTAACGCTGTCGGCAAACATGGTGGCTGGACCACGGGGTGATTTGACGTTGCATTAGTAGGGGGCTGACGCATGACCCTTTGGAGGCACCGCTCTCCTCGTTACTTATCGGACTGAGCTGATGGTCATTGAATATGCTCCCTTTAATGTAAACTTTCGTTGACCCCCTAAGAAGTGAAAAGCTATATTCCATGGTGAAACAAGGGAATTGTGTTTTCCACACCAAACTGTTCCTCGATGCCGGTACACACCGGTACCTCCGCTGCAGGCCATCCGATGAACGCGTGGCGTTCTCCTCACTTCGAATCAAGAAGAACACCACGCAAGCAAGAAAGACCCGCCTGTCCTCGTCCTTTATCGGACTGAGCTGATGGTCATTGCATAAGCTCCCTTACGTAAACTTTCGTTGATCCCTAAGAATGGGATAGAGACGTTTCGCAAACGACCCCACCTCCACATTTTCCTCAATGAAGCTGCGAGAGAACACAAAACGAGACAAAAATCGACGCTACAGAATCATCGATTGTGAAGAACACTCTCCTCTTCTTTGTATGTATATCACGCTAGCTTTAGCGATGCAGGTCGGGCCGACCCCGACCGTCGGCAGCACTAAGAACCCGTGTCGCACGTCTTCGCGCCCTGGGACCAAGGGGAACTTGCAACAACATGTATATTCTGATCATGAGCGAGTGCATTACATGAATTATCAGGCTGTAGTCACACAAGACGGACTGGACATTCACTTCTGGGGATCGTTGAAGGCTGTCGACACGACATCCTACATGAAAGCGAGCTACGTAAACTACTACGTATGACATGGACATCGTTTCTCCATTGCTGCGAACAGCGGCAGCGTACAGGAAAATTCGCTGGGGGAAGATGCGGCACTGGGAGTAGATAAGGATCACACATTTGTCGTAGAGATACAACACTGTATAACTATTAAGCTTATAACCTGCAATTGGAAGAGCTAGTTGCGTACCATGCGACGAATAAATCGGCTGAACTGCCCCGTTGAATGGCCGAAGAGTTTCGCCATGTCATTGAGTCGCTTGGGCGCTACAGCAAAGTGCACAACGCCTCGCTGAATGTGCCTTGTCACGTAGCGCGTCTCGCGCTGGATCTGGTCACAAAATCGGAGAGTGCAAAATGGCAGCATACTGTCTGCACGGTGTTAAGCAGCACCATGCTGTTGATGACTTCGGTGGTGGCACGGTTTGATATATTTGCAACTGACCAATCAAAAATAATGTGCGGACTGTGACTGATGTAGGGATTGCTGCGAAAGATCTGCTCGCCTCGACTTCGCATTTTCCTGGCAGTTTAGCTTGGCGATAAAGTGAAGATAATGATGCGTGCGAAACGTCTCTAATAAGAAGGGAGACCACCAATGGTGCTCGTGGCGCAAAATTGCACGAGCCACGCAAAGAGGTGCTCCACCATGTTGGGGGCTGGTGGGACATGTATAAGGCGCTTGAGGATTCGAAATAAGTGACCGCGAATTAAAATTAAAAAACTGACCAAAAATATGTTTTTGGTACTTAAAATGCAAATATATTTCTGGAGTTATCTATTTTTCGATGCGTACGTCAAAGTTTATCTGGGTCAGAGAACGTGAGCGCTGAGTGTTCCATCACCTTCCTTGGTTGTACCATATCACGTGGAAATACAGCAATAAAAACCACTACAATATCTAGCAGACGAATTGGCAGGATCCCTTACGACTCTTCAAGCTGCGCTCCAAGATCTCGCGACTTTCCAGCGACCGCTCGTTCCAAATCCACCGGTCGGTTCATGTTTGTCATTCTCGGATCTTCTTGATTGGCATCAATCGTCTCTCGTTGAAAATGGGGCGATTCAAGCTCAAGTCTTCACTCCTGGTGGGGCTAGTGGCTTTCGCGATTTCGACTGCCAATGGACAACAATTTGGCACCAACTGCTCCGACCCTCGCATTCGACGCTCCTGGGATATGTACAACGCGTCGGAGAAGGCTTTGTACCTAGAAGCAGTGGGAGTCGCAATGGACAAGGGGTACCACATGAAGTTCATCCAAGTGCACACAGAGACGCAGTCCGAGTACAATGCCCATCGAAACTGCATGTTCATCTACTGGCACCGCATGATGCTGCTGGGTTACGAGAACATGCTGCGCAGTCTGGATCCAAAGTACCGTTGTTTGACACTTCCGTACTGGGACCACGTTTCGTCACAAGCTCGGTTGAGTGCTGGGAACTGCACCACTTTACAGAGTTGCTCGTCTTTCGTTGCAGACTCTGGAGGTACCGTGACGGGGGTGAGTAAGAGCTTAAACATCTATGGCACGACGATTGGCACGTCGTCGTCCACACTGTGCATCAATCAAGGCCCGCTTTCGCACTTCTGCGGCAACAACACGCCGTGTGCCAGCTGCATCACTCGCACAAAAGGCAGTGGGTCTCCGTACCCGGGATCGGCTTCATTCAGCTCTGTGTATCAGCAGGTCTTCACCTACAACAGCTACGACAGCTTTCGAGGAAATGTCGAGAACGGTGTCCACAGTGAGTACTTCATTATGGTGTGAGATTTCAGACCTGTTGTTGACGTTGTCTTAACCGTGTTTTCATTGTTGTAAGATATAATTCACAGCACACTCGGTGGTATCATGGGGTATCTTCAATCTCCAGCAGACCCGATCTTCTACCTGCATCACGGGTTAGTCGACTTGCTGCAAGTGATCTACCTCAAGTGCCAGATTGGAGCCGAAAACGCCCTTATTTCTGCAAGCGCCAAGGGTAGTGACCCACGCTGGTTCAGCACGTGTGCGAGAAGGTCTGGCGGATACTACACGTCTGCAGACAACATTACCATGCGAGGGTACGCTTACGATGGGAAAACGATGGTGAACGTGTGGCAAGACCCCAAGAACATCTTGTACCCGTTTTTCAAGGACTTGCCCTACACGTACGCTGACTACGTGGATGCCAAGGACCTCGGGAACTACAGCTACACCTACGCTATCAGTGGCGGACTGGCCAACATGTACAAGAACTGCAAAGCGTCTAACACTATAAGCTCGACCGGATTGAATTTGACGACGAGCTTGATGGCGGACGAGATAATGCAGCCCAACAGTGGCAAGGAGCACCTTTGTCCTGTTATTGAGCCAGGAACGAGCTATGATGAGAAGGTGAAGCGTTGGAACGTCGCACTTTACGAATCGGCCCGCATTGTCGGCTACGAGGAAGAGGCCGCCAGGGAGCAGGTGGAGATGGCCATGTGCCAGTATCAAGCGGACTGTCTCGGCGGCGTCGTCGACTACACGCAACTCTTCAAAACGAACTTCGGCGTCGATGGTCATCCACGGTGCTACACAATCATGCAGTACGTGGAATCTGGTGACCGTGTGATCGGTATTCCAAAGTGGAAGGACATCACCAACCGTTTCCTGCCTTGCTCCAAGTACGCGCGGCCGAAGTCGGCTTTTGAGAAGGCCTTCGCCAAGTATGCGGACGGACTCAACTCTGTCAAAATCGCTGACGACGATATGACGACTTCGTAAGTTGTAGATAACTTGTTGTATCAGTGGATTATGAAATACATGTCGAGCAATTCAAAGTCTTTGCGTTGCTATCCTAGCGTAACAGAAAGCAAAATCTTCGCGCAAAATCGTCGCGATCTTGCCATGCCGATCTTTCACGTGCGACTCGTAGTCAAGATCGCATTTTCGAACCGACAAGTGAATCCAACAATTTCAAACATCCGAGTCATTTGCAGCATGGCGACTGCAAGTTCTCGCAATCTCTGGTTAATCGTGGTTCTACTGCATCTCGCACGCTTCAGTGCCGATGGACAACTAGCTGGTACATCCTGCCGGGCACCTCGCGTTCGCAAATCTTGGGACGCGTACAACCAAACCGAGAAGGATTTGTACATTGACGCAGTGGGGGCTGCGATGAGTCGAGGGTTTCATCAGAAGTTTGTGCAGATTCACACGACTTACGCCAATACCCTGGAAGCACACAGGTCGTGCTTATTCGTCTACTGGCACCGGATGCTGCTGCTGGGTTACGAAATCATGCTGCGCAGTCTCAATACCACGTATGAATGTATCACGATGCCCTATTGGGACCATCTATCGGGAACGGCTAGGCAGGCTAGCAACCTTTGCTCCAATATTGACAGTTGCTCACCTATCATCGGCGATTTTGGTGGTTCGACGTTGGGGGTCAAGAAGATGCTCACCGTTTACAACGTCAGTATTTCCTACTCGAGCAGAACAACCTGCGTGAATCAAGGCCTAGCTGGACGCTTCTGCGGCAACAACACAGGCTGTGCGAACTGCATTATTCGCACCAGTTATCCATATTTGGGTAGCTACTCAGCCGATGCGACCTTCAGCTCTGTTTACCAGCAGCTCTTCACGTACAACGAGTGGGGAAAAGTCACTGCCGCTATCGAGGGAGGAATCCACAGTACGTACATGTAGACTCGCCGGTAGTAGTTGTTTCAGTGGTGAAAATTGTGACTGACTGCTTTGTTGTTTTGGTTTTGCCTTCAGATGCGGTGCACAACACCTTGGGCGGTATCATGGCGTACACGCAAGCTCCTGTGGACCCAATTTTCTATTCTCACCACGGGCTAATTGACTTGCTCCAGACCATTTATCTCAAGTGTCAACTTGGAGATGCAAATGCCTATCTGTCTACAGCAAGTAAGAACAACGATCCACGCTTCTGGACACCCTGTGCAAATGCTGGGGGTGGTAACTTCAGTGGCACAGACTCAATTACGATGCGTGTCACTTCGGCCAACGATTCCAAGACGTACGTGAACGTATGGGAGGACCCGAACAACATTTTGTACCCGTTTTTCAAAGATTTACCCCACACATATGGCGACTACATCGATGCCAAGGATTTGGGGAGCTACAGCTACACATACGAGATTAGTGGTGGGCTGGCCAATCTTTACGAAAATTGTACGGCTGCCAATACTTTAAGCAACATTTCGTCTATGAGCGTTGCTACACTCCTCGCGAACGACAAGCAAGGGACTGTGGTGAAAATGCAGTTCTCAAAAGAGGAGAGGAGCCATTGTGTCCTGAAATTGTGGATAGCACTGACGAGGACGATGCGGTTCGGCGCTTGAACATCGCTTTGTTTGAGTCTGCAAGGATTATGGGGTTCGAGGATTGGGCTGCTCGAGAGCAGGTGGAGATGATCTCGTGCTTGCATCACGGTGAATGCATTGGGCCCGTACTAGACTTTACGCATCTGTACCGTGAGAATTTTGGCATCACAGGACATACACGCTGCTTCAACATCGTCGATGACCTCGTTGCTGGGAGACGCGTCATCGCCATTCCTATGTGGAGGGAAATTGCGAGTCGATTCGTTCCCTGTCCATTACGAGACAAAGTGCGTGGGAATTACTACACGTATGCTGAAGTTATTTAGACCAACAGAGCAATCTCTTGTTGGAATGACTAGCTTCGTATCAAGCTCACGTTCACTTTCAGTTTTGACCTGTCAGGTCGCTTTGATTTATGCGCTCCTTAATCTTGAAATAGAGCTTATATTTTGCTGCTTCCGAGGTCTCAATATCGATAGTTAAACGGCGTAAATGCCTCCATTGAATCAGCAAAATCGCCAGTGCCTACAGTTAGCCAATGGTGTCTGTTATAAGACGTATTTCGTATTTTTCGTCAGCACATGACGTCGCAATGAAGCCGTAGTAGTTATGCACCATAAATAACGTATTGAAGTCCCTTATTTAGCCACTCGTTACCAGATTATATTCGAAGCACGACTAATTAGAGT
This sequence comes from Phytophthora hibernalis, assembly GCA_012656075.1. Classification (NCBI taxonomy): domain Eukaryota; phylum Oomycota; class Peronosporomycetes; order Peronosporales; family Peronosporaceae; genus Phytophthora; species Phytophthora hibernalis. The sequence continues at coordinate 82,949 of JAAKBF010000151.1, read as the reverse complement.
GAAGTACTTCATTTCTCGATTTGCTGAATCCGAGCCACATCTCCATGTGGATGGTGGCGTACTCATGGGAGGGGAGATCTACACGATTACCCTCCAGCCAACAGCCAGAGGATCTGCCGTCCGGCAACTGCTCTCACTTAAGCTGGACCTGCCACTGAGGGAGACGATGTGGTGACGCAGGGCGCGTCACGGGGCTACTCGTCTGCCCATCGCTTCGAAGTGTCGGTGCCATGACACTGCTATAAGGGCGGTAGATTTAGAGGTAAGTAGAAACACGTGAGTGTCGGGAAAGCCTCGATAGGAACGCGGGCTTGGCGTGGGCTGCTCTCTCGCTTGCTCCTCGCGGAGCAAAAGCGGTTGTGAGCGAGGAGAGCTGTCACGCCGTGCGCCGCGTTCCGCAATAGTTAATTAGCAAGATAACAATACAAATACAACGTAGTTGCATACTAAACCTAAGTGCCGTGGGCAGCACCATCATGGCAACGCACAGCCAACGGTGTCGCTCTGCATACAAGCGATAGGTAGTTGCCGCGTCTGTGCTCGTCACGCTCCAGCACTTGGTGCGGGACGGGCGCAGGATCGGCTTGCAGGATGGGCGGAGTTTGGCAGTGGACAGTGGCTCGGGTGTATGGGCACTGGACACTGGCAGGCTGCGTCGCAGGCCCACTGTGGTCTATGACCTCACACTCCCACTTGATCTCGGCGGTGGAGTCGACGCGATCCCACACGCTTCGCTTTGGTCACCGATACCAAAGGGTAGCAAGACCAACAGCCACAGTTGGCAGCAATCCGCACAGCAAACAGCACTCGTCATAGTCCTCGTACTTGTCCTTCGCACGCGTAGATGTAGTCCAGCTTTGTCGCGTCGCACCGCATCAGCAGCAGGAGCCGCCGCAGTAGACACAGCAGTAGAAGCAGCAGCCTCGCTGTCCTTATCCACAATAGATAGCACCTTCATAGCAGCACGAAACCGTGCAAATTTCATGGCACCGAGTGCCTTTGTCATCACATCGGCCACCATATCATCAGTGCCCACGTGTTGAGTCGTGAGGCGCTTCAGTTCCACGTTCCGTCGCACCATATGGTACTTGTTGTCGATGTGCTTCGACTTAGAGTACTTACCAGGTTTTGCCGTCAAGGCAATGGCACCCTGGTTGTCTCCAAATAGCAATGGTACTGGATGCTTCCAGCTTAGTTCCTTGCATAGGCCAGCAAGCCACAGCAGGTCCTTGGTCGCTTCTGCCATCGCCACGTACTCAGCTTCGCAGGTGCTGAGTGCGTTGATCTCTTGCTTCCGGGAGGCGTACGATATCACATTGTCGTCCAGCATAGTCACGTAGCCGCTGATACTCCTCCGGTCCACAGAGTCATTCGCATAGTCTGCATCAGAGTAGGCACACACTTGCACTTCATGTCCTTGCCGCACGTCCATCACCAAGCCGTAGTCGCTTGTCGCCTTCAGGTAGCGAAGCACACGTTTAGCTTGTGCGTAGTGCGTGTGGTCGTAGCAGGCTAGGTACTTGCCAAGGTGGCGAGTGGCATGAACAATGTCTGGTGTTATGCACTGACCAGGTATTGGAGGGCGCCCACCAGCTCTCGGTTGGGCAAGTACTCCTTCGTCGCAGGCACGTCCACGGACGAAGGTGTCGTCGCTTCAGGCGTAGCATTTCCGTTGCAGTTCTCTATGTGAAAACGCTTCAGCACCTCCAGCACGTACTGTCGCTGCGAGTAGACAATCTGTCGTCGCGACTGGTTTATGAGTATCTCAACGCCGTGACCGCCCCTATCGTCGTGAGCTCAAAGGTCTCTTGTAGAGAGGCAGCAACGTCCTAGCACAGCTTGCGGGGACCCATAAGCAGTAGGTCGTCCACATAGACCGTCAGTAATAGCGTAACTTCACCTTCTCGCTTCAAGGCGTAGAGTCCGTAGTACGAGTCCAAGTGCTCCAACCCCATGGCCAACAACTTCGCATGAAGTGACTTGTTCCAGATGTTCGGTGCTTGCTTTAGCCCGTACAGGCTCTTCAGGAGCCGGCAGACCATCGAGGGTCCGTCAATCTGGAAGCCAGGTGGTTGTTCCATGAAGACCATCTCGTCGAGGTCACCGTAGAGGAAGGCAGTCTTCACGTCATACTGCAGTACTAGCCACCCGCGCTGGATGGCGTAGTAGATCGCCGCGCGAATCGTCTCGAAGCGGATCACAGGTGCGTAGGTCTCAGTGTAGTTGATCCCTAGCTGTTGTTTAAAGCCGTGAATCACAAGTCTGGCCTTGTACCTCTTGATCCGTCCGCGTTCGTCTTTCTTCACTGCGAACACCCATCTGCATGTAATGACCTTGATCTTCTTGGCGTTCTTGCGCGGCACAAGCTTCCAAGTCTTGTGGTCCTTCAGGGACTGGAGCTCTGTCATCATGGCGGCTCTCCACTGCGGCCAGAACGGTCTCGCACGAGCCTGTTTGTAGGTAGTTGGCACGTCCACGTGTGCGGAGGCCTGCACATGGCCCACCACGTAGTCGAGTCGTCGAACGTTTGCCTTTTCTTCCGTCTGGGTCGCTTCAGGCACGGCTCTGTCGGTGGGGATGCAATTTCGAAGCCACTTGTCTCCTTCTCCACCGCTACAGATTTCTTGCGCGCTTTGCGCTTCCATGCTTCTTTGTCTTGGCCAATCCTTCAGATGCCTTGGCAGAGATCTGCAGATCAGCCGACGACGCAGCATTCGGTTGTGACTTCTCCTGTCAGCAGGTACAGGTGAGTCAGCATCTTGATGACAACTGACTGAACTTGGCACATGCTCAGCCAGCTCGTCTATAGGGGCACGATGTCAAGTTGCCTGGCCGCACTGGCCGAGGCATCAGTCCGCTCTGGAAGGTACGTATCCATGCTGGTCTTGATTCGCGCCCCAGGTACAGTCGCAGGTAGCTCGTAGTCACCATCATTAAACGCATTGTCCATCAGGTGCTGCACGTAGGTGCCGTTGGTCGTGAATTCCTCATGGAATGTCACGTTCCTGCGCCGAGCCGTCACAACTTGAGCTGTTTTCAGATCCATGAACTTGTAGCCGATAGTCTCTTCACTATAACCCAGTAATAGACTCAATCGTGCCCTTGGTTCCAATTTCTCTTTACTCTGCCTTGACACCGGAGGTACACGCACGTGTGCAACACATCCCCAGGTTCGCTGGTCTTCAAGCTGCAGTTCGCTCCGATACAACTTCTGGTACGGCGATGCAAGTCCCAGCGGCTTGGTTGGCAGCGAGTTCAGTGTGGTCACCACGTGGAGAAGCGATTCTCCCCACAGTGAGCTAGGCAGACGCGTAGCAGTTAGCATCGCCCGTAAGCGCGGTAATACAATCCCGTTTGCTATCTCCACAATGCTGTTCTCTTGCGGCGAGTACGCGTAGGTGTACTTGTGCACGATGCCGAGTGTGTCGCAGAACTCACTCTGTGCGTTGCTCGAGAATTCACCACCTTTGTCCGACCGCAGGCGCACCACAGTCAGCTTCGGGAACTGGTGTTCAAATAGGTTCAGAAGCACCTTGATGTGCCTCTCTGTGTCGCTCTTCTTCTAAAGCAGGTACGCCCACTTGTTACGCGTTGACTCATCCATGATGAACAGGAACATTGTCGCACCGTCGATAGTCGGCTCGCTCACAGAGCAGATGTCCATCATGAGAGTCTCCAGTGGCTCGGACTTCCGTACCGGAATCCGAGGGTAAGTCATTCGTTTAGCCTTACTCGCAACGCACGTAACACATTCGTAGGAACTCAGACCTTTCGCATTGATTTCAATTCCAACGTCAAGCTTGCTGGCCAGTACTCATGCCCATGTGGCCAAAGCGCTGGTGTAGCAGCTCCATCGACTTCTTACTATCCATGTCTTGCTTCAGAGCTGCTATCACCATGACGTCCGTCACCTTCTTCACACGTAGGCGATAGATGTTCGCACGCATCTCGAACTTCAAGGTGGTACCCGGCTTCGACATCCACGCAGTCTCCTGGTCAGGCGAGCACGTCAGCTTGTACTTGCCCGTAGTCTGCAGGTATCCCAGGCTGATCAGGTTGACCTTGGCACTCGGCACGTACACCACGTCATTCAGGAGTCGGTCTTCATTCTCACCGGTAGCTTGGTTAACAATGCGCAATAAAACTGACCCGCAAACACTGATGTGCTCCGTCGTTCCATTGGCAAAGTCAAGTCGACTCGTCTTGTCCTCACGTAGCGTAGTGAAGAGAGACAAGTCTCCGCAAACATTAGCCTGGGATCCGGAGTCGAGGATCCATTCGACAGAGTTGTCATCAGCAACTTGTCCATCACAGTCACGCGCGACTGCATTCACTTGTCGCGGACCATGATCATCACCACTGCGTCGATCAGCAAATCGGCGTGGCGATGGTTCGCATCGACAGGTTCCGTCCACGATAGTCGTCATGACGAAAGCGGTCTCCAGGAAACGAGACACGGGGTGGCGACAGTCCACGTCCAGGTGGTGGACCGTCGCGTCGTTGCTGTATGGGAGGTGGTGGACCATAGCGACTTGGTTGGTCACGTGGCGGTGGTCTTCCAAATCCTCGAGGCGGCGACCCGCGACGCCATGGTGGCGGCGGCGATCGACTGCGCCCTCTTCCGCGCCGCGGTGATCCTCCACGTCCAAAGTTGCGTGGCGGTGAGCGGCTCCGTCCACGTGGCGGTGCCACGGATGCGCTGCGGTGATCCTCCGCGGTTGAAGAATCTCGGATGTGAGCGGCCTCGTCCAAAGTCAGGTGTAGGTTGCATCTGCGCTCAAAGCTTCCCCGTCTCATATGCACTAGGAACGTTGTCGGGACATCCAAAGCCTTGAGTCGCACGCATTTGCGCGTCCACGAGTCCTTGTACAGCATCTTCTCCCAGGAAGGAGGTGGTCCCAGCGATTTGGCCCCTCCTACTGGCTTGGTGCAGCACCCGGCACAGCTAGTGGCATTGCTGTCGGCGCGTTAGGCGTTTGACGATCGTCTCCTGCAGCAGGTTGCAGTTGAAGTCGTCGCGATGTCGCAGGTACGTGACGTCCAGCACAATCATATTCATCATCGCTAGACGCCGGCGATGTCGGAGAGTAGGTCGGCGATGGTGGCTCAGGCACCTCGCTAGTCGCAGAGTCAGCAGTGATCTCGCTGCTCGGCTGCGCGCACAGTGAAAGGCCAGCGAGTTGACCCTGCATCGTGCTTCCGCCCGTACAGACCTCAATATGATTCACCAGCGACGTTGACATCTTCTGACGCATCTTGCGCGCCTTGTCCTTCTCCGCCAGACCATCGTGCAGCGGTATCCCGGTGTTTGCCGTACACTCGGAGTACCAGTGTCCGTCGCCTCCACAGTTCGCGCAGTTCGTCTTCTGCTTCTTGTCAGCGACGTTCTTGCCCCGCTTGTGCTGCTGCTTGCGGGATGGCCCTTGGCTGGCACTGACCTGCGAAACTCGCAGAGTCTGCAGGGAAGGCTGGCCAGTCTGCCCTCGAAATTGCTCGCGCTGGTGCTCTGCAGCTTACAGGCGCTGCACAGCTTCCGACAACTTCAGGCTTCTGCGATCATGATTGTTGTTCCAGTCGCCGTGATCTCGCGCCAGTCCTTGGTACACCTCGACGCAGTTTGACAGATGCAGGCTTGCTTGCAGCCACTCCGTGAACTCCCCATTGGCTTGGTGGAGCTGCGTGACCTTGCGCGCCACGTCGTCAATGTAGGCGGTGATGGTCTCGCCGGGCTTGAGCATATGCGACACCAACTCCTGCAGCTGGTAGTCAGGGTTGATGCCATCGCCAGCCTCGAAGTGCTGCGTGATGCAATCGAACAGCAGCGCGGCGGCATTCATGTCGTCGCGAATCTCGTTGATCTTGAATGTCGTGCGCAGGTTCACCGACAGCGCCAGGGCCGAGAACGCCTTGTTCTTGCGCGCCTCGAACGATGCGCAGTACTTGGGACGACGCAGGCTTTTTTCTCGTCGAAGCGCTCTGCGCCGTACGTGATGTTTCCGAGCATGCGTGTGTCGAAGTGCAGTGGCACCTCGCTGCGCCACGCCTTGTAGTCCGCCTTGCTGTGGAGCCTCGGCAGCTTGATGGGCGGCGAACTGATGAGCGCCTTCGTGTGCGCCGCCAGCTCCTTGTCGTCGTAGCGGCCACCAGGATGCATGTTATCCAGGGGCGGCTGCAGTTCTTGTTCTCCGTCGTCATCTTGTTGGTTGGACGGCAATTGATCTTGGACTGAACCGAATTCTGGAAGCTTCGAAGGACCACTGAGTGAAATTCCTTCAGCCCTAACCACAACCTTTGAGCGAATGAGCGGCTGTCTTGAATTCCAGCCAATGAGCGGAAAAGACGCTCGGCATTTTGCAATACCGACGCGCAACTGGTCTCGGCCAATGGGATATCAGCTTGATCTTGATTGGTCGAAAATCCTTGAGCAGTGTGGTCCACACCAGGCGGCGTGTCCGTCGACAGGCCCGCCCTCGTTGGGCCCATAACCTGTGGTGACGCAGGGCGCGTCACGGGGCTACTCGTCTGCCCGTCGCTTCGAAGTGTCGGTGCCATGACACTGCTATAAGGGCGGTAGATTTAGAGGTAAGTAGAAACACGTGAGTGTCGGGAAAAGCCTCGATAGGAACGCGGGCTTGGCGTGGGCTGCTCTCTCGCTTGCTCCTCGCGGAGCAAAAGCGGTTGTGAGCGAGGAGAGCTGTCACGCCGTGCGCCGCGTTCCGCAATAGTTAATTAGCAAGATAACAATACAAATACAACGTAGTTGCATACTAAACCTAAGTGCCGTGGGCAGCACACCATCATGGCAACGCACAGCCAACGGTGTCGCTCTGCATACAAGCGATAGGTAGTTGCCGCGTCTGTGCTCGTCACGCTCCAGCACTTGGTGCGGGACGGGCGCAGGATCGGCTTGCAGGATGGGCGGAACTTGGCAGTGGACAGTGGCTCGGGTGTATGGGCACTGGACACTGGCAGGCTGCGTCGCAGGCCCACTGTGGTCTATGATCTCACAGACGAAGCTCAGGGTACTGCGCATGACCGACGGGACGTGGCCGGCTCAAGACGTCGCGGACAAGTGCGATGGAGTTGAGATCAAGTAACTGCTTCCGATCAAGGACCAACTCGAAGAACTCGACAGTGTTGACGCTGTCCAACTACCTATTGAGGCCTGCAAGTCGCAGATTCTGAAGACGCCGGGTCTGCACTCCATCCTCGACGAAGGCTACCAGAGCACCATCGAGAGTGTCGTCACTGTCCATGTTCCGGAAGCGGAAGGATATAGGGCAGTCTGTAGCGGACCTGAAGTAGACGCGCTACGAGCAGAAGGACATACAGCTGCCGGACAAGTACCTGGAGCGTCTGCGAGTTACTTTGCGTAACCCTTTACATGTAGCTCCACAAGCTAGGCCCGATTTTTGTATCCATCCCACTCCAGACTGGAAACCGGTACTCCAAGAACTACACTTCAAAAATGGTATCTAGACGATCATCTTGGAGAAACATCAAAAATAGCTTCAGAGTTTGAATAGCTCCAGAAACTACAGTTCTCTAATTAGCGAAGTTAAACTGTAACCTGGTAGAGTCTATATACATCGATTTGTACCAATCATATAATTTTAGCTTTGCACAGCCTTTAAACATGAATTTCACTTGGAAATTTTAAATATATATAGACCTCGCTATTGAGGCAAATTACTGTACTTCAATAAGTGGCATTCGCTCAGGGCGTTGTCGATCACCACCACCAATTTCGGAACAATCCAACAGTTTTGAAGTCTATATGAGTCGGCTCCGTTGTCTATTAGTGCAAATCGGAGTGACGATGGATTCTCAATTGTTTGCTCAGCTCAAATCTGCCGAAATATTGGCAGTTCTTTTCCGCTGAGCCAGTCGACAGGAAATTGGTACGCAACAACTGATCGTCTGCGTTCTACGCTTGTTTCTCTCTTCACTTTACTTCAATTTGAAATCAATCAAGTCGCCGCAGTTCGCCGAATCATCCACGAGTTCAGACGAGTAAACATTACCAAAAACTGTTATTACCTTTCCGATGCATCGTCTCAAATACAGCCACTCGTCGTACGAGCCAATTGAAGCGCTGGGAACTGCTGCAGTGATTAGCAGTGAATGGAACGTACTCAGGTTGAACAAATGCTCCTCCGATCCGCAGCTTAATCCCACCGCCACTTTGTTGCGATCGAAGGTACACCTCCAGGTTCATGTACCATCCGGACGCAAGAAAGCAGACCCCGTGTTGCGATTGACACTTCGCAGTCTCTGTCTGGATACCTACGTTGGCGTGTGCATACAGCTACTGATGTAGCCTGGGGCATGCGGTATATTGGTTGATTGGTGAAGAGGCACATGTGCTGCAAGGTGATTGGCTGGGCTGCCCCAAATACGGTATCATGATTGGCTGACAACTTCAACTGATTATGATCTTCTGATGGGCATCGTTGGACCGCGCCCGAAATCGTTGGGTCGTATCTCAAATCGTTTGGCCGTGCCTCAAATCGTTTGGCCGCGCACTAAGAGGGAACGGTAAGGGCATTGCATTTGTGGGAGAGGCAGGTAGACCAACACACTTAACTTAATCGAACTCACTCTTCCTACCCCTTATCTCGACTTACAAGCTACGTCTACATTCGCAATTCCCGCAGCCATCACTCGATATCTCAAAAATATTTGCCGTAACAGGTTTCCATATAATCTGTTCCTTATGAACTGTAGTTTCGCAACGAATGTGTCGGAACTGAATGGCACTGTAGTTAAAAGCGAGCGCAACGAATATGGCGGAACTGAATGGCACTGTAGCAGTTGAAGCTTCGGCATCATACCCTGAGTGTTCATCCGAAACGTCAAGCGTTTCCTTGAAAAGCCGAATAGCAGGGTAAATGAGTCCATTTAAAACAAAATGATCGCTAAGTCCTTTTTGAGGTTTTTTGCTAGAGGGCTTTGAAGCCGAGGTATCGAATTTTCGTATCTAAGCGGGTAGCGAGAAAACTGCGAAAAGGCTAACCACTCGAATCGAAAGCCTGCGACGGTTAGAGGACGTCTCTGCGTGCTACGAGCAGATGCAAGTCCCTAGGAGGGCGACGCCCTTCCCGACAATGAGAAGAGGAAGTGCGCGGGGTCGTTCTCGCCGTGGCTCTGTTGGTTGCCGAAGCTGCTGACATAGTGGCTGTCGAACTACATCGAAATGAGCCGTGCTGTTTCGCAGCATGCTTCCGGTCGAAACCAGCAAGGTAAGTCGTCATCGGATTGGTTGAACTATATTTTTGCCACTTCTGATTGGCTACTTCATGATTTGGACTCACGAGCGAAATATTTTATTCGAAATGACCGTTAACGAGCGCAGACTTCACGTGCCATTTCCGAGCGTTTCTAGGCGTTTCTGAATGTTCTAGGTGGCATGGTTCGATTAAGAAGTGTCGGTAGATTATTTATGCTGAAAAATTGGCCTCTTGTCTTCGAGCACGGAGACACATTTTTCAATTCGCCATAACTTTGGTTGTACCCCCAAATGTTTCGTAAAATAAGGGCTCTATTGTGTAGTACAGACACTCAGCTTTTGAATGGTGTGCGTAACTCCAATTTGAGGTTTAATAGTTAACGATCATTTTGTTGTAAATGGACTCAAATGTTAGAGACTTGTATTTTTAGCAGTATATTCAAGTTACGGAGACTTACCAGAATGTAGTCTTCGACCTCCGCATTTTACGATTCGGTTTGTATTTGTTACGTAATGTTCCATATCCAAGCCGCGACTTCGCACGGAACAGCTCTAGATTTTACTTTGAGCGCAGCAAACTTAGTTTCGAAGCGGACTACATGTACACCCTTTTGGATACGGATTGCGTTGATTATGAATGCTGATGCGAACCATACTTAAAATAAAGGACTTGTAGCTAGATGTTTATAATAAACGGTGCACTGTTTTACAGTAGTGTGTTGCTCGAAGAAAAATCCAAAATGTTGCTGGAACGGTCTGGATAAATCATCTGCTGCAGGTAAAATACGATTATAAGTGATATCGAATCATACAGGTGTTTTGTCCAAATCTTCTGCGAATGGGTCAACCGTCACAAATATAATAATAATCTCGCAGATTGAAACCCCGCTCTGAGTGTCGCCATACTTTGAAGCCCTCTTTCGGGTTGGGTTGAATATTAAACTGTGAAAGACACCAACACTGCGAGTCGTAGCATGTCCTCAATCTACCAGTCGGCACATTGACTGATTAATCGACACATTGACTGATTAAAACCAGCGAATTCTAACTGATCGCTTACGTTGCAAACACAACTCTTAACGTAATCTACCACTTTAGTGCATAACATTCAGTTAGTGCCCAGGACCAGTCGCTTTCCTTTTCTCCTAGTGCCCAGGGCCAGCTAATAAGCAAGACAACGAGCTCTTCCCTACCGATGCCTCCCACCCAGGACCCGCCCACCCAATCAACTCCCAATGTCCCAGCCCCAACTTCCTCTCCAGACCAAGTTGCGTCCATCGTTGAGGCTCCTCGAATGGCCAGCACCACTTTCCCTAATTGGGAGGCTTTCTCTGCCTATTTGGACGACTACCAGCGTCAGACCTTCCAGCTCTACATGTGCAAGTCTTCCACCTCCGCAGGCACCAGAAACCGACGTCTCGCCGCCTCAAAGAACAAAAAGCCCGAGTTATATGCCATAACCAGTCGTACCATGCCCACAGAAATCGGATTCTACGACAAGACCTTCATCTGCACTCACGGGGCAAACCTCGCAGTCGCAGTCGAGGACTCCGACCCAGACAGCAATTTCGCCCAATCCAGTGTCCAGCCAGGATGAACGTCCTGGCTAAGAAGAGATTTGGGGCTGACAGTTCCAATGTGAGTGGGTGGCAAGTGGTGGTGACGCTGCAGAGGCCGACCCACAACCACCCACTGGACGCAGAAACCTTCAAAGCGTATCCGAGAAATCGACGGGTGCAAGACCCGATGGTGCTGGAGGCGGTGAATGCTCTTCGTAAGGCGGGGGTGAAGCAGCGGGAGATCCGAAAATATATCACCGAGAAGGACCCGACCAAGCACGTGACCAGGAGCGATGTTAGCAATTTGCTGACGAAACTCAAGACCGACGACAGTTTTGTGACTGCACACAAGCAAGCGACGTCCACCAGGATTGAAAGTAGATCTACCAGTGGTGCTACCGATACAGCACCCAACCAGCATGAACAATTGACTACGGGGAGTCAAGAAGTTGGAATTGAAGGTGTCCATCTGACGTCGCACCTTACTTCTGCATGTGGTGGAGGTAGTGGGGGCAATCGAGAAGTTGTGATAACTGAACAATGGTCTGGTCGTAGAGGAAATCAAGCAAATCCACTTCAAGGTTTGCGCAACACCAGCGAGGATTCCAGTAGCAACCTTCGACTGCGAGTTCGTCGACTTGACGAGCAGAATGGGGCACTTTACTTGCAGAATACCAAGTTGCACCAGCAAAATCTGCTGTATATCGCCGAGTTGAATGCAGCGCACAAGAAGGCAAGAGAAGAAACAGAGGCTTTGTCACAGGAGGTGGCTTGGTTGAAAAAGAAAACGAAAGGTGGAGGTCGCTGGCTCAGCAGCAATCGCGTCGCGCCACGCACGGTGACTCTGAATTTCAAGGCTTGGAATTGGCGGAAAGACGCGATGTGAACGACTGCAGTGGCAACGGAGAAGATGAGCGGCAGGTGCCGAAAAGAGCTTTTAGCAACAGCGATGTTGGTGACACATTCGAGCCTGCCCGACCCCGAAACGTCCTGCAAGAGATTCGACCACTGGCTTTGATGTCAATGTCAGAACCGATCCAAACGCAAGCTGAGAAACGTATTCCTTGCGATGTTGGTAAGCTTTCCCAGTAAAGTGTTCAGTACGCGATGCAAGTAAAGTGAAAAAATCAGCCTGCTATCCAATCCAAAGGTAACGAAAAAGATTTGAGCTCACATTTTTAAGTGAGGTACTTTGGTGTCACTAAGCTCCCCTAATGACGTAAGGTGTTGAGCTCACGACAACAGGAGCACATCAATGGTCCTAGCTTTTTCATGTGAAGGGTTCGGCAATTCTAGCTGCCATCACGGACTACAGCTTCACGTCGTTCCTGGCTACGACCATCCTCTCGATCATTATCATCTATTTCATGATGCCGGAGACGTCGGACTTGACGATCGCCGAGATCCAGAACGGCTTTCGTAGCGACCAGAACCTGCACTCGGTCAAGAGTGAGGTGGGTGGAGGTCAAACTAGCGTGTCAAAACTGAAAGACGAGCAGGAGGAGTTGGAAAGCATTCGTGGTCAAACTGGCCAACCAGACCATGTCTGTTTGTGTGTTGAAAGTGTGACGTGGGTGTCGTCGAAGCTGCAATGGAACCCTCTGAACTCGGTGCATTTGGAATTGAGTGCCGATAAGATCTCGATCACTGTTCTTTGTACACTTTTGGCGTGCTTGTGAACCACATACCTACTCAAAACAATTCTGACAGGTGGATCGCTTTAAAGATGAAATACAGCGTATTCGCAGAGCTTTAGTGGTGGGCAGGCCCATGCCAGCCACCAAACAAGCGCTTCGTTCATGTGCCACGCTCGACTCACGGAGAACGAAACAATTGTTCGGACAATTCGGCTGTTGCCACTTTATATTTGACTGTCGGAGCTTGATCTGGTGGGGAGTTGCGTTCGCGTGGAGATGATTTAATTTCTTGCTACGTCGTGTTTCGTGCCTCCATTTGATCAATTTTTTTATGAACTGCAATGAAGACTATGCAACCAAATTCAAATGATAAATAAGTGATCACAATATGCAAACTTTTACAACCAGATATATGTAGCAACGACAAGCTACTCCAAGATGCCAATCCTCTCCACAGCGACCGGTTGGAGTTGAAATACGTAGCTGGTATCTCGAGCAGACTGGAGCAAACGAAGCTTGATATTCATCTCGAGCTGCAGCCCGCCAAATAAAAGAAAAAAGCGTCAACAAACTTCGTTTTCTTTCTCTCTACGGATCAATCGACGTACCGAAATGTATCCGGATAGTCTGCTGCCGATGCATCAATGAAGGCATTTGCCACTGTCACGTACACTTCTTTGTTCAGAAACCCTGTTTGCCTAATGAATTTGAAAAATAAAATGTTGGCACGAAGTCCATTGCCAGAAGACAGCATCACAATTTACCATTGCTTTTACCGGTGCGATCTTTCATCCAAATGTTCACCTTCTCACTATCGAGAGAGATCACATAGCGATAGCTTCCCGCAGGTTGCGTGGTGAATATCGTCATGTCATCGGTCTCGAAGTCGCCAGCAGTAGACTTTTTCGAGCCAAGCACGAAACCTCGACGAAGAATAGCAGCGAAGAAAATTGCGTTGTGTGTTGCCAGAAGCGGTGTGGGGATTCGAAGAAGTTGTTTCGTTCATTTCTCCATTGGGGATTAGAAGTTTGCAGATTTCGTTGAAATGTGCTTCGTGAAATACCGGTACACCACACCGGATGACGGATGAAGTTGCATTTTGGGCATACCCCAAATATGTGACGCATTTTTGCAGACACTAGCAGCGTCGGTTTAACAGAATCGCACACAGTTTGCATCTGTCTACTTAACTTTGGCTCTTGGAGGTAGCGCCGCTCCTGAACCCGTCTTGGCAGACGTCTCGGGCACCACAGAGTGAATGAAGCCGATCGACAGCACCGTGGTGGCCAAAAACGGCGTCAGGCTGTAGTTCATGATCGCCTCCTCGATATACGGGAATATCCGGATGATCAAGAGGCGCTGATTGGTGATGCGGTTGACCAAATGACGACGAACTGCTGGAGTCTCGGGGCGTCTTTACATCCACGCGGTCTGGCGGTGGAGCTTCGCTCCTTTCGACCCCTCACTGACATATCCGCAGCGTACCACGTGGAAGGACTAGTTGCAAGACTACGGACGGGACACAGGTACATTACCAAGGACATCGAGTCGACGGCGGACCGCGCCTTGCTGAAGCACATTATCAATACGCTCTGCCTAGTGCTGGGGGCAGATTAAAGCACACGGCGATGCCACATCGCGGCTGCTGTTACGTGGTCTTTGTGGCTGGCACAGATCGAGGCCCGCCGGTGAGAGGACCAGTGGAACAGTGATTGTGCGTGTGCATACGAGATCTGGGACTTTCGAGACCCAGTACATTAGCAGTACCTACTACGAGGCCGGCACAGTGGCGACGCAGAAAGCCGCGAATCTTGGTATGTTACGACGACTACGCAAATGTGTGAAGCACGCATGGGGCCCCGTACATGTGATCGGATACAACCAACATGTTATGCAACAACAGACTTGGAGGCAGCCACCGAGAGCGGCACATCTCCGCGACTCTTTCTGGAAACGAGACGCACTGCGGACGCTGCGACGGTGATCAGCTGGACGCAGTCCCACCGGTACGGCAATCGAACAGCGCTTGGATTCGCCAGGATGGCACGGGAGACGGAACGGTCTGTAGAATGGAGGCCATCAGCGGGGCACCTCACCGCGAAGAAATGGGCAAGCATCACTGATCAAATACATGAGGATGTCGCACTGTGGATATCCGTGCATGAAAAGCAGGCCTCGTCTGAGGCTGCAGAACGTACGGTGTAACGATAGGGAGTGGGGACAGCGCCCTGTGTGGAGCACGAAGCTGTCCTCAACCTTGCCGACTGCAGCACTGGCGTCGAGCAAGCTCGGGCATTAGGCGGCGTTAGGAAACTAATTGATATTAATGTACCTCACTTCAAAATCAAAAATAATCAAAAGAATCGATACACGGGAATGCAATACAGATTTTGTCCCGGCCACGAGAGAAGATACAACTCGATTTCAATATTTTACCACCCCCACGGTGGCCACACCTAAGGGTGGCTAGCGTCTTTATTTTCAGCCCGATAAAATGAAACTGGTCCACAGACAAGAATAGTGAGTAAGAAATAGAATAAGCCAAACTGGAGGGTTCTTTCGTCGTTTTCTCTAGAAGAACGATGCGTCGCGGCAAGTCATCCACCCCAGAAAAAAGGTACGAAATGTGAAGGCTCACAATTACCTCATCAGGGAGGGGTAAGCAGGGCAATCTGGCTGTGTAGCGACCCTGGAACGTGTAGTTTTGTATCTTATGAGTCAACTAGTATCGGTTAGGCGAGTCAGGGCGATCTAGAACAAAAGTTCTGGTGCCAAGTTCGAAGAGGTACTTGTGATGTTGCACTTCATGGTCAATTGGGTATGTTGTATTGTGCTTTGCAGTTTTTTTGCCGACCATTTTTGGGCTCTATCACTATCACGGTGAGCGACTTTCGTAAATGTGTGTTGCAAAAGACATTGTTGTGTGAAACCAACGATAATTCGTCCAGTTTTAGATTGGTCGCCGCATAAACCACCAGTCTTTTCTCGCGCCAGCCAGCCAAGTACGACTCGCGCCACGCCATCGCCCCAGCACACGACGTCTCCCACCAAGCCGTAGACCCGATCCAGCAGACGCCCCCACCACGTCGTGGCCCCCTCCTCCCAGCACACAGACGTCCCCCACCAAGCCGTACTCGCCAGTCAGCAGACAACATCAGCCAAGCCGTGGATCCCAGCCAAACCGTGGACCCAGCGGATAGACGTACTCCGCCAAGCCGCGGACACAAGCCAAGCCGTGGATCCCAGCACATATATGTACCCTGGACGCCAGCAAGACGACGATCTACGCCTGCCAAGCACATACGACTCACCCCCAACAGCGCCAAGGTAAGAAGGAAACTTCCACCTACTGATCTTACTCTGGGGTTAATTTATTGCTGACGATAGATGTTTTGTGTTGTGAAAGGTGCGCTACTAAGCGAGCGTTGGCTAGTTCTGCGGGTACAACAGCTAGCAGTTGTGTTTGGGTGGACGTGTGGGCCTGCTAGCGTACCAACGCAATCGAACGTGCATTCGAAGGTAAAATGATACGTGCGTTGATACAAATAAATTCCGATGTTTGTCTAATGTTGACTAACGTTCATTTGGCTTTTAGAATAATGAACGCAATGGCCCTTGAAGACAGGATGGTATTGCATTCGGCAAATACGTTACGTGGGTTGATTACAGTTCGTTTTGGCCATCGAACATCTGCACCTCACAATGGAAAACAGTGCACTGTGGTTTTCATTCCAGAAGAAGGTTCGACGTAGTCAAGGCTAAAGTAATGCAGCACTTGAGCAGTGATGAGAAGTGGCGTCATGCCAAGATCACAGAGAATGAAGCCATTTTTACAAGCAAACCAAAACGGGAAGGCAAGCTGATTTTTGAGCGTTGAATACAGACAATTTCTGGGAGCTGCTTCAAGCGCGATGGGCGTGTGTTGTGGAGTCTGACAAGAACAAGTTGGCCTTGAAGGCATCAGCTCAGTGTAGACCACCAGTTGAGGTCTTCGACTTCGAGTTTTTGTATACTTAGAGCCGCCCAAGAAGCAAAAACCAACGATGTATAGGGCAACCGCCGCTCGGATGGCGCGGGCAGTCGAAGAGGTTGCAGCAATGCAGGAGCAGCAAGGAATTGTACTCGGACCTATCACTGCCCATCATGTTGCGGTACACCACGCTCGGCAGCCAGACGATGCACCTCTCGCAATTCCTAGTGACAACTCCACGAGACAAGCACAAGCCTTAGATGCAGAAATGGCTCGCCTTAATGCACTACAACAACAAAAAATGGCACGGAGGGGGACTATGCTGAAATTGAAGTGCAGCTGTTTGACGCGTGGGTCAAAGTTCCTGTTCGTGTTTCGTCGATTCGAACTGCTCTCCGACTCCCGCAGCACGACATTTTTTCAAATGGGATATTTCATGGCTACACACCTCAGCTCGCCGACCCTAGTGGAGAAGATATTCTTGATACAGACCACATGTAGCCTGGAGCACAACAAAATGACCAGCCTGCTGCAGCACAGCATCGCTAGATAGTAAAACAAAATCATCACTCGAGCTAAAATGACGTGATTGATATTTTTACTCGTGTTGTTCTTCTTCACTATCATCTTCCTCGTATGTCTGGACAGTAAACCTTTCACAGCGTAGCGAACCGTTGACATAGCCACAATGGGCATACAAGTTTAAGACGCCAGGCGCTTGATCCTCTTTCTGAATTAGCTGCGAGCAGCATGAGCGCATTGCGACCTCTAGCACCCGATCCGGGTATAGAGGAAACACGAGATTCGCATGCTTCTGTATCCATTTCTTCAAAAGACCAAAACATACTTCGATTGGGTTGAGATGTGGTGAATACGGAGGCAGAAAAACTAGCCTTGCCCCAGCTTGGTGAACAGCCTACAATACAGATTATAAAGTTAGGAATAATGATATACCAAATGCAAAACAAAGCGTACCTCCTCTAGCTCCTTGTAGAGATGGATTTTGCGTTGTCTAAAATCACAATTGATCTCGGTAGCGGCCAGGGATTTAGAAGAGGCAAAATTTTGGAAATTAACGCCTGATGGAACGAGTTCCTGGTGAACGTCCCGGGTGTCGATGCCCACGCGACAAATCCTTGGTGGTTGAGAGCTGCAAGAATTGAACGTCGTTCACCCTTGAAAAGGCAAACGCACAACGGCTTTGCGGTTGCGGCGTGACCATGCGTATCGACGGTACGCGCGCCTTCCATCCTTCGACGTCTCGTCGATAAACAGAAGCTGCTCTGGGTAGGAGTATATTGCTTGAAGCTTGGCTTTGTAGACATCCACCTCTTGAGGAACACACTCTCGGGCCGCCTTTGTCAGCACTTTTCGGCTCAAATTCATGTCGAAGTTGAGAGCCCTGCATATCGTGCTGGTAGAAACGTTGACTAAATCCGGAAAACTATCGCTTAAAATTCTTTAAGCTCTTCTAGATAAAATGTAGGATGCTCCTTCACGTATTGCTTAACGCGGGAAACAACCTCTGAAGGCCAGCGAGACGTTTTGGCCGCTCGCAAAAAGGCAGCTGTTTTGGGAAACAGCCAATCAGCTTAATATTATTGATCTATCCACCACAACTGAAAGTGGCATTTTTTAGCTGCAGTACAGATCCCATTTGTGACCAAACTACTGTGAAAAACGTAATTTTGACCACAATGGGCTGGACTCGATCCGCAGCCATTTCAATAGACAGTCCGTCCGGGCGCTCCAGGGTTACCAGTTTGTCGAGGGGTTGGGCTGGGTGCTTGACGATACGAGATACACGTAGTGCAGTGCTTGCCTACCGATATTAATACAGGCCAGTTGATTCCTTACTTCGAACCTGGAACCTGAAGACCCCACGCAATGTCCGTTGTGACGTCATGAGCAATCGGTCAATTCATTCAGCAAACATCGTCCACGTTCACATGCTTCCTACACTTGGCTCTTACTCGACGACTGGACACTGTGGTCGCTTCGAAAGCCATCCTGGATCTCAGCGATGGTCATGTCGGACGTCTCGGGCACCATGAAGTAAATGAAGGTGATAGACAGTATTGTCGATGCCAGGAACGGCGTGAAGCTGTAGTTCGTGATCGCTTCCTCGACGTACGGGAAACCGACACCCACGATGAGGAGCAGATCCACTTCATCGTGATACAGATACCAACAGCAGCGCCGCGGGCCGAGTCCGCGAACAATTCAGCGACGATCGGCCAGAGAAGCGGGCCAATGCTCAGATCGTAGCCCACCACGAACAAACCGAGGAAGACAATGGACAGCCAGCCAACGCTGTAGACCAGCGAGATCGTCATGCCAATGCAGCACAACACCATCAGAGATATACCAGAGATAAGCATCGTGCGCTTGCGCATGATCTTCGTCAAAGCAGCAGCGATCGGCACGGGAACGACGTTGAGGATATCGATGATCATGAGACCGACGCGGGAGTTGGAGATCCCAGCGTCCTTGAGGATCGACGACGAGTAGAAGAACACTGCATTGATACCCACCAACTGGTTGATGCACGTCAGCCCCAGCGCGATGACTAACGGTTTGCGGAACTTTTTGTTGGTGAGGATCGTCCAGTTGGTTTCGGTGTGAGCCTTGTCAGACGCACCGCTCAGTATGGACGGCAACTTCGATCTTTGGTCGTTCGACTGGATCCAGCCCATCATGGCGTTGACATTCTCCTTGCCGTACAGCCGACCCAGTTCCTTTTCGGCCTCTTCATCCTTCCCATTGGCAACAAGCCAAACAGGACTCTCCACCATGAAGAAGAACGACATCACCACGAATGCAGCAGCGAAGACGATCGGCATGCCAGCGATCCAACGGAACCCAGACGTCGTGTTCCAGTACCAGAACGTCGTCGCCACGCCGAAGATACCGAGCGTCGCTGCCAAGTGTGTGTTGGTGCCCAGTGCGTGACGGTTGTGCGGCGTCGAAATCTCGTTCAGGAACGTGTTCACGACAGCCATGGCCACACCGTTCGCCACGCCCGTCACGAAGCGGCCCGTCGCGAACCACGTGGGGTTGTTGGCCACCACTTGGATGACTGAGCCCAGCACCATGATGATCGCGTTGAAGCGCAGCGTTGTGCGGCGCCCCACTTGTTGGACGGGAAACCCGACAGCAGACTGCCGAACATGCCGCCCACGATCCACGCGTTGACCAGGAGCGTCCACGTCGTCTTGGTGTGTCCAGGGAACATGAGGCACGTGTCGTCTTCCACAGGTCGCGCGTTGCAGTCGTCCGTGTTGCTGAAGGTGCTGAGGTTGACTTGTGAGTTGGACCAACCGTAGTGGAAGGCCTCGAGCATGGCGATGGCGACGGACGAGTACACGATCCATGTCGGCCGGAGCGATCGCTCCTCAATGTGGAGCAGGGGTCCGTCGTCTTGGAAGACGGTAGGTGGCGTCTGGACGACGGCGTATCCGTTGCGTGGAGATTCGTGCGGCGACATCAGACTTCGTCAGTCAAACTTGGTTGTGCTTCTGGTGCTGCGAGCAAGTTCAAAAATGAGCGTCTGTACTGCAGCGAGGCTCTAGACGAGTACATGTACGTGTGCCATACCGTCGATAAAGGCTCGCGAAGGCAGTGGACGATCTGACATGCTCCAGTCTCGCAAGCAGCTCCCATCGCTCTTGTGCATCGCCAGTGCGTCTGGGTTGTCGGCTGTGGTTAATTCTTGACGCCCGCATCGCAATGACCGTATTAGTCGCCCACATGAGCCCAGGAAATCTGCAACCACACATCAAGCAACTTCAACTTCAGAATCGTGCCCGAATTATGTTGGGGCGTCCGGCTCAAAATGAACAGCAAAAGGGCAACGTACACTTTTATTTCGAGTTCAATTTGGCCCTGGCTCATTTTTGCTCTCAACCTTTTGTGACACAAATTGTATGACCAATTGGTTAGAATAAATTTATGAAGCTTTTGCACTTCGTTTCCTAGCGTAGTCTAAACAAGGACAGGACGCCTTGGCCGCTGCGCTGATTTATTGCTTTGCTTGGCCGTAGGTACTTTAGTAAAATTCGTTTTGTTGTGAGATGCTTGCTTGGCAAATTCCGCAACATGTATTGGATTAGAAGGTGCTGTTTCAAGTGAAATCACCGTTGTTTTGTGGAGCGCGATTCACACGACCACAAAGGCGTTTTCGTCAGGAACGTGTACTCTGATTATGCAACGCTCATGTGCGTCGTTCGGGATGAGGAGAACGAAAAATCATCACCGTTTGCTTAGGCCGTCGTCAATGCTCGATCGTATTTGACTGCGGTGTCTATCGGAGCCTAATCCAATAGCTGGTACACTGTACATGTAGCTGCCGTTCCCATGAAGGTGAATTGTTAGAAGGTTATCTGTGCTAAAACGATCCTAAAAGTCCTAAAGTATCCTAAAATGTCCAAAGTGGTCTCAGAGAGACCGCTTCCAACCGAAACGAAGTAGATGTTTGCAATGGTCAGCACGCGGACTGGATTATTAATAGTTGCCTTGACAAGGAGTTACAATCTTTTCTCGACGCCTCGCCCGCCATGCCATGGCGGCCATGGTGGTTAAGTGGCCTTCTATTTGAGTGTTATTTTACTTCCCTATAGAAGCCTGATATGTAGTGAGACGTGACAATATGTCATTCGACTTTGGGTTTTGCCGACTTGTTGTCTGCGGTGAAGAAGCTGCGATGATACACGTATGTTTCACTGTTGTCATTCCGCCATTGCTTTGGATGTTGTAACTGGTTGTTGTGTTCGTTTTTGCCATGAGTTTCGCTGCCCTGAGTGCTGATCCAGCTGGTGTTCCCCGCTGCACTGAGAAGAACGAGTCTAGATTTTGTGCTAGTGTGGCTGCTGGGCTGTTTGACGCCTTGCCCGCCATGAGCGAAGCGAAATTGGCGGTGCAAACGAGTGTTACTATTACAATCTACTTGTGTTTTAGGATTTTTTTACGACTTTTAGGAACGTGTTTCCGTTCGTCGAGTGCGAGGTGAAAGTCCACGACCCCGAGCCTGTGGCGGCGAGACCGACGGAAAGCAAGCCTTTTGCCGAAACTGAGGAGGGGATACTTTGAATGAACCAGTGACAGCAGCAGACGAACGCAGCATCGCCACAAGCTAAACAAGTCAGGTTCTCGTGTTATTTACAATATGCAAACACTTATAACTAGCTAGAAATGACAACAAACTACGCTAGTTTGAACGTCACCCACCTCCTTACTGCTGACTCTTGACCGAGTGTAGGTTCTGGTCGCTACGAAAGCCGTTCTGGATCTCGGCGATGGTCAAGTCCGACGTCTCCGGCACCATGAAGTAGATGAACACGATCGAGAGGATGGTCGTGGCCAGGAACGGCGTGAAGCTGTAGTCCGTGATGGCGTCTTGGATGTACGGGAAGCCGATGCCGATAATGAGCGCGCACACCCACTTCAAGAAGACGCAAATGCCGACAGTACCACCTCGTGCCGAGTCCGGGAAAAACTCAGCGATCATCGGCCAGAGCAGCGGACCGATGCTCACGTCGTAGCCGACCACGTAAATACCGAGCATCGTGACGGAGAGCCAACCGACTCCGTAGACCATGGAGATCGTCATGCCAATGCAGCAGACCGACATGAGCGCAATTCCCCAGAGAATCATGGCGCGCTTTGGCAGGAACTGCGTGGCGTAGGCTGCAATAGGCACCGGCACGACGTTGAGGATGTCGATGATGGCCACACCCAGACGAGCGTCCGCGATGCCAGCTTCTGTCAAGATCGACGACGAGTACCAGAAGACGGCGTTGATGCCCACGAGTTGGTTGATGCACGTGAGACCGAGTGCCACCACAAGCTGTTTGCGGAACTTGGGCTTGACCAGGATCGTCCACGGACTTTCGGTCTCCATCTGCACCGACTCCCCACTCACCGTCGACGGTAACTTGGTGCGGTGGTCGCGCGCCTGGATCCAACTCATCATAGCTTCGACGTGTTCCTGGCCGTACAGACGAGCGAGTTCCCTCTCGGCCTCGTCCTCGCGGCCCTTGGCAACGAGCCACACGGGGCTCTCCACCATGAAGAAGTACGAACACACGAGGTAGCCGGCGGCCAGCACGATGTGGACCCGGGCAATCCAGCGGAACCCCGACGTCGTGTTCCAGTACCAGAAGGTTGTCGATACGCCCAAGATGCCGAGCGTCGCAGCCAGGTGTGTGTTGGTACCGAGTGCGTGGCGGTTGTGCGGCGTCGAGATTTCGCTCAGGAACGTCTTAACCACCGCCATGGCGATTCCGTTGGCTATGCCGGCGACGAATCGACCGGACTCCGAACCACGCCGCAGTGGGCGCCAGAACCTGGATCACCGATGCCAGGACCATGACAATGGTGTTGAAGCGCAGGGTCATCCGACGACCGTATTTGTTGGACGGAATACCCGACAAGAAACTTCCGATCATGCCCCCGACGAGCCAGGCGTTCGACAGCAGCGTCCACGTCGTCTTGGTGTGACCGGGAAACATGATGCACGTGTCCTCCTCCACGGGGCGGGCAGCACAGTCCTCCACGTTGTGGAACTTGTGCAGGTTGATCTGGTGACTCGACCAGCCGTAGTGGAAGGCTTCGAGCATGGCGATGCCGGCCGACGAGTAGACGATCCACTTGGCCCCGATGGCGCGTCCTTCGATGGTCGAGACGGCGTCATTGTCGGTGGCTGGGGACATGACGATGGCGTAGTCCGGCCCGTGGTTGGGGTCGGGAGAGCGAGGCATCTTGTTGTTTGTGGACGGAGACGGTCAAACTTGGACTGGGAGACCGAGGCGGCACAGGAAGGCGAATTCGAAAGTGAGAACGAAGCTCCCGAGTGCAGTGCGCTGCCAACCGCTACCATGTGAGCGGTGAGGAGGGATTAAAAGCACACAGGTCTTGGTTCCCAGCTCATCCAGTTTTTGGCTAGCAGCCTTCAATGAAAGCATGACACGAAATTATGATCGCGGAGAGCGGTTGTCCTATCCTCGGGTCAGCCTGATCTCTGAGCATACACTATGCACGAGTTCTAAAGCACTCGAACTTGCTTCAACATGGGATCTTTTACTAAAGCCAAGATTAACTTTAATTG
Organism: Phytophthora hibernalis; assembly: GCA_012656075.1. NCBI lineage: Eukaryota > Oomycota > Peronosporomycetes > Peronosporales > Peronosporaceae > Phytophthora > Phytophthora hibernalis. The sequence continues at coordinate 59,449 of JAAKBF010000151.1, read as the reverse complement.
GGATATTAACTAGAGAAATTAATTTAGCGATCTACCTGGTGAAAGTGGTAAGGCTAAGGTCTTCAACGATTGGCGCTAGAAAAAGCCCAGAATGACCGGCTCAGGCTGCAGGCTGTACGGCTCAGGAAGGGGGATGGGAACGGAGTCCTTGCTTTTGGTTTGCGATAGTTTTCGAAGTCTGTGGCTGATTTGTGCAAGTAGCAGCAAGTTTCATGCAATGCGTGTACTGTAGCTCAGCGCAATAAGTTCTCGATTTTTGTGTTTTGGAGCCGAGCGATACGACCGCGAGGGCTGTAAACTATTTATCTCTCAGCTTATGTCCAGGCCAATTCCAAAGAGGTTTTCGCTGATCAGCTTCAGTTGAAGCTTCAACAACACATCAATTGGTGGTTCGGCTAACGCATACATGTACCATGACACCAATTACATGTACGACTAAGCTTAGTCTGGGGTATTAAGGGCATCTGCGCCCACTCATCATGCCCGCTCAAGTGTTGAGCCAGGTCAAACTTGAACGCGTTAACGTGCAAGGATAGTTCCAGAGAGGAAAGTTCAAGGATGGAATTCCAGACCGCCGAAACCAATGCACTTGAACTTATAGATGGCGACTGACGTCATCGAGCATCGAGTCTCCAGTCGCTCTTTGAAGTCTACCACCTGGAACTCGACCCTATACGAAGCCTAGCCAACGAGGAGCAGGCTTAGAGACCAGCTTTAGGCATGAGCTGTGGCAAGGTTGTATGAGCAATATTGCGAACGTGCTGGTCGTTGCTGCTGCTTTCTGATCATCTAGGTTTCCCGTTTGAAATAGCAGACAACGTTTTTCACTTGCATCATCTACACTTTTGCTATCGAAAATCGGCTGGACCACACGGAATACGTCTCTCAACTTGCGCTTGGATTCGCTTTGGCCCTGACACCAAAGTCAGTGTTTGAATCCCTTGCGGGACGTTTGGGAGGCCGGGCAGACTCGAATGTGCCATCACCGTCGCCACTCAAAGTTCTTTTCGGCGGATGGCGCGTTGATTCTTCTGGACTGCCACTACGCTGCTCCACCCCATGGCTCTCCATCAATTCCGAGTCTTGAGATTCAAATCATCTTGCACTACGCGAGGTGATTGCTGCTAAGTCAGCAACCTCCATTTTTCGATTTCTTTTTCGACCGAGCCACCTCCTGTGATAGCGCACTCACTCCCTCAGCCAGGGTCGCTTCCGACTTTTGCAACCTCAACACCTTGGCCTCTGCCTCTCTTGCCTTCTTGCGCGCTTCATTCAGCTCGGCGATATACAACTGATTTTGCTCGTGCAGCCTGGTATTCTGTGAGTAAAGTGCTAAGTTCTGCTCCTCGAGACGCTTTACGCGCAGTTTAAAGCTGGCGCTGGAAACCTCGCTGGCGTTCCGTAACTCTTGTAGCGAACTTGCTTGGTTTCCTCCATGACTTGTTCTTTGCTCAGCCCCCACACCTTCTAGGTTGTCTGCTCTACTTCCACGAAGTGTAAAACCTGTAGAAACAGGCTGTGAAATCAGACGGACACATTCAGCTCCTACTTCTCGACTCCTCGTCGCGTCGGTAGTCAATTGTTCCTGCTCGTTAGGTGCCGTAGTAGCACCGATAGATCCACTTTCAATCCTGGTGGACGTCGCTTGCTGTGTTGCAGTCACAAAACTGTCGTCGGTCTTGAGTTTATTCAGCAAATTGTTGACATCGCTCCTGGTCACGTGCTTGGTCGGGTCCTTCTCGGTGATATATTTGCGGATCTCCCGCTGCTTCACCCCCGCCTTGCGAAGAGCATTCACCGCCTCCAGCACCATCGGGTCTTGCACCCGTCGATTTCTCGGATACGCTTTGAAGGTTTCTGCGTCCAGTGGGTGGTTGTGGGTCGGCCTCTGCAGCGTCACCACCACTTGCCACCCACTCACATTGGAACTGTCAGCCCCAAATCTCTTCTTAGCCAGGACGTTCATCCTGGCTGGACACTGGATTGGGCGAAATTGCTGTCTGGGTCGGAGTCCTCGACTGCGACTGCGAGGTTTGCCCCCGTGAGTGCAGATGAAGGTCTTGGCGTAGAATCCGATTTCGGTCGGAATGATGTGAGGCATTTTAGTAAGGCGCTGGTTTCGGGTGGCGGCGGAGGTGGAAGACTTGCAGACGTAAACCTGAAAGGTCTGGCGCTGGTATACGTCGAAATAGGCAGAGAAGGCCTCCCAATTAAGGAAAGTGGTGCAGGCCATTCGAGGTGCCTCAACGACGGACGGAACTTGATCTGGAGAGGCATATGGGGCTGGGGCATTGGGAGTTGATTCGGTGGAGACCTCAGCTCCGTCCTGGGTGGGAGGCATCGGTAGGGAGGAGCTCATTGTCGCCACCTGCTGGTCCTGGGCACTAGGTAGGGAAGGGAGTGGCACTAAACTGATTGGTCCTGGGCACTAACTAATGTGGTTGTTAACGTAAGTGATCGGTAAGCACAAACCATAAATAACGGGCAATTTTGGTTCACAATCTCGTAAATTACGACCAAATCATCTTTTGTGTGGTGCTATCTTTCTCGACCGCCTCCTCCGTTTCTGTATAATAGTATCTTGATACGACGTACATGTAGACGGCAATAAAAGAACTCGTCGCATCAGGGCACCATGGCAGGCAGTGGTTACAGTGGCTTACGTCTTTTTAGTTCTTGTGTGCATGAATGCTCACAAACAGGTAAAAGCTTCCGCATTTCTGCAGCAATATCCCCACCACGCTTTCTGCACTAACCTGAATTGGGACCTTCTATCATTCGTTATTCTGTCACTGTTTCATTCGCCTTTGTCTGCACAGCCAAAATCAGATCTTCGGAGTCAACAGGACCGTCTAAGAGCCATGATTATTATTCAATGCTGGAGATGCACGATCTGATGGGTAATAGTGTTGTGTATCGCCCCAGAGACCTGCAGCTCTGAATCTATCATGCCTCACGAAGAGGTCACTCCAAAATTGTCTCTCGCCAACACCAGACCAGTTCCGAACGCGTACACGAAAGTATGCGACTGACCTGGGTTGTGTTGACTGCTGCTACACTTCTGGCAAATTTTGATTCCGTCTTCGCCATCCAAGACACCGATCGTGCCACGTTCCGCGGTGCTGCTGTCTCTCTCACGGCAACCGGTACAAACAACCGTTTCCTGCGCAACGGTGATTTTGATGAAGAGCGAGGAAGACTAACACGACAGAATGCCGAGGAAATGTTGGGAAGAATGAAAATTTTTGCCGAGGCGCATCTTGGTGTGGACCGAGTCGCTGGGTTGGCGGAGTTGAATCGGGAACAAGTGAAGCTCTGGTTTGCAACAAGTCAGAAGAACGTTGTCTACCGTCAAATGAAAAATGACGGGATGAATCCGGCGAAATTGAGTATAGCGATTGGCTTGGACGACATTGTGAAGAACGTACCCAAATCGAAGCTCATGGACAACGCAGATTATCTACTGTTTCAAGATTTCTCGCGGTACTGGTATAAAGACAGTCTCAAAGCGAAAAGCTTCCCCCAAGCCCCTTCGGTCTAGAATTTGTCATGCTCGTGACGAACCTTCCATACCAGCCCGGTTCAACGTCGTTCCTTTGGTTTGAGTGGAATCTATAGGAACAAACCAGGAGGGATAATCGTCGAACGACAGGGTTCACGGACTATAATGGACCGATTCCCGCAGGATTTCAATTTCGTGTATAAATGGACAGAAAACGGACATTTTAGACACTTCTGCTTACTTTTTGATTGCGATAGATCTCGCATCTGACGGGGTACCCACCCCCTCCGACAGATTTCTAGGCTGCCTAAAATCGCGTCTAAAAGCAAATAAACTTGGTTTTTCTATGGCAATAATAATAAGGGTGAGGTGTATTGTGTTACATGACCAAAGTATTGAACTCTAATCACCATTCCAGATCGACTGATCGCCTGATCCAGTAAATTTCGTGGGCTCCTGCAGTCTCCGTACTGTTCCCACCACTCCTCTGCACTCCGCCTTCCTTGAACCTTTCTCCCGCTCACACCAAGCTGTCAGCATTTCTCTTCTCCAGCCAGCGCCTCCCGTCACCGCCCAATCTCTCTTTGACTCCGTCCAGCAGGTGCGTCAACTACTCGACCTGTTCCATTCGCGCAAATCGAACTTTTCCTGCGGTCCATCGCCAGATTCGCTAACCAATCTGCCGCTTTATTTTGTGCCCGGTAATGGTGTTACCAGCTACCCACCTCGCACTCGTCCGCGAGTCGTCTCCTCTTCTGATACCAGTGGATCAGTTGCTTGGCCTTCGGTGCCTTCCTGTTCTTCATCATGCTCAAGATGAGCGCGCTGTCTCGCACTACGTGCATGCCCGTCCATCCTTTTGCCGCAGCGTGAGCCAGCAGTCTGTGCAGACGCACCATCTCCGCCAAGGTTGCTGGTGGTGGCACGGTTGATCAACGCCGTCGCTGCCGCCCAGATCACCTCTGGTGTTTCATGATTCCATTCCAGGATCACACTTCCGCCAGACCCGGGTTACCACGAGAACCCCCATCAAAGAAGCCTACGCGCATACTCATGTCCCCAGTCAGTCGCTCCTGAATCGCCGCATCTCTTCTCCACTTTCTCGTGATCTCGTTGCCCACGCACCATTTGTGAAATGACGTCCTAGTAATCGCCTCCCATCCGGGTGTTGGCGTTCCACATTCCAGCGCGATATCGACGTCAGTGTGATCGCCACGCCCATGGCCCACATGCAGCTGGCCACGTCGTACGCGTGTTCCCACGCGTCTGAGTCCTGCTCCTTGCACCATACCTAGGTATTTTGTTGATCTTGAATCTAAAGATGTCGTTGATCACGTCTGAGTCCTCCGCTCCACATATCGTTCTCATCGTCCCCACAGCCGTAACAGCGCTCGCCAATGGTCCTTCGCTTCCAGGCACTGCCACACAAGGTGAGATGTGCCTCCCCCTCTTTTGTTTCGCAGGCCCCTCGGGTACATGTCCTTTCTTGTCCTTCCTCCACAGCCTCAACCTGTTGAGTTTCAGCTTCATCACGTTTTGCGCTTGATAGGGCGTGACTCCGTCAAGGCCGTGAATTGTGCTCCATCGTAGGCCTGCAAGAGCTCCTGCCACTGCAGTATCACTCGCTTGCCAACTCTGCGTGATCTCTTGTTCCGCGGCTTTGGCCTTCTCCTGCTTCTGTTAGCAATGAGCGTTTTGTACTGCTTTCGCGTTTCCATCGCCTCTTTCCAGCCCAATTGGCATCATTCTTGTCAATCTTGGGTGCGGAGTCAACCAGACTGTGCTTAATGGCACGTACAGCACTCTGGAAATCGCCGACCCCACTGTTTCGGTGTCTACCCGTGCAACCCCTCGTGTGACAGAGCCCCTGGTCAGCTGTCGAGGATGGTGCCATATCAAGGGAACGTTCTCACGCTTTATGAAGAGTGATCGCTTTGAGGCGGCTCCTATACTTTAATGATAACCAAGCAGCGGAAACAGTGGGCGATAAGGCACGGAAGATCGGGCCGCTGTTATAAGCTGTTGAGAAGATATCCCGGTGCGGCTACCGTCTAGGTAGATGCATCTCTTTTGACGAGGGAATGGTTCCCAATCGAAGCCGTTTCAGCCCCATGAAAGTCTACATGAAGAACAAACCCTCGAAGGGGGACCAAGTTTTATCTCAGTGTTGCGCAGAGACTGCTTACTGCTCCAGGTAAGTTGCCGTATTCTGTATTATCCGGAATATGCTGTGCGGCTTTATACTGGATACACTAACCAGTACTGTTCGTATTTTGTATCTGACTGAATAGAGTCGAGATCTACTGCGGCAAGGCATCTAAAGGCAAGAAGGAGAAGAACGTCTGACCGACTGCTGTCGTTAGAAACACCACCAAAGTTTTGCGCGGCCAGCCTTACACGAGACTTATCGTGAGGGAGAACTACTATTCATCAGCGCAGCTCTCGATCAAGCAGCACACTATGGGTCTCTATCACGTGGCACGGTCCGGAAGGTCTGACTCGGTTGGTGTACTGGTATCCAGTACAAGCAAAACAAGAGGCTCTCGCCTGGATGGACTCTAGGCCAGTATCACTGGGTGTACACGAACCAGACCACATTGGATCGGAGAGAGAAGGACGGCACGATCAAGGTGACACCTTGCCCACAGCTGGTCGTGGACTACGCTCGCGACATGGGCGGCGTGGACACCCACTATCAGCTGCGGCTGCAACAGTACTCGCTCCAAAGAGCATCGCGTTAAAAAAATACTACAAGCAGCTATTTTTAGGCATCGTCGACATGGCTATCGGGAATGGGATGGTAGTCCACAACATCTCGAAGAAGCGGAAAGGAGACAAGCCCACCACGCACGCAGCGTACATGCGACGTCTACACAAGGAGCTGCGCGGACTTCGTGAGGTGAATCTAGAGACGCATTTAAACGGCGTAGATCTGATTTTGGCCCCCGTTTCACGAGGAGACCACTCGTTGGTCAACACAATCAGCCGCTACGTATTCGAGACGCAGTCAAAATGCCGGCAGTATCTCTGCAAGGTGTGCTCGTCTTTCAGTAGCGGCAAGTCGTATGAAACTAGCTACTTCTGTAAAACGTGCAGCTACTACTTTGGCGATCGTGTGCCGCTCTGCCGGCAGATTCGGCGCGTTAGAGTGGCAATACACTCACGTGTGTTCAGATATGGCACGACGTCTGGAATGACGGTAAAAACATTCCACCAAACCTAAAACAGATTCGGTTCCGTAATGGTAAGCGAAAGAGAGCAGACTCAGAACAGGAAGAGGAGGAGGACAGCTAGTGAGAGCCCGTAACTGCATTTCAAATACACATTTCACTTTGGACTTATACAAGTGGTTTCGCAGAAGGACATGCTTGTACCTAGCCAATACCAGCTCGAGTTTTCGCCAACTGTTTCTGCAAATGTTGAGTCCTTGCAGCGAAATTGCATTTTCTTGAGCCTTTTTGTAGCGCAGGGTCGACGCCCCTCCTATATTTCGAGAGGGCTTCAAACAGGGAATATTCTAGCCAATAGAAATAATAGTTAAAACAAAGGATATTGTTCTCTGGATTTTATATCCAGAGTCTACCTGAATCCTTGCATTTATGATACCTTTCCTAATACGATTTGGATACTTCAACAAATAAGCTTTAAACCCCTGCTATAGTTTATAGCCGGATCGATTATATTTTTTGTGGCGGTTGGCAGAAGATTAGGATAAAAACCTCTATGATATGATATCACTTATAATCATATTTTATCTGCAGCAGATGATTTATCCAGACCGTTCGAGCAACATTTTGGATGTTTTTTTCTTTGAGCAACACACCAATATAATACCTAGCACCGTTTACTACAGTGGTGTGTAGATAATTCCGTACGTTTGGAATATATTGAAGCGCGTGCCCAGTAAATAGAATTTTTCGGTTATTGCCCGGCATTCATACAGTTAGGTGTAGTAAGAATATGCGTGCGTCGTTGTATTACGGACGTATCTTCTCACTTTCATGCTAGACTACGTACAAAATCTAAAATCGCGTCAGTCACGGAAACTTATTCGTGCAATTTGAACGAAACATTTCCTGCAGCTATCTTGGCCAACAAAATTTAGTGAAATTACTACGCCCGATGACCTATGGATACACGGTGAGAAAGCTACACGCATTGGGAGGGGTTTCGTTTGAGTAAATACGCAAACATGATTGGCATAGTTAGAAGTAGCAACCATTTAGTTAGAAGCGAATTGATGCTAGATCGATGAATCTGGATTCAACTGTTCAAACAAAACCAACATTTTGCTAATACTTTGAAGTTCCGCTTTTCATTTGAGTATGTTTCCTATCAGTATCTCCTAATCACAATCCAAAAATGGCGTACATGAATATGAAGTGAATTTTGCACGACGAATTCAATCCATTTTTCTGGATCGTGTTGCTGTTACCAAAAGTGGTACCGAATGATTGTATGATTTCGAGGACGGGCGTCATGGCACTCAAATCCTGAAAGTGAAGAGTCGATAGGATCAAAAGCTCTAGGTAAGCCAAAATGAGGCCAATTGAGGCATATGGGGGCTGGGGAGAATGCTCTAAGCTTCCGGTGCAATTCCAAGGAAGTGAAAGAAAGCGCCTTGGGCGATGTCTCGTGAATTGAACGATCGATTGACCGGGTTTGTCGGATCTGAAATCACCCCTCCCAATATGCCTAACCCATCAAATCAAGCCTTGCTCACTCTACACCAACCTTTTTCGGTGTATTTTAAGTAACAGCAGCGTGTTCGCACTTTAACTTAGAGTAAGCTCTGTCCTTCTCTGCTGTGTCCTCCGCGTCTCAATCGCACGTCGCTCGTGTGTGTTGTCCGCACTACGTCACCTCGTTGCTCGCTGCTGCGCGCTGCCACCACTGCGCCCTCCGCTTCCGTTGCCGCCGGGTCCGTTGTCGACGCCGTTTCAGCTACCGCCGGTGTTCCTGTCTCCACCTCCGTTGCCACCGCTGCGGTTGACGTTGTTGTTGTCATGATCGTCGCTGGTGACACCACCGCTCACGGCTACTTCCTCATCCGTGTTCACGTTTCCGTCGGGGGTCGTCAAGCACAACCGTGTTCGTTGCTGGCGCTGTCGCTTTGGTGCTGCTGCCGGCACTCGGCGTACTTGACAGTCGTGCTTCTCTTGCTGTTCTCGCTGTCATATCTGATGTTGCTGCTGTGCCTCTGCTGTAGCCTAGTTCAGCTCGTGCTTAGTTGCTGTGGTTCCCCAATGCAATCTTCTTCTCATCTGCTCTTCACTTTCCGTTCTCGTCCTCTCTAGCTCCGTTCACGCCCTCTCTGGCTCCGTTCACGCCCTCTCCGGCCCCGCGCTCGCCCTCTTTGGCTACGCTACGTCCTCTCTGGCTCTACTTTCATCTCTCGTGGCCTGTCGTATCACTTGGCCAATCCTCGCTGGAAGGCTCCTGGTTGGCCACCAAGTTAGGTCTGTCCCTCTCTACTGTGTCCTCAGCGTTTCAATCGCACGCCGCTCGTGTATGTTGTCCGAACTACGTCACTGCCATTCTTATCCTTAGCTAGAGGACAGTGTTCAGTGGATGCTACTACGGCCGTCCTAGCAATACACATACGCAACCTAACACGAATGACGGGCCGTAGCACGTTCCTTGGTTTCCGCAGTGTAGAGCGCCGCACAAAGATCGAATCCTAGTCGCTCACAACGTTCGGCAGGAGGCTGGTTACCAGGGGTTGGTTACCCTCTCTTGGCGTACTGAAGTGCGGCGCGGGCTGGTTACCGACAACTATACGGGGCTGCAGATACCCGTCTCTTTCACACTAGGGGACTTCTCCTCACACGCGCTGTCTGCTCTTGGGACGCTTCGTTCCCTCGAAAAGGGGATGTATTTAATGCTTAGCAGCACGTGTCGGGCCGGCATGTCAACTATTCTGCTCCGCTACAAATCCACCAGTGACTGCTACTTATCTACTTCACGCACTTCATCCGTCGCATACCTCGATGGATCAACTGAAACTTCACGCCAGAAGATCGCAATACATCGCGACTTGGCGGGGTCTTCACACCTCGAACCAGGTTGCACGTTTCAGATGGCGCCCATCACGCGACCTTCTCTCGACTCCGGCTGCTCCTGCTGTTGTCTTCGCCGGTTGTCGATGCTGAGGGCCGTTCTTATCAACGGTAGCGTGGTAGCGTTTTCCCTTTTGGTAGCGCGGTCTGACATAAATAGTGCTGTTGTAAGGTAGCGTGCGCTACCAGGCGGTCCCGCGAGTGGTTGCACGGTTGCGTACGCTACCACCGGTAGTCCAGTGCTTTCGAGGTGTTTGATTGGCTAACAAAAATAACTTCAACAAAACATAACCTAAATAGACTAACACAAGTTGGCGATGCTCTGAGCTCACAGACCAACTTCCAAGACCCAAGGATACCCTAAGCCAGCACCAATCAACTCTCAAGATGGATGGCCGCTCATTATCCGAGTGAAGGAGGGGTGCGAGCATTTGGAATGACTGCCCTGTTGACGTCGGAGCTTCCGACTACTAGTTTGACGTCGATAACTGACATTTTGTCGTCCCAGCCCCCTCAAGACCCACAACAGTCGTCGGGTGCGTCCAAAATACCTGCAAATACGCCTACAATCAGTCGTCAGTCGTTCGAGGGTGTGACTCTATCCGACGTGGTTGTCAAAGATGAAGAATACGAGCACCAAGAGACTATATGTACGCGAAAGACGGTTGCTTCAATCAAGGGCATTTCTGTTGGTGAAATACGGCACGGGGAATTACGTGCAATTTGTAAATCCCTTGCAGTAACTGGTTATAAGAACAAAAGAAGGCCGTCATGGCAAACTTGATCGCGTCGAAGAAAATCAACGAGGACGTGTACGACAACTTCTTCAGTCCGCCATCTAAGAAGGCTAGGATTCCTAACAAGCAAGCGCAATGCCCATTTCGACTCCTCAACATCATTTTTAGCGATACGTTTGCAGAGCGCTTTTCTCGACTCGGTGACTCCGCTACTCGTCAGGATCTGGACGCTCGCGTTTCTAAACAGACTTCATTTTGGACGGATGTCCGTGCAGCTTTATTGACGAGAGTGACGAGCATTTCGGCAAACTGCAGTTCAGCCATTTCTCCCTGGATGAAATGGGCATTGATCCGTCAACGGTTGTGCCGCACGAGTGGAAAAACTGCGACGTATCTATCTTTACACGGCCAAAGGTTACAAAGTGGCACTTACGCACTTCACGGCGTCTGGCAACCACCAACCGGACTTTTATCACTACTGTGGTGGTCAACTGGATGTACTTTACCTACATCTACATCGTGCTCATCGCCCTTCCCTTACAGGACACATCCAAGCTGACCTTCCCGACGGTACATTTTTCGACAGCGAGGTTGACGTTCCAGTATCGGCTGCTGATAAGCCCGACAGAAAATTAAAATCGAATTCTCCGTCCGCAGCTGATGCCATCCTAGAATATGTTCACAGCACCACGCGATCGGAAGGTGCAACGCAGAGGCTATTTTTTATGAAAAAACGTGACGAGCGCGAAGAGGCCAAGGCGATGCGGGATCAAGTGAAAGCAGAACAGGAGATGTCACTGCTTCGCTTTCAAGAATGGACGAGAATTTCGGATCGTATCCATGCGCTGAGTCGTGAACTACGACAAGAAGACGATCCCGAAGCTATCGCCGACCTTCATTCTGAAATCAAGCAACTAAAGCACAAGAAGGATTCAATCAATATTATCTAGGTACAGTCGATTCACTCGACCGATCATGCTTTCTACCAAAGTTCAATATTTTTTAACGTTTTATCTTGTTCCTCGAAAGGTTGTAGTGAGGTCTAGCCAAGACAAGATCCTTGATGTGGCGTAGTATCCGATCTCGAATGGTGGACACACCAGGACTGTCAATGACGACGGTGTCGCTTGGTAAATAACCTTTATCGAGAACTCTTCCAGTAGACAGTGGGTCAACTGCATCCAGCACAATTGTGTAGGGCCTCTCAGACACTACGAAATTATGGAGCCTAACAATCGATATTACTCTCCGAACGTTAGCAAGCTTGACCTGCAGCGGTCGACGCAGAATTCGCCACTTCGTCGTCATCAAGCCAAAAGCCTGCTCATGATCCTCAATTGACTTACGTAAAAATTATATGCATCATTGTGAGGGTTTTCACGATGGGATCCGGAAAATGGGATGATCAGGTGCTCACCAGGTATGTATGCGTTGTCACCGATGATATATTTGCCAATTGGCAGCTTCTCCACGAGACCTGCCGCACTCGTTTTACTGAATGCACGAACATCGTTTGCTCCGCCAGGTGCAGAGACACACATGAATGTGAATCTACTCAGGTGATCACATACGGCTTGTACGTTCACCCCAACGGCTTGGTAGTGTCCAGAAAAATAGGACGAAACATTGCCGGTTTCCGTTGTCGAGGGAGTTTTTAATCCGTACCAACATCCCGTCCACACAACCAATACAGCCATTGAGCACTCCGTATGAACTACAAATAGTGAAGTCGGCAGCAGTTCTCGTCAGTTCTGCGTTGGTCTTGAGGAAGTGCATGTTTAACGCCTTGCAGGATAAAACCGCTTTGATTGCCAGGTGCAGAACCCGATAAAACGAAGCCACGCTGATCTCGGCAATATCGCGTACACCCGAGTAGCTCCCCCAGCCAGCCATCGCAGTAGACAATGCAGCACGATTTCTCGAGCAATAGGTTCTACCCCTGAAGGCGTTATCGCCCGAGACTGGTCGACGCAGATATCATTTCAGAGAAGTGACAGTAACTTTTTGAATGACACGACACTCATTCGGTACGTGCGATAGAACTTGCCCTCCGATTCCAACTGCTGAACACGTTCACCCCACTGCAATCGCTGTCGAAAAACGCGTTCTCCACGGCTACAGAGTCCTTCGTTCAGTATGACGAAACGCATGACCAACTGCTCTTGCGCATCATCAGAATCAAACTCTGCATCGTCATCCATATCGTCGGAATCCCAAACTGTCTCCATGATTTTTGGCTTGTCAGCGTTGTTTGCGTTTGTAAAATGACAATATCTATCGCAACATTTATACACGCTACGGCAGGGTGCGATAAGAATGAAAAGTTGCCGGGGAGAATTTTGTCATATGTCTGGTAGCGCACGCTACCGCGCAACCGAATGATAAAACGGCCCTGAGTCCAGGTGAGCCACACCAAGGGAACCCGTTCCCTTACTTTCTCCCCCTTCCCAATAATCGTCCTCGATTCGTGTCGCCATCCTCCGTGCGCTGTCCCTCCTGTCGGGCAGTCCTCGTCTCTGCGCGCTGTCCATCCTGCCGCGCTGTCCTCTGCTCCCGCTCCGCTTCCTCATGTCCGTCGCGCTGCTCCTCTTCATGATGTCTGTCCTGTCGCGCCACTACCGCCTCCAATCTCAGTGCTTGGGGGCTAGTGGCAGTGCGCTGTAGTCCGCCGTCCTCACGCACTCCGCTATCTTCATCCTCTTGCTTCACGCCATGTTCACCGCGCACTCGGCCTACTTGCCATAGTCGCGAGTAGTCCTCTGGTTGACCCAGAGTCGCTGGGTCACTCCTGAGTGAGGTCGACCACCCACCCGTTGTACTTCAAACTCCAGGATGTAACGCCCGACACGCGTCCTGTATCGCCGTCGTCGCTGCTCAACCACGCACTCGTCGGGTTGGATCTGCTCAAACCTTGGTTGTCGCCCCATGAGGCTATCAGCACACGCCCGGCGAAAACGTACACGAACGCTTCTTTGCCTTTCTCTCCGGTTGCTTCACTCGCGTGTCCTTGCTGTCGTCGTTCTCCACACTTGTTTATCCACTTCCTGAGCAAATCTGCTCGCTTCTTCCAAACCGGCACCAGCATTTTCTCCTTGGCGCTCTTCTGCGCCGTGATGCTCGAGTGCTAGCTGTTCACCACTCTTTCGGTCACTGTTGTCTCGCTCTGCACCTTCATGTCTGTCTGCTTTCGTCCGGCAGCTTGTGTCCCGTCTGTCGTCTGCACTGCTTCCGCGTCTGCGATCGCGAGAACTTCTGCTACGAGTGCTGTCGCTCTGGCTCTGGCTCGCACGGGGCTTCTGCCTCGGTCTTCGGCGCCTGATCCGCGCCCGGAACCACCGTACGGGGCCCTTCTGATCTTAGCGCGCGTTCATCCCGAAATAGCGTCGCTGTCGGCTGTCGTGTACACTCTGATTCGCTTGCCTCGGTTCGTTGCTTCGGCCGGTGCTGCATCTTCACTCTTGTCGCCTGCCACTGCGTCTTCAACACGTCCATACCGCTCCTCTTGCTGTCTCTCCTCCTGGTCCACTCGATCTCTTGCCGATTGATCAGCTTCTGGTGTACCTGCTTGCCCTTCCCGCTCTGCTTCAACGTTCTTCGCCCGTACATATATTTCTGCCCCTTCTCGAGGTTCGCCGGCCACTGCAGCAGTTTCATCTGTTCCTGGGCTAACTCTGTCATCTCCTAGAACCTCAATTTCAGGTGCTTCCTCGTCCTCATCGTCTGAGTCAACGTCTTCCGCCGCGATCTCCTCCTCCCTCAGGTCCAACGCGATGTCCTTGGCCATCTGCTCCAGCAGATTTGACGGATAGTAATAGCTAAGCAGGAAGGAGCAGTATGTCACGACCTCCTTTCCTGACTCCAGCATCTGCACCAGGTAGTTGTCGTAGACGGGGACTGGCTAAGGAGGGCCATTTGCGGGCAAGGCCATTTTCATAGACAGGCAGTAAAATCGACAATTGTACAAACGGCACCACCCGTTCTCGTCCCATTATGCCGTTCCCGCTACAGTCGAAATCTTGTCTAAGCCTGATTTTGGAGGCTACAGACCCCACATCTTTTAAAACTGAATGATTGGTGGTGGATTGACGGGGTAGCTGTTCTCGTGGCATTTCTACCACTCTCAACTTTTGTTCTCAGCTGGCCACTCTCGCATTTGAGCCCAACACCGCAAACTACCAGCACCTTCACCTCTCAACTTCTCATTCTCAGTATGGAAGACCACACCAGCATCTCCGAGTTCGACTCTGCGTCGCTTTCAGCGGAATTTACGATCCCCCTCCTCCGGCGAAAGCGTATCCGTCAGAGGACGAGGCTCTTGCTTCTCTCCATCATTGGACGAGAGAGCATAACTTCAACCTAACAAAACGTCGAGCTTTCTACACTGACGAATCGAAGACTACTGTTTGGAAACGAGGCTTAGAGTGTGACCGCTCTGGCGCGCTGAAGCAAACACAACACCTCGCCAGCCAGGACCGCGTGCACTATGCGTGGCTCCAAGAGAATGGGATGCAAGATGAAGATCGTCGTCAGGGCAGATTCCAAGGACGACCCTCACGGCCCATGGGAAGTTGTCCACACGCGCAACGGTAGTGCTTTTCACAACCACCCGGCGTCAGAGGACGCTCGCGTCCATGCGTGCCATCGTCAGCGTGCGGCGGTAACGATGACGTTCGGGGCGAGTGATTCCGTGCAAGCCTTGGTTGAGGCACAGACTGCTGCGGGCGTGTCTGTGGCGAGCATCCGCGCTACGCTTATCCAAGCCGACCCAAACTCGTTCGTCACGCCGAAGGAATTTGCCAACACGAAGAACGCAGTCCGGCGCCGGGAGATATCTACCCAAACTGTGATGGAAGCCCTGTTCGCCAGTCTCACGAGTCGTGGATTCTTTTCCGCTACTCGATCAACCAGGCTACGCAAGAGCTACGCTACCTGTTTTGGGCGCATCCAGCAACAGCAGCTTTGTATCGCCGACACTACGACGTTCTTGTAATGGACTGTACAACAAATACAAGCTTCCATTACTGAACGTCATTGCTGTGACAGGGTTCAACACTGCCCTCCCTGTTGCTCAGTGTTGGCTACCTGGTGAAAAAGGAGGAGGATTACGTGTGGGCAATGAACATGCTGCGCCTCTTTATGATTGAGTTCGATGTGGAAATGCCCGGGGTTATTCTAACGGACCGGGAGCTGGCGTGCATGAACGCCGCTGATCGCGTTTTTGTTGGCATAACATCCATGGTATGCCGATGGCATATGAACAAGAATGTCGAAGCCATGACACGCAAAGAACTTGGTCAAATCTCCGTGGTAAATCCAGTTACCGGCTCGTACAGCAAGGAAAATACTTGGCAAACCGACGCGTTCATGGCTGCGTTCTATAGTGCTGTTGAGTCACCGACGGAGTCAGATTTTGAGGTCCGGTGTGGCGATCCCAAGAATTTGAGTGCATCCTTAACTGCCTACCTTAACGCGAATTGGTGGAAGTACAAAGAGCGAATTGTCAAAGCGTGGACAGATAGCTATCCGCACTTCGGTGTCCGCGACACGTCTACCGTGGAGGGCACGCATTCAAAGTACGCATCTGACACTCAGTTACTCTCATCGCGCAATGCTGTTATCACGCCATTTGCACTTCAACCAAGTCGCTATTCAGCGGTAGTCCGTGTGATCAGTGTGTACGCCCTCACGGCAACAGAAGCGCTGTGGTACGACGCGTCAAAGATTGTACACTCTCGGGTGCAACGGGATGTGTGCTCTGGTGTTTATCGCTCCGCGTACGGCAGATCTTGTCTCCACGATCTCATCGCTATCATCGAGTCAAATGGACGGCTACGATTACAGCCAGACAACTACGCCAAGCACTGGTGGATTGACCGGTTCACTAGCGAACGCGGACTTCGAAGAGTGCTTGAGCCATATCATATCTCAGCCGCGTCCCGAGCGTGGACGCGTCCAGCACCCCACCGAGTGAATGGCGGAGTGAACGGTACTCGGCGAGAACCGACGTTCAGCGAGCGAGTTGATCTGAACCACCCCGCAACCCCTCCATCGGTACCAGCGAACATCTCCTCCGCCAATATAGTTGTGCTATCACCGGCAAGCGAGGTGCTTTCGTCAAGTAACCCTGAAAGTCTAGCCTTCCAAGAACGCTTTGCTCCTCCTCGGGTGTGGGGATACGCTGGTTGGAGAGTTTAGAAACTTAGTTTGCGTCATTTCGTAGTCTTTAATTAAATATACATAATCTGATTTCAACTTCAACATCAACATTGATCATTTAGGTGTCCAACCGTATTTTTATCCTTGATTATGGCTAATCTCTGCTTGGCCTTCTACGCAAGCTACATCTTATGCGGGCGCGAAATGTGTGTTCGGTAGGAGCTGCGGTTAGTGTACCCGCGTTCGCAGACACAGCACACCAGCTTTTCTACTGGTAGTGGATCGTTTTCACGCTTTCGTTTCTCCTTGTTCTTGCCACTGCTTGGATTCTTGACGCAAAGCCAGCGGTGCTTGCGCATCTTGTCGCTCTCATACATCTTGAGACCGCAGAACTGACAGTCGTACGTCTTAAAGAGCACCCTAGACACAACGTCCGATTCCCAGCGCATGCCCTCAAACGCGAGATAGCAATGTATGCGATGGTTGATGGCGTCGTAGGCGACACCGTTGTGAATCAAATCACCTCGAAAGATAACACAAAATCCAACAGGGATCTTCACCACCCGAGCCTCGGAGTCGTTCCTTGACTCAAAGCAACCATTGAATACCTTCAGCTGCGTGTTCTCTTGGAAGGCGAAGATCATGCTGGCTGGAATACGCCTTTTTCGAGCCTGGGCCTTGAGAACCCCCGGCGGATAATCTTGATGCGGCTCCTGCTCTCTACCGCCTGGAAGTGATCGCATGTAAGAGAATTCACGAGGAATCCATGCCGAGTTGATGCCGTTTGTGCTGTCGAGAAGCGCGCGTTGCAGTTCTGCAACAGCACCAGACGCCGTGACCCTAGATTGGGCTCGGAACTCGTCGTCTTCGTTACCGCCAACCTTCTCGAAGACAGACTTGTAGGTCAGAGACTTTGCCTCATTGAGCAGGGATGTAATTATGCTGTCGGATAGACCCAGGTCAAGCACCTGGTAGTCCCGAGGGGGAAGACTGCTTATCGGGTTGGACGACATTTCGAAAGTGAAGCGGGAACGGAATTCTGGGACGGGAACGCCCAGATTTGATATTGAATTTTGTATGCTGACGTATTATGGTGGTCAGAACAAGTCGTCTCTATGCTGAATTGGTGCCTGTCTATGAAAATGGCCTTGCCCGCAAATGGCCCTTCTTAGCCAGTCCCCTCTACGATACCCAAGAGATTCGGTCTGTAGGGCACAGGGGTAGACTGCTTAGTCTCTACTCCAGAAGCTCCGCTGTGGCCTTGCTCCCAAACTCGATAGCTCCGTCCATCATCACTTCCCGCATTGTTCCAAAGACCAGCACCACTTTGTCCATGATGAAGCGTGCGAGGGCTTTAGCGGTGTGGCCGTAGCCACTGCATACCTAGTTGCGTATTCTACGGCAGCAATCACGTTGTGATTGCCCCACGTAGTCACTGGCAATGGGCCTGCCACGTCAATCGCCCATCTGTCACCGACATCTCCAGTTCTGATGCTCCGTAGTGGTGGCACCACCGCTTTTGGAATTGCTTTCCTGGAGCCGCAATCTTGGCACGCTGACACCCAGCTGTGCATAGCCTTATGCATATGAGACCACCAGTACATTCCTTGCAGCCGCTCGTACGTCCTTGGTCCCCGAAGGTGGCCTGTCCTAATGCGGGTTTTTCTAAAGCGAGGGCCCAGTAGATTCCAGTTATGATAATTCTGCTGCCGTCATCAACTTCTGCACGTACAAGTCCATCGTCATCGCTGAACACGCGTTGACCTCGGTACGAGCCCTTTTGTAGAAACGACTGAACCATTACCGACTTCGCTTGCTCTCTCTTGATGTCGTCGTCAGTAAATTGCATCACACCCATTTTGCAGCTTCGATACGCCAAACTGCTGCCGTCTGTAACACATTCCGCACTGCTTGATCAGCTTCAGCATCCACTCCGCCGTTGCTGCTGGACTTCCTGTCCGCACGTGGCTGGTGATGGCTGCACTCCGTCACTGACGCCCAACTACTCGTCTGTATTTTGCTGCACGTCGACTCCTGCTTGTCCGCGCTTCGGTTCTGGTTGCCCGTTAACTGGCTTGTTCTTCGCGCGCTCCGCCGCCACTTCAATAACTGCCTCCACGTACTTACTCACGCTGCTCACTGCTGATCCGGCCACCGGTGCGTTGCACTTACTGTTACCGGCAGCCTCTGTGGCCATCTTCATCATATCGGCACTCAGCACGGTGCCGATCGCGCGCCGTTCTCGTTCGTGACTGTCGTCAAGGTTGACAACGCAATCCCGTCTTCGGACTTGTGCGGGTCCATTACCGCCTTCTGATATGCTGGTGAAGGCCCGCGCGATAAAGCGTCCGCGACGTAGTTCTCCCTGCCTGGTCTGTACTAAATGTTGACGTCGTACTCCTGCAGGGTCAATTCCCACCTGTGAAGGCGCCCTGTTGGTTCTTTCGCCGTCATTAGCCAGTTCAGTGCAATATGGTCCGCGACAATCTTAAATCTGCGCCCGTACAGATGCGGTCGGAAGAGCCGTACGGCCCACACCAACGCAAGACACTCCAGCTCGGAGATACTGTAGTTGCTTACCGTCGGATTGTTCGCCTTTGAGGCTTACGCGACTGGTTGGTCGCCACTGCCCTGATCCTGCAAAAGCACTGCTCCAAGGCCCGCCTTCAAAGCATCCGTAGTTAGTTTAAACGGCAGTCGGTAGTCTGGATAGACTAATACAGGTTTCTTGCTCAGCCACGCTTTCGCCCATGTAAATGCTTCCTCTTGGTCGTCATTCCACACCCACTCACTGCCTTTCCTGAGCAAACGCGTCAACGGCGACATCTTGGCACCGACATTTGGAACAAATCTGCGATAATAGCCAGCTAAGAAACAAACCGGCGCACTTGCGCGTCATTTTCAAGCCGTGGGAAGTCCACGATGGCCTTAATCAATCAACCTGTCAGTCGGCTGAATTCCGTCTGGCATCAGGTCGTGCCCCAAGTATTCCATCTTGGAGACGCCGGCGGAGAAGAGGCACGAGAAACTGATAAGGAGCTGGCCAAGAATTATGGCAGCTGCGTGTGAAGGCGAGGGCGATGCTGTGCTCTTTCCAACCGAGGGTAATTCACCCAAGGGGAAGAGTGGAGGCACAGGTCGTTTAAGCCAGGAGAAGAGCGATTGCGACGACGGGGAAATGCAGGTGGCGAGGGTGCTGCGCGAGCGACACACAACCACCACTATCGAAGATATGGAGGAGAAGGCGAACGGTAGGCCAAACGCCTCCGTCGCCGAGATGAAGAACGAAGAAGCGGACGGGTGCGCGGTCGCGTCCATGGCTGCTGAGCATGGGTCGACCACGACGGAGACGCGCACAACCAGCGACTCGTAAGAGGGTTTTATTGCCCGCAGGAATTGCCCGACGAGCGGAGACGATGAGTGGAGGACGTACGAAGAAAGCTCCAAGCTGAAGGTGCTGTGGCAAAGGTGCATGGCGTACTAGCAGCAGAAATGCGTGAGCGACGCGAGGAACGGGCCAAGGTACTCCGTTTTGCTTTATGGCAGCTGATGGAAGACCTGCGTGGCCAAGAGGAGCGCGACTACAACCGCTGAGAAGCGCTTGAAGCTGCAACCATAGTGAAGAAACCGGGTGCTGTTGCTGGAGCAGTGCTGCTGTAGTGCAAGAAGAACCACAGGCGCGCAGATACTGCTGGAAGAGATGGGCAAGGTGTGGTGTCAGTGCTGAAGCAGATGCGCAGCTCTGTGAAGCCACCTCCCGCGCAGACGGAAGAGGAGTGGCAACGCGCAAGGCAGCGCTACACCATTCACGTTCCTGCGGAACTCGAGGAAGAAGGCACGCTGCAAGAGATGAGAGCGACCAGTGAAGGAACCCAAGAGATTGCGAGTGGCACGGCGTACGCGTCGGCTGCAATGTCGTGAACAGCAGGCTGAGAGACTGACAGAAGCTACTGCGGCAGGCCGAGCAGCAGCAGTCAAGATGCGCAAGACGAGGCGTAAGTGCAACTATCGCTACGAGAAGCAAGGATGCTACGGAGACGTGGAGTGGAAGCCCGGTAAGGACGTGCGAGTAGTACAACTGCGCGCAGCTGGTAGCGGCAGTCCAAGATATTTGCCAACTGCACTGCTGGCCCTAACGAAGACGCACACGCAAGAAGTACGGCTGGATAGCTGTGCCCAGTTCAGCGTCGCCGGGATCGATTTGAGCAGATTCTAGATGTTTAACCAGAGACACACCGGTGGATATCGTTTAGGGCTTCGGTGGCGTGTGAACGTGCAAGGTGCTTGGTTTGGAGGTTCGCCGGATTGACGAAGTACCAGCGGCGAGTAGTAGTCGACGAACTGCTAGTCGACAGTCAATATGATGAGCTCCTAATCGGCGAGGACTGGATGGTCGAGCGTCAAGTCAAGATGGACTTCGGCACCCGTGAGTTAAAGTATCGTGCGTCGACGGACAGAAGGTCATATTGCCCTTCACGTACTACGGCATCTCGACGCTGCAGCAACCCGGACAGCGAAGAGCAGTAGTGCGGCTAAGCTGGCCGGAAACCCCGCAGAACGGTGCGATTGAAGGTTGATCCGGAGGAAGGCTCTACGGGCTTCTTCATGCCCAAGCCAACGACGAAGAGACACCTGCTGATCGATCCCACGGTTGATACTATACGTGCGAGTGGTAGTGTTGAATGTAGAAGGCCGGCGTGATACGTTGCCGGCTCGTGAAGCGCTTGGCACGTGGATCCCTACGGATGGAGATATGCCGATCTTGACGATGAATGGCGATCTCGAGAGAGATCGCGTCACTAAGCGGGTCGCCGAGTTGAAGAAGGACGATGCACGCCCGTTGGCAGACGAGCACAAGCTAGATATCAGCGAGATGGAGGATGCGGACAGAGACCTGGTGATTGCGCTGCTGCGGCAGTACGCTGGGATTGTCGAGAAGAAACCAGGGTGCCCACCATTGGCGAAAGTCAAGGTGGAGCATCACATCAACACGGAATACGCCGCACTGATCATGAAGCGTCGGCGAAGACACGCAACGTCGAAAACGCGTTAATCGACAAGGAAGTCGATGCTGAGTAACGAAGTGATTGATCCAGGTGAAGGGGGATTTCCTGTGGTGATTGAAAAAGACGGAAGCGTGAGGTTCTGTATCGATTTCAGATCCCTCAACGCGGTCACAGTCAAGGACATGTACCCACTACCTAGAGTTGATGAGACTTTGGAGGCTTTGTATGGATAACAAAGATTTACTAGCTTGGGTTTACATGCAGACTATTGGCAATTAGGCGTAGTCAAAAGAAGACGGCGCGAAGACAGCATTTATGACGAGAAGGGCTTGTTCCAGTTCCGGCGTATGCCGTTTGAGCTTTACAATGCGCCCAGCACTTTCCAGCGCCTGATGGAGTGTGTGCTACGGGCTTGACTTGGGTTTGCTGTCTCGTGTATCTGGACGACGTGGTAATCTTCATCAAGGGCACGGTAGCGCAACATGTGGTGGAGTTGGCCGTAGTTCGTGAGCGACTTGCGGAAGCTGGACGGAGCCTGAAGGCATCGAAGTGCTCCTTCGCGACCATTCTCTTCTTGTCGCTATCGGGGTATTCTTCAGTCGTGGATAGCAGAATCCCCGCCTCTACTGCCACTGCGCATTTCCCGCAGCTGCTGTTGGCGCTGCACCTTCTCCAGCATCCACGCTGGTTCTCGCTGCAGCTGGCGTTGGCAGTTGTGCTACCAGTGATGCCTCGTCGGCAATACGCCGCCTGCACCAGTTCCACCAGTGGCCCTTGATGCCACAATAACCGCCGTAGGTCTCCGCCTTGCGCTGAGATATGGCTCTGAGCACATTATTTTAACGCACACAAGCTGAAAGAGGTTCTGTTGGACCGATTCCCGTAGCATTTTTGGACAGATCTTCCGACCATATAAATTCGGGCTAGATCACCAACGGAGCTGGAAGCGATCGGTATAAAGGCAAAGGACGAAGCATGGGAGGACCAAGCATGTGCTCTAGCTAATCACTACGTAGCGCAACGGAAGAAATCGGTCAAGGCGCCGGTGCCCTTGCACTATTGGGTGAGACCGGCGCACTTGAAGGCCATGGCAATGCACGCAAGAGAAACACTTTTCGTCCTGGACGTGCACTCGTCGGGTCAGGCGAGGGATCAGGCATACCGCTACTGCAACGAGCGAGTCTCAAAGGAGGTCGTCATCGAAACCGGGGTGGTGGAGACGCTGGCTACGAGGGAAGATATGCAACTACTTTAGGACCTAACGCAAAGCGGAATCCTGCCAACCATTCTGGTGCTGCGTTGGTGGGATGATGGCAACCATTTCCTAGCGGTGACGTACGCGCCAGACAAATATGCCACCCACATGGCGCGAATGGACGAACTCGTAGAAGCTAGGAACGCGATCCTGGCTAAAAATGGTAGAGTGAAGTTGGATGCAGGACCGTATGTTCAGATGAAGACGACAAGAGCCGCGGTTCGAGAGCTCAAGCTCATCCGCAAAGCCGCAAAATACAAAAGCAGCAGGACCCGCAGTGCGGACAGCAGAGCGGGAAGTGCTGAACGCAGTGAAAGGGAAGATGACCAAGGAGACGCGGATGGGGGATCTGAGGAAGCGCAATGAAGTACTGAACAACACAATAGTTTGGCAGGAACGCGGCTGGTTTCGGATGCAACTCATGTTCCAACCGAGTCGATCATGAAGCTGATTTTGCAGCGAACGTAGCAGAGAGATTAAGAAGACTGAGAAGGGAGTAGAGCTCACTCCGGGGCGCAGCGACGTAACTCGGATGATGCGATGGATACGGAAGTCAATGGACAGGCTGAACCGATAACCACGAAGGAAGGTACTGAACCATCGGCTGGGCCCAACCCGGAGTCGAAGACCAGTGTTGCTGGTAACCCCATCTCTTCGAATGTCCAGTAGCCACAACCAAGTAACAAATCAATGCGGAAGACACGAGGGAGAGCAGAAGAAGATTTCGGTCTTTTTTAGCAGGATGACGACAGAGGAGAAGATGGAGCGAAGGAAGAAGGAGTTTAGACGGCTGGGGAGGGAAGTCAAAGCGTCGGAAGCTGAAGAAAGAATATGCGGCAAGAGATCACAAACTACTGCAGCACAGGAACGACAGAACCATTGGGTTAACGACGATTAATGTCAGATGTCTTGCTACTCATCTGCAGCACCTGAGACGTAAGTTACATGGTATCAAAGAGCAGCATGAGCGAGGTCAGAGAGATTTGATCTTTCTCCAGGAGACTCACCTACAGGAGAATGAGCACGAAACAGCAGAGAGCCAACATGCAGCAATGTGGTGCTTCAAAATACATCACTGCCAGTAAGATATCCTTTTGGTCATCTGGGAGGGGAGTAGAGGCTGGGGTGAATCCCTATGGATCGATGAAAGATACGAAGCCATGGGGCAAAGAGCATTGGTCGAGCACTTGATCATGATACGATGGGAGGTAGCGGACCAATTCTGCATTTTCGTGAATGTCTATGCGCCATCACTTGGCGGCACGAGAATTAGATTTCTACAGGCTCCGCTAAAGATTGAGATGAGATGACGCCACGATAGTATGGGAGGGGACTTCAATTGTGTTCTGCACCAAGATGTCGATAGGAAAGGAGCGACGCAAGAGATGCGGCGCCAAGGACTTAGAGCGGGTGGTAGCTAAATGGGGCGAGTGGACACTGGATACTACAATGTGCCCAGTGGCAGACGAACTGAGGACATTAGGTGCTACGCCATGGAACATAACACACTCACCCACAAAGCGTCCAGTGGAGCGATAGGCACGTCACCAATTGATTGCTGGTATGTGAGCGCGGAGATAAAAAAACCGGTGCATGTATGTACAGCGGAGGAGTCACCGTGTGGCGCAGACCACAGAACAGTGCTGCTAGAACTACATCAGCTTCACGGGGCCAAACGACTCAAGAAACGGGTCAATATCTATCCGCCGCCTGCATTTGTGAAGACAGCCACCGACAGCCTAATTCAGCAACGCCTGCTGGAATACAGACAGGAACATACAAACACCAAGGCGAATGAGACCGGAGAAAATTGGGATCGGTTCAAGAAGGACCTCAAAAGGGAAATGGCGGAGCTCATGGCACACGCGAGGCGTCGCATGGCGAATGGCTTCCGCCAAAGGATCAAGAGAATCAAGTGCAAGTTGGAGAAGTGTGACCTGACCAAGGAAGGAGATACAGAGGAACGGACGCAGCTACTGGAAAAGCTCCAGCAGGAGCAGGAAAGCAGAAGGACACTGAAGAGGTGGATACTGACCGCCAAAAATGCGTGGTCCTCAGAGGCGAACACCCGTCATTTTTTAAGCGCATTTGTACGACGTATGGAGACAATGCCATCCCCATCTTGACACAGGAAGCATGTTGCGCTCAACGGAGGCAGCATGAGAAGGCTGATATCTTAACAGACTGTTGGCTATCTTTCGTGAAGCAGAGATAGCCAAGGTGCCACTTGAGACTTATGTTGGGCGATTGGCTGCTAGATGGAAAACGGAGTATCTCAGCGACATTGACGCAGAGATTACAGTGGATGAGGTGGAGAGAGCGATACGGAAAGGTAAGCGCGGTAAGGCCTGTGGGCCTGATGACCTGGGTAATGAATAATACCAGGACAACAGCGACACAATGGTTCCAATTATCACGTGTATCCGGAATGATTGTATGGACACTGAGATGGCGCCGTCTTCGTTTGTGGAGGCGTTCATTTTCAGCATCAGTAAGGGTGGGGATACGAGTAACCCGATTAACTACAGGCCCATAGCGATATTAAATTTGGATCACAAGATCTTCACTTGAATCTTAGCTTGGAAAGTAAAGTGGCACATCTCCAAAAGAGGGACTGGAACTGACAGATGCGCAGGTATTACTACTGGACTTCGCTAAAGCTTACGACTCCTTAGATTGGGATTTTCTGCTGGAGGTGCTTCGGAGAAAGGAACTACCACCGAAGTTCTGTGCGATAATAGCTGCTACTCACACCAACACCACAGTACGATTTATGGCGAATTGTGAATTATCGAGGGCCGTCAGAGTGACCAAGAGTATACGGCAGGGCTGTCCCCTTGCGCCATTACTCTTCATTTTAGCGGTAGATCTGCTTTACGACGAGATAGTGAGGCCTCCATTAGAGGCATTGTACTGGATAACAAGCTACCGGAGTCACAACTGAAAGTAGCGGACTACGCGGATGACACGTCGATATATATTGCAAGTAGTCAGATACAGCGGTCAGCATTATGGCGGTGGCCCGCTTCTCTGTCTGCTCAGGACTCAATCCGAACGTGGCAAAGTCGGCAGCAGTCTGGTTAGGCACAAGAACTGGAGTAGAGTAGACTCGGATGGAGGAAAACCACCAGCAGGCCAGTGTGGTGAAGGTGACCAAGTGCACGAGGTACTTAGGGCACCTAGCCGGTGAAGGCGATGTTACGGAGGAAGCTGGACTAAAGCCTTTGGGGTCTCAGAGTGAGGCTCGAGCTAGCGGAAACTAAAACGAACACTGTAGCGCAAGGGCGGCTATTGCTGCGGCTGTCATCATTCCTAAGCTGCTCTACGTGGCACGACACGCATGACCCCCGGAGGCACTGGTGCGGACAGCGGACCAGTGCATCCGGAACTTCGTCTGGACTCATACTTTGCAGAGCCGGAGACGGCAGTTTCAGGATGGTGCAGGCGGCATTAGTGGGGAAATCAAGGAAAGAAGGGCGGACTAGGAGTACCTAATTTTGGGGTCGAACTGGCTGCAAGTCGTGGAACAATGGGTGTTAACTACGAACAGGAACAAGCAGGTAATTGGCGACATCCTGATCAAGAGAGATGGGAGAGATGCGACTCACATCGTGCCCAACGTCCAACAGAACCCAGCTAAATTGAAGGGCACGATGTGAACGACAGGGCGACCATGGGTCGAGAGGGCGTTCGCTGAGGACCATGCTGGTCAGCCAGAGCTGGATATAGGAGTAAAGGACCTCAGAACGGTGTTGAGGTTCCATAACGGGGTCACTTCGAAGTGGGGCGACGGGGCTAACTTTCTCAGCGGAGGGTACTGCGATGCCGGCCTTGATCAAGGCGAAGCAGTAACGAGCAGAACAACGAGGAGAGTTGCTACACCAAGCTCTGAAGAAGATCAGCTTAAGCAATGTGGACTGGACGGATGATGCCGGTGCGGCAAGAAAAGCAGGGGACTATAGGAGCGGGCGGAGACTCACGACTAGAGGATGTGGCTAGTTGGGCGCATGAACGGAGTGGAGTGATCATTTTCACCCCAGTGGGAAAGATTATGCCGCTGTCAAGCAAAGAAGCGCACTGTTCCGCGAGTGGTGCCTAAATGTGTTTGCAAATTGTCCTGATATAGCGTTTAAAGGCAAAGAGGAAGAGATGATTCGAGTACAGCACGGAGCAGCGGACAAGCACCACATCTTTGATGTGTGTAGCAACGACGGAGAAATTCAGCACACTTATCCTTAGTCAATCCATCACACGGCACGAGCGACGAGAAGACCAATTACATGCACTATCCCATGAGGCTTGGTGGGCTAAAAGCGGCGAAGCTCTTCCTCAAGATCAGAAAGCGCCGGAACTGACTTGCTGGGATCCTTTGCCTGCAACTTCAGCAACGCCTCGCGTCGCTTCGCTGCCATCGCTGGGGTGTTCTGCGTACGTTAGCGATTTTATTCTTCAGTGGTGCGTGTTCACATCTTCTTGGGAAGGAATTAGAAGAATAGACACAGCGGCAAATCTGATATCACCAGCGCCGAGCGAGTCGGACCCCAGTCACCGTCATAGCAATCATCTGCAGCGTCTCAGCTGAGATCACCTGCAAATGCAGACGGTATATACCGAATAAGGATGTGGTATTATATGGTATTCTAAAGAATACAGACTTACCACAGTGATCGGCGTCGTAGATTTCCCAACCGGTAGCCGTTAGCTGACGCAGTTCATCCTCAGTTGTCTCTAATGTCGGTTCCACTTGGTCTTCTTTATCACTTGATGTAACGCTGTCTGCGTATCGCTCTCCTCTTCATCATCATACGCCATATCGTTGTCAGCTAAAACATCCTCGTCCTCACCATCAGAAACGACGTACTCAGAAGACACTGGTGCATACAGGTTGACATCGTCACGTGAATTCTCTCCGAACAGAACCTCACTGCCTAAGTCGGTCATGAATGCCTCTTCATCGAATGGCTTGATGGGATCGGCTTCACAGTCGTCGCCTTCACTCTTCCCCTCTTCTTCCTCCATGCTCAGAGCAGTGGTGATGGTGTATTCCGTGGGATCTGGAACAGCCAATTCTGTACGAGGTCGAGGAGTAGCACTGTACGAGGTCGAGGAGTAGCATCAGACGTTGACACTCCGGAGACAGCACGTGTTGCGCGTGTAGCACTCTGAACAGGTGTCGACGTCGCCAGTGCTGCCACGGCAGGACAAAGTGGCGTTTGGGGCGTTGGAGCCGGTGGAACTGGCAATTGAAGAAATCCTGACACCCTTGCAAATGCCATGATACCCGCCTCACCTGTGACACAGCGACAGAGTCAATTCTAAATACTCACCATCAAAGATCGCAACAGAAGACATACCAACAAAATAGTCGACGCCATTCTTTGACGCATCTAGACGCCCTTGTAACCCCTGGTTTCACATATGTGTAGTCAACGCTGAGCCCTTTCGGTTTTCGCGCCTTCCACCCAGCAGCTGTAAGCTCACGCCAGAGCCACTTGAACGGCTTTTCTCCTGGCCCGTTCATTTCCCCGCGTTCACGAATGAGGGGTCGAGAACCACCTCCCTCTCATTTATACTGACTGTTCTCTGTCACGAATAATATGCACATAGCTTCCTCTCTTTGTATGGCTATGTCATTTGTGCCCTACCCCAGCCTTTACAATCCTTCAAGAGACCCGAATACTAAATTAGTATTCGGGTCTCTAGAAGCGACAGAATACGGGAGTACAGGATAATATCCTGTACTCGCGTATTTTTTAAGAAGCGACAGAATAATGATTCATGTGTTCGCACACCACAATTCTCCTCCGATTAAGTACGTCCCATTTTAGAGAAAAGTATTGCATTTCTCCTTCGGTTATGGATGAATAATGATCACTTATCCGACCTTACTTATATTTTGTATTGGGCATGGAGGCTCATTATCGACCAATGAACGACGTGTATTTAGTTTGAACCAATCAAAAGATTTCGAGTCATTGTTATCAGCCAATCAGAATGTGGAAGATGTGGTAGGTCCTCTAAGCCAGCCATTCCGACGTATCGGGTCGGAGGGACACGAAAAATATGTGTATCTCCCTACATTGATGTAGTGACGAGCATATCATTTGCATATTTGCATTCTATCCGACGCATCCGACCAGGATGGGTTTAAGCGAGCTCAAGCCTGGCAACACCAAGCGAGCTCAGGTGACGGCCATCAAGGCGTTCAAAGCCTTTGTAAAGGCAGAAAATGTAGAGTTCGACTATGTCAAGCAATGCATTGAAAAGGATGTCACTGGTAAGTGTTTTGTGTCTGTGCTAGATATGTTCGGTATGTATCTTCCCTTTCATGAGGGTAAGAACGGCAAGCCACTTGCCCGGAACACCTCAATGCAGTACTACAGACAAAGTAAGATATGGCTCTTTGAGGGTTTTCCTGCGCAACGACATATTGTCGAAGCAAAGTTGTTTAGCATGGGGAAGACCCACGAGAGCTTCTGTATGAAGCGAGATGGAAAAGTAGTTAACAAAGCTCCACCGTGCTCAAAAACCGATTTAAAAAATGATGCTGTATTTGTATAAGAATACATGTACCTCTAGTGGTTACCAGGACGCAGCGCTGCTGTGTTTGCTGTGGTTCCTGTTTGGACGAGCTTCCGATCTGTCGCTCGTCCGCAAGCAGAACCTCTCCGTTGACGCAGCTGACGTGTTCTTCGTGCGCTTCATCCGCACCAAGACGTCCGAGGAGCAGGGCTTGTCGTTGTTCTCAGATGCCGACTTCATCACCTGCCCGCTGCACGCGATCGCGGTGGCACTCGTTACTTAGTCGGCTCCGTCCGTCGCCGTGTTGGACAACTTGCCCGAGATACCGGTGGAAGCCGCCGTCACGCTGTCGCCGGCGACACCGCTGCTCGAGGTGCTGAACAACCCTGACGAGTTCGCCGCACTTGACACTGCGGCTATCGCTTCTTCCAAGCCCGCTGCTGTTGTCCCGACAATCTACTCGCACGTCAACCGTTTGCTTGAACGCGTCGCGTGTTCTGCTGGAGTGCTGTCGCCTCTGACATCGCACTCGTTTCGGCGCGGCGGGCCCAACACGTGAACGCGTGTGATGGCCTCACAGAACGCTGGATCTTCGACCGTGGTGCCTGGAACATGTCTACGACAAACAAGGGGTTTAATTATATCTTCAACACAAGCAGAGAAGACCACATGGTTAGCAAACCGCTCAGTGGACACGACACCACAGCTCGCGTGAAGTCGTTCGACCTGAAGCCGTTCGACACTGAGACACAAGTGAAGATTGCAGGTCTCCAGCGCTCACTGTTCACGACCTGCTACCAGATGGAGAGCTCCAAGTACAACGTAAGTCAGAGAGTGGTCGATGTGCTTACAGCTTATCTCATCTTGCATTACCCCTGATGAAGAGGCTGGATGCAGATGCCCTCGCTGTTAGACGTCTGGAGGGGGCGGCAGTGAATGGCGGCGCGTCAGTCGCCGAGCTACTCGCATGGTCTTCACACCTCGCCACCTGTGGAACCACCAAGCCAAGCCAAGAAGAACAAGCAGCCGCCACGCACAAGGAACAAACCAGCCAGAGCAAGATCATCGACCATCAAAGCAGTGTGATTGGCCATTTAGTCGCGCACATCAAGCGCCAAGACGAGCGTCTCGACAACCTAGAAGCTATAATGAAGGGATCCCCTGCACAAGACAAGAACAACAAGCGTCAGCAGGAACCAAGCCAAGAAGAAGAGAAACCCAAGCGTCAACGGACATCGGTGACTTACCTTCATGTGACGTGGTTCGCGTGGTACGCGCAGGAGCCGCTCTGGATGGCGGATGCCCCGAAGCGGCAGCGATCGAACGCGAAGCTGCTCGTGGGTTTGATGAAGCTCTTCGTTGCCGACGACTTGGGCTGCCCTACCGCACTGCCGGCTACCGCGACCATGTCCTGGAGCTCGGGAAGAAGGCGGAGGCTGCCGTACGACCTTCCTCAACGCCTGCAAGATCATGTCGCGCGGCTCCACAGATACCTCCAGCTGTACAAGAAGGGTGAGCTCAACGACAAGATCGCCCGGTACCTTCAGCTTTGCCGTGCTTCTGCCATTCAAGATCCGGACCGTCAAGATGCCCTTGAGCCTGTAGCAACTGCACTCTAGACGACACACCCATGCAAGAAGCATAGCAATAGCAATAGCAACCGACAAGATAAGGTGGCAAATACAACGTTTATTACATGATCAGCACAGCATTAGTCATCCACAATCAATACAACACACAGAGTAAGTCATGGTGACGGCTGGAATCGAACCAGCAACCTCAGGGCAAGCCCTGCGCTCTCCCAATGAGCTTCGTCGTCGGTGGGTGGATAGGGGTAGGATCCGGTAGACTCATAGCTCGTGCGTGGCTGTGAGGCCTGTACAGGCAGTACGGTGCGCACGGGCTGTGAGGCCTGTACGGCCTGAGAGGGTAGGCGACTTGCGCACTTCGGCTGAAAAAAGGAGAGTGAGAGCGAACAAATTCTGTCGGCGAGGGCTCAGCACGACAGCCACTAACTCGCCGCGTGTCTATTTACTCTATAGTTGGCCTTCTTCTATTGGCAGATAATTTAACCAATAGGATTGAGAACAAGTGGCCGACTCTGCCTTAATAGTGGCCCCCACCCGGGGATCGGCCTTCATTGTTGAATTTGACGGCTGGAGAGCACATGGCCCCGAGCCAAATTTGTATGAAAAGAGAAAAGGGCTGATTTCTCAGCGTACAGGCCGTTTCAGGCCATTTCCTTGCGCCTATAAACAAGGCTAAAGCCCACGTTGACCATCCCGAATCCCATCCGATCTGATTCGCCTACCCCTTGTAGTACAGTAACATGCCATCTAAGTCTGTTTAGTGTGTAGAACACATTGTACCATTTTACGGGTACAGGTCCGATAGGTCCTCTGGTCGGATATTTTATGGTATGGATGAATATACGCGTCTTTCCGACAGATAACTTGGTAGGATTGTTAGATGTTTGCCATACTCGGTATTTCAACGAATTACAACACAATGAACAAGTATTTTGGCCAATTAGGATATCTAGGGATAGGTTAAAGATTCCAACACTTTCCGACAAATATTTGTCGGAAGGCTTGACACAATATGTATATCCCTGTACTCAATCCAAGTCAAAAATATTTTGGATATACTGACCGTTCCGACACTTAGGATTTCCTAGAGTAGGGGTTGGATGGCTGGATGGCAGACACTTCACAAAAACTCAGACGACCTGGATGACGACACGTGCCACCGGCGGACGGCCGCGCCACCTGCAAGCTGCTGCGGCTGGAGCAGCCCCACAAGCGAGGCCTCGTGTTCCGCTGCCGCCCCGTGCCCAAGTCGGCTAGCAGCAGTCAGCCGCCCAAGCGCCAAGGGAGCACCAGCGCGCTAGGTGACTACGCCAGCAGTGCACAGTCGGCCCAAGCCGTGAAGACGCTGGTGGAGGCCGCGGCGAGGGGGCGAGTGTGTGGGCAGGTCATCAAGCAGCGTCAAAGGAGCTGACTCGAGGCATTGCATCGCGTCGCCGTCTAGCACAGAAGAGAAGAAATCCATCTCGAGGGCGGGATCGGCATCAAGACGGAGGCGGGGCCCAACCTGGAGAGTTTTGCAGCTTGTGCTCACGCAGCAGGTTGCCAGGTACCAGGAAGATTCGTTGCTGCTGCTCAGGTTCAGCACGCCCGTGGTCAGCAAGATCCACCCGCTGCACTGCAGCCTGCAGGTCTCCATGCCGCGCCGCTCATAGTGGTCACAGACGCGCCAATGGTGTAGACGCTTCTCCCCGTGCTCCCGTCGACTCGCCCGCCGACAGGCTGCTCGCAAGTGACACAGATCCGCTCCAGCCGGACGACGCGCTCCACCATACATCGTCGCTCACGGTGCTCTCTCTAACTGGCCGTTCAAGTCCTGCTATTGACGGATCCGCCGGTCACCTACTCGATCAACCCGCATGAATAATGAATGAATTTGATTGACAATCGTGATATTATTAATAATGGTACAGTATCTGTTTTCCTATTTTTTACCCGTAATGCTATTCACGGAATCGCTCTAAAGTTATCAGTTAAAACTTGTTTCATTTAATATTATCCAGTTTGTTTCCCATTATCCTAATTGTCGGAAAGTGTAGGGAAGTCGAACGGTTGCGATATGGGGGCTCGTTAGAAATTTCTAAGCTACCAGTGCACCTCATTAACCCTAAACCATAAAGATATGCCTGCCCACTGAATTTTACATCAAAAACTGGTTATTACATAGAAAATGAGGCTTTCTTCGGTGTATTTTCAACAGCAGCGTGTTCGGATTTTCCAAAAGGTGCTGTCCTCTTTAAAGTGTTCAAACCATGCACCATGGTTTTTACTACAGTATTTATTATTAAAATAGTACATGCACATTTTTGGCGAGCACTCAGTGCTGCACTGCTTGCGCCGCACCAGGATCCAAGCCGGTTCGAGTGCCGATCTTGCCTAAAATCTCTTGAACATTCCGAGTAGAAGAAGTAGAACGATACTATGTATTACTTCGTGTCCGGTAATATTGGTACATGTACCGGTATTATTAATAATACATGTCTTGGTTTGGTGATTGCAGGCTCAGATCTGCTTATCCTCCTCGTCAGCATATGCTTTTCGGGTCCTGTACCAGGACTCTGGTCCAGGAGTCAAGGAGTTCTCAAAAGGGAACAGTAAACCTAGCATTACGGTAATCCGGATATTATCATAGGCTGGCCAGGCCACAAATCGCCCGTGCCGCCGTATGTGTGGTCCCCAGTTCACATCTCGCTAACAACCGCCCAGAGAAGACGAGCTCGCTAACTGATCATGCGGCCGTACTACCTTCTTCTGTTGGCCTTGGCCCTCTTGCTCGCTAGCACCAACGCTGTGCTGGCAAGTGCTCGCACAACGGATCGATCACTTGCAACTCTCAGTGACGAAGGAGTCTCCCGATACCTTCGCCCTGCGCTGACGACGGAGGTTGATTCTGGTGCGGGCGAGGAGAGGATGATGACCACGTTCAAGATTTGGTGGATGAAGTTTGTCGCGACGATTAACAAAACGAAGCTGGCCAAGAAGCATGAGACGATGCTAACGTCGTGGATCCAGAACCCGGATATGACACCGACCGAAGCCTACAAGATCCTGAAACTCGACAAACTGGGTAAGCGCGCACAGGAAGGTCCAAACTACAAGGTCTACAAGAAATACACCGACCAGTTGGTGCAGAGGTGGGTCAACTTCGATGCGCAGCCCACGACCGTGTACAAGGCGCTCAAACTTGATCAAGCTGCTGACATAACGAGCCCAAGTTTCGCGGTCTACGGAAACTACTTACAAGTACTTTCTGGTAAGGACTCTTCAAAGGTTCTCAAGGCGTTTATTGAGAACTCGGATATGACGCCGACGTATGCGTTCAAGCTTCTCGACCTCGACAAGTTGGGCGCGGCGAGCCCTTACTACGGGCTTTATCAGCAGTACACGGGTAAGTTGGTGGAAAGATGGGTCAACTTCAACGCCAGGCCCAACACTGTTTTTAAGTCGCTGAAACTCGATCCTGCTGACACGAAGAGTCCAAGTTATCTGGTGTATGAAGAATTCCTGAAAGCACTCAACAAACCCGTTTGATTTGAGGCAAATATGCAACTTACAGGCCTCAATCAGTTTCCTATTGCAAACAACACTTCACTTCTGCTTTGCCGTGTAACGTCACAAATTGCAACAGCGAACTCAACACTTATACATTACGTGCACTCAGTAATCCACTTTTCAACCACTTTCTCCATCGGGCCCTACTTTATTGTTCATAGCCCCAAAATCGAAATCATGACAGTTACTGAGTTCACTACTGTAGCTGTTCGCCGTGCAATGGTTAGAAATCAAGATTTCAGAAAACCACGTTGATCCCAGCGAATGCAATCGATTCCAACGATGAAGTCCTTCTTTGCTTCGAGAACACTGCACGTGCTAGCCATTTCCATCTTCTATGTAGAAGAATGTAGCAGACATTCATAGGTAAATGAGAGGTTCTTGACTTCACGATTTACACTTTCGCAGAATACCTCAAACTCAGTGCCGTCGATTTGAGCAATGCCCCCACCGCTGCTTGGTTGCTTATTGCTAAAAAAAATGGCAAGATGAAGTCTGTGTGTTCATTGATGTGCAGAAGGAGCAACACGCTCAGTCCAATATGTTGTAGGTGTATCGACGGCGCTTGGGAGACCCGTTGCCCTCGTTGATGTGTGTTTCGTTGCTGCTTCGAGCGACGTTCATTTCCACGAACTCTTGTACGGGCAGCACACGATAGAAACCACGACGCGTACTCAAAAAGCGGTCGTTTTCCAGCAATACACCGTACGAAAGATACTGCACTGGCCAGAGGAACAGCTCGCTGCCGACGGTCTTTTCCAAACTACCGATCCCACCGCTACGGACAATGTGCTTGAAGCGGATCGGCACGTTGAGCAACTCTTCTAACGGAAGCCGCTTGTAGCCGGCGATGGCCGCTTGCCCAGACGAAAATCCAATGGAGGGTCTTCGCGCCGTCAGCTGCGCGCCTTCTCCGGCCGCGTCAACCCCGACAACAGCAGCCGCAGCTTTTGTAGCCTTGCGGCGACAGAACTCGTGGAATAAGTAACGAGCAGTCATACCTAGTCTCACGATCAGGAGAGAAAACCAGCAGCAGCTCAACTAACGGGGAGTAGATAAGCCACAGTACTGGGTTTTGCGACCGGGCCGGGAGGAATCGGATCGTGTCTTCAAACGCGTTGCTGATTGCCAACCGACCTGGGAAAGCAGCGCCATCAACTATGCGCTGGTGCTCCATATCGTGTTTCATCGGTAGAACAGACAGCAAGCGGCTTCGCAGCAGGCAAGCCGCTAGAATCACTGCCATCACAAGCTCACTGCTTGACACAAATGTGCGCGTTGCAAGTGGATACATCGCCAAGTGGATACATCGCACTCAACAGTGAACGGACTTAATCAGGAACCGCACTTAGCCGGACTCAGCGAAGGACGGACTCAGCGATGGACGGGCTCGGCGATAATCGACTCGGCGAAGGTTGGACTCGGCGAAAGTTGGACTCGGCGAAAGTCGACTTGGTGAGAATATGCCTGAAGGGATAAATCAGGATCTGGGAGAAGAGTCGCCGTAAGGTAAGAAACAGCTCGACATCAAGGGACGGAGCTGAGCGAAGAGTCGCAGGGAGATCTGTAACGACTCCATTTCATTAGATATTTGTATAGGACCGATAGAAGAACATAGGAAGAGCCCGAAGGGGCTCTCGAAGATATAGAGATAACAATCAGAGCAGAATCTTCTAAGTCCAAGAACTGCGTACCCTTTTCCGGTATGTCCCTGTGTGGGCTGGATTATGTCTGCCGTCGTTCCCCGAGAGGCATAGCTTGTAGGGGAGCCGTCTGGTAGCGCCAAGAGATCAAGGTCGGCCCGGGGTGGGCACTTCTAGCTACCAAGCGAAGACAAGCCTCGTCGATTCGACGAGCCGGTGGGTCTGCACAACCCAGGACACCGTAACCTCCTAGCTGGGCGTAATCTGCGCCTGGTGACCTGTAAAAGCGCTCGCGCGCTGCCGTCCATCCTTTGGTGGAGGGCACAGGGTCTTGCACGGAGACTTTCCCGCTCAGGCGAGTCTCTGGAGAGTTTGGAGCTTGGTACTTGTTGGGAACAACACTCAACTGAACCCCAGCTGGGGCGAACCGCAAAGGGAACCGGCAGGAACCCTGCGCAAGCCCAACATCGCCGACCTGACTTGGCGAATTGTTGTTCTGTTGCGTGGTAGCCGAACTAACGATGTTTTCTGTGAATTACAACACCACAACTGGTGCCGCGACCCGGGATTCAGGGGTGTGCTTTGTTTTCGCAGGTACCAAGTACAATCAAGTTAAGAGCAACAAGTGAGAGAAGATAATCAATGGATCGCCAAGTTTGAGCGACGCAAGCCCGGTGACGGCCGGAGGATCGCCGCTCGATGAGTCGAACTCGACGAGAGCCAGTATTACCGCCGCGGACGCGGAGGTGACGCGCTCCGTCCAGTTTGATGATTTCGACGATATCGAAGACCATGGAAGCGAGGAGGAAGAAGAAGAAAAGAAGGATGATGATGAAGGGACGGAGTATGACGACGTGAAGAGAGTCGTCGATCTCCGTGAAGAAGTCGACGAGTTGTCGCTGCAGGTGACAGCATGGGAGCTCCTCGCCCAGTCGAGCGGAACCTCGCAGCGGAACTCGGCGATGACGATGACGACGAACAAGACGAGGTTCCGGGTGACCGACCACCGCTTGTTCCCAAGGCAACGAAGAATGCTGAAGCACCGAAGGCCAACCGAGTCCTAGTTCGACTCGTCGAAGAAATGAAGACCAACAGTCGGTAGATCAACATGTTCGCTCCAATGTACACGTGTCAAGCGAAGTGGGCTCAACTCAGCGAGGAACTGGGTCAACCCATCAATAGCCAAACGATGGACCAACTCGACGAAGACACAGCGATATTACTCCGAGCGATGGGGTACCGGTGCGGCCATAAGCCGTCGAAACCGGCGCTGACATCTTGGAATGTGCACACGGTCGGAGTCGAGCTGGTGAGATGAAAGCGCAAGTTGAAAGACTTGTTCGGGATGCAAGGTGGACCCAAGGGACAATTACCCAAGGCTCGACGGACTGAAGAACTGGACGAAACCAAACTGGCTCCACCACATCCGTACGTCTCTGAGCCGTACGTTTTCCCTGAGCCGAGTGAAGACCCAGCGAAAGTTCCGTTGCCGAAGACACCCGAAACGAAGGGTGGTGTATTCCGGAGCACTGAGGGAACACCGTATTTCGCCGACTCGCATATGCAAACTCCGAAGAAGGCCAGCGATCCGCCAGCTCGACGCCCGATGGCAGATTTCATCACTGCTGAAGAAGCCGCCGAGCTCCGTCGCCTGATCCGTTCGGACGCCGCAGCACTTGCAGCCCCTGGAGGGGATGATCAACTCAGCGATGAAGACGATTACCCTGGGCACCGCGATGTCGATGAGTCGCCTCATGACCACATCCGCCAGCTTAGCTTCGACGGGGCTGAAAGCGACCGAGGACAAGTGTTGGAAATCAGGACGCACGCGCCGCTTGAGAAGATCACGACCTTTGACGGGAAGCGCTATCGGTCGGAAGATGCGTTACAATGGATCAAACGCTTCATCTACGAGATGAAGGGAACGTGCAAACGGCAAGATGAGTGGTGTGAACCATTCTCGCTGAGTCTGGGCAAGGCAGCCAAGGGTTGGTTCCGACAGCTTCCCAAGAAGACTCAGCGAAAGTGGAATCTCCTCAGTGAAGCCTTCCTGGACTACTACTGCTCGCAATTCGACCAGTCGGCGCGAGCCCGCTACTACTGAGCGAGACGCAGGGAGAATGAACATGTCTGCGACTTCTTGCTGCGACTGAATGGCTACGCGCGAACCGCCCACATCCAGTACGAGAAGGGTGGAGCCGACGCCGCCGACCACGTCGAACATTTCCTGCTTAATTGCGGAGACGACGACATCATGAATCTGCTGTACCCACAACGACTCAGCGATATTACGAAGGTCGAGAAGGTGATCAACCAGCGCTTACTCGGTGCAAAGCGCAAGAAACAACGCGATCGTATGAGCACAAGTCGCAGTAAGGACGCCAAACGAGCTGAGAAGAAGGGAGAACAAAATCGCCGAGTCGACTCCAAGAAACAGCAGGACGAACATCGTGGTCAACAGGGTGAAGACAGCAGTCGCCGAGTTACACTAGTAGATGCGTCGATCGACGACCTGTGGGCAGCACTCGACACTCGCCGAGCTACGGCAAACACCGACCTCTACGACTCGTCGAATGGAGAAAACGACGCGAGCGAAGTTCTCAACCAAGACTCGGAAGAAGACTCGGACTACATCGACGCCGGTAATACGACCGGAGATTCCAACCGATATCAGCAGAACTCGTCGAATCCCAAAGGACAAGCTAATCGCCGAGACGGGTCCCGAGAGCGGAAGACATACGGTCCGTGTGGAGCTTGCGGAGCAGCAGGTCACGATGCATACTTCTGTCGCCGACGCTGCAAGTTCTGCAAGCAAGTGCACGAAGTAGGCCAGTGCGAACTCTTCCGACGCTTTGAGAAACTCGCCAAGTTCGTTAAGACGTCAGTCGACAAGTCCATTGTCCCGGACGATCTTCAGGACATCTACTCGTCGAGCCATTTAAACTAGTGGGCTCGCCAACCATGACTGGGTTGGACAACAACGGGCTGCCACAGTCAGCAGAACCAGCAGTCGAAGCGAACTACGTGTTTGCTTTTGTTGGGGAAGCGGAACGGCCCGACGAGTGGAGTGAGAATGAGAGTGATGAAGAGAGTGGACGAGCGGACGAGAATTGTGGGCTCAATAGTTTCATCTTCAGCCCAACCGTTAAAGAAGACAAAGGGCCTCAAAGCCACCACGGTAGATGGTCTGAGCGGTGCACGTAAACGCGTAGTGGAATCGGCTGGAGGGGTTGATGGAGATGATGTAGCTGACATACAAGCCAAGGTATACAAGGCAATTGCCGAGGCCAAAGCAGCGCAGCGACAGAAATCTCAAACCGCCTACAAAACAATTCCAAGTTGGTTGAGGGGTTTTGCTGAAAAAACCTGGATCTCGGGTTCGCTGTCAAGTCGATACGTGCGGTCGATTTTATCGTTGCTCAAGTCGGTACGAGCGGTCGATTTTATCGTTGCTTTTTATCGTTTGGAAAAGTAATCGAAAACCAGCACTTACTGATTCCCGTGTACGAAGTTGATGGGGCTCACATGAAAAATCCTGAATGCAACGGAATTTATGTCCTCCTAAATGGCCACGACAGAAACAAGGAAAATGTCCCTCTCGCAATTGGATTTATTGACAAATAAACGTTTTGCTGCTGGTATAGTTTTCGAAAATGTGGTTGCCTACAAGTCTTTTTTGTCTGCCTGTAGAAACGCGGCTTTCCGTCTCTTCGAAACTTTAGACAGAGCTGAGAACGGGGCCATTGAAGATTCGTATCCGATACGGACAAATCAAGCCTGCCGACCAGCTCAGTAGGTGTAGCACGTTTACTGTCGTTGACGAGCTTAAGGGTGTAGTGGTAGGTTTCTAGCGGATTGTTGGTTGCTGCGTAGCCAGGTGGAGTATGGTACGCCTGCCAGCGCGAAAAGCGAGGGTTTTGTAGCTACATCTTAATTAAAGTTTCAAAACCGCTACGCCTTCTGCAGTAGTGAAATTACACAAATCATGATTGGGCGGTTCGACTATTCCCCCACTTGATGGATGGGTGACTTTAGAACCCCACGTAGCTTCATGAGGGATAGCAACAATGACAGTCCGTCCTTCCTCTAACACACGAAATGCTCTTACTTGTGGGTAGTAGTCGAAGTCAAAGCCCTGTTCCGCAGCTAAGCCAATTAACAATAGCCCATGGGTAGCACCAGGTACGTAAAAGACATCGTTCAAGTAAACAACAGCTTGTTCCCCATCAACATCGGTAACAAGTTTCACAATTCCTACTCCAGCAATCCTTGATGCCAAAGCAGGAGTGACACCTTAAATGTGTTGCGATAGATGTGAGTCAGGGGTAAACGTTACGTAATCAAGTGGGTTTCCTGTCACGTGGACGTTGGCAGCCGTATATAAATACCCGCAACCATTACTCGTGTCAACCTCACTGTCATCTTGGCTAACTCCATCGTTAAACACGACCACATGGTCAGATTGCGTAGCTTCTGCACATCTTCGTCACTCGCACTGACCTGATTATCCTCCAGGACGTTACTCGGAAGTCTCGAATCGATCAGCACGGCGCCCAGAAGACCAGTCGCCTCTCCAACCTCTTCACTCTTGCTGGACGTGTTCACCGGATCGCCATCACGCCGTCTAGTGGTTATGCTCGCGTGCGGCTTATCTTATGCTCGTTCGCATTAGCTCCGCCTGCACTCTGGGTTTTCACCCTGTCTGGACAATCAACTTTGAGATGCTCCGTACTCCCACTGATATAGCACTTCATTTACTTCTTCTTGAAGTCTCCGAACTTCCCTGTT
This sequence comes from Phytophthora hibernalis, assembly GCA_012656075.1. Classification (NCBI taxonomy): domain Eukaryota; phylum Oomycota; class Peronosporomycetes; order Peronosporales; family Peronosporaceae; genus Phytophthora; species Phytophthora hibernalis. Next base: position 18,643 of record JAAKBF010000151.1, on the reverse strand, counting down.
GTTGATTTTCGCCCTTATCACTTTTTCCTTGGTGCCACCACCATATCCACCGTGCTTCTGACCTCCTCGCTGATTACCTCCACCCTTGGCGTTATACGTCTTCTGGCGCGAGTCAGCAATACGAATCAGTTCACGGGTACGTTAAGCGGACTGTGGCCGCTTCCCATACAAATGACCCGAATCACTTAGCTTAAATATACTCCTCATAGCGCGACGCGCTTATATCAGTTGTGCCGGGTCTCGTTGTTGTCGCACACCGCCGTTGCGTACGACGTCCAATATGAATCCCAATTCCAACTATTTCATGTGTGCTGCGACGCTAAGCGCCAGAGGTGTCGCCAACCTCCTGCCATCCATTTGGATGTGTAAGCTGGGCCAATCATAACGCGTCGTACTTTAAAATGCATTGTACGATACCATGGGCCCCTTTGACAAAACAAACAATGCTGCTACACATCGCGTCTTGCGACTGGTAGAAAACTGCTTTGCCCTCATGCCAAAGCGATCCCTTTTGACAAAGCGACCTCTTATGACAAAGCGACCCCTTATGACAAGGAAATGTCGGTACTCACTGTTGGCGACTGATTACGACACGTTTCGTCTCACCATGCAGATCACATCACCATGTCGCGTCATTCTTCAATGGTTATTTATTCAAAGAGTCCGTGTTTGCATCACCGTTTTACCAAACAGTCCGTGTTTGGAGATCGATTCATTCATTGGCTGAAGTCCGTATTCGCCCATTCAAACAAGATGACATGGTGAAGCCACCGACCTGGTCATCACTCCGTCCGGGTCTGCAGCGCGTCGTCTCCAAACATGCCGCACGGACGCACCGTGGGCGGCAAGTGGAAAGTACTGAAGACGCTCATCTCGTACAGCTCGTACAAGGAGACACACTTGACGTTCATGAGTTCTGCTGCCTTGTTGTTCAGGTTGGGGTCGAAGACGAAGACCTGGAGGCCAAGCCCTTGGGTCGTCTTCACGATGCCGTCCGGCTGATGCCCACGACGTCCACGACCATGCCAGAGCTGCACGCCCGCGAAGAGCTGGTGGTTTAATCGGCGCGCTATTGCGCTCGTGCACGAGACGCTGCGCAGCAGGTGAAGCACCAGCATAATGAGCAGACTGGGGCCGACCCCGGAGAAGCGTCCAATGGTCCCGCCAGTAGATGTATCTTGTCGGTGCGCAGTACAAAGCGCTGAGTTTGGTGCTGGCTGTCACTAACAGCGTGGCTAGTTGATGTGATAGATCAGCAATGAATTGGTGAAGGTGTCTCTAGCCAGGCGCAGATCTTCGACAAGGTGTGCGAGTAGCCTGTGAATGATGAAGCTGAGATTAACATTCATGTTTCAGATTTACTGAGTATTTTGTTCGTGTTCGTGGTGAATTATAGCAAGGCATACAACCTAAAAGACAACGGACGTCATTGTACGTATATACAAAATACGAAGTATATTCAACTGCAATGATCACGGTGTGGAATTAATGATTCGGTCGATTACGAATCATATAGGTGAGCTACTTGACACGCTGCAAAAGGACTCCCCAACAATGTATTCACCTGGCTTGATATCTTTCTCAGGATCTTCAACTTCGCCTGTCGGCTGTGTAGAGCGAGAAATAATATGATCGGTGCTGTTACAGATGCTGCAGTGATAGTCATCACACTGTCCCGGTACGTCGCCTCTTATTTCGTCAGCGTAAAAGGCTTGCAGTGGTGTCGTATGAAGTACTGACACGTTATGCGCTGGGGCGTCACTCAGACTGAGGTTGCCGTGAGACTCTCCGTTACTCCGGATTGGTTTTTGTCTGTTAGCTTTATCCGAGCGCGATCGCAGCACTGACGGCTTTCTCCCGGCTTGACGATACAGCGGTACAGGCCCTACGTCATGCTCATGTTCCCAGTCGTTTTCCAGTGATAATCGAATACTTATTTGTTGAAATGTCGTCTCGCATGTGCTGTCGCATTGTCCTGACCACAGTACTGCATTATTTTGACCTTCGATAGCACTTGTTGGCTTGACCCCAAACAATGGCAAAGGAGCTCCGTACGACGAAATGCCAACGCACTCTGTTGAAGCCATTGAACCTCAGCAATCGATAAAACGAAATTTCCTAGCAACGTCCAACTGGTAGGACGGATTCCTTCCAAGTAATCATTAACGTATTCCTCGTCTGCGGTGCCATCATTGACGGGCCTTGGTAAAGCATCACGAATCTCGACTAGGAAAGTTTTGAAATGAATACGAGTAGCTGCTTTTTGTAGCTTCTGCATTAAGCCTTGAGCGTTTTGCTTCTCCGACTCGTTTAATCAGAACCGTACCGCAACGTTAAACGCAATATGTAGACTACAAAACGTCAGATTCAACATCAAACAATACCTTTGACATGAGCGTTTGAGCAAGTACTGCAGATGAACTTGATGACGGAACTGAACAAGTGCAGATTCTGTCAGTGTCTGCTAGTGATCAAAGTGCCGAAGACGCTCCGATAGTGAATTTGAATTTGAAGTGAGGTACATTAATGTCATTTAGTTTCCTAACGCCACCTAATGCCCGTCTCGCACAACGCCAATAATGCTGTCAGCTAGCTTGCGGTCAACTTTGTGCTTAGCACTGGGTGTTGCCCGCTGCCCCGTAGAGTTACACCTTGTCCTCTGCGCCCTCAGCCAAGGTCGACTGTTCCCGCGCAGCGATCCACAGCGCTACGTCCTCCTGTATGTTGTCAGTGATGGACCTCCATCTCTCGCACGCTAGCCGGGGTGTATACGCTTTCCACTCCACCGATTGGTCCGTTGTGTGCACCAGTCGCGCGAAGTCGGCCACCGCCCGATTGTGGTCCCTTTGATGTTGGGCCCAGCACACCACTGCCATCGCGTCTACGGCGCGTCGAATCTTCCAGAATGTGTCACGAAGTGCCGCCATTCTCGGTGGCCGTCGTGTGTGATGTTGCCGCAAAACCTCTACGTTGTCGCCTACCACGTGCACCGGGCCCCATGCATGTAGCATACACACCTGGACTCCTCTGAGCAGTCCGAGCGGCGCCGCTTTATCACCGGTAGATTCCCGCCGGCATACAACTTGCTGCTGATGTACTGGGTCTCAAAAGCCACACTCATCAGATGCACCCTCACAATGACTGTACCGCTGGCTCCTAGCGCAGAGACACCCTACGAGCTTCCCGCAAAGAACACCACATAGCAGCACCCTCCGTAAGGTGTGGCCGTCCTTTGTCCTGTCCAGTCCCCCAATTACCGTGCATAAGGTAGTGCTAATATGTTGCCGCAACGCCGCGTCCGCTTCCCCTGTGATGTTCCAAGTGACATCTTCGTGGTCTACCCGAAGTCAGTTGGCGAGGCCCGCCACGTGATGCTCCTGCGACACGTCGTTGAGCGTGTCAAAATATGCCACCCGCCAGCGCCACACCGCAAGTAGATAGAGCGCCGAGTCTAAGACTCCAGCACTGTGCCGCAAGTCGTTCCACGGAATCGCCCAACCGTGCAGCTTGTTCTGTCGGGTAGTGGGCAACCACCCGCTATATCGACCGTGTGTGTCCCTCAGGTGTGACCGGCAGCTGGAGCGAGAAGATCGCATACTCGTAGCTGGGAAGTCGTAAGCCAGCCGCCTTCCATCGGTCCAGCAGCACCGCCCTGAGCAGCGTCGCTGCGGGGCATGACCAAAACACGTGGAGGAGGTCCACGCGGCCGGCGCGTGTACATCCCTCATATGGGCAGTCTAACCCTGCCGAAACCGGGTTATACAATGATGTAGCATGATGCTTGACCCTTCGGAGAATTTGTTCCCCCACGGGTTGAGCCCCACCACCCGTCGGACGCGCTTCCACTCCAGCCGGTCAAGACCTGCGGCCACCGCTCCGTGCAGTTGGGCCTATTGTCTCTGTCGTTGTTGACGGTGTGCTATCCCTTTAGCGTCCCGCGACTTGCTGCAAGTTGTCTTGTACGCTTTCCGCGACTGGTTCCAGCGGTGTGTGCCCCCACAGACAGACCATCCGGCTACGTCGAGGATGCGGATGAACTAATGAAACGACCGTCGTCGGGCCGACGGCCGTCTGCACTGCTCCCACCAGGTCCGCATGCGTGGCAAGCACTGGTCCTACAGTGTGTCCAGCTGCATCATGTCCCCGCTGCTCCATGAGTTTGTACGGGCCCACGTGGAGTGAAAGCGGGACATGCCCCACCGTGGTGGTGGCGTCGCGAACTCTCCCAGAGTGGTTGCCCGGGATAAGTAAGTGGGGATAGTTTAGGAAAAGCAGCCTGATCAGGGACACGACCTGCCGCCGCACCGTTGTCGTGACTCTTGGTATGAGGACCGTGACCAGGAACCCGCCAGTGCCAATCCATTTCCAGTGCATGATGTCTTTTAGCAACGTACCCTGACGGCATAACGTACGAAACTTCCTGCGCGGATTCACGATCGCGCCCGTGTCCGCGAACAGCCGGAGTTCTGCGACATTCATGTACGGAGCCCATGCACCGCAAAGGTCCCATATCCCGTTGCTTCTATGGCAGTGTACTTGTTGCAGATCGAGCCCTGGAGCACTGTTATGTCCAGAGTTATCCGCCGCCCTCGCCATATTCGCACAAGCTGGCCTCGAAAGTAGAGCATACAACTCAGCGCTACCACCATTGTCGCCTTGGCAGGAGAAGGGGCCACTCCGCCAAACGCGTTACAGACGTGAGCCCCGTGGTCCGAATCGTGTCTCGCACCCTCTGGCCCTTCGTTGTAGGAATAGTGTGGCGAGGCGTCACGTACACCATTGGTGCATCCCCGGTGGTCCCCGCTCCAGCCAGCACGTCTCCCACCACCTGCATGTCCGGGCTTGCTTCGATCGCACAGTAGTTAACGGTCACCGCCGCGAGTGCTAAGAGCTCCATTTTTAAATCGAGCCCGCCCTGAGCCCGTAGCAATGCTGCCACCGAGCTGCGCAGCCAGGCACGTCCCCCACATCACAGTCGGTGAAAAAGACGCTCCGACAGTGCAACAACCGTATAGTGAATTGCCGTGCCCGCACTCGCAGTGTTCCGGGGAATTGAGACCACGGCTTGCGATGCAGACTCGTGTGACCGAAGTGAATCAGTTGCTGGGGTGTGTGGTTCGGTGCTCGATGAGGCCGAAGTCGCTGCCGAAGGTGATAAAGTTGATACCGATATTGATGAAGTTAACGAAGATGGCATAGACATCATTGTGGCTAATGTGTGTGGGGAAATAATGGGAAAGCGTCGTCGTAACGAGACGCCTTCGGAAGAGATCCGAGTGGAGCAAAGTGCTGCGACGCGAGAACCGAAACGAAATCGCGCTGGGCTTCGCGAGTATCATGAGCGTATCAGTGGATCCTGGAACATGGGTATCAGTAATCTCTGACCGATCCCTGTCTGTACTACCGATTCGAAAGGGATAAGACCATGCTTGTAGTAGTCTACATTGATGACATCTTGGTGGCGACCAACGATGAAGATGAGAAGAACAATTTTTCAAGGACTTGGACAAGGAGTACGGCATCAAGAGCCAAGGTCTCTTGACACATTATCTTGGAGTGGAAGTAGGACAGAGAATCTGATTGCAATTCGACAGAGTAAGTACTCACGTGAGAGTTTGGAGACATTTGGCTACGGCGAAGCTCACCCGGTCAGAAACCCAATGGAGGTAAATGCTCGTTTCGTGCCTCTCAGTGAAGATGATGATAATGAGAGTGACACCAGTTTCCCTACCGTTAAGCGCTCGGCATGTTGATGTATTTGGCGACGAGTACTAGGCCGGATCTGCATTTTCTTTGAGACAGCTTAGTCGCTTTGTAGAGAAAGCACGTCGGTGCACTGAAAGAGTGCTACGGTACCTCGCAGGTACCGTGAACTATGGAATGACGTAAAGCGACAGTCAGTGAAATCAAAGACTGTAGTGCTTAAAGGTTATTGTGATAGTGACTGGGCTAATGATCCTGAGACTCGCAAGAGCACAACTGGGTTTGTATTTACGATGGCTGGTGGAGCAGTATCTTGATGTCAAGACGGCAGACTATCGTTGCTTTGTCTACGGCTGAGGCCGAGTACGTGTCTGCATGTGAAGCTGCCATGGAGGCAGTTGCAGAGAGCAACATATTGCAGGAGATACTCCCACAACAGCATATGAAACTACGGATTGGTATTGACAATCAAGCGGCGCATGTGATGGCTACGAATCCTGCCTACAGTCGGCGTACCGTCACATCGAACTTCGTTGGCACTTTGTGCGAGAAAAGTCGAGAAAGGAGTGATTGAGATGCACAAGGTGTGTGGCGATGTAATTCCTGCTGATGCGTTTATCGATCCCCTCGATAATCTCCGTATAAAGCGAGTGTTAGCTCTGGCTGGTATCGGGGACAAGATTAGTCGAAGCTAAGGCTTCGAGGGAGGCGTGTTGGAATTGGGTTTCATATTGGACGTCGTACGCAACGGTGGTGTGCGACAACAACGAGACCCGGTACAACTGATATAAGCGCGTCGCGCTGTGAGGAGTATAGTTAAGCTAAGTGATTCGGGTCATTTGTATGGGAAGCGGCCACAGTCCGCTTAAATGATCGTTAGAGCTTGGAAGCTGAGGGATAACGATTCAATCTTACTTTTCATTTTCCATTCTGGTGGAGACTTGAGGCGTCCTACGGATCCGGTGCAAATCTCAACAGAAATCCATGGCCAAAGAGAGTGTAGTATGCAAAGCGCTAGAAGGTTATCGATCAGTCTGTCTCGCAAGACCTGGTAGAGCTGTTTTAGAGTGGTGAACAACATCAGTACGTTGCATCCTGTCATCACACCTTGGAGGCAGGGTTTGGTAGTAGTCAGCCAAGTAGTATTGAAAGCAGTGATATTATCACTACTAATAGTAGCGGAAAATGTCAATAGTAGTGCTATTATCACTACTACCATTCCTAGCTTCAAGTTGATCGAGATCTTGAAAGGGTTCATGAATTAGTGGCTCTTTGCTCTCTCCCTCCTGCTCGCTTCTTTTGGGATCGCTCACTTCCCGATTCCCCAGCCCTGAAAACAACTTGATGAGGTGCGCGAAGCTTACTTGCTCTTGGGAGACTTGTCGGAGATCTCTCCGTGCAGCGTGTGCGGTCGTTCGGTGCACCACTTGTGTAGCAATGATCTATGCACGAAAGCAGAGCTCTCGAAACGGTTGGTGGCCTCATAACGCCTCTATTTTCCTTACTAATTAGCTGTACGTGCAGATTTTGCAGTCGCTCCTCCGTCGTCAAGTTCTTCGGCGCCGAAAGCAACTCCCAGGAGCTCACGCCGAGTAGCATGTCCGTCCTATCGCAGTCTAGCACAGCCACAGTGGTAGATATCGCGCAACGCGAGGAGGCCGACGACGAGGAAGAGGAAAAGGAGCCAAAGGTCACGATCAGCATTCCCGATCACATTGTCCACGCCCCCTACGAACTCGACCTACCCGATTGGGACGTTGATTCGTCAACTCGGCGAAGCGGTCACATAAGGAAGCAAGGATTTTACGCACATTTGTCTGTTGTGCGCGGAGACAACAGCCTCTCTGTCGTGCCAAAAACTTAACAAATGCCATGACGAACTTGGTGGCCAGCCACAAAGACCACCCGATGGCTATCCAAGAGCAGCAACACTAAAGCGAGCCGATCACTACATGGTGCAGGTAGACACTAGAGCCGACGTAAAACGTCAGGCCTCGAGTGAGTCCAAGGCGCTCGAAGAAAAGTCCATAAAGCGTAAAAACAGGGGGAAGGCTCCTGTGACCCATGAGCAGATCTCAGGCCACATCACACGGTGGCTGATCCGTGATGGCCTGCCGCGCAACATCGTGACGACTCCAGCCACATCGAAGATTGCACGTTGGCGACCCTGGCGGTTGGTTGGAACGACTCCGATCATGCGTAGCGCGCGAGCCAAAGACAAAGCGCGAATGTCGTTTGGCGACCGAGCATGTAAAGCAGCCAAGATAAGCTCCATCAGTTCCCTTGGAGCATAGAACACACCGGATCGATCGATGTTCATCACAAGTTTACGGTCGGCAACGCGGATGCCCCCAAAAGTTTCCTGTTTTGTAGACCCCTCCGTTGCAGGCATCAATTCGAAGCTCGACTTTACGGCGGCGAAATCTACTTCGCAAACAACTGTAGCCACAACTACCAACTTGGCCGCCCAGCGCATGTACTTCGAAGTCGTAATTTTCTCTTCAAACTATTACCCGCAACGAAATGATCATGGAGCTGCTTCATTCAGGATTCGTACATGGAACATTGGTTGTGGAGTCTACGGCCTACACTCGATTGTAATTCGGTCATGGATGTTTTCGCTTACGTCGACCCGTGTTTTCACCCTGCTTCAACTCGCGCGCAGCTTCCTGTTTGCACTTTTCTGCTTCTTCAAGCTTCACCAGATCTCTTAGAGCTTCCTCTGCGCTTGGTCGTGCAGACGGGTTCTTCTGCATCAACCTCTCACGAAATGACGATCAGCCGGCGAAGTCGTACCATTTAATCCCACTAGACTCAATCAAGAATCCGATTGCCCAAATATCGACAGCAGTTGTGTGAACGCCATTCTCCACAAAAATCTCGGGAGCGTGCTAGTACAGAGAACCCTAGCCAACTTAATACCTCTGTTGTCTAATATCCTAGTGTACTTAATCATATATCGATCCACCGACTCGGTAGTCAGGCTTAACTATGGGGCTTAATTATTAGGCTCGTGCTAGTGGTACAAAATGGTCACACATAGCCGTGCTAAGAGGTACAAATCAGGTACAAACTGTTTGTATTTGTACAAAACGGTACCAATACGTACAAAACGGTTTGTACGTGTACAAACCATCTCTCTAAGTACGTTTTATAGTTTTCAAAACTTACCCCATCCGGGGATATATTTAGAGATATCAAGTTCAAGGTTGCGCATACGGCTCTGAAAGCATTGACGCGTAAATGCGGCGCGTACTGAATACGGTTGATTCTATCGAACGAGATTGACGTCATTACTCCGAGTCCCACTCCGTGCTACCAAGACGTGCCTTGAACAGATATCTGAAGCGAAGATATCCTAGGACTCTACGTCTGGGGTCGATCATTGGTATGCCTCTAACGTGATACTCGAAAAATATCAGGCAATACAGTCCGCAGTTGCAGGTGTCCTCTTGATAGGGCGAGATAACTTTCTCAAACGATAGGTTTCGCGACTTTGTCGGAAACAGCGCCTTTATCATGACCTCCATCTCATCATAGTTCTTCTCTTTTTGCATCGGGTCAAAGAGTCGGCACGACCACTGGCGACAGTCGAAAACAGCCGCGCACCAGTGTGCTTGCATCCACATCGGGAGTAGGACGACCGAATTACTGGGATTGAAGGGGTCGGTGGCTTCGATGGTCTCTTTTTGCGCTTGTGTATCACTGACGTGAACATACAGGGGTTGATAGCACCAATCGATAATCCAAGAACTTTCTGACCGAGCTCCACCAGATACCCCATCACTATCTTGAACGTAGAGTCCTGAAACCATGCCTCCTCCGGAACCAACGAAGTTCGTGCTTTGCAATGGGGCCAAACAAACTAGATACGTGGGCTCCTAGGTCCACCTCGTTTAGCTGAGAAGCCAAATCGCGCAATGGGACTTGAGTACAATCGTTGAATGGGGCTGGAAGACTGATACGGTCGTACTTGCTCAAATGTACCCACAATGATAGGTCGGCCATTCCCTCCAATATTTCTTGACTAGTGTGCCAGTCAAGCATAGTTTGTAAGTCGGTCTGCGTGAAGATTCCAATAGAAGGTATCTTGATCCCAAAGCGTCTTTGTTTTCGTAGGTCCTCCGTGAGCGTGGCTTGATATGAGCGAATCCGGGCATCACACTTATGGGCGAATTCCGCCGGGAATACTTCCGTAACACTTGTTAACGAGGCATATTTCTTGGACAGGATGATGGGTTTGGCTGATTTCAACGGGGGTACAGCACGTACGCTCAGGCTACTTAAGACTGGCGTAGCGCAAACTACAGTGGATGCGCTAGCCAAAGTGGCACGGACCGCTTTTAAATCTTTCACTGGGACAAGTGTGCCATGTTCCAGACGTGTTGCTTCCGCTACAGACCTTTTCATCCGTTTTTCTTCGCGTTTCTGCGTTCGCTTGATTGCCGGTCTTCCTTTGCTTTTAACGGTCTCACTGACACGATAAGAGGGTTTCTTGCATTCATTGTCACTCAACGCATCTATGAAATTCCGGACTTCTTCATCTTCTCGCTCGATTCGGAGTAGTGTTGTCCTCGCTTTAATCGCCGGGCGGATCGTAAACTTTAAGCCCGGGGTGAGTACCCAATTTTGGCGGAGTAGAGTTGAGTAGGGTGGATCCGTCTGTACGGGTTTGTACCTGGTTTGTACCGATTTGGACCTGGTTTGTACGGGTTGGTACCTGGTTTGTACGGGTTGGTACCTGGTTTGTACGTGTGCAATCAGGGACACCCGTAGCTTGTGTGGCCCCCTCAGGTGGTCGCTCTTCATCACAGTCCGAGTTGGAGGGGAAGCAGCAACACCTGTGCTGGCATCCGATACATATTCCATACTGTCATCCGAGGCCTGGCCAATCCCTTCTCCATTATTAGTCTCCTTTGGGACATACACAATGGGTACGACTCCTCTCGTTACAAGCTCGTCGAAACACCTCAATGCCGCTGCCATTTTGCGAAAATCGGGAGTGCCCTGTTTGATCATACTTTCACATGTTCTCCCGGCGATATCCATTGTCGTCTTCCACTTGGTAGTGCCATTTTGAACGGCATGCTCAGCGGACCGCATGTGAGACTCACTGACGTGATACGAAGAACAAACACGATCATTGTCCTCTGAATCTGCGACGGGTTGGTTCAGGGGTGTGGTAACAACCCATCGTGGATTGACGTGATTCATTGGAATTGTGTTTTTCTTCTTGAGATGCTGACGTAGGAATATAACATGACGGCACGGCAGTAAACTCGTGCGCATGAAGCTACACGAGCATGTGTAAGTCTACAAAAACCACAGAGCGATCAAACCGTAACGCGTAAACTGAATGGTTAGTTCAGAATGTAGTTAATCGTGCCGCCACGTACGTACCTCTACGTTCACGTGATAGGACGCCTCAGTACGAGCCGATTTCAGATCGTACACCGTAACTTGAACTCGATGAACTTCATAGCATGCTCCACCACTAGCAACCAGATCGTACTCTTCACGAAGAAGCTCGAAGGCGTACGGACTGACCATGGTGGCCACCTTATTCAGTTGGTCATCGACATCATAGTACCTTCTGGAACCAATGACAGCAAACTGTTATGCGTACTCCATCTCAGCAGCTGTTTGCAGTATTAGTAGGGTATCCGCACACTCTTCTAACCCCATTTCCGGCTTCAAAATTTCTTTCAATCCTCCCCACGAGGCCTCCAACCTGAAGGAATATTCGCTGGATCAGAACAGCAATCATATAATACTGAATCACCATAACGACTACGTACCTGTTGTTGGTATTGTTGCCTAAATGGGCGAGGCCATCCCTGGCATACGCTGCCCACTTATCCTTACAAGAGTCCCAATTTCTCATAAAGTATTGAAGCAGAGGGTGTACAGGGTCAGGGAGAACATGACGCTCTTCAAACCCGTCAATAGGTAGTAAAGCTATCGCAATCCTTTGTCGTACATCGGTTTGCTCGATGCCCTCATCATCATGTCAAAGCTGTCTTCTACTTTGCCGATATCGAAAGATTGTCTGCCTCCATACTCACGCTTTGCTATCTCAGTGCGCAGGTACTTCTTGATATGGCACCTGCATAACAGAACTGTAGCTTGAGGAAACTCTTTCTGCAACAATGAGATCTCACTGAAATCTTTGTCAACCATAAAGACTCTGATTCTATCCCACGTTGGATTCTCGGACTTGAAAGCCGAAATTGCATCTGTCATGCACGCATGGCTCTCATTCTCAACAAGTCCATGCTGAACGTATTGACCCTGTATTCACGATCACAATGCACACACACGTAGATGTTAACATCAGTCGTAAGATATCTAAACAATGGAAAAATCGGATACTCACACGTCCAAAAACGTCGTTCACCATAAAACTGAACAACTTGTAGCGTGAAGCATTTGTGTTATGAGTTGAATCAAGTAGCACAACTTCTGGAAACGCCTGGAAAAATCGTCGCATCTGATGCGATTGCAGCGTAATAGTCTGCACTGTCTTCTTCTCGTCGATAAATACTGTTGCGGAGCTTCTCGATTCTCCTCTTCCAGTTGGTGTAGGCTGGCTGCTGCATCTCGCTCCGTCTAATCAGCCTGCAGTATGGTCTGCGACAACCCGAAGGTTCGCGTCACGGCTCCTTGAGAGAGATCGACTCGCTCGGAGCCTTCCTCGGCGTCGCTCGGCGTTCCAGAGAGCGTGTTTACAGTTCTCTGGGTCAGCATAATGTCAGTGTCAATATGGGACGGCCGCACATCGTCATACGGGGTCTCTGGCTTGTTCTCGTCCTGCGCGCCCTCGTCCGGCGCTCTCTCGTCCTGCGCGCTCTCGTCCCGCGCACTCTCGTCTAATAATAATCCCGACTTCAGCGCATGCGCCACGATCGCAGACTCCCCGACAAACACGCGAGCACCATCTGGAGTCGTGTAAACTCCTTCTCAATTCTATCGGCTTCCACCTGATTATGACTCAGATCTGCATCCATTACTTTGCCTTTTGCATCATTCGGGGTCATACCAATCGAACGATGAAACGTGCTATTGTAGTTTTCAATAACGTCAGTGATAAGCTTTGCGAAATCCTCTTGGGGACATTTTAGTTAGCCTCTGCTTCAACGTTCTGTCAAATCGCTCAATTTTTCCCATAGTACCATGAGCACCGGGCTCGTTGTTGTAGTGCTCAATTTTCTTGGATTTGAAGAACTCTTGAGCCTGCGAGTTCATGAACTCGCTACCATTATCGCTTGTAATGATATCCACTTTATGGAGGCGAACAAACGCTTTAAGCGCAACTAACACGGTTGCTGCTGTCTTGTTCGATAAGACCTTTGCAAAGTCCAACCTCGAGTTGATATTGATAGCAGTCAAAATTGGTCGCTCTCCCAAAACGCAAGATCCATTTGCCAAGAGTTGGGGTTATGCGAAGCTATTTTGAAGCCATTGAATCTCTTCTTTTGCTCCTGATATCGTTGAATATCGGTCTGACTCGCATACCAATCCTTTTCGATTTTGAAAATTATCTTAGGATTTAACTCCTTTGCCTTCCGATACAGAGCTTGAGGTCCGATAAAACCGGTTTTGGGTCATAGTAGAGTTTCTTTAATAGCGCGTCCATGATCTATATTTACATTAAAATCCCCAGTGGTTAGCTGCTTAAATATCAAGTGGTTCAGTCGTGATGCCATCATCAAGTACTCGACGTTTGTCATAGTAGTAGTTGAGCGCTGTTTTGTTTTGAGTATAGGTTATGATAGATTTGGTTTCTTTCGATAGTGTGAACCCCTTGTTTGTACCTTGTAGCGTGATGCGATCCCGTACAACAGTCTCAAACCCATCAGGATTAAGAACACCATTGTTTCGACCACCTCCCTGCTGAACACCCTTCGCTGAAACTTTTACCTTGTAAGATTCGTCGGGTAGATGGCAAATATAGTTCTTACTCGATAGTGAGACCATAGCATCAGCTGAAAGCGATATAAGCTGAATCAGTGTCCATCTCCTGGTACCGGAAGTCAGAGCGGTCGAAGTAGAAATCTATGCAGTGGTAGTAGAACTGAAGCATACGTAGCTTCGCAAGCTGATAGATAGCAATCGACAAATGGATTGGGTTCTTGTTATTACGTCGGCGTTTCGTCATGGTGATTTCACACGCATCGTTAAGCTCTTCCAAGCCATGGAACGTAAAGTGTTCGATCTTGTTCTTAATACCTTTGTCGCTCGACTCATACTTGACCTCTTTGTGCTTGCTCATGTCCATTCCAGATCGACCAAAAGCACTGTTGCCTACAAGTTTCATCATCTCAGCAATCATCGCCTTAGACTTATCAACATCACCTTCTTGTCGAGCGTTTGATACAGCCTCCATAAAAGGAGCAAAAGCCTTGTGAGAGCTGGCCTTGATAAAGCAGTAAGTCTTGGTGATCTCCATACCATGAGAAAGGTACCACTTGAGCAAAGGAGTGTAGATGAGAATCTTTTCACCAAAGTAGCTACCAATCAACTTGCGAGCTGGTTTTGCTCGGCTTTGCTTGCGCGCCTCATTGTGATCGAACATGTGCTTACCAATGACGCTCTCATTCGTACAGTCGATCAGTACATTCTTGAAAATTGGAGTCAACTCACGAAAGTACTGTTTGCGGTGCTCTGGTGTGCGAATATCACACTCGAGAAGCCGAATACCTTGTCTGCTTTGATGTCATCGATGATATCATCATACGCTTCAACCATAGTCAATCGACCGCATGGCATCTCATTACCAATAGCCCATAGGTATACAGCGTTAGCGTCGTATCCGATAATTTTCTTACAGACCTTACCACCGCGAATCTTCGTTTCATTACGCTTAGCGTAGCGATTGAAGATAATAGATGGACCTCCAGTAATGTTGGCTTTCATCTTAGAGTCGATATCCTTCTCCTCCTTGTCGATCGAGTAGACCAGTCTGTCCGAGTTGAACTCAAGCAACTTCTTATACCGAAACCCCTTAAGCGACATGTCTTTTCGAGCGGTGTTGCCTTTACGCAGCTGACCAAGATGTTGCCGTCGATGTGGCCAAGATTATGGTTGATACGATCCGCTGAAGCGGTATCAGCAGTCAGCTGACAGTAGCATAGACCACAGATACCTTTGCTTTTGCAGCAATGTATTCAAGTGCTCGAGTGTCACACCAAATTTTCGCTTTGCCTTAGCGTCCTGACTCTTGTAGCCAGCCATGCGCTTAGCTGGAAATTGGAATGCGTTAGCAGGTTTCTTATCCGGAAATTGGAGATTATTGAAGCAGGTCTGATACATGACCTTCTCTGAAAGACCAGGTAGGGACACTCCATCCGCAAACATATCCAGATTGAAACGCTTAAATAGCTCTCGCTGAGCCTTGATAGCTTTGATGAAAGGGACTACGTCGAGATTGTTGTACCAGATCAGTAGGTCTTTGATCGATTTCATCTCGTAGTAATCCCACACGAACTTCACTCGTTCGTAGTCATCGCCGGTGATGCTTGTTCCACGGAGCTTGCTATCAAAAGCTGACTTAGGCGGGATAGTAGTCTGGTTTAGAACATTGAACGCGGTGATGTACTCGTAATGGAAAAGACCCTTGCCAAGACCGCATACACATCTAATTTTGTCATCGCATTTGCAGCCACCGAGATATGTTGTAAGATACTTGTCGTAGCTAGTACCAGCTGGTACATAGTTAGTGATATCAAGCATTTTCATGTCCGATGTAGCAATGCACATGTAGCTGGGGTTCTTGATGACAGATTTGATGTTGTCGGTACCAATTACGGCAAACAAATCCTTCTTAATCAAGTTAAGATCGTATCGACCAGAATTGAAGCCGAATAGTGGTACTTGCTGTTTCCGTTTCCCGTAATCAGATCTTTGCTTACCAAAACCAAGACTGCGGTGAAAGTCAACGAAGCTGGCATACTTCCCCTCTTCAATCCAACTCTCAACATCAGGCATCTTGTAGGTCTTACCAAGCTTTACACCTGGAAGTTCCATGCCTGTCAGACCGTGAGCATTGATGAGTTTTTGAAGAAGCAATTTGTACTTATTGACATTGTACTGCTGGATCTTCACGGATACATCACCGATGTATTTGAACATATCCGTAAGCAGCACCTTTGGATCGTCATTTTCAAAGCAACGCACCTCCTCGGTTAAGCTATCAACTGACACAGGAATATGTTCGTTCGTGAAGACAGTATTCTCCCCGTGTTGAGTCGCGGTAGGCTTAAGAATGGCCTCAAAGTCATAAACGATGAAGTGATCGATGTACTGGTCAGCATCCTTGATGGAATACTTAGTAAGCAGTGATCGTATCGTGTTCTGAGCCGGTTTGTAAATAGTTGGCTCAGCGGGGAAGCTCTCAATATTTACAAGCTCACACTGATTCTTCTTGTGATTTTTCAGCTTTTCAGCGCTGATAAAAACCATTTCACACTTAGGACATTGATACTTAGACTGAAGCATATCGATGTTCTTAATGTAAAGAGCGTGATTCTCGTGCGATAGAATATCCATAGCTTCATACCCCTTGTCCGATCTACGAATGCATTTTACATTTCCAGAAACTACATCCATATTATATACGTTAATACCATGTTGGAAGCAGTCCTCAACCTCATCGAGCTGTAGTAGGTCAATGGGCTTGAAGCTTCGAAATAGGCTCAACGTTTAGTTAACCCCTTGAAAGAGCAATAGCGCTTGAATGCCTCCTTCACCTGAGCCTGAATTCTGCGAGGATCCTTCTTAGCTCTGGAATGTATGCCAGGCGATGCAGTGGAAGACGCACTTGTTGTTGGTCTTAGGAAGTTGATTACATGCTTGTTTTCGCGAATAATCTGAGGGATGACAGTTTCGCTGTCCCCCAGAGCATGGTCGCGATGGTAGATGAATATCTTGAATGCAGTGATCGGCTTGAGCTTATACCCGGAGCTGGGGTAGTTCAGTTTGTCAGCCAACTCCATAGAACGGATTTCCGAAATCACCTTCTTTCGAATATCAGCCTTGCTGTTGATAGCGACAGGCTTATTGAACACATACGTGGTAGCGAGATTTGGATAGAAGTAGCGAGTATCATCAGGATCGGTCTTGCTTACAAGTTCTTACCCAAGAGCAACATTTACCTTAAACGCACTCGCCTGAGTCGAAAGAACATTCTCGAGCTTGTCGTAGAAAACAGAAGGCTCAACACCCTCATATAGGTGTGATTCCATGTGATTACCATTGTAAAAACGGTACTTAGGATCAGCCTTGTAGTCAGGCGACAAGTGTTTCTCAAGGGTTTCAATCGAAACATTGTACTGCTTAGCTACCAATCTCAGGTTGATTGGGCGCGAAACGTTGCTTACATAAACCATCTTACCCGTTCTACCACGCACCTTAACACGGTAGCTACTACCCCATTTGATAGCTTGGATATTTAATCTCTTTAATCCTTCGAGCTCGTGTGCAAATGTTGCCTATATATTGTTGGGTATATTATTCTTCGTAGATATGACTTTATAATCTTTTGGATCTTGTATCAGGATCGACTTTATATCATACTAATATACAAAAAATCTGAAATGAATTAATTCAGATATTTGGAGTATGCCTTGGTGGAGGTTTTAAGCCAGTTATTTGAAGCGTGTTGTCGGCGTCAGTCATTGGCTATATTCTTGACTTTTTATCTGAGAAAAAATTGATTAATTAATTAAGTTCAGTTTCAGCGCTTTCTGTTTCGTTAAGTTCGGTTCTGGGCTTACGCTTGCGAGCTCGAATCTGCTTTCTATTCTTGTCGTCGTAGCTCTTTTGATACGACAAGCGAGCGCGTGTGCGCTGGTAGTAGCGCTTCTGTGCTGCTTTGATACGTTCCTTGCTAGCTTGGTATTGCTCAGGAGAGTACGCCATGTTACTATATTACTAACTTTATATTTATCACGATCGATCAACAAATACTTGGTAATTGAGAAGTTGAAAACACAATGCTTCCATTAAATTATTAATCATTTCCTCTTTCCTCTTCCTCTGTTTCTCTTTGTGCTCTGTGAGGGTTGTTGTTGTTGAGGTTGTCGCTGAGCTTCAGTAGCAGGAAGCAGCGAAGTGTGCTCGGTCAATTCTTGATGCTGCGCTCCAGCAGCAAAAGTCAGGTCGGTCATTTCTTGTCGCTGGGCTTGTAACGGTGTCTCGTCCTTCGCTACCTCGATCATGTTGTCAAGCTTCGATTTCCAATGTTGCGAATATGACAGAATCGCCCCCATCGCAATGTCAACACCAATCATCCGACACACGATAAGCGAGCGGCCAGGAGCTGTTAAACATCCTTTTTCGTCGGTTGGATTCTCTCCGAAGGCCAAAACAATGATTGTAATGACCGCCAATATGACAGGTACGAAGCATTGAGCGTTGATGATCCACCGTCTGTATCCTGCTCTACACAAGAAAATTAGCAACAGCATATTCAAACGATTAGGGGCGAGAATACGTACGCTTATATTTCAGCGCTCTGGAAGCAGTTCCACCAATGTCAACGCGAACATGACCCGGAACCACCACCAGAACGTGAACATGACCCTCACCAGCTTTTTCTGCACGACTACTTCGCCCAGATCTCCACTATCCAGTCCAACGTCTCGCAACTCCGTGTCGGTAAACTGTAGATGCTTATAGCCACTAGCGTCACTCACCTTGCAGCGCGTCAGCCCCATCAGCCACGCGCCGTCCGCCGTCTTCGCCAGGAAGAGCTGCAGGTCCTTGGCGTCAAAAGTAATAGTCGAAGAGTTCTCCATTTGATCGCCTTCTTCAAGTCATCCACCGACTCACTCTCGTCCATGTCGCACCGAGAACGCGTTTCCTGCCACACCAACGATAGCACAGAAGAGCTTCACCATCTTTCCTCCACGCGGCAGATTCTAGAATGAGGAGAATTTCT